>CP124712.1:7458333-8787500 GCA_031232105.1 Capsicum rhomboideum | reverse complement strand
ATTTCGTTGTATATGAACCCCTGAACCTGTGTTCCTCTGTTCGATTCTTGTTTTGGTGATTAAGTGACATGTTTCTATTAATTCCATGTCGAGCCTAAACATTATATGATCCCCCTCCCACTTAAGTGTGATTCTTAACAGCTTTGTACAGTAATGCTAAATCTGTTCCCCATTGGACTTGAATTAGGACATCTACATGGTTAAATATGGTAAAATGGTATTTATTTATTTACTTATTTTTGCATAATTGGCCTCAAAACATGTACAACTTAGTATTTGTTTATACTTGGTAAGTCTCGGCTGACTCTATGCTTAATTTCTTATAAGAAATCTTTGTGATTTTCATCCTTATCTAGTTGTTTCCTTTGATCGCTGTGACAACTTTAGTACTAGGTTAATCATGGTAATTTCCGTACCCCCCTTAATTTAAATATATTCCTACTCCTTTATTTATGGCAAATAGGGATTTCATCTTACACTAATTTGATTTAATTTGATTTGATCAACCCCTTAATTGATTTTACCGTATATTCTTCTTTCCTTTTAATATTTATTACATAACAACAACTCCTACTATATAAGTAGGCCTTTTCTTCACCATTCCGGGGGACCTCACGATTTTCTTCATTAGATACTCTCCCTATACATAAAAAATATAAAACAAAAAATACTGCAAGTCCTCTGTTGGCTTTGGCTTTGAAAAATCATATTCCTGGTTTCACCTTGCTGCACTGGTGAAGGTCTTATTGTTATTATTTGCTTATTCCTTAACCGGTTAGTGTCTATCGATGCATTTTTTGATATTTATTTGATAGTTTTAATATTAGAGAAAGCTTAAAGGATCTTACTTGAATTAATATTGAAATGCTATCCCATGCTCTTGTATGTGTGTCCCTCTGTGATTGTATGTTTGTTTTGTCTCTTTGGATACGATTTGATGATTAGCAGGTTCCATTGGAAAGCTAACATTTCAGAGTCGTTTGAAAAGTTGAAAGGCATTAGGGGCGGCCTAGTTTTATTCCTTTTCTCTTATAGTTAGATCTTCTATTATGTTTATTTATTGATTCTGGAATAACTATTGTATGAACATCGATATGTAATTGTCACACCCCGAATCCTTACGAGGCGTGATTGGCACCCGAAGCCGATATGGCCCGAGAGAACCAATCTTTGCTCATGTTCGTTCATATGCATGTCCCTTTTATGAATAACATACTATCTCATGTAAGTGATGGAATATCAAATGCCATATATATACATATATAAAACTTAGCCGTTGGGGCCATTTCGTCAAACTGAACGTATATATATTACATCCATTTACCCACACATGTCTACAAAAGCCTCTAAATACATACACGACCATTTCATAACATCTACAACATCGAATCCAATGCATAACTATGACACGGAAAGTCCCGAACCAACTGGGGTTCACCAAAAATCTGCAATTACTGTCACCCTACTGTGGAGGTCTACTAGTTCCTGCACCTGCAACATGTAAGGTAAGTCCCCCGAGGGGGTCAGTACGAAGAATGTACTGAGTATGTAAGGCCATAAGAAAACTGCGTCAATACATAAGAACTTCAATGGAAATAATTATAAGAGGAACTCTATATGTAGAACCATGTACCTTTCTTTCTTTATTATCATCTCCAATGATTCGTACATAATAACAACAACCATGGAATCAATATAAGAGAAATAGCAAATGTGAATAAACTCTCTTTCTGTATGTGGGATACCATGTACATTGCCTTCTTTCTTTCCCTTGCCTTTACTTTACTTTACTTTTACATTGCTCATATGTTGTTAGGGCCCTCATCATGCAGGTGATCTTTTCACCCCATGGATAAAATAGCATCATCATGCAGGTATTCTTTTTACCCCATGGATAAGATCATGTCATCATGCAGGTGCTCTTGCACCCCATGGATAAATGAACATCATCATGCAGGTGTTTGCACCCCATGGATAAAGGAACATCATCATGCGGGTATTTGTACCCCATGGATAAATTAACATCATCATCATCATTACTTTGTTCTTACTTCATTTCTTTACCTTTGAGATTGATACTTTAACTTGTGAGAGATTGGTACTTTTGCTTATGAGAGATTATTACAATGATAGTCACAACTTTCTTTGAAGCTTTGGATCAATAATCAATGAGTGAGAAACATGTGAATAAGAATTATTGGAAACATAGCCTTCATGGAAACATAACACTGTTGGAACCACTGGACAATGATCAATGAACAAGATACATGAGTATAACCACTATTGAAACCTTGGAACATAACCTCATTACTCTTGTTGAGATAGTTCTCTTAGACCTTATAACATATGACAACTTAAGAACTTCCGTCCATAAATAAGAACTAAGTGGGTCATGATTCGCCTAGGAGTAAAACACATATGAATAACACAATATATCAACCTTAGTTGGAATACTATAGAACCCCTTCGGAATAGAACACTTTTGAAATCTTAGGATAATGATCACTAAATACGATACATGTGGATTTCAATTGGTCACCAACTAGAAATGTGCTACCTTAGAACCTTATAAAACTTTTCACATACTAGCCAATGATCATAATTCAACCAATGGACATGAGTCCATCAATGAACACGAGTCATATGATTCACCATTGACCAATGAGTAAGGTACATATGAGTAACTCTAGCCAACTATAGGCTACGGAATATCTTAGAGTATTTCGGAATCGAATGAGTACCATGACAATATGAACACCATATGTTGTAGAAGGAAATAGAAGAATAACCTTACATACCTTTGCGTCTCACTATGAATACCCAAGCTTATATGGAAATACAATAGTCCAGCTCTTTCCTTACGTCTCACTCTACATCACAAGTACATAACGAAGCTTATATTAGCATCCAACTACCTTACAAGTGCACAAGATGACCATGAATCACATAGTTACTTTAGAACGTCATTTTACCTTCTTACAATTTCATTTATCGCATCAACATGCCAACACTACCATAACATTCCACTCATTGACCAAGATTCATACAACAATAGCATTTCGCATCACACTTACCCTTTATGCCTTCTCATTTCCATTCCGTCACATTTACGCTTATCAATTTGCCTAATAACAACATATGAACAACCATCCACATTTAATACAGTCCAACATGTCTTCATACGACACTTTAAGGTCATTAAAACGACATCACAAGTTGATAATTACATCCATGAAGGGTATAGGGGTTTCGGGGGGCCAAAGGGATGCAAAAACAAGCAATTCGGAGTTCTGGGCCGACCCGCTAAGCCACCTGCGCCCGCAGGTGGATGACCTGCATACGCAGGTGACCTTTGGCAGTAGCCAGAGGCACCTGCGCCCGCAGGTGCTTCGTCTGCGAGGGCGGGTGCCCGTTTTGGTCCGAAATGGTCTTTTTGGGGTCTTTTTTATGCAATGAATGGTCCATGATCATAACCAAACTTATTTTAACATCTTTTGATCATCTTATATGCCAAAAATCAGCCATGGTCTCACAACACAAATAACAACACCAAAACGACACTTTACGGCCAATCCGCCACCAAAACCATAACCAATTTCACAATAGAAATTCCAAACATTATGCACCATGACCAAACAAGGGGAGACTATAATCACATCTCATATGACAATATTGAATCCATCAAATTCATTTTCTTCAAGACCACAAGCCCATGTTCAAGTTTACAAGGCAAAACCATCCTCCGAATTATCAAACACATACACTTCACACATAGTGAACTTCTCACACTCCACCAACATAACCAACATAATATAAATCATTTTCCATGCATAAAATATATGAAACCATAATAATATCCACTTACCAATACTCACCAAGTGATGATCTTTGGCCAAAAGGATGAAGGCTTAGGGTTTGAGTTGAGAGAATCTTGTGGAAATTTCTAGACTTTGGCATGTGTAAAATGGTGAATAAATCTGATTTTTTCCACCTTTTATAGACCCTTTAAAGTCATATTTATCCAATACAATTGGGTCAATACTTGCCTCATGGATTTGGTCATTCAAGAATGGGTCAAAAATGGGTTAATTACCCCTTTTGGGCCATGTCTTGCATGCTAATATTGGGGCCTCATGTAACTCATTATAAATTGTTAATTGATCCCACCAAGTGAATGAATAATTCCTTATATATATATATATATATATATATATATAGGTCCCTCAAGTCACTCTTTTCCATCTCTTGGCATTAAATGCATGGTTGATTTGGTCAAATGGAAGATTGGAAGAATGGGTCAACTTGTTATAGTGGGCCATGTCTTCTTTTTCATTTTGGGATTCATGTTTGGGCCCAATAATACAAGATTTATTAAATGCCCACAATTCCATATAAAATTCATCAATTCTCTCATACTTTCATTTTTCCATCAATGTACATGCAGTCGTATAAGTTCGGCAACATACGCAGTGTTACACCTACCGCGAGGATCTAATCCTTTGTACTAGGCCTCATATTAAGTAACTCATCAATAACATTACATAATACATACCTTTGGCTCTCGATACTTAAGTAAACATTGTTCAACGTTGTCAGGTAGGGTTTGGTAGGTACGGGGTGTTACATAAAGTGGTATCAGAGCAGGTCGTTCTAAGGGTGTCTACAAAGCCGTGTCTAAGTAGAGTCTTACTTATCAATGTGTTGTGCACCACATTTATAAATAGGAGGCTACGGGACATTTAGGATGTTGTTTCTTTTCTTCATTCCAGATCGTGCAATAGAGCCAGTGTTGTAAGTTGAATTGTATCCGATCATGGTAATGGTTTTTCTTTGGTATAGTCAAAATGTCAATCACAAGAAGAGGTAGAGGCAAAGGTAAGCAGATAGATATGTCTGTCGGTGGAGGAATGAGTAAATCACCACCTGACCAAGCTGGTCAAGGTTATCTCCACCTGTTGGTGCATCTGCTAGAATTAAAGGCACATGTCGTATAATGGTGTAGTAGATGTTATGATCATAGCTGATTAAGCACTTTGAAAGGTGTTCTTAATGAAAGAGGTAATGGGATTTGGAAAGAAAGGGAAAATTGCCCTATACAGCATGTCATATGAACTTGCCGAAAGTGCATAAAAGAGTTCTATTTCATGTTGCTCCTATTAAAAATATACATATTATAGAGGATGTCACTAGAAAGAGCTACCTGTTGCTATTCTAGATCAACAAGTCGGAGAGGTCACCTGGAAAACTGGAGAAATGATGAATCTATTGTGTATATCGTACGTGTATAGTGAATGTGGTGATCATGATACATTGGTTGATTTTATTTATAATGGGTACGGATTGGTTGGCTTCATGTTAGACCACAGTAGAGTGTCGAGCTAAGAGGTTGCATTTTCGTTTTTCCACAAAGAATGTTCTTGAATAGAAGGATGCTGTCGGAACATTGAGAGGTAACTTTATTGCCTATCTAAAGGCAAAGAAAATGATACTCTACGAGATACATGTGCTACTTGGTAAAGGTGAAAAGATGCTAATGATTGAAATGAATGAACAAGTGAATGATGAAATGAAGAGTGAATGATGATGGTATACCCAAGATAGCATTACGAACACGGTAAGGTTATTATAAATTCTTAGTATGTCAATTGGGCTAGCAAATACACCCGTAGTTTATATGGATTTGATTAACAGAACGGAGCCTTTCTTAGACAGGTCCGTAACAAAGTTTACAGATATTATGGTGGTTTACTCGAAGTTTATAAGAAACCGATGCTAACTAGTTACGGCAAATGTCATAGATTCTTCGTGACCGTACGACATAGACATAAATTCTCTAAGGGTGAATGCTGGGTAAACCCCGTAGAATTCTTGGGTCACATAGTAGAAGATGAAGGAATAATAGACTATATACCAAAGGTAGAAGCCGTGAAAAATTGGCTAAAACCTACAACGCCTACGACGATTCGTAGTTTTCTTGAGTTTAGCTGGGTAGTACAGAACGTTTATTGGAAGAGCTTATCTTCCATTACAATACCCTTACCAAGTTAACACAAAGTAACTAAGTTTCGGTGGAATGGTGTATGTGAGAAATTTTTGCAAGAGATGAAAGATAAATTGACTCCTACGCCTGTACTAGTACCTCCCAAAGGCACATAAGAGTATACAGTGTATTGCGATGTTTTACAAGTTGGTATGGAAGGTGTATGCACGCAGTACGACAATGTGATAGCATATGACTTAATACAATTGTGTCCACATAACAGAACGTATCGTACATATGATTTTGAGTTAATAGTTGTGACAATCAAGTGAAAGACTTATAGTGTCAAATGTGGCAGAAGTATCATTGGTATCTGAGAAAAAGAAGAGCGGTATGTAAATCATGTGTTATTCAGTTGAAAAAAATATATATATGGCTAAAGAAATGTTTTATGTATCGGCTATATATATATGAGCTAGAGAGATGCATTATGGTAGAAGCACAACATGCATGGTATTATTCTATCTAATAGGGAGTGATCAATATGCACCATGATTTGGAAATGAAAGATTTTTAGTGTTTTAATGAGTATGAAGTGGTTGGTTTCTTGTGATGGCACGGAGATTGCCCAGCTAAGAAAGTATATTCCCCTTCTCTTTCACAAAAGACCGTCCTTGAGCGGGAAGGTAAATTTGTTTTCTATCCCGAGGACAGAAAAATGGTGTCCATGGTATGCACATGTCAGCTAGTAAGACTTAGTGTGTCCCTGTAGGGAGCACCAGTGTTGTTTGTACAAATGAGAAATGGCACATTGAGAATATGTATTGGTTATCGGTAACTGGATGAGGTAACAGTTAGAAATACAGAAAGTTTGGGTATACAAGTGAAGTTGGGTACAGTTTTCCATCCCTAAATAGGTGGACAAGCAGAATGTATCATCCAAACACTTGAAATTATGTTACCAGCTTACATATTGTATTACAAAAGTAGTTGGGGTGACCATTTACCTTTTACTGAATGTACTTGTAATAATAGTTATTATTCAAGTATAACAATGGTATCTTACAAGGGTGTATATGGAAGAAAGTTTAAATCCTCAATTGGATGATTAGAGCGAGTGGAACTGCCTTACTTGAGATTAGATTTTGATTAAGCTATAGAGAAGGTTAAAGTGGTACAATAGTAGCTACAAGCTAACACAAGTCATACGCCGAAATCCATTACTTTTATTGAAAATGTACAAGTTATGGAGGATCTCACTAAGAAGAGATTCCTATGGCTATTCTAGACCGACAAGTGCAAGGATTAGTAAATAAATGAGGAGAAGTTAAAAAAAAAACAAAAAAAAAAACAAAGTGATGAGACCAAGGTACCTATATTTGCTCCAAACGAAAGGGGAAAGTTCAGAAGTACGAAAGTGGAGAGAGACTAAGTAAGTATCTATATGAGTATACGTATAGAAATGCAATTGTTACACATGAGACGACATTGTTAACATTCGAGGATGAATGTTCCTAAGGGGGGAAGAATGTAACACCCCGTACCTACCAAACCCTACTTGACAACGTTGAACAATGTTTACTTAAGTGTCGAGAGCCAAAGGTATGTATTATGTAATGTTATTGATGAGTTACATGATATGAGGCCTAGTACAAAGGATTAGATCCCCGCGGTAGGTGTAACACTGCGTATGTTGCCGAACTTATACGACTGCATGTACATTGATGGAAAAATGAAAGCATGAGAGAATTGATGAATTTTATATGGAATTGTGGGCATTTAATAAATCTTGTATTATTGGGCCCAAACATGAATCCCAAAATGAACAAGAAGACATGGCCCAATATAACAAGTTGACCCATTCTTCCAATCTTCCATTTGACCAAATCAACCATGCATTTAATGCCAAGAGATGGATAAGAGTGACTTGAGGGACCTATATATATATATATATATATATATATATATATATATATATATAAGGAATTATTCATTCACTTGGTGGGCTCAATTAACAATTTATAATGAGTTACATGAGGCCCCAATATTAGCATGCAAGACATGGTCCAAAAGGGGTAATTAACCCATTTTTGACCCATTCTTGAATGACCAAATCCATGAGGCAAGTATTGACCCAATTGTATTGGATAAAGATGACTTTAAAGGGCCTATAAAATGTGGAAAAAATCAGATTTATTCACCATTTTACACATGCCAAAGTCTAGAAATTTCCACAAGATTCTCTCAACTCAAACCCTAAGCCTTCATCCTTTTGGCCAAAGATCATCACTTGGTGAGTATTGGTAAGTGGATATTATTATGGTTTCATATATTTTATGCATGGAAAATGATTTATATTATGTTGGTTATGTTGGTGGAGTGTGAGAAGTTCACTATGTGTGAAGTGTATGTGTTTGTTAATTCGGAGGATGGTTTTGCCTTGTAAACTTGAACATGGGCTTGTGGTCTTGAAGAAAATGAATTTGATGGATTCAATATTGTCATATGAGATGTGATTATAGTCTCCCCTTGTTTGGTCATGGTGCATAATGTTTGGAATTTCTATTGTGAAATTGGTTATGGTTTTGGTGGCGGATTGGCCGTAAAGTGTCGTTTTGGTGTTGTTATTTGTGTTGTGAGACCATGGCTGATTTTTGGCATATAAGATGATCAAAAGATGTTAAAATAAGTTTGGTTATGATCATGGACCATTCATTGCATAAAAAAGACCCCAAAAAGACCATTTCGGACCAAAACGGGCACCCGCCCTCGCAGACGAAGCACCTGCGGGCGCAGGTGCCAACGCAGGTGCCTCTGGCTACTGCCAAAGGTCACCTGCATACGCAGGTCATCCACCTGAGGGCGCAGGTGGCTTAGCAGATCGGCCCAGAACTCCGAATTGCTTGTTTTTGCATCCCTTTGGCCCCCCGAAACCCCTATACCCTTCATGGATGTAATTATCAACTTGTGATGTCGTTTTAATGACCTTAAAGTGTCGTATGAAGACATGTTGGACTGTATTAAATGTGGATGGTTGTTCATATGTTGTTATTAGGCAAATTGATAAGCGTAAATGTGACGGAATGGAAATGAGAAGGCATAAAGGGTAAGTGTGATGCGAAATGCTATTGTTGTATGAATCTTGGTCAATGAGTGGAATGTTATGGTAGTGTTGGCATGTTGATGCGATAAATGAAATTGTAAGAAGGCAAAATGATGTTCTAAAGTAACTATGTGATTCATGGTCATCTTGTGCACTTGTAAGGTAGTTGGATGCTAATATAAGCTTCGTTATGTACTTGTGATGTAGAGTGAGACGTAAGGAAAGAGCTGGACTATTGTATTTCCATATAAGCTTGGGTATTCATAGTGAGACGCAAAGGTATGTAAGGTTATTCTTCTATTTCCTTCTACAACATATGGTGTTCATATTGTCATGGTACTCATTCGATTTCGAAATACTCTAAGATATTCCGTAGCCTATAGTTGGCTAGAGTTACTCATATGTACCTTACTCATTGGTCAATGGTGAATCATATGACTCGTGTTCATTGATGGACTCATGTCCATTGGTTGAATTATGATCATTGGCTAGTATGTGAAAAGTTCTATAAGGTTCTAAGGTAGCACATTTCTAGTTGGTGACCAATTGAAATCCACATGTATCGTATTTAGTGATCATTATCCTAAGATTTCAAAAGTGTTCTATTCCGAAGGGGTTCTATAGTATTCCAACTAAGGTTGATATATTGTGTTATTCATATGTGTTTTACTCCTAGGCGAATCATGACCCACTTAGTTCTTATTTATGGACGGAAGTTCTTAAGTTGTCATATGTTATAAGGTCTAAGAGAACTATCTCAACAAGAGTAATGAGGTTATGTTCCAAGGTTTCAATAGTGGTTATACTCATGTATTTTGTTCATTGATCATTGTCCAGTGGTTCCAACAGTGTTATGTTTCCATGAAGGCTATGTTTCCAATAATTCTTATTCACATGTTTCTCACTCATTGATTATTGATCCAAAGCTTCAAAGAAAGTTGTGACTATCATTGTAATAATCTCTCATAAGCAAAAGTACCAATCTCTCACAAGTTAAAGTATCAATCTCAAAGGTAAAGAAATGAAGTAAGAACAAAGTAATGATGATGATGATGTTAATTTATCCATGGGGTACAAATACCCGCATGATGATGTTCCTTTATCCATGGGGTGCAAACACCTGCATGATGATGTTCATTTATCCATGGGGTGCAAGAGCACCTGCATGATGACATGATCTTATCCATGGGGTAAAAAGAATACCTGCATGATGATGCTATTTTATCCATGGGGTGAAAAGATCACCTGCATGATGAGGGCCCTAACAACATATGAGCAATGTAAAAGTAAAGTAAAGTAAAGGCAAGGGAAAGAAAGAAGGTAATGTACATGGTATCCCACATACAGAAAGAGAGTTTATTCACATTTGCTATTTCTCTTATATTAATTCCATGGTTGTTGTTATTATGTACGAATCATTGGAGATGATAATAAAGAAAGAAAGGTACATGGTTCTACATATAGAGTTCCTTTTATAATTATTTCCATTGAAGTTCTTATGTATTGACGCAGTTTTCTTATGGCCTTACATACTCAGTACATTCTTCGTACTGACCCCCTCGGGGGACTTACCTTACATGTTGCAGGTGCAGGCACTAGTAGACCTCCACAGTAGGGTGACAGTAATTGCAGATTTTTGGTGAACCCCAGTTGGTTCGGGACTTTCCGTGTCATAGTTATGCATTGGATTCGATGTTGTAGATGTTATGAAATGGTCGTGTATGTAGTTAGAAGCTTTTGTAGACATGTGTGGGTAAATGGATGTAATATATATACGTTCAGTTTGACGAAATGGTCCAACGGCCAAGTTTTATACATGTATATATATGGCATTTCATATTCCATCACTTACATGGGATAGTATGTTATTCATAAAAGGGACATGCATATGAACGAACATGAGCAAAGATTGGTTCTCTCAGGCCATATCGGTTTCGGGTGCCAATCACTCCTCGTCAGGATTCGGGGTGTGACAGTAATAAAGGATATGGGGATGCGATATGGGGATGCTTTGGGGGTGGGGATTCTACGTGTTAAAAGTTTTATCACCTAGATACCATGCCTATAGGGTTATTCAATAAATTTCATATGTTATTTTATCACTTAGGCAAATATGCTAGAGTCGTGATTTCTCCCATCACTTAGAAAAACATGTCCTTAAGTTCGTTAAATAATCTTCGACATATTGCACTAATCTTGAACGTGTTAATAAATTTTGAGCATATAAAAATGATTTTCCAACCTTCTCTTATCTAATTTTTTTAAGCATATCTTTAATTTTCAGCATTAAAAACTCAATTTCCAGTACGTTTCAGATAATTTCCAGCAACCTTAAAATATTTTAGCAAATTTCTGGCATTTTTCAGCATGTTTAAAACAATTTCCAGCAACTTAAAAATATTTTAGCAAATTTCTGACATTTTTCAGCATGTTTTAAATAATTTCCAGCAACTTAAAAAAATATTTTAGCAAATTTCTGACATGTTTCAGCATATTATATTGTTGTCCAACACTCAAAAATAAATTCCAGCATATCATATCATTTCCAGCATTCAGAAAAATAATTTCTAGTATATTATATTATTTTTTAGCACCCAGAAAATAATTTTCAGCATATTAGATTATTTTCTAGCATTTTAAATCAAGTTTCAGCATCTTAGCTAACTTTCCGTATTTTAATTAATTTTCAGTACCTTAAGGATAATTTTTCTACACACTTTAATTAATTGCATAGGTATTCTTAAGTTAATTTCCAGTACTTTAATTAAATTTCCTGCGTCCTAATTAATACGTCTCGCCTAGAAATCATGTCTATAGGTTTAAATCACATAAAATAAATATTTGTCCCTTTTAAAACATGCTAATAACCCCCTAGTTAATCCAGAGGCTTACTTGAAACCTTTACGTGCTATTGTTTGCCTGTTTGTTTTTGTCTGACGTGAATTTCGGGTCTAATTAGGCGGCCTAGGCTCTTCTTGTCTAGATCCTTACTCGAAAATAGTAAGTCCAACGCCTCATGGACATTAAGTTGGGACGGGTAGGCAATTTAGGGAACGTTAGTTTTATCACTTTCTTGAAAACACCTTTAAGACTAATAATCAAACTAGGTGGGTAGGTAGAAAAATCGAAAATGATGTAAGTTGCCCCGAGCAGAATTCGACAATGCAACATACGACATTGTCATTTGTTAATATGCCTGGCGCTGATCCGAATAGGTTAAAATGAACTCCTTGTATAAAATCTTTTTCGAAATCGATTTTCTTTATCTTATTTTGAATGTTCAATTATTTGGGGTAGTTTAGTATCATTATTATTTAAATAAATCTTTCGATTATATCATCTTGTCTCTTCTATCTTCTCGCTTATCCGACTAATTGTCTGTTTATATATTTTACTACTTTATCACTTAGATAATTATTAATAACTAAGTTGCATGTTTTAGTTTATTTATTTAAACATTGAGTTAGTATTAAATTAATAAAAAATTAATCGACCTTTTGCTTATCACATAGAATCCCCCACGTAATATATGGATTCGGTCGGGATCCACATTTGTGGACCTCGAAAGGTGCCTAACACCTTCCTTTCGAGGTAATTTGAACCCTTACCAGAATTTCTGGTTGACGTAGACTACAAAATAAGTTCGTAATTAGTCTAGAATGGTGGCTTAACGCACCTTAATTCGTTAGGTGGCGACTCTTCACTCTTAAAATCCCAAAAAGAGTTTGTCAAGTCGGATTTCACTTTTCGCGCGAAAAATGGGGCGCGACAATGGGCACTGTAGAGACCACGAAATTAATTACTGAGGCTCCCTATTATGAAAATAATTTAAAATACTAATTTGAATTATTCTTACCATAATAAATTACAAATCATTCTACTAAAAATTTATAATTGCACTCCTCTATTTTTATTTCAAAATTCCCCATTAAACACTTATGTAATTCCCCATGTTAAGATTACAGATACTAATCAATAAATTAAATTACTGACGAATTTAATATAATGATTAATTTTCTTTAGAGCAATGCTTGACTTATTTCATGTGTCGGATTCATAAATCCACCGGCCGGGTTTACATGTGAAAACTTATAAGCTTCTCATAAAAGACGTATCATCAATCTCTATACTGAGACATGAATTCCATCAACTAACTTATTATTTCACCAATATATATTATTATCATCCAATCTACCAGGGATATCGACCCATCTCAGAATGTCACCTTTTAATAAATCAAAACGATAAATAATATATACAGATCAGAATAGTTATATCAAGATTGAGAATATAAGTACATTTAACAGTTTAGAGAATATTTTTTTATCAGTCAGTCTAAAACAACTATCTCTACTCGGTCCTGTTCAATACATACAAAATGCACTAGCACGAGAAGTTAGAACTATACCATTCTCGTAATCAAGATAAATTACATTTAATCTCATGCTACAATCATTCTGATGGTTTGTCCAAATTTCCATCTACGATTGTGAACTATAACTTTAACTTATAAGAACAGACGATTTAATCTTCTGTGTATAAGCTTAAACTCTATACACCAAATCATCTACTATATAAGTTGAGGACACATATATGACAATGTTCTATTTAATGTAACAATTTATTGAATTGAATAAATAAATAAACAATCGTTCAATAAATAATACTATATCAAAACGCATGGTTTATAGTATATCCTAACAATCTCCCACTTAGACTCATAACCATGCACCTACAACTCTAACACCCATTCATTCTACATGCCTATCAAAAGGCTTCTGTGGTAAAACTTTTGTGAAAGGGTCTGCCAGGTTGTTTTCTGATGTAATCTTCGCAACCACCACATCTCCTCACTACACTATGTCTCGAATCAAATGGTACTTACGCTCATTGTGACTTTCCTTCTTATGGCTTCCTGGTTCCTTCGAATTTGCAACCGCACCACTGTTGTCATAATAAATTATAAGTGGTGCTTCTATCGCAACAACAACCGCTAAGTCTTTGAGAAAGTTTTTGAGCCATACTGCCTCAGAGGCTGCTACATACTCGACTTTCATGGTGGAATCAGCAACACAAGTTTGCTTGATGCTCCTCCAAACAACGGCTGCACCTCCCAAAGTAAACAGATTTCCAGAGGTCGACTTTATCGAGTCCTTGTCAGACTGAAAATCTGAGTCTGTGTACCCTATAGGCACCAACTCATTCGAATGGTAGACTAGCTTGTAATCCCTAGTCCTTTTCAGGTACTTGATTATATGCTTAACTGTTGTCCAGTGTTCTCTTTCAGGGTTAGACTGAAATCTGCTAACCATGTCTATGGCAAAGATATCAGGTCTAGTGCACAACATCGCATACATGAGGCTTCCTACAACTGATGCATAAAAAACTGCCTTCATGTTTCCTATCTCCTCATCTATCTAAGGACATTGATCCTTAGAAAGAAAAATTCCATGTCTAAAAGAAAGAAATCCTTTCTTGAAATCATGCATGCTGAACCTGGTAAGAATTGTATCAATAAAAAAAAGCTTGAGATAAACCTAACATCTTTTTCTTGCGATCACGTAAAACCTTGATCCCAAGGATGTGAGCAACTTATCCCAAATCTTTCATATCAAAGTTACTGGATAACCATTCTTAACTGAATTCAACAAGCCCACATTAGTTTATATATAAAGACCATAAGAGATTAATTAGTAAATCATACCTAGCTCTTCTAGTCCCACACTGACTGAATAGGGAGATTTTATATGCCAAGTGGCATATAAAATAGCCTGGTGAAACACATGTAAAAACATACCTTTCTCGGCCTTTTGGCTAAGATTAAGTGTAGTATCTGTTCTTATCAGTTTAATATATGATATGCGAGTCATTTATTCACATGATATTAACTCTATATTTTAAGGGGGAAGGTCCATCACGGTAGTGTTGGGTTCTAATGTATTGTGAATGGAAAATGGAGGGAAGAAAAATGAAGGGAAAGTGAAATGTGTACTTCACTTTTAAGAAGTAAAGTTCTCCCACATTGGTGGGAGAAAGAAACTTTCTTATGCATATATTGAAATGCATTCCTTCATGTGGATAGTGAGGCAAGAATAAGACAAGCCTCGCACCGTCGTCGTAGCTCGCTCGGCTCGGCTTCGGCTTCGGATTTGGATTTGAAAAATGATCGAGAGACTATCTTTTTGGACAAAATTCATTTGAAACTTGAGAATTAGTGAAGTTTTTAATCCAAAAATCCGATACAAAAATTTTCTCCATCTGCGGACTCACTTGGCATGTGCGGACGCATTTCATAGCGCACCTCGAAGGGACGCGACCCTTCGAGGCAAACGACACACTGTTTTGGAAAAGGTACGTGACTTACGGGTGCAGGTGCCTTGCAGACCAAGCGGTGGCGGCGGCGGCGGCAGCAGCAGCAGCAGACAACAGGAGGAGGGGGAGGAGGAGTGGGGAGGGGGAGGGGGGAGGGGGAGGAGGAGGAGGAGGAGGAGGAAGAAGAAGAAGAAGAAGCTGCACCAGCAGCAGCAGCAGCGATGCGCTATTTTATTGTTTGATACCAGACACGGTGAACACCCAAGTTCTCACACATTGGGAGCGTACTATTCTACCACTAGACCACTGGTTCTTAATGGTATAAGAATTCCATGTTATATATTCATCAGCAAAATGCCATATGTAAATATTTGATAACAGTGAATTGAAAATGTACTTATTATTTCAGCTATTGACATAAAATAAAAGAAAATTACCATAAAATGACAAATGAGGAAAGTACTCTTCAAATGACAAATGAGGAAATTACTCTCTAATTGACTTAAACTGGTCATTTTTATATGTGCCTTGATGCATTTCCAAGGCCTAAAATACTGCAATGTTTATATTTATGCTATGTCAATAGTGAAAAATCCTGGAAGTCACAGGTTCAAGCCGTGGAAACAGCCTCCTGCAGAAATGCAAGGTAAAACTGCATACAATAGACCTTGTGGTCTGGCCCTTCCCAGACCCCGTGCATAGCAAGAGCACCAGACTGCCCTTTTACATAGATTGTTGAATCTCTTGGATATAATAAGGGAAAAGTCTAGAGAAGTGCATGTTCAAGTTCCATATGTTGCCTTCTATTGTTTTTTTCAACCCCTTCGTATAATTTTTTGATTCCGCTACCGACTGCATCAAATCTAGTCTTATAATTATGTATAATGTTCCTCTTAACTAAAGATACCTCATTAATTTCTTCGGTATATTTATAGCAGAATGCTAGATGTTCAGCACAAGTAAGTAAAATTTGATGAAATGATCTTATATCATCGGGTTTCTTAGTTCTTCTAGTCCTACACTGACTGGAAAGAGAGATTTTGTGTAATAAGTGCCATATAAAATAGTCCGACGAAGCACCAGTAAAAGCATACCTTTCTCGGCCTTTTGGTTAAGATCAAGTTTAGTATCTGTTCTTATCAGTTTAATAGTTGATATGTTGGTTATTGATCTACACGGTATTAACTTAATTTTTTAAGGGGGAAGGTCCACCATGGTAGCTTGCTATCGGGGTGTTTAGGTGTCGCCTTGGCGTTGCACTGCTGCCTTGGCCTGGCACACCCCACCAATTCTAGTCCTAATCTTTTCTTTCAGTTGTTATAAACAATGTCAAAAAAGTTGCACTCTCTTAGTAGTATTCATTTGCTTCTAATATTAACCAAACAGAGATGCACTTTAACTCCTAGTGTATGCAAAGAAAAGAACATTTCAAGATTCAAAATTTCCCCGAATAGAAACAAAAACAAACCAGATCAACCAATGCAGATATCGAACCAGATTCATCTTATGTACTCACTAGAACAACATATTACTAACAGTAAACGAAGAAAGAAAGAGAGCAATTAGCAGGACGTCTAGTCTTGGAGTCCACTAAAGAGGTATAACTTGACTCTGTGACAGCAGAAAGATGCCAATAAAGGATACAAATGCAGGTAACAATTCCGAAAAAGGAGACTAACAGAAGAAAGCAAAGAACTCACTTATGAAGAAGATGGATAGCAGAAGGGCATAACCAAACACACAGAGGAAGTCCAGAATATAAAGCAGAAGCTGCGGGGTTATGGCTAACTCGTTGAGAAACTGAAAAAGAAAAACCTCAATGGTAGAGAACAAATTTGCAAAAATGATGGCAGCAAAGTTAATTGAGTTCAACTGCTGACACGATTCAGCAGGAAAGCTCAAGAACCATGCTGGAAATATGCATCAAGAACAGCTCAGCACACTTCACTTCCCAAACGTGTAAGCAAGTAGGACAACAAAGAAGCCCTTACTCACGCTTTAAAAAAGAATTAGAAACTGAATTAAACATCATCCTGTAGCTGATTTGTGTCTTGACTGACCTTAAGAATTAGAGAACAAATATCTCTCATTTTTGCAGTGGAGAATTCCAGTAGAAAGGAGAGGAGATATGAAAAAAGCATTATATATATAAATATTTTATTGTGAAGTCAATAAAAAAAATGAGCTATGGGTTCGTTGGAAAGTGCAGAAAGAAGAAATTTCAAATCATACCATCGCCTCTGACTAGTACGTGCAGCTGATTTGTGACTGACCTAAAAAAAAGGCCGAAGGCCTAACAAGTTGTTCGCAAAGCCTATCAACACAAACAGGAGCAAATTTGCGGCCAACATAAGTGCAGAATCATAGATTTTAATGGAAATTCCTTTTCTTTTCTTTATCTCAAGGAATATTAAAAAACTAAAATTATAATCTTTCATCAAACTCGTAAGAGAAACATGAAATCGAAAACAAAGGTTGAATGTAAGAAAAACTTAGGACTAGATTTTTTATATTTATCTTCACTTTCCTTCTGCCTATTTAAATTGCTCTTTTTAGTCCCACATCGACAGGATAAGAGAACTCATTGAAGAAATAGGATACATAATAAGTCCAGGCAAATCATGGAAAAGCATACCTTTCTCGGCCTTTTGGCTAAGATCAAGTGTAGTATCTGTTCTTATCAGTTTAATATCTGATATGTGGGTCATTGATCCACACGATATTAATTCTATTTTTTAAGGGGGAAGGACCACCACGGTAGCTTGCTATTGGGACCTTCAAGCGTTGCCTTGGCGTTGCACTATTGCCTTGACCAGGCGCACCCCACCAATTCTAGTCCTAAGTTTTCCTTTCATTTGACTTATCTTAAGAAGGCAACTTAAGTGCAGAATCCAGATGTTAAATATCCGTCTTCAAGTTCCTTCTGCTTATTTAAATAGCTCTTTTAAGTCCCACATCGACAGGAAAAGAGAACTCCTGTTGAAGAAATAGGATACAAAATGAGTCCAAGCAAAACATGTCAAAGCATACCTTTCTCGGACTTTTGGCTAAGATCAAGTGTCGTATATGTTCTTGTTAGTTTAATATCTGATATGTGAATAATTGACTCACACGATATTAACTCTATTTTTGTAGGGGGAATGTCCACCATGGTAGCTTGCTATTGGGGTCTTCAAGCATCACCTTGGTGTTGCACTATTGTCTTTGCCTGGCGCACCCCACCAATTCTAGTCCAAGCTTTTCTTTCATTGTTTTGGTGTAACAAATTTTAATGTAACATAAAATGTATAAGTACTTATCTATTAAAAACAATCGATCAGATTAGAACTTTCCAAATACCATTTCTGGTATAGTTGTTAATTTGACGCTACTCAGTTCTCAAAAAA
The DNA here is from genome assembly GCA_031232105.1 of Capsicum rhomboideum. NCBI lineage: Eukaryota > Viridiplantae > Streptophyta > Magnoliopsida > Solanales > Solanaceae > Capsicum > Capsicum rhomboideum. The sequence goes on along the minus strand of CP124712.1, from coordinate 8,768,719 downwards.
ATCTACTATAAATAAGGTTAACGTAGTAAACTATACCTTATATTTATTGTTTTCTTAATGAGCGTGAAAAGAGTTAAAACGACCATTAAAATGGGACGGAGGGAGTAGTTCTTGCAATCTGTGTGAAACACCTTTTCCTTGTAACTCATTCATTACTCTCCCACTAGCAGACTTTGGAACAATAGAGTTATAGTGAATCAACATATCAGAAAATAACAAGAATTAGAAACAAAATTAAACATTTCAATCAGTATATACAGTTGCAGTATGTTTGAAGTTATTATTAACCTTTACATTTTTGGAGCAATTAAGATCGATACGGTGGAAAATGTTATCTAGGTGACAAAATTCTTTTTCTCTTACCTTATTTTGGAGCAATGCAGCTTAATTAGGAATAGGCAATACGACTCATGACAGCTATAACTTTGCAATGGACCTCCGTAAACTTATTGGAGATTTTCTTTACGACGCGCTGAAAACCTAGTGACGTCCTGCAGCATCGTATCATCTCTAGTATAGGATGAATAATAAGTATGCCAAGAGCTTCTTCTTTAGTTAACAACTAATGCTACGTATACTGCATTTATAACAGGAAGAATGACCAAAAGAAGGGGCATAGATGCTAGAATTATCAAACTAATCTTTGATCAAATAAAAAACATGGGATAAAAGGACAAATTACACAAACACACACTATAAATGCATAGACCCAAAGGGAGTAAAAAGGTTTAATAGAAAAGTTAAATAGTGAAGAGATTCATTTATGTGCCTTGATGCATTTACATGGCCTAAAATACTAGTGTTTATATGGTATCATTGAGCACACCAACCCATGGTGGACCTAAGCGTGGAGGGAAACAGATCCCCTTTGTTGAAAATTTATACGGCGTAACTAGTGAAAAACACAAATATTTTAGTCATATATAAACCGTTGAATCCCTTATGTAACATTCCTGATTCTACCACTGGCTGCAACACTCTTAAAGCTAACCGTGTTTCTTCAGTTTCTTTATAGCAGAAGCAGTAAAATTTGATGAAATCTTTGGGAAGCTCTCTATGTTAATTTCAAAGAATTAAACTAACATGACAAGTGATCTACTGTTAATTTTAGCTCCTACTGAAAGCAAAATTGTTGAAACTATTTTTCAGCCAACAAAACGTATACTGTTTCATTCACTGCTCTTTGAAGTTTGATCAATATTATATTATAGAAAATTAATGGGATTGAATTAGTTTAATATAAAACCACAAGAGATTGGTGAATCTTATCTAGCTCTTCCAGTGCCACATTGTCTGAAAAGAGAGATTTTATGTAACAAGTGGCACATAAAATAGCCCCGCGAAACACAAACCATTCTCGGCCTTTTGGCTAAGATCAAGTGTAGTATCTGTTCTTATCAGTTTAATATCTAATATGTGAGTCATTGACTCACACGATATTGACTCAATTTTTTAAGGAGGAAAGTCCACCACGGTAGCTTGCTATCGGGATCGGGGCCTTCAAGTGTTGCCTTGGTGTTGCACTATTGCCTTGGCCTGGTGCACCCCACCAATTCTAGTTCTAAATTATTTTGATTATTCCACCTTTGATTCTCCATTGTCAACTGTAAGTCGAAAGTATAACAAACTTGAAAGCATGAAGAAGATATTCAACTTATTGATTTTAAGAAAATCTGATTACCATATCCACTAATTAATAGTGTATTCGTTTGGTATTTGCTTAATTGAATTAAGATATTTTGACTAAGAAAGTTGTATTATAGGGAAGTGGCATATGAAAGTGACCAAGTGCAACGTGTAGAAGCATATTCTTATTGGCTTTTTGGCTAAGATCAAGTGTAGTATCTGTTCTTATAAGTTTAATATTAGATGTGTGGGTCATCGACTCAATACAATATTAACTCAAATTTTCTTATAGGAAAGTCCATCTCGATCAAAAGTGGATGCAGAGTGGTTATATTGGGTTCATCCTGATGTGTGGCAGTATGTAGCTACGAGAAATGATATAATGTATCCAAAAGTTATATTCATAGAAACAATATAGTATAGTACAATATAACATGATACGTCATGAAACGATATGTAATAACCATCCAAACAAATTGTTAGGCACAATACACATTTTTTGGACTTTTTACTCCATCCATATGAACAACTTGAAAATGTTGTTTCATATCCCATAAGAAATTTTCAAGTTCCTGGGCTCTCCTAGCACCACCAAGTGCCTTAGGTTTCGGGCTTACGACTGACTAAATAAATAAAGTTTCCTTTAGCAAAACCTATAGGTGGCAAATGAGCAGGTTGAACTGAATTTGGGTGGGTCAAAATGAGTTGAGTTAATAAATGAGCGGGTAATTAACTCGCCCAAAAGTTATTGGGCTGAAATGCGGATCATAATTCAACCCGTTCAACTCTTACAAATTTTTGATTGCTTTATATTCTTTTTTTACATTTTTTTAGTACCTTACAAAATTATTATTTTTCTTTATTATGATTATACATATCATATCAAATAAAATATTTTTAATCTTTTGAAAAGATTTTTCATGGATAAATTTGGACTAGATGTCTACCTAAATTTAGTGCATTGAAATGAGTTAACCTAATAAATGGATAGGCGGGTCAATAATCAGCCCAAACTTGGGCGAGTTATAGTTTCTTTGGGTTAATTTTACCAAATACCAAACCCGTATAACCCTAGCTAGGAAATCATAAGCAATAGAGAAGAGGAGGCTGCAAAGAGGACACACAAAAAAGCTTCTTTCAAAGGTATTATGCTTGTGTTTTGTGGTCTTTATGGAGCTAACCATGGATTATTATACATATATTATACAGTCGCAAACTATTTTTTGTTTAAGTTGACGAGTGGATGACTGCTTAGGTTAATTCTTCAAGTTTTTTACTTCCAGGGAAGAGAGTTGCAAAACATTCAAAAAAAAGAAAACAAAGATGGATGTTGATAGGGCTATGGGAATTTTCTTCGGAGAAGAAATGATTATGAACATACTCAGCAGGATACCTGTGTTGTCTCTTCTACGGTTCAAATGTGTTTCAAAGTTTTGGATGAAATTGATTTCCGAGCCTTACTTTACGATGAAGCATCTCAATCGTGCCAGGAATGACGAAAATTCCCAAAAAATTCTTGTTAGCCAATGGCACACTACTTATGTTGACGAGTTTTCCTTGTATTGTTCTTCTTTATCGACAGTTGAGGATGTAACAAAACTTGATTGTCCTTCTAACGGTAAACCATGGCGTCACACATTATGTCGTTGTTGCGATGGCATGGCGCTTATGGGGATATATACTGATAAACACTTCATGCTTTTGCTATGGAACCCCTCCACACGAGAATCAATAGTACTTCCCCATCCAAAAAATCTTCCAAAGGACTTTTGTACTTGGGGATTGGGATATGACTCAACTAGGGATGACTATAAGATCCTTAAGATTGATCACGAATCACCCAGTGAAATTCTCGTGTTGAAAAGTGGTTCTTGGAGAATAACAGATAACCATCCTACTGGCATTCACCCTAGGTATATATCAACCGACTCTTTGGTATTTGTCCATGGGGCATTTCATTGGCTTATTGTTTCGTCAATGCAATGTTATGTGATTTCATTTAGTATTTCAGACGAGGTGTACAGAGAGATACCGTTGCCAGATCAAATGTGCTCGATTTTCTCCGTGTTGTGTGAACGGGGTGTTTCAGTATTGGGAGAAATGCTTTGTGCTTGTACTCATTATGTGGCTTATACGAAGGACATTTTTAAGTTTTGGGTAATGAAAGACTATGGCGTTAAGGAATCTTGGACTGAATTGTTTAATATACAAGGTATTGATCTTAAATCAGTCGTACCGAAATATAGGTTTTCGGATGGAGAAGTGCTACTCTGTTGCAGACTTTTGGATTACTATTCTGATATCTTTAAGACATCCAAGGAACCATTTGGATTATGGCCTCAATCTGATGTCATTCAGAAAGGATTCGTTTATACAGAAAGTTTGTTCTTCCCAAAATTTAATTAGTTAGGAGTATTTGCTTATGTATGATCGAGTCACTTTTTTTAAAGGTAATAATGTTACAACCTCTTGTGTGTTTTCTTAGCATGAATTGAACTCTCTAGTAGTACTTTTTTGCTTGTATAATATTTAACCCAACAAAGATATACTTTAACTCCTCAAAAGAACATTTCAAAATTCAAAATTTCCTCAAACAGAAAGAAAAACAAACCAGATCATCCAACATAAATATCGAACCAGACTCCTCTTACGTACTCGAACAGCATAATACAAACAGAGAAGCAATTACCAGTACATATATCTTTGACGTCCATTAAAGAGTATAACTTGACTCTGTGACGGCAGAAAGGAGCCAATAAATGATACAAATGCAGTTACACAATTTCGAAAAAAGAGACAACATAAGAAAGCAAAGAACTCACTTATTGACCAAGCGAACGCTGATGTCAGAAGATGGATAGCAGAAGGGCGTAACCAAAATCACGGAGGAATTCCAGAATATAAAGCAGAAGCTGCAAGGTCATTGCTAACTCGTTGAGAAAACTGACAAAATAACCTCAACAGTAGAGGACAAATATGCAAAAATTATGGCACCAAAGTTAATTGACAGGATTCAGCTCAAGAACCATGCTGGAAATATGCATCAAGAATTACTTCCCACACGAGTAAAGTAGGACAACAAGCCTTACTCACACTTAATTAATAGTAGTAATATAAGTAGTATTTTGGTTGTGGGAAGAATTTAATTGTAACTGTAATGTTATATTGTTACCAGGTGCAATTGTGTCTTAGATTGTTAACAAAACTTGGAAATACAATGTCTGTTTTCTAATGAAATGTAACCTGCATTAGAAAAAAAGAGATTAATACTTGGAAACTAAAACTTTACCTACTGTCAAACTGAGAACTATAAAAGAAACCAAGCAATTACTCATATAGACATATTGAAGTGCAGATCTAATCTTAGTAGTTAGTTCCACACTGACTGGAAAGAGAGTTTTATGTAACAAGTGGCATGTAAATTAGCCGGACGAAACACAGGGAAAAGCACACCTTTCTCGGCCTTTTGGCTAAGATCAAGTGTAGTATCTGTTCTTATCAGTTTAAATATGATATGTGAGTTATTGTCTCTATTTTTGTAGGGGGGGTGATTCATCACGGTAGCTTGCTATCGGGGCCTTCAAGCGTTGCCTTGGTGTTGCACTATCACCTTGGCCTGGTGTATCTCACCTAAACAAGTTCTAAACCTTTCTTTCAATTGTTATATGTACAGCAACAACAAAACCAGCAAAAATGACCATAGTAAGTGCAGCAGAACACTCGAGAAAAATGTAGTAATTCTTCATGTAAAGGAACTCTGCCCAAGCTTATCTGTATTGTTACTCTGCAATGTTTCATTGTCATTTCATTTTTCTTTGTATCGACTTCCTCAATCTTAAGTTTTTGGATTCAATTTTAGGATTTTGCCTGTCCAACACTGAGTGACGTAAAATTACAAGATTTACCATCCATATGGAGCATAAGCATTATACATAATCAAGTTTATGAATTACTATAATGGAATTAAGTTAATATACCATTATAACTGGGTTCACGTGAACCTGTAGAAGTTACTCTGTGAAAGCAAAAATATTTTGGAGCCAACAAAATGTAAAGTGTAGCATATATTGCTAGTTAAAATATAAAACCAGAGAAGAGATCACTGAATCTCATCCCTTTTGGAGAACAGTGTTGAAGCTTTTCTTGTCCCACACTGGCTGGATATGAGAGCTTCTGTGTAATAAGTTGGGGTATAAAGGGGCCTGCGGAATACCTAGACAAGCATACCTTTCTCGGCCTTTTGGCTAAGATCAAGTGTAGTATCTGTTCTTATCAGTTTAATATCTGATATGTGGGTCATCGACTCACACGATATTAACTCTATTTTTTGAGGGGGGAGGTCCATCATGATAGCTTGCTATCAGGGCCTTCAAGCATCGCCTTGGTGTTGCACTATTGCCTTGGCCTGGTGCACCCCACCAATTCTAGTCCTAAATTTGTATCATTTCATTTGAAATCTAGATCTTTTTACCCAATTATAAAGTTATTTTTGAGATTTGGTGATTATTATTGAAAGATGCTAACGAATAATTGTGGAAGCAATCTCTCGTAGAAATGTAGGAAGTTTATCTGATCCTTAAATTATGTGGTGATCATAGAATGAACTATTCTTATTTTATGACGTTATACCTCAATCAATATAAAAAGTGTCGCACAATCTTCCCCCTTCGTATCAAACTATGATTACCACAATCCTTAAATTATGTGGTGATCATATATGATGATTCCTCTTATGATGTACAATGCTTTCTTCTTCTGTATCAAATCTGATTCCCCTAGTATTATGTTGCATCATTTCTTTGTCAACGAAAATAAATTTTTAGGAATAGATGGACCGCTAAAACAGTTGGACTAAAACAACCCAAAGAAAGATGACATGGTGTGATATTATCTGTTTTGGGGCCAGACATGCGCCGAGAAAAAAGAGGCTCAGATGCACTATTTTGTCATCTTATATCAGAGACTAGGTGAGGACCCAAGTTCTCACACATTTGTGCAGTTATCATCACAGCACTTCTCCTCACATATGCACCAGCCGGGAATCGAACCCGGGTCTGTACCGTGGCAGGGTACTATTCTACCACTAGACCACTGGTGCTTGTTGGCCTTTAAATTCCTAAATGAGTTGTCATTAATTATTTTTCTTTCTTTTGCATCCCAACAAATAGCATGCATCTTCCTATATATTTTCTTATGTATGAAGTTATTTATTGTAAAATAATCACTTAACATTAGTATTTTTAGACTTTATATTATCACTTATTAAATTTTCATGAACTATAAGGTCATTCTCAACACTCTATAATTGTTAGATGATCAAAAGGTTCAACTTGTGTTATGAATTGACGATTCTTTGAAATAACTTGTTTTCAGTATGGTCATAATAATAGAAACTATTTTGATTAGAAAACATCAATATTATGGTAAGAAACAAGTATTATTTACACTTAGTATTCGGTGGATGGCCCCACTTAATTCATTTTACGACATCTACTAAGTGTAACATCTTTATTCTTTCTGTCTCAATTTACATAATATCGTCCAAATTTCAAAAAAAATATTTTCTATGTAACTTGACGTGGTATAGCCCAACTGTGCACGGAACAAATTTGCCCTTGAAAAAACCCGAACCAGTTAAACTTGGTTTCACCAAACCCGATAACCAATCCGAAATCGAGACCAGCCGGGTTGTATTTTTGTTGGACTGACCCGACCCCACTAAGCATCTATAAAAAGATAGAATTTGTGTTATTAATTGACAAATCTTCAAAGAATCGTGGAAAATAATTTTCTTAGTTGTTTTCAATATGGTCATATTAAGAAACTATGAATACAATATTATGTTAAGAATAATTATTTACACTAGTATTCGGTGGATGACCACTTAAATCATTTTATGACATCAAGTGTATCGTTTTTGTTTTTTCTGTCTCAATTTATATTACATCGTCTAAATTCTTGAAAAAACATGTTATACGTAACTTGACGTGGTATAGCCCGGCGTGCACGGATCAAATTTGTCCTTGAAAAACCCAAACCAGTTGAACTTGGTTTATCCCAACCCGATAACCGAGACCAGCCGGGTTGTATTTTTGTTGGACCAACCCGACCCGGTCCGACAACTAAGCATCTATAAAAGGACTCCTACTAGCACTGCTAGTCTACTCAACTTCTCAAATTAATTAAATCTCATTTCCACTCTTTCTCTCTCTAAAGTTATCTCTCTCTCTCTAAAAATGGGAAACTTCATGCGTTTGTTTGCAACTTTCTTCCTTGTAGGAATGCTTCTTTTGGCCACTGGTTTGTCTTCTTCCTTCATAATATAATCTTATTATATAGTTTTTATAACATTAGATTGCCTAAGTTTTCTTAAATAGTGAGATTTGTAATTTTGATGAGTTTAAGGGCGTGGTATATATGTTGGAAAATTGTTTTCAGAAAAATAAGTGGCTTTTTCTTACTTTTTTGGACTTTTTTTGGATTCAGTATCTAAGTACAAAATATAATACTTTCATCCAACCATTTTATTTGTCATCTTTACTAAAGATAGAAAAGATAGATGGTCCATAATATTATTTTAAAAAATTAAAATATAATTAAGATTTCAGAAAATTAAGATATAATTAGTTATATGCTTTCACTTTTATCTTTAATAATCATAAATAATAAATTGATCATAAATAATAAATATAAAGAGATATTAATGTGATGTAAAAAAAAGTATTAAATTGAGAAAAGTAATAAATAAGGACAATTTAAATTGAAAAAAGTATTAATGTAGTATAAATAAAAAATGTGACAAGTAAGAGATTAAAATATAGTGTGTTGGAGGGTGTAGAAATATACAAATGTCACTTTTTGTGTAATTTATTTTTCCTACTCACAATAAAAAAGTTATTTTTTCACTTTTGATTCTCTTTTTAAAAAAAATATTTTCTAAAAATTTTGATCAATCAAAATTTTTACTGCTTTTTCATATGTAGGACCAATGACAAGTGTTGAGGCAAGGACATGCGAGTCACAGAGCCACCATTTCAAGGGGAAATGTTTTAGCGATACCAATTGCGGTTCCGTTTGCAAGTCCGAAGGCTTCACTGGTGGCAACTGCCGCGGCCTTCGCCAGCGTTGCTTCTGCACCAGAAACTGTTAATAGAAGAAAATGATCTTTTCAGTACTGTTACTTTAGTCTTTTCTACTTGTTAAATTGTATGTTGTATAATCAAATAAAAAGATATATATATATATAGAGAGAGAGAGAGGTTTGTTTTCTTCTTAAATATTTAATATTTGAAATTTTCTGACTTGATAAATTTACTCCTATTACAATAATAATAATATATGGATTTATGTCTTATTTGGTTGCACTTAATAGATCAGTCTATCATTAAGTGTATTTGCTTTTATTAAAAGTTAAGCTTTTAATATATTTGAATATGTCTTAATCATTAACATCTGAAATCAAGTCTTAATATCATTAAGAGATATTTTTACGTGGGATAATAGTTTACTATCACTCTATCCACAATCATCAGTCACCTCTGCCGCTTTCATTATCATCAACCACCAATTACCTCTATCATCACAATCATTGACAATCAACGCTATCAACAACTACTGTCAGACACTATCACAATCCATTGTTAACGCCAATGCCACCACTACTATCAACCACTATCAGTCAATTCTTACTACCAACCACCTTTACTATTACAATTAGTATCACCATCAATTATCATTAACATATTGTCAATTTTTACACATTCTTCGGTCACCGCTAGTACCACCGTCAACTACCAGTTACACATTATCAATCTTCACACATTCTTCGATCACCACCGGTATCATTGTTACCGACGCCGACACCTCCATCATCACTATAAGTCATTACCACAGCTACTACCTATACTGACAACAATCTCCATCATACAACTAACATCGTCTTTAACTACCATCAATACATTGTCAATCACCACATATTTATCCACCACCATGATCAACTCTTCTTACTATTAACATTAACCAACTTCACATTTTAATCATCACCACTATTAATCGTATCATCATGACAGTCACTACACCAATCACGTCCATCATCATAACTATCACCATCACTATTTCTATCCACTAACACCAACTATTATCAACATCACCATTATAAACCATCTCCATCATCACTAGCAAATATAAATATTTTACTTTTTTAATTAAATAGTGATTTTATTTTATTAAATTAATATTTTTTAAGATTTGATTAAGTAATTATTTAAATTATATATTTATTATGTTATAAATAAATTATGCACATTCAGATATTGAAAAACAAATAGTTTTAATAATTTAGTGTTCAAATCTAATACAATATCTTAATCATTTATATGTGCATTCCGATTCAAATATCTTAATCTTATTGGAAACAAATACAACCTTAGTATGATTGCACATGTGAAATTTGAAAGAGTAATGTGTACATAAACTTTACACCTATTTTGTAGTATAAGATAAAAAAGTTATTTTGAATAAATTCTCAATTAATAAAATATAGTATGTTTTCATTTTTAACATAGATTATTTAAAAAAAAATACAAGCTAAGAGTAAAATATATAATGTTTCTAGATATATATATTAAAGTAACTTTTATTTATAAATTCTTAGTACTATTTTTATATGGATATAGTGTCGCAAAATAACTGATGAATATATATATATATATAAGTTATAATTATTTTATACAATAACTATAATTCTATTTTATTTGATGTCCCTGAAGAGACGAATAACTATAATTCTGTAAACAACTAAATATGTAAAAAAAAAAAAATTTACACCACAATTTATTTTCGATGAACAGAAATTTTTTTTAGCTATCTCTACTTTTATCATAATAATAATTAAGAGTAAGAGGCAAATTGCCAAAAAAAAAAAAATTTAATTATTTTCTCAAAGTGACAAGTGTTTATTTACAGTGAATACAAGTACAAATCATGCATGGATTATTGATTTTGCATGCATTCTCCTCTTGCCAAATGTGACGGTGTCTAACACCTTAGTCAATATAAAAACGTGTTAATCAAATGAAGAGCTTCAAGTTATACAAAATATTTAAAATATTAATTTAGATTCTCAAAATTTAAATTACCCTAATCACTGTAGAAAATTACAGAAAAAATAATTCTACTTATTTTCTCAAAGTGACAAGTGTTATTTTATAGTGAATACAAGTAAAAGGCATGCATGGATTATTGATTTTGCATGCATTCTCCTCTTGCCATATGTGACGGTGTCTATACACATGTAGTCAACATAAACAAGTGTTAATCAAGTGAAGAGCTTTAAGTTATACAAAATATTTAAATATTAATTTAGATTCTCGAAATTTAAACCACCCCAACCACTATCGGAAATTACAGAAAAAAAAATTCTAATTATTTTCTCAAAATGACAAGTGTTACTCTACAGTGAATACAAGTAAAAGGCATGCATGGATTATTGATTTTGCATGCATTCTCTTCTTGCCAAATGTGACAGTGTCTATACATCTGTAGTCAACATAAACACGTGTTAATCAAGTGAAGAGTTTCAAGTTATACAAAATATTTGAAATACTAATTTAAATTCTCAAAATTTAAACCACCCCAACCACCATCGAAAATTGCAGAAAAAATAATTCTAATTATAAGTGACAAGTGTTACTTTACAGTAAATACAAGTAAAAGGCATGCATGGATTACTGATTTTGCATGCATTCTCTTCTTGCCAAATGTGACGGTATCTATACACCTGTATGTACTTAACATAAACACGTGTTAATCAAGTGAAGAGCTTCAAGTTATACAAAATATTTTAAATATTAATTTAGATTCTCAAAATTTAAACCACCCCAACCACTGTCGGAAATTGCAGAAAAAACAATTCTAATTATAAGTGACAAGTGTTATTTTACAGTGAATACAAGTAAAAAGCATGCATGGATTATTGATTTTGCATGCATTCTCCTCTTGCCAAATGTGACGGTGTCTATACACCTGTAGTCAACATAAACACGTGTTAATCAAATGAAGAGCTTTAAGTTATACAAAATATTTAAAATATTAATTTAGATTCTCGAAATTTGTGACTGATTATTTAGTAAGAAGCTATAATACGTAAGTAATAGTTCTCAGACGAGGGAATTATTTCTGTTTAACTGTATAATATATCTCCTCTGTCTCAAAATGGTTGACATAATTACTAAAAATATAATTATCTAAAAATAGGTGACAGTTTAAAAGATCAAGAGAGCGTTAATTTTTTTTTCAACCTTACCCTTAACATTAATTATTCTAGAATTAAGAGGTACATAAACAGACAAAAAATAAAAAATTAATAAGGGATATATTAGTTAATTACACTCTTAGTTAATTTAAATCACACTCTTAATTAATATTTTCTTAAAAGTTATACAAATTCCTAAATCTACCAACTATTTTGAGACAAAGGGAGTAGTTTTTTTAATAATCAAGAAGCCTTGAACGTTTAAAGAGTCCGCTAACAAATTTTATAACTGCATCTCTAAAAATAATTGTTATTATGAAATTTCAAATTTCACATTACTCTTCACTAATGTTAACGAGTTTAATTACGTAAAGATTTTGACCATCATGACAGTACCTTGAACTTTGTATGTGAAATTTCAGAACTCCATAATAATAGTCATATACCACTTTAATTTTTAATTATAAAAATTGAAAAGTGGGAGTAATTATTTGCGAATTTTACCCCTTTCTTTTGTACATTCTCATATCTATGACCCGTATTATAACACTTGATAGTTTAATTTAAATTTATGGTTTTCAATTCAAAAAATTGCAATGTGAATTTTCAACTTAAATAAAGTTGCATTGAATTTAATTTTTTTAAATTTAGTTTTGAATATTAATTTGATAATTTGAATGTTTAATTTCAAGCCTGTAAGTTAAATTTCTTTTTTCAAGCCTGTAAGTTAAATTTCTTTTTCTTAAAAAAAAAGCATTCACATTCAATATTCATATTAAATTATCTTAATTATTTTTTATTTTCACAATAGTCATCCAAATAAATTGAGCAAGTAATAAACCTATTTATCAAGAAAATCTAATAAGATATTAATTATAAGGCCATATAGATTAACAATATATAGTAAAATCATGTCTAAGCAGAAAATATTCTAACAATGAGTTAGTAAACTAATAGTATTATATGTGAGCCTAGTCCCTTATTTTCATTTTTCTCCTTTTTTAATTAGTAGTATTACATTATTATTTAGTATTTACATAGTATTTTTTGTGTTATTTTATTGATTGTGTTTGTCTTCTCATTGAAACTGGATATGTTACTATAGGTACGTAGGACTACATCTAAAATACAAAATATTTAAATTTTGAATATTTAAAAGTTCAAGTATCAGATCTCTCTCTCTCTCTTTAAATAGGGGATAGAGTTAATAAAGCGGGAAGTTAAACTCTAACTAATAAAAATAAAAATTTAAATAATTAATCAACTAAGCCACTAAGACTTTCTATACAGTATTAAATCAAATTCAATATACAATTCAAACTCTACAAATTTTAAAATTTAATTTCAAATCTAAATTACAATTTAAAAATTCAAAAAGTTTAAATTTCCATTTGGACTTTCGGATTTGTCCAAACAATGCCACCCTACTGCATAATCATGTGATGTGAAGTCATGCGAAATGTGAAGCGGTTGCACGAAAGTGTGATGAATACCGCCAATAAATCATTGGATTCAGTGATTGCTTTTAATAAAGGATCGTTTGATACGCAAAGTATCTTGTGTTTACATGTATTATGAAGAAGAATCGAAATTTAAGGGAAATAACGTAAACAATATTATTATTATTATTATACTTTTTTTAAAAAAAAAAAATTAAAATTTCAATTCGAACTTCAGATTTGTCCAAACTATGCCACCCTAATGCATAATCATGTGATGTCAAGTCATGGGAAATGTGAGTGGTATTTTCCAGAAGTGTAAACAGAATGCCTTGCATGTAAGAAGAGGTTGCACCAAAATCTGAAGAGTACTTCCAATAAATCTTCTTGGATTCAGTGAGTGTTTTTATAAAAGGATAGTTCGATACGCAAAGTATCTTACATTCATATATATTTATAATAAATTTTAATATAACAGAAAATAAATTGTGATCACAAATAAAATATGGAGATATATAAATTTATTGATAAATACTATGAACATAATTTTGTTTGTTTCCTTAATTTTCCCTTTTGATTATCTCCACAATTCGATGATCGTTAATTGCGTATTTCTCGAACATAGAAAGATTTGGAGTTTGGACCTCGTTGTGATATATTTGACCTTTAGAATAACATCGGGCAACGACTTTGACAAACACATCATTTGATGCCTTGATCTCTCTATGGATATCCTAGGAATTTATGGGATATTCGAGGTGCCTCTTCAAGGAAATATGTTATTTTTTAAATCGGCTTGATTTAGAGTTTAGGATAAAGTAGCCACCAAGCTAGGTTTAGGGTAAATTAGTAGCCTTCAAGAACCCTAATAGGACTGAGTTCATCTTGTAGAGTCCCACAAAATTTTGGATGTCTACAAATACCTCCTACTTCGAGGCTTGCTGGAATGCAGGTTTGATGAAACTCAAAGACGTGTCATATCAATAAAAATAGAACTTTCATTTTTATGATTTTGCGGCGATAGTTTGCAGATCTAATTTATGAGAGAAGAGATGAAGGACGGATTTAGTCCCACCAAGCGTGCCAATTTATTTACAACAAATTTTAAAGTGTTATAAAATACTGACTTTATCAAATAAAGATCAAAGATCTTAAGTGATTGATTCAGCAGAACAACTCAAAAACATTAGTGGTTGCTTCAACGACTTGAACCGTGATCTATAAATCATACGAAGATAACTTTTGACTTGATCCTAATCTTGAATTAATTTATTTTTTTTATTTGTCTATTTTAACAAATCAAGAAAAAAAAAATCGATATTATTTTTTATCATTAAATAACTACATATAGTATTAATTCTAAAATTTAAATTTATAAAAGCATAATAAATAAGGTTAATATAGTAAAATAAACCATTCCTACTAAATACTTTTTAAAACGGATGTTAAATAAACATGGATCAAGTAAAATAAAAAGGTTTCATTTTCAATTGTACATAATAGGCTCGCACATCCTTTAAAAAAAATTAAAAATAGATGAAATATAATGTATATTTTACTATTATATATTCATGACTATTAGCATTTCAAAAAAATCTTACGAAATGATTTGGAGAATTAATAGTTAATATTAAAGGTAAACAGAAAAAAAATTGTCTATTTCTTAATATGTCAAAATGAACAAGTAAAAATAAAAAATAATTTTTAATATAATGAATAAATAAAAGTTGATGGATAAAGTAATATGAATATCAATGGACTCATACTCATGTATAGAACATGTTTTTGGTAGATTAGAAGCATTCTGAGGTCATCTAGAAGGAGAAGACCATTTTAAGACCGTTGGTGGCTTTCAGTTTGACATTAAGGTAGATTATGACTTGCTCTTCTTCAAGCTTAGCTTGGGTTGAGACTTATATTGTAAAACATGTTATTAGATGCGAGAATTTTTGGATTGAGATACTTAATGAGATTCATTGATACTGTGATGTTTGAATTGGGATTTTGCCGATGAATGACTCGAGACTTGAAAAGATTGATTCATATATTACATGCTGGGTTGATTCATGCTTAATTATATATATGAGAGGAATTTTTTCATGATGAACACGATATAAAAGTAAATGGAATGAAAGAGGAAATGTAGCCTACGAGCATGATTGAGAAATTTTATTATTATTTAAGCTTGTAGCCTGTGAATTCTAATTTGAATTGAGAAATGCATGTATCTATACTTGTTGCAGTTGCATTCATCTTATTTTGTGTTCATTCAAACATATTCATACTCAGCGATCATTGGTATAGAATATGAAAAGAAAATCCTTTTTATTGGAAGAAAACACTGATTTTGGTCTAGTTCAAGTTCAGATTGTAATATTGGGAGATATGATGATATTTGTTGACAGAAAAAGGTTTTGAGCGGGATATATGGACCTGACGAGTTTTTCATAAATCCTGTAATAGGATCAACTTTTTTTGGTTCGACATCACTCGGCAGCCACGCACCTATGGCTTCAGGCCTTACTTTTTTTTTCCTCAACACTTAGTTTGCCTAAGCTTTCGAGTTTAACAACAGAAGCACATATAAGAATCTCTTCTCAATTTTGTATTCAAACTCGTGCCAAAAAGAAGCATACAAAAATAACCTCAAAAAATTAGCCCATACAACCAACTTTGACTTGTAACCGGCCTGCTTGTGCCTACATATAAGCCATATGCCCTAGTCACATGTAAGGCCGCATGCCCTATCCTAAAAATAGTTGACAACCCCAACTTCTACGCCAATTCAAATTCAAATATGAATTTTAAATTACAAGTTCATCCAATGTTGTTGGCAAAGCCAAAACAATTAAAAATAAGGAAACTACCCAACTGTCGACGAATGTGCAAGGCACACGCGCACAACCTTCAATTCTGGCACCAAATGCACACTTAGGCGTCCAGCTTGTTGCTTGCCAACGTGCCTGCCTTATGTACAGATCCTGCCCCGCACAACTTGTCATTGGTGCCTATTTTTCTTAGCCGTCTGCCTTGCTCAACTCATAACCCACTAACTTGACTTAACTATGATCATTCCACATCATTGCCTTGCTTTGCCTTAGCTTGTTTAGCCATCGTCATGCCTTAGCCACACATTGTCTTGCATGTCTTAGCCATACCACTACCAAGATCTTGTAATGCTCTAGAGACACGTGCCATGTCCTGCCAACATGTCCATGCCATGTAACACCCCAAATTTTTCTAAGGCTCCATTTTAGGCTTAGCACAGAAATCAAAAAGAAACCAGCAAAGTTGACTTCAGAACAACCCTGACCACAAGTTATGGTCAGGTCTGACGAGTTGTTAAAAGCACTCATCCTGAGTGTAGTCCCCAAAGTCTTGAAGAATGAAAATTCATCCCAGTGATCACGACTTCTGACGATAAGTTGTGGTCAGTCGTCACAAGTCATCTCTTGTACCCATCCTGAGTGTCAGGCTAAAAGTTTTGAAGGATGACATTTTTACCCAGTAACAACAATTTAGTGACAATGAGTCATTGGAATAGACAGAGAGTCATTGGGTACTAGTCGTCACCAAAGTTTGGAATCTAGTATAGTCTACATGAGTCACTGGACGACTCGTTAGGTCTGGCAATGAGTCGTACCCTGATCCGTGAAAACTGTTTTCCAGTAAATCAACTACATTTTAAATGGGGTATTTTCATCTTTTTCACCTTCCTAACTTCCTATACTACATCGTTTAAGATTTTTTTGATAGAAATTAAGAGGGATTAGTCAACCCTTTACCCTCATTCTCTCCTAAATACTTAGAGAAAATATCAGAAGCGATTCCTCTTCTCTCAAAGGCAGAAATTAGGGCTCTTCCCCCAAAAGGCTTCAAAGTTCAAGTTCTTAGCAAGAACTCACCATCCAGGTATGTGGATTTCATCAATGGGTATCCTTTCATCCCTTGAGTCTTAAATAACTCAGCACTTCTTAGCTTTTTCATAAATCAAAGTTAAGGTTTTCATTCAGTTTATGATTTCCTTATTACTTTAGTCTCGTCATGATCCCTATATTATAATGATTTTATGATTTCCTTATTACTTGGATTCAGGGATCTTAGTTTTGGCATGTTCTTCGCCGTCATAGGACAAATTTGCAATAGCCCGGCAAAGGACCATCACCTCTGCCTCAAGATCTTCATTTTCCTTCAACAGTCCCTCCATTTATGCACCCACAGTATCATAAAAATTGAATACACTAGCCAATTGGCCATCGACAACAACCCGATGGTTTGCAATCTCTGTGGTGATGCCATGAATTTGATTCAAAACATCAACCAGTTAATCTTAATTATCCATCAAGCCAAGCATGGCTTCCAGCCTTTCAAATTTATTACGTAACTCGTTGTAGTTACTTTTGTCAGCCATCGTTCTAAGCATCACAACACAAAGCTCTGATACTAGTTGTAATAGGGTCAATTGTTTCTAGTTTGACACCACTCGACAACCACATACCTATGGCTTCATCCCTAACCTTTTTTCCTTAACACTTAGTTTGCCTAGGCTTACAAATTTAAAAATACAAGCACATACATGAATCTTTTGCAACTTTGTATTCAAACTTGTGCCACAAAGAAGCATACAAAAATAACCTTTTAAAAATTAGCCCACACAACCAACTTTTGCTTGTGACTGGCCTGCTTATGAATGTATATAGGCCCTATTCCCTAGTCATATACCAAGCACATGCCCAATCCTGAATACAGTTAACAACCCTAATTGCTAGGCCAATTTTAATTCAATACAAGTTTCAAATTATATGTACATCCAATGTTGTTGACAAAGATAAAATGGCTATAAATAAGAAAACTGTCCAACTGCAGATGCATGTGTGAGGTACACATGCATAACCTTTAATTTTGGCGCCAAACACCACTTTGGCACCTAGCTCGTTGCTTTCCTACGTGCCTACCTCGTGTGCAGGTCCTGCCCTGCACAGTTTGCCATTGGTGCCCATTTTCATTAGTCATCTGCCTTGCTCAGCTCAAAGCCCACTAATTTGTCTTAGCCACGATCATGCCACATCATAGTCTTGTTTTGCCTTAGCTTGTCTAGTTATTGTCACGCCTTAGCCACACCACTACCAAGGTCTTGCCATGCCCATACCGGTAGACTGGTATCAAGTAAACTTTATTTTAATCGAAGTCATTGGATTATAGCTAGGCTCATCAAATAAATCCCTTGCCATGCTCGAGACGCCCGAACAATCAAGCTGAGGGTCTAACAGATCCTACCTTACAACATTTCACTGTGGAAAGAGAGTCTATCAATAGGCATTGGCCATTACATTTCATAGCATGACATAACATTATTAGTTTATCAAGAATTGAGAGAAAAAGAAAAACATAAAATGGAATTTTCGTTTTTTCATATAGATGACTTTCTCATTTATCAACAATGATAAATAGAAAAAAAAGGGAAAAAATATATACTACAACCAAATTTGTCCTTGAGATAATAGATTTTTGACTCATTTATTTTGTGTAGAGTCCTGTGATATCAAGAATATGAAGGTAGAAATTTATCCTCATTTGATGTTTATAGCAAACGATACTAATTATCATCATTAAGTGATAAATTATGGTGAGAGAATATGTTAATTAGTTACAATATAGTGAGAAGAGTGTATGTGAACACATGTGTCATGTATTATTTAATTGGGTTAACACTATACACAAAATAAAACTATTGTTATTTAAGAGGAGATAAGGTTCCTAAAATGAAAGAGGGGGGGGGGGGGGGGGGGAGAGAGAGAACGAAACCGTCTGAATCTGAACCATTAAAATAATAAATCTTACACTTATGCAGATCTGGTAAGCCATAATGACGTGGTAGAAGTAGAGAGAGAGGTTTCAAACCAAACTTCCTATATATTCTCGAACATTTCAGTAATAATTCTCAGATTTAAACCCCTAACTCTCTCTTTTTCTATACTTAAACATAACCTCTTGAGTTTCAATAACAGAGTAAGTTTTTCTGTTTGTATTTTCTCTCTTATTAGTGCACTATTTTTCATGGAAGATTCATTCTTCTCCTCTTTACAAAACTAAAAATGTTGAAACTCACAAATCACTATCAAAATCTCTGAAATTTATCTTATTTCCAAATGCTTCAGGATATTGAATTCTTCAATTTGTTGAGTTATATAAATTGTTCTTTTTGTAAGTGTAATTCCTTTTAGGGTTTTGAAGATATACAAAGTTTGAAAATTGAATTCACTATGCAAAGTGAATTTTAAAGTCTAATATAATCTTTAAGGACCAAAAATGAATGAACATATTCGCATCTACATATGGTAAATGTGAAGGTCAAAAAAGATATTAAGTTGATTAACGGAGATCCAACATGAAGCAACAATCAACGACCTTTGTGAGTCTCCAAGTCTTCTGTGTGAAAAACGTCAATTATCCACTGCTTACGAACAACTCTCTAGTTATACCTGAACTCTATTATCAAAGGTAAGATTCTAACTTAAATTTAACTTGTCACAATCCGTTATTCAGTGCTAAATATAAATAATTTTTCATTTGAAACCCAAAAGGGTGTGGCCAAAAGATTATTTTACAAATACATGATTTTAGCATTTTTAAATTTAAAATAATTCCATAGAAAATAGGTTTAAAATATTTTTGTATCAAAATTCAAGTTTTAAATTTCTGTATCAAAATATTTTTGTATCAAATTTAAAATATTTGATATTTTTGTATCAAATATCAGTTGCTCGATCACTGCAAATTCATTTTGGGTAGGTTCATCAAAAGGGATAAAGTGGACCAACAGAAGTTCATTCTCATGACTCGAACTCGAGATCTCTTGTTAATAGTGGAAAGGATTTTAACATCCTACACACTCTTTGCTGGTAAATTTTAATGTCTCAATATGTATGTGTTTCATCAATTTGGTGCCAATTAATCATTCTATTTTTTCTTCAAATATTTGTTTCATTAGTTTTTTTGTGATCTTACATTTTCTTCCAAATTATCAAAAAGTGAATAGATTTGAACCATTTTAATTGCATATAATGGAAAAGTTCTTGTTTTTTTACGTTTTCTTTTGAGAAATCTGAACTATTTTATGATTGGAACCTCTTAAGAAGACCAGTGTAGCCAATTTTATTTTCACCTTAAAGAGGAATTTGAATCCATCAACCTAGGCCTGCAACCCTTTAGTCCACGCCCAACCCAATTGTCAAATTTACTTTGAAACAAAAAACTTATAATTTTCTAGTATAAACTTATAATCATAAGATCATTTTTTAGGATAATGCACTTTTGATCTGTTAGTTATGATAAATTCTGATTTTGGTTATTATATTATGATTTATTCACATAAAAATATGTTATATTTAGATTATTATTATTACTAGAAATACCCTCAATTTGTTTTTAAAATTAAATGGATATACCCTCAAATTCAAAAAAAAGTAACAGCAAAAAAGTTAACCTAATACATAGATAACTAGATGATTTACAATTATTGATTTGTTAAAATTTATAAGGTTCAACAAGTTGAAAGATGATGTCCAAACAAACAAAAACAAGTTGAAAGATTAAAAAAAATTGTATATTCTAATAGATTTAAAGTTAAATATACTTAAACAATATACTGGAAGGATCAAAATAAAAACTTATCAATATTTCAGGGACTAAAAGCGTTACTGTTTTCTTTTTTTTTGGCTTTGTTTGTTATAAGAGGAACAAATGGCAAATTTTATTGTTGTTGTTGAGATGCCTTTGGCATGCAAAATATGACAAATTTAAAAATTGTCATTTTATGACATAATTTCTTATCCTTATTCACTAATGTGCAGTGCTCCTATACTTGCTGCCATTTTTGCCAAGTATGGTCACAATAAATCACCCCATGTCAGAGCTTTCCTTCTTGATGTGGTTTGTGATGTTGTCAGGAAGCTGAAAACCAGTTCTGTTCGTTTTTCTTCCATCAAAGCTATGAAATCTTGTGTTTCTGTTGCCAAGGATGCCAATCTTGATGTAACTTGGCTGCAGCAGTATCTCAATGAGATCTCTGAAGACGAAGAAATGGAGAAAACCCATAGAGCTAAATTTTTGGATTCGCTGTTTCCCACCCCTTCCTCTTAAGCATATCTTCTCTGCTTTTCTTTGACTTGTTGGTGATGCTTGAGATATACATCTCATGTCTGGATAAAATATTAGTTATGTAAAAGATTGGGTATCTGACTTGTTGATGGATGAATTTGAGGATCAAGAATTTCCGAACTTTCGAAAATATCCTCTCTATTTGTCAAGGTAGAAATAAGGTCTGAGGGTATATTCTACCCTCCGCAAATCTCAGTTTTAAGATTATACTGGGTATGTTATTGTTGTTGTTGCTGTTGTTATTTGTATGATAAATAATTAATTGGATATAATATTTAAGAGGATAGTTATGTTTACAACTTGTAACTCTTTTTGGCGTCTAATCATTTCTGACTTTCTATATATGTATTCATTGAAAGTTATATTAGAATTATAATTTGATGAGAAATTGAGGAGACAGCAAAGAAGAAAGAGAGGGAAAATTCATTTTATAGTTTTATGATTCCAACACAACACAAAGATTCAATATCTCCAAAGATTTGTGATTTATGTTAGAATGAGAAAAGTTCACTTATTTTAATGTGACAAAAAAAATTAATTTTGTGACTTTTACTACACCTATTATAGAGGGTAAAGTTTAGTGTGACTTTTTATAGTCTAGTGATCGATCACCTATGAAATTAACCATGTTCCAATTGTGTAAATTTTAATATGATAATGCTGACGAGACGAATCTTCATCTATGAAATTAACCAACATGTTCCAACTTTGTAAATTTTAATATGATAATGCTGACTAGACGAATCTGAATCACGAACTTAAATTATTTTGTGATGAAGAGACTTGGCAGGGTCAAAAGGTAAAATTAAACCATGAATCTTCAAATTTTCAGTTTCGAGAACTTGTTTTGAAAGTATTGTGTAGCAATTTTGAAGTAATTTATTTTGGCCCGATGAGATTGGGAGCTGGTACAGAGCAATAGTCCATTACAAGATTGCACAATACTAATTGAGCACATGGTAGCTGCTCAATTAGGTTGATATACAAATTTGCAAGTTTTGTTGTTTTGATTGAGTTGACAAGCACTTGTTTATGGCCCTTGACAAGCTTGTTAAAATTTTCTTGTTTTTTATTAACCAAAATGAGGTGTTTTAATTCCCATTGGACCTTTATATAGTGCCAAAACCAATTTTAACTAGCTATAACGCATGAATTATATGTGCCAAAATTTTAAATAGGCCACTGAATGTTGAAATAAACCAAAACGGACATATCGTTCATATGTTCACGATTTGTTTTTATAAATCGATTAGCTGTGAATGAGGTCCCTTTTTTATTTTTAATCTGGACAGATCGTTCAAATGTCAACAAGCTCCAAAATCTTTCTTTCTTTTTTTTAGTTAGGCATCCTCGTCCATTTCGCTTCAGGTCGCCATAAAGGTGGTTCCCCATATAATTAACTATTCTTATGAGGTATGTAATTTCTGTCCACTTTTGCAAAAAAAAAAATTGTTTTTTTCGTTGGGACTGTAGACCTTGCAAATTCTAATTGTTCTTTTTTCTATTATAGGTACTATTAGCTTTGTTAAAAAAAAACTGTCAGGTAAAAAATTATATTTCTACTGTCAAGTAAATTTATTTGCTATTACAAATAAAGATGAATAATAGTCAATCGAACATAGTTCATCAGAATTTATATTGTGTAAATAAAAAAATAATTTTAAATAAATAGATACAAAAAATATTTTATGTACATACATTCTTAAAACATATTACTTTCGCCATTTCAGGAAAAAAGTGGTATTCATATCTTTTTATTATGTTTCAAAATAAGGGGTGTTTCATATAATGATGATCTTTCAATTTTATCTTTATTTAAATAAAGAGGATTTATATAATTAAAAAATTACTTCCTTCGTTTACTCTTACTTGTTTGTTATATTAAAATAGGTGTTTATTTTACTCTCTCTACCTCAAATTGCTTAGCATGTTTGCTTAAAAAATTTGTTTCAAAATAGTTGGCATGCTTTAAATTTCAAGAGATAATTAACCATCTTTTTTTCAACTATACACATATTAATTGAAGAAGATTCATCTAATCAAGATTAAATAAGGTCATATTAGTAAATTTGCACCCCTTATTAATTTCTCCTTAAGAGTTGTGCAAAAGACAAACATGTCAAGTAATTTGAGATGGAGAGAGTAATTATTTACTTTAAAAATTTAAATAATAATTTATCACTAATTCTTATTTTACTTTTTTTATTGAATATTATCATTTCTTAATGCATTTCTCAGGTCATTCATACAAACTTCAGTCTTAATTAAGTAATTAATATTGCAACTAAATTCAGACTTGTTTTCAACAATTAAGGCACATGGGTGGCTGACTGCAATAGACCCAAGTGACCACAGTCCCAACAAAAAATAAAAAAAATTGTAAAAGTGGAGAGAAATTACTTGCGACTGATCTTTTAAAAAAGATCTTGGAGGTTTGGACGATCTGTCCGGATTTAAAAAAAAAGACCTCGTTTACAGCTAAATGCTTTACAAAGCAAATCGTGGATGTATGAACGATATGTCCGTTTTGATTTATTTCAATATTTGGTGGCCTAGTTGAAATTTCTGCTATAATTTCTGATCCTTTCGACTTTGGACTCTATTTATGGTCCTTGACAAGCTTGTTAAAATTTTCTTGTTTTTTTTTAAACCAAAATGAGGGGTTTTAATTCCCATTGGACCTTTCTATAGATAGTGCCAAAACCAATTTTAACTAGCTATAACGCATGAATTATATGCGCGATGTATGAACGACCGGCTAAAAAGAGTAACGTCCTACGTTAGAATCCGTTACATGAATTTCTACTTCTTTTTCCTTTTAGAAAAAAACATTACACCTATATTAAGTGCTATGTAAAATTGACAAAAAATATAATCATGTTATCAACTGTAATCGCTAACAAAAAACACAAACCAAAATTATTTAGATAAAGCAGGAAAAATGGATGATACATAATTGTTGCCTTCAATAGAAGAAGAAAAGTGAAGGAATATGGATAGTGAATGGTCAAAGGCCAAATTAAACTCATGTTTAGTGAGTTTATATTTGGGATCGGAAGAGTATTGGATTCCCTAAAACTACTTTCTTCAACACATATTGACTAAGAAAATTATTTGCCTAAATTACATAACTATGAATTTTTTTTACTAAGTCGCTTAACTATGTTTTCCAACACAAAAATGAAATATGTCGGAAAATCGAACTTCCGATGAGTAATTCTACAACAACATACTCAGTGTAGTCATCCCATAAAGTGGGATTTGGAGAGGGTGTAGTCCACAAAGTGGGGTTTGGAGAGGGTAGAGTGTACGTAGACTTTACCTCTACCTCAGAGGTAGAGAGGTTTCCGATAGACCCTTGCAAAATTGTTAATCGGGCTGAACCGGGTCAACCCGACTCCGATTTGGTAATTTTTACTGGGCTCTGTCCGGGTCCGGTCCGGGCGTGACTCTTACTGGGTCGGTCCTTACCGGGCCCAACAGTAACAATTCCCCCAACGGCCCATCCCCGGCCCATTTAATATGTATGACCGGTCTTAATGGGCCGGTCCGGGTTAGACAACTGGTCCAGATTAATGGGCCGATTTACCGGGTCCCGATAAAAAAAATAGTATTTTGAACTTTGATTGTTTTTTAATATACATTCAATATATACTACTTAAAATACGACTTTAAAGAATATATATACATATATACATTCAATATATACTACTTTAAAGAATATACATAAATATAAACATTTAATATATACTACTTTAAAGAATATACATACATATATACATTCAATATATACTACTTTATAGAATATACATACTTTAAAGAATATTCATACACATTATACATTCAATATATACTATTTTATAGAATATACATACATATATACATTCAATATATACTACTTTAAGGAATATACATATATAAATATTCAATATATACTACTTTAAAGAATATACATACATATATACATTCAATATATACTACTTTAACATTCAATATATACTACTTTATAGAATATACATACTTTAAAGAATATTCATACATATTATACATTCAATATATATTATTTTAAAGAATATACATACATATATACATTCAATATTATACTACTTTAAAGAATATACATACATATATACATTCAATATATACTACTTTAAAGAATATACATACATATATACATTCAATATATACTACTTTAACGAATATACATATGTATGTACATTTAATATATACTACTTTAAAGAATATACATTTAATATATTCAACAACATATACTACATCTTAATGAGCTGAAATATACATACATATATACATTCAATATATACCACTTTAAAGAATATACATATGTATGTACATTCAATATATACTACTTTAAAGAATATACATTTAATATATTCAGCAACATATACTTATTCTTAATAAAATGTGCATACATACATATATATACATACATATCTATATATTCATTATACTACTAATTAAATATATATATATATATATATATATATATACAATATATTCAACAACATATACTATTACTTAATATAATATACATGAAATATATTCAACAACATAAACTACTATTTAAAAGAATATGCATACAATATTCAACAACATATACTTCTTAAAAGAATAATACTTCAATATATTTAAGTATTGACATATACTATTTAAAAGTTAAACTTATATAGAATTTTTATATCTCAATACTTGTTTAAGTAATATTTGCTAATAATATTTTTCAATATTTATTTTTTTAAGTTTAAGTAAACTTTGATAATAATATATTAAAAGTATTGAATTCATACAAGATATTCAATTTAAATTTTAAATGGAAAAAAATATGTAATGAGTAAATGAACTTAATATTTGATTGATTGCAAAATGTTTCAAAACTTACAAGTTACAAGGTTACAATTACATTTCACTAATTTCACAAAGTTAAATTGAAAAATAAAAATTCAATTGATTAATTGTAAATTCTACAAATTTTTCATCATTTTTTTCAATTCATCCATGTTAACATTAACGGAAATTGGTTGTGGATTGTCAAAATCAATGGCACCAAAGCCATGCATTGGACTTGATTGTGCTGAATTCTCTCTTGAAGTCATTATTTCTTCAAGATCTTCTTCGTCTTCCGGCTCCACGAACATTCCTTGATTTCTTCGTTCTGCTCTAATCCAGTCTCTAAGGCAAACTAAAACATTCACAGCAATGCCTCCCAATGAGTGTCGGTTATCTCCAATCTGTTGTCATCCTTGACTAAAAGCGCTCTCTGATGCAATGGTTGACATTGGAACATTCAATATATCTCTAGCTAATGTTGAAAGTACAGGATATTGTCTTTCATTATTCTTCCACCATTCCAGCGAGTTGATTCTACCTCTAGGATCCTCTGTAGGCTGCATAAGATAATACTTAAGCTCTTCCCGACTTACGGTTC
This sequence comes from Capsicum rhomboideum, assembly GCA_031232105.1. NCBI lineage: Eukaryota > Viridiplantae > Streptophyta > Magnoliopsida > Solanales > Solanaceae > Capsicum > Capsicum rhomboideum. The sequence continues at coordinate 8,741,799 of CP124712.1, read as the reverse complement.
TTTGCGATGAAGGCTGCAATCTATTCCAAATAGATAGATCAGAAACACAATAAGTAGGCATACTATGTGCCTGTCTTTTAGAAGATGATAGTTCCTCAGAAGGATGGGGAGCAGGGGTCGGTGTAATATGTGACGGTAAAGCATTGTCAAGTAAATCAGCATAATGATTGTATAATGTGTTCATGTAAATATTCGCATCAGACATAGTCGTAAACAAAGAAGGTTCTTCATTAGCTTTTACTTCTAAAGCAGAATAACTAAGAGAAGTAAATTCGGACATAGTATTATATTTCATACATGAATTTATTACAGCACCAACTAAGTAAATAGGGGGAAGCGGAAAAAAATATTTTTAAAATTTATCAATCATTGCATCAATAGCATCTTTGTAACCTAGTTTAGACTTATACTCGTTAAGAAATAAAGAAATGTCGGGTAAATAAGATAAAATATTACAAATAGAAGGATAATAAGCACCAGAAATTCAACCATAGCTAGATAAAAATTTTGCAAAAAATTAACAATATCATCAATTTTAGCCCAATCTGAATTTTGTAACATACTATTGGGAAAAACACTAGCAAATTGGTTAAAAGTCATAGTAATAGGAACTTTATAAATATTGCAAGTATTTAAGAAATCATACGTAGAATTCCATCTAACATCTATTTCTTCAGGCATTAATCTCAGTCTAAGTCCATTTTTCTTACATTTTCTTTTAAATTCGGTAAGTCTAATTTTTCTATTATTTCCTTGAATAAAGCCAACTGCAAGTCTAACTTTTTCAATAGCAGGCTCAAAAAAGCAAGACCATCTTTTACAATTAAATTATATATATGGCAAGCACACTTAACATGAAATATTTTGAGTAACGGTGGAGAAAGTATAATTTTTAACAAGTCAATAGCAGCGTTGTTGTTAGATGCATTATCAAAAGATATACATAAAACTTTATTGTCAATACCATAATATCTTACAACTTTTGTAATAGATTCAAAAATAAATTTTCTAGTGTGTCTACGGTCTTCATCATACAAAAATGCTAAAATAAGTTTTTGCATAATAAAATTACTATCTACCCAATGACAAGTAATTGTTAAATAATCATTTTTATTAATAGCACGACCAAGATTAGAAGTTAAAGCAACTCTACATGAAAGATTTTTTAATAATGCAGATAAATAGTAAACATATTGCGTATGGAGTCTAAAAATATCGGACCGACAAGTACTTCTACGAATACCCTCAAACATAGGATTATAAATTACCTGAATATAATGAATAAAAGCTTCAGAAGAAGTAAAAGAGAAAGACAAACATCCCACAGCTATCATTTTTGCTAATTCTTCACGATCCTTCATTTTATTATAATCCTTAACTAATTTACCGTTTTTTGGGTTCAATCTAGTTTGTGTTGGGCCCCCAACTGTCCCACCACCAGTTACTTGAGCTAGCTCTATTGGGTGTTTATCCCGCAAATGTCTCGTCAACTGACCCGTACCTCTTTTATTACCCCTAGTCTTATGCTCGTATTTTAACTGACAAAGATCGCATTCAACCTGAGTAGTTCCTTCTATTCGAGTATAAAATTTCACACAATACTAGTTTGTTTACGAGATCTTATAGGGCACTGGGGAGGAAGATTAACCGATTCAGATTGAACATTAACATTACCAGATTTGGGTGTAACATCAACATCATCATCATTTTCATCTACATCAACAGAATCTACTTCATTCTCTCCTTCTATACCATAATTTTCTTGGGCCTCTAAATAATTCATATTATGAGCACCTACACCTATTTCATTCTCAAAGGGTTCGCTAATTGGTACCGAAGGCACACGGGTATATCGAGTATTTGAACTACGTCTACCTGAACCAACTTGTTTCTTACTACCACTACCACTTCCGGGACAGAAATTTCTAACACTTTTACCGACTTTCCTTAATTTATCCATATTACAAGTTAAACCAACAATTATTCAAAAAGCGCAAAAACAATACAAATAATTATTCAACAAATAATACACTAATTAAAAATTAAAAGTAAGAGATGGAATGATAATACCAAATTGCCGAAGTATCCGAAAGTTGATCAATTGAGTATTTTTGAAAACCTCCACTTGATATTTTTAATTGCAAAATAATAAAATATAATTGAGCACTTTATGAGATAATTAGAAATTAGAATAATTGAGAGAGATTGAGATTTTGAGAGAATGAGATTGTAAGTTGTGGGAAAATAATTTTTGAAATGGGGTATTTATAGGAAAAAAATTTTAAGTTAATTTTATTTTATTTTTTAAAAAAAGTGGGATATTTGCACAATTGGACATTGGGCCGACGGCTATATAGTCGTTTGGACTGCCAACGATCCAATTGGCAGGTGGGCCGGTTGCCTTACAATTTAAAAAAAAAATAAAATTACTTACCGGGTCAGGCCGGTCCGGTGCACCGGTGGGCCTAGTCCGATTTTCTAACTGGGCCGGTCTACCTGGCTGAGGACTTTGTCAGGCCCAGCCCCCTAAAAAACCCCTAGCCCCCTACCTTACCGGGTTCGGGTCGGGTCGGGTCAGGTCTCTATCCGGACAGGTCTAAATGGGTCGGAACCGGGCTGACCCGGCCCAATTGACAGGTTTAGACCCCTGGCTCAAGAAAAATAATCCAAAGTAATTCCGAAAAAAGAAGTAATAGAAGTATAAGAAACAACAAACTGTAACAAAAATAACATGTAGTAACAGAACGGAAACTACAACAAAATAATACAATAATCGAGGTATAAGAAACAACATATAGCAACAGAATTGAAAGACAACCCAATTCTATTTCACTATTTCTTAATTCCACTAAGGACGTATTATTATTCTCTCCAGTCCCAATCTACTTCCACCTCGACTCCCTGAAACCAATCCATTGAAAGTTTTCCCAACGAGTAGAAAGAAAAATTGGAGTTTCTATCTGAAAATCAGCAAAAGCATTGGATGGGGTAATCCTTTGATCATTCAAGAAAGCTTAGAGACAATTGATCCACGAAGCAATATTGATAAGATTCTCGACGGACAAATAGTAGAAGCTTTTTGATCTACTAATACAAATTGGATAAGAAAGGCCGACTCGATCCAACCCAATCCAAAATCCAAATTCGCTGGGTAATACTTTCAGAACTCAAATTTTCTAATTACTTCTGCTTTTATCATAATATAATCTAAAAGTAAAAAGGAAATTGAAGAAACAAAGGATTCCACTTATTTTTTCTTAAGTGTCTAAACACCTGTAGTCAAAAAAACAAACACGTCTTAATCAATTGAAGAGCCACAACTTATACAAAAAGTTTTTATATATTTATTTAGATTTCCAAAATTCTGAAACGATTATTTATGAGTGTTTTGGAATAACTGGTAAAGTTGTTGTTATGTGACCAGAAAGTTACGAATTCAAGCCGTGAAAATAGTCTCTTGCATAAATGCAAATAAGGATGCGTACCATAAACACTTATGTTCGGCTCTTTCACAAATCCTGCACATAACGGGAGCTTTAGTGCAATGAAACTGTCCATTTTTTTAATTCTTTTCAATCTATCTTTTTAGTAGAAAGCTATAACACGTAAATATTAGCTTTCAAAATGAAGAAATTATTTCTTTCTAAATGCATAATATGATTTTTAATAATTCAGAAGAATCCTCCTTGAACCTTTTTTTTTGGTCTGCTAATAACTTTTTAACTCTATTTTAAAAAATAATTGCTATCATGAAATTTCAAATTTTACGTAACTCGCTAATAATCTCAATGAGTTTTACCTAAAAATTTTGATCTTCTTGACAATACCTTATAAGTTGAGTTTCTTTTTCCTTACAAAAAAAACTCAATATTCATATTAAATTTTGTCTTAATAGCTTTTCATTCCCACAACAATCATCCAAATAAATTGGACAAACAATGAAATTAATCAAGAAAAATAAATATTAATAAAGCCATATAAGTTAATAATAATAAAATCATCTCTAAACAGAAAGTATTCTACCAATAACTTAGAAAATTAATAGTGTTATATATGAGCTAGCCTCCGATTTTAATTTTTCTCCTTTTTAGTAGTCAGTATTATATTACTATTTAGTAGCTATGCAATATTTTTTACTTCGCTCTTTATTTGTTACCTGTTGTTTCATTAGTGTTTATTTTGCCACTTTATTATATTATTGTCATTTTGTTCGATCCTGTTTTGATAATTATCGTTGGGTAGATGATTTTTATCAAAAATAATCTCTCATTCCATAAAAATAAGAGTAAAATTACGTACATTTTATCTTCAAAATATATATGTATGATTGCACAGAATATTAGGTAGTCCTAAACATAGAATACAAAATTTTCAATAGTTTTTTGGAACTCCAGGAAAATCAACTTCTACAACAACTTTGTCCTTCGAATGAACACTTTGTGGTAATATGATCACCGTACAGTAGCTCACAAACTACATAGGAGATGTAGACAACACCAGACAAGCCCCATCAATGAGTTCATGGCTAAGCGGTAGACGGAGCCTAGATTCAATCCCAAATCTCCCACATAGGAGACTCACCTCCCAACCACTCAACCATACCCTTGCGAGCAATTTTCAAACTTTTAAATATCCAAAAATTTAAAATATTAAATTCAAAATTTAAAAATATAAATCACAAATCCAATCTACAATTCGAAATTTTAAAAATATAAATTTAAATTTCAGTTCGAATTTCAGATTTGTCCAAACTATGTTATGTACAACCATGTGATATGAAGTCAAGCCAATATCCAGCTAAGTGTAAACCGAATGCCTTTGCATGTAAGAAGAGGTTGCACGAAAGTGTGATGATGAGTACTGCCAATAAATCTTCTTGGATTCAGTGATTGCTTTTATAAAATAATAGCTCTGTCACGATCCAGAAATTAGGTCATGATGGCAATTGTTGTGGCCCAGCATTGACAAGTAGGCCGATCACTCAAACTGATAAGATAAAATATAATTCAACACTTATACAACTAAGGCGAGACTTCTAGAACGAAGTCAGACCAATATAGGTAAAATAATAGCGGAAGTCTGAAATAAATGTCATAACGAATCCCAAGAAATAGTATCATAAGGCAAGAGCATCTAATACAATTTGAATACTGAAATACGATTCTGTCTCAGAAAATAAGTAAAGACATAAAAGGACAAGATGAGGTGCGAAAGTCAGCCCTAAACTCTAGAGCATATCAGTACCTCGAATACCTACTCAACCTCGCACGAACTCAACCGCCATGTGTCGTACTTTGACCTGGATCTGCACCGAAAGGGCATAGTAGGGATGAGTACGGGTCCACTTGTATTCAGTAGGTATCATAGGCCGACTAAGCAAAGTAGATTACAATATAAATAAAGATAAACTATAAGCACGTAATCTGCAAACAGAAAAGTTCCCAAACGATAGCTCACACCGTCTCCACTAATAGTTCTAAAATAATATCGAAGTAAACAACACAAGTGATCACAGAAGTGCAAGAAAAGACACAAGTCAAGCACAAAAGAAACATTGAATATGCGAACGCAATGCAATGATGATGATGATGGGGTGGAATGGTGAAACTCATCGCATGACTTTTAGTATACACCTACCGAGTTCGCAACTCCGCAATAGGACCCATAGGGGTTCTCAACCCATATATTTTATCTCATATCTCAATCTCAACACAACTCACCTCTCCAGCTCGTGTTCTCGGAAAGGATTTTTATGAAAATGTCTCATTTTCTTTCAAAAACAGTGTCCCTCTATGGTACCAGTATCTCATGAATGTATATGTATGGAATCAGGATATAGTGCTCACAACCAGATCAGTATGAAGATATCCAATCAATTCAATATGATGTATATATGGGTGAGCTCAGAAATCTACTCAATATGTCGGTAATTCATGATTCATCAACTATAAATGGGCACCATTGGAATAAATATGCATGTAAGACATCATAACTATCATATCAATCCCTAACTTGGGTATTTCAATCATGATAAAGCAATCGATGCTTAGTAAGGCCTAAAATAACAAATTGAGCCCCCCGCACGGGCATCGTATCTAAAAATAAGGCATCTAAATGCACAAATAAGGCCAAATGATGTCAAATAAGGCCCCCACACGGGCTACATGTAATATCAAATATCTCAAGTCAATATCCACCAAAATAATCTCCCACATGGGCACACAATAATGAATATACTCTCGAAAAATAAATCTCATAGCCAATCTCACCAACCTATAGCATGCTTTACATATATATTAACTATACAACTCAATCTGAAAGAAGTTAAGTCATAACCAACCTCGAAACGATGACATTCGGGCCTAAAGTGTTTCAACATGGAGCTTTCCAATTTCGAACGACCTCAAAATCAACTAAAACACACAGATATAGCATCTATGCGTTAAAATAAAGCCAAAAATACTCATATTGCTCATATCTAAACCGGGTCCAAAACGGACCTTGAAAACGGGTTTTGAAAATGAAGGGGGTAAAATCAAATTTTTTGTCTAGAAAATCATTGCCCACGAGTAAAGGAACTCAGAGAAGAATAAACAAGTGAAATCCGATTAAAAACGAGTGTTTAATTGATGAAAAACACTTTTTAAACTTTTTGGGCAAAACCCCCCAAAATCCATTTCAAAATCATGATTTAAAGGATGTTTAAAAGATATAATCGAAGCAAAATGATGGAAAAGGGATTATGGAGCTTACCCAAGCTTGAGATGTGAAGAAATCGCCCAAAGACTCTCATACCCTAAGCTCTAATACTCAAAAATGGAGGAAAAATTACGGAATTGGGTTATATACCAGCCCAGCAGGTACCGCTAAAGCGGCTAAGTGATCGCTAAAGCGACACCTGACCGCTAAAGCGGTTTGGGCTGACCGGCTTTAGCGGATCGCTTGGCCGCTAAAGCGGTGCTTGGCCAGTTAACCAGTCACCGCTAAAGCGGTAATTGACCGCTAAAGCTGTTGCACCAGATATCATCTAAGGCTGATTTTTAGCAAGTTTTCCAAGTCTCCGAATGGACCCTCGGGATTCGTTTGGGATCCAATAGAAATAAACCAGATATGCTACTAGGCTAATTTCGACGTTCCAAACTCAATGACGACGTTGGATTTTTGTAAAAAAACTGTTTTCACCAAATTAACCCCTGGGACCCTAATTCACAATTTTCCAAACCGAGGGTCAAAACGAGATATAAAAGCCAAGAAACTGAACCAACCATGCTACTAAACCAAATTCGACGCTCCAGATCTGTTGGCGCAGTTTGTTTTGCTATCTGGCACTTGGATCAAGAAATGTTGATCTAAGTCAACTTTTGGCTCTCAAAATGAACTCAAAACCATCCAAGGCCTTCCCAAAGACCTCGGGAACTGTGTCAACCATCCCCATACCCCAAAATCAACACATAAAAACTACAGGGAAGGACAAAATGATCAAAACACATAAAAATAGAAAATCACCAAAATAGGTCTTTACAATATCCAACACTAAGACTCCAGTTCGTCCTCGAACTAAAACGCAAAGGAATACCTAAATCGGCAAAAAGCTGGGGATAACTACTATGCATGCCGGACTCGACATCTCAAGTAGCCTCTTCTACAAGACGGTGTCTCCACTGAACCTTAACTACAGGAATATCTCTAGAATGGAACCGTCTAACATCCCTGGCTAAAATAGACACTGGCTCCTCAACAAAGGTCAACCTCTCATCTAACTGAACTGAATCCCATCGGAGCACATGGGATTCATCCAGAATATATCGTTGGAGCATAGAAACATGGAAAATTGGATGAACGACTGAAAAATCTGGAGGTAAGGCCAACTCATAAGCAACCTCCCAAACAGTCCGAAGAATCTCAAAAGGTCCGATATACCTCGGGCTAAGCTTGCCCCTCTTCCCGAATCTCATCACGCCCTTCATGGGAGACACACGAAGGAAAACCCGATCACCAATACTAAACTTCAAGACACGAAGTACGCGGTCTGCATAGCTCTTCTGCTTACTCTGGGTTTCTCGAAACCTATCCTGAATTACACAAACTCTATACAAAGACTCGAGAAGCAAGTCGGTACCTCGAGGTCTAATCTCAGAAGCCTCAAACCAACTAATAGGAGGTCGACAATGCCTACCATATAATGCCTCAAAAGGTGCCATCTCAATACTTGAATGGTAGTTGTTATTATAGCAAACTCCGCTAGGGCTAAATATTGCTCCTACTGACCACCAAAGTCCATAACACAAGCGCGGAGCATATCCTTCAAAACCTGAATAGTCCGTTCTAACTGACCGTCGGTCTGAGGGTGAAAAGTTGTGTTGAGGTCAACCTGAGTACCCAAATCCTCCTAAAACGTCCTGCTAAAAGCTAAAAGTAAACTCTGAACCTCTATCTGAAATAATAGACATGGGCACTCCATAAAGACGAACAATCCTATAGATCCGGCCTAGTCTCTCGGCGCTGAAAAAAACTTGAATAGGAATGAAATGGGTCGATTTGGTCAATCGATTCATAATGACTCCAAACATTATCAGAACCACGGGAGGTACGAAGCAACCCAGTCACGAAGTTCATAGTGATCAGATCCCACTTCCACTAGGGAATGGGTAATCTCTGAAGTAACCAACCCGGTCTCTGATGCTCGGCCTTTACCTACTGACAATATAATCAACAAGCTACAAAATCTGCCACATCCTTCTTCATACCCATCCACTAGTAAAACTGTTTCAAATCATGATACATCTTAGTCACACCAGGATGAATAAAATATCTAGAACAATGTGCTTCCTCCAAAATCGATCTCACCCAACCACCAACTCTCGGCATACAAACTCGACCACCAATCCTCAACACACCATCCAAATCAAGTGAGGCTTCCTTGGCCTCACCACTCAACACCTTATCTCGAATCACTCTCAAGCTACCATTATCAAACTGGTGAGCATGAATTTGCTCCATCAAGGAAGATCTGACATCAATGAAGGCTAAAGCACATCCAGGTGTCGAATTATCAAGCCTAACCATCCGATTAGCCAAGGACTAAACCTCCAAGGCCAAAAGTCGCTCCTGAGTCAAGAGATGAGCTAAACTTCCCATGCTAGTTGACTTTCGACTCAACGCATCTGCTACCACATTAGCCTTGCTCGAATGATACAGAATGGTGATGTCATAATCCTTAAGCAACTCAAGCCAACGACGCTGTCTCATATTAAGCTCCCTCTGGGTGAAGAAGTACTGAAGACTATGATGATCCGAAGAGATCTCACAATGGACTTCATACAAGTAGTGACGCCACAACTTCAATACAAACACTACGGCTGCCAACTCCAAGTTATGGGTAGGATAATTCTTCTCATGAGGCTTCAACTGACGAGACGCATAAGCAATCACCTTACCCTTCTACATCAACACCGCACCCAAACCAATACTAGAAGCATCACAAAACACAGTAAACCCCACGCCTTCCTTGGGTAAGGTCAAGATAGAAGTCGAAGTCAATAACTCCTTGAGCTTTTGGAAGCTCTTCTCACATGCTTCCGACCACTGAAAGGTAATCTTCTTCTAAGTCAACTTGGTCAAAGGAGCTAATCGATGAAAACCCCTCTACAAAACGTCGATAATAACCTGCCAAACCAACAAAACTCTGAATCTCGATAGGACTAGTAGGCCTACCCCAATCATGAATTATCACAATCTTGGCCGGATCGACCATGATACTATCCTTGGTCACCACATGACCCAAGAAAGAGATAGAATCCAACCAAACCTCACACTTAGAGAACTTAGCATACAAATTCTCATCACACAGCCTCTGAAGTATAGTCCTCAAGTGCCTCACATGATCGACCTCATTCTTGGAATAAATTAAGGTATCATCTATAAATACAATCACAAAGGAGTCGAGATACTATCAAAATACCCGGTTCATCAACTTTATGAACGCTGTTGGGGCATTGGTCAACCACTCAACCCACAAGACATGACCAAGAACTCATAATGACCGTACCGAGTCTGAAAAGCCATTTTTGGAACATCCAAAGCTCTAATCCTCAACTGGTGATACTCGGATCTCAAGTCAATATTAGAAAACATCGAAGCACCCTGAAGATGGTCAAAAAAGTCATCAATGCGAGGAAGAGGATACTTGTTCTTAACTGTCACCTTGTTCAACTACCTTTAGTCAATACACATACGCATGGAACCATCCTTCTTCTTCACAAACAAGACAGGCGCACCCCAAGGAGAAACACTAGGTCTAATAAAACCCTTACTCAGCAAATCCTACAACTGATCCTTCAATTTCTTCAACTCAACTAGGGCCATCCTATAAGGGGGGTTCAAAATGGGCTTGGTGCCTGGCTCCACATCAATAGCAAAGTCAATATCACGGTACGGAGGCACACCAGGTAAACCTGTAGGAAACCCATCTATGAACTCGCGGTCTACTCGAATAGAATCCATAGGAGGCGGTGAAGCAACACTCGTATCACGAACATGAGCCAAATAAGACAAACAACCCCTTTCTACCATGCGACGAGCACTTAGAAAAAATATAACACCCTTCAAACCCAAACTAAGGGTACCCTTCCAAGCTAACCTCGGCACATCCGGCGTAGCTAAGGTCACGGTCTTGGCATAACATTCCAAAATAGCATGATAAGGAGCTAACCAATCCATACCTAAGATAACATCAAAATCAATCATATCTAGGATAATCAAGTCTACCTAAGTCTCACGACCAGCAAAGGTAACCACACAAGATCGGTACACCCTATCCACCAATAAAAAATCTCCTACGGGGGTAGAAACATGAAGAGGCAGAGTAAGAGGTTCACATGCAACATCAAATCCAGAAGTAAAATAGGTAGACATATAGAAAAATGTAAATCCAGGGTCAAATAACACGAAAGCAGATTTGTAGCAAACTAGGACGATACCTGTAATAACTGCATCAGAAATCTTTGCCTTGGGTCTAGCAGGTATAACATAGCACTGGCCACGTCCGCTCTCAGGCTGAGTAACCCCACGATCACTTCCTCGACCACCTCTACCACTCTAAGAACCACTTCTCACTGCAGATATAGGAGTAGGTCTGAACACACGCCGAGGATAATCCTTGGCTACTCTATGCCCTGACTCAATCTGAGGAGGTGCGACTGTAGTAGAAAGTCCACCCTGACTCGCTGTCTGGCTACCCATAGTCACAGAACCTAAAATTCTACCCTCTGATCCTTGTAAAGCAGCCTGAACCAGCCTACCATGATAACCATGGGAACCTCTACTCAAAAAATCTCTGTCTCGAGAGGTATGTCCCCTAAATGCACCATGACGATGCACTTTCTTGGTGCCTCTCTGAGTAGCCTGAATAATAAACTCACTTATCTTGGCATGCTCAATAATACTCTGAAAAGAAGCCCTTGAAACAACCATCTGGGGTGTATCCAACTGATACGAACCATTCTACCCCTTCACGAACTTCTAAGTCCTCTCAGACTCGGTAGAGATGCTAGGGCAGAATATCTAGACAAGGTATGAAAACGCGCCTCATACTCAGTAGTAGTCATGGAACCCTGTTCCAAATGATCAAACTCATCTCTCATTTGATCTCTCAAGCTATACGACACAAATCTCTCCAAGAAAGCCTCGAAAAACTAAGTCCAACTCGTAGCAGGCAAGCCAAACGACCTAAAACTGGCATACGACCTCCACCAATCCGTAGCCACATCTATCAACTGATGAGTAGTATAAGAAACTCCATGGGACTCAAGGGATCCCAGGTTATGCAACTTCTCCTGACAGTTGATCAAGAACTCATAGGCATCCTCGCCTATAGCTCCGCTAAACTTGGGCAGACCCAAGTGAACAAACCTCGCAAACCTCTTTTGATCCTCAGAAGACATAATGGTACCCAAAGTAATCGGAGGAATAATGAGTCTGGCTGGCTGTGAATCCACCCGTGGGGTACCATGGAAGATGGTTGTACCCAAGAACTTAGAATATCATAATCAGATACTGGTACAGAAGGTGGAGCACCACTCGAAGTCTGTAGAATACTATGAATAGATGTCGGTACCAGTGGAGGAATCATACTCAGAGTTGGAGGAATACCATAAGCAGACGCTGGCACTGACGGTAGTACAACACTCAAAATTGGAGAAACACCCAGTGTACTCAAAGGAACATCGTCTAAATGGGTTAGCAAACGAATCAACAAACCCTCCAATATCGGGGTAGCAGTACCCTGTTGAACCTGAGTCGGCCCCATACTCTCTGCACATCCAACCTCGGGGTCAAGAGAGATCCTTCTAGCACTGCCTCTGACCAGGGCAGCTCCTCGTGCCCATCCTCTACCTCGAGGTTTTTCACGACTTCTACCCCGCCCCCTAGAGTAGGCTCCATCCTCGGGTGCTGGCTCAACATCCATAGCCTCTCGAGATCTAGTCCTCACCATCTGCACAGAAAAAAGTGGAACACAACTTAGAACATTGGGTAAGAACAACTCGCACTATAAGAATCAAATTAGAGAAGTTTTTCCTAAAGATATCTTATAGCCCCTCGAAGATAGATATGGATGTCTACATCCCGATCCACGAGACTCTACTAGACATCCTGCTCCTACACTACGAAACTGGTGAAACCTGATGCTCTGATACCAATTTGTCAAGATCAAAAATATGGGTCATGATGGCACTTATTGTGGCTAAGCCTTGATAAGTAAGCCAATTCACCCAAATTGATAGATTAAGTAAAATGCAACAACAATATAAGCAAGGCGAGGTTCCTCGAACAAAACCAGACTAAATATTTACGATAATAGCGGAAGTCTAAAATAAAAATCATAAGGAAATCCCAAGAAATGGTGTCAAAATGTGTAGAGCATCTAATACATCCCAAAATACTGAATACAATCTGTCTCTGAATTAAATTAAAGACACAATAGGGATAGGATGAGATCTGGGTCTGTCTTAAACTCTAGAATAATCCAGTACCTTGAAGTCTGTCAAACCACTACATGAACTCAACTGCCGCAAACCACACTCGTACTAGGATCTGCACCGAAAGGGCACAATATGGATGAGTACAGGTCCATTTGTACTCATTAGGTATCATATAATGACTAAGCAAAGTAGAAAATAATATAAATAAAGATAACTATGAGCACGTAACCTGCAAAAAGAAAAGTTCCCAAATGGTAACTCACACCGTCTCCACTAACAATTCTAAAATAATATCGAAGTAAACAACACAAGTAAACATAGAAATGCAAGAAAAGAACACAAATCAAGCACAAAAGAAACACTGAATGTGTGAATGCAATGCAATGCAATGATGATGGGGTGGAACGGCGAAAGTCATCGTATGACTTTCATTATACACCTACTGAGTTTGCAACTCCGTAATAAGAACCATGGGGGGTTCGCAACCCATATACTTTATCTCATATCTCAATCTCAATCTCAACACAACTCACCTCTTCAGCTCGTGTTCACGAAAAGGGTTTTTATGAAAATATCTCATTTTCTTTCATAAATAGTATTCCTCAATGGTACTAGTATCTCATGAATGTATATGTGTGGAATGAGGATATAATGCTCACAATCAGATCTGTATGAAGATATCTAATTAATTCAATACGATGTATATATGGGTGAGCTCAGAAATCAACTCAATATGTCCCTAATTCATGATTCAATAACCATAAATGGGCACCATTGGAATAAATATGTATGCAAGACATCATAAATATCATATCAACCCTTAACTCGGGTATTTTCAGTCATGATAAAACAATCAATGCTCAATAAGGCCAATAATAACAATTTGAGCCCCCGCACGGGCATTATATCCAAATAATAAGGCATCTAAATGCACAAATAAGGCGAGATGATGTCAAATAAGGCCCCATACAGGCTACACGCAATATCAAATATCTCAAGTCAATATCCACAAAAAAAAAAAACCCCACACGGGCACACAAAAATGAATATAATCTCAAAAAATAAACTCCATAGCCATTTTTCCCAACCCATAACATGTTTTATCTATATATTAACTACCCAGCTCAATCTGAAAGAAGTTAAGTGATAACCTACCTCGAAACGACAAAAACTTTGGGCCTAAAGTGCTTCAATACGGAGCCTTCCTCTTTTGAACGACCTCGAAATCAACTAAAACACACAAATATAGAATATGTACTTTAAAAGAAAGTCAAAAATACCCATATTGCCTATATTTAAACTGGGTCCAAAATGGACCGCAGAAATGGGTTTTGAAAACTAAGAGGATAAAATCGGAATTTTTGTCTAGTAAACCATTACCCATGATTAAAGGAACTCATAGAAGTAAACCCAAGTGAAATCGAATTAAAACAAGTGTTTAATTGATGAAAAACCCTTTTTAAACTTTCTGGGTAAAAATCTCCAACATCCATTTCAAAATCACGATTTAAAGGATACTTAAAAGATATAATCGAAGTAAAATGATGGAGAAAGGATTATGGAGCTAACCAAGCTTGAGAAGTGAAGAAATCACCCAAGAACTCTTAAACCCAGCAGATACTGCTAAAACGGCTAAGTGACCGTTGAAGCAGTCTGGGTTGACTGACTGTGAGCGCTAAAGCAGTCGCCTTCCGCTAAAGCGGTCATGTGCCCACTTTAGCGGTAGGCTATGTGGATCGCTTGGCCGCTAAAGCGGTAATTGACCGCTAAAGCGGCTGCACCAGATATTAGCTAAGGCTAATTTTTAGCAAGTTTTTCAAGTCTCCGAACGGGCCCTTGGGATTCGTTCGCGATCCAACAGAAATAAACCAGATATTCTTCTAGGCTAATTTTGACATTTCGGACTCAACGACGATGTCGAATTTTCAAAAAAAGACTGTTTTCAACAAAATGACCCGCAGAACATATTTCACAATTTTCTAAACCGAGGGTCAAAATGAGATATAAAAGTCACAAAACTAAACCAACCACGCTACTAACCCAAAATCGACGTTCCAAATCTGTTAGCGTAGTCCGAGTTGCCAGCTGACACTCAGAACAACAAATGTTGACCAAAGTCAACTATTGGCTCTCAAAGCCTTAAAATGAACTCAAAACCATCCAATGCCTTTTCAAAGACCTTGGGAACCGTGCCAACCATCCCCATACCCCAGAATCAAGGCATAACAACTAGGAGGAAAGGTAAAATTGTCAAAACACATAAAAATGGAAAATCACCAAGACAGGTCTTTACAAAAAGAATTATGGAGCTTACCCAAGCTTGAGAAGTGAAGAAATCGCCTAAAACTCTCAAACCATAAGCTCCAATACTCAAAAATAGAGGAAAAATCTTGTAATTGGGTTATTTACAAGCCCAGCAGGTACTGCTAAAGTGGCTAAGAGACCTCTAAAGCGACACCTGACCTCTAAAGTGCTCTGGGCTGACCGGATGTCACTGCTAAAGCTGTCGCCTTCCGCTAAAGCGGTCATGTGCTTGCTTTAAAGGTAACCTTCGTGGATCGTTTGGCTGTTAAAGCGGTGCTTCGCCGCGTAAGCGGTCACCGCTAAAGCGGTTGCACCAGATATCAGCTAAGGCTGATTTTTAGCAAGTTTTTCAAGTCTCCAAAAGGGCCCTCGAAATTCGTTCAGGATCCAAAAGAAATAAATCAGATATTCTAGTAGGATAATTTCAATGTTTTGGACTCAATGGCTACGTCAAATTTTTGGAAAAAGACTGTTTTCAACAAATTAACCCCCAGGACCCTAAGTCACAATTTTCCAAAATGAGGGTTGAAATGAGATATAAAATCCACGACACTGAACCAACCATGCTATTAACCCAAATTTGATGCTCCGAATCTGTTGGCATAGTCTGTTTTGCCATCCGACACTTGGGTTAAGAAATATTGACTGAAGTCAACTATTGACTCTCAAAGCCTCAAAATGAACTCAAAATCATTCAAGGCTTTCTCGAAGACCTCAGGAACCGTGTCAACCATCCCCATACCCCAAAATTAACACGTAACAACTATGGGGAAGGGTAAAATAACAAACACACATAAAAATAAAAAATCATCAAAACATGTCTTTACAAGCTCGGTACGTAAAGTATTTTGTGTTCACATCTATCATGAAAAAGGATCGTATTTAAGAGGAGTGACATAAATAGTTTATTATTATAATATTAGTTCATTTAAAAATATTTATACTAATTAGCATGGAATACATGTGTAACACACGTATCTAAAAATTAGTAAATATAAAAAGGAGAAGAACGTATACTATAACCAAAATTAGCCTTGAGATAATAGATTTTTGACTCATTCTTTTTTTTTTTTTTTAGAAATCTGTTATATCAAGAATACGAAGGTAGAAATTTGTTCCCCTTTGATATTTATAGCAAATGATACTAAATACCATCATTAAGTGATAAATTATGATGAGAATATATATTAATTAATTATGAAATAGTGATAAGAGTGTATGTGAACACATGTAATTATTTAATTGGGTTAACACTATATACAAAATAGAGAAACTTTCACTTCTACAAAGTGCTGCGCATTTTTATTTTACTTATATCTTCAACGGAGAGACTAGTTAATAATAACTCTAACAAGGGTGGATCTACGACACAACTTATATGTTAATGTGAACTCAATAAATTTTGCTCAGTAGATATCAATAAATATTTAACTATAGAAATCCATAAGCTTTAATCCTGAGTCCGTTTCTGAATCTAGTTTCGATTCTTGTAAAATTGTAGGGCAAAAACGAAAGCCAAAGCAACATGTTGATACTTCAAGAGAGCAGCACAGATTCTACAAGCTCATTTGTCATATATGCACCAATTAATATGAATGCAATGAACATTGTATTGTGTGGTGGTGATCCAGGTTTTGTTGCTCTTTTTGTTAGGATTTGTCCTGAATTTTCTACTTTAATTGGATTCTACAATAATTGTGTTTTACTTCAAAAGGGTTTTCTTGGAAAAGATTTTCTTGTCGAAAAAGATCTCTTTCATAATTGATTAATCCTTTCTTGAAGAAGAAGTTTTGAACTTCTATAAATGTGAGTAGCGTTCTCCAGTGTAAACCGAATGCCTTACTTTTAAGAAGCAGTTGCATGAAAGTTTGATGAGTAGTTCCAATAAATCTTCTTGGATTCAGTGATTGCTTTTATAAAAAAATAGCTCAGTACATAAAGTATCTTGTGTTCACGTATACCATGAAAAAGGACTGTATTTTAAGGGAAGTGACATAAATAGTTTATTATTACAATATTACTTTATTTTAAAATATTTATACTAATTAACATAGAATACACGTGCAACGCACGTGTCTAAGAACTAGTAAATATAAAAAAGGGAAGAACATATACTATGACCAAATTTGGCCTTGAGATAATAGATTTTTGACTCATTTATTTTGTGTAGAAACTTGTTATATCAAGAATACGAAGGTAGAAATTTATCCCCGTTTGATGTTTATAGCAAATGATACTAACTATCATTGTTAAGTGATAAATTATGATGAGAATATCTATTAATTAATTATGATACAGTGATAAGAGTGTATGTGAACACATGTAATTTTTTAATTGGGTTTACACTATATACAAAACAATTTTATCGAATATAAAATTATTGTTATTTTAAAGGAGATAAGATTCCTAAAAAGAAAGGGGAGAGAGAGAGAGAGAGAGAGAGAGAGAGAGAGAATGCAACTGCATGAATCTGAACCGTTAAAGCAATTAATCTTACACTTAATACAAATCTAGTAAGTCATGATGACGTGATTGAAGTAGAGAAGAAAGATTTGAAACTAAAGTACTTCCTATATATTCTTGAACGTTTTAGCAACAATTCTTAGATTTAAACTCGTGAATCTCTCTTTTTCTATACTTAAATACAATCTCTTGAATTTCCATAACATAGTAAGTTTCTCTGCTTGTAGTTCTTCTCTTCTCTTGTTAATGTACTCTTTTTTATTGAAGATTTATTCTTCTTCTCTCTGCAAAATTAAATTTGTCAAAACTTATAAATCACTATCAAAATCTCTTAAATTTATCTTATTTTCAAATATTTAAGGATATTGATTTCTTCAATTTGTTGAAAATTAATTTTAAAAAATTCATTTTATAAGAGTATTTTTTTAGGGTTTTGAAGATATACAAAGTTTGAAGATTGAATTCACTATACGAGGTGAATTTTAAAGTCGAATATAATCTTTTAGGATCAAAAAATGGATGACCATTCACATCTGCATATGGTGAATGTGAAGGTAAAAAAAGAAATTAAATTGATTAACGGATATTCAACATGAAGCAACAATTAATACCCTTTGCAAGTCGCCAGGTCTTCTGTGTGAAAAACGTCATTGATGCACTGCTTACGATCAACTCTCTAGTTATGCATGAAACTCCATTAATCAAAGGTAAGATTCTACCTTAAATGTAACTTGCCACAATCCATTATTCATTGATAAGTATAGATAAATTTTCATTTGAAACTCAGAAGGGCCTGGCCAAAACATTATTTACAAATACATGATTTTAGCATTTGTAAATTTGAAATAATTCCATAGAAAACAGGTTTTAAATAAGATAGAAATTTTATACTAATTAGTATGAAATACACGTGCAACGCACGTGTCTATGAACTAGTAAATATAAAAAAGGAAAGAACATATACTATAACCAAATTTGGCCTTGAGATAATAAATTTTTGGCACTTTTTTTTTTTTAGAAATCTGTTATATCAAGAATACGATGGTAGAAATTTATCCCCATTTGATATTTATAGAAAATGACACTAAATAACATCATTAAGTGATAAATTATGGTGAGAATATATATTAATTAATTATGATATAGTGATAAGAGTATATATGAACACATGTAATTATTTAATTGGGTTAACACTACATACAAAACAATTTTATCGAATATAAAATTATTGTTATTTAAAAAAGCATAAGGTTCCTATAAAGAAAGTAGAGAGAGAGAGAGAGAGAGAGAGAGAGAGAGAGAGAGAGAGAGAGAGAGAGAGAGAGAGAGAGAGAGAGAGAGAGCATGCAACCGTATGAATCTGAACCGTTAAAATAATAAATCTTACACTTATACAGATCTGATAAGCCATGATGATGTGGTAGAAGTAGAGAAGAGATAGTTGAAATGAAAATTCCTATATAGTCTCGAACTTTTTAGCAACAATTCTCTGATTTAAACACATGACTCTCTGTCTCTCTACTTAAACACAATTTCTTGAATTTCAATAACAGAGTAAGTCTTTCTGTTTGTAGCTAGTTCCTCTCTTGTTAGTGTACTCTTTTTCATTGAATATTCATTCTTTTTCTCTTTACAAAACTAAATATGTCCAGACTCATAAATCACTATCAAGCTCTCTGAAACTTATCTTATTTCCAAATATTTCAAGATATTGATTTCTTCAATTTGTTGAGTTAGTTAATTAAATTTTTCTTTTTGTAAGTGTACTTCTTTTTAGGGTTTTGAAGATATACAAAGTTTGAAGATAGAATTCACTATGCTAACTGAATTTTAAAATCGAATATAATCTTTAAGGACCAAAAATGGATGAACGTACATATGGTAAATGTGAAGGTCAAAAAAAGAAATTAAGTTGATTAACAAAGATCCAACATGAAGCAACAATCAATATCCTTTGTGAGTCGCCAAGTCTTCTGTGTGAAAACGTCATTGATCCACTGGTTACAAACAACACTCTAGTTATGCTTGAAACTCGATTAATCAAAGGTAAGATTAAACCTTAAGTTTAACTTGTCATAATCCGTTACTCAATGATAAATATAAATAATTTTTCATTTGAAACCCAAAAGGGTATGGCCAAAAGATTATTTTATAAATACATTATTTTAACACTTGTAAATTTGAAATAATTCCATAGAAAATAGGTATAAAATATTTTTGTATCGAAATTCAAGTTTTAACTCTCTCCTCTTTTTTTTAGGTACTTGTTGTTCAAATATCAGTTGCTCGATCACTGCAAATTCACTAAACGGGATAAAGTGGACCTACAAAAGTTTTTCATACTCATGACTCGAACTCGAGATCTCTGGTTAATAGTGGAAAGAATTTTAACATCCATCCACACTCCTTGCTGGTAAATTTTAATGTCTCAATTTGTATATGTTTTCATCAATTTGGCATCAACTAATCGCTCTATTTTTTCTTCAAATATTTGTTTCATTAGTTTTTTTGTGATGTTACATTTTCTTCCAAATTATCATAAAGTGAATAAATTGAAACCATTTTAATTGCATATAATGGAAAAGGTTTTTTATTTTTACGTTTTCTTTTCAGAAAACCAAACTATCTCATGGTTCGAACCTCTTAAGAAGACCAGTGTAGCCAATTCTATTTTCACCTTAGGAGGAATTTGAATCCATCAACCCTTTAGTCCGGGCCCAACCTAATTCTCAAATTTACTTTGAAACAAAAAGTTTATAATTCTCTATTATAAAATTATAACCATAGGTTACTCTTATCAAAAAAAAATTTGTTATCAAGTGCTTTGAAGACCATTTTTTAGGATAATGCACTTTTGATCTGTTAGTTATGATAAATTCTGATTTTGGTTATTATATTATGATTTATTTACATAGAAATATGTTACATTTAGATTATTATTATTACTAGAAATACCCTCAATTTTTTTTTAAAATTAAATGGAAATATCCTCAAATTCAAAAGAAAGTAACAGTAAAAAATTTAACCTAATACATAGATAACTAGATGATTTATAATTAGTAATTTGTTAAAATTTACAAGGTTTCACAAGTTGAAAGAAGGTGTCAAAAAAAAAAAAGTTGAAAGATTAAAAAATGGATATTCTAATAAATTTAAAGCTAAATATAGTAAACAATATACAGCAAGGACCAAAATAAAAACTTGTTAATATTTCAGGGACTGTAAGCTTCTTTTTTTTTTTTGGCTTTGTAATAAAAGGAACAAATGGCAAATTTTGGAATTTTTGACCAAAATAAGCCAGTATTTAAATCAGTTTATAAGAATAATATATTTTTCTGAAAATTTTCAAAAGTAGAATAAACGCACTTCACAGTAACGTATTAGTCATTATTTTATTTTAAAAAGTTAACAGGAAAAAAGTTGGTGGTTAACGATGTTAAGGAGAAATTCGTTACTGTGGATAACGTTTTATCCTTAATACGTAACTCATAGTAACGACTCTCTGTCAAACTCTACCCATGTACTAAAGTTGACTGCGCATGTTATAAGTGTGAATGTTACCCTTATGAGTGCGAATCTTTCCATTAATGAAATGCATTTAATATAATAATTTCCACTTAAAATTTTACACCAAGAAAAACTTTTATTAAGTTGTAAAAAAAATGTGTTTTCCTCTCTGAAATAATAATTTAAAAAAAATAACAACAATATTTTGGTAACTTTGCGATAAAACTAAAACAAAAAGAGACTTTTTTCATTAAAAAAAATTAATGTGGATACTAAATGCTCCAGTGTAAAAAAAAATATTTTTCTAAATATATATTTTTTCAATTTATATTTGAGTAATAAACTTTAATTTAAATTTCATTGATAATTCTAAATGTAGACATCATATACTTTATTTCCATAGCTGCATTTTGTGTGGGAGTATTTTCTTTAACCTAATCTAAATGAAGATCTTTGTTTATATTTTGCAGTGTATCATTAATGTAAATTACATTTTAATGTAAAAAGTTATCTTTAAAGTCGTTACTGTAAGTAACGTTTTAGCCTTAAGACGTTATTCAAAGTTATAACTTTATGACATGCTCAGTCACTTTCCATAGGGCAGAGTTTTGCAGAAAGTCGTTATTGAGAGTTACGTATTAAGGATAAAATGTTACTTGCAGTAACGAATTTCACTTTAACAGCGTTAACCATCAACTTTTTTCCTGTTAACTTTTATTGAATAAAATAATACCTAATACGTTACTGTGAAGTACGTTTATTCTAGTTTTGAAAATTTTCAGAAAAATGTATTATTCTTGTAAATTGATTTAAATAGTGGCCTACTTTGGTCAAAACTTCATTTGGAAGTTGAGATGCCTTTTCCATGCAAAATATGACAAATTTAAAAATTGTCATTTTATGACATAATTTCTTATCCTTATTCATATAATCTCAAACTTAATCAATAAAAACTTGTAACTTCAACCAAATTTATTTATACTCTTGTAGGTGCAGCGTTTGCAAAAGAAGTTAATATTTTATTTCTTCTTTTATATTTTTATGATATAAGACAAATACGTGGATTTTGCATGTAGGTAGTAGTTATAAATACAATACAAAAAAATTAATGGAGTATATTATTTATTTTATGACTGTTAAATATCTTTCCTGCCTTAACTTATGTGACACTTTTTGCTTTTCAAATTCAAACTATGTAAACTTTAATCAATTTTTCAAATTGTATTTTTTCATGTCACGACCCGATTTTTCAAGTCATGATGGCGCCTACCGTAACCCACCAGTAGGCAAGTTAGACCATAGCTCGGAGAGGCAAGCAACGGGCTAAGAGGCAAAAACTAGAAGAAAGTGAGATGAAGAAGGCATAACAACAATAATAGATGAAAATAGAAAGTACAAGAACTAACGTACAATATATACATGCCGAGACATAAGAGGAAGAGGACAGTGTATATAGATAAACCCCTCCCAAGACCTGGTAAGTTGGTACTAGAGCCACAACTAACACAGCTAGAGTGCTAGACAGAAACCAAATACACACAACATATACAACAGTCTCAAGTACAAAAGACTATACAGGAGTAGATGAAATAGGATCAGCCTCGGACGGCAACAAGGTCACCCTTCTCCAAATCAGTACTGAGAAAGGAGGATCACTTCACTGCCGTCGACTGGTGCCCGGATCTGCATCGGGGAAAAAGATGCAGAAGTATAGTATGAGTACCGGGCAACGGGTACTCATTAGGCATCATCGGCCGACTGAGCTCAATATAGCATAAACAGAACTAAAATGCGAGGGTGCATGCTAAGTAGTCCGGGGTAAGAATGACAGAATATAAATAGCTACCGAGCTGTGTAAATGCGATAAGGAAATAAGTAGAGGCGATACAGAACAATAAGTACACACTAGTAAAAACTTTACTTTATATTTTCCTATTTTACTTTGGGGAGCAACACAATTTTTTTTTTAAAAAAAGTTAAAAACAGTAGAGGAAAGACTTAAATGTATACCAAGTCATGATGCTTGGGATTTAAATTAAAGAGTAGGTTCTCTTACTGAGTTGTCACATCAGAATAAAAATTCAAAATTAAAGTGAAAAGAATTTGTGTGTTAAGTATCTTTCATCTGAAATTTCCACGATGGAAGACTCGTTTTAAGGACTTGAAAAATCTCTAATATCCTTCTATGCAAATAGTTAAAGGCAGATGCAAATAAAAAAAATGATTTTAATTGAATTCAATATTTTATGGACACGGTGTGTGTGCGTGTGATCTCTTTAAAAAAATCACAAAATAGTGAGATTTAAGAGGTTTTTAACATAATCACTCTTTATTTAAAAAAATATACTGTTTGTTGTAGCTTTCATTTGAAATTTTCATGAACAAGATTTGTGTATTGACTTAAGAATGACAAAACTTGATTAAGTTGGAATTGATTGTCATGATTTGATTTTCCCATTAATTCTTGAGAGTAAAATTGATGTTTTATTTCACAATTTTATATCTTTGCCTCTAAAATATAGATAATTCTTTATCCTAATTTTATTTTTATTTTTTCACCTCTTTCTTCTTCGAAATTGCTTTTAGCATCAAAGGATGTGGTGAAATAGGTGTGGTCCCATTAGGGGTGTCAAAATGAGCCCAAATTATGTGAACCCACCCAACCCAACTGAATATTTATGGGTTGGACTCAAGATAATTTACAAATGGATTCAATCTCAACTCATTAAGCCTCAACCCAATTTAAAAAGATCTTCAACTGAGCCCAATTCGATCTCCACTTAAACCTATTTAATAAGGAAAATGATTTCCTTAATAAAAGAGGAGAAAACAAGTGACAATCTCCTACCACATTCAAAAATCAAAATCATCCACTCCACTAAATCTCACACCCATCCCACCTCACACCAACCCCAACCCCTCCTTACCCCTCTCCCCCCTAAAAAAAAATTAATTTATTTATTTTATTTTTTAAAAATTCTTTTCTTACTGCAATCCCTACCCATCGCACCCGCACCCCCATCCACCCCCACCCCCCAAAAAAAAAATATTTAGTTTTTTTAAAGAAAAAATTAAAATATTTTTTCTCACCCCAAACACACACTCCTTCATCCCCCCCCCCCCCCCCCAAAAAAAAAAAAAAGATTATTTTTTTTTAATATTTTAAAAAACTTTTTTATGGATGATATTTTCTTGGAAAATATTTTTCCTCCATACGGAGCACACTCATATTATAATTTATTTCATTGGTATAATGTTTGGTGACTTTCTTTTCAAAATTAAGAACTTGTTTTTTTTATTTTTTTGAGTTGGAATTCAAATTGTTGTTACAAGAGATAATATCAATATATTAATATTCTTTAGATTAAGCGGGTCAAATTCAAAGGGTCAAGACCCAACCCAGTTTTAGCCTATTTTAGCTCAACCCATTTGAATCCAAAGTAAATTTGGATTGGTCATGACCCAACCCAATTTATAATTTAACCCATTTTAATATCCCCAAATTCAGCTCAACTCACCCATTTGACACCCCTAAGTCCCAGCTGCATCCTTAGAAGACAATAGAAGTTGAATGGTCCTTAGCTATCAGAGTGAAGAATACGTTCACTTTAATTGAAAATTCAAACTGAAAGGACGTGTGTTGTAGAAAAAGTAATAAAGAAATTATTTTCTCAAAACAAATGGACCCCATCATAAGAAATTTTCATGGATGAGACTTGTTTGACTTGAGAATGACAACATCTATGTCTTTGCAATTGGACTCTTTCTTTCTTTTGCGACAATATATGTTTTATTTCACCGCATAAATAATTTTATGTCTTTATTTCTAAACTAATAAAGGTTATGGAAATCATTTTCTTACCCTAACCTCACCACTTTTACCTTCGAAATTGCACTTACTACCAAAGGATGTGGTGGAATATATAGGTACGATTTCTCCATCTTTAGATATAGATCTTAGGTTCGAGCCCTTGAAATAGAGAAATCACTCTAACTAAATGTCTCTACTTTTAGTATTTTACCAATTGACAACAAATTGAGCAAGTGAGATCCTATTAAATGCATTTGAGATAAGATAAATTATAATATGTAACTTTGTGTTTTCTTTTTAACAAACTACTATCGGTTATCACAAATACATCAGAATAAGAAGTACATTGCATTATGGTGTTTGGACTTAGATTAAATAATACCTTCAACTAGTGGCGTAATCAAAATTTTCACTAAGAGGTGTCAGAATATGAAGAAGTAAATTTACAAAGAAGGCAATGGGTGTCAATATGTAATATATATATATACATAAAAATAAACAAATTCACCTAGCTACATAGTGTAATTTTTTGATGAAGTGACACCCCTTAATTACATGTGGCTTCGCCACTGTGTTAACTAATGAGCAGTCACATCAAAATGAAAAATCAAAGTGAAAGAGATTTGTGTGAAATTTCAATGGCAAGACTCGTGCAAGGACTTGGAAAATCTTAATCATCCTTTTATGCAAGTCGTTAAAGGCGGATGCCATTCGAAAACAACAAGTTTAACTGAATTCAATATTTTGGGTTACGAAACATAGATATATCATATGTATATGTGAAAAAATCACTAATATCCTATAATATTAAAATCTGAACCCATATATTCAGAAGTACAATATATTAAGCGGGTCACAACTTTAAAGGTTAAACGCACCAAATTTAAATCTTGGATGTACCACTTACCGTAACAAGTTTGTCCGCCAGAAAGATATGCATTTTCAATACCTTTTGAGGTTATCATCAACTGATCTTTCATTATGGGTAACTTTCCGATTAAAAAAATTATTTGAAGTAAAATAAATTAAAAGTTTCATAGGCAAATAGACTGGCCCAATCATCTTAGATTTCCCCGGTAAGACTTGTGCATTGACTTGAGAATGACAATATTTTCTAAAGTAGGAATTGATTGATAACTTTATATAAAGGCACAACTAGACTTTTCTCTTTCTGCTTTCTCACCTCTTTCTTCGAAATTGTTGTCACCACCAGAGAATGTGGTGGAATATATAGGTGTGATCCCTCCATTCTTAAATATAAGTCTTGGGTTTGAGCTTTTGAAATAGAAAAATGTTCTCGTTAACAAAATGTCTGTACTCTTAATATTTTACCAATTGACAACAAATTGAACAAGTGAGATCCTATTAAATGTATTTGAGAACAAAAAAATAATAAGAAAAGTAGAAGAAGACTTAAATGCATAAAGACTAAGTCATGATCCTTGGGCATCTAGAGTAAAGAGTACATCATGGGTATTCACATCAAAATGAAAAATCAAAGTGAAAGGGATTTGTGTGTTAAGTAGCTCGACTTCCGTTTGAAATTCCCACGACAAGACTAGTGCAAGGACTTGGAAAATCTTTAATTATTGGAAAATCTTTAATTATTCTTTTATGCAGGTCGTTATATATATGTATATATATTTGCGTAGCCCTTTCTTAATTCCCACAACCAACTTCCATACCTTAATTGCATATGTTTTTTCTTAATTCCCACAACCAACTTTTGAACTATTTGATGCAAATCATGGGCTACAGTCAATTCTCGTTTCTTCTCTTTCTCTGTTTGTCTTCTTTCTTTTTCTTCATCCATATCTCATCTGTGCTCCAAACATCAAAGCATTTCCCTTCTAAAATTCAAGATATCACTTACTGTAGATCCCTCAGCCTCTGCTTATTGTTTTGAGTATGGTCAGAAATCATTTCAGAAGTCTTATCCAAAAAATGAGTTCATGGAACATGAGCAGAGATTGCTGCTCATGGGATGGAGACATGAATATGCGATGAGATGACTGGCCATGTCATTGAACTTGAGTTGGGGTGATTGTTTCCAATAGCAGCCTATTCCAACTCTCTCATCTCCAAAGGCTTGATCTTTCTGGGAATAACTTCTCCATTTCCCATACTTCCCCTGAATTCAGCAGGTTCTCGAGCTTGACGCATCTTGATCTTTCCTGGTCATATTTCTCGGGCCAAATTCCTTTTGAAATCTCTCATCTTTCCAAGTTACAGTTTCTTTATTTCTCAGAATTTAAATTGCTTGATGGACCTCACGATTTTAAATCGCTCCTTCAGAATTTGACCCAATTAAGAGAGCTTCATCTTAATTATGTAAACATCTCTTCCACCATCCCTCTCATTTTTTCATCTCATTTAACATCTCTGTCGCTGTCAGATACAGGATTGTATGGGATAATACCTGAGAGTAATTTTCACCTGCCCAACCTGGAAACACTTGACTTACACTACAATGATCAGCTGAGTGGTTATTTTCCAAAGACCAAATGGTTAGATCTCAGTGACGTGATTTTTTCTGGTAATTTGCCTGAGTCTCTTGGCTATCTAACTTCACTGCATTATTTGAATCTTAGAAATTGCAACCTTAAAGGGCCTATTCCTGAATCTCTTTCAAATCTCACCGGCATAGAGTTTTTGATCCTTCCAGGTAACTCTCTGAATGGAACAATACCATCAGGGATATTCTCCAAGCTTCCATCACTAAGTTTTTTAGACTTGAGTGATAACCACTTCTCTGGTCAGCTTAATGATTTCAAGTCCAGTTCACTGTCATTTATTGATTTAAGCAATAATCAGCTGCAAGGCTATCTCGCCAACTCAATTCAAAACCTTGTGAACCTAACATGGCTTGATCTTTCTTTCAATAATTTTAGTGGTCATCTGGATGTCAGCCTCTTTTCAGACCTCAAACAACTTTGGAATCTTGATCTTTCATATAATAGTATCTCATTGACCAGTGAGAACAAAGTTAATACATTACGATTGGCTGACTGTGAAGTGAAAGAAATGGAGTTTCTAAGATCATCGAAGCAGCTTCAGGAGTTGGGTCTTTCAAATAATAAGCTTCGAAGGAAGAATTCCTGATTGGGCATGGTCTAACTGGATGTTTTCTTTGCAATTTGACATCACTGGTAATGCTAGATTTTGCCAGAAACAAATTGCATGGAGAAATTCCTCAATGCTTGGGAAATATCACTGCTCTCGAGGTTTTGGATATGCGGCATAACAATCTTTCTTGGAATCTTCCAACAACTTTCAGCAACGGAAGTTCACTGAGAAGCCTCAACTTGCATGATAATAAACTCGAGGGGAAAATTCCCCGATCTTTGGCCAATTGCAAAGAATTGCAGGTTCTTGATTTAGGAAATAATCATCTCATTGACACATTCCCAATGTGGCTGAGAACTCTTTCAAAGCTGCAAGTTTTAAGTTTGAGACTGAATAAGTTACATGGACCCATTCAACCTTCAAGGATTGAAACTATTTTTCTCGAGCTTCGAATCATAGGTCTCTGTTACAATGCCTTCTCTGGAAACATGCCTATGAGTCTGTTTCAACATCTGAAAGCCATAAGGACAATTGATCAAACATCAAAGGAACCAAAATATCTTGGAGATTCATATTTCCAAGATTCTGTTACAGTTGCAACCAAGGGGCTGGAGCTTGAATTTGTCAGAATTTTAACTATCTACACCACCATTGATCTTTCAAAAAACAAATTTGAAGGATACACTCCAAGTAGTTTTGGGAGATCTTATTGCGCTTCGGGTGATAAATGGATTGCAAGGTCATATTCCACCATCACTTGGAAATTTATCTATAGTCGAATCATTGGACCTTTCATTTAACTAGATTTCGGGAGAGATACCACAACAACTGGCTTCCCTTACATCTCTTGAAGTCTTAAATCTCTCCTACAAGCATCTCGAAGGGTGGATTCCTCAAGGGCCTCAATTCGCTACATTTGAGAACTATTCATATGAAGGTAATAATGGATTACATGGATTCCCGATTTCAAAAGGCTGTGGTAATGATTCAATATCGGAGACAAATTATACCACATCTGTGTTAGATGATCAAGGAAGCAACTCTGCATTACTAAATAATTTTTGGAAAGCTGCTCTTATGGGCTATGGAAGTGGACTATGTATTGGATTGTCCATAATATATTTCATGATTTCAACTGGAAATCCGAAACGTCTTGCAAGAATCATTGAAGGGCTGGAGCACAAAATTATGGTGAGAAGGAGAAAGAAGCAGCTAAGTAAAAGGAATTATAGAAGAAGAGATAATCACTTCTAGACAAGTAGCTGATCTTTTAGCTTATTGTAGCTGTTTATATCTTAGTTTTTTTTATACTTTTTCTATAACATTAACTGATCGATGCTTTATACTAAGCATTTTTTTTTTCATTTCCAATAATTTCAATAAGTAGAAGATTTTGAAAAAGATCAGTCTCACTTGATGTTTTAAGCTAGTAAAAGTGTAACTAAGATATTTGGATTACAGCGAGGAGCTGGTGTGAATGGAAACGAACACAATATGCTTTGAGAAGACCACAACAGCAATCAACAATCTCAGCATTGAGAGAGCAAGATGTCTTTCAATTTTTATTATTTTTGGGGGGTAACATTGAGATATTTAATCAGTTTTGGGACCTTTCTGTAGGTTCTTAAGCAGTAATGTTACAGTTATTTCAACACTTAAGCATCTAAAAGTGTTTTTCAGCACTGGATACTTATCGGTTGTTTTTAATCAGCTAACCTAAACTGACTCTATATTAACATTGTTTCTGAAAATGCTTGATTAATTTTTCCTTTAACTATACATTCCATGGATAGAAAGATTTCCACAACTTGTAAAGTAATTGCCAAACAGTTTCGAATTATTAATTTACTTTTGCATGGAAAGTGAAACATTGACTCCTAAGTCATTCTAAATCTATGTCGTATTTCACAAGTTGAGAATAACAACCAAAAAGATTTAGTCCCACCACTCCCTTTTACCCAGCAGTCTATGAAAAATTATTACTTAATGGTAAAAATTTCTCTCTCGATTTGCTAAAGCGGACAAGTAAGAACGAAAGAAAGGAGTACTACTTTATTTGCCAAGTGGTGCATATAGATTTGTGACACAAATGCCACTTATTAAAGTGCATGGACAGGTTACGTTCTTCACTAATTGTTAGACAAATCAAAAGATTCACGGTTTAAGTGCTTAATAATATTCTTATCTTATTGGAAAACAAAACATTCTTAATTATCTTGTGGGACAGCTACCTAAGGAAAAAGATATAACAAGTCATACATTTCAGCAGAGATATTCAAGTGGACCACGAAAATATTAAAAAGAAGAAATTAGAAAAGCAAGCAAAGCAGTAACACGAAGACTTGTTTATTGACTCGAGAAACCATCATGAAATTAATGTGGCAGTATGGATAAGATTGTATACATAAGATTGTTTTATTCTTAATTAGAAATTTGGAGTTCAAATTTTGTTGCATTTAACTGAAGACAATGACCGAGGAAAGTTGCTTGTTAGTTGGTACCATGCCGATCGGCCAGGATATCCTGAACAACCTCAGTATCTTCCGTTGGAGTTCATCGTGAGCCCATCGATTGAATACCACATCTAATTCTGGAAAAAAAAACTAAAAGTACTGCAGAAAAACTCGCTGTATTCTCAAAATATTATATTTAAAATATAGATAGGTAGTTCCTGATTTTAGCTGCACCACCTGCCAAACAGAAGAATTCACTAGTTGGAGTGCTTTCCTCTTAAATGAGCCCTGTGCGATTCACTAGTTGAAGTGCTTTCCTCTTAAATGAGCCCCATGCGACACCAATTTAATTTTGTCGAACTAATAGATTTGGGATACATTTAATTCACTTTGTAAAAGATATTGTTTAAACTTAAGTGGAAAGGAGTAATATGATGCAACAGACTTTCTTTTACGCTTAAAAAAATTCTTTAACTTAAAGTAATTCTGTAATATTATTTTCGAGTGAACTTTTTGCTTTATCCTTCTTTCTAAATCTTTCAGAAATTTAGCAGGATCTTTAGAAAGTACACTATTCGAAATTGTCCTATATAAATTACTAAGATTTTAGTTAGGAACAAACACAGAGTTTAGCATTCTTGACTTCTTCTCTAATACACTCTTAGTGACAAACATGGGTTCCGGGCATTGTTTCTGTCGGCTTTTTTTTTTTCCTTCATCCGTACCTCATCCGTGCTCCAAAGATGAAAGCATTTCCCTTCTAAAATTCAAGAAAATACTTACTATACATCCCTCAGCCCCTGCTGATTGTGATTTATCTTATCCAAAAACAAGTTTATGGAACATGAGCAGAGATTGCTGCTCATTGGATGGAGTCATATGCGATGAGATGACTGGCCATGTCGTTGAAATTGACCTCAGTTGCAGCAATCTTGTTGGTGTGATCGATTCCACTAGCAGCTTGTTCCAACTCTCTCATCTCCAAAGGCTCAACCTTTCTTACAATAACTTCTCCAATTCTCACATCTCGCCTGAATTTAGCAGGTTCTCGGGCTTGACACATCTTGATCTTAGCTACTCAGGTTCCTCAGGTCAAATTCCTTCTGAAAACTCTCATCTTTCCAAGTTACAGTCTCTTCGACTCTCCCCATTATTTGAAACTAATATAAGACTCACAGCCCATTATTTTAAATTGCTCCTTCAGAATTTGACCCAATTAAGAGAGCTTGATCTTACTTTCATAAACATCTCTTCCACCATTCCTCTGAAATTTTCTTCTCATTTAACAACTCTGAGCCTGGGATGGACAGGATTGTATGGGATAATACCTGATAGTATTTTTCACCTGGCCAACCTGGAAACACTTGACTTAGGTTACAATAATCCGCTCAGTGGTTATTTTCCGAAGACCAAATGGAACAACAGTTCGTCTCTCATGGAGTTAGAACTCAGTTATGTGAATTTTTCTGATAATTTGCCTGAGTCTCTTGTCTATCTAACTTCACTGCATTCTTAGTATCTTCAAAATTGCAACCTTAGAGGGCCTATTCCTGTTACTCTTTTGAATTTCACCCGGATAGAGGATTTGGACCTTCAAGGAAACTCCCTGAATGGAACAATACCATAATGGTTATTCTCCTTTCCACCATTACGTGTATTATTCTTGAGGAATAACCATTTTTCTGGTCATCATGTGGATTTCAAGTCCAATTCACTAGAAGAGATTTTTTTAGGAGGCAATCAACTGCAAGGCAATCTTCCCAAGTCAATTCAAACCCTTGTGAACCTAACAATCCTTTATCTTTCTTTCAATAATTTTAGTGGCCATGTGGATGTCAGCCTCTTTTTAGACCTCAAATATCTTTCGAATCTTGATCCTTCATATAATAGTATCTCATTGACCAATAAGAACAAAATTAATTTTACTTGGCCCCAATCTCTTAATTCGTTACCATTGGCCGCATGTGAAGTGAAAGAATTGGAGTTTCTAAGAACCGCAAAACAGCTTCAGGAGTTGGATCTTTCAAATAATATGCTTCGAGGGAAAATTCCAAATTGGGCATGGTCTAACTGTATGTTTTCATTGGAACCTCTTAATCTATCCCACAACCTGCTGACAGAGTGTTGATCCAATTCCTCTTCAATCTGTAGATACCATTGATTTGCGGTCAAATTTTCTTGAAGGGTCACTACCTATTCCACCAAATTCCACAAGATTCTTGTTCATATCCCAAAATAATCTCAATGAAGAAATTCCTTCATCAATTTGCAATTTGGCATCACTTGTAAGGCTAGATTTGGCAAGAAACAACTTTAAGGGAGCAATTCCCTTTGGGTAATATTTGTGGCCTCGAAGTTCTGGATATGCACCACAACAGTCTCTCAGGGACTCTTCCAACAACTTTCAGCGAAGGAAGTTCACTGAGAAGCCTCAACTTGCATGGCAATAAACTAGAGAGGACTTCCCCGATCTTTGACCAATTGCAAAGAGTTGCATGTTCTAGATTTAGGAGATAATCATCTCATTGGAGCATTCCCGATGTGGCTGGGAACTCTTCCAAAGTTGCAAGCTCTAAGCTTGAGATCCAATGAATTGCATGGGTCCATTCAACCTTCAAGGATTGAAACTGTTTTCCCGAGCTTCGAATCATAGATCTCTCTTACAATGCCTTCTCGGGAAATTTACCTACGAATCTGTATCAACATCTGAAAGCCATGAGGACCATTGATCCATCAATGAAGGCACCAACATATCTGGGATATACATGTTACCAAGATTCTATTACAGTTGCAACCAAGGGATTGGAGCTTGAAATTGTGAGAATATTGTATTTGTACACCGCTATCGATCTTTCAAGAAATAAATTTGGAGGGGAAATTCCAAGTATCATGGGGGATCTCATTACACTTCACATATTGAATTTATCTCATAATGGATTGCAAGGCCATATACCTCCATCGTTTGGAAATTTATCTTCAGTGGAATCATTGGATCTATCAGGAAACCAACTTTCGGGAGAGATACCATAACAACTGGTTTCTCTTATGTCTCTTTCATTTTTAAATCTCTCCCACGATCATCTCCGAGGATGCATCCCTCAAGGACCTCAATTTCACACATTTGAGAGCAATTCATATGAAGGCAATGATGGATTACGATTCCCTGTTTCCAAAAGTTGTGGCGATGATCGGGTATTAGATACAAATTATACTGTATCTGAACTAGACGATCAAGAAAGCAATTCTGAATTTCTGAGTGATTTTTGGAAAGCTGCTCTTATGGGTTATGGAAGTGGACTATGTATTGGATTATCCATAATATATTTCATGATTTCAACTGGAAACCCGAAATGGCTTGCAAGAATCATTGTTGAACTGGAGAACAAAATTATGATGAGAAGGGGAAAGATGAAGCGAAGGCCAAGGAATTACAGAAGAAGAAATAATCACTTCTAGACAAGTTCTAAGTTTTAATTTCACAACATCAAGTACATTAAGCTCTATGCTGATCTTTTAATTTATTGTAGCTATTAATATCTTAGTTTTTATACTTTTTCTAATCGATGCTCTATACTAAGCATTTTTTTCATTTCAAATAATTTCAATAAGTAGAAGATTTTGAAAAAGATCAGCGACAGTTGATGTTTTAAAAGTTCAACTAATATATTTGGATTACAGCAGGGAGCTGGTGTCAATGGAAGAGGAGAAAGCGAAGAATGGAAAGGAATGCAACATTGTGATATGTGTAACATTGTGATGTAAATGATGTTTAATCAGTTTTTGGACCTTTTTGTAGGCTTTTAAAGAAATATTACAGTTATTTCATTAAAGAAAAGATGTATTAAGTCGTAGACGTACTGTCTTTAAATCCTGATTTGCTTTAGATTTCACCTCATAATAATAAGCTTCAAGGAAAGCAAGAATTTTTGTTTGGGAATTAATCATATGAGCAAAAGAGGATAAAGAGATTTGGCACCCTTCAACAGGGAAATAAGTGTGGGGGCTTTCCAGTTTTCAAGTTCTAACCCGCTCTAGAGTTTTAAAATTATTCAAAAAGAAAGAAGGGAAGAAAAACATAAAACGTCTTTCCAAAAGAATCTTCAGATTGAGCTGAAGAAAGATTTTTTATCAACATCTAATCCTAAAGGATGTATATGCTCTGATCTTTAGAAAAGGATCATCTGAAGCTTGTCATATTCTGCCAGTACACTAGCAGCGACGCAAGGATGTTAGTGCCAGCACATATGAAAAGAGATATAGTTCTTACAAATATGGGAGAATGCATCAAAAGAACTCTTGTACTTGAGGTTTAGATGTTCTGGCGATCCCTAGAATATAGTATACGATTATTACCTATTTGATGTTGATTGACAAAACTGAAGGGGGGCTTTGGAGTAACTGGTAAAGTTGTTGCCATGTGACCAGGAGGTCACGGGTTCAAGCCTTGGAAACAACCTCTGACAGAAATGCTAGGTAAGGCTGCTTACAATACACCCTTGTAGTGGGGCCCTTCCCCAGACGCCGCGCATAGCAGTAGCTTTAGTGCACCGGGCTGCCCTTTTTTTTTTTTTTTTGACAAAACTAAGCTGAAGTTGTAGAAACTAAGAGGGGCTTCAAAATAGTTAAACGGCTCTTATTGGCACCCTTGATGATAGAACCTTGAGAGATGCAGTTATCTTTAAAATTAAAAAATTTAGCATAAAGGTACCGAGTAACTCTATCCCTCCAAGACACAGGCAAATCAACTTGTGTTTCTTTGTCTCTGCTATGATTTAATTCAGCCGCTCTGAAGTTTAAAAAAAGAAGAAAAATGATCAAACGTATTCTCAAAGAATCCTCACATAGAGCTGCAAAATGTCTTAGTTTAGGCACTATCAGAGCCTGATTTCTTACTGAAAATGATGATCTGAAGCTTATCATATCAGGGCAACGCACCAGCAACAGCACAAAGGATTGTAATAAGGACCAGCACATTGGAAAAGAGTTTTGTGCACCCTCAGCTCGTTTTAAAGAATTTGGGAGAACACGTCGAGTGAGATCTAGTACAATTGAACTGCTTCTCACCTCCTTTATTTGCAGCCTTGGCATCATTTTCATGACGGGTCCAATGAGGAAGCAGATGCAAGGTTGCCTTCTAGAAGTTAAAGTAATACTTAAATGCAAATTTCAAGGCCTGTGGAAAAGTAATGAATGATTAGGCTATCATAATGTAAAATAAGGTACAAAACGGCGGTTGTATATGTAATTCTACATGCACAATCTTCAACCCGTAAAATGAAGCCAAAATGTAAACCTGAGTAGAGAAATAACGGATAACACCAGCAGTGTTTCCTCTTCATCCTGCATTGTCCTTCTGAAGCAATCTCCAATTCCCTTGTATCGTTCCGAGAGCCTACCTGTCTGCCATTGGAACTCAGGATACGCGATTCAGAACTTGTACGTTTCAGTGGAGTATTAAAAAGATTCAGAATAATCCCATAAATTGTAAGAAGAATCTGAATTAATCACCATTACATGGAAGATACTCTGTAATCCCCTTAGGTGACTTCAGCTATAATTTTTTCTTATTGTGTAAAAGTAATCACTTCAGTTATAACTGATTTTCTCATTTCTCATCCATAATATGCCCAATACAACACACTATCATAACAATATATGCCACTATAATTACGTCAAATGGGAAAGAGATCATATTTCTTGAATTTCAGCATTGCCATCAATGCCTTCAAAGCTGATACGATACAACTTTGACATCTCCTGAGTTAGGAACCAAAAACAGGTCATTCCTGATCTTCTTTTCCCTTCCATTCCGCCCCAGCTGTAATTTCCTCTCTGCTTTTTTCGTCAGTTAGAATTGTCATCCTTACATCTGGGGATTGCAGCACTGTATACAGAAAATTAAGTATGTGGATCATGAACTGATGTCCATGACTATCTCAAAGGCTATTAAGGCTCAAATGGAAGGCTTGGGAGCAAACTCAGACAGCTTTGCAAAAATTGCGAGTTGCCTAAGATTGAAGTCGAACCAAGAGCTTTTGATTGAGCTTGTGGCCTTTGGAAAATTGAAGGAGAATGCTAAACAAGCTGAAAAGACTGATGAAGTTGAATAGATTGAGCAAATTATAGCTCTTGTTTCCCATATGCACGACTGCTTCGTTACAATGAAGCGGTCTCAGAGTCGGATCTAGAATTTAAAGTTGGTGGGTTCCTTGGGCAAAATGTAGTGGCTGACGAGGTTAGAACCCACAACCAAGAGGCCTACAAGGCCTTAGAAAGATACTTCTCTTCCACTAGACCAATAGCACATTCATTTGTGGGTTTCCAACTTATAATTCTTATATATTTACTAGATTTCTCAATATAAATACAAGATCCGCACGAAAGTTATTGGGTTCCCGGGAACCCCCACCTGCCCCTCTAGATCCGCCCCTGTCTCAGACCTGCACTTATGCAAATTGGAGTGAATCAAACAATGTAAAGCTGCCTGTTCAGATTAAATCTCTGAGCCACATCTGCTGCTGGAATGGTCGACAAGGTTGTCGAGCGGGGTTCTTAAAATGAGTCCACCTAACAGTAATTTAGATATGAAACTCGCAAAACAGTAATATTTATGAGGTTTTTAACTTATTCACTCCTTTTTAAAAATTTGGACACGAAAAACAGCAAAGAAACAATAAATTTGACATTTTCCTGGAAAGACTTGTGCATTGACTTGAGAATGACAATATTTTCTAAACTTGGAATTGATTGATGATTTGATATCAAAGCAGCAGTCCTTGTTTGACTTTTCCCCTTTCCTCTTTCTTTTGATGATAAAATTCGTAAGTAATTTATTTCAATATCAAAATTCAAGGTAAACGGATTTGTGTGTTAAGTAGCTTTCATTTAAATTTCCACAGCAAGACTCACTACAATTACTTGAAAATTCAAAGAACTAAATTTATAGTTTTAGTTACAAGAAAAAAGATATTTGGAGGGACACTCCGTGCAAACTTGGTGTCTCCCTCTTTAATAGGCCTTACGCAGTGCGAATTCAGATTAATCGGGCCCTAATTTGGATATCGAGTACCGAATGAGAAACCAAAAAGGAATAAGAAAAGAACATGTCTCATTCTAAATTCCATGTCCTATCAAGTCCCTCAATATCGTATTATTATACCAAAAAAGACACTCAGTCATGACTTAGTCGTATCTAATATTCGAGAATGGCATTTCCCTACCTTTGGCTACTTAAATACGCTTGACTAGAGCAATTATTGGTTCAATAAAATATTCTTTTTTAATAAATAGATCCACATAAATAAATGTCTAACCAAGAGAAATGATTTGCCCGTTCTTGAACTAAAAGCAGTTTGCTTTGTTTGTTTTTTCCTATTTTTTCTTTTGCAAGCGTTGGGATTTTACATCAAATTTAATGACTTTATGCGATGTAGCTTTCTTTGAAATTTCCATAGAAATATTTGAGAATAACAAACATTCATTTCCCTATTTCTTTTCAGTTGCCATTAAATTTACTATGGGTCAAGGTGGAATAAAATTATTATTACGGTTTGCCTTGAAGTTCCTTCTCACAATATAGTCATTATAGAGTTTCGTATAGTGGAAGATTATTGTCCCATTATCTTTTATATTTTCTCTTATATTAGTTTTTTTCATATGTAGTGAGCAGACTCATATAATATGTTCGAGAAAGGGTGAAGAATAAATCCTTAGTTGTTCAATGTCTTAGAATTCATGACAACGTTGCAAATACCAATATTCTCAATAAACCTCTACTAAAAGCACGATTTCGGCATTTCAAAAATCACTAGTGTTTCTTGTTGCTACTAGGATTTGAACCCTGGTTTTATTCTATAATTTTCACCTACTTCATGACCATTAAACCTTACAAGAAAATTTTGGTTAAAGATCTCAAGTATGTTTTCTGATCCCACCCTCAAGATTAAAGATCCCAAAAAAAAAAAAAATTAGCAATGTATTTTTTCGTGTTTGATTGGTCAAAAATTTTGAAAAATATTTTGTAATAAGAAAAATGACGTCAATAATCAAAAGTAGGAAAACCAGGTTTTCTTTTCTAATTTGTTCATCTTACACTGACAAGTTATAAAATTTGCTTTGTGGACTTGCAGACTGGTTCTTAGATACGCATAGCTTTCTTTTAAGTTGATTAGAAAAACAATAAGATTGAAGAATTCAATTCTGATTCTAATATTGGTAAAATTCGATTGTTCATCTTCGTAAGTTTAAATAATATTCAAATCATATTTACTACGCTAAACAAGTACGTCATATAACGATCCACATTAATATGTTTAAAAGTTTGCATTTTTTTCATATACAACTTACTCAAAGCTTTATTTCAATAATATTTGTGTTATTGTACAAAATCGTTTATTACATAACTTGGCGTACACGTGCTTTGCACATGCCGAAGAACTAGTTGAATATAATATCTTTAAAGTAAGTTATTCTTTGTTCGTCAAGCTATAACTAACCCTTGTTATTCATCCCCCCATTCCGTAGTCAAACTCCTACTCTGCTAGAAATTGCTTACTCCTGTTTCAGAAAAAATCAAAAGTTTATATTTCTGCTATCTTGAAAGAGTTTTTTGCCTTCTTTCTAACAATCGATTTTTTATTTGTCATTTACAAATACATTTTTTTTTTTGCACTTTCATCTTAATTTCTTGAGTTGTATCATCACTATACGCTAATAAATGGCTTATAAGAATGATCGCCATTTCAAGTATTGTTAATCATCTTCCCCATTTTTCAATCAATTAGGGAGTCAAGAGGCAAGTCATGACAATTTTCATGAATTCATCAATCAAATTGTATACCATTTAGATTATTTTCGTATGTAAGCTAAGCATACAAAATTTAAAAATGTCCAAACCTCTATAGTCATGATTGGACCTCTTGCCTTTTTACACACCGAGGGGGAAAAGCACGTCGTCGCAATCCAAGACAATATAATTATTTATCAATTTCATGTCATGGATACAAATTTGCATCGTGCATAAAAGGACATGATTGTGAGTTGTGCCAAGGAGTTTTTGAGTACTGGCTACACCCTGCAAAATACAGGACCGGTCCATGCCATTCTGGCACGTCATGTGATAGATGAGGCAATTAATTTGCTCATACAATAATGAGCTTCATCCTGAGACGAAGTACAATTGGTGTTATTTTTTTATCAATACCCTTCGTACATTCAATCTTATTTTGATATTTTAATTAAAAATGAACCAAATGGTAATTGGATGGTTATTCCTTGTAATCCTCAGCCACCGCCACATGATCAGTTCTATGGTACTATTATCTCTAGACATGAAAAATTATCAATTCCTCAACAAATTCCTAAAAAAAATACATCAATTTTTGAATTGTTTATTCATCCACTTTCTATGTCTTCTCAATCTCAACCAAGAGCTGATCAAACAGTTTAGAATGAGAGTGATTTTTCGTTGTTCACGATTAGCCCTGCAAAGTTGGTTGAGGAGCTGAAAAATCTTGAGATTGAAAGTATTTCTCATGCTAAGGTAAATAAAATGCATGATTGAGAAAGGGAAAAGACCTATGGAGTTTGAGTAATTACATTAATTGGGTTTCTAACTTGTCGGTGGATAAAATTTGATGGTACAAGCTTGTAAATATTTTTTTTATATGATGTCGCCATGTAGGATAGTAATTGATAATTTGTGTGCAAATAGATATTTATGAATAATATTCATGGCCAAACGCCTACTAAGAAACCATGAGATCCTCTTAATTTATGCATCCTCTTAAAATAAATTAAAAAGTGCAAAAAATGAATCCAAAAATAGTGAAAACACCTCTTGAGGTGTTTTTCAAAAATTCAAATATTGTGAAAACGTATTGTGAAATATTTATGGCCAAACAAGTATTCCGGAATAAAATGAAAACATATTCCGAAATATTGTGAATAATATTCATGGCCAAACGCCTACTAAGAAGCCACTTATTTTCTTAAAAAATATTTTCCATAAAAAACATTTTTCTTCGCACCGAACCGTTGGCGTTAACGTAGTAGTAATATTCTGAGTACATCTAATAATAGAAAACTGTAAAAGTGACATGCATTCTGAGAAATATGGAATCCACCAACTGTAAAAATGTTGATAATTCTCAACACTTAAAAGATTTAGATACATAAAGTTAAAACTTTTGAGGCCAAATTCTCACAATCCTGCAACATTCCAGCAAAATAAAAGGAGCAAAATTTCTCGGATAAATTGGAATCAACAACAGGAGAAAGTCTATCCCTTGTGGTCCAACTCTTCCCTAGACTCCGCACATAGCAGAGAAGCTTAGTGCACCAAGCTGACCTTTAACAACAGGAGAAAGTTTGTTTACAAAATTTCTTCGATCGACAGTTTTAAAGGGCAGATTGGTGCACTAAACCCCCCGCTATGCACAGGGGTCCGGGGAAGGGCTCAACCACAAGGGTCTAGTGTACGCAGCCTTACCTTGTATTTCTGGCAGAAACTGTTTCCAAGGGCTGAACCATGAAATAGCAACAATAAATGGCCACAACAAATTGAAACAAACTAAAACTAAAAGGGTCATGTTAGTGTTAAACTGCTACTAACAGAATCAGAGCAAAAGACTGATACCTAAATGAATATTGAAGAACATATTAAAAATCCATCATAATGTGGGGTAGGACTGCGTACAATAAACCTTGTGGTTCAGGTCTTCCCTGGACCCCGCGCATAGCGGGAGCCTTAGTGCACCAAGCTGCCCTTATATTAAAATTCATCATACAAAGTTAAATAATATAATCCAACTATGAATACCGCCAGAGAGTATCGGAAGGAAAGAATGTTTATTCGTTGGACCTTGAAAGTATATGCAACACCAACAGCAACATACGGCATATCCAGTATAATCCAACAAAGTAGAGTCTGAGGAGGGGTAGAGCGTACACAAACCTTACCCCTGCCTCAAAGGTAGAGAGACTATTTCTGACAGATCCTTGACTCAATCTTGAAAGTATATTAACATAGCAAAATCAAAAAACCTCGTTTTTCTTAGCATGGTGCAGACTACTGTTATAAGACATGAATTTGAAAAAATATCCACTGAAGCCTACAATTCAAGGACCAACATGACAAGAAAGTCAGATGGAAAGACCAAACACCGTGTTACCTTTTTTCATTTTGAGCTTCGGCAGTTATTGCGTGAGACTTTAAATCGGGGAAGAGGAAATTGAAAGAACCAAAAAAAAATTGTTGGGTTAGTGCACTCCACCTTCTCGGAATCCCATTTCAAAAAGTCAGGTTGAAGGAAAATGGATTCCCTCGCTTGGGCAATAAAAAACGCCTATGATTTTCATCTTGAAAAAAAGATTTTAAAGCTACGGCACCTCTTATAACTACACCACCAAGACAGGGCACAAGAACAGCAACCAAAGCAACAGATTCCACAGCTGCGGTTCTTTCTCCATCAAAAAGCTCTGAGCTGCTATGTAGCTAGGCTACGAGATTGATGCTCTGATGATAGAAAGAGAGGGGATAGAGGATCACGCTTACAAGCCGTCTTTCCCATCATCTTTCGCCGACCCTGGTTCTATCAAGTCTGTATTCTATTCGGCTTACTGCTTCATCCCCAGAGTAAGGAGAAAGAAGAACAGCGCCGGGCAATAGCTTCGAGAGGGACTTCTCTGAGTAAATAGAAAAGCATAAAAGTCATTCCGATTGAGTAATTGAGCAGGTGAAGAGTCTCTTTCGAGCAAGATCCTTTACCATGCTAACTAAATGAAGGAAAGTAAGATAGATTTGCAGAGGGGGGGTGGAGGGGAAGAGAGGTAAAAGATAAAGAACATTCCTGGAAATCTTGTTCAAG
Source organism: Capsicum rhomboideum (assembly GCA_031232105.1). Taxonomy (NCBI): domain Eukaryota; kingdom Viridiplantae; phylum Streptophyta; class Magnoliopsida; order Solanales; family Solanaceae; genus Capsicum; species Capsicum rhomboideum. The sequence goes on along the minus strand of CP124712.1, from coordinate 8,699,348 downwards.
TAAATTTCGCAACCACCTATATTAAACTGAAAAAGACCAACACAACACTTGAGAGACAACAAAATAGTAAGAAAGAACATATATTAGATAAATAAAACTATGAGAATTTCAATAATAAAGCAAATCATACTAACCACAAAAAAAGGTCTGTTTTGAAATATATGACTGAATTTCTAACTAAAACTCAAAAAATTGACCTACACTTCAAATAACTGTTTTCTACGAGGATACACTTCACACATTCTAATTTCAACATTTAAAGCATCCCTGACATCCTCTCAAATTGTTCCGAAAATAAATAGCAACAAAATTAAGTAAAAAGAAGATACGATAATTTAGAAACCAATGAAAAGGGACCTGCAAAGTCATGAACTCGCTGAGGATTTTCTTGGGAGCAGAAAATCTCCCATCCTTGAAGGCTTTTTTTTTTTTGGGGTGCTTCCAAGATATGACGTTGCCAATGAAGAAAAGAGTGCTTTGAAGACGGGACAGTCGGCTCTTTTCTCGTGGACTTCAAAGCAACGTTTGGACTCTCTAGTATAAGACCGAATTTGTTTCTTAATGTGCTCCAATTGTATACATAGAGAGTAGACGTTCACCCGGAGCATCAACAAGCAAAAATACATGTTTCAGGAAAAAGACAACTTATTTGAGTTAAAATGTACACTGCTAAAGAAAATCAACGGGAAGAAAGCCAACTCTCTCAAGTCTTCTGACATGTTATAAAGGCACAACCGACCAAACATAGTGGAATACTAAAACCTACACCCTCAGAATCTAATACAGGAGATATTATCTCTGTCAAGCTATTGAAGATTGCTAAACAATGGAAACAAGCAATACAGAAATGCTGCACCAAGAGGGATACAAGTGCCACGAGTTTAATAAATAGGAAATCACGAAAAACGAAAAACAATAAAAGGAAACTACATTTGAAACAACAGAACAAAAGCCAATTAAGGTGTTCATATTCTCATTCTCTTTTCTGCATTACACTAGAAAACATTATGCAACTCGCAACAACTTGCACTAATAAACATAAGGAATAAGTTTGTATCTAACTTTACTTGCATACTCCATATATCTCTCACCAAAGTTCTCTACCATCAAACTTTCCTCTAACTTAGCTTTGTTCCCGTAGTACACGGAGCAAACGACAGCAATGAAGAGAGCACTCAAAGGCGCCCTAAGAGCAACACAATAAGCAACAAACAAAAGCATGGTTGAAGCATAAATAGGATGACGAACAAACCGATACGGACCAAACTGTACGACAGCAGTAGGCACAACCACCTTCTCCGAGTACTTCGCCAAATACAACGTAGAATGATATTGCATAAACACCGTCATCACAATTAAACCCCAAATACCCAAATTGCTCCATCCACCAGGTATAAGATGCAGTTCCGGACCTTCAAACGCCGCAAGCCAATGACCAACCATAACTCCAACACAAAACAACAACTTCTTCCAATTAGGCAATCCAACATCCCATCTCGGGTCATGCTCTCTCGGTTTGTAATCACCATACATTCGTTTTCGTATACTCACATTCAAGAAAAAGAAATAATGGTACACGAAAAAGAACACAACAGGCCAACCTTCAAGAAAACCATTGAAATGTGCAGGAGGAACTAGCGTAAGCCACGTAAAAGCTGAACTAACAATCACAAACTGCTCAACCACATTTGATTCCCCCCGTAAATGCTTGTTTAAGCAATAAAAACTGTAACTTGCAAGACTTAGAGCCACCATCCATGGCCAATATAACCATGTCATGCTAAAATACATCCAAAAGAACGGATTCACGAGTACACTCAACGTCCATTTGGATGCAGTTACAGCAACAGCAAACACCAAACCCCATTTCAACACTTTAAAGGGTGTCAATTGAGACAACCCCATTTTCAGTGACTCCATAGAAAACCCCTTTAGGCTTTTGACTACCGCTGTTTCTGGTGCATTTGAATATGAAGACGAACATTGGACGGGCATTAATGTTGACCGAAACCCACCAATATATTGCCGTGAAGGAGATGAATTGACATTGCCGAAGGGAATTGAGGACTTAGGCAAGTGGGATTTGGGTAATTCAAGATTTATTCGGGGGGTTTTGAACTTGCACACCAAGTGTTTGTGAAAAGGTCTGTGAGAAAAAGTGTTGTGTTTTGATACATTGCAGCAGCGGAATGAAGAGGAGGGTAGCTTTGAGTAGGCCACAATTGGCGATGCTGCAGCCATTGGTAATTGGTAGCAGAGAGATCTCGATTGAATAACCAAAAACCCAGTTCAAATTTTTCTTTTTTGTTCAATTTATAGAAAAATTTCATTTATATTAAAAAAAAAAAAAAAAAAGTTTACATAAAAAGGCGAAATGGTTTTCTGGACCGTGTACTTATCCTAGTTTGGACACTTCTACTTAGTTTTTTATCATCTAAACTTTTTAATCCATCAGAACATAATTTTTTAAATCCCTTTTTAATCGGATAAGTTGAGCATGTAGCACAAAAGCTGACACGTCATTAAAATTATAAAAATTAATTAGCACATAGGAAATTACGTGTAATGAACTTAAAAACTCAGACTCTCTTTGTATTTTAGATCCTCCAACTCACCTCCTTGTCAACTGAATCCTTAAACTCAATAAAACGCAATATTTTAAATCCTTTTCTTATCTGATCAGTGTATATAATACAATCGATTACACATGAAATTTTCTCGTCATTTTTTTATTGACACCTAAGAAATTAAATGTTAAATAAATAAATAAAAATAAATAGATCATTTTGTGCTTTTTCAATAATCATTTTTTTCATATATTGTTCATAAATTGAACACCAAATTCATGTCAAATAGGTGAAATCTTTCTCATTTAACTTGAAATTTCAACTACATGTTCACAAACACAAATTACAGTGAATCTCAATCACAATTTTGAATTAGTTTTCACAAATTCACAAGACTCATTTGTTATTATTCAAGCTTTCTCAAGCTTATCAATAGAGTTTTTGAATTTTTCAATACCCACCATTAAAATCATACCCACATTTTTTTTGAACCCATCTAATTTTTCAATACCCACCATTAAAACCATATCCATTACACAAAAAAAAAGAGTAAAATTGAACTGAAAAAATCATTAGGGAACATCCATTACGACAAAAATTAGAGTAAAATTGAATTGAAAATGCACGAAAAAGAGAGCAGTACAACGACAAAAAAAAAAAATAATGGACGAGAAATTTGGAGAGAGGAGATCGAGAAGAAGGGGAAAAAAAGTCTCAAATTTGTCCAACAATGGTGTTGAAAGCAAATGAAGAAAGAGGCTAATAAAAGACCTAATTTGACTGTTGGGAGCTCTTTTTACAAGGTCTGACGCTCCGTTTTGATTTGTATTACACGCTTCTATGTGGTTTATGCCACATAGGATGCCATGTCAAAAAAAGGGATTTAAAATATTGTGATATGATGGGTTGAAGGTTCAGATGATAAAGGTACAAGTAAAAGTTTCTACTTTACAAACTCGGACAAGTACAAGGGTCCAGAATACCATTTCGCCTAATAAAAATAGCAAGTTTTAATTATTACTTCCTTTTTCTTTTCTTTTTTTCAGTTTTTCAGTAGTAATTTAAATTTAAAAAAACAGTTTTTGTTGTGTGTGTTTTTTTGCTGAGTTTTTTTTTTTTTTCCGTACAACTTTTTTCATGTATTAATATTGTATAAATGGTGTATAAACATGTATATATGATGTACAAATAGTTATGCAGTATATATGTAATGTATCGATATTGTATAAATAGTTATGTAATGTATCGACATTGTAATAAAAAAATACGTGAGCTATTTTTTGTGTAAAAAATTTAACTCAATGACTATTTTGTCGAATCTCCCCTTTTTATTTTAACTACTCCTTTAATTTATGGATGGACCATCTTTAATTATGACCTAATTTTATTGGATAATTTTTTTTTTAGAGAATAAGTTTTGATTCGTTGGACAAGATTTTTAAAAAACTTTGTTTTGGCACATGACTTCTATCGCTTAACATATGTTGTGTCACTGAACTTATACCTTGGGATATAATTTCTTCCACCAAACTTATGTATTATGGTATAATTTGTGCCACCAAAAGTATGACCTGTAATATAACTTGTTTCATTGAACCTATGGCATGTGGCATAATTTGTGTCACGACTCATGAGCATAACTTGTGTCATTAAACTTATGTCCTGAGGCATAATTTGTGTCACTGGACTTATGTCGTGGGACATAACTTGTGTCACTAAACGTACACGGAACATTTAACCTGTGGCATAACTTGTGCCACTAAACTTATGTCTTGCAGATTTTTTCTTATCTTGCGGGTTGTTACGAACCAAAATACGAAGAAAATGAAGAAACTACAAAAACAATGGAAACAAGGATAAAATGGAAAAATACGAAAAGAAGAAGAAATGAAAAACAACAATAATAAGGTAAAGAATAGATAGATACACACAAAACGATAAGAAAAAGACAACCAAAGGTATTTCGAACCAAAGACCTTCCTTTATATTACTGTTAATATCTATCTCTTACGAAAACTGTAAGAGGAATTCGACCTCTGACAATCAACGTTTCTAGACAAACAAGAAAGCTCCCAACAAGCTAACATAAACACTCTCAAGTGTATTCTTCATTCAAAATCATCTAACCCTAAAAATGAGAAGAAAACTAACCATTTATAGCCATGGGTCTTATTACATAATAGGTCCAAAAGTGACCCTAAATGCCATATAGGCCCAAAAGTGACCCAATGTACCAAATATTCATCCTTCAACACCCAACATCATCACGGTGGGTCACAATACTCTTCCTCGTCTCTGAAGGGGCGCCAATTGCCTTGATTGAAGATCCTTTGGCCAATTCGAGATGTATCATGGGTTTTTTTGCTAGAAGAAGCATTTTCCACTTTTTGGTCACTTAAAGCTCTAAGAATAAAAATTATAGACCACCTCAAAATAGAAATACTTGAGCAAATTTCAAATTTACGGGCCTGAAATTGAAAATCTTGATTTTTGAATTTGAAACTTCATAAATATATATGTGGTCTGAAGTATGGGATTGTCAAGCCTCACCCCAAATATGTCAGATATGAGATATTTGAACTTGAAGTAAAGCTTGAGAATTGCAAAGATTAGCTTGGTGTTTACATTTTATGGACCAATAAAATATTCATGGTCTGATGTATACTAAACTGTCCATTATCCTTGTAAAAAAACAACCAAATAAATTTGGTTATCAATAAACCCCCCCCCCCCCCCCTTCCCTTATTCATCAATTGTAAGTTAGTTCACTCGATGTCAAGTTCAAGATATCGAACGTTGGTAATCAACACACATTTATTGTATACCATTTTGGGATCAAATGTATCAAATCTCCATTGGTATGCACATTATAGTTTTGTTTACTCTACTCTTTGAATGTTTTATCAGCTACTTTGGTACTATATGCATTTGCGAAATGCATAATGCAGTCAGCATAATATGAAAACCAACAATTCTTCCCTGTTGTATTAAGGATGGGGATGACGTGAAGCAGGCTGACGAGAAGGACAAGCAGGGTTATTGGCTGGCAAGCTTTTGAAGAAAGGTGTATATTACATCTCAGGCATATCCCACATCAAAATTGGAGAGAAGTCAAGATGACACAAGGTCACATGTACAAGCACTTTTTCGGCTCGATAATGACGTAGTCCAAGAGACAAACTTGTAAGGTCTGTTGAGCCAAAACGGACAATACATGCAATGGGCTTTGGTCGTGACAGGGTTGGCATAGCCTTATCCCACAAAAACTTTAAAATTAGCCCTGCCCCTGCTCTACTTAGCATTTTTCTGTCTTTCGACACTATTAAATAAACCTGTCATCCGGGCAAATGCAAAGAAAAATTACAGAACATCCAAAGCTCAAATTGTGGAACTTCATAGCTCCGTTTTCAAATAGAGAACAAAAATGAGAAAGAGAAGGACGAAAACGGAGCTATTTTATTCATAAGAACAGAGCAACTATAACCGAATTGATTAATTGAGGCAAAAAAAAAAATACAAAATCCATCTCAAGAAGACCCTTAGGATCTTTGAATTTGACAAGAAATAATAGAGAACAATAAACTTCGACTACCTATCATATTGCAGTCATGTTGTACACAGCTCTATTCACATACCTCAGGACTATTTTGAGAACGTCGACGTAGTCTCTAAAAGATTTTAACCCCGCGAGGTAACTTGAATCTTAATCTTTTCCACTTGCTCTTAGCCAAGGATGGATGCAAGCTAAGCACATGCTCTGGCATGAAATCATGCCTTGTAATTATCCCCACAACAGGTACCCTCTGCAAACAAGAGAACCACAATTTCTTGATTCAGTTCAAGAAGATGAAGAACCATTTATAAGGAACAAATCGAAAATGTGTTTGTTTCCAACAAACAACGGTTGTATAATCAACATGGTGGATGAAATAGGGAGAGCGCAAAATAAAATTTAACAGTGGCACCCAAGGGTGTGGCCTAGTGGTTCAATGAAGTTGGGTTGAGCACCATGCGGTCTCAGGTTCAATTCCCAACAGAGACAAACACTAGGTGATTTCTTCCCATTTGTTCTAGCCTTAGTGGACAGAGTTACCTGGTACCTGTTGCTGGTGGGAGGTGGGAGGTGGCAGGTATCCCGTGGAATTAGTCGAGGTGCGCAAAAGCTGGCCCATCACGGTTATCAAAAAAAAAAAAAAAATTTAACAGTGATGGAACAGTTCATACTTACTCCCAGCAGTGGATGATGGGGATGTTGATTGTTTGATGCAACCAGGAAGATATTCAAAAATGTAAAAATAAACAAGACAACGGGAACTCAAAAATCATAAGTAATGCTGATTCAGAAATCTAACTCTTACAGAAGGGTATTGATTATTGAACCTATTCGGTTGTCTGTAAAAAATAATGGATAATTTATTTCACATCAAATACCCAAAAAGAACGAGATTTTGGTGACAGAATTCATGAACAAATGAATATAAACAAATAGCGAGGTCATAAACTAATGCATTGAAGCATGCATGCAGGAAGCCGGGTAATCTACATTTCAGGTTATTCTAGTACAGCTTCTATCTATTGTTGAATTATTTTTCAGGGATAAGATACAGCTTCTCAGTCGATCATTGAAAAAGAATTTGAAACAGAAAAGATGAGGAAACAGCTCTTACCCCAGAAACCTTAGGTATTACCAGCAGGTGCCTTAAACCAACCTCTCGGAAGAGAATCAGAGCCTTCGCCAAGGACGTAGTCTCTACAACAGTGAAAGGTGAAGTGTTACAAAAAGGATGCAGATCTATAAACATATCCATCTCTTCATCTGTCAGTTGTATATTTTCCACTCTGTCTCCATGGTCTAAACCCTTCTTTGCAAAATCATCAGCTGAGAACTGGTTAAAGGCGTCATATCCAGCAGGTACAGGATTTTGAAGAAATGCTTTCTTCTTTAGCAATGTAACAAGATGTGCTCGGAGTACCAAACCAAATAGAATTGGTGCTACGGAAAGCGGGGGCTCATCCACCACTGGAAAGCCATTATGCTCGGTGGTTTTGAGGACATGAACTATGTTACCAACTTTCTCAATGCCGTTGAAGAGCTGGAGTGGACCTGTGACCACATCACTCACTGCCAATTGTCTTAAGTAAGGTTCAGCATGACGTTCCAAGTAAGGAAAACCCTTTGCCCTCATTATGAGGTCATATATATTCCCATTAAATGCATCAGCTACAGTTTTGGAGATAAGAAGAACTATCATCATTAGAGGTAGCAAGAGGAGGTCATTAGTCAATTCTAGGATAATGACACACAAGGAAACTGTCATTCTCATAGAACCCCCAAGAAAGGAAGCTGAACCTAAAACGGCAAATAGGCCATGGTTAAGAGTCGAGTGCGAACCAAACATCATCCCAATAAATCGACCATAAGCAGCACCTGTCACAATGACTGGCACAAAGAGACCTGCTGGTGCCACTATCCCATAGCTAAAGATGCTCAGGAAAAAGCAGGTGATAAAGAAAATTAGCATAGAGATATGGTGAAACTCGCTATCAGTGTCCTTGCTGAAAAGGTTTTTTATTGCATCATCATTCGTGTTGAAAAATAAACTGGCAAGATCATTGTAGTAACCTGGAGGACATTGAAACTTCTTAAAGTTACCATTCCGTCCAATTGTGGGGCAAGGTTCTGATGAATCTGAAGGACAAGGGCGGCAAGGGGCCAACCATGGTAATCCGAAAAGAAGACAAGACGTGAAAATGGAGATCGTAAGAGCCAGAACTATTTTGTAAACAGCTCCTCTCCTGAGAAAAAAGGAAAAGGAGCCACATAAAAATTTATAACTTTATCATGCCTTGGATAAAAAAGGATATGAAAATCTAAAAGGCATGTAACATCATACTCGTTAATTCGGTTATAAATCCGCAGAACCCTATCCTGTAAGAAGTTGTACAAACTTCCCCATAGGCCTCCAATAACTGCTAGAAAAAGAACAGGAGGGACATCCCTGATCTGATACGCGCTATTAGCTGATGTGACATCGAACACTATGAGACCTCCTTTACCAAAGAGCCCACATTTTCCACTCAAACAAACATCAATTAAAGCCCGAAGCACAATTGCAACCACAGCCGTAGTGAAAAAGGCTCTCCACAATAAAGCACTTCTCCACCTGCATCACAAAAGAAGTGCTTACAATGTCAAAAACAAAACGGAAAACTACAGCATCTTTTTTAATCATACCAAACATCAACATCCATATTTCAGTATCCGTCACATCAATCTATTATTTGTATGTGCAACATATAAGATATGAGAGACCTGATAAGGGGAACTTTCAAATTGTTTAATGAATCTCCAAAAGCTGACTTGACAGAGCCGCATATCCCATGGGAAGCTCACTTACTCACTTAAGTTTGTACTTAAGTACTTATGAACAAACGTTCTACTGATAGAGCATTTCTTTACCATCTAGACGCCCATGGAGACTCAACTTTACAGGAAGTTCATGTCCAGAGAAATCAGCTCAGGCAAAACTAACTCCTCTCAAGTATCTTGAATGAAATACTATCAAAGAAAATTAAAAGCAAGTATGGACTATCCCCATTGCCTAATCATCTTTCATAGATCATTGTTAGTGTTCCACTTGGAAGCTGAATACAAAACAATCACAACTTATGGTCAAAATACATTCAATGACAGTATAAATCACTTCAACAATATGCTTTTGGCCTTGAATTTAAGGTAATACTTGCTACCCAAATATCTACAGCCACAAAAGTTAAAATTAAGGAAAACATAAAATTAGAAATAACTAAAAGGAACATATTTCAAGTACAGGAAGCAACCTTAAACATTTATTTACAAAGGAAGCTTCAAGAACAAATTCTAAAGGCCTCTAAACGTGTAAAATATATGCCCAAAAGGAGGATTATATTGATTTGCTCATGCAAAAGTTGATGTCAGAAAATTCCCGTCTCAAAAGTACATTGAAAAAAAAAAAAGATGTATGAAATGAAAGCGTATAGAATACCGTAGGAGGGGATAGAGCACCTTATGGAGCCTCAAACATTTTACCGTGGAAAAACTATGGCAGCATTAACCAAACCTTTGTATCATGTAAAGAAACCATAATAAGAAGTTCAATTTCCCTTACTGACAGATGAAGACTGCTAAATGAATCCTCTTAAATACAGTTAAAAGTTGATGAAATTGAATCCCAAACACAATACTTTATGCCTTCTATTAATCAATTATTTATGTCTATATTACATCAACTCAGTTCTGGCAAATAGTTGCGCTACAATACCTGAAATTCTACACGCTGATTATGTCTCATAATTAATAAAAACCTACAGCCACACTAACTTCTTAAAAAGTAAAACATAGGAGTATTAAATACTACACTACAATTCTTTCCTAGTTGAAGGTCTATATTTGTACCAATTCAATAGATGTCAATGAAATTAATAAAATACTAGAAAATATTATTTTTTAAAAGATAATCGACAGAGATGCTTGGTAATCAACCTTGGCTACTATCAGGTAATATACATTTGTGCCAAGTAATATCTAAGCAAATTCAAAGTCCCCAATAAGAACGTTTTTTATCACAGAGGAACTAAATGTAGCATGTTGGGTGTTGAGGTGTATTGTGGAATTTTACATTCCTAAGGAAAAAATAACTAGATATTCAGATAAAAGAAATAAAACTAAAGTATAATAATTAAGGCTTCTCTATCTCATAATTGTCAATCATTAACAGTGAAATATAGGCTATTTTGCAAGTCTAGATCCTCTCTGAAGGAGCCAACCTGACAATTCAAAAGGCCATGCACATCTTTAGGTGAAGGGCTACAATAACTGCTTTAGGTATTCCATCCTTTAGATACAAACAATAACTTAAAAGAGGAAGTGCAAAGCCACCAACTGTAAAGCAATCTAAAAGTCCTTCTGGGACTGTGAGTCAATTTCAATATCGTCGTCATGCATAATATCAACCATCAACAACAACAACATACCCAGTGTATTCCCACCAGGTGGGGTCTGGGGAGGGTAAAGTGTACGCAGTCCATACCACTACCTCAGATGAAGTAGAGAGGCTGTTTCCGATAGACCCCCGGCTTAGAACGGATAACAATCAAACACAAGTCATAGAAACAAACAAGAAGAAGAGATAACACATCGCTGTATATCAACCATCAAAAAGAGAGAAAATATACGATAATCTAATTAACACAAATATAGCAATAAGAACGATTATCTCCCAGAAACCTGTTGGTTTACCAGAAGCAGCCTAAAGCATGTTCATTTTTTAGATATACCAAGATGCCATTTCTTCAAGAGCAAACAACAGACCACCAACAGGAGCTCGGAAAGCAGCAGCCATCCCAGCAGCTGATCCACATGTTACAAGATCTCGTCTATCTCTATCGTTTTTAAAATACTTCAGCCATTTCCAAGTTAATCCATACTTCTTTGACCCTCCTTGACCCATTAGTGCTGCAATGCAAGCACCAGTATGAACCATGGGGCCTGCTTTTCCAATTACCAGAGATCCTGATACGGCAGAAATGCTGCCGATAATCTGTTGATTAAAGTTTTAAGTAAGGTCCTTTATTCTAAGATGTTGCACTAGGACTTCAAAACAAAGGAACAGAGGAAAGGCAGACAGAACATACGATGCAAAACTCAAAAGTTCTTTATCAACTAGTCACATGACGTAAGATAAGATAATCATAAACACCATGGAAGATTTCAATATCCATGCACAAACTGTAGAAATGCCCATGGTTTAATTAAAAAGAATATTCTATAGGAAACAAATAGTTAAATGATTTACTTTGCAGATTTAAAAGTTCATAAATTATAACTTCACCAGTGCAAGGCTACAGACTGGGATAACCCCAGGCAGAACACCTCCCTAATGGTTATGAACAGTTCAAAACCACACTGTTAGCTGCAGTCTGTTATGGAGAATGAATGGACAAGATTTCTAGCGGAGACAACTTTCAGTAGTAGAAACTAAAGTTACAATTACAAAATGTTTTTTATATGGAACAAATTTAAGAATAGGCATGTCAAGGTCGGAGATCAAGCTGCCTCCCACCATTGGCCAGTGAACATTTACGAAGCACTAGGATGAGGAGGGAGAATGTTATGCATCACTAGGGCTAAGAATGACCAGGATTTTCTTACAAATAACAAACACATCTTGCTTCACCCGATGTCAGTGCTCGAAATAACATCAAAGGCTAGGTGCTTCTTAGGGAGCTCTAGATTCTTCACATAATAAAGAAGGTGATTTGAGTCCAAACCAGTTGCTCTACTATCTGAACCTCGTAGAAACTTCAAGCTTATCCACAATCACTTAAAGGAGTACGTGAAAATATTATTTCCATACACCAGAATCTGCCTCGTCCTATAAAATGCAAATATAAGTAATCCCCCACCCAAATCCTATCTAAGCTAAAAAAGGGCAGCCCGGTGCACTAAATCTCCCGCAATGTGCAGGGTCTGGGGAAGGGCCCCACCACAAGATTGCATTGTACGTAGCCTTACCTTGCATTTCTGCCAGAGGCTTTTTCCAAGGCTTGAACCCGTGACCTCCTGGTCACATGGCAGCAACTTTACCAGTTACTCCAAGGCTCCCCTTCAAATCCTCTCTAAGCTATGTAGTATGAAAGGCAATCCACATACCACTTTAGTTTATCAACCATGAAATTGCCATAATCCTCAATTCATGCAATCATTCACTAGCACATAATCCACCACCAACACCAGAACATAAATATAATTAATAAATAACTTAAAAAATGGATAATGAGAAAAGGCAATTCAAGGCACTTTACCTTGACAAACAGAGTTCTCAGCGAAAATATTGCCGGTGCATCTACACCATTCAAGTAAGCCTTAACTTCAGGTATACCTGAACCAGCAGCCTCTGGTGCGATAAAAGCCGTAATTAGACTGGCAAATAATGTCAGTCCGAAATTGGAAGATGCAAATACAAGAAAAGCCGTTGTATACCTGTTGCATTATGTCACAAACCATTCACCTCAAAAACATACTATACAAGTAAATTCAATACTTCCTACTATAAATATAGATAGATATCATAAATATTCCACTCCACAAGCTTAGAGCACAGAACATGGCTATTTCTATATTCCATAGTTCAGTTGCCTTAGATACACATGCATAACATATACAAGTATTTATATGACCATAACATTCCAGTCAATAACCTAAAGGAATAATGGTTAATATCAGGATTTTGCAAACAATTGATTATAGCTTTTAAGTTTTAAGTATAAGATTTTATTTAAAAAAAAAAAAGTTTTAAGTATAAGAACTTCAAACCAAAATTAGATGAAATAGCAGCAGATATCAGTTTGTACTATATAATTCAAGTAATCCCAACATAACAATCAAAGCCATAGTGCGTGTTACATGAAAGCTATGAATGAAAGAGATGTGTATACCTTCTCGCAAGCATCATATCAGAGGTCACCACAAATTTCATTCCAGCAATGTTCTCAACAGCAAGATTGTTACAGAAACCAACAAGGCCGACAAGCAATCCAATGAAAAAGCACATCATCCATTTCACGGATACATACTGCAATATTTGAATCTTCTCTCCACGCCTCCAATCTTGCTTGAAATAATCATTCTCCATGATTCTTCAACCAGGCAAGCACCATTATTAGGTTTCTTTTATTTGCCAATCTAATCAGAGAAACGGAAAGAAAAAGGAAACATTTTCCACCAAAATATGAACCGAGCTCAAAACCAAAATCTTCTTCCAGGAACTATAAAAATAGAAAGAAAATTGAATTGAAAACACTCTTTATCATGTTTAGCTACAAGCATATCTCCTACCATTTCCCATTTCCTTTTTTTTTACCCCACAATACTTTAATGTAAACACTCTTATATATTTGCTTGAATACAAAATGATCATCAAAAAAAAAAATCGAACTTCTGATCTAATTTTTCCTACTAGACTTAGACTTACCAACGATTATGGATGCATCTTCAGCTAATTCATGGACTTATTGGGGTAAAACGTGATCCTTTTTTTTCTATTTTCTGAAATCTCTTAGTGTTCTTCCCTATCTCCCACATTCTCCCAAAATCCTAGAAACAATACACTATTCCAAGCCACGAAGCACCAAATGATTACACAAATCCCAAGATTTTCTAAGCACAGAACCGTTGACCCCTAAAAAATTGAACTTTCCACATTATTGTCAGTAAAACTGTAGATACAGACATAAATAACTATTACTATCATGAATTATATGCTTCTGTATTGAAACAATTGAATTCTTCCTCAGAGCATAAAAAAATATTCCATTTCTCAGGCCAAATAATCAAGGACTTCATCATCTAACCCCGAACTCCATTATTATGAATTTACAAGTTAATGGTCAAAAACACACCTAAAGGCTAAAGTATCCCGGGTTTTCGAGTTTCATACCTGCATTAGCAGGTGTATGCGTTTTCTTCCTGAACTATCATCAATTATCTATCAAAACACACTTCAACTATCATCAATTATCTATCAAAACATACCTCAACTATCAGTTGTTCCCCTTTCCTACTTGAAATACCACCATCGTTCAAGTAGGAAAAAGAAAAAATTGTGTGAGTTTACTAGTTGAAGTATCACCAACTATTTATCAAAACACACATCAACTATCAGTTGTTCCCTTTACTTTTCCTACCTGAAATACCACCATCGTTCAGGTAGGAAAAGGGAACAATTGATTGTTAAGGTGTGTTTTGATAGAAAATTAGTTATTGTTCACGTAGAAAACTCACACACCTAATAGTATGAAACTTGAGTTGAACTATCAGGTGGGCGAGTTTTGCTACCTGAACTATCACCAACTATTTATCAAAACACATATCAATTATGAGTTGTGCCCTTTCCTTCTTGAAATACCACCATCGTCCAGGTACGAACTCATAGTCATAAACCTTATAGTTCAGGTACGAAACTCAATAAGTCAGAATAATTGATACTTCACTTTAATCCATATATATATATATATATATATACATATATCTTCTTTTTTAAACACAAAATGAGTATTAAAATCAAACTAAATTCAAAACCGAACATACTTCCATGTACGTTATTGCAAATTAAACAATACATTACAACACAATACACAAATATAGATATGTGTTTTGATAAATAGTTAGTGATAGTTCAGATAGGAAACTATAGTTAGTGATAGTTCAGATAGGAAACTTACTCATACACATGATAATTCAAGAATGAAACTCGACCAATCAGAGTCTTAATACATTATAACATAATACACAAACAGCGAGAGATAGTAAACTCATACACCTGATAGTTCAAGTATTAAACTCAAAAAAATTGGAATTATATTTTTTATATATAGCTTCTTTTTTTAACAATATAAAGGTGCATTAAAATCAAACTAAATTCCAAAACAAACATAGTTCATGTATGTTTATTGCAAATTAACAATACATTTCTAACATATATACAAATATAATTATGGGTTTTAATAAATAATCAGTGATAGTTCAGATAGGAAACTCATACATCTAAAAATTCAAGTATAAAACTCGAAGAATCAGGATCTTAATACATTACAACATAATACACAAATATAAGTATAGTTCAGATAGGAAACTCATACACCTGAAAATTCAAGTATAAAACTCAAAAAATCGGAATCTTAATACATTACAACATATACACAAATTTAAAAATGCGTATTAGTAACATATACACAAATACAAGTATGTGTTTTGATAAATAGTTGGTTATAGTTCAGATAGAAAACTCATACACCTAATAGTTCAAGTATAAGTATGAAAATGGAAAAATTGGAATCTTACACAAATATAAGTATATATTTTGATAAATAGTTGGTGATAGTTCAAATAGAAAATTCACTCATACACACGTGATAGTTCAAATACGAAACTTGAAAAATCAAAATCTTAATACATTACAACATAATACACAAATAATAAGCACACAGAGCGAGAGAGAGAGAGGAAACGGACTCGTAGTTGAGACACTAGACCCAACTATCAGTTGTTCCCTTTTCCTACCTGAAATACCACAATCGTTCAGGTAGGAAAAGGGAACAAGTAGTGATAATTAAGGTGTGTTTCGATAAAATAATTTGCGATAGTTCATATAGGAAACTCACTCATACTCATACATGTCTTATAGTTCAAGTATGAAACTCGAAACATCAGAATCTTAATATATTACAACATAATAGGTGCACAGAGAGAGATAGAGAGAGAGATAGGAAACGGACTCGTAGTCGAGGCTTTCAATAGGGCAAAGACTAGACCCAACGATAGCGACTTGCGAAGTGTTATTTGATGCTGATCGATTCAGTCTGTTAAGCAGTGGTTGACTGAGCGACTCCTCGTCCGCCTCCGCCGACGGAGGAGATGAACCATTAGGAAGAGCTGGAGAGATTAGTACGGACATTGATTGGGGTGGGGTGGGGTACGGGGTGGGGTGGGGGAGTTTATATGGTAAGCATGAAAGCTGTGTTAAATGATGGCAGTTATATATATACTATACAAGAAGAAGAGGAGGAGATGGAGTTATGGGTAGGGACCAGGGTGTGTAAAAATCTAACTAATCAATAAATTGAACCGATGAAAATATTAATAAACTATCGAATCGATAAAAATATTATTAGTTTATTATTATTGAGTTATTGAATTACCAGTTTTTTAATGATTTTATAAAAAAAAAATTATAGAATTATTGATTAGGTTTTGATTTTTCCTTTTTGAATTATTGGGTAAACCGATAAATCAAAAATCGATAAAAAATATCTTATTAATTTGGTTATTGGTTTAGCATATTTAAAAACCAAAAATCGATAAACCAAACCGATAATACATAAAATCGAACCAAACCGACCGATGCACACCTCTAGTTATATTATAGGATTGAATATTTGAGTTCCCAAAAAAAACATTTATGTGTTTGTCTTCTTAAGGGTCGTTTGGTGTATAAGGTATTATAGTCCCGAGATCAAATACAAGATTATTTTATTCTGCATTTAATTGGAGATATTAGTTAGTCCCTGCATTATTTATTCCATCATTTATTCTATAGTGATGGGATAAGTTATCCTATATACATGGTTACATAATTAATCCCGAAATAAATAATCCCAGAATTAATTATTCCAGAATAACTTATTTCCAATCAAACAAAATAACTTGTTTCCAACCAAACAACCCATTTATAGTTAGGGATAGAGTTAAGAGTAGTGGAATCTTTGGACAAATTTTTTAGTTTTTAACCCAAAAACATATAGTTAGGGATAGAGTTACGTTATTTCTATCTATTATTGTTGGTCAAAGATGATAAGTATCCGTAAAATTATTTGAAGTATAAGCAAGCTGGCTGGGATATTATAGTTATTAAAAAGATATATAGTTACGGATAATTGAAACTTTTAATCTTTAATTTTTATAGAAACAACCTTTATTATATTCTAATGCATAAGAATAAGATTTTTATTCGAATTTGTTAATATAGGGAGATTAAAGTGTTTATTTTAGCAACTTACTCCCTCCCTTTCCAAATAAGTACTCCTTTTGACTTGGCGACACCTTTGAATAAACTACTTATTCCTAGAAAATTAAAGGTAACTTAATCAACTTATCCCTAATTAAATTTTATCTTTTTTCAAGTTGACATTGATTACTATATTTAAATTCAAGGGCATATTAGAAAGATTATGATCAAAATATTCTTGAAGACCTAAACATACACTTATTTAGGAACAAAATCACAACTCAAAAATAACATTTATAAAGGAATAGAGGGAGTAACATTTTCCTATATCTATTGGCTATTGCACACTTGTTATCTTAAAACCTTAAAACTCCTATGGAATTATGTGCACAACAAGTGTATTCTCTACAAATGAGGGAAGTTTCTTATTTGCAGTTTTGTGATAACAAGACGAAAAATTCCTCAATGGGGAAGTTTCGTTTATGAATTCATTAATGAATTGGAAAAGGGGCAACTATATAACCGTTCGTTAAAAAAGTGATGCATATATATACTTTTATCGTCTAATAAATGAAGTATATTTATCTTTTTCGTTAAATACCTATATTTACTTAATTAAAAAAATATCACGTGATTTTAAAAAATTATCTCACCCATTTTTTAAGTTTTCCAGACCTGGCTCAAAGAAAAAACTCAAATTCTCCTCTACTTAGTCACAGAATGAATTTGGATCGAGTTTGAATGAAAAAGGGGTTGAGTGCTTTTTTAAGTTGGGTAGGTCTCGATAGGATAAAGAAAATGAATGAAATAACTTTTTAAAAATTACGTGACATTTTTTAAATTAAAAAAAAATCAATTTTCAGATTTTTTTTAATTAAAAAGAAATTAGCCTATTAACGAACATGATAACTATGCACTATTTGCCAGACAACAAGGATATATACATGCATCATTTGTTAAATTATGTTATTTTTTTAATGAAAGATATAGCTGGTCTAAATTACAAAATTGAGGAATATATTTACCGCTTTTAAAAATACTATTTTAATATTTCTGTTGTGATAGTATATGATTCAAAACCATGCAATCAAAGAAAAAATGTATATGCTGGTATTTAAAGAGAAGATCATTGTCTCATAGTTGTTGGACTGTGATTGACTGATAGACTATATAATTGAATAACATAGAAAAACCAGAGCACTTAGCAGTAAGAGATTGTAATCTGATTTGATTATGAAATAGTAGGAATTATAAGAGATTTATACAAGGAATGGAAGTCCTAATTGTCTGCTAATTACAAGCTAATGACTGTTAGCCATAATGTGGAGATTCTTGATTTATGGGAGATCACTGATTTGGGGCTGATAAATAAGGTATAGTTAACACCCTCCCTCAAACTAATGTTGTGTATCACAAAGCATAAGTTTGGACAAAAGATAATTGTGTTTATTTCTTAGCATGGCCTTTTGTAAATAAATTAGCCAGTTGATCTTTAGAGGATATATACTTCAGGTTAATACTTCGATCTTCAACCAGTTCACTGATGTAGTGTCAATCTACATCTATGTTCTTGGTATTTTCATGATGAACGGGATTGGTTGCTATTCGGATTGCACTGGTATTGTCTTCATATAGTGTGGTTGATCCTTCCATTTTGATGCCAAGTTTTGATAACATCCTTCTTAACCAAATAATTTCAGAGCATACTACAGACATACTTCTATACTCTGCCTCTGTAGATGACTTCGATGTTCGAGGTTGTTTCTTGCACTTCCAAGAAATCATGCACGATTCGAGCATCATGCACTAGCCAGTAGTGGATCGTCTTGAACTAGGGCATCCTACCCAATCTGCATCAGCGTATCCCACCATTTCCAGTGATGAAGTTGAAGAAAATAATAGACTTTGATTCACAATACCTCTTATGTATCTAATAAGCCTGAGCAAAGCTGTGTAGTGAATCTTGTAAGGCTTGTTAACAAATTGACTTAACACCTGTACTGCATAAGAAATATCAAGACGAGTCATAGTAAGATATATAAGTGATCCCAACTAGGCATCTATACAAGGTCGGATCTGCAAAAATCTCTCATTTCTCTTTTTTTGTATTTCGTATTCGGTTCCATTGGAGTATGGACCTTCTTATTATCCATAAGATTGGCTAAATGAACTAGATCTTCTGCATACTTTTATTGACACTATCGTATGCCTTCTTTTACATAACTTACGTCCAGACCCAAAAAATATTTTAGCTTCCTAGGTCCTTCATCTTGAACGAGGAGTGTAGCAGATCTTTCAAATGAGAGATTCCAACTTCATTATTTCCTGTGATAATCATGTTATCCACGTAAAGAAAAAGAATAGTAATTCCTTAGGTATGCCGACGTAGGAATAATGAATAATATGAGCTGCTCTGTGTAAAATCAACACCGAAGATTGTAGTTCAAAATTTTTCAAATCAAGAGCAAGGAGCTTGCTTTAATCCATATAGAGATTTCTTAAGACGACACACCGGATTTGGATTAACAAATTTGTAACATGGTGGTGGATTCATGTAGATCACTTCTTGCAAGTCTACATGCAAGAAAGCATTCTTGAAGTCCAATTGATATAACTTCCAACCTCTTATTGATGCTAAAGCAAGCAATATACGTATTATCGCCATCTTAGCTACTGGAGCAAATGTTTCATTGTAGTCGATTCCATATTCCTGCTTGTATCTTTGAGCTACTAGTCTTGTCTTGTATCGATCTAGGGATTCATCAGCTTTCATATTGATTGAGTAAACCTATCTACTTTCAATAATTGTTGCATCTGTTGGTCTATCCACCATATCCCATGTATCATTCTCCTCAAGGGCAACTAATTCTTCTTGCAGTGCATCCTCCCAACATTTCTGACTACTAACCTGCATGTAAGAATTTGGCACAACTATAGAATTCAAGATTGTTAGTAAGGCATAAGATCGGCCATATTCGCCTGTTAGTATTCATAACGGTCTGGAGGAGGAGCTTGACGAGATGATAGACAAATGGGGTCAATGATAGTTCGACGAGTAGGAGTAGGTTGGTCATTAAGATTTAATGAAACATTATGTGTGTTAGATTGATGAGGTAAAGGATTAGTACTTACCGAAGTAGCATTATTATCAAAAAAAAAAAGGATCAAAGTCATAAGTAGTACCTGTTGTAGCAGAGGACAAGTTCGACGATGGAACAACGACTATGTGGCTATGGCAAGCAGAATCACGAGTAGAAATTTTTTTAAAAAAGGATATAGTAGAAAATTGTGAGTCTTTGTTAGCATAAATAAAAGAATTCTCAAAGAAGATAACATGTCGAGAAATTCTTATTAAACGACGTGTTGAATCATAACACAAATATCCCTTTTGAATATCATTATATCCCAAAAAAATACATTTAACAGCGTTTGAAGATAATTTATGACGTTCATGATCGGAAAGAAGGAAAAAACATACACAATCAAATACTTTAAGATGTGAATAATCAGGGAAATTTTTGAAAAGGATAGAATATGGGCACTTTTGTTTTGTGACAAAAGATACTTGTCTATTTATAAGATAACTAGATGTTTGGATTGCTTCAACCCAAAATATTTTGATAACATGTGAAGTGTCAAGTAGAGCTAAGGCAGTTTCAACAACATGTCTATTCTTACGTTCCACCACACCACTTTGTTCTGGTGTATAGGGGAAAGAACGTTGATGAATAATGCCTTTTTCTTGGAAAAAATTAGTGAGGTTTGTATTAACATACTCCCCTCCCGGATCGGAATGAAACTTCTTGATCTTTTTCTCAAATTGGGTTTCTATAAGGTTATAAAATTGTTTGACAATGTTTGCTACCTCAGATTTGTGTTTCAAAAATAAAACCCACGTATAACGCAATGCTTGATCAATGAATAAAATGACATACTTGTATCCTGAACGAGATATAATTGGAGAAGGTCCCCAAACATCGCTATGAATTAAATCAAAAGGAGTAGAATAAGTATTATTGCTTAATTAAAATGAAAGTTTATGACTCTTTGATTTTGCACAGCTTTCACAAGATAATTTAGAGGGAAAAATCAATGAGCGTTTACCCAATAAATTACAAGATTTCAACATAAAATTTAAAAGAGAAATGTGTGGATGACCTAACCAGAGATGCCACAGGTTCCACATTTTATTTGAAAATTGGATATCTTTATTTGAAGCTGAAAGAAAACATTGATAAAGTTTGGTGTCTGGAGATTGGAGAAGAAATAGCATGCCAACCTTACGTCACGTCCCCTGGCCATCATTTCCCCTATCAATATGTTCTGAATAACACAACCATTATGGAAAAAAATAATCAAAAAATTATGTTCTATAAGTTGTCCGACGGATAAAAGATTAGCAGTGAGTTTTGATACACAAAGAACTTCTGAAAATGGTTTAATGGAGCCAATACCTGATGAAGATAAAACATGACCATTTGTTGTAACAATTTCATGTCTACAATGTGATTCAGATAAATCAGAAAATAGTTTTTAATTTCCTGTCATATAGTTAGATGCAGCGAAATCAATACATCATACCGTTAATCTGAAATTTTATTCTTACCAGGGTAGGTAGCAGTCAAAGTTGTAGAGATTGCACTAGGAAGAGCTGCCGCCAATGATTATTGTATTATTTTGTAATTATCATTGCGATTAGGCAATGCAGGTGCTTGATGTGTCTTTGTGTTTGGTGTTTCTTGTTGACTAACATCCCTTGTCATCGCCTAGAAGGCTTTATACGGAGTTGAGCGTTTGCCTAGACCATATTTCTTACGACATTCCAGAATAACATGACCATCCTTCTTACAATAGTTACAGTAATTTCACTTTTTACAATAAGAAATAGGGTGCCCTGTCTCCTTACAATGATAGCACTAAATGGGCTTGTTGGAGTTGCTTAAGGAAGTAGAGCTTCTGTATGCAGCCATGGCAATCTCCATAGCAAGTGAATTCTCCATAGAATCTTGAGAACCCAATCGAGTTTCTTCTCGAAGAACTTCAGAAACTACCACATCCAAAGTTGGTAGTTTTTCCCTGTTAAGAATACAGGCACGCAGATGCTCGAACTCAGCCTGGGTTTCATTAGAAATTGAACTGTCCTTGTCATCTTCATTATAGTCATGAAATCCTTCAATCCAACCACAGGAATAGAGGCAGCAAAAACCTGATCTTGCTCTGCCTATAATGTGAGTAATTTGGAATAGAAGCAATGAATATTTTTCTCACCTTGTGTTGATTCC
Organism: Capsicum rhomboideum; assembly: GCA_031232105.1. Taxonomy (NCBI): domain Eukaryota; kingdom Viridiplantae; phylum Streptophyta; class Magnoliopsida; order Solanales; family Solanaceae; genus Capsicum; species Capsicum rhomboideum. The sequence goes on along the minus strand of CP124712.1, from coordinate 8,676,956 downwards.
GCAAGTAGTCTTTCCAATTCAAATTCTCTGGCCAGATTCTATTGGTTACCGAGGGTATGCAGATGACTCCACATCTCGAATGTTTTCTCAAAAGATGTCAGTTTCATAGCTATATCAACAGAAACGAAATTGACAATCCATGTGACAATTTTTCCATTATCAGCCTCCTAAACTTCTTTTTCTTTGTCTTTGATGGGAACAACCGTTGTGCCATCCAAAATACCAAGGAGGCCTTTGTCTCTAATGAAAGCTTTGAAATGAAATTTCCATATCGAAAAGTTATGTCTTTCAAATTTTGTTGATAAGGTATCTCGTGAATCCATTCCGATTCAAAGAGAAAAATAAAAATGGAGTCGCAGGAAGTCAATGAACGAATTTGGAGATGACTACGAAAGTGACGGATATGGATTAAGAATCCGAACCAAAGATGAATCAAAAAATTTACTGAAAAAGAAAAAATATTCAGTAGTCAGGACCTGGGGAGAAGAAGGAAAAAAATAAAAAACGAGGCTCTTGATTCCAAGTTGAATAACATAGAAAAATCAAAGCACTTAGCAGTAAGAGATTGTAATCTGATTTGACTATGAAACAGTAGGAATTATAAGATATTTATACAAGGAATGGGAGTCCTAATTATCTGCTAATTACAAGCTAATGATTGTTAGCCATAATATGGAGATCCTTGATTTATGGGAGATCACTGATTTGGGGGAAATCCCTGATTTTGGGCTAATAAATAAGGTATAGTTAACATATACAAGGGACAGTTGAACTATGAGTTGATGGTTTAAGTATTTTTCAAGGAATAATTGTAGTTTTGGTTCCTTAATTCTCGATGAATTTTGGTCATGATGAATATACAGTCAAACCTCTCGATAACATCTCCTTGTTATAATGGCATTTCATGTAACAACATATTTTTTTCTAAAAATTGATTATTCATGTTATATTTTACTTCTCTATTCATGTTATATTTTACTTCTCTATAATATCTCGATTAATTTTGGTCATGATGAATGTACAGTCAAACCTATCCACAACATCCCCTTGTTATAATGACATTTCATTGTAACAACATAATTTTCTCTAAAAATTGATTATTTATATTATATTTTACTTCTCTATAACATCATTCTAGCTATAACAACAATGTCATTCATTATAACAGTACATTCTTTGTAAAATTACTCATCCATAATAATCATACTCAAATATTGTGTAGTATTTTTATTTTGTTAAAAATATATTGTCTATAAATAAAATATTAAAATATTTATGATAACCGTCAGCAATGTTATGAACATAATAAATTTGAAGTACTAACATCTAAAAGGAAAAACATTGCATTTATACGGTGTCCATTAGTTATGGTTATAACTTCACGAGGAAAAAGACTACTGATATTTATCTTTTTTGTTTTCATACTATTTTTAATTTTGCATATTTTTGTTTATAGTAGTCAAATGAGATTTGAACATTAAATGTTACTATATATGTAATAACGGCGCCTCATTATAGCATCCATGAAATTTTCAGACAAATACTGTCATTATAAAAAGGTTTGACTGTAATTATAATATCTGGTCAAGTATATTTAAATTTTAATCAACTAAATATATGATTTTGAGTATTTTTAGAATATATTCAAGTACCTCTGATAAGGATAGTATAAATTTCATGAAATAATTTTGAATTTAAGGGCTTGTTTTGCTATGCAATTTAGAGTTTAATTTAAAGCTTTGATTTGAAATTAATGATGTTTATGATGTTTGAATAAAACTTTAATTATAATTTAAAATTTTATTTTAATTTCAAATTCATCTAAAAGGTAAGATTTTAATTCTAAATTTGTAGTTTTAATTTAGCCTATAATTTTATATTTTACAAAAATAAGATTCATAATTTTAAATTTTTCTGTCGTTACGGGTAAGTCTAGCATATAAAAATTCGGATTAAGGTTTTTCTCAAATTGGGAGTTAGAAATTTTAGGCTAGCTTAGTCTTGGACGAAATCCGAGCGTGGTATGGTCAACAAAAATTCGAGAATGAATTAGTTAAAGATATGTAATTTTTTGTTAGTCAAGTCGATAAGAAATCCGTGGGATCTTTCGAAATTGAATTCGGGTGAGTAAAACTCCCGATATCGAACTTGACGTATAGGGGTTGGTTTGGGATATTGAAAATTGAGGGTGTGTTGCGAAAAAAAAACAAAATTGGGAGCAATCTCCGAGTTTCTGTCTCGCCTCACCCACTATAACAGGTGGTATGCCGCTACTTCTACGCAACTATAGCAGGAATTTTTTCACTATAGCGGGAGTCAGCTTTGGTCAATCCGCCATAGCGGGCGGATCCCGCTATAGCAAGGCCTTTATAGCGGGATTGGGTCGCTATAGCGGGGTATGTGCTGATTAATGTAAAAAATATTATTTTCATTCCATTCACATTTTGGGCATAGTTGTGGCGATTTAGGGCGATTTCCACCTGTTTTCCATAAAAAATCTTCGTAGAGGTAAGTTAGTCACTCCAATTAACTAATTTTTTGATTTTTAAATCTTAGAATCACTAGTTTAGGAGCTTTGAGGAGGATTTAACTTAACCTAACTGATTTTTCTAGTGTAATTAGATGAATTGGGTAGAAAATCTTTGGGTTTTGGTTAAAAGTTGATAATTTACTCTTGCATGACTATAATTCACCATTGTAATCATGAAATTGGTAGGATTAAGGTGGAATGATGAAAGAAAGTTATAGAATGGGAGGAATGATCATGAATTTGGCCTTGGGATTTCAGGATTAGGTTATAATCATTGATATTGTTAGGTCATTTGGTTAATTATGTGTTGTATTGATATTTTTAGACCATAATCAAGTCGATATTACAAGAAAGGCAAAACTCAAGTTCATTAGAGCATTTTGGGCTTGGATTGAGGTAGGTGATGGTTTAATATAGTTGAAACCTAACTTGTTTTATGTGTGCATGATTATTGTTTCTTCGTATTGCTTGTTACAATGCATGTTCATGGAAAGTGAATGACTATTTGATATCCTAAGTGTTAATCACATGCAATGAACTTATATGAAAAGCTTGTTGGTATTTACAAGTGTTATTACTGTTATCATTGTGGTTGTGATTGTTGTGATATCTATTGATTATTGTGAGATGTATCGGTATTTGGACATCTTCATGGGATTGGTTGGTATAAGGTTGACATGCACTTGATGTTTGAGATTTGGTACATAGACAAGAGCTCATCCCCTGCAGGCCATGGCTAGTGGACGTCCATAAGACCCTTAGCATGTATGTACAAGGTATATGTGAGTGTGACGGTTCCTTAAGTGAACTGGGCTATGTGTTACTTGCTTTATTGGTTCCTTGAGTGAACCGGATTTACGTGTTGACTTGCTATATTGGTTCCTTGAGTGAATCGGGTTTATGTGTTGACTTGTTATATTTGATTCCTTGAGTGAACCGGGCTTATGTGCTGACTTACTAGAATTGGTTCCTCGAGTGAACCGGGCTTATGTGTCACTTGTTATAATTGGATTCTTGATGAACCGGGATTTATGATTATTAACATGATTATTGTTGGAATGGATTCCTGAATGGTCCGGGATAAAGTATAAATGACTAATATAAATCTTCGATGTCTGTTTACTTATGTATTTGAGACATGGTTGGTATTTATTGTTGAGTCATGATTTGTTGACTTGGATTCTTGTTGGTAGTCATGGTCTTGATTTGAGTTATTGCCCATCTTGACTTATACTTGACTGAATTCTATGAATTTGTTGAACAAGGTTAAGTGTCATAAACTTGAAGTAAGATTACATGGTAGGCGTTCATGGTTGTTCTTGCTTTACTAAGTTATGATTACTTATTCATATATCTCATTTTGGGTTTGTCGATGACCCTACCAGTGCACCGTTGTTCCTTGTGTTCTGATACTACACGTGCTCTTCTTTTTGTTGAGTGTAGAGCATCTTTCGACGACCGTTTCATAACTGCAGCTGTAGAGAGGATAGTATTCGAACTCAAGGCTGAGCTACATCTTCCGGGTTGCATGAGTTCTTCACTTAGTTTTTGGTCCATCGTTTCAGACTTTGATGTTTTCAGTTGTTTTTGTGTTGAACCCTTTCATTGACTTTTGTAGTGTTTTGGTACAATGACTTTCAGATTCCAGAGGATTTGTTTAAGTGTTCGTTTAATTCCGCATTGATCTCGTTTAGAATATAGGAGACATTATTTTATTTAATGAAAAATGGTTAGTTGCCTCTTATTGTGGCTAATGAAAAATGGTTAGCAGTGGCGGAGCCAGGATTTTCACTAAGGGGGTTCAGAAGTAGATATACGAACTAACCGAAGGGGGTTCAACATCTACTATATATACATAAAATATAATTTTAACCATGTATAAATAACATAATTTTCTGCCGAAGGGGGTTTCGAATGAACCCCCTGGACAAAGGGTAGCTCCGCCCCTGATAGTTAGTTGCCTCTTATTGTGGCTAAGTGTTGGGTTAGATGGTTCTCTCACCGGAGAGTTAGTGTGGGTGCCACTCATGATGGTTTTGGGTCGTGACAAAAACTCATGCTCAATGTAAAGTAATTGGTCATACCAAGTGAGAGAATTATATTAAAAATAAGGGGAAAAGATCAAAAATACCCATAGTGAATCCGAGAGAATATTCAATCGTATTAAAATAAGATTAAATTTAAATAAAGTACTATTGGACTATAAAAATATATTTATGCTAAAACATTAACGACACGTATATCCGACAAGGTTAGCTAATCTTGAAATCGACATCGATTTTGGTCCCCCACCAACTTCCATATCCCAAACTTTTTTTTATAGTTCAATTCCATATGAAAAAAATTACTCCCTCGGTCCTTTTTAGTTGGCATAGTTTGTTTTTTTAAGAGTTAGACAATATAAATTTTGACTAATATTTTAAAATACAGTTTTTCATTATATTAATATGAAAAAAATTATAATTTATAATACTTTTTATATAGTTTTCGAATATCTAAATTTTAATTTTAAAATATCAAATTAATCTAATCTAATTCAGCTTTAAAGATCAGTCAAATTGACTCTCGAAAAACGAAATGTGACAACTGAAAAGGAACGAAGGAAATAGAATATTTAGGAGTGAATAAAATTTCTTGATAACTCAAATCCAGTTTAACTTTTGTATTTTTTTTTGGTCCTTCGGAATGACTCAGTTGGTTTGGAGGATGGTCCGGGATCGATCCCTCCTCACTGCCTTCTAAGTCAAGCATGTCGCACAGGGCTTGTCTAGTGTGGTTTACATTCCCTGTGTGGTTTGCAGGCTATTACACAGTGGGGGGTTTACCCAATGCGCACAAAATACTCAGCCAAAAGGCAGAGACTGTGGCAAAGGTTGTAGCAGCTGTGGATTATTCTGGGGTTCCAAAAAAAAAAAAAAACTTTTATATTCTTTTAGTTATTTATATAAAAGTAAACTTCAAATGGCAAGTGAATTTGTCCAATAATATTGCTACGACAAACATATCTTGCCTTTCCCTAATTAGAATTATGATAATTCGATACTTTACGCGCTCTTGCTATTGAAAACTAAACAGTCAGCGCGAAGGTTCAAGACTTAGACGAATATTAGCAAAATTAAATTCTCATAGCAATGCGCTTCGATTTAACAAAGGACTACACCATCGAATATTCACTAGCATCTAGCAAGTAGCAATTGAAAAAAACCAAAATTCTTCCCCTACATAAAAATGGTTAATTTGCTTTTAAAAATTTTATACTTCTTATATCCCATCTATGTTTTTCTCAACTACAAAAGTCATTTGTAAGATTAATAACCACTGCAAAGGGGAAAAAAAAAAAAGAAGAGGAGGGGGATGGAATTAATTACGAATTTCATTGTTAATCTATCGCTAAATAACTTATTATTAAAAGAATTTTTTTTTAATTCCCTTTTCTAAAAATCAACAAGCAATTTGGACCGACATTGTTGTGGTATATATATCATGATAAAGTCAAGATTAGGAATCATTTCTCTAATCTCTACACCCACTCATGTTCTATGGCAAGTGACTGAGTGTTAGTTAAATCTTAAAAGGTAATAGCATAGTCATCCCATTCAAATTCTAGATCCGTTTCTATAATAACAAGAGGTAATTTTATTAATAAAAATCATCAACATTGATATTATTGTTACGGTGGTAGAATTAGCTTGCACATCTAGACTAATTTTTTGAGATTTCTGTTATTTTTCATTAACACATATATTGAGTAATTCTGTCCCACAAAACTTTAGCGGATGGAGAATATGCTTAGTATCAATACTGATATTATTGTTGTTACTTAGCTATGTAATTTGTCTGTAATCCCCAGTGAATTCGTCGTTACGACACTTCTAGCTAATTAAATTTTCTTATAATCCGTCGTCAATTCGTAGCTAAATGAAATTAGTATGGAATTTAAATCATTTAGCTAAGAAATATTGTCTATCGCTAATTACTTGTTTTTTAGTAGTGCTTGTTATTGGAATTACTGTCCCAATCATTGCATTAAGGTCAGTTTGTGCGTCTCGATTAATTTTTGAGATTTCTGCTATTTTTTATTAAGATATATATTGAATAATTTTGACCCTTAAAACTTGAACGAATGAAAGATATCGCTTAGTACTTTTCATTATCATGATGATTATTATAATTATTTTTATTGCTAATATTTTATTTGACAAATAATCTCTATTTCTTTTTTTTTTTTTAAATTATTGCATGACAACGTTAACCTTCCGTACTTTGTGTGGGTAGGTCATAATAAAGTGCTCATAATATCTATCAGTCTCATGCAAGTAGCATTGCTGGTCATATCATTGTTACCTTTTCCAAGTTGAAAAGGTTAATAGATAAATAAGGGTATACCTCAATCATGTTCTTTTTTATTTTTTGCATGTTAGGTAGATAATTTTGTTTTTTTGTTTTTCACTCGGTGTGCGATATTCATATTATAATTTAATTAAATTTGAATTTGGGCCGAGAAGTCCTACATTGGAAGGTAAAATACTCCCTAACAAAAATGACTCTATATTCAGAGAGACTCAAATTCAAGACCTTTGATTAAAAATAAAGGAGTAATTATCACTTTAGCACCCCTTGTTGGTAGGTAGACAAGTTGATTATCCACTTGTGAGTGATTCAATATGTGAGTAGTGAGATTCGTCATTCTCCACTTGTGAGTCAAGCTTTTTGAAAGAATATTTAAGAATATTTTCATGATTCTAATCAGAATCAAGTTATCAAAAAAAATAAAAATAAATACTCCCTCTATTTAAAAAAAAATAATTTTTTTTTTTTTAGTCTGTTTCAAAAAGAATGACCTTTTTTTTTTTGACAATACTTTAATTCTAACTTTCCACGTGACATGTTTAAGACCACGAGATTAAAGGACATTTTGATACATTTGACATAACTTTTAATTTAAGATCACAAGATTCAAAAGTCTTCTTTATTTTCTTAAACTCCATATCAAGTCAAAATAGGTTATTCTTTTTTAAACGGAAGGAGTATTTGTGCTATCTCATCCACACAAGCAATAGATTTTTAATTTTTTTTTAAAAAAAATAATTCAAATACGTTTTTGGACGAATTCCCGTCTCAATATCTTACAGGTGTTGTTGAGAATCGTCATTAACCAATAATGTAATAGACGCAACACCCCTTAAAGAAAGTAAAGGGTGCAAACATCAACCTAATTATCCTAGAGAGCCTTAAAGCACCTCTTATGGATGAACCCGAATTTCCTATATAAAGTTACCGTCCGACTCTCTGAGAAATTATTAACTAGATATAATGGATATCGCTTGAGATTTTTCCTTTATTATTATTTTTCGTGCATGTTGATTCAAGTAATATTATATTTGACAGATAATCTTTTTTAAAAAAAAAAAATTAAAAACTATTGCATGAGGATGTTAGACAACCATCTGTACTGTGTGTGGGGTAGGTGAGGTCCTCATAATATCATTGTTACCTTTTCCAAGTAGAAAAGGCTAATAAATTAATAATTGTACTAATATCTCAACTATATTCTTTTTTATTATTTGCATGTTAGGTAGACAAGTTGATTATCCCCTTGCTAGTCATCCAATTATCCAATTTGCAAGTTAATCTTTCATACTATGATCATACAGTTAGCGAGCTAGATCAAATGTACAAGAAGAAATAGTTGTTTTATGATTAGTTGTTTTATGATTTAATATCGATTAATATAAAATCTAAAAGAATAAAGAAAATCCCTGCCTTGTTATTATACTAGATAATAGGAGCTCGTGCCTGCACGGGCCTAATGTATGTTATTTTCTTTATCTCAATTTATATTGCACAGATAAAATTTAGAAAGTTAACCAAATTTTTTGTATGATTTTTAAATAGTTTAAGTTGTTAATTATTGATTTATAGTACTTTTACATAATTTTTAGATACTATATATTACTCTTTCTGTCCCAATTAATGTGGCACTGATGAAATATTTGAGAAAGTCAATCAAATTTGTTATATAATTTTTGAGATATTTTAAGTTGTTAATTATAATGATTTATACGACTTTCTATAAGTAATTTCTCAATCTATATGACATTGATAGAGTTAATTATTATGATTTATACGACTTTCTATTAGTAATTTCTCAATTTATATGACATTGATAGAATTTGAAAAGTCAAACCAATTTTTGTTATATCCTTCAAATATTTAATTTGTTAATTATTGTAATTTATATTACTTTTCACGACATTTTCAAATAATATATAACTTTCGCTATCCCAATTTATATTGCACTAGTAAAATTTTGAGTCAACCAAAAAAATTTATGTGTCTTGAAATAATTTAAATTATTAATTATTATAATTTATAATACTTTTTTACGTAATTTTTAAATATATAATAAATTAAAAGGGAAAAAATAATTAAATTAAAATGAAAAAAATATAAAATTATAAAAATACCTGAATCAGAAGCAGACAGCTGGAAACAGAAGCAGACAGCTGGAAACAGGCATGACAACCGTCAGTTGTCTGCTCACTGGCGCTTTTATATAGTAGTAATGTTAAGACAGAGATATGTTGATATCTTTTTCAAATTTCATTAAAGTGCATAATATAAGAACGTACTTGCATATAATATATTTATATCAAACCTGTTACATAAGTTATTACATAATAGATTAATTGATATATACATTCTTATCGTATTTGATTATTTAATTATGATAAAATAATATATATTTCGACGTATATATCGAGATCAAGTAAGGTTTTTTTTAAGTATTGTCTGATGTCTCTTAGTAATTTCGAGTAGACATGACCCCAAAATAATTTATAGGCAACTAGAGAGGCCCCATAGGAGTTCCTTTTCTAATTTCAAGATACGTGTAATTTAAAATATGTTATATATCCATTCGTTAATACATTTTAAATATCACAAAAAGCTTTATAGGATCCGTGTTTAACTTGTTTTGATAGCTTTTATCATATAAATAATACCTATTCAACATAAAACAACACAAATACACCCACCCACCCCTCCAAATTAAACCCTATGGCATAAATAACAGTGTTTACTATGTCTTAGTTTAACTTTCATCCACTGTATTTCTCCATTTAAGTTCAACTCATACAAAAAATAACTTGCAATTTTAACTTTTCTCTTGATAATTTCATCAATCAAAATTCGAACTATAACAATTTCAACGAGTACTACATAAAATTATCCACATATGCAAATGCCAACCACACATGCGTTATGCTATATTTGTTATATTATAATGTCCTTGGAATTGTTAGGGTTTTTGCCTTGATTTTTTTACCAAATTTAAGTTTTACTTTTCTTGGAAGGAAAATAAAAGTAATACCATAATTACTTTTACTTTTCCTAAAAGGAAAATATAATTCTCTTCCATATTTGGTTAACCTCTTTTTTGGAGAAAATATTTTGTACCTCTTTAAATTGAGGATCCTTCTTCTTATTCCATAACATAACAACATCCACAATGTAGTCATAAAAGAGTTTTGTTTGGGGAGAGATGTGTCCTAATAAATTTTATGTTTTTTCAATATTAGTTTTTAATTTGTAGGTCGTTTAGCCAAACCATATTCAATAATATTTCTTTTAGTATAATTTTATGTGTCATCTAAATTATCGTTTCCATACTTTATAAACTATTAGCTTCCTCATGACGCCCTATCGATTTCAAATCCACCAAGGATTTGGGTGTTTTGTCCCAATCTTCACAATCATCCATTTTTTGGAAAAAGGATACAACCATAAGTAGGAAATTTCTTGAGGAGATGTAATTGGAAAAGGGAAAGTGATCTCTCTTTTCACATTCCACAAAAGTCCAAAAAAAATTCTTTCCATGTAGCGAAGCCACACATATAGTTTAGGGTGGTCAATCGAATACCTTTCGTCGAAAAATTATATCATGTATATGCAGGGGCGGTTCAAGCACATCAATGGCCTAAGGCGAAAATCAAACGGAGACCTTAAATTTTTAATAAAGTCTATATTTTAATTTTTTTGAGATGCAAAGTTGTTAATATTTTTTATAGTCGATTTCTTTTAATAATTCTTTTTCCGTTAATATAACTAATGCATTTAATCTTTTTTGAGACAGTACTTTATATACATCAAACTTCTTCTAATAATTCTTTACTTTTATATAAGAAGTTTATTTTTTCTACAAATAATATTTAATAATTTTTTATAAAAACCTATAATCTATTATTGCTAAAAAAAAATGAGGCCCCTCAAATTTGGGGGCCTAAGGAGGTTGCCTATTTCTTCAATGGATAGAGCCGGCACTGTGTATATGAAGAATTATATGAAATGTATAAATCAAAAAAAAAAAATTCATACATATATATTAAATTTTTAACATTCTTAACGAAACTTCTGATTTCGCCAGCTTTCATGCAACCATCCACTTTTTGGTTCAAACACATCACAAATTATCATTAATTGGCCTTTTTCTGTTTCCCTTAGTAATTTTTCCATGTCAAAAAGTAGTTTGTTTATCTTATATGTCAATTGGGATTCTTTACTTTTTGCTAAAATTGCTAGTAAATCAAAATGACTAAAGTTTCAGATTCATAAGCTTCAAATATCGACTCACATGTCGAGAATAGAGAAGTTTTTGGTAGGTAACATGTTATCGCTCACGTGGCATTAATTTAGAAGTTAAATTAGTTAGTTTCGAATGCTAAATGGTTAAAAAAAATCATTCTTTAATTATCTTGTAACCTTACTAGTATTTGCATTTGGGATGAGAGTACTTTTAGATAGAGAATATAATCTCATGGACCAAATTTACATTTTTTGTCAATGAAATAAGTTGGACAGTAAGCCCAACATATGGTCGTTAGCCCAGCAATGTCACTGAGCACAATTATAACAGTGGAAAATGATTTTTTTTTTTTTTAAAAGTCACAATTTAAGTGCATGATACGTATTATTCACTTTGGTTCAAGAAACTTTATGGATTTGTCTCTCGGGCTATGTTATCATCGAGTTTAAAAGTATGCTTATTATGTGAACTTATGTTATATCTTTTCGATATGAGATTTATATGCATCCCTTTCTTCAGAAGATTGCCAGGGTAGAAGTTTGTCAGTACTTCTCTTTAGTCCGCTCTCATCATCCTGACTCTGATACCATACTTGTCACAATTCAAATTTTCATATCATGCATGTATTGTTTGTTTTGGATTTGTATCTTGAACTACAACATCATGAGCCCAAAAAGTGTATCATGTAATTTGTGTTATGTCTAAGATACAATGTGCACCCCTTCTTTCAAAGTCCGTCATCCTATAAATCTGTCAATCTTTCTCTTTGATATGTCCTCGTCAAATTGACCTCCGTATTGAGCACCACTACAAAATAGTACTACCAGTCTATATATATGAGCTGGATTTTTTAAAATTTTAATTTCCCATTTATTTATTTTATTTTTTGTTATTTTGTGATGCTAAATGTACAACATGATGGGTTTTAAGTATTTTAATATTAATTTTATAATATTATAATATTTTATATTGCATTGGAACATTGTGGGGACAGTGGCAGCAACCTATTTACTTGGAGCAATTGTGCAATTACTCCTAATCCATTGCATTTGCCACACTGGGCAGTAACCTACTCCTCGTTGTTGTGCATTACTTGCACTTTACTGCCATACGTTAGTAATGGCTTAAGCTACAATAGTTGTTTGCTGCATTACTCCAATTGGAGTTGGTGGCCGAAGTTACAAATTCATTTGTGTAACATTTGATTCCTTGATTGTGCTAACAGCAGAAAAGAAATGCAAGTACATACAACTGCGGTAATACCGCATCATTGATAAAGAACCTTGCCATCTTGATTGTGATGGATGAACTTGGCCATCATTTTCCTTGAAAGTCAAGTAACTTATGTTACTTCTTGTTGAGAGTTGCTTTAAGAATGCGACTTTTTCTTTTTTTCTCTTCAGTTTTTTTTTACACTACTCCTAGTCAAATTGGGATTCTTATTTTTGGTAGGAAACTAATTAGTTGTCCCTATTATTTTTGGTAGCAAATAGGTTGTTTTTTTATGGTAAGTTTAGCCTATTTTTGGTTGTAATAGCACTATATAAGTTAGGAGTAACAACCAATAAAGTACGCTGTTTTTTTTTTCAGAAAACCGAAAAACTCTCTGCGTCTCTTCTCTTCTTTTAACTCCAGCTCTATTTCAGCTGCTTGTTTTTGAATTTCCTTGCTGCGTTTATTTCCCTTTAACGGTATTAAAACCAACAATTGGTATCGGAGCTTTAATCTTAAGGGACCTGTGAGTGTGTACATCAATTAGGTTAAGTGGAAACCATGAACGGAGAAACAAATTTTTCTTCAATGGCACCACCAACTTTCGATGGAGAAAGTTATCAAATCTGGGCCATTAGAATGCAGACATATCTGGAAGCTTTGGATCTCTGGGAGGCTATCGAAGATGAATACGAGATAGCTCCCTTGCCAAACAATCCCACGGTGGCGCAGATTAAAACTCACAAGGAGAGGAAAACCAGGAAATCAAAGGCAAAAGCATGCTTATTTACTGCAGTTTCATCCAATGTCTTCACTCGTATCATGTCTCTGAACTCAGCGAAAGAGGTATGGGATTATCTCAAGACTGAATATGAAGGAGATGAAAGGATTCGAGGGATGCAAGTGTTGAATCTGGTACGTGAGTTTGAGCTGCAAAGGATGAAGGAAAGTGAAACCATAAAGGAGTACTCTGACCAACTTCTTAATTTAGCAAATCGCATCAGATTGCTGGGTTCCACTTTCAACGATTCAAGGATCGTTGAGAAAATCCTAGTAACGGTACCTGAAAGATTTGAGGCTACCATTACAACCTTAGAAAATACTAAGGACTTGTCCAAAATTACACTAGCAGAGCTCTTAAGTGCTTTCCAAGCACAAGAGCAACGACGTGTTATGAGACAAGAAGGAGCTGTTGAAGGTGCCTTACCAGCCAAGCATCATGATGATGGAAGATATAAGAAAAAGAAGAATAAGAAGTATCAACCAACAGACGGAGAAGGTGCAGCACGCAACAAAAAAAACAAAACAGGTAGCTTCAAAGGAAACTACCCTCCTTGTAAGCATTACGGCAAGCTCGGACATGCACCTTTCAAGTGTTGGAAAAGGCCTGATGCTAAGTGCACTAAGTGCAATCAGCTTGGTCATGAAGCGATCATCTGTAAGAACAAAACTCAGCAACAAGATGCAGATGCTCGAGTTGGTAACGAACATGAAGAGGATCAACTCTTTGTTGCATCGTGTTTTACAAGCAGTGTCTCAAGCGAATCTTGGTTGATCGATAGCGGATGCACAAATCATATGACTTGTGATAAAGAGATCTTCAAAGATTTGAGGCCTACTCAAATTACAAAAGTTAGAATAGGCCATGGCGGTCATATTCCAGCAAAAGGAATGGGAACCATTACAATTGAAACACAATCAGGTACTAAAACAATTTCTAATGTTCTTTATGTACCTGATTTGGACCAGAATTTGTTAAGTGTTGGTCAATTATTAGAAAGTGGTTTCAAATTATATTTCAAAGATTTACATTGCTTGATAAAGGAAGCCTCAGGACAAGACTTGTTTAAAGTCAAAATGAGAGGTAGAAGTTTCTCATTTAATCCATTAGAGGAAGAGCAGGTGGTGTATTCAGCAAAGGAAGATGCTGCCGAGTTATGGCATAAAAGACTCGGACACTATCATTATCAAGGGCTCGTCAAAATGCAAAAGTTGAAGATGGTGGAGAACCTACCTGATCTGGAAGTAAATTCTACCGAATGTCATGCCTGCCAATTTGGTAAACAACACAGAAAGCCTTTTCCTAAGTCAACCTGGAGAGCTTCACAAAAGCTGCAACTGATTCACACTGATGTCGCAGGACCTCAAAGAACTCCATCACTGCAAGGTAGCATCTATTATGTTCTCTTCATTGATGATTTTACAAGAATGTGTTGGATTTTTTTCTTGAAGTTCAAGTCAGAAGTTGCTGGTGTATTCTGGAAATTTAAGAAATTGGTGGAAAATCAAAGTAGTTGTAAGATCCAAGCTTTGAGATCTGATAATGGAAAGGAATATACCTCAGCAGAATTTAATTTATTCTGTGAGGAGGCCGGTATTGTGCATCAGCTTACAACACCATATACACCAGAACAAAATGGTGTTAGTGAAAGAAGAAATAGATGGATTATGGAGATGGCCAGGTGTATATTACATGAGAAAGAGTTGCCTAAAACGTTTTGGGCAGAGGCAGCAAATACATCAGTTTTTGTGCAAAATCGACTTCCAACGACGGCTTTGGAAGATAAAACACCATTTGAAGCTTGGTACGGTTTTAAACCTTCACTAAGTTTTCTTAAAGTGTTTGGTTGTGTGTGTTTTGTTCATGTTCCTCAGGTTAAACGTGACAAACTTGACAAAAAGGCAATTCCAGGCATCTTTGTTGGTTATAGCGGAGTTTCTAAAGCTTACAAAGTCTATCATCCTCAAACTGGAAAGATGACAATTACAAGAGATGTTCATTTTAGTGAGAATGAACAATGGGACTGGAATTCTCAGAAATTAGGAAATCGCTCACTAGAAGCAAACATCAGCCCTCTTGAAGAGAAAAAATCTGAACAACAGCAGCAAGAACAAGAAGATGATCATCCAGTCAAAGGGAGAAGATTGTTGTCAGATATCTATCAAAGATGTAATGTAGCCGTCTATGAGCCAGCTGGACCTGTAGAAGCTCTTCAAGACCCAAAGTGGAATAAAGCAATGGAGGAGGAGATCTCCATGATTGAGAAAAATAAAACATGGGTGTTAGTCGACAAGCCTGAAGATAGAAAAGTCATTGGTGTGAAATGGGTCTTCAGAACAAAGTTAAATGCAGACGGCTCCATCAACAAATACAAGGCCAGGCTTGTAGTTAAAGGGTATGCACAAATTTATGGTGTTGATTACTCTGACACTTTCTCTCCTGTCGCAAGATTAGACACAATCAGATTGTTGCTCGCAATAGCAGCACAAATGGAATGGAAGGTGCTCCAACTTGATGTCAAATCCGCCTTCTTAAATGGCTTGTTGGAGGAGGAAATATATGTCGAGCAACCATCAGGTTTCGTGAAACACGGTGATGAAGACAAGGTCTATTTGCTAAAAAAGGCTCTTTACGGCCTAAAACAAGCACCAAGAGCTTGGTATAGCAGGATAGATGATCATTTGTTAAGCTTGGGTTTCGAAAAAAGCTTATCGGAATCCACTCTTTATGTTAAACATAAAGACAATGATATTCTTATTGTTTCTCTTTATGTTGATGATCTTCTGGTAACCGGAAATAATACAAGGTTGGTTGAGGAGTTTAAAGAAGAAATGTTGCAAGTTTTTGAAATGACGGATCTTGGTCTCATGGCCTATTTTCTTGGGATGGAGATCAAGCAAAGCAAAAGTGAAGTGTTCATTTGCCAAAAGAAATACGCAAAGGAGATTCTGAAGAAATTTCAAATGGAGGAATGCAAGCCAATGAGCACGCCAATGAATTAAAAAGAGAAACTCTGTAAAGAAGATGGAGCCGATAAAGTTGATGAAGGGTATTATAGAAGCTTGATTGGATGCTTAATGTATCTCACTGCGACAAGGCCAGATATCCTATTTGTTGTAAGTCTCTTATCTCGTTTTATGCATTGTGCAAGTGAAATACATTTAAGAGCAGCAAAGAGGATATTAAGATATATCAAAGGTACAATTGACTATGGTGTAAAGTTTGAGAAGTGTCAAAGCTTCAAATTGCTTGGGTTTTCGGATAGTGATTGGGCGGGATCCGCTGATGATATGAGAAGTACCTCTGGATATTGTTTTAGCCTAGGTTCAGGAATCTTTTCATGGTCATCTAAGAAGCAGGAAATTGTTGCACAATCCACTGCAGAGGCTGAATTCATAGCAGCAACGGCAGCAGTAAACCAAGTCCTATGGCTTAGAAAGATCATGTGTGATTTACATATGGAACAGAAGGACAATACTGAGATTCTAGTCGACAATCAGGCAGCTATTGCAATCTCAAATAATCCGGTGTTTCATAGGAAGACGAAGCATTTCAACATCAAGTTTTATTTCTTGAGAGAAGTGCAGCAAAAGGGAGAAGTGACTCTAATCTACTGCAAGTCTGAAAACCAGCTAGCAGACCTGTTTACTAAGCCACTTCCAGTCAGCAAGTTCGAGCTTCTAAGGAAGAGAATTGGTGTTTGCATTTCATAAAGCAAGGAGGAGTGTTGAGAGTTGCTTTAAGAATGCGACTTTTTCTTTTTTTCTCTTCAGTTTTTTTTTACACTACTCCTAGTCAAATTGGGATTCTTATTTTTGGTAGGAAACTAATTAGTTGTCCCTATTATTTTTGGTAGCAAATAGGTTGTTTTTTTATGGTAAGTTTAGCCTATTTTTGGTTGTAATAGCACTATATAAGTTAGGAGTAACAACCAATAAAGTACGTTGTTGTTTTTTCCAGAAAACCGAAAAACTCTCTGCGTCTCTTCTCTTCTTTTAACTCCAGCTCTATTTCAGCTGCTTGTTTTTGAATTTCCTTGCTGCGTTTATTTCCCTTTAACGGTATTAAAACCAACACTTCTAAATCCTTCATCTACCCCACTTAATGTCTCCTTACTTCCCCATTTACTTGATGAAAAAAATACTACACCTATATAAATGGTGTTTTCTTCCTTATGTTTGAGGAGAGGAGAAGTAGCATGTTGTGAGATGTGAAGTGTAGCATTTTGAGTTAGTGTAGTGAAAGAGAGAATTGAGACAAAGAAAAATATTTTAAGTCTTTAACTATATTCACTATACAAAAGAGAGTTTATATGTTGAAGAAAGGTGTTCTTATGGTGGAGCTTTGGACTCTTCAACTAATCCGAAATTGCTTGAGTTGTACATCGTGATGGGCTGTTGTATCCTGGAGGGGACAAGTCAAGGTGATACTGCTTGATCGGTATAGATTATGCCGCAGTGGGCTTGAATCTCCTTAAAGAGAGCGAGATATCCGCATCACAGCCAAGAAGAAGATTATTTTATTTTCTTCATTTTTGTTCATTTTATTACTTCAACTGTAATTTAATTATTATGGTATATTACACCAACACAACACTGAAAAATGAAGAAGGAAATACTAATCGAAGGAATCATGTAATTTCTATGCATTCCTAGTGAAAATTGTTTCCTTAAATCGAAAGTAAAAGCCGTATGATTTATCTATATAGTATATTATTATGGTATATAGAGAAGTGAGGTGATGCCTCTATTTGGCAAGAAACATATTTATCTTTTATTAAAATTATTTCCTCATTCTTTTGAATTATCTTATGCTAAAAATTTCACCTCTATAACTCACACCTATTTATTTTTAGTACTTATAATTTTAATAATTTGCATAATTCACATGCCTTTTCATGTTCACAACCCCCACATATTTAATGTGTGAGTTATCTTTACCGTCATAACTTATATTTTTAAGAAAAAAGACATCATTTCACCCCTAAACTTGTCTGCACAACTTACTTTAGATCTTTAACTTAATGGACATTTATTTATCCTCCTTGACAACTTTAAAGTGAATTAATATCACCCCTTCGCAGCTCATACCAGTCGCACAACAGAAAGTGAATAACACACGTGCCATATAATTGACATATCAGTGCCACATCGTTGTCACATCAGATCCACATCTAAAATTATTTTTTTTTTAAAAAATGATCCTACTAATTTGTATATTAAATAATAAAATTAAAAAAAGGAAATCACCCTTGCCCCATTCCTTTCTTCTTCGACACCCACCACCCCCGTTTCTCATTCTGCAAACCCCCCACTCCACCCCCTCTACCTTGACCCTCTTTCTCACCTTCTTCGAACCCATTCATCCTCTTTTTCCTTCTACGAACACCCCTTATTTACAATTCAAAAATCTACAGAATCTAGCTAAGACAACTTACATTAATCCAAAAATTTGAAAAAAATTAACAAATAGAATCATTTCAAAATAAACAAATAGAACCACAGGTTGGATGCAACCACAAGCAGAGAAAACAAGAAACGACATCGTATTTGAAGATATAAAAAAAAAATTAAGCCTTAGAGATTACAAAATTGAGGAAATTATTTGATTTGTGGAAAATTGAATTGGGTATACATTTCTACTTCTTCTCAATAATGGATTTTCAAAAAAGTGTGTTAAAATCCATAATTTTTTCGTACACGTCTTGTTTTTCTTTCTTGGAGAAATTGATAAAGTGTAATAGAAGTGGAGGTGGGGGGATGGAAGAGGGAGAAAGGGGATTGGGGTGGGGGGTGTTGGAAGAAAGAACAAAAGAATAGGGTGAGGAGTGGGAGTATCGAAGAAGAAAGGGCTGAGATTTTTATTTTCTTTTTATTATACATATATATATATATATATATATATATATATATTATAGTGGGACCATCTCCCTTTTTAAAAAAAAATACATGCTTTTCTTCTTGTTTTTCCACGTTAGCATTAGGGGTGATATTAATTAAAGTTGTTAAGGAGGGTAAATAAATATCTATTAAATTAAAGGTTTAAAGTAAGTTGAGCGGACAAGTTTAGAGGTGAAATGATGTCTTTTCTCTATTTTTAATAATCTACACAACTCCCATGTCATTCATGTTCATAACCCAAAAAAATGTTTAATGTATAAGTTTATGATACTTTAAATTTAGGGAAAATTACAGAAAAATATACTTTAAAAACATACATTTCAATCCATGACCAAAATCGATTTTGGCCCAAAAGTGCAAACTAACCTTTTTGTAGGTTATATAGGGAAAAGTGCTTCTTATCTTCAAAACTCAACCTTCTTCTTCGTAGATTTTGATCTTCAAATTTGCTGAAAAAAACTTCATATACCTTTTGATTCAATTCGAAATATATACAATACAACTCAAAAATTTCGTTTACATAAGCAATTGGTGAAGAAATTCAACATTGTTTGAAATTATTTTCTGCCTAAATAAGTTCTATTTTGAATTTCTGTAAATAAGTTCTATTTTGAGTGGGTATGGTTACAAAAGATCGGTTATATATTGAGGAGCTCAAATCTAAAATTTTGGATGATTTGGTGTAGTTTTGAGGTGTTTTTGGATGAATTGGCGCTTGAATTCGAGGAAGAAGACGAAGTCCATTTTTTTTGTATACATTTGTATATTGTATTATATATTGTTGTATATACATTACAACCTTTTTATTTAATTGATTTTCTTCTTCCTTTTCATTTTATACACACTTATACAATGTAGATACATTGTTTTAACATTGTATATACATGTATACATGTTTGTATAATTATGTATATTATTGAATAATTGCATATATCACATTATGCAAAATTATATGAGGTGTATAATACACTCATATACAATACTATACAATATTATACGCTATTATACAAAAAATCTATTTCATCTTCTTCCTTAAATTCAAGCATCAGATTCATTCAAAAACACCTCAAAAACTGCACCAAATCGCCAAAAATTCAGATTTAATTTTCTCAAATGTGTCCAATCAGACTACGATATATCAAATTAATAGCTTGACATCGATAATAAAATGAAGTCATTGTATTAAACCTCTTAATTACTGCTAACCCTTTTAACTTGTGGCTTCTTGTGTTCCTCTTCTTTTTTTTCATTTCTTCTGTTTGTAGCACCTTCAAGTTGAGCAAGAAGAAGAAAAGTAGAGAATCAGATCTAGAATAATTCAAAGTGAGTATTCATCATGACGATGGAATTTTCCGACACCAATGATATCATCAAGTAGTCGGCGAAGTCGAACAATGGAACTTTGCAAGTCCAATGAAAAGTTTCAGGCAATTAAATGCTAATTGATGTAATACGGCTTCAGCTTGAAAAGTAATTTTTTGAGTCTATACAATTGGGTCATTTTTGATAATGTAATATATTCTGAGCAATATTTTGTAATCTAACATTAGTAGTTGCACTTTTTTGTAATTTTTCCTTAAATTTATGATGTTCATCCTTCGATATCTATATAAGTAAAGGAAAGATAACCCTCAATATCAACATTGTTATTGTCGCAAATTTCTCGTTACTCTCGTATGGACCCCACACTTTCGATTTGACTTTGACTTTTACATTGTTATTGTCATAATATTTGACTTTTACATTTAACTTGACCAATGAAATTTAGGAGAGTATTCATCTAAAGGTAACTAATCATTCTATACTCAATTTCTAGTGATTTGTAGATTTACGAATAAAGTTCTAATTTATTGGAAAGCGTTAGTTAGATGTGAATCGAGGAAAGTGAGACTTTAAGCATTGATACTTTTATTTAAGAATTTATTTTGAAAGCATATTTATGTGTTTTTGTTCACGTAAGGGACGCCAGACTTATTTTTTTTTAAGAAAAATTATGCAAAATGTCCATTGGGTTAAATTATTTACACAAAAAATGACCCACTTTTTTCATTTTACTTAAATTAGCCATGCGGCCATGTTTCTTACCGAAAATAGCCACTCGGCCAAATGTATTACAACAAAACTGTCAGTTGGCCATTCCCTTTACCTTTCCATCCGTGTTAGGCCATCTGGCCATTGGGCAATGTGGCCATCTGGCCTATTTTCTTTATAATTTTTTTAAAAAAGAAGCTTTTTAATTGTTATTTTTTGTGCTATTTTAAAAAAATAAAATTCATTGTTTAAATTTTTTTTGTTACTCTTTTTTAAAAACCTTTTTTCTTTTCTAATTGTTTCACTTCTTTTCTAGAAAAAATAAATATTTATGTTATTTTATTATTTTTTATTTATTAAGGTGGGAACACATGATAGTCATATAAATATCGATGTCAATGCATTACATAATTGTTTATATAATGTCAATACACGATTATACACCATTTATACAATGTCGATACAATACATAACTATTTATACAATATCGATAAACGTTTATACAACATTTATACAATATCGATATATTACATATACACTACATAACTATTTGTACATCATATATACATATTTATACACCATTTATACAATATCGATACACATTTATACAATATCGATATTTTACATATACACTACATAACTATTTGTACATTATATATATACATGTTTATACTCCATTTATACAATATCAATACACTTTTATACACTATTTATACAATATCGATACATTACATATATATTACATAACTATCTATACAATATTGATACATTGCATATACATTATACAAACATTATATATACATTACATAGTCAGTTGTGATATAAAGTTAGGTTAAAAGATTTGTAATAAATTTTCATTGGTGATTAAAAAAAAAAGTTCATTTAGCCACGATTTTATACCATTTAGCCACAGTCGGGGCGAGTTCCATGGGACATGGTGAAGAGTGTGGAAGAGGCAGTGTGTTTGAATGTCATGTTAGGTACTCCTGATCATTTTCTTTTGATGTATTATCGAAGTACACGTAGCTTCCTTGACAATCAGACAACTAAAGAACTTGGGACAGTTTCACAGATGGATACACAATTGAGAGTAACAGTGACAAAACGCGAGTGTTTTTTAACTTTGGCTATTTTTTTTCAATTTAAAACATGACTATATTTATTGTAAACTATTTACTTTATTGTATATATTTGAAATTATTCCTTTTTTTTTTTAACCCCTGGCAATAAGTTCTAATGGTTTAATTAACTTATACAAGGTCTCAAATCATAATGTAAAACACAAGTATTCAAAAAGGAGAAATGACATAAATGTCACTTCGCCCAAAACTATTTCCACGAAATAGCCATTGATTTTGTAATTCCAAAAGGTAGCCATTTTAGGCCTTTTTGTCACTGCTACTGCCTTTTTTTTTCCAGTTCATATACCATAATGATACAGTCCCCATGCCAAATTCATATAGTTTATACAAAAAAACATATGCATATATAGTTCATATACCATATTGATACAATTTTGATACCATATTGATACAGTCCCTGTACCATATATACCATATTGATATAACC
Source organism: Capsicum rhomboideum (assembly GCA_031232105.1). Lineage (NCBI taxonomy): Eukaryota > Viridiplantae > Streptophyta > Magnoliopsida > Solanales > Solanaceae > Capsicum > Capsicum rhomboideum. The sequence continues at coordinate 8,654,349 of CP124712.1, read as the reverse complement.
TATATACCATATTGATACAGTTTTTGACTGACCATTTTTGGAATTAGTTTGGGCCGAATGGCCATTTTTGGAATTATTTTGGGCCGACTGGCCATTCCATGTCCAATAGCCCAAACACGGGCCATTTATTCTTTGATGGGCCATGTGGTGTCCTTTTCCCATTCAAAAAAGGAATTGGGTTCTTAACTTAGCCTTCAAAAATAAGACCGACCTAAAATTCTTTCTAAATACTTCGGGTCTTAATCCAAACCATCCCGCTAAGTCCAACGTACATAGTTCACTATGTGTAGCGGCTCTTCAGATGCAAGTGGTGACCCGTGAATTTAGGCCTTGAGAATTCACCGCCATATTTTATCACTTCATCTTTTAATCACTTCTTTTACTATATTTCTTCTCGATTTTGAGTCTTGAACTAATTTGTTAGCCTAAATTTAATGTCCTAAATCCTTATTACATGAATATTGCAGTCAAGACACTTTTTAGTAGGCTTAATAACCAATTCAACAATAAAAATTCCTTCTTCATTTTAATAGTCCTATCACAAACTTGAGAATGGTATAGTACTAAAGATTAATGTCACACCCCAAATCCCATTGGAGCGGATCGGTACCCGAAGTCGTTAAGGCCCGAGAGAACCAACCTATACATTCGTACACCTTTCATTCATATGCATGACACTAAATGATCAATAAGATATCAAGGATGGAAGTCATGGAAGGACATTCAAGTAGATATGAAACTTGGCCGTTAGGGCCACCACCTCAAAAGGTATACATTCCTTCATTCGTATGACTACGTCTACAAAGCCTCTAACAAATACATAACCAAAACCTAAAGTCGGGACAAGTCCCCGCTTTATACAACAGTTACACAGTACCAAAACCAATATGTACACACGACTCGAAAAGCCCCGAATCAATCTGGAGCTCACTAACAGTCTGCAGATGACCCGAATCCTACTGTGGAAGTCTACTAACTCCTGTGCCTGCAGCAAGTAAGGTAAGTCCCCCAAGGGACGTCAGTACGAAAGAATGTACTGAGTATGTAAGGCCATGAGTAACTGCATGAAACATAAGAACTTCAATGGAATCAAATACAAGTGAAATAAACAATATGGACAAACCACCATTCAGTATATGTGGGAACACATACATTGCCTTCATTACCTTTCTTTTTCGTTCATATCAGTTTCATCGTTAGTCATTCATTACCCGAGACCAGCTGATCAGTGGTAAATAACATTATAACATTGGGATCGTCTCTAGCTAGGCTTATGCCCCTTTGAGCTATCACCCATAAATCAATAAAACAGGTTCGTCTCTAGCTAGGCTTACGCCCCTTTGAGCTGCCCCCTGTGATCAATAATCACCCGGTATCGTCTCTAGCTAGGCTTTCGCCCCTTTGAGCTACCACCCGGTCATAAAGAACCATAAAGTAACCATATATGCATTACTTCTTTCCTTTATTTTTGTGAGATTGATACATTGGTGGTCATAACATTATTGAAACTTTGGAACAATAATCAATGAATAAGAGACACGTGAATAACAATTTATAACAAACCTGAACAAGATACTTTAGAACATTTTTGGAGTGGAAACAAGTGCAGTAATGATGTGAACAATAGGTGCTGCCAAAGGATACGGAAAAGAGTAACCTTACATACCTTATCTTTCCAACAAGTGACAACAACAATTCAGCTCTTCCTTAAAGCGTTATTTTATAGTATGAATACATAATGGAGCTAACATTAACAACTAACTACATTACAAGTTCACAAGATGATAAGTAGTTACTTAACGAGACGTAAAACTATCTAACATCCCAAACACATGGTATATCATTCCACCTTCTTTCCTACTGCCACATAACTTAATTCCACCCTTCTACAACACAATTTGCTGCCTCACAACACCAACAATGCCAAAATAGTCCACACATCAACATAGACGTCACAAACCAACAAGTTTTCACACCAAGTGCATACTTCACATTTTTACCTCAATGCAACTCCACATATTTATTCCATCAAGTCACATAAATACCTTCCACAACAATATACCAAAATAGCCCACACAGTTTCATAATTCACTTTAACATAACAAAAAAGTATTCTCTTTTCACTACGCCAAACGTTCCATACACAATTATGTATAAACATTTTCATCAAGCCATACACAAGGGGAACGAATTAGGGACATCACCACACTTAAATATACTAAAATTTAGTCCATATAATTCAATTCCTTCAAAGACTTAAGTCCCCTTTCAAGTTTAAACCACATAGAAGGCAAATCTTTTACCGATTAAGCAAAAGTGTACTGTTTTACAAATAGTGGACTGCTAAACACTTATTAAACATAACCAACATGATTTACACAATATCTTATGCATATAATATATTAAACTATAAGAGTAAACACTTATGAAGGCTTGCAAAGGGATGATCCTGTCCAAAAATGGTTGCTTAGGGTTTGAAAGAGAAGAGAAAATATCTTGTGGGAAAATTCTAGAATTTGTAAGTGTGTAGTATTGAATAAAAATCTGATTTTCTTGGCCTTATATAGTCCCTTAATGGTCAGCCTTAGCCAATTAGGGGTCAAAGATGACATGTTTACTTGGTCAACATTTAAATGGATCAATTCCTTCTTTGGGCCATGTCTTGTGACTTAATTGTTGGGCCTTAATTAAGCCCATTAACACTATATTAATTGATCCTACTATATTTAGTGGATAATTCACCACCCATCTCAAGTTTAAATATTTCCATGAATGTTAAGGTAATCACATAAGCTTGAAAGTGTACGGGGTGTTACATCTAATTTACTTCATAGTCCAATCTATTTAATTTTAACTACAACATAATCGCATTGTCACATTTCTTTGAAACTGAAAAATTTGTTGTTATTGGTGATGATTTTTCTTATACCTTCATTTGGATATCTTTGCGAATGAAGAAAAAATATGTACTACTTTATTATTTCTTTTATTCCACTTTATTTGACAATATTTTATATTTTGCCTACTTTGATAAGAATGATGCAATTTTACATTTTCTTATCTAGAAATTTTTATTGCAGCACCAACAATATGACATACTCAAAATTACAAGATTCAAAATTTTACATCCATGTAAATATCCTGAAATACTTAAGACTAAAACTTTTAAAAGTCTTCATTCTTTATTAAATTTTATGCCAAATATTATTGTGATAAACAAAGTGAATTTGCAGGAATATTTATCTGTCTCTCAATTTTAATTTTTTTTTAAAGGATGGGTGTTCTTATTAGAAAAGTGATGATTACTTTATTTTTCATAATTTGATTTTTCATGAATTGTGACGAAAATTTTTAATCGCGGTCTAAAAAATATCAAGAGTCTAAATTAGATTTCTTGACAACTTAAAAATGATATGTTAAAAGATAGACTATTTACTTCTTCATTACCATAATATTGAAATTGAAGTTAGAGGGAAAAGAGAAACACAATTACGGATGTAATGAAAAGAAAAACAAATTAAAGTAAATACTTTTTGAACATAAAATTTAGAATTTTATTTTAGAATTTTTCAACATGGGTATGCTGAAACTTAACAATCTCTCTTGGTAAAAATAATCACGTATATAGAACCAATCCAAAGATTTGTTAACAAAGACAATGACAGAAATGATTGGGAGGTGTTTTGCCTATGACTTTGCAGTGGCCTCCTTTACAATTTTGCTTGCATATATCATCACATTTTTTATCATCTTCGCTGTCTGGAAGGCAACGTCCGATATGATTGTCAGAACAGCAACCCAAACCATCTGCTTGGAACAAACCTGAAATGCAAATTTTATTATATGATTTTTTCATATCTATATCCAAAAAAATTTAAGATAAGGTAAAATAATAAAATAAGAGAAAAAAAAATATAATATAGTTATTTGTCTATATTTTGAAATTGGGATAGATTTATTGGCATAGTTCTGTAGTTTAACTGACCACTTTCGCACTTCATTAGTTGATAAAATATAATAAACTTTTATATTAATTATTAATAATAACACAAAATATTTGTAAACAGAAGAAACTGACCTGTTGATGCTAACATCATAACTAGTAGAACAGAAAATAACAAACTACTCAATTTTGCCATCTTTTTTTTTTTCCCCCAAACTACACTGTACTTCTTGTTGTTTATTTACTTAAGATGATGCTATTATATAGTATTAGCTCTCATTTCTTTTGAAGAGTCAAAAGAGATTTAATAGAAAAATAATAATGACTAGTACAAAAGTATATTTGGTAACCTGGGAATATCTATCTTAATTTTTTTTCCTGTACTCATTTCCTACTTGGTGATTAATTATTTTGTTACCCAAAAACATATTTGATCAGTTAGTCATTTAAGGAAAAACCACAAATAAAATGACAAACAAAGTAGTATTAAGTTGCTCCCTATATGACTACTTAATTAGATGCATTTTTTTTATATAGTATGAAATTCCCCATTTTTCTAAAGAAGGCGAAACTTTTCATATGTAAAATGAATGCAGATTTGACTATCACATTCTTGGTGATCTAGCCATTTTAGGAAAAGAATTTATGGATAAGTATTCATGTTAGTAATATGGATTCAAAGTCCTAGAGTTCTTGTCACTATCCAAAAATCTGGAATCGTAGTGATACTTATTCCAACCCCACTGATAGGTAATTTAAACTCTTAACAATCGATGCCGATGCCATATTTAGAAATGTAAAATTTTAAACATTTGAAAGTAGAACGAAGTTTTATAAGAGATTCTTTCATAAAAGTCATAGTAAGACACGAAGAGTGAAAATAACAATAATAGTGCCCAAAATCCCTCTAAGATACTCAAAACATGACAACAAGTGCTAAACGGTCTAGGAGTACTAACCAAGTAGCTACCTCCAAGTCTCCAAAAACTCTGAATAACTGTGAGGATTATCTTCCACTCATGCATGTCTCAAAACCTGCACTATAAAAGTGCAAAAAGTACAAAGGTGAGTATGAAAAATACCTATACTTAAACATATAGTTTCACAAAATCTAAGCCATAACGGAATAAATGATAAAGAATACAATATGTTATGTATTGTAACAATCCTTACTTTGACTTTCTGATTTTTGCGTGTTTTGAATATTTTATTCCTCTCCGTAATTGTGTTTTGGTGTTTGTGGGTTGCGAAATTGGGCGGTATTGTTTCCATAGTGTTTGGTTGAGAATTAAGTGAGTTTTTCATTTTGGAAGACTTTAGAGTTGGAATGGTTGACTTGGGTCAATATTCAGAGATCCGACTGTCATACGAGAATTTCATTAGTTCCATCAGCTTCAAAACTTCAATTTTGGATTAGTAGCATGTTTGGTTCGGATCCCGAGGCTTTTGGTGTGATTTTGAACATTTAGACGAGATGTTGAAAAGTTTAGCCTATAGTTGACTTCGGTCAACCTTCGTTGAAAACGACCTCCGTTGGTTAATCCGATGATTCCATTGGGTCTGGAATGCATTTTATGATTGATTTGTACTATTGATTCATGTTTATAGGGTTTCAGATGAGTATCGAGCATTAAAAATAAGTTTGGAAATAGCTGAATTTTCTAGTATCTGGTGCGAGCGTGACCGCTCTAAAGAATTGCGATTGCTCTGAAGGAATGGACCTTGGCCAGTGAGATATCATGCGCGATTACACTATAGGTTTTGGGTGTTGGTTTGCGTGATAGAGCTAGGCAGAGGCGAATTCAAGTTTTCAAGAATACGGGTGCATCATTGCTTTTAAGATAAGATCTAAAATTTTATAATGACAATAACTTGGCGAGCAAAAGACAATAGTGCACTAGTTCACTTACGAAGAAAAGAAATCATGCAGGAAAAGGAAGGAATGAAATGTCGATTTCACCTCTCCAATGCTGATTTCAGTTCTTGCAGCACGTATGTAGGTGCGCTTTTTTAACCATGCTATTGAAATTCTTGTTCCTCGGGTGAAATAGAAAAGGTCTTTTTTTTAAATGCTACTAACAAAAAATAAACAAAGACCAACAAAATGTTCAGAAATAAATCATGCACTACATGGTTAATTAAAAAATCCTAATATTTAAAACTTAGAGTAATTAATTCATCGATGTAAGAACAATAAAACTTGCCAACATAAAGATAAATCCTCCAATGATCCCAACTTCATGCCACCACATCTAAAAAAAGGGTCTAGGTCAAATCTAAAAGAACTTTAATCTAATTATTTAATGTCACCAAACTATTCTTTTAATGCTTTAATTTTATTATTATTTTTTTTTAATAAAAAACAAACAGAAGGCAGTGCTGCTTTTAGGCTTTAGAAAAATTAAAAATAAAAAACAGAAAGCAACGAGATTTTTAAAACTTAAGAATAATTAAAAAGGAAAAATAAGAAGCAGAGAGTGGGATTCAATCCCTGGACCTCAGAGTTCATGACTAGCATACTGGCCAGTGAACCACTCCACATGTTTTTACCATGGGTTCCTATAATTAATATTAGATATAATTTAAGAATTATATAAATAATATACCAAATTTAGTCGGATAACCACGGATTTCTATGACCCATTTTTTGTACATAAAATCGCCCCTGGAGCTAGGGGATCGCGATTGCATTGAAGGAGGGGATCTTGGTCAGTGCGATAGCGCTAAGGGAGCATGATCGCGCTAAACGTGCTACAGTGACTTAAATTATATTTTTACCCTCATTTTGGAAATTTTCTTTCCTCCATTGTTAGACCTCTAGAGCTTCATTTTAGGTGATTTTTAGTGTGTTTTCTTCGTCTTGAAAAGGGGTAATGTCACGACCCAAGTGGTCATAATTGGCATCCACCCTAGCATTATGACAGGAGAACCATCTAATCCAACTCATACTAACTAAGTATAGCCACTTCACAAGTTATTTTCGTCAAATCCTTATTACGAAGTCACTAACCACATTAATGATCAACCACATAAAATCCAAAACTTAGTCAAATATCATAAACTAAAGAATAGAGTGCGAAATTTCTCTATTTATTACATCCACGAGACCTGAAGTCACCGTACAAGAATATCTAAGAATGTCCAGAGTTGTATCTAATAGATTATCTAAAATGTAAAAAATAAGAGAATGTCTTAGTTCTGAAACAAGAGACATGAACAAAAATCAGAAGACTCAATGGCTGCCCGATCATGGTACTCACCCTTGAATCGAAGTATGTAAAAGCTGGCTAGAGTCGAGGTCTCGTATCAAACACAAGAACACGCTCTGCACTCAAAAAAACGAAGAGCACAAATAGCATCAATACATTATCTAAGTACCAATAGACATCATAGGCCGACCCAACTCAACACTAGACAAATAGGCAAATCAAATATAAGTAACAACGATCAAGACAGAACTTATCATTAAGGACAACCAACCATAGATATGACACTTCACTTCAAGAAGAATATAAGCTCAAAAGTACAAATTTTACGCTTAGTCAAATTCATCAACAAGGTTCATCACCACATATAAGTATGAATGTACATTCAAATGCATATGATGAATGAATGTATGCAAGATGTACGTATCATCTCTTTCTCATCTTGATATCATTATCATCATCAATAGCATTCTCGACATCATCATCATCAACTCACCTCAATCATATCATAATATTCACCATCACTATCAATTAAAATGTAAATGCAGTCAATAATCACAAGTAGTACCCAAAGGCGATTACAAACACTTAATTTATATATAAGCACAGAGTCAAGCAAGTCTTTTTGCTACAAATAAACCATAACCTACCTTGATTTCCTGCTCGAATCACTTTAAGGCCACAATCTTGCCTTTCCTCTCTCCCTCAATCCGTTCTTGATCTATAAACAACAATTATACAACACCCATTTCAATAATTTACCTTTCTCAACCATTAGAAACCTACAACTATCAATTTAAATTATCAACTTGCCCTAGTTCATCATCTTAGGATTTTCTACCCTCTAAACATCATGAATTCTATGTATTTTAGTATAAACATGATAATTTCACTCAATCAACTATTTTTTAACACCCTAGGATCATTATTAACTGATTTTAAATCAAATTTTCATGAGTTTCCTTTCAATTTATAAACTAGGGCTAAATCTCAAATTTCACCATTAACAAGTTTTTAGCGAATTCTAAGGATTTAATGGAGTAATTCAAGTTTAGAACATAAATAAACCTTACCTCTAAAGATGAAAACTCTCAAAATTGATAGAAAATCACCTCCCTTACAGCCTTGAACATTTTTCAGAGAAAAAGAAATAAAGAAAGCATTTTCTAGTTTTTAACACTGAAACTGCGCATTTTTCTAGTTCTTCACAGAGGTCACCGCTGTGGCGGTACTTTTATAGCTGCAGCAGTACTTTTACCGCTGCAGTGGTACTTTTTTCGCTGCAGCGGTCTCGAGGCAGTAACTCAAAACCTCGTTCCAGTTCAGGCTATTTTACAACACATTTCTCGAATTTTGACATCACGAACTAACCCTTTCACGGTAATATCTATAATCGAAGTTTTATTAACCCGTTTTACGCATCGGAAGTTTCTACGGCTTCAGTTGTTACGACTTACTAAACTATTCCTCTATCACAAAATCAAATAAACCCACCAACGTTCAATTTACTACCAGATTTTCTTAGACCACTACACCCTCAAAATTCGCCTAAGCCTAGGCCAACCCTGAATTTCCAAAAATTTATTTAAGGGGAGACTAAGCGAAAGTTCTACTCTCTATTTCAGCGTAATGATGATTTAGGTCGTTACAGGTAAGTTTTCAAATCTTTGATTTGTGTTTATCTCATTATTTTACTTCAGATTTTGGTCTAAATCAAGGTTAAAGTTTGAATCTAAAGATCAAGTCTTACCCCATTTCAATCAAAACCTCATATTCAAGTTTCTTAACCAAAAGGTAAGATTTTTATACTATTTATAATATTCCCCAATGATATTCACGATTTCATAGTCAAATTTTGGTTTTTCGACTTGAAAATTTGGGGTTTTCCCTGATGTATTTAAAATTTGATAAAATAGTGATTTCAAAGACGATTTCAACTTTGTTTTTTTATGAGATTTCAGATTTGGACATCTTAAACTATGGGTAACATAATTTTTTTTATAAATTTTAATTTTTCCCTTGTGGGCTTGGGGTTGATTTTTGATTTGACTTTTTGGACATCGAATTTAAAGTATAGCAACATGGGTATCATTAGCTTTATTTTCTTATACAGAAGTCATATTTGAATAGATTGAAATCATTCGGAGCTAATTCGGAAGAGCAAAGTTTTGGTTTAATTCGTTGGGCTTCCTTAAGGCAAGTTGAAACTTTCCTTTAACTCTCTTTCGAAGTGCTTATGTGATAGTTGCTTATAATGGGTGTAATGGGGAATGAGGGTCCCGTATAAGTGAAGTGAAGAGCACTAATGTAGGTACCAGTGTAACATAAAGGGTTAAAAGCGATTAATTAACTTGTTTGAACTATTTTTGCTCTACTCTCTAGCATGATCCATGTGAACTATGGTTATAAAGTGAACTGTTGGATATGCTAAATGATGATGACATCGTTTGATGAACTAAACTAGTTTTGAGCTAATATCAGTTTTGCCTTGTGATATGAGATGCCTTGTTCAAATTGTACTGTTAATATAGGATTGGAGTGCACGCCTGCACATATTATTATATTATTGGATCGGAGTGCACGTCACACATACTATATATACTACACAGTATATGGATCTCCCGAGTTCCTCATGGATCTCGACCTAGAAGTGATATGCTCGGTGGGTATGTACACAACATATGCATTGCATTCATACGTTTATTTTCTGATTTAAGTGAAATAAGATGTATTTGTTGAATTGTACTATTGGCTGAGAATCTGAGTATTTGTTGTCTGATCCTATTGGTTCAAGGCTCTCTTTTACTATGATATGGTGTCTATATGACTGTTATGGCCCGCTATATCTGTTAGACTAGGGTGGCTTTCCTGAGTACAGGTTTTTGGTTGTTTTGGATGGTTGGTGTCAGTGTTTTCTTGCCACTACTTTGATTTAGGGTCGATCGATGATGCTCTTGAGTATACATGTTTCTCTACTCACCCTTGCTATTTTTCTGCACCTTACGTACAGGTACTAAGCCGGTTGTCCCCAGGCATTGATTGTGACCTCGTATGATGGCATTTCCGAAGAGTCGGGGATAGTTGTTGCTGATCTCAGAGACTACTGAAATGTCTTCTATGTCATCATTATTTCTTTTTCCACATTTTGAGACAATTGAGACTCTTTTTATTGTAGTTAGAGGCTTGTACTATGACTTCTAGAGTTGGGAATATTATCAGATTGTGTATTTTCTTTATTTAGACCATTTTGAGCTTATTTTGGGTTTTTGATTTACTCTATTTTCTTCTACTTAATTATTATTTTATCTGAGAGTGTTAGGATGAGTTTAGGCTTACCTATCGCGATGGGAGTGGTAGGTTTCATCATGGTTCTAATTTTGGATCATGACATATATACACCCACTCCCTCTGTTAGATAGTCGAAATACATGAGGGGCTCGCGAGGTCGATATATCATATGTGCATGTCACTTCGATTCATATAATATCTGATCATCTCATATAATGTGTAGGCGTACACTCACATTGGGTGCTATATTATGCAGGTGTGTACCCTAATCCCAAATAGAATGCAATGCATGCTTGTCATATTGATCCCAAAATATCAATACAAATTCAGAATACAAGCATTTCATGTAAGTCAATGAAGTCATTATTATTTCATTCTATTCTCAATTTTCCAGTTTGCACCGAACTTCATATCAACTCAGTTCACAACTAGATAATAATTATCACAAAATATTACCATAATACGACTTCAAATCCATAAAAGAGAGTAAAACCATTAATTATCATGAATATGAATCAAGTAGGCCACATATCATCTAAAACACGCTCGCATATCATGATTCATGAAAATCAATCCAAATAAGTAAAAATAACCAATTAATTCATATCATGACACCGATATTCGCATAAATATTCATCAATTTATACAGGACCCACATTACCTAAGATTTACTACTCAATCAAATAATACACTAATATTTTATAAAAAGACAAAGAAATCTCAACTTGCCGTAATCGAAGCATGAAAATTTAAATAACGGTCTTTCCCTTCTGTAAAGGCTTTGAACAGGTTCAATTTGGTCAAATACGTGATATAGATAAGTAAACGAGTTCATAGACACCCATATTGCTATATTTCAATTCGGGACCCTAGCAACCAACCCAAAATTTAAGCCTTAGCCTCCAAGTTTAAAATCATAATTTCTTTCAAAAACGATTTACCTATAACTTGGGGAACTCCTAGTTGAAAATTAGTTAAATTAAATCACTAATTGACCTGCAAAATCAAAGAATTTCATCCTCCATTACCTAAGGCAAGATTCCCCCATTCTCCAAGCACCATAAAAACTCAAATTTATTTAACGGGAAAAATATAAACTTAATGTTAAAATCTTATCCCACAAAAAAAACTAGTAAAGCTACTAATTTTCACCTTAAACCGTGCTCCCAAGGTCCCCAAATCTAATTTGGAATAAATTTGAAAAGAAAACACTGATAGTATATAACGATTCCATATAAGCGGACAAATGGCCACGCCACAACTCAGTGGCGGAGCTAGGAATTTGGTGAAGGGTGTGCAAATTTTATTCTCAGTTATGCTAAGAGTGTGCAAAATTAAATATACATCCATAATGAATAATATTTTATCTCTATTCACCATATAATTTTCCGGCGAAGAATGTGCATCAGACCACCCTTCGCCAAAGGTGGCTCCGCCCATGCCACAACTTTGCAAGGGAAAAAAAATCCTCCGCAACAGCGAAATTCACTTATCACATAGACCTTTGCAAAAGTAGACCTCGTCCCGCAAGATGAAGCCACAAACACGAGAAAGACTCATAGTTGCGACTCCGCCGATGTCAATGGGTCTAGTTGAACCGTCCAACCTAGAACCTAACCAATTCCATTGAAGCAGAACAATCCTCACTATGGTGTCTTCCCAGGTGCAACCTAAGTCCCATAAGTGTGACTACGCTGGTGCTAATCCATTATCACAGGTGTGATTGCACCAGTTTCAACAACAATCAATCTCACCCAAAATAGCCAACTTTCGAAATCAGCCCTCGAATATCATTTTGAATCCAACAGAAACAAACCAAATATGTAACTTGACCAAGGACCACATTCCAGACCTGTTGGAATCACCAAAATACTGATCCAGGATAGTAGTGACCGAATGTTGACTGAAGTTAACTCTAAGTTATTTAGATTTCAAAATGTTCAACTAACAATTCAAATCACTTCTGAATGCCTCGGGATCAGAATTAACTGACCAAATAACTCAAAAATCACCTTCCAGATCTAACAAAACTATCAAAATTTCATTTCAAACTTGTTTACCTGAAATGTTGACTTTGGTCAAACTTTCCAACTCTCAAATCTTCAAAAGTAGAAAACTCTCTCAAAATCCATCTAATCACCTCTAGAAATGTGTCACCCATTTACACACATCACAAATAACATGCGAAGCTACAAAAATGAGTAAAACATGCAAAATATACAAAAATCATAGAATGATCATAAGGGTTGTTACAGTTCTGCCATCCAATTTTTTTATTTGAATGGGCAAACAATATCAAATTTTGATTTATATTAATGCTTCAAAATCCTTTTTACAAGAAAATTCATAGATGGTCGTAGTCCAAAATTTTAACCACTTTGCTAGAGTTGACTTTTCAAATCAATATTTGACTTTTTACATTAACTTGACCAATAAAATTTAGGAGAGTATTCATCTAAAGGTAACTAACCATTCTATACTCAATTTCCATAGTATGAGGTGATTCATAGATTTGAGAACAAAGTTCAAATTTATTGGAAAGCGTTGGTTAGATGTGAATCGAGGGAAATGAGACTTTAAGCTTTGATACCTGCATTTAAGAATTTATTTTGAAAGTATATTTTATGTGTTATTGTTCATGTGAGGGATGAACATATTTTTTTAAAACCATGGCAATAAGTTCTGATGTTTTTTTTTACTTACACAAGGTCTCAAATCATAATGTAAAACATAAATATTCAGAAAAAGGTTTTGGGTGCTTAACTTAGCCTTCAAAAATATGATCGTGCCCAAAATTCTTTCTAAATACTTCGGATTTCAACCCAAATCATTCTGCTGAGTCCAACGTACAGGGTTCACTATGCGTAACGGCTCTTTAAACGCAAGTGGTGGCCCATGAATTTGGGCCTTGACAATCCACCCCCATATTTTATCACTTTCATCCTTTAACTACTTTTTTTTACTATATTCCTTATCGATTTTGAGTCTTGAAATAATTCAATGTTAGCCTAAATTTAATGTCCTAAAATCCTTATTACATGAATATTGCAGTCAAGACACTTTTTAGTAGGCTTAATAACCAATTCAGCAAAAAAATTCTTTCTTCGTGTTAATAGTCCTATCCCAAATTAAACTTGAGAATTGTATGGTACTAAAGATATTCACTTCGTAGTCCAATCTATTTAATTTTAACTATAACACAATCGCATTGTCACATTTCTTTTAAACTGAAAATTTATCATCATTGGTGAGACTTTTTCTTATACCTTCATTTGGATACCTTCGTGAATGAAGAAAACATATGAATGATGCAATTTTATATTTTCTTATCAAGAAACTTTTATTGCAGCACAAACAATATGGCATACTTAAAATTTAAAGAGTCAAAAATTTTACATTCATATAAATATTATGAAATATTTAAGACTAAAATTTTTAAAAGTCTTCATTCTTCATTAGATTTTATGTCAAGTCAAATTGTGATAAATAAAGTGAATTTGAGGGAATATTTATCTGTCTCTCAATTTTAAAATATTTTTTTAAGGATGGTGCTCTTATTAAAAAAGTGATCACCAATTTATTTATCATAATTTGATTTTTCATGAATTTCGACGGAACAATTTAAATCGCGGTCTAAAATGAGCATATCAGAGTCTAAATTAGATTTCTTGACAATTTTAAAATGATATGTTAAATGATAGACCATTCATTATCATTACCATAATATCGAAAACGAAGCTAGTGGCAAAGAGAAAAATAATTATGGATGAAATGAAAAAAAACAAAAACAAATTAAAGTTAATACTTTTTTAACATAAAATTTAGAATTTTTTTTCAATATGTGTATGCTGAAACTTAACAATCTCTCTTGGTAAAAATAATCACGTATATAGAACAAATCCGAAGATTTGTTAACAAAGACAATGACAGAAATGATTGGGAGGTGTTTTGCCTATGACTTTGCAGTGGCCTCCTTTACAATTTTGCTTGCATATATCATCACATTTTTTATCATCTTCGCTGTCTGGAAGGCAACGTCCGATATGATTGTCAGAACAGCAACCCAAACCATCTGCTTGGAACAAACCTGAAATGCAAATTTTATTATATGATTTTTTCATATCTATATCCAAAATCTTCTAAGATAATTTAACATAATAAAATATGAGAAAAAAAATATAATATAGTTATTTGTCTATATTTTGAAATTGGGATAGATTTAGTAGTGTAGTTCTGATCTTTAACTGACCACTTTACGCTTCACTAGTTGATAAAATATAATAAACTTTTATATTAATTTTTAATAATAACACAATATTTGTAAACAGAAGAAACTGACCTGTTGATGCTAACATCATAACTAGTAGAACAGAAAATAACAAACTACTCAATTTTGCCATCTTTTTTTTCTTTCAAACTACACTGTATTTCTTGTTGTTTATTTACTTAAGATGATGCTATTATATAGTATTAGCCCTCAGTTCTTTTAAAGAGTCAAAAGGGATTTAATAGAAAAATAATAATGACTAGTACAAAAATATATTTGGTAACCTGGGGATGTCTACCTCTGTTTTTTTTCTAGTACTCATTTCCTACTTGGTAATAAAATTATTTAATTACCCAAAAATATATTTGATTAGTTAGTCATTTAAGGAAAAACCAAAAATAAAATGACAAACAAAGTAATATTAAGTTGCTCCTATGTGGCTACTTAATTAGATGCATTTTGTTATATAGTATGAAATTCCCCATTTTTCTAAAAAAGGCAAAACTTCATACGTAAAATGAATAAAGATAGACTATCACAATCTTGGTGATCTAGACATTTTAGGAAAAGAATTTATGAATAAGTATTCATGTTAGTAATATGGATTCAAAGTCCTAGAGTTCTTGTCACGATTCAAAAAATCTGAAATCGTAATGACACTTATTCCAACTCCACTGATAGATAAGTTAAACCCTTAACAATTGATGATATATTAGAAATGTGAAATTTTAAAGATTTGAAAGCAGAAGAAAGTCATATAAGATATTATTTCATAAAAGTCAAAGTACGAAGCGTGAAAATAATAACAATAGTGCCCAAAATACGACAGTACAAGCCTCTAAGATACTTAAAATATGACAAGTGTTAAAATGTCTAGGAGTAATAAAGACAAAAATTAAGCATAAGATAGGAATTTTTGTAATGATCCATCCCGTCGTTATAGCGTCAATTGAGGTGTAAGTGTCCGGGTAGAGTTTTTCATAGGATGAAAGTTGTTAAAATCTCAGGCTAGGGTAGGTTCTAACGAAAATTGAGTGTCATATGGTGTAGAGATTGTTTGTGTCTCATCATGTAATGTTTGAGGGTTTTATGGTTATGACATGATAGATAAGAGATATAGTGATCCATCGAAACTTTCGAAATGAGAAATGAGTTTGTAGAACTCTGGTTATTGACATTTGTCGTGATAGAATAAATTTGTGTTGTCGAAAACTAAGAGAGTGTTGTAAAAGGGAGAAATTCTAGGAAGTCCCCTGAGCTACTGGTTAAGGATCATTATAACGGTTCCAGTATCGTCGTAGTTGGGCCGCCATAGTGGTCAGCTAACCACCATAACGGTCGGCAAATCAAGTGATGGACCACTGTAGCGTGCCTCTGGCCGCTACAACGGGACTATAGTAATGGACAAAGTACAACTACAATATTCATGGGGCAGTGTTTAGTGCTTATTTTTAGATTTTTGACGTTATTTTCTCCCAAACATTCAAATTTTTGACCTAAGGCTTGAGAGAGATGATTTACTTCATACTTGAGAGATTTCTACTGTTGAGATGAGTTTATTTCACCATTCTAATGTAATATTAATCCTTTTAATCCATATAATCTCTAGAATAAGAGTTATAATGAAATTCATGGGTTTAATCCCTAAATTGATGAACTAGTGAGAATTGACTATAGGTAATCCTAAGATCACTTGATGATGGTTCTAGCTTGTTAGATGATACTTCCTAGCATAGAATTTCTTCCTTTTAACGTGGATTATGGGGATTTGGGGTTATTTAATGGGTGAAAATCTCGAATTGATGATTTAGGCTATGAACTAGAGTAAGATCAGTGGGTTTTAGTCCCTAATGCCTAGGATTGAAGAGTAAGTTATTGAATACTCTTTATTTGTTGTTTGTTAGACCAAAAACGATCCGAAGCTTCAAGAAAAGGCAAGGCTCTTGCGGATTCGTTGCATTTAGGCTTGTGTTTATGGTATGTTATAGTTCTATTATAGTTGTAGACTTGATTTAGACTTCATGTCTATTTGTAAAGTATTTGTGAATTGGTCTTCGAACATACTAGTGATGGATTAGCTTGGTTGATATTGTTGTATGCATGAGATAAACCGTATGAAATTGACTATGTCTTTTATGATGATAGCTTGTGTACTTGAAATATCGGTGCACTGTTATATATCTTGAGTGATATTGATTGCATTTCATGATATTATGATATTCGGAGGATCAGATATTATGCCGGTATAAATTATTTATTTATTGACATTTTGGAGGATTGGGTACCTCGCCAGTACGGTGCATGGACGAAGTTGGTCCCCTACCGATCATGACTATCAGGAAAGCATGAGTCCCCTTAGTATGTGTGTACAAATTTAATTTGGTAATTGATATACATTATTTACATATATTGGACTAATTATTTGTTCATATAACATGCAAATTGTGTTGTGGTGATTGAGGTAGTATTAGACTACTTTTATAAGATGGTTAACTGTATTGATGATTAGGTGTTGATTTTACACTTGTGTACTTTAGATGGGTATAGGTTCCCTTTATGATGAACATTGTACCTGTGGTTGTGAATTGGTGACAGGGGGTTGTGATCTAGTTAAGGCTATTGGTTGGTCTTGCGTGCTCTAGTTGTGGAGGTTGTTGGTTGAATTGAGATTACTTGTTATGTGATGATTGCTAATTTACTTATATTTGATTTATGTTTATGTGTAGGTCTGAGTTAAATCGGTCGATGATACCTACCAGTACATAATGTTTGTACTGATACTACTCTGTGCTCTTCTTTAATTAAGTGCAGGTTGTGTTTCAGAGACTGTTATGAGACCTCACCTCTAGCATGCGACAAACAAATTTCGATCTAAGGGTGAGCACTTCCTATCCAGGATGCCAGGGATCTTCACAGTAGTTCTTATCTATTTATCGAAAAAAGATACATTATTTATGTTTTGATTAGTTGTTGGATATTTTCATTAGAGCTTGTGTTGGTTAGAGTTCTTATACGACTTCTTTCGTGTCTTGAAAATTATAATAGATAGTTGTTGATTTTTCGCACTTATTAATTCATTAGTTTTGAATTCTATTATTATTAAAGTTTGTTTTTATGATTTTTTTGTAACAACCCGTACATTTCCGACCCTAACTTGATTGATTGGTGACCTAGGGTGTAGTTATAAACCTTAGCTTTGGGAGTGCTAAGTACGTATTTTGCATTGGTTTTGGATGAAACATTTGATATTGTACTAGTCAATGTGATTAGTCTCCTGTAGGAGGAGTTTGCGACTTTTTGGAACATTTTGGGAGTGATAAGTGAGGCTTGAACGACTTCCAAACAAAGGGTTTTAATGCTAAGAGGTAAGCTAAAGAGTTAAACTTGAAGTATCTAACCGAATCCGCAAAGAAAAGTTGAAAAAAAGAAAAATTTCAAAAACTAAGTCTGGGGCGCTGCAGGTGGCATGCCAGGATGCTTTGTCCTGAAATTTTTGTGGCACAGGCAGCAAAGGGGCGCGCCCAAGGGCGTGCTAGGCCGCCCCTGCACACCTTCCAAAAGTTGGAAATTTTTCTAAGTCCAAGGGGCGCCAGGGGCATGCCGGGATGCTTTTTACCGAATTTTTTTGCCAACCACGAGCCTATAAATGTGATTCTTGGGTTATTATATAATTATTCGATCTTGGTAAGACTACGCTTGGACGATGTTGGCATCCAAATTACGATTTTACCCTTTTATGTTCAATTAAGGCATATGTGGCTAGAATTTATTATTTGGAGATTAAGGCTACGAATATGAGTCCCGTGAGTTGAATATTGTCGTGACACTCATGAAATTATTTAAACATGAGATATATGATGAATTACACATTGAATTTGGTGGATTATGCATTGATTTTATTGGGCTCAATTTGAGGCCCAAAATGAAGCCAAAGGACATGGCCTAATGGATCAATGACTCATTCTTGTGTTGACAAGTAAACACAACATTTATGACTAATTGTATGGATAGAGATGAGCATGAGGGCCTATATAAAGTCACCAAAAATCAGATTTTATTTCCACAACTCACACATGCCATTCTAGACTTTTCCAAGAAGGCAAAAAGAGATATTTTCTCTCAAACTCTCAAACCCTAAGTCCTCTTCTTGGGCAAGATCATCATTCTACAAGTATTGGTAAGTGTTTATTCTTGTGATTTAATATATTATGTACATGAAAGATTATGTATATCATGGTGGTTATGTTGGCAAGGTGTTGAATAGCGCACTTTGGCTTTTTGCGAAAAGATGTGCATCCTTGTGAATTAAACTTGAAAAAGGACTTGATGTTTTGATCAAAGTGAATGGTGTGGATGATATCTCAACATGTATGGTGTGGTTATGTCCATAGCTTGTTATTTTTCTATATGAGTAAATTGTGGAATTTTGGTTATAAAATGTATTGGAGTGACTTGATGGGTTCATTGTGATGTGGTGTTAATGAGAACATGTAAAGGAGGAACTTGGTGTGAAAAGCTATTGGTTATGATTTCTTGGTCAATGTATAGAATGTTATGGTATTGTTGGTATGATAAGGCTATGAATGGTATTGTAAAGGGTGAAATAATGTTTTAGGGCAATCATGTAACTCATGGTCGTCTTATATGCTTGGAATTTAGCTTGTGATTAATGTTGGTTCCGTTATGTACTTGTGTTGTAGAGTGAAACGTGAGGAAGGAGTTGGACTATTGTATTCACGTTCACGTATAGGATTGTGTATTGGTATTGAGAAGATAAGGTATGTAAGGTTACTCTATCCATATCCTTCTGCAGCACATAGTATTCATTAACATGGTACTTGTTCCATTCCGAAATGTTCTAAGGTATCCTATTTTCGGGTATCCATTATGGTTCATCACATGTTCCTTATGAAATGATCAATTGTCATTCACATGTCTCATATGCATTGACTAATGTTCCAAAGATCCCATGTTTCCAATAATGTTATGTTTCCAATAAGGTTATGTTTCCAATAATGTTAAGTTCCAATAATGTTTATTTACATGTCTCTTGCTCATTGGTTATTGTTCCAAAGCTTCCAACAATGTTATGACTACAAAAGTATCAATCTCTCATAAGCAAAAGTATCAACCTCTCATAAGCAAAGGCATCAATCTCTTAGAATGAAGTAAAGAACAATGAAAGAATGAAGTAATGAATGGTTTATAAGTATTTTGGGTGGTATCCCAGGGGTGTAAGAAACACCTAGCATGGGTCGATCCCAATATCATGGGTGGTATCCCAGGTGTTAAAATACCTAGCATGGGTCGATCCCAATATCTCGGGTGGTATCCCAGGGGTGAAAGGAACACCTAGCATGGGTCAATCCCGCTACTAAGGGTGGTATGCCAGGGGAAAAAGAAAAGCCTAGCATGGGTCGATCCCAAAAACTGTTGATTACCCACTGATCAACTTGGGGCCCGGGCATTATATGAATGGCAGGATGAGTAATGAATGAAGGAATGAACGTAAAAGTGAGGAAAATACTAAACGTAAGGTACATGGTTCCACACATTCAGAACGATGAATTATCCGCATTGACTATTCTATTATGTTTGTTTCCATTGAAGTTCTTATGTATGATGTAGTTTTCTTATAGCCTTACATACTCAGTACATTTCCTGTACTGACCCCATTGGGGGGACTTACCTTACTTGCTGCAGGCACAAGAGCTAGTAGACCTCTACTGTAGACTACGAGTCATTTGCAGATCATTGGTGAGCTCCAGTTGGTTCGGGGCTTTCCGAGTCATATGTGTACATTGATTTTGGTTTTGGTTTGTACTTATGTTGTATAAAGCGGGGACTTGTCCCCACTGTAGGTTGGTTATGTACATGTATCTGTAGAGTCTTTGTAGACGTATGTGGGAAGATGAATGTAAGAGATGTAGGTCCATGTTGACTTGATGGCCCTAACGGTCAAGTTTCATATAGAGTAAATATGTGCCATGACTTCCGACATTGGTATTTTATAGTTATATGCGATAGAATGATATTCACACCGAGACATGCATATGAATGTACATGAGTAAAGATTGATTCTCTCGGGCCTCAACGGCTTCGGGTGCCAGTCTGCCTCGTTGGAATTCGGGGCGTGACAATAGTGGTATCAGAGCAGGTCGTCCTAAGGGTGTCTACAAAGCCTTGTCTGAGTAGAGTCTTGCTTATGGATGTGTTGCGCACCACATTTATAAGTAGGAGGATACAGGACATTTAGGAGTTGTTTCTTTTCTTCACTTCTAGATCGTGCAATAGAGCCAAAGTTGTAGGTGGACGCATATGTACACATTGAAATTGGTTTTCTTTTGCATAGTCAAATGCTGATTATTAGACAAGATAAGGGCAAAGGTAAGCAGGTTGATATGCCTGCCAAAGAAGAAATGAGTAAATCACCACCTGACCAAGCTAGTCAAGGTGGGGCTGACATGGAATTTGCAATACGGGTTTCTCTTAGCCAAAAGGTAGGGAAGTACCTGCAGGACCACCTATAAATGCCACTGAATAGGATTTAAGGAGTGTAGTGCATATGTTGACTCAGATAGTTGTTGTATAATGTCACGGGCGAGCTGGACCAATAACGAGTGATGATGGTGCGGCTAGGGCAGCTAGTCATCGAACACAGGATTTTCTGAAATTAAACCCTCCCACGCTCACCGGGTCGGATTTGAATGAAGACCCACAGGACTTTATAGACCATATCAAAAGGGCTCTAGATGTTATGCATGTGACTGGTGTATTGATGTACATCCATCTAGTTGGGAGGAATTTAAAACGGCATTCCTTGACCAGTACCTCCCATATGAGGTCCGAAAAGCTCATGCGGACCAATTGTTAAATCTTTGCCAAAGGACTATGAGTGTCAGAAAGTACAGTCTTTGGTTTAATTCTTTGGCTAGGTATGCTCCAAATGTGGTAGCTATTATGACCGATAGAGTGCATCGGTATGTGGACAGATGGATTGTACTATTGCGACCTTGAAAAGAGATATGGATATAGCCAGAATACAGACTTTTTGCACAGATAATGGAGGATCAGAGGCAATAGAAAAGGACACAAATATTTGAAGGAGGGTCGTCAACGAGGGCTAGACCGATGGGACAGTTCATGGCGTCCCAAGGAGAATTTAGGTCTCGGGTGTTTAATAGACCGCTTAGACCATTATTTCCTTTGTCTATAGTAAATGTTCTACCACGATCCCAAGGTCTTAGAGACAATCGATTGGGCAAAGAAGTGAGATTCAAGATTCATGGGCAATGGGGTATCAAGCACAAGAACGTAGCAAGTAGGAACCAACCGAATTCTCCTCGTCAGCCGTGTTAGTGCTGTGGAAGTTATCAGTTAGGTGAATGTCAGTTGGGGCTGAATGTTTATTATTGGTGTGGTATGTAGGGCCACAAAATGAGGTTTCTCCTAATGTAGCTACAGGTACCGTATACGTATTGATTGACCCATATTCGACACTAGCATATGTTATTTCATTAATTGCTGAGAATTCAAAAGAACACCAGAATTACTAGTTATATCACATGAAGTCTATACATCAGTTGGTGAATCTATTGTAGTTAAAAGAGTATATCATAAGTGCATAGTAATTGTTTGTGGTCATGAGACACTGGTTGGTCTTATTGAGCTGGAAATAGTGGATTTTGATGTTATAAAGGGATTGTGCCATAATAGATTGCCGAACTAAGAAGTTATATTGTCATTTTCCCCAAAGGAATGTTTTTGAATGTCCAGGGAAATGTGGGGGCACCAAGAGGAAAAAAATTTATTCCCCATCTTAAAGTAAAGAAAAGGATACTCTAAGGGATACATATGTCACTTAGTAAGAGTGAAAGATACTGATGTGAAGCCACCAACTCTTCAATCAATTCTGGTGGTAAATGAATTTCCTCGATGTATGAGATGGTATTAATGTGATGTCAGGTACTCAGTCTATTTTTATTTCTTCATATAGCATGGCTCCGGTAGAGTTACGGGAATGAAACGAGAAATTAAAAGACGTGAAGAACAAGGGATTTATAAGACCTAGTACCACCCCTTGGGGTGCATCAGTGTTCATAGTATAAAAAAATAATAATAATAAAATAGCATATTGAGAATGTGTGTTTACTATCGGCAACCGAATAAGGTGACAATGAAGAATACATGTCTTCTCCCCGGAGTTGATGACTTATTTGATCGGTTATAGGGTGTCAAATTCTTCCTAAAGATTGACTTAAGGTCAGGAGATCATCAAGTAAGGGTCTGAGAAAATAAAGATACCCAAAATAGAGGTATGGTTGTTATGAATGCGTAGTTATGCCATTTGGGCTAACAAATGCACCAGCTGCGTTGATGGGTTTGATAATTAGGGTGTTTAAGCCATCGCTAAGCGTATTCGTGATAATTTTTTAGATGCTATACCAGATTACTCAAGATCACAAAAGGACCATGCTAATCACTTGTGACAGGTGTTACAGATTCTTCATGACCGTAAAGATATATGCAAGTTCTTTAAATGCAAGTTTGGTCACGATCCGTATTGTCCTTAGGACACATTGTATAGAATAAAGGAACAAGGATTAATATACATAAAAGAAGTGTCCAAGGCTTACGACGCCTACGGAAATTCGTAGCTTCCTTGAGTTGGCCAGTTATTATAGAAGAATTGTTAAAAAGGCTTTCTGCCATTACCCTTAACAAAGCTAACACACAAAGTAACTAAGTTTCAGCGGAGTGATGTATGTAAGAAAAGTTTGCAAGAGTTGAAAGATAAATTGACTCCTACACCTGTACTAGTACCTGCCAAAGGCACATACGAGTATGCAGTGTATTGTGATGTTTTAAAAGTTGGTGTGGGATGTGTATACATGCAGCACGACAATGTGATAGCGTATGCCTTAAGACAATTGCGTCCACATAAGAGAAATTATCCCACATATGATTTTAAGTTAACAGTTGTGACAATTGTTTGTAACATATGGCACCACTACTTGTATAAACCTTCATGTGAAAGAATTATAGTGTCAAATATGGCAGAATTTTCATTGGTATCTGAGATGAAGTAAAAGCAATATGTAAATCCTATTTTTAGTTCAATTGGAAAAAAATGTACAGCAAAGTTCGACAAAGGTATTTGAGCAAACACAGGGGGGAATACTTTAACGCCAATGTAGATTGTGTGTACCGGGTATAGACGAGTTAGGAAAATGAATTATGACAGAAGAACATCGTTCACGGTATTTTATGCATTCGTAAGCAACCAAAATGTACCATGATTTAGCAGAGATGTCTTGGTAAGGTTACATGAAAAGCACATTGTAGAACTTGTAGCTCAATGTCCAAGTGGTCACTGATTAACAGTATGGCATCAAAAATCTGTATGTTTTATGCAATGTATTACCCTTCTAGTTTGGAAGTAGAACATGGATTTAATCACAGGGTTGCCTCGTATACTGCGAAGGTTGATTCCATATAGGTAATAGTTGACAGGCTTACTGAGTCAGCGTATTTCCTACCAGTTAGGACCACCGATACAGCTGAACATTATGCAAATTTTTATGTTACGGAGATAGTACGATTACATGGGATTCCACTCACTATTATATCAAATAGGAGAGCTCACTTTATTGCACAGTGTTGGAAGTCTTTTCAGTAAAGCATGGGTACACAGGTGGATGTAAGTACCGCTTGTCATCCTCAGATGGATGGACAAACAGAACGTATTATATGAACATTTGAAGATATGTCACGAGTTTGTACATTGGACTTTAAAGGTAGTTGGGATGAACATTTATCTTTTATTGAAATTGCTTACAATAAAAGTATCAAAAGGCACCTTACGAAGCTTTATATGAAAGAAAATATAGATCATCAATTGGATGGGTTACAGCTGATGAAATTTGCTTTGCTTGGGTCAGATTTTGTTCATTAAGCTGTGGAGAAAGTAAAGGTGATATAACAGCAGCTGCAAATGGCCCAAAGTCGATACAAATCATATGCCGATATTAGAGGAAGGGAATTAAAATGTTCCATAGGTGATTAGATATTTTTGACAGTGTCACCAATAAAAAAAAAAAAGATAATGAGATTTGGAAAGAAAGGGAAATTTTTCAAAGATTTGGGCAAATTGCGTATCTATTAGCACTAGTCCAAGAACTCTTCACAGTTCATTCAGTATTTCATGTTCGATGCTTTGAAAGTGTATAGGAGATTATCCCGTATTGCTCCCAGTGGAGATATACAAGTTACGAAAGATCTCACATGTGAAGAGGTACTGCTTACTATTCTAGATCAATAAGCGAAAGCAATGAGAAATAAAGAAGTAGCTTTCGTAAAGGCACTATTGGAGAAATTAGCACGTAGAAGAAATGACAAGGGAAATCAAAGAAATAATGAAATCTAAAGTACTCGTAATTGTTGTACACGGAAGAAAAAGTTCAATATACGGAATTGGGGTCATAATAAGTAAGTATTTACAAGTATTATGTGTGTATATGATAATGTGAAGGATTCACTTCGACTTAAGTTATTACAATGAGACAATGTTACTAACATTCGAGGACGAATGTTTCTAAGGGGGGAAGGATGTAACACCCCATACATTCCCGACCCTAACTTGATTGATTGGTGACCTAGGGTGTAGTTATAAACCTTAGCTTCGGGAGTGCTAAGTATAAATTTTGCATTGGTTTTGGATGAAACATTTGATATTATACTAGTCAATGTGATTAGTTTCCTGTAGGAGGAGTTTACGACTTCTTGGAACATTTTGGGAGTGATAAGTGAGGATTGAACGACTTCTAAACAAAGGGTTTTAATGCTAAGAGGTAAGCTAAAGAGCTGAACTTGAAGTATTTAACCGAATCCGTAAAGAAAAGTTGAAGAAAAGAAAAATTTCAAAAACTAAGTCTGGGGCGTTGCAGGTGGCGTGCCAGGATGCTTTGGCCTAAAATTTTTGTGGCACAGGCAGCAAGGGGACACACCCAAGGGCGTGCCAGGCCGCCCCTGCACACCTTCCAAAAGTTGGAAATTTTTCTAAGTCCAAGGGGCACCCGGGGGCGTGCCGGGGTTATTATATAATTATTCCATCTTGGTAAGACTATGCTTGGACGATGTTGGCATCCAAATTACGATTTTACCCTTTTATGTTCAATTAAGCCATAAGTGGCTAGAATTTCTTATTTGGAGATTAAAGCTACGAATATGAGTCCCGTGAGTTGAATATTGTCGTGACACTCATGAAATTATTTAAACATGAGATATATGATGGATTACACATTGAATTTGGTGGATTATGCATTGATTTTATTGGGCTAAATGAATTAGGCTCAATTTGAGGCCCAAAATGAAGCCAAAGGACATGGCCCAATGGGTCAAATAACCCATTCTTGTGTTGACAAGTAAACATGTCACACCCCGAGTTCCAACGAGGCGTGATTGGCACCCGAAGCCGATAAGGCTCGAGAGAACCAAGCTTTTCTTCTATTCATTCATATGCATGCCATAGAAAACATCACTATCACGTAGGAACATAAGAGGCCAATAACGGAAATCATGGAACTTGCGATATATTTATATATACATATGTGAAACTTGGACATCGAGGCCATCAAGTCAAGGTGGACATACATCTCTTCATTCACACCCACATTGGTCTACAAAAGCCTCTAATAAGAGTACACACATAACCATTTTAAATTCGGGACAAGTCCCCGCTTTACATAACATTACATTACAGTACCAAAACCAATGTACACAATAGACCCGGAAAGCCCCGAATCAACTGGAGCTCACCAAAGATCGGCAAAAGATTCGTAACCTACTGTGGAGGTCTACTAGTACCTGTGCCTGCAACAAGTAAGGTAAATTTCCCCAAAAGGGGTCCGTACAAAGAATGTACTGAGTATGTAAGGCCATAAGAAACTATATGATACATCAACACTTCCATGGAATCGAACATAATTAAAGAACCAACATGGATAAGTCATCACTCTAAATGTATGGAAATATGTATATTAAATGGATTACTTCTTTTATCTTTACACTCATTTGTTCCTTCATCATTCACCTCTTCATTCCCAACTCATCCTTCCATTCTTACAATGCCCGGGCCCCAAGCTGATCAGTGAAAAATCAATAGCTTTCGGGATAGACCCATGCTAGGCTTTTCCTTTGCCCCTGGGATACCACCCGTAGAAGCGGGATCGACCCATGCGAGGTACTTTAACCCCATGGGATACCACCCGTAGATATTGGGATCGACCCATGCGAGGTATTTTAACCCCATGGGACACCACCCAAGAACACATCACTTCTCTTCACAACATTACTTCTTTAATCTTGGGAAAAGTTCATTTACTGATTATATCATTATTGGAAATTACATAGGTGTTTTACTTTATGCCTTCATGTTCATGAGATTGATACTTTTGGAATTGTAACATTATTAGAAGCTTTGGAACACAACATTATTGGAACTTGGAATCATGTCCATAATTATGTAATACATGAATGACAATAATCAAGAATAAGGTATATGTGATTAAAACTAGATGATAACATGAAAATGAAATGCCTTAGGACACTTCGGGAATGAGTAAGTACCATAACAAGGTGTACACTATATGCTGCAGAAGGCTACGGAAAGAGGAACCTTACATACCTCGTATTCTCAATATGAATACTCAATCCTATACATGAACACAATAGTCCCGCTCCTTCCTTATGTTTAACTCTACAACACAAATACATAACGGAATTTACATTAACCACCAACCACCTTACAAATGCATATGACGTCAATGAATTACATGTTTGCCTTTAAAATTGTCATTTCCCCCTTGACAATACCATTGATGAAATTATCATACTAATAATCCCACGATATTCCCAACATTGACCAAAATATCATAAACCATTAGCATGTCACACCAAGTTCATACTTTCCACTTTTCATCACCACAACATCACAATTATTCCATCAAATTACTTCAATACACCTCACAACAACAAATCGGCCAAAATACCATAATTTACACTTATATGAAATTAACAAGTTTAATAACATAATCACACCATACATGTTGATATTTCATCCATACCATGCTCTTTCATCAAAATCACAAGGCATATTTCAAGTGTAAATCCCATGGATGACACATCTTTTACAAAAAACACAGAGTGCCATATTCAACCCTTCCAAGCATAACCAACATGATTTACATACTTTCCAATAATGTTAAGTTCCAATAATGTTTATTTACATGTCTCTTACTTATTGGTTATTGTTCCAAAGCTTCCAACAATGTTATGACTACAAAAGTATCAATCTCTCATAAGCAAAAGTATCAACCTCTCATAAGCAAAGGTATCAATCTCTTAGAATGAAGTAAAGAACAATGAAAGAATGAAGTAATGAATGGTTGATGAGTATTTTGGGTGGTATCCCAGGGGTGTAAGAAACACCTAGCATGGGTCGATCCCAATATCATGGGTGGTATCCCATGGGTTAAAATACCTAGCATAGGTCGATCCCAATATCTCGGGTGGTATCCCAGGGGTGAAAGGAACACCTAGCATGGGTCAATCCCGCTACTAAGGGTGGTATGCCAGGGGCAAAAAAAAACCCTAGCATGGGTCGATCCCGAAAACTGTTGATTTCCCACTGATCAGCTTGGGGCTCAGGCATTATATGAATGGCAGGATGAGTAATGAATGAAGGAATGAGTGATGAATGAAGTAATGAACGTAAAAGTAAGGAAAATAATAAACGTAAGGTACATGGTTCCACACATTCAGAACGATGAATTATCCGCATTGACTATTCTATTATGTTTGTTTCCATTGAAGTTCTTATGTATGATGTAGTTTTCTTATAGCCTTACATACTCAATACATTCCCCGTACTGACCCCCTTGGGGGGACTTACCTTACTTGCTGCAGGCACAAGAGCTAGTAGACCTCTACTGTAGACTACGAGTCATTTGCAGATCATTGGTGAGCTCCAGTTGGTTCGGAGCTTTCGAAGTCACATGTGTACATTGATTTTGGTTTTGGTATTGTACTTATGTTGTATAAAGTGGGGACTTGTCCCGACTGTAGGTTGGTTATGTACATGTATCTGTAGAGTCTTTGTAGACGTATGTGGGAAGATGAATGTAAGAGATGTAGGTCCATGTTGACTTGATGGCCCTAACGGTCAAGTTTCATATAGAGTAAATATGTGCCATGACTTCCGACATTGGTATTTTATAGTTATATACGGTAAAATGATATTCACACCGAGACATGCATATGAATGTACATGAGTAAAGATTGGTTCTCTCGGGCCTCAACGGCTTCGGGTGCCAGTCTGCCTCGTTGGAATTCGGGGTGTGACAATTTTGTCTTAAAAATGGCTAAGTATTCGGGTTAAGGTTTGGGTTAGATAGTTCTCCAATCGAAGGGTTAGTGTGGGTGCCATTCAGGGTCATTTGGATTGTGACAATTTTGGACGCTGCGAAATAGCCAAATAGCTACCTCCAAGACTCTAGAAATTCACAGCCAAGTAGCGACCTTCAAGACTCTAGAAACTCTGATTACCTTCCGCTAGCACTTGTCTCAAAACCTATACAATAAAGATGCAAAAAGTACAAGAGTGAGTGTGAAAAACGCATGTACTCAGCAACGTATCAGACTCTTAGTCAAAATTATATAAGTACAAAGTTAGTTTCCCAACACTTAAACACATAGTTTTACAAAATCTAAGCCATAATGGAATAAATGATAAACAAAAATACAACACATATGTTATGTATATACCGACTCCCTCTACCAGATAGTCGGAACACATGAGGGACTCGCGAGATTCTTATATTAGATATGCATGTCACTCCGATTCATATAGTATAATACATAGGTGTACACTCCTGATCAAATCATACAATGTGTATGTGTACATTCTGATCCAATTATAGAATATGTAGGAGTATACTCTCATCCGATAATATACTGTTCGGGTGTGTACTCTGATCCTAAATAGAATGCAATGCATTTCTGTAATACTTATCCCAAAATATCAATACAAATTTAGAATACATGCATTTCATGTAAGTCAATCAAGTCATTATTCTTTTAATGGATCTTCATATCTTGAAATTTGAATGTTAAATGGATGTATTTTAAACCATAATTCTCATTTTCAATTTTTCAGTTTGTATAGAAATTCATGTCAAATCAATTCATAGCTAGAATAATAATTATCATGAAATATTACCATCATACGACTTCAAATCCATAAAGAGACTAAAACCATCAAATATCATGAATATGATTCAAGTAGGTCACATATCTTCTAAAACACGTCGCAGGTCATGATATTCAATCCAAATGAGTGAAAGTAACCAATTAATTTACATCATGATACCAGTATCTGCATAAATAGTCATCATCTTATTTATATGGGATCCACATTACCTAAGATTTATTACTCAGTCAAACAATACATTAATATTTTATAAAGAGTCAAAGCAAGTCTCAACTTGCTTTAATCGAAGGCGTGAAAATTCAAACAATGGTCTTTTCCTTCGTAAAGCCTCTAAACAGGCTCAATTTAGTCAAATATGTGATCTAGATAAGTAAACGAGTCAGTAGACATTCATATTATTATATTTCAATTCAAAGCCCAAATAGTTAACCCAAAATTAAAGCCTTAGCCCCCAAGTTCAAAATATTAATTTCTTTCAAAAATGACTTACCTATAACTAGGGAACTCGCATGTCAAGAATCAATTAAATTAGATCACTAATTGACCCACAAAATCAATGAATTTCATTCTCCAATACTTAAGGTAGGAATCCCCAATTCCCAAGAACCATTAAAACACAAATTTAAAAATAATTTAGCAGGAAAAATATAAATTAAATGTTAAAATCTTATCCCACAAAAAAATCTAGTAAAACTCTTGATTTTCGCCTCAAATCGTGCTTCCAAGCTCCCCAAATCTAATTTAGAATAATCTGGAAAAAAAAAAATTAGTCATATATAGTGATTCCACAGAAGCATACAAATGGCCACAACCACAACGTTGTAGGGGAAAAATCCTTAGCAACAACAAATCCCACTTATCACACAGTCCTTTGCAGAAGTAGACCTAGTCTCGTAGGATCAAGCCATAGACACGAGAAAGACTCGTTGCTGCTACTTCACTGATGTGGACTAGTCTCGTCGAGGCATCAACCTAGAGCCTAACCAATTCCATTAAAGTGGAACAATCGTTGTTGCGGTGCTGTTATGACCCAAAATCTCAAGGGTTATGACTACACCTATCCAAACCCAATCATGGTAGGCAAGTTTGACTCAATAATTTAAAATACTCAAAGTAAATACCACAGTGTAGAATCCATACATATAAATAACAATAGTGTCTCAAAACATACTCAAATAAAACTGAACAAGGTAATCCTAAATCCCCAAGACTCAGAAGTCACAAGTACAAGAACAACTCTAATACATAATGTCAGATAAAAAATACAGTTGTCTGAGAAGCAACATAAGATGAAAATAAAGACATATGAAACTGGGAAAATCTCCGAATGTAGAAGTTCACCACAACTTTGATATAGCAACTCAGCATAGCCACGCGAACCACTCGTACCGAGATCTGCATCAGAAGAATGCACAAAAGGTAGGAGTGAATACAACCACTAGTACTCAATAGGCATTATAGGCCGACTGAGCTTAAGAAAAAATTATAACGAGTAAAGAATACTAAAATAACCATGCACTAAAAAAAGTCTCAACAGTTCAATATTAATAAATATCACAAAATCATCTCAAATACAACAATAACCCAAAAGTGATGCAATTCAATAATAAGGGATGATATGCAATGGTCAATACCTATCAATATGCACCCCCTCTTCAGTATTTGTTGAAAGGTAGGATCCATGAGGGACTCACGAGGTACATATACCCCGTCCGAAGTCTTGCCTCCAACACAATAAATAAAATATCATATATCCATGTTCGGAATCCTGCATCGAACTGAATAAGTATAATATCATATAACTACATTCAGAATTCTAAATCGAACTGAATAAGTATAATATCATATATCTAAGTTTGGGATCCTACATTGGACTAAATAAATATAATATCATATATCTACACCCGTAATCCTGCATCGGACTGAATAAATATAATATCATATATCTACATCGAAAATCCTTCATCGTACTGAATAAGTAAAGTATGATTCTTTTTCTCTAAAAATTGATATTTTTAGTAATACAATCCAATAATCCATGAAATGAGTGAGTATGCATAATCATGATAATAAGTTGAA
Source organism: Capsicum rhomboideum (assembly GCA_031232105.1). Taxonomy (NCBI): domain Eukaryota; kingdom Viridiplantae; phylum Streptophyta; class Magnoliopsida; order Solanales; family Solanaceae; genus Capsicum; species Capsicum rhomboideum. Next base: position 8,622,298 of record CP124712.1, on the reverse strand, counting down.
GCCCAATGCAACAGATACATGTAAAACCTCAATACAATGCTCAACTCATAAACACGACTATAAGCCTCAACATCAAGTCAAAATCTACTCTTCAAGTTACTTTAACAGTATAAATCCTCACTTTGGGCATTACCACAATAATCCATCTCATTTACACTATAAAGTAACCCAACACATATCATGATTTATGCGATAAGTACCCACTCAAGCAAAGTCTGAAGAAAGTTAAGTCATAACCTACCTCAAAACCGAACTGCAAGCCACCAATGATCAGAAATCAAACTTTCTCTTCCGAATGGCTTCAGAATGCTTCCAATCTAGCAATAATAAGTTATACGCATTAACACGAGTCCATTGATACCCATATTGCTATACTTTTATTCTGCATCCAAAAAGTCAACCCCGAGCTCCCAAGGGCAAAACTAAAATTTTATTAGAAAATCAATTTACCCATAACTTCAAAAGTTCAAATCTAAAATTTTATTGAAAACAGAGTTAAAATCGATCTTGAAATCATCAAAAAACCATTTGTTAACTTTACCGAAAAATCCTCAAATTTTCAAGTTGAAAAATTAGAATTTGAAGATGAAATCATGAAATAATCATTGAGGAATGTTAAAATATTAGTTTAGAAACTTACCCAACCAAGAAATGTCGAAAACAACCTTTTGAATCTCGCAAAATCGAGTTATAAAGTTTCAAAAATCGAGTCATGAAATTTTTGACCGAGAATGATGTTTTAAATCTGTCCAGGTGGGTTGCTCATCGCGATCATATGACCCACCATTGCGATCGCGATGAACAAACCTGACCTGGACCCGGTCCTATAGAAAAAAACTTACCGGTTTTCAAGTAAAACTCGATGGTACTGTATTTTAACACAAAGGCCGGTATCCATCATTAAAAGTGACATTTTTATTTGCGCACATTGAAGAAAGTGCTCTGCTAGTGAAACCAAGCTTTCTTTTGAGGACCCGACAACTTATGCAGGAACTTTCCAACAGACTGGCTGTTGCTTCCACAGTTAAGAAGGCAGTCGTCAAATTGGTCTTGTTTCCCTATTTATTTTGAATTTAGATAAAGCATACTCAACGAGATTGTAACAGTTCCATTTCTAGCATAATCTATTGATAGCATATTTTGATTTAACATGAGCATATGCCCATAATAAACCTTATATTTGATAACTCATGTTATGTGATCAAAATCCCGTAAATGTGATCATAAGAATTAAATCCTCCATGATAATTTTTAAGTGTTCGAGTCCTTATGAACTCTCTTCGACCCTGCACGTTTTGATTATTCATTTAATTGTACACTAGATACTAAATCTTATTCGTTTAATGATATAATTGTTTAAATATTAACGAGCATGGTGGATTTTTTATTTTTTTTTACATTGTGCATTGCAAAAAGACCAGTTCAAATTTCATTTCACATTAAAGAACATTGCTCTATTTCGGTCATCAGTTAGCTATCTGAATTTAGGCTGTTAACAGTAAGCCTGGTTGTTAATTTTGTGTGGTTTTGTTATAATCAAGTACTAATCCTTTTCTTTTTTATGCATGAATCTCGCAGCCAAATTTTTAAGAGCAGAAATGGCCTTAAAATGGGTTGGTCTTAATATTTTGTCCCCCCCCCCCCCCCCCCCCCTCTCTCTCTCTCTCTCTCAAAAAAAAAAAAAAAAAAAAAACTTACAAAAATGCCCTTATAAGGGGTGATCTTGATTTTTTGGGCCACTTAATAAATTTTGCCCATAAAGGTAGACGTTCTAACTTTTGTTATAAGACAGACGGTCATAATATTTCAAGACACTGAACTTGTACAATTGATCAGAAATTTTGCCTTATAAGCAAAAGTTAGAACTTAAATATATTGTAATAAGGCAATCGTTCAAGATATTTTAAGACAGTGAACATGTTCAATTTACACAAGTTCTGGCTTATAGACAAATGTTAGAACTTATTTAGCGTGGACAAAAATTCGAGATTACACACTTTAGGAGACAAAAATTCAAAACAAGACATTTGAATGACAAAAATTCAAGATCGGACACTTTGGTAAATGTTGTTTAGGGTAGATCACTTGTAGTATTCCCCTATTATTTTGTGGTAGTATTGTTTTGTTGCTTCCTATTGTTTTTTGTACCTCTATTACATCTTTTTCTAGATTGTATTTTGTCTTGAGCTGAAATGTCTTATCGAAAATAATCTCTCTACCTCACCTTGAGGTAGTGTATGAATTGTGTATACTCTATTCTTTTCAAATTCCACTTTATGGGATATACGGAATATGTTATTGTTGTTGTAGTAGTATTTTCTTTTCAAATTTTAGAGTCTATTTTGAAGCTTTTTGTTAAAGTCATAGAATTATTGGACTTTCCAAATAAAAATCTAGGTGAAAAATGGAATTATAATAGAGATGATCTAAACCCTACACGTGTCCACCTTGGCTGTCGGCAAATGCCGAACCTCCTTACTATTTCGCTCCACATTTAAGAAAAGTGGCGCTGTCTGCCAAATCTTTAATCAACAACAAACAAAATTTTGAAAAGTAGTCTCAATATCAATATAAATAAAATAATAGAGTAGTAAAAACTTTTTGTACTAATTACGTCTCTGTATTAAAATATTTATTTATATGTCATAATTGAAGTGTTGTCTTAGAAGATAATTATTAAAAGTAAAATAAAATAATAATTAATTTTATTTTAAATTTCTAAAATGATAAGTATTTTAAGATATATAATTTTAGTAAGGATGATAAATATTTCGAGATAGAGAGAATATATTTGAAGTATCTTAATTTCAATATACAAAATGTCAGTTCGGTATACAAAGTATCTTGTTTAACAAGGTCTGAGAAAAGACGTACTCTAAAAGATGTGATATAAATAATTTATCGTAATATAAATACTAATGGCTAGTTCTATGATTTAAACTCATGACATGTACACTATAAAGAGACAACTTTACTATTTCTTCAAAAGCTTCCTTTCAAATTTAGAAACGATTCATAAATTTAGAAGGCTACCTTAAAAACATTATTGCATGTTTTGCCTATAATTTTTTAAGTTTCATAGTTTTTAATCACTCAATTTCTGCTGTTACATATTATCCATATGCTTCAACTATTGTTTTATTTTATCATAATTATTGTTTTTGTTTCTATATATTTTAAAATGCTTTTTATATTGTTTGTCATATCTTCATTATTTTTATTTTCTCTTTTTGAATTTATTTTACTATATATTATTTGAATTAAAGGTCCTTCAAAAATAAGCTATCGACATTTCCGAAGTAGGAGTAAAATCTTGTATATCCTATTATTCCGAGATTTTATAATACTCCATCCGTCTATAATAGTTGTCCACTTTTTTATTTATATGCTCCTTAAGAAATCATATACTCTATAAGTTTGATAGTTTTACTAATATACCCTTGTCTACTCTTTGAAAAAGAAACTTTTTAGAACTTATAAACTTGTTTAAGCTTTCAAAAATAATTAATTATAAAGGTAAAATGAGAAAATTTTAATTAATTTTATCTTAATTTAATAAATGGATAAGTAATTTAAAATAACTATTTATGATAAAATGGACAACTAATATGGTACAGAACAAGTATTCCATTAGGTATGTTATTGTCCTTATATAAAAAGTTGTTTAACTTAAAAAATATAGAGTAATCCCCCCACAAAATCTTAATCTCTCCATTAAACCTCTAATCTTAATCCCCCACAACCTTTTCATGTCTTAAAAAAGTGTTTAATCATGTGAAACCCCACAACAAACAACATAACAAAAACACCTTCTAATATTTGTTTTATTTATTTATGTTTGATTATTATTTTATTTTGTCATGATTATCATTACTTTTTCATATATTTTATATTAGAATTTTTTCGTATTATTTGCGATACTTTCACTATTTTGTCCTCTCTTTTTAAATTTATTTTAATAGGCGTTTGGCCATGAAAATAAAATATTTTGGAGTTGAAATTAGAATTGGAGTTGTGTTTGGTCATAAAAATAAATAGTGTTCTTTTTAACTTTTTGTGAAGGAAGTAAAAGTAAAAAAATGAAAACAAAAAAAAGTTGTTTTTACTTTTTTGAAAATTTATTTTACTTTAGTGAAATATATTTTATGACCAAACACCCCGACATTTCACTTTTTCACTAAAGTAAAATTTATTTCCGGAAAAAAGTAAAAAAAATCCATGACCAAATGGGCCCTAATATATATTGCTTGAATTAAAAAAAAATTCAAAAATCTCTCTATTTCTTCAAAGTGAGTGTAAAATATGTTACAATCCATTATCCCCAAATTTTATCGATTTCACTGAATAATGTTATTATTCATGCTCTAAAAAGTTGTTTAACTTACAAAAATCACAAAATCTTAATCTCTTCACTAAACCTCTAATCTTAATCCCCCACAACCTTTTCATGTCTTAAAAAAAAAGAAGTGGGGCTTCTGTAATATAAGGTAAGACTTCGTATAATAAATTTTTGTGATCGAATCTTCCTCTAAACCCTATGTGATAGTTTTAATGCACCAAATTACCTTTAAAAAGTAAGATTTTTTGTGCGAATATAAATTTAATCGGGCTCTAATGCAATACGAACTGCGGAACAAAAAAAAAAAAAAAAGGTCTTATAGAAGAAGAGTTTTTTCAGTACTCACTTTTTCAAACAACATAAACAAAGAACACAACAAAAACACACTTCTAGTACTTACTTTTTCAGTACTTGTTTTTTTCCATAGCTTCAGTTCCACAAACAAAGAAGAGCTAATTAAAGATGGGTTTTGTTTTGGGTGTTGTGATTGGAGTTTTAGTTGGAGTTGCTTTAATTGTTGGCTTTGTTAAATCTGAAAATGCTCGATCTAAACTCCGTTCTGAATTGGTTAGTTTATATTTGAGTTATTTCACTTATGTTGTTGTTGAATTCTTAGCTATTAAGAAAAAGGTTCAAAGTATCTCAATTTTTTGAGTTTCATATTTGAACTGTGTGTGGGATTTGTACCTGAATTGTTACGAACTATTTATCAAAACTCACTTTAACTATCAGTTGTTCATTTTTTTTTTTTGAGTTTAATACCTGAACGGTAAGGTGTGTGGGATTCGTAACCTGAATTATCATCGACTATTTATCGAAACTTATTTACTATCGGTTGTTCACTTTTACCTACCTGAAATATTACCGGGTAGGAAAAGTGAATAATTGATAGTTGATGTGTGTTTTAACATGTGGTAGGTGATAGTTCAGGTAGGAAAATTCACTTCAGGTATGAAATACAAAAAATTGGCATACTTTACTATCTCGATTTTTGAGTTTCACACTTAAACTATCATGTTTGTGAGATTCATACTTAGAATTATCACCAACTGTTTATTAAAACACACTTCAACTATCAATTATTCACTTTTCCTGGACGATAGTGATATTTCAGGTAGAAAAAGTGAATAATTGATAGTTGAAGTGTGTTTTTGATAAATAGTTGGTGATAATTCAAGTACGAATCTCACACACTTGATAGTTTAGCTATTAAATTCAAAAATCGAGATATTTTAGGTTTTTTTTTTTTTAATCATTAACTCGATTTTTTATGGATGTTTTTTGTTGAATTTGAACTTGTGAAGGCAACTACAATTGCGGCGTTTGCTAGAATGACAGTGGAAGATTCCAGAAAGATTTTTACACCTGAGCAGTATCCTCCTTGGGTTGTTTTCTCCAATCAGCAGAAGGTGAGTTTATATTTGAATGTATCTGTTAGGGGTCGTTTGGTACACAGACTAAATTATCATGGAATTATAATCCCTGGACTGATGTACCATCAACCAAACGCAATATAAATTTTATCCCAAGCTTAATCTTGGGATATCCCACCTTATCCCCGTGCCAAACGACCCCTTAATGTTTACTTTCTCATAAATATGATTAGTGATTTTTGTTTTTTAATGTTTATTTCATGTTTAACACTTACAGTTGAACTGGCTTAATTCTCATCTTGAAAAGATCTGGCCTTTTGTTGATGAGGTTAGTGTAAATGTCTAGGCATTTTTGGTCATGTTAATTTTGAATTTCCATTGATTTTGTGGGGGGTGGGGTGGGGGGGGTCTTTACACAATAGCCGGTCGGATTCACTGTTTACTTTTTTTAGCCGGTATACATAAATTATACACTAATTATACATGAATATAAACATATTATACATGGACTATACATATATTATACATCAGCCGGCTATTTAAACTTTATGCGGTTGAGTGGGTAGCTATTCGGGTTGATTCTTCTTTTTTTAATTTCTAATATTAGGATCTTTTGTTGTGGATAATTGAGTTTATTCTGGTAGTTGTAATTCAGGCAGCTTCAGAACTCGTAAGATCAAATGTGGAGCCTATTTTGGAACAATATAGGCCTATGATTTTGGCATCATTGAAATTTTCTAAGTTCACTCTTGGTACTGTTGCTCCTCAATTCACAGGTTAGATGATGATGGCCGGTATTAACTTTCTTCAGCAGTTGCATTTTCTATTTCTGCAAATCTTATTGTTATAACTAAAGGAAATAAATAGCACACAAAACTTAAAGTGGCTGTTTCTTTCCCAAAAAAGAAAGATAAAACAATGAAGAAGTAGTTAGCTTTCACTCATACTTAAAAAGGACGGACTTAGCAATTTAATTCTAATTTGGAGAGTTCTCATGGCTTATGCCCCAAATGAACGCCTGAAATTTTGGAACTTACGCCTAAGTGAAGGGCCAAAAGGGTCGGGACTTACGCCCCATGATCCTTGCGAGCTGGTCCTCCTTGACACATTTTAGCTCGTTCGCCCAGAAAATGCCTTTGAAAACACTGATGCTCATTATCCCTAAGTCCTAACTTCAGTGTTGGAGTTGTCATAACTATTCTCTATTACTATTGTCTCTGTGAGAAGTCAAATGTAAATGATCGAGATATGTTAAAGAATGGATTTTGGGCCTAACTCGACCCTAAAAGCTGGCTCATAAGATGAGGATTGTCCAAGTCCATATAATTAGACCAATTACCCATCCCATATCCAATGTGGTACTCTTAACACTTCCCCACACGCCAAGCCTCGTTAATCGGAGCATGGACAATATAATGTGGGGTACAACATCGGTGAAAAAAGAATTGAGATTGGGCCTGGCTCTGATACAATGTTAAAGAATGGATCTTGGGTCTAAACTCAACTCCAAAAGCAAGCTCATAGGGTGAGGATTGTTCAACTCCATATAAGGAGACCAATTACTCATCCCATATTAGACAAAATGACGAAGAAGACAATTGAACCCGATGAAGCAATTTGAACAATAATTTAGTGTGTCATCTCATTTATGCCGTAATAAAAATATTGCTTGTGAGGAGAAACACATATTTTGTTCAACACATTCTTGGTGCTCATACTGATTTTATCTTTCAGGAATTTCTATTCTTGAAGATGGAAGTGAAGGTATTACTATGGAATTAGAGATGAATTGGGATGGGAACCCAAGTATTATTCTCGATATCAAGACATATGTTGGTGTAGGATTACCAGTGCAGGTAATTTGATTGGTACTTGCAGACTAACATTACGCTGAATAGCTTCTGCTCCTCAGAGTTGTGACATTTTTGTTTCATTGCTACACTTGATATGATCTAAATTCATACTGGCATGCTAATTGCCTCTGAGATATCAATTTGTTTCCATTGTAATTTTTGTTTCATTGCTAATTGCCTTTTACCTTTTTTCAATTCCACCCTGTAGAATCAGCTTGTTCCAGGATCCCGTCTTAGAAGGATGACTGACCCCTGATTTTACTTCTCAACTTGTCCATTTTAACATTTTTATTTGCCACATATTTTTTTGATAAGTTTATTTTGTCACCTATCTTTTTCTTTTTATAGGTTTATTATGCCATTTATCTTGTGAATTTCTATTTGTTTCCAATATATTACATTATTACTTCTCCCTTGAGCTGAGGGTTTATCGAAAACCACCTCTCTACCTCCCAAGGTAGGGGTAAGGTGTGCACACACACTACCCTCCTCAGATGCCACTTGTGGGATTACAGTGGGTATGTTGTTGTATATTATATTATTATTTCAACCTTTTCTCAGGGAATTTGATTTAAAGTTGTGATTATTGTATCATTTTGTAGGTGAAAAACATTGGGTTTACTGGGATTTTCAGGCTGATCTTCAGGCCGCTTGTAGACGAGTTTCCCTGCTTCGGAGCTGTTTGTTATTCTCTAAGGAAAAAGGTGTTATCTTACTTCTCTTTCATTCTAAGGCTATTGAGCACAGTGAATAATTTGTTACAATACAAGTGTGTGATCACACGTGTACATACGCGTGGAAAGTCAACTCATGAATGTTACTTGCCCAATACAGAAGGGGACACTTCTGTATGTAATGCTTGGGTTTAGAGTTAAAATATGGATTTGGATGATCATCTAACACCAACTTGATCAATAGCTCATGGATTTGCCAACTGAGTCGTGGATTCAGATGGTGATGTTTCAGAATTAAACTTTTTCAAATGGAGGAATTAAGTCCAAATCTATATCTTGATGGACATGCATGACCCCCAACACGTCCAAAATTAATAATCCTGTAATTGGTTTTTGTCGTGTAGCCCTGTAGGGTCCAAATAAGATGCAAGTTCGCCTGGACAGCCACACACATACACACCTAACTTATGTAAGGAAAAGAATAACAATAAAGTCTTTTCTGGTCTGCAGAAGAAGCTGGATTTTACGCTTAAAGTGATTGGTGGTGACATGACAGCAATACCTGGCATTTCTGATGCAATTGAGGTTTGGGAAAAATTTTACCGTCTAATTTTGTTTCTCATATAATCATATCTTCCTATCCTTCAATTACTTCAACATCTTGATTAAATATCATAACCCATAGATGTTCTAGAAGTGGATAACGCTGCCATGGTTCAAGACTTCTCTTGTGTTCCCTTTCCTTTCTAAAAAAGGGTTGGAAGAAACTTAATCAGCACTAAATATCTATGTGATTAGTACAAGGATAATTTATATGTTTAATTTCATATTCTCAAGGACATTATGTTTATTAAATCAGTAAAGACAAAGTGATGTTTCCACTTTTTTAAACAAGGGCAGAAACCATCCCGCATTAGTAGGGTTCGAGGAAGGGTCACACCCCAAGGAGTGTGATGTAGACGGCCTACCCTAATGCAAGCATTAGTGGTTGTTTCCACGACTTGAACCCGTTACCTCAACTTTACCGTTGCTCCAAGGCTCCCCTTCATAAATGTAGCTATGGTGTACTAATTACGACAATCAAATATCTAATGAGAGTGGAGATGAAAATTTCTCAAGTAAAAATAGATTTTTATCTCTTGGTGCATTTCATAACACTGTTCTCATTCAGAAGAACCATTTGTTTGTTTGGAATTGTTTTCTCATGGATTGTGATTTTGGCTCTCAAGGTTTCAGAAAGTTAGAATAATGTTTCTTATGGTTTCATACCATCCAGATGTACTAACTGAATTTCTCTCTACAGGGCACTATCCGCGATGCAATTGAAGACTCTATCACATGGCCAGTCCGAAAAATTATTCCCATTTTGCCTGGGGATTATAGGTATACCCTATAAGGGAGACTTCAAACCTAGTCATTTTCACGAACACAGTTTGTTTGGGCTGTCCAATTTGCTTCCAATTGAACACATTCACTTTCTCATGTAATCGAGATGACTTTCTTCCATTTTTCATTGAGTCTCTACAACAACAACAACAACAACATACCCAGTATATTCCCACCAAGTGGGGTCTGGGGAGGGTAAGTGTACGCAGTCCATACCACTACCTCAGAGGTGAGATAGAGAGGCTGTTTCCAATAGACCCCCGGCTCAAGATAAAATAGTCTAGAAAAGAAATAGTAAAGGGACAAGAAACAATCGGAATTACCACACCCAATAATAACATAAACGAGACTCACCAAGTACTATGACAAACGATAAACACTCTTAAATAATACTAGTACTATAGCTACTAGCACGGATAACTAAACAAAGTCCTCCTACCTACTAGCAATGACGAACTCCTTCCTATTAACCTTCTACCCTAATCCGCCTCCTCCACACCTTTCTATCTAAGGTCAAGTCCTTGGTAAGCTGAAGTTGCTCCATGTCATGTCTAATCAACTCTCTCCAATATTTCTTCGGTCTACTTCTACCTCGTGTAAATCCATCCCTAGCCAACCTCTCACACCTCAGCACTAGGCCATCCGTGCCCCTCCTCATCACATGCCCGAACCATCGCAACCTCGCTTCCCTCATCTTGGCTTCCACCCAAGCCATTCCCACCTTATCTCGAATAACGTCATTTCTAACCCTATCTTTCCTATTACACCCACACATCCACCTTAGCATCCTCATCTCCGCCACTTTCATCTTTTGAATGTGAGATTTCTTGACTGGCCAACACTCCGCCCCATACAACATAGTTGGTCTAACCACCACTCTGTAGAACTTGCCTTTGAGTTTAGGAGGCATCTTCTTGTCACACAAGATCCCGGAAGCGAGCCTCCATTTCATCCACCCTACCCCAATCCGATGAGTGACATCCTCGTTAAGCTCTCCATTCCCCTGAATCATAGACCCCAGACACTTGAAACTCTCTCTTTTCTGAATGGCCCGAGTATCAAGCTTAACAACCACATCATCCTCATGTGACACCTCGCTGAACTTACACTCTAAATACTCCGTCTTAGACCCACTCAACCTAAACCCTTTAGACTCTAAGGTTTGCCTCCAAACCTCCAACTTAGCATTAACTCCACCATGGGTCTCATCAATCAAAACTACATCATCCGCAAAAAGCAAACACCAAGGCACCTCACCTTGAATTTGCAACATCAAAACATCCATCACCAAAGCAAATAGAAACAGGCTAAGAAAAATTAGTATGTTTAATTTCATAATGACCTCATGTCTTAGTGGAAGGTGTAAAAGTTAATTCTTTAGATGTTTATCTAAATATTGACCCTGAAAAGACTAGTTAAATGTTTTAGTCTGTTTATGCAAAACTTGGACTTTGACTGCTTTTCAGTCTTATGAAAGTACCTGTCATGGGAATCTATTAGACATATACACCAACAGGTCAGTTTCTATTGGATCCTGTGTATGTCGAGGCTACACTGTGATCTTACCTTTTACCCAATTTTTATGTTATTTGGATCCTTCTCTGCAGCACCCATGTCAATTCAACACAATTTGGGTGTGGGCATGGAATCCGCACTAGATTTGGTCAACCTAACTTGGGTATTTGGTTTGACTTTGGGTTTGTCATATTTATATATATGTATAACATAAAATACTAGAACAGTTTGCTAGATAATTTGTGAATGAAATAGTAAGTATATACAAATAATTTAATTATTCTAGATTTAATTTAATAACTTCACTTAATTGTGATGCAATACATATTTATGTTGCGACTTATTTGTTGTAATATATACATATTCCCCATATCCTAGCACCCATACCCGTACTTCAATCCGTACTCCCGTTTCCTAAAATTTATGTAACGAAGAGTCCAACCTCTAGATCTACACATGTATAAGATGCTCGCACTCGTATCCAAGTAACGTAGCCAAGCTTAATAGTTTTTTACTTCTTTGAATAAAGAAGAAAACATGTATTTGTTGACTTTCTTCTCTAATTATCTAACCTTGCTGGACTGAGGCACCTTTTTCTATTTGACAATCTATTTTATTGTTATTAGTGACCTTGAACTGAAGCCTACTGGAGTATTGGAGGTGAAACTTGTTCAAGCAAAGGAGTTAACAAACAAAGACCTCATTGGTAAATCTGATCCTTTTACTGTGTTATATGTCCGACCTATACGAGATAGAACGAAGAAGAGCAAAACAATTGTAAGTATTTCATCTGCTTATATTGAAGAATTTGGGTAATACACATAAGTGAACGTTTAAATAACCATTTTTCTTTTCAGAACAACCAATTGAATCCAGTCTGGAATGAGCATTTTGAGTTTGTAGTTGAAGATCCATTGACACAACACTTAGTGGTAAAGATCTACGATGATGAAGGGCTTCAGGCAGCTGAACTAATTGGATGCGCACATGTCCGGTTGAATGAGCTTGAACCTGGTAAAGTGAAGGATGTCTGGTTGAAGTTGGTGAAAGATTTGGAGATCCAGAGAGACCAAAAGAATAGGGGCCAGGTGACACTTGCATTCCCTTTTGTTTTCTGTGATCCTTCTCTGTACAATTTTACATACAACTTCAATGTTGACGGAGCATTTATATATGCAAGTGGAGTACTTAATCAATAATGTTTGAGAACAAGTATTTTTTCGATAATCAATTCATAATTTAAGTGGTTTGTTTCAAACAATAATCAGATCAAACTGCATATAGTGGTCGTAGATTGAATGCCATATGTAGGCTACGTGAATTTTATTGAGTTTAATCCTGCAGACACCCAAAAAAAACCTCCAGATAATAGTTCTTGCTGATTCAGTGTAATCCACCTATACTACTAAACAAGACAGTTAATTGAGCGGTAAAGCCTCTAATTATATGATAGATATTTCAATCAGTCCAATAAACTTTCGTGTACGAGATCTACGTCAGTTACTTGCTTCCTCTTAAGAAACATCGATTTCTCACTTGCAAATGTAAACAAATTCATGCAGTAATCTATTTTTAGCTCTCTATCTGAACTATTTCCTTCATCTTTGCTTTAGGTGCATTTGGAGCTATTGTATTGTCCTTATGGCATGAAGAATGGGTTTAGCAACCCTTTTGCCCCTATTGTACCAATGACTACACTGGAGAAGGTTCTTAAAGGTGGAGAAGGAGGACAAGAAGCTGCCCAAAATGGTGGTGAAATCAACAGACGGAAGGACGTAATAGTACGAGGGGTACTTTCTGTAACCGTGATATCAGCTGATGATCTAGCCCCAACTGATCTAATGGGAAAAGCTGATCCGTATGTTGTAGTTACTATGAAGAAAACTGAAACAAAGAACAAAACCAGGGTATCATTTCTTATTATTTAAATGTTTTGTTAGTGTTAAAACTGTTCTTCCGTTGCCTAGGGAAAGGACTTTTTGCCTTAAAACTCATAATCAACAAGTAGGTATAATGCTGATTATATATTCATTTCATTTTTAGGTTGTACCGGAAAGTTTGAATCCAGTATGGAATCAAACTTTTGACTTTGTCGTTGAGGATGGATTGCATGATATGCTAATTCTAGAAGTGTGGGACCATGACACCTTTGGAAAGGTAAGAGTATTTCCCTTTAATCAATTCCAAATACTTTTCCTCTTTCTATTGGTCTTGGTACAAAATTAACGTCGATAAACCGGGACTAATGTGGGATTTTCTTTAGCTGAAATATCCTCATCTTTGCTAATTTTTTCTTAAATTTAGAACAGGTAAAGTCTCTCCTATCTTGAGATGCCTTATTTCGAGTTGTCAGTTGATTTGGGACATACTAGAATGTTCTGACAGATCTAAGAATACCAAACAACATGAGAAATTGAAACATTAAAAAGTTGGCCCTCAGTATTACAAATGTTTTCATCTAGTTTCGGTGTTCCTGAATTTTAATTGAATGATCAGTATTTAAATTTTGTTAATAAATTCGACATGATATTACCGTGTTTAAAGAATAAGATGATTATGGAGGAAAAAAAAAATTACCTAGCTTTATCAATACGAAAATCATGTCTCGTCTATTCCCCCAAGGACCATTCGCCTTATCCTCAGTGTACCAGCAAACCAATGTGGTCACCTTCAATTGTTGTCTTGCTATACAAACGCTAGATTAGTACAAATGAACTGCCATGGGCAATGGTGAAAGAGGCTGGTCGGAATTAGGCCTCTGTTACCTTTTTTTTAATGACGGTGGCATTCAGACCAGCTTGTGGCACCTAAACTATCACACTGAGTACCTGCTATCCTCCCACCCCTAAATGTATCTAGTAACTTAGTCCACCAAGGCATATGGTCGATCGAAGGTGCTGTGCCACTTGAACTCAAATCAAACTAACCTTCGATCCAAGGCTTAGGCAGATTTGAAGAAATCACCTACTGTATTTTGCCTTCATTGAGTTTGAACGGGAGACCTCATGGTTCTCCTCCCACTTCATTGACTAGAACCACTACGCTATTCCTTGGTTAGGCCTTTGTTACTTTGTTTTTGTTTTCTTTCCTCTTTTGATAAATTTATGCTAAATAATGTGTGGGAGATAGTTATTATTCTTTTTCCATGTACCCATCCGATAATCCCAAGTCCACTAGGCCTACTAATTCAGATTCACGCTGGATAGCGATCACCACCAAAAGGTTCTCCATTCCTAGAAGATTCATTAGTACTTCATCATTAGCATGTGAAACATTAGGCCATTCATTATAGTTAAATTGAATTGTCAAAAAGAGATCCATCTAAGTGATGTGTCTAAGAACAAATCCTATGGATTAAGATATAAGATGCTATTCTTGAGGAATTTCTCCCTTTCAATTTTTTTTTGTGAAGTACCACTGCTACATCAATCTTAAACAACATACCCAATGTAATCTAACAAGTGGGGTCTGGGGAGGGTTGTGTGTACGCAGACCTTACCCCTACCTTGGAAGGTAGAGAGGCTATTTCCAATTAGACCTTCGGCTCAAGGAAATACATCAATCTTAAAGTCTTCCTATATTAGTTACTGCATTCATTTCCAATACTTACAATTTCATTTGTTGGCAGGATTACATGGGAAGGTGCATATTGACGTTGACAAGAGTACTAATGGAAGGTGAATATAAAGATACCTTTGAACTTGATGGAGCTAAATCAGGGAAACTGAACTTGCATCTCAAATGGGCACCTCAGCCCATATACAGGGACTCCTAGTGATTAAATCATACAGACACAAGTTGCGTTGAATCTGTACGTCGTAGGGTATAACAATTTGTAGTATTATCATAGGATATGTTTTTGTTCTTGTAAGTTTGAACAGACACAAGTTGCTTCGATTATGTCGTCGTAGGCTATGAAAACTTGTAGAATTATACATTTTTGTAGATAGTTGTTTGATTATTGCAGAGTTGAGAGAAAATGTATAGCTGTAGAACTTCTTAAGTGAAGCCAGAGCTGGACAAAAATAAAATTTAGAAGAGGTTTATATATAGACTGTGTTGGATGTTGTTTGGTATTTGTATTGGGCCCCAATTAATCTGAATTTGCACTGGCTAAGACTTGTTAGAAGGGGAAGCGCTTCTTACCAGAAGTTTTTCCATACTCGGGGTTCAAACTCTACCCATTCCATCAACTAATACCAGTATTTGATCACTTTTCTTTTCTTTTTTTTCAAGTCTATTCACAATCACTGAGATTAAGAAAGTAAAGAAGATTTGAATCGTATGATTTTGAAATAAAGTATGTAGAATATGTCAAAATATCCTTTTACCTTACAGTCATAAACATGGCATGTGGAGTTGTCATAAAGGGAAGGCAACATTTTTTTTAAACGAAAGTAAAACAAAAAAATTAAAACAGAGCCTTGGAAACAGCCTTTGACAGAAATGCAAGGTAAGATTGCGTACAATATACCCTTGTGGTGGGGTCCTTCCCCGGATATCACGCATAGCGGTAGCTTTAGTGCATCGGGCTGCCCTTTTTTAAACAAATTAAAACAGAGGTAGCAGTTGGGATTTTAAGTGCATCAAGAGGCATGTAATCAGCTACAATTTTTTTTTTTCATCTCCATTTAGTATTCAATTAAACTATAATTCATCTTGTTCCTTTTCTCTCTTTCAAATCAATTCAATCAACCATACTCAATTCATTGTAGTTAGACAATTTTTATGTTCGTCAAGGTTCAAGACGTGGAACAGCCACTTACAAAAATGTAAGGTGAGGCCGCGTGTACAATAGACCCCTTGTGGTCCGATCCTTCCCTGGATCCCACACATAGCAGGAGCTTCAGTGCATCGGACTGCCCTTTTTTTTTTAAACGTATCGCACCTTCCCCCTTTATCTGGTCTTAGAATCGGCTGTACTTTAGCAAAATACTAGACAGAGATATCAGTCAGATTACACAAATGAAAATCTAGTATGTAGCTATTTCAAATTTATAAGAGCAATACTTCAACATAATGTCATAATGCTGCCATAAACATTACAAACTCTTATTTTACATGACCAATACACTGGAATAATAGCTAGTCATAAAGTCGCTGGATCCACTCTCCAACAAAAGTAGATAGATTTTACAAACTGCATACTAGGATCATGACATAAAATTACCCCATAGTTTGAGAAACTATCTCAAAGCAATGCAGAGGAGGGCCTTTCCGATATGACACAGTTTAGATGATTCTTGTTCAACTTTCTCCTACGACGACCACTTCCCCTGCATAAAAATGGCACTTATTAGCCAATGAGTAGTACTGATAGTAACGGGAATCATTTACTGCTTGTAACCCTCAAGAGTATGACTTAGCAGTCAATGAAGCGGCTGAAAACTATAGGAGGTCAGGGTTCAAATCGCAGCAGAAACAAAAAGGTAAGTGATGTATCCTCAGCTGCTTAAACCTTATTGGACAGAGTTACCCTATACCTGTGCTGATGGAGATCGCGGTGCATGCAAGATTGCCCGTATACCACCATTATACAAGAATGATCATAAACCAATTTGTATATCAAGTAATGAAATGGTTGTAAGAACTAGACTAGAACTAAGACAAATAGTGAAAAATGTGATAAGTGCAACCATGGAAGAATCAACAAGTGGTGAATGCATATAGCTGAGGTACAAGTACTACTAAAGATTTATCAGTTAAAGATGACTATTTCACTTATAGGAAGAAATTTAATGCATTTCAAATAGGAAGGAAAAAAGAAAATCAGATGCCAACAAAAGCAACTTTAGCATCGAGAATGATTTTCTTGAGCCAAGGGTCTATTGGAAACAGCCTCCACCTCTGAGGTAGGGGTAAAGTTTGCATACACTCTACCCTCCTCAAACCCAACTTTGTGATACTACGTTAGGTACGTAGTTTTTGTAATGATTTTCTTGTTTACAAATATAGAAGAAACACCACAAACATTCACTGTTTGTGGCATGGATCTAAAACTGCAAGCTACTATGAGTTGAAAGTTCTTCAATGTTATCAAGTTCCAACTAGATGAGACACTCAATAAAGAAACTAAAATAGGAGAGATGAAAAGAATGTAAATGAAAAGCTAGAAAGGGATTACTGACCAATACTGGTTGTGCAATGTGAATGAGTCAGTTGTAACTTGATTTCCATCATCATTTCGATTCCAGTGGTAGAATGCATGTGTTCTATTCTTAATCTCTAGTGTTGAATGACCATAACTGGCTTCACGGAAAGCAGAATATTCTGGCTGGGGATCTCTAAATCTGCATAGAAAGGCAAATGATAATATAGTTAAACAGCAAATAGAAAATTATATTAGTTTTAAATTTTCAGTTAAGGTGGATCACATAATTCAGCACGAGTGTGTCAGGCTTAACTTACCTTGAAGCAAGACCTTCTGAATTTCCTCCATCACCAACAGTTATGTAAATAGGCGCTGTTTTATCTGGTACGGGATAGGCATCACCACTCGAGACATTGTAGTGTATATTAGAAATACGATACTGAAAAGGATAAAAAAAATTGGAAGTTAACATTAGGTCTATAAATACAATGCAAATACAGTTGAAAGGGAAATTAGAGAAGACGGAAGAAATGTGCAACTGATATCTTCAACTAATTCTCTGTAAGGAAACAGTGCCTCACATACAGTACAACAACAACAACAACATACCCAGTGTAATCCCACCAGGTGGGGCCTGGGGAGGGTAAAGTGTACGCAGTCCTTACCACTACCTCAGATGAAGTAGAGAGGTTGCTTCCGATAGACCCCCGGCTCAGAACATATAACAATAGCCGACAAAAACACAAACAAAAAACAAACAACAAAATAGATAACACATCGCTAAGTGATACAAGAAGCAAGACACTCACAGGGAGTGCCTCACATACAGTGATTCATAAATTTCGTCTTCAATAAAAGAAAGAAAGCATTTATGCCTCTCTAACCTTATATCCTGATAGCCCTCACATTACTGCAAGTCAGCCTCAATTTTCCGAGGCAGAAGCCGTCCAGGAATATATCAGTTTGGAAATAAACATGATACGTCTTAGTTTATTACTCCATATATACAAAGCATTCTTTCTGGGGCTAAGTCAGCAATTTTTTATGTTGTGCCTAAAATCTCTATTTTTGCAATTGTGCAACGTGTTTCTATTTGTCTGCCAAGGTGCTCCAGTTTTCGGTTGATACTGTTACATGGAGAGGACCGCAATTTACTCAAAGATTTAGCGCATCGCGGATTGAACTTTCTTTGTATATTGCTAGCTTCCTACTGATCTTTGTTAGTTCTAGCTGAGTTCTTTTTTTTTTCAAGAGTTCATTTTGGCTATGACCAAACTAAATAGGAATAGAAAAAGCTACCTGATTCAATATATATACATATGAAAATGTGATCTTTACTTTGAGAGACAAGCAGAGACAACAAGTATGATGAGATAAGACAACTTACTGATCTTTCATAAGCATGGACGTGGCCAGCAAAGATCACATCGACTTTGTATTTGACAAACCATCTTTCATAGGCAGCTCTCATGCTTTCTCCTTCCATGAAATGGGCTTCATTACTGTTGTAGATAGGAACATGCATAAGGACTATAAGCCAAGGAGTTTTCTCTCTATTCACCTTCTTAAGTTCATGTTTCAGCCAATGCCATTGAGGTGTATATTTTACTGCATGACAAAGAGACGGTGAATAAGTAGCTATTCAATCAAAAAGAGGAATTATTATGGAAAATGGTGATTAAAGTTGTGGGAGGGGCAGGGGATAGCCTCCTCTACACTTCTTATTAGTAGTATTATTTAGTAATCGTGTTGTTTCTTTTTCTTCATGTGTATTACTATCTGTTGTTTCACTTGCTTTGTATCCTAATTTTTTGCTGTCATATTTTCTTGCTACCATGCTTCGGATTCTTTCTCGTTTGTCATGCCGAGGGTCTATCGGAAACAACCCTCACTACCCCACAAAGGTAGGGGAAAGGTCGGCATACATCCTACCCTCCCCAAACCCCACTTGTGGGATTACACTAGATATGTTGGTGGTGGTGGTGATTAAAGGTATAGTAAAAGAAGAAATTTTCAGGTTTCTATAAAATTTAAAACTAGGCCCTAAAGCTTGTGCTTTGCTTTTAGAAAGCTGAGAGAAACTACTCTCCTAAACTTGAAGAGACCTGTACGTCAAAAAAAAAAAGAAGAAATAAGTTCCCCCAAACAAATGCACCAAATAATTATAGGAAAACTTTCTTCCTTCATATGGATATGGTTAGGGAGTAAAGGGACAAAAAATTGGCAATTAAGAACCCAACTAGCAAACAGAAGCCAACAGATCTTCTTAGCAACACTGCAATGCAAAAGCTAGTGAGCATGAATCTGAGAATTTATACTTACAGATGATTATATTTAGTTGAACACATGATGTTTTCTATTTCCTTTAAGAAGTTCATTAGTGAATTAACGCCTTCTATCTTAACACTATATGTTAGCTGGCTAATTAACTGCAAAGTCTAAAAAACCCAAATCTTAAGGCCCTCTTTTTTTTGAAAAATATCTTTTCAAATCACAAGCAGAAGATTTAACAGAGTGTTGTCAATAGGTCTAGTGTGTGGCATCTACTCATTGAAACTTGGCGTAATACATAAATCGACACACAAACTTGACCTCAGCTGGCAAGTAAGCACTCCAACTTTGAGAGTGCACATCTAGACACCTCAACTTGGTCTCAACTGGCAACTAAACACTCCAACTCGTCTCACTGTGTCTCGTGGACACCCAACGCTGATGTGGCACAAAAATTTTGAAAGTGCCTGCATGATCATTTTGTAAGTTGGGAGTGTTCAACTGATACAGTGAAGACGAGTTGAGGAGTCCAGATGTGTATGTATACTCAAAGTTGGAGTGCTTACTTGCCAACTGAAGCTAAGTTTAAGCATCTGTTTATGTATTATGCCTTGAAACTTGTTTAGTTCTTATTTAAGTGTCCGCAATTTACTCACATTTAGCAAAATCTCCTAGATTTTTCAGATCTAGATCATCAGCTTAGTGCCTACAAACTTATTTGCGCTTCACTAAAACTCCCTAACTTCTGTGTACCAAATGCAAATAAGTTGTGTTTATCAGCAAGGTATCAGAATAAAGCACAGCACCTACAAAAGCGAGAGAGAAGCGACATATGTATGATTTATAATAGTTTTACCTGACTACCTCCACTTAGGAAGGCTAAAGTAGCTAGTTTAGAGAAACAACCATAAGAGGGAACAATTACTTACCAAAAGGGGAATAGCTTGATAGGACAATTATGTGAGCAGATGCCCTTCTGATTGCATACCAAAGGGGATTACTGCTTTTTGAAGCTCGATAAGGTGTGGGGTATCTAGATAGAAATGATCTGAATGGAACTACTTCCCCCTGTTCATAATGAGAAAAATAGTCAATGGCATAAAAATATTTCAAATGAACATAGTGCAAAGATCCTTGGGATGGAAGCAATTTTTATATGACTCAGTGGAGGAGTTTTAGTTTATTTACATTAAGTACATTTTAAGTCATTGCTCTAAAAAACATGAGCACATCGGAGGTCTGAGTTAGAGATAAATATGGAGATTTTGCTACATGTAGAATTAGTTCAAGTGAATAGTGTCCTCAGTTCAAGTGAACAGTGTGATTATGACTACTGGAATGTCTCAACGTGTACTGACTCATAGAACAAAATGAAGTAAATCTCCTTTCGTAACTAGAAAGCAGAAGTAACAATGAGAATAAAACATGTCCTACAGTAGAAAACCAATTCAGCAACAATGTTACAAATTTACTAGGCTTTGACCTTGATAATAAAAGATAACATCAAGGTAAAATTCTTTTTTAACCTTAGGAAGACAGTTTTTCTTTTTTTTTTTTTCCATTTTTTTCACACTTGCATGATTCAACAAAGTATCTACATATGTAGTCAGAGATTTAGGATGAAACCACCTAACTTACATTATAAAGAAACCCGAAACACTTTGTGAAACATATGCAAGGTCGTAGTACAATACATTACCATATACGGGAAGTACTCTATCTCATGATTCCCAGCGGACCAAATCCATGGCTGGTATGCTGTACTTTGTTCAACGAGGCGGCCAAATGTATCCCAACGGACTCCAACATCGTTATACTGATATCTGTCAGCATAAGAGAGATCTCCAACAAACAAGACACTCTTTGCTCCACTTTGCATATAATGCTGAAGAGTCGAAAGAGAATTATATGTTTGACCAAGATCACCTGCAAAGGATGTTGGACGAATGTATAAGAATGCTGACAGGATAATGAGGATGTTTAGCTAAGCGTATAAGCTGATTAAACTGGCCGATAAGCACTTATCTACGCGTCTGGTAAACACTAAAGTGCTTATAAGCTAAAGTTAGCCAAAGTCATAAGCTGGTCATCCCCAACTTATGGATTTTCAGCTTATAAGCAATTTTGGTTTGACCAAGTATTTTACTATTTTATCCTTAATATTTTTTCTAATTCTCAAAAAGAATTTCTCAAAACAAAACTCCTAACTTATTCTTCACTCTGCATTCGTGGTTCCTCCTTTTCTTTAATAAATACTTTCAAATATATTATCTTTTGTAAAAATATTAGGGGTATTTTAGCCATTCTAACAAAACAGTTTATCAACAATTTTTTACCGAAATCCAAGGCTTATTAACGGTTTCAATACTTCTATCCAAACACGTAACTGCTTATTTGTAAAATTAGTTTCAGCATTTAAATATATTTTTTAGCGCTTAAAGCTTACCAGTAATTTACAGTAGCTAATTCAAACGGCCTCACATACAATAAAGGGCAGCCCGGTGCACTAAAGCTACCGCTATGTGCGGTGTCCGGGGAAGGGCCCCACCACAAGGGTGTATTGTACGCAGCCTTACCTTGCATTTCTGCCAGAGACTGTTTCCAAGGCTTGAACCCGTGACCTCCAGGTCACATGGAAGCAACTTTACCAGTTACATGTAAAAAAAATTACTATTACTTTATGATACAGTGTCTTTGGTCTAGATGTAAAAAGTTTAAATAGGTGCAGGGGCATCAAGAACAAATAAGAAACTTTAGCTGACTTGTTATTCCAAAGAGCGTCAAAGGTTTCTAATTTTGCTTCCTATGAATGGTTGGATTTGTGTTACATTACCAAGAAAAAATCCATCACTCTGTCATGAACGAAAAAGTTAGGAACTAATGTTCTTTTTAATCTCTAGCATTTTATACATTTTCTTTCAGTTCTATATTGTGAAAACAAATAAATTATATTTCTGCCACAACAAAGTTATGTGATGTTATGGTGTATAACCCATCTTATAGCAACTCACAAGGATTCAATTCAAACCGTCCTTCTGAAAGAGATAAAACAACAACAACAACGACAAAATACCCAGTGTAATCCCACAAGTGGGTCTGGGAAGGATAGAGTGTATGCAGACCTTACCCCTACCTCGGGAGGTAGAGAGGTTGTTTCTGATAGACCCTTGCCTCAAGGAAAAGTATATCAAAACATCTGAAAAAGATAAAACACCTGAAAGAAATTTACTTAGCTAACTTATCTAATATAGCAACTTAAACTATTTACCTATGATGCCAAATTTGTAAGAAGCATCTGGACCAACTTCTGGAGGAGTTTCAAACCAAAAGTTCCGAGCAGAATCTCCTTTTCCAATTTTGTAGTAGTACTTTGTGTCATACTAAACCAAAAGGTAAAATAGATTGTGTTACAACAGATTGAAAAAAGGGGGAGGGGGGAACATTTAGCACATCCACATGCCATTATCGCCATGCAAAGAGATTATTAGGGAACTTCTTCCATGTGCCTCTTAATTACTAGTGCTCCTGTGGCGAAAGATGGAACATATGTAGTATTAAAAATTAATCTGACAAACAAAAATTTTAAATCATCAAATAAGCCAGATGTAAACCAGAACTTGATGTTTTCCTATCAATCCAAATTCATATTCAAACTCTTTCTTTTTTATAAGTAATATTAGATTAGAAAAACCAGCATAATGCAAGTGCTGGATGTTATGTACAACACAATTACAAACTTTGCAGATTACTAATAAATCTAGCATGGCATCTCTATATCATTTGCATTGGTTCTAGCCATGATACACCAACAAAGGAGCAAAGAGAGACAATAGGTTTATATCCAAACCATTGTAATTACACCGTACTTCATTTTTTGTTGCTACAACGGTAATATGTTAGTCGATCTTTCCTTCTTAACCTTCTTTTTTCTAATAAGGCCCATTGTTGTTAGTCTTTGATTCATGGAAATGAAACAGAAAGAGAATGATCTAATATGAACTTAGATGAGAGATTAGGCTTACCAATTTTACTGCAAGATGAAATACCGTACTCCCACAAACAGAAAACTAAGCAGTACTTATTTGGTCGTGAAAAATATATGAGAATGCTCACCTATACGCTACGTTAAAAAGCACTTGCATGATGCATATTAGCCCATAACCAACAGAATAAAAATAATGACTATTTCATTTTTTTAAAAAACGATAACAAAATGTTGGTCTTAATTACCTGAAGGCCAGTTACAAGGCACTGATGTATGTAACCGGACTTGTACTTGTAGAATGTGTAGTTTGTTAGAGTCCCCTCAACAGTAAAGTCATATTTCCCTTCTGTTAAGCCATATCGCACTTGGCTAGACCCTGGTGCATCAGCAGTTACCCATGTGATTATGACAGCTTTGCCGTCATAGTCACCCTGTGTAATATGCACCTAGAAGAATGACTAAAATCGTTAGCACTTTAGATTACACATGAACCCATTGTATCTCAAAAGTCATATTTACAAAAGAACATATAGGAGCAAAACTTCTGCATAGGAAACAGATCGTCGTCTAAAGAGTCTAAACTAGTCTCAATGCAACCACGGAGTTCAAAATTTGTCAGAGAAAACAAATGTGGAGTTCAAACTTCTCATGTTCAGCGAAACAGATGAGCATGACAAGAACGTTCTACTAATATTTATAGCAATATTATACTGTTCTTTAATATCACAATTTTCATGTCTCTCCAGAAAGTGGTTGTAGAGAACTTTGCAAATCGGAAGATTGAATGCATTGAAGTAAGACTTGGATTTAAAGCATCGAACAAGAATTAACTAGGAAAGGACTGTAGCCGAACAAATCACCTGTTAAGAAAGCTTTGACCTACCCAACAAAAAAGTAAGTCTTAAGACTGCAAACTTACTTGCTGCGGAGCGTTATAACCCTTTGGAACTGCAAGTACTTCATTTTCAAGGGGAATATCCACAGACGGAAACTGAGTTCGAACGAATGCACTTGTTATACCACCACTACCATTGTCTATAAATGTCAAAATGAGAGATAACCAGAAGAAGAGATGAAGCAACATTGGCTCCTCTCCACTAACTTTCAAGATAAGCACTGATCAACCAGAGAGAATTGACTGCATCCAAGAAGAATCAACACAATGATCATAAGGTTAAATACATCACATAACTACTTATTTATAAGAATATATAATCTGAAGCCATCTCCAAACTAGATTCCCTTTTTGAACATTTATCACCTAACTCATCAAACTACAATAAAGCAGAAGATCTCTTTTGTAGAAATAGTACTTATAGAAAGTTAAAAGATCTTCTATCCTTAAAAACAATGTTTCTACCTGATCTCTTACCCCTTCTTCTTGAAACAAGTAAACAGGAAGATAAGCAGAAAAAGATGAAATAGCATAGAAGAAGTAAAATGTAAACATTACAAGCACATGCAGAGAAATAACCTAATAAATGCAACAAAAATATTGGGGCGAGGTGATTAGACAAGACATGACGCAACTTCATATTACCGAAGACATGACTTTAGATAGGAAGGTGTGGAGATCGCATAATAGGGTAGAAGGTTAGTAGGTAGTGGAGTGCAGTCTTGCTTTTCGAAGGCTTAGGCTTGTTGGTGTTTGTCGTAGTACTAGCCGTTTTCGTGTAGTTCTTGCTTCTGATATCTATCATCGTGGGTTGTTTATTGTGTTTCGATTATCACACTATTTTGTTATTGTTATTGTTCCTTTCTTCTAGGCTATGCATAGCTTTCCTTATTAATTGATACGCGTTCTTCACTGCTTTCTTCTTCTTTTACTTGGATTTGTTGCACTTGAGCCAGGATCTTTCGGAAACAGCCTCTCTACCACCACGAGGTAGTGATAAGTTCTGCGGACACCCTACTCTCCCCAGACCCCACTGGTGGGATTTCACTAGGTATGTTGTTGTTGTTGTTGTCGTTTGAATGCTTTTACTCGAGCCGAGGGTCTATCGGAAGAAACAACCTCTCTACCTTGTAGGGATAAGGTCTGCGTACACACTTAAACCCCCCAACTTGTGCAATTACACTGGGTATGCTGTTGTGTTTTCTGTAAGAACACAAGCTGAGAAATTTCGCAGTAAATGCCACAATGAACAAAGGATAAGCGCAAAGGCCCATCACCTAAGAATATCATCTAACTCTGTTTCGCCCATCTTTTGGTTTTATATTTCTTCTTAAGGCACCAGTGTAAATTAAATTACACTATAAAGCAAAAACAACTCAGCAATATCTTTATAATATCAATGACGTCTATGCAAACTAGACAAAGAACCAGAGATTTTTAACTCAGTATCAACTTTTCTCCAAGACTCAATCCAGTTCAAAGTACATAAAATAAACCAAAAAAAACGATATCAATTATCTGTATCAAAATGCACTTTTTGATTGGGTATTAGAAATATTACAAATCGATAAAGAATGCACAAGTTTCAAGCACATTTATAATATTTGTAGTCCTGAAGCTCAAATAAAAAACCACATATCTTAAAAAAAATCACACCCCTATGAATGAATGTAACTAGAACATCAAGAAAGTGATATGGGGTTGTACCTGAAAGGCTGAAGCCAGAGGGGAATGAATCAGAAAGTCTAGGGGGGTTGGTATAAGCACAGCTTTATACATAAAAAGATGCAACAACTATGAATACTAAAATCCTTACAAATTTAATAAGTACATTGTCGCTCATTTATATCACAGTAAAACATAAACAACAACTATGCCTCAGTAAACTAGGGGCAGAGCTAGAAGGTTATCTACGGTACTCAGTAGCTTTAGCCCAACCACTGTATCTGCAGGGGTGGATCTAGGAGGGGGCGAGGGTGTTCAAACGGACCCCCTCGGCAAAAAAATTACATTGTATATATAAGGTTTTTTTGTTTTTTTTTTAGTGAAGGGTAGATAGTACATAAATTTTGAATCCCTTGAACACAAGACTAGAGATTGACTTAGTGATTTAGGGAATTCAAAATGCACTTTGAGGTTCCAAGTTCAGATCTCAAGCACTACATTTTATTTTTCGAACCCCTTTAGTGAAAATCCTGGATCCGCCACTATGTATCTGTATCAAGAAATCCACTAAATATGTACAAAAAAAAGAAGTAAATTCAGAAACTAGTAACTAAAACCTGATGTCTCTATTCCAGAATTTAGAACCAATAAAGTTCAAATCTTGAATCCGCCTATGTCCCAAATAAGTTGTGATCATATCAATTATCTACATCAAAATGCAATCTTTTTGTATTGGGTGTACTAGAATCATCACAAACCTAACAAAAAAGGTATGACATTCACTCCTATTGAAATTATATATAGTTCTTAAAATTTGGGAGCCAACAAGAAAATGACATATCAATTATATATATCAAAATGCAATCTTTTTGAGTTCATTGCTATTGAAATTATACACAGTTCTTAACTCTATCAAAATACAATCTTTAATAACAAAAACAATCATACCCATATGAAATAAATGTGATTAATTAGAACATCGAAAGTGATTAAAGGGTATTGTACCTTAAAGGCTGAACCAGCAAAATCTTGATATTTTTGTACTAAAAATGCAACCTTTTTTAATTGGATGTATATAAAATATGATTTTTTTGAATTGGGTACAGTAGAAAAATGTGAATTTACTCTATGAGTTGGTGGGAAAGGGGGGTGGGGTTAGTTAATTTGATGGCTGGAGAAATGTCAGGAGGGGAGTGTGGCTACGTGGCAAGATGTGATTGGTGATCTACCTTATCTGACACACTCAATAATATATCTTGTGTTAAGATCAGTTTTCTCTCTAGATCTATGATCTATCTTTCAGGCTAGAATCCGTTACCGGAACGAAACTAAATTCTGTGAAGTCATATTGAATATTTGACGATATATTCTGTATCTTACTAAATAAATTAGTAATTCTTTTCTTTTTTTTTGAAAATTGAAAAAAAAAGTTACTAGTTCATGATTTGATATATACGTAAGAAAAACCTCATTCTCAATTCTACGAGAATGACTTATCCCTCGATCTATTAGTGAACCATCTCTCCAAAAATTGTGAAAGATGTTCTTTCAATTTAAAGTGAGCTGAGGGAATTAAGGTTATTCGTTAAAAAGATTAATTCAATCCATAAAGATTATATATAGATTGTTACTTGCGCAAGATAGGCAAAATATATAGGGTACGCTAACCAATAAGACTAATAACGTAGTAGCTATTAATGCGAGATGGATTCAGAACTTTAAGTTTATGAATTACCAATGATTTCAAATTAAAAAGAAAAAGAGAGACAACATAAAAGACTTGCGTGGTTTTAATTCAAACCCTTGTCAAAGAAGCATAATCTAAAATAAGTAAAACATTTTAACTAATTGACGAAATTTATTCTAGATCAGATGTTTTTAAATAAAATTATGAATCCAATTTTGAATAATAGGAAGAAGGAGTCCTTATTGAATTGAGAATTTATCGAAAATAACTTTTTAGTCCATTGTTGTAGATCCTATCAAGATAGGTCAAAAGTAGTATACTTACTTAATTACAGTTTAGTCCCCATTTTCTATTTCTTTAACACCCTAAGTCAACTTATTAGGATAATATTGTTATTTTTATTTGTCTAGGGTTTTCTTTTGCATTGTATAAATACCTTGTATGTACTCATTTGAGAGATATCAATGAAAATCATTTTTTTAGCTTTATCTAGAATAATTTAGCTTAGCTTAGTTTGTAGCTTGGTTTCCTCTCAAAATCTATTTTGCATCATTTGGTATCAGAGCAATCGTCCTCGCACTGTGGATATTTGTTGATGGCATTTGAAAATACTCGTTATACTTCCAATTTCACATCTATCCCACCTCCAAGTTCTAACGGGGGTTGTAAAGGAAATCTTTATGGATATAACAATACGGGATATGGGGGTTATTACAATGGGTTTTAACAACAATTCAATCCAACATATCCACAGTATGCATACCAACCTTCGGAGTTCTCTGGTTTCTCTAATTTTCAGTCATCTGGTGGTTATACTAGTATGAGGAAACACGACAGCTACAGTCCACATCCCTATACAGATTACAATTCATATCCTAATGTTGCTTACAATGCATTTGTCGCTCCTGCAGATTCACAGCATCAACAACGTTGCAATAAGTGGGAAAATGGTAACTCCATCTATGTCGCACATAGCTCACTCGTTGTGGGTCCATATAAATTCCCTTCATCCTCATGTGAAGGAAATTTGAGGTAAAAGGAAGATATTTGTGCGATACCAGGTGAACTAATTTTGTCATCTCCAATGAAGGCTCGATTGGGAGAAAATTTCGTTCCTAGGAACGGCACTATAATCGTTTCTACTCTAGTGGAACACGATAGAGAAGCCTCATTAATAGATGTGTCTAGGAAGACACGTATTCAAAAATATGTGCACCAACTATTTGACGAAATGTCAGTTGAGGAGGAGGATGGTATCAACATTAGCAATAGCAAGGAGAATAGTGCACATATGATAGAGCAGGTTACTAATTCAGAATGTACTGCTTTTGTTACCATTAATTTCAGTGTTATTGCAAATGCTGAACTCTTATTGGACGAGACGAGATTGATGAAGGTTGAACAAAAGTCGACCATTGTTGGGTCGTTAATATTAATAATTTATTTATAATTTGGGCAATGCCTCATGAATTAACTATGTGATTTGTCACCATCATAAGACCAGATAAAATAGTTGAGGTCATGCATGAGAGAGTTTGATGAACAAAGTTAACGCGTATACTAATAGTAACAATAGTTATTAATTATTGTATTTTTATATGTAAGACGTTTTCGTGCATTTTACTTCTTTTTGTTTAAATTTTTCTTAGTGAAAAATCTAGCTTCGCCACTTGAAATGTGAGCATCATTTGCTTCAATGAAGAAAATTTACGACACGTGATATTTAATTACAACAAATCATATTATTTAATTATAAATAAATTATAACAACAATACTGTACATATCGTACCTAATATATCATTACCACAAATAGGATCTAGGATGATAGAATGTATGCTGACTTTAGTACCTCTATTGTAGGGTAGAAAGATTATATTCAATAGACTTTCGACTCAAGAAAATCATTTTCAAAAAAAGTTTGAAGGAAAAGCGAGATTAAAAACGTTAAAATGAATGTTTGGAGGAAAAAAAGTATCCATTGTATAAATACTAGGGATAACCAAATTAAAAGAAACAACAAGAGTGATACAATGAATTCGAACAAAAGATAATGCTAATTAACATACAGTAGTAATAATACCAGTAAGAGAATAGACAGAAGGTTCAGAATTGGACATGGTTATACTACTATGACGAGAAAACACTCTACTATACCTAGCTATTAACTGTAGAGATTAACTAATATACACCGAAGGTGTAACATTTTCTTTATACAATCAGGTATTTTAAAATCTATACCAAGTAAATTTTTTAATATTTATATTTTAAATAAGAAAAATTAGTAGTATAAGGTAACTTAAACACTATATTTATTGTACCAAAATTTATTAGGAATATGACCTTATTTATAAAAAATTCTAAACACTCCAGTGTTGTCTCTGTTTTGTTTTAATTACGTTCACTTCTACAATTTTTTCAATATCAATGAAGCAAGATGCAATCTTCACCATTGAAGCAATCACAATCACCACTCTTTTGTTAGATTGTCTTCTTCTTCTTTCTCATTACTTCTTATGGTGATGAGATACGAGATTAACTAATATAATAGGAAATGCATATGATATGGGGAGGATTAAATAAATAATTTTTTTATCGCAATTTATTTATATGTCACTTTAAATATATTTTTTCAGAAAATTGAACTCTAATTAAGTATATTGGGATAGAGAGAGTATTTTTTCATATGAGTTTAATTAACTTTACAAACAGAGAGGAAATGTACAAAAAACTTTAATATAAAAGATTTAAATGTAACCACACTACGAAGCTGTGTGTTGCTTTGAAGAATCTGAAACGACAGTTCTAAATATAAATGGAAGCCACATTTGAAGAGAAATAACATATGAAAATAGATCTAGAGTTACAAGGGGAGAGAGAGTGGGGGAGGAAATTAGGGAGGGGAGAGAAAAAAACTGAAAGTTTAACTAGCTGGTAACCAGTTATTTTAGGTGAAGTTATCTGATCGTGTAAAAAAAATATTACACCGTCGGTGTATATTAGTTAAATTTTTAATTGTATATCCTAATTTTGAACATGTTTTTCTATCTAAGGTTATGCCCTCAGTGGTCTGCAAATATATATCATATCCTATCGAATCACTTCCCTCCCTTCAAATTCTTTTCAGTCTACCTCTATCTTTCCTCAATTTTATCACCATCAATATCTCACACCTTCTTACTAAGATATATATGTTCCTCCTCCGCACATGCCAAAATATGCATATTAAATTAAAATACATGTTGTATATTATTAATTTGTTGCAACTTGCATGTACTGAATTTTGACAAGGTCCTTTTGGCTAGATATTGGGGGTGTAACATGTGATTTGGTGTTTATCCTGAAAAATAAATTTTTTACTTCTTATAAGTTGATTACATTTAATGATGTTAGTCGTAGGAAACAATATTGTCGCCAGAAATACCAATAGTTCTTCGACATGTGCGTCCTATTTACTCCTTTATATTTTTCTTTTTTAAATTATTTTGATATGTGTTATTTGAGTTAAAATTCTTTCGAAAATAATTTTATTTACTTTTACCAGATAGAAATAAAGTTTGCACACACTTTATCTTCTTTAATTCCCACATATAAAATTGAGACTAAAAATATTGGTATGTTGGCATTTGCCAATAAAGTCGTTTTCTTAGTATTATAGCAAAAATATATTCCCTCCATTTTAAAATAATTATCACATTTTGCTTTTCAATAATTAATTTGACTAATTTTTAAATGTAATCAACTTATAAGAAGTAAAAATTTATTATTCAGGTTAAACACCAAACCACATGTTACACCCCCATTTAGTGTAAATTACTTTTAATATTATATTCCATCTTTCCATTTAGTGTAAACTAGTTTTAATATATATTCCCTATGTTCCATAATACTTGTTACTAATTTTTTTAGAGTCAAGCGATATGAAATTTGACCAATATTTTAAAATATATTTTTTTATCATATTAATATAAGAAAATTGCAATTTATCAAAAAGCGAAACGTGATAACTATTTCAAAAAGTGCATTCTCAATATTGTTCATTTGAGAAGTAAAAGGTGAGGGAAATTTCAAACTAGGTCAAGGTTTCATAAACTTATAACCCCTCCCTTTATGCAACAAGCCAAGAATTAATAAACCACTTAACACATTTTCTTCTTTTCAAAATTCCATCGTTAAACACTCTATTTTTGCTTATGCTTTATTTGTGACATTCTCCATTTTTTTTTTGGTTGTGAGGGGGGTGGTTTAAACTCTAAATGCTTTGATCACCCCGTTCATTCAATTAAGAAACAATATTTTACTCCCTCCATCTCATTTTATATGACCTATTTTTTTTTGGTCCGTCTCAAAAAAAATATCATATTTTCTTATTTGGTAACTTTTTAAAAGCACAATTACTTTTTTATCCTTATTGATTCAACTTTTAAAAGCACAACTCTGTTGGTTTTCATGATTTGTGTTGTTGATTTTTACGATTCTTAGGATTTATATGATTCTTATGATTTTTATAATTGTGTTATGTTTTCTATGATTTTTGATTTATGATTTGGTATTGTTATCGGTTCTGAGCCGGGGGTCTATCGAAAACAGCCTCTCTACCTCATCTGAGGTAGTGGTATGGATTGCGTATATTTTACCTCCCCCCCCCCCATATCCCACCTGGTGGGAATACACTGGGTATGATGATGATGATGATGATTATCAAATCTTCTCTTATTTTTTAAACTTCATGCTCGATTAAAGTAGGTCACATAAAATAAAACGGTGGGAGTAATTCATACTCGTATAGCACATGGAAAGCAAGGAAACTCAACAAAAGACAACTTCAACCACGTGTGAATCCTTGAAATTTGGAAGAAATCGTGTCCACAAACAAATAACAGGAAAAAAAAGATCTCCCCAAACCGGTAATTCCCGGTTCCGGTCAAGCCTTTGATTATTCTTCATAATTAAATTAGCTACTCCTCTGGAGTAAGCCTGGCAAAGGACAGGTACCGAATCTGTGAGATCGGGTTTTACTGTTACCGAGATCGTTTCAGTCCTCTTCAAATCGAAACACGTATTTTTTTTGATATTATTGATATCGGGTCTATCGATATTTTTGACGGTTTTGACCTGGTCAGTTGATAATTGGTGTGGAGTCAGATTGAATTGGACCGATCCACCGGGTCTATCGATTTATTTTTATTTTTTTTAGATTTAAATTATATAACTTATCAAAAAAAAAATTAAAAATTCTAAAAACACTAAAAATAACTTATAAAATTTTTCAAACTTTTTTTAATCTTTTTTTCAAACTTTTTTTTCAAAACTTTTTCAAACTCTTTTTCAAACTTTTTCAAACTCTTAATTTGGATTAAATTTATCGAAAATTTAACTAATTAATTTATAAAATTAATTGCATTAAATAAAAGACAAATTTTAAAATAAAACTAAGGTGAATAGCCTATATATTTATTCAAATCTCAGACATTGTACATGTATTACAAATATTAGAAGAGAATCTAATCTGTGCAGCCATCTTTTACGAAGGGTTCTATTTGAATTAGATCTCTTATATCTTATTAATACCTATAACGTTCGAAATATTCTAGTTGTAATTGAGCTATTTCGTTGGCGGACAT
The DNA here is from genome assembly GCA_031232105.1 of Capsicum rhomboideum. Classification (NCBI taxonomy): domain Eukaryota; kingdom Viridiplantae; phylum Streptophyta; class Magnoliopsida; order Solanales; family Solanaceae; genus Capsicum; species Capsicum rhomboideum. Next base: position 8,588,942 of record CP124712.1, on the reverse strand, counting down.
ATTTTTCGAAATCGATCTTCGTCCTTGTTCATCCATTGCTTCCATTCCACCATCACTGTCTTAATTCCATATAAAGAATTCCATCTAGTAAAAACTTCTTTTGAAACTTTTATGTATGAAATTTCTAATTCTACACAATGACGTTTAAAATCATTTGATATACTCTTTTTTCTATTTTTAAAAATAAAGCTACAAGCAATTCGAACTTTATAACAACCATTTTCAAACAATTGCACTCCGTCTTGTACTGTCAAATTTAAAATATATGCAGTACATTTAACATGAAAATAATCTTCAGCTATTGGACAAAGTCTAGTTTTTAAAGTATCAATAACTTTCATATTATTAGAAGTATTATCTAATGTGCATGACATGATTTTATCAATAAGTTGAAAATATTTCAAACCATCTGTTATTGTAGTACCTATATAGAAATCAGTTTTAGCCTCGTCAACATATTTATAACAAATAATTCTTTTTTGCATGTTCCAATGGTGATCAATCCACTGAGCCGTAATAGTAAAATGATCATTACCTAATATGCTACGACCTATATCAGAAGTAATAGATATTTTATTATCAAATTTTTTAAATAAGCAGCAAAGAAAATGACAATGTTCAGCTTGATATTTAAAAATATCTTTTTTGATTCTATTTCGTGAAAAACCTTTAAAAGAGGGATTATAAACTCGTTAAATATGATGAGTAAAATCGAGGTGTGATGCAAAACTAAAAGACAAACCCATCACAACAACTATTTTTGCTAATTCTTCTCTATCTACATTTTCACTATATGTAGATGATGAGTACGGGCCAACCGGGTTAGACATGTTTAAATGAGTCTGAACCATATTACCTCCTACAAATTCTTCCTGAAATGGTGTACCATTTTTTTTTGGCCTTAACCTCCTGTTCCAGAAGAATAAATTCTTTACTATATTTTCTCAAATGCTTACTAAGCAATTCTGTGTCGCCATTAGTTCCCCCGGTCAAATATTTCATAACTTTCTGGCATATATTGGAAGTAACAGTATTATTTATCCTATCATGCTCCATAAATTTTCAAACTATAGACCTTTTAGGACGTTCGGTCCCTTTGGCCCTAGAAATTTTCGGTAAAACTTCATCATCTTGTTCCGATAATTTTGTAACCGGACTAATAGAGATAGCAGTCTCACCTAACTCTAGTTCTTCTATATCATCTTCTACCGGTAAGTCTTCATCACAAATAACATAACGCCTACTTAGGATCTCATGGTCTAATTGTTCACCGGGGTGAATATCGTAACCATTTGGTTGTGATAAAGAAGTTTCATTAACATCATTTAAAAATCTAAAAGGTATTGAAGTAGCAACACTATTTTTTACCCTTACGAAAAACCTTACGAAGCATTGATTTTTTGCCACTACTTTTTTTACCGGCGTCCATAATTAAATTTAAATATAACTAAAATATTAAAAACAAATAATATAAATATTATAACAAAAAAATTAATGAAAGTAAACTATCATAGATATTTAAAAATAAAAATATAGAGATTAAAGCAAACAGATAGAGAGATTAAAGTTGGAATAAATGTACCGAACGTCTACGTAAAAGCAGACGTATACCAAATGTCGAAAATCGGAATTGAAAGATGATGAATGAAGCTTGCAATATCTTCAAAAAAATTTCAACTCCAATTAGCTAATACCACAATTTATATATAATAAAAAGGAGAAAAATGATGTGACACCTGTCTATAAGCTCCATTGCTATTTATCTTTTTTCTCCTTTTTGTATTTTTTTTCCTCTTCCATCCTATTAGTTTAGCTTATATTAGGTATTAAAAAATCTTTACAAACTTATATTGGAGGATAGAAATGTCACATTAAACCGCAAGCTTTTAATTGTAATAAACTCATTAATGTTAAATAATAAAAGCTCTAAAGCAAACTTAAAATAAGAATAAACTATAACAAGTGAATGAGAGGAAAAGTAGTTAAAGTTTTTGTTGCTCTTAATTTCTATCCGTACCTTCTTTTGCAAAGTGGGGGGAGACTTATATTTATACAAATGGACTACTTGGACACAAAGTAATTGGCACAGGGGCGGTGAAAATCCTTGGACCTCAAGGTTGGACCAAGGCATGACACGTGGCCATGCACATGCTATCCATATATACCATAACACTCCCCCTTGGATAGTCATGTAATACGCATTGCTTGCTACCTCATTAAAAATCTTATCAGGAAAATTCAGTGGGATAAAACATTGATTAAGGAAAAAATAGTACAACGCGTATTCTTACTCCCCCTGATGAAGACCTCGATTCAAATGGTTCAGTCTTCACATTTCAATCTTGTGTACCATCTTCTCAAGAGTTGAAGTTGGTAAAGATTTAGTGAACAAATCTGCTGGATTGTCACTTGAACGAATTTGTTGTACATCAATATCACCATTCATCTAGAGATAATGTGTGAAGAACAACTTTGGCGAGATGTACTTCGTTCTATCTCCTTTTATGAAGCCTCCCTTTAATTGGGCTATACATACAGCATTGTCTTCAAATATGTCTGTGGGTATCTTGATATCACACTTCAGGCCACATCTCTCTTTGATGAAATGTATTACCGATCTCAACCATACACATTCTCTACTTGCTTCATGAATAGCTATTATCTCAGCATGATTTGAAGAAGTAGCAACAATAGACTGCTTTGTAGATCGCCATGATATGGCAGTACCTCCGTATGTAAACACATAGCCTGTTTGAGATCGAGCTTTATGTGGGTCAGATAAATAACCGGTATCTGCACTATCTTTGTTAGTATAAAATAGACCCATATCAATAGTCCCCTTTAGATATCGCAATATATGCTTGATTTCGTTCCAATGTCTACGTGTAGGGAAAGAACTATAGCTTGCTAGTAAATTAACAGAAAATGCTATATCAGGCCTTGTAGCGTTAGCAAGATACATAAGTGCACCAATAGCACTGAGATATGGTACTTCAGGACTAAGAATCTCTTCATTCTCTTCTAGAGGTCGGAACGGGTCTTTACTCACTTCAAGTGATCGAACAACCATTGGAGTACTTAATGGATATGCTTTGTCCATGTAAAATCGTTTTAAAACCTTTTCAGTATAGGCAAATTGATGGATGAAGACCCCTTCTGCTAAATGTTCAATTTGCAGACCAAGACAAAGGTTTGTCTTTCCAAGATCTTTCATCTCAAATTCTTTCTTTAGATATTCAATTGCCTTTTGGACCTCTTCTGGAGTTCCAATGAGATTTATGTCATCAACATAAACAGCGGTATAACAAACTCTGATGATGTTTTCTTAATAAAAATACAAAGGCAAATGACATCATTTATGTAAACTTCATTTATCAAGTACTCACTAAGGAGATTATACCATATACGCCCTGATTGTTTTAGACCACATAATGATCTTTGTAATCTGATTGAACACATGTCTTGAGACTTTGAACTATATGCTTCAGACATTTTTAATCCTTCTGGGATCCTCATATAAATTTCATTATCAAGTGAACCATAAAGATAAGCTGTAACCATATCCATTAGATGTATTTCAAGGTTTTCATGTACAGCTAAACCGATGAGCTATCAAAATGTTATTGCATCCATAACGGGTGAATATGTTTCTTCGTAGTCGACTCCAGGTCTTTGAGAGAATCCTTGCGCAACAAGGCGCGCCTTGTATCTTATAATTTCATTTCTCTCATTTCTTTTACGCACGAAGACCCATTTATGGCCAACTGATTTTACACCATCAGGGGTTTGGACTACAGGTCCAAAAACCTTACGTTTAGCAAGTGAGTTCAATTCTGATTGAATTTCCTCTTGTCATTTTGGCCAATCATTTCTTCATCGATATTCTTCGACAGATAGAGGTTCAAGGTCCTCACTGTCTTGCATAATGTTAATTGGGACATTATATGCAAAAACATTATCCACCATAATTTTCGATCGATCTAAATTTATCTCATCACCGGTAGAACTCATTGAAAGTTCTTCATTTACTTGAATCTCAGGTTCACTGATTTCTTCAGGAATATCAGGATTAATCAGATCTTGAGTCTCTTCATGGGACTCTTCTATAGTGTCACTTTTATCATTCTTTATGCTTCTTTTTCTAGGGTTTTTATCCTTTGAACCCAATGGTCTACCATACTTCAGGCGTGTTTGGGATTCAAAAGCTATGACACTAGTGTATGGTTCCTTTGGGACATCAATTCGGACAGGCACATTCATTGCAGGGATATGTGACTTAGTTATCCTTTTCAAATCAGTAAATGCATCTGACATTTGATTTGCTAGTTTCTGTAAGTGAATGATCTTCTGGACCTCATGTTCACATATGGGGGTACATGGATCAAAATGAGATAATGACGAAACTTTCCACGCAATTTCTCTTTTGAGTTCCTGTTTCTCTCCCCCTAATTGTGAAAAATTTATTTCATCAAATCGACAATCTGCAAATCGAGCAGTAAATAAATCTCCCGTCAATGGCTCAAGATAGCGAATTATGGAGGGTGACTCAAACCCAATATATATTCCTAACCTTCTCTGGGGGCCCATCTTAGTGCGCTGTGGTAGTGCTACTGGCACATATGCAGCACAACCAAATATTTGTAGATGAGCAATATTTGGTTCATGACCAAAGACTAATTGTGACGGAGAGTATTTATTATAATGAGTCGGTCTGAGACGAACAAGTGATGCTGCATGTAAGATAGCATGACCCCAAACAGTAGTGGATGATTTCGCTTTCATCAGTAGTGGTCTTGCTATCAATTGTAGGCACTTAATAAATGACTCAGCAAGACCATTTTGAGTATGAACATGAGCGACATGATGTTCAACTCTTATCCCAATTGATACACAATAATTATCAAAAGCTTGGGATGTAAATTCTCCAGCATTATCTAGGCGAATAGCCTTAATAGGATAATCTGGGAATTGCGCCCTTAATCGTATTATTTATGCCAATAATTTTGCAAACGCCAGGTTGCGAGACGATAAGAGGCACACATGAGACCATCTTGAAGATACGTCTATTAGGACCAAAAGTATCTAAATGACCCGCTAGATGGGTGAATAGGTCCACATTTATCCCCATGTATACGTTCTAGAAAAAGAGGGGATTCGACGCCAACCTTCAGTGGCGATGACTTAGTTATCAATTTGCCTTGATAACAAGCAGCACATGAAAATTCATCACTTGCAAGAATCTTTAGGTTCTTTAGCGGATGCCCATTTGAATTTTCAATGATTCGTCTTATCATTGTTGATCCAGGGTGACCCATTCGGTCATGCCAAAGTACAAAAATATTCAAATCAGTAAACTTCTGGTTTACGATAGAGTATGCTTCAACTGTACTAATTTCTGCATAATATAAGCCAGAAGGCAAAGTTGACAATTTCTCCAATACATATTTCTGGCCTGAGACATTCTTGGTAATGCCAAGATATTCAACATTCATTTCATTCATTGTCTCAACATGATATCCATTTCGACGGATATCTTTAAAACTTAATAAGTTTCTCAGAGATTTAGAAGAGAATAGTGCATCTTCTATAACAAGTTTCGTCCCCTTAGGCAGAAATATAGTAGCTCTTTCGGAGCCTTCAATCAATTTTGAATTACCAGAAATTGTTGTAACATTTGCTTTTCTTCTAAGCAACTGAGAAAAGTATTTCTCATATTTAAATATTGCGTGCGTTGTTCCACTATCAATTACACAAATATCCTCACGATCGATCATTGATCCAAATAAAATTTGAGGAGTATCCATATATTCTTTATTACCTGAAAAAGTATTTGCTCGAGATGGCAGAGTCTCGTGCTGATAGCGTGTTAAATAATAAAAGCTCTAAAGCAAACTTAAAATAAAAATAAACTATAACAAGTGAATGAGAGGAAAAGTAGTTAAAGTTTTTGTTGCTCTTAATTTCTATCCGTATCTTCTTTACAAAGTGAGGGGAGACTTATATTTATACAAATGGACTACTTGGACACAAAGTAATTGGCACAGGGGCGGTGAAAATCCTTGGACCTCAAGGTTGGACCAAGGCATGACACATGGCCATGCACATGCTATCCATATATTCCATAACAATTAAAATATATGGCTGGAAACTGGAATTAGTGGAATATATAAGATTGTATGGTTGTTGGTCATCACCTGCTGCATCCATGAAAATCACCAACAAAGAAGATTTCTTTTCGGAAAGAAAGAACAAAGCTCAAAGATTCTTCAACGTGCTATTTCACAGTGAGTGATTATCTCATTTACAAAGTACTATTTGTGATTTTCTTATGTTTTTTGTATCTTTTTGTTTGCTATATCAGGTACGTTGAGGAGATCATCCAAATTTCCTGAGATGAAAACTTATACTCCATTGTTTATACATAATTAAATTTTTTTTTTTTATGTATATATAATATATGTTGAACCGCATTTAACTTCTTTATATTTTGATTATTTTTTATGTATACATAATAGATGTTAAATTCCATCTGACTTCTTCATGTATTTACTTCTTTAGTAGTAAAATTTCTAATTTCGCCTCTAATCACAAGATATGTCACTACTTAAACAATGAGAATCTTTTTCCTCCTGTTTTCCCGTTCATGTTTGGGTCACATAAGTCATGAGTTATCCAAAGTTTCTCTGCTCTAAGGTAAGCTAATTTGATTTATCCTAATTGCTCAATGATCTCATAATTAAAACTGTCAACATATATAACACTTGGCACAAGTGTGTTTCTGATTTGTACTTGCAACAGGAGAGTAAAGATGACCTTTAAGGTTAATGTGAATGAAGTATTATATGTAACCAAGAACAAATCAGTGGTGTGACACTTCTCATAAATCAGAAAATGTATTATTTGTTTTTTGTATTTTAATATTTTGCTTTTTGTATTTTACCTTCATTCTCCTCATTTTTGCTCTGTGGCCCACTTTGCTTATTTTTTCACTTTTTTTTTTCATTTCCCACGTGGTGTCTATTACCTGCATTGGAGCCCCGACTAATCCGAATCACACATTGCAGGGCCCATTCTGGAGGCAGCGCTCCCAACAAGATTTTCTCCATACTCAGGGCTCGAATTCGAGACCTCTGGTTAAAGATGGAGCAGTCCCACTACTACACCACAATCCATGCTGGTTATTTTTTCACTTATATGCTTTGATAAAAATACAAGAGTCAAATAATGTCACTTTTAAAAAATTTCTTATAATTACACCTTCTCTTTTTCCTCAACAGTTTTTAAGAGAAGTACTTAGGAGCAATTGAAGATACACATTTTTTACATGGAAGATACTATCCCTTTTCATTCATCACATTTTAGCCCTTTTCCTAATTTCTTCATTTATGTTATGTTTCTCCATTTATGTTATGCTGCTTTTAAGAAAATTATTTTCCTAATTTTCTTAAGTACACCTTTTTGGTCTTCCTTAGAGGTTTCTAAGAATAATGCTTACACAAACTTGAAGATATGCGTCCTTTTACATTATCTTTTGTTTACCTATTTTTACAGTACACGATTGAGAAAGAGAAGCAGAGGCAAAATTAATCCGTTTATGTCGTAGCAAAAGTGCTCATACATTATGTATATTGTAGTATCTACTCTAAATAATTTTCACATTCATGAACTAACTCAAATTATATTGTTTATAAGTATTTTCATTTTTATACCAAAAAGGTATAATAAATTCAGATATATTTTTTATGACCGCGCGAAGCGCGGACAAGTTGACTAGTTATAGAATATTAAGAGAATAATAAAGAGAGTATGTGAAGATTTATGTGAAAAAAGAATGAGTATAAGGGGGTATTTATAGGGAAAAAATGTTAAGGGGCAGGGGTGGGGGTGGGTGGGTGGGTGGGAGGGGGTAGAGGGGTATTTTGGGAGGGTATTAGGGCCAAATAGCCGTTGCTGGTCCCCCCGGCTGCCACAGGCTAATTTTTTTTTTTTAAAAAAAAATTAATTTTAAGATCCGACTGTTAATCGGACCAGAACCGGATCAATCGGTTCAAAATCACGTTTTGCATCAGGACCAGATATCAGAATGCCGAGTCTCGATTTTTAATGGGTATATATAATGGATCGTTGTTACCGAAATCAGACCAGAACGAATCGGACCCGATCCGTTGCCAGGCTTACTCTGGAGCAATATGACTGTTGACACACCTCTTAAAGATATTTTGAAGACATAAATTAAAATAATTTTTCAATATTATTCTTTTAGTTTTTTTGAAATACCTCTTAAAAGCAGAGATGATCATTATTTGAAATTTAAAAATAATTAAAATTTTCATTAAAAAAATGACAATGCTGAAAAAAAAATTAATATGCTCTTGGATTTTAAGAGAAAATACCAACGATATATTAAACTAATAGGAATATTATTTTTTTAAGTTGAGAAATGACTATTTGGTAGATTCTCCCTTTGTTTTTATTGTCTTAATTATTTTATGAATATGCCTAAATTTTCTATTGTTATAAAAAAAAGAAAAAAAAAAGAAGATTATTCGAAAAATATATTCAATCAAACCCAATCCACAACCGGCATTTCCCCGTTTCAGTCAAATCATTGATTCTTATAATCCATTTTTTTTTTGTTCTTCATTTTTTTGGGCTAAAAATTCTTATAATCTCATTACAAGTTACTTTAATTGATTGGGTAATATTATTACTCCCTCTATTTCAATTTATTTATCTTATTTTTTAAAAAATCTATTGAAGAAAAATATATTTTTTGACAATTCTATTAAAACTATCAAATTAAATGGTATTTTAATATATTCTATGTATCTTTAGTTTAAGGCACAAAATCAAAAATCATCTTTACTTTCTATATGTAATCAATCTAGAGAAGGATCGGACCACAAAATCTATTAGTATTGTACACAGTCTTGCTTCCTCTGTGCACCAGATCACAAAACTCCATTGTACGCATTTTTATTCTATATTTTTATAAGAGGTTGTTTTCACGACTCAACTTATTCTGCATGACAGTAACTTTACTGCCTATGACAACGGACACTCTCCTTCAACGTTCTTATTTGTGTCGAGTCAAAATCCAACAAATAAATTAAAACGAATTATAATATAGTCTTCCCCCTCTTCCATTTGTCTCCCATTTTCTCCTCTCAAACCTTCCATTTAATCAAACCTATCAAACACCTCCATTTTTTCTTTCTCTTCTCCAAACTTTAGAAAAAAACCATCAATGGAGGATGAAGATGAATCACAACAAGTACTAAAAATCCTCGAAGCACTAAAACAAGCTTCACAACAACTACAAACCAATCCACAAGAAGCCGATACATCCGAATCCGACTCATCATCGGCAATCAAAGCCTTACTCGACCTCGACACAGAATCCGACTCTCTACTCTCCTCGGACCCCAACCTCTCGAACCTCTCCCACCATATCTCCGATCTCAAAATCCTCATTTCTTCGTTACATAAAGCCAAAGTCAAACACGGTAGGATCAAATCATATCTCACTCGTCGTGTCAAGAGTCATGAAATTACCCGAGTTGCTGAGTCAATCGAGTCGGAAATCCAAGGATGGATTGACCGAGAATCGATTATGAATCTCACGTCGCAGCTCCAGCAAATCCGTTCTAGAACGGACTTGCTGGAGTCAAGTTCAAGCTCATCGCAATATGAAGAAGAAATGAATCACACTTTGCAGCTCCAGCAAATCCGTTCAACGAATTCACTGGAGTCAAGTTCGTTGTCATATGAAGAAAAAAGGAATGACAATTTGCAGCTCCAGCAAATCCGTTCAACGAATTTGCTGGAGTCTGCAGGTTCAAATTCGTCATCATATGAAGAAGAGGATATTGTTGAGAAATTGAGCCTTTTCCACGACAGACTGAGTCAGGGCTTCAACATCAACCTGCAAGACCTCTTATTAAAATCCAACATATTCTCCGAGCTCGAATTCCTGCTCAGCAATTGTAATGTGTCACAAAGGGTGCGCGAAAAAGCAGGATACGCTTTAAAGGCAGTTGTGTTATTCAACAAAGATGTTTTTGTAGGACAAGTTTTGGTGGGACAAACGATAAAATCTTTAGTTTTAATGGATTCTTTGTGTTCATTAGAAGTTCTAATTTCGCTTATAAGAGCAATTAGAAGTCCTCTCGTTGATGTAATCGAATCCGTTGGTGGGATTTCAAAGATGATTTCATACTTAAACTCCGAAGATTTGGTAATGAAGGTAACCAGTTGAACACCCTTCGTCAAAAAATTAGTCAAAATTTACTTTTCATAAGTACATATTAAATCTTGAATATCCTTAACGAAATGTCTGATTTGGCAATGAAGGTAATGGCGATGGATTGCATTCTTGAAATCGCGTATTTTGGGAGGAAAGAAGCAGTAGAGGCAATGTTGAATTGCGGGTTGATTAAGAAGTTAGTGCAATTACAGAGGAGTGAATTGGGTGGTGATTTGATTGATTTGGGAAAAGCACATCAGAAAGAAGCCGAATCCGAAACCGAAGACGAAAACGAAGGGAACAACAACAAGAAGAAGAAGAAGAAAAGGGGGTATGGAGAAAAGAGATATTTGGAGAGACATCCATTTGCAAGTTGTGTAGCAAGATTTGGAGTGCAATTGGAAGTAGGAGAAGGATTAAGACAAAGGGAGAAAAGGGGATTTAAACAAGAGATATTGAAGAAGATTAGAGAGGCTTGTGATACTGATGCTGAAGCTGCTACAATTGTTGCTGAGGTTTTGTGGGGTTCTTCACCTTAAAAACAGCAGTTTGGTGCATAAAGCTTCCGTTGTGCATGAGGTTCAGGGAAGGATCGGACCATAAGGATATCGTATGCAGCCTTAACTTTACAATTCTGCCAGAGGTTATTGCCACGGCTAATTCAAAAAATCACTAGGAATGTGTAAGGATTGTGGTTTATTATAATTGTTTGGTATTTTTTTTTTGGTGTAATTACTGATTTTGAAGGGACGAATTGACTGCCTCTTAGACTTGTTAGTAAATTTCATTCGGACATTTGAGTGATTATATGTTTTAGTTGAGCATCTGGAAATATGATAAAGTATTTCTATTAGATATTTTTTAACTAAAATTTTGAAGAAATTTATGTATGTGTTTTAAGCGTCCATTACATAAGTTAACAACAATTCTATAACCATTGTAATTTCATTAAAGATATTGAGTTCGAGTCTTAGAATGAAAAAAAAATAAAAAATCTTACTAGGAAGCTTTCACCTTTAATTAATCTTGTGTGTCTAAAAATCGAATTAATCAGAAAATTCAATACAAATATCGAACACCAAATAAAAAGAAATTGAGGCTAAAAGCACTCGCTTTAGTGGTTGACCAGAACCTAATACAAAGAAACATCTTCCCCTCCCCTTTAAACACAAGGCACGCTAGCACTTTGTACCTAATTGATGGAAAAAAGTCACTTTAATTTATAAATGCAAAAACTACGAACTCTATTTTGACTTTCTATTTGATTGTTAGTGTTGAACTATTTAAGTGTTTGTCTCAATTGGACCAGTCTTCATTAATGAAGTTGCCAATTCTATGTATACACAATTACGTTTCATCATTTTTTGTTACTCCATAGTTGGTATGAGTAGCCGGGGTCTATCGGAAACAGCCTCTCTACCTCATCTCTGAGTTAGTAGTAAGATCTACATATACTCTACCCTCCCCAGACCCAGTAAAACTATACTCGGGTATGTTGTTGTTGCTAGTTGGTATGAATGTGTATGATTCTTTAGCTAGCAAAAGTAGTAGTAGTAGTATAATATACTGCAGGAACAACAAAATATTTCCAAGAAATATGCCATATACGTTATCTTCTACCTTCGTAAGGCGGGGTAAGGCTGCATATACTCCATTTTTTTCAGACCTCACTTATGAAATTACACCAGATACGTATATTGTTGTTGTTGTTTGTACATATATATTATCTAGCTTCTTCCAGAAAACCAAGTATAAAAGTTACTCCCTCCGTTTCAATTTGTTTCATTGCAAAAAAAATAAGATCGAGTGATGGACAAAATTTGCAACCAAACAACAAAATTCATCGTTAATACTATTTAGTGAAGAATTCTTATTAGCTACGAGTAAAGTAAGCGATGGATTAACGATGAAGCTCGTCACTATTCTAAAATTATTTATATAGTGTTTGTGTAACTTTTCTTTTTAATCCGTTTTAGAAAGTGTTTTTTTGTTTGGCAATTCTTTAATTCTAATTTTTTGTGTGACACGATAAAATTATAAAATTAAATAGTATTTTAATATAATCTATAGTATATCACAATTCAAAATTTTCTTTACTCTCCTAAATTTTATGTCAAATTAAAATTCGACAAACAAATTGAAATTGAGGGAGTACGTTCAAGGAAACTGATCCTACACTATACACTTCATATGTACATCATTGCAGCTACTACTTACTAGTTACAATTTAAAAAAAAAAAAAAAACAAACTAAATTACTCTCTTCATTCATGTTTACTTGTTATATTTAGATTTGACACATTTATTAAGAAAATAATGATTGACATAATTATTTGACCACATTATCTCTATTAATTGATATTTAGTAATAGATATTGAGAAATAATTTAAGAAATAAGTAATTAACGTTAAGAAGAAAAAATATAAAAAAAGTTAATTATCTTTTTTTGATATATTAAAAATTAAGCGATAAATAAAAGTATATTTTTGAAATATTTGACAAGTAAAAGTAAATAGATGGAGTAAGATGGATGTGTCAGTTATTGTGTCCTAGGATTCCTCATGACAGTCATCATTTTGTAAGACGCAACACGTTTTTTGGTTCATAATGAGAGTTATATACATTCTTCTATGCGTTTTTATTTGTCATTTATTTTTTAATTAAATTTTTATTTTTATTTATTATTTTTAATATATCAAGAAAAAATAATTTTTATTTTTATATTTTATTATTAATATTAATTATTTTTTTCCAAATTTATTTTAAGACATAATAATAAACATTATTTAATAGAAATACTATGATAAAATAATTATGTCATTAATTATTTTTTTTAATGGATGTATAAATCAAAATATAACAAATAAAAATGAACACAAGGAGTACTATAAGCACAATAAAACATGATTCATGCGGGCATGATATTTGCTTATCTATTATTGAAAAATAAATAAATATTATTTTTCATTATATTATCAATTTATATATGCTTTTAATATACTGTATCCACAATTATTCTTATACATTTTATCAAACGATTCCTTAATAGTATAAAAAGTACTGATTGTGTAGTTTAGTCAGCTAGATGTAGGGGCGGCTCTACCTTTATAAAAAAAGGCAATCGCCTTAGGTCCCAAAATTTAAGGGGCCTCATTTTTTTTTTTTTAGCAATAATAGATTATAGATTTTTTTAAAAAAATAATATTAAATATTACTTGGAGAAAAAACAAACTTTTTATATAAAAGAAAAGAATTATTAGAAGAAGTTTGATATATGTAGAGTATTATATCTCAAGAAAGATTAAATCAATTGATTAGAGTATTAATTAAAAAAGAACTATTAGAAGAAATCAATAATACTCCATTGTTCATTTTTACTTGTCGCTTTTGACATGACACATCCATTAAGAAAACAATAATTGGTATAGTGAATTTACAATATTACCCCTATTAATTGATATTTAGTAATAGGTATTGTAAAATAATTTGAAGAATAAGTAATTGATGCTGAGAGTAAAACATAAAAAATTTCTTATCTTTTATTTATTTGTCAAAATTAACAAGTAAAAAATAGAAATTAAGTTAGAAAAATAGTGACAAGTAATTCTGAATGTAGAGAATATAATTTTAAAAATAAACTTCAAAAAAAAATATTTTTTCTTAAAAATGTGAGATTTGTGTTTGATTTTGACCTTAGACCACCAAAACCACCCCTCGCTAGATGATGGCCATTATGTGGTTAGTTGTTCTTTGTTTTTATGAACCTGCATGTGTTCTTTGTTTTTATGAACCTGCATGTTGATGATGATTCAACAGTTTATCTGGTCTCATGTGATGTAAAACGATAACTTTTATCAATAAACTAGATTTAGAAGTCCGTGTCAGTAAGGATTCAATATATATTATTTTTTTAATTTTAATTTATATGACACAGATAAATATATTTTTAAAAATATTTTAAGTTGTTAATTATTGTGATTTATATTATATTCCACATTATTTTTTCTTATATAATATTCAAATAATATATGCTATTTCTTTTGTCCTAATGTATGTGACACTGATGAAATTTGGAGAGTCAATCAAAATAGTCTTTAAATATTTTAAGTTGTCATTTGTTGTGATTTATAATATTTTTGACATAATTTTTAAATAATATATGTTATTTTCTTTGTCCCAATTTATGTGACACCGATAAAATTTTGAGAGTCAATCAAATTTTTATATGTTCATTAAATTTTCTAAGTTGTTAAATGTTATACTTCATAGTAATTTTTATATAATTTCAAAATATATAATAAATATTTTAAATTATTAATTATTATGATTAATAATATTACAAATTTAAAAGAAAGGTAAGCAAATAAATAAATGGAAGAGTAGTATAGCACTTCTGTCCATCAATAGTTATCTACTATTGAATTGACACATAGATTAAATAATAATAAATGATAAGGATAATTTTTTCATATCATTCTTTAAATATAATAAATTTAATATTTTAAAAATATATTATATAATAAATTATATTTAATACTATATTAAAATGATTAAAAATAGATAAATTATTTCTTAATTTTTTAAATTAAATAAATATTATTAAATATTTATTTTTAATATACTGAATAAGTAAAGATATACAGATAGAATAACTATTAATAATAAAACAGCACATGAAATACTTATATCAACTGGGCCCACATATTAGGGCAGAGCCTTATTTTCCTTGTGCGCACTAAGGAAAAAAAAATTGTTAGTTACCAAAAAGAAAAAATCACATCATAACACTAATAATTTTATCATATCTACATAATATATCATATCTTTTATTTAATTACATTTTATAATATTTTATATTTATCCAAAGAATTATGTATTCGAAGAATTTTGTGCGTAAGATGTTGTATTATGAGTTAATTTATATATCCTGAATTAATTATAATCATAATACATAACAACCAGCCTACTAACTTATGTATCATGAATTAATTATGAACATAATACGTTGAAATATATCTGATATTACACATTATGTATCAGCAATGCAATGCATTCAAAGAAAAGTAACGTATCCAAATAATATTTTTTAAGATTTTATATAATATTAAAAAGAATGTGATAGAAAGTAATTAGCTTTTAATAATGGAATTTACGTTGTTTATAAAAATTAAAAATTAAAAAATAAAAAGAAGAAGAAGAAAGTGACTCAAATTTGTCCTTTGTTCATTGATCTTATCCATTTTATCAAATATAACATGTCTAACTCACCAATCACCATATTAATCTCTCTTCTTCCGCCTTTATTCAAAGCCACCAACACTTTAACGATATGTAACATTTATTTCGAGGTGGCATTAGGTTGGGGTAAAACAAAAAACAAAAAATCACATATAATTAAACACTATATTTCTGACAAAAGTGAAAGATATACTTGCTAAAGACAGGTGGAGAATAGCACTAGCAAAGCCAAATACGTAATTATTTTAATTGGTTATAAAATACAACTAATTTTCTACATTTTATTTGTATTTTATCAAAAATGACATCATAGACCATAACCAAAAAAAGTCAAAGATCCCATGTAGCAATGGGTGGCTTATAAAGAGAAGAAATTATTGTATCAAGAAAGATAGAGAAAATCTCCAATTGGTCCTTTTGTATTTTGGGATTTTGAATGATGGATTTCTTGTTGACGTGTGACTATAAGTGTGAAATGGGCGGGTTGAAAAGAGATAACATAAATTATTTTTTGATAATAATGGGAATATTTAAGTCAATCAAATATGAGAAAATTAAAAAATGGGATCAAAATATGAGGCTCATTTAGTAAGAAAAAAAAAAACAAAAAAAACCCACCCAAATTCCTGTTATGCGTAGGTCTGGGAAAGAGCCAAATTACAAGAGTTTGTTGTACACAACCTTACTTTGCATTTTTGTAAGAGGTTGTATCCACGCTTAAACTTGTGACTTTTAGGTCACATGACAATAACTTTACCAGTTACTACAATATTTTTTTTTAATAGTTTCAAAAAAGAAAAAAAGCATTTTGCAAGAATATTCTCTTAATTTTATTAAAAATAAAAAAAAATTGACCAGCATATTCAAGACCATTTTGGTATCTACTAGATGTTTGTCATACTTTAATTGACTTAAAGAATTTCGCAAGAAATTATATATCGTATTAGAATTTATTTTGCTTTAAATTCACCTATTTTAAATTGTGGACGTATCTTTGAACTACAAACTCATGGACATATTAACTTAATTTGTTAGCTTTTTTTTAATGGCAAAGCAACTTTAAATTTATGTATGAAAAGAAATTTAGAAAAAAAATGGACAGCATAACATAAGAGAGGATAAACTTCATTTATACTATTGGTTAATAAATAATAAATTCAAAAATCTAACAACAATTCATTCAGTATAATTCTACAAAGTAGGATATGGAAAGAATAGAGTGTATTCCACAATATATAGCAGGCTTTAGTCAGATCCTTAGCTCAAGGGGGAAAAAGTCCAAAGAAAAAGAAGTAATAGAAGTACAAGAACAATCAATAGTCACAGCATAATAATTACAATAAAATAATATTATAGAAGTATAAGATAATAAATGCTAACAGAAATTGAAGGATCACAAACTACCGGAGCAATACTACAACTACTAGCATGGATGGATGACATGACAACACACTGCTACCTACTAACCTTCTATCCTAATCAGTGTCTCCCACAGTCTCTTATCTAACGTCATATCCTCGGTAAGTTGGAAGTATGTCCTGTCCTGTCTAATCAATTCTCCCCAATACTTTTTCGGTCTACCTTTACCTTTCGACCTACCTTTACCTATCGTGAAACCATTCATAGCTAGCATCTCACACCTCCATACTGGATACTCCGGACTTTTCCTCTTCACATGTCTGAACCATCTCAGTCTCGCTTTCCGCATCTTGTCTTCCACGAAGTCCGAAGTCACTCCCTACTTATCCCAGATATCCTCATTTATAATCCTATCTTTCCTAGTATGTTCAGACATTAATCGCAACATCTTCATTTCTGCGACTTTCACTTTCTGAATACGAAAAAGGGCCAAAACTACTTCTGAACTATTTGAAATGGAGCAAAAATACCTTCCGTTAGTTTTTTGGCTAAAAAATACCCCTTCATTAAATTTTTGGCTCAAAACTGCCCCCCTCTCTAACGGAATGCCATCAAGCACGCCACATGGGAAAAAAATATGGGGAAAGTACGTCTATGCCCAATAGGAGCAGACTATTTACAACTAAATGTCCCCTTACATAAAATGTCCCCATAACTAATTACATAAAATGTCCCCTTCCCTTGTAGTTTTAGTTATTTATCTCCCTTTAAATTCTTTTTCATTTTATTTCTCTACTTCTTTTCTTTTTTCCTTTTTTTCTATCTTTTTTTCTCATTTCCTTTTTTTCTTTTTTTTTTTCTTTTTATGCTTCTTTGTTCATTTATTTTTTTCATAAAATTATTTTATTGTTTATTTTTTTTACATAAAATTATTTTATTATTTATTTTTTTTACACCATAATCTAATTCACACTCATTTTTTTTTTATTTACTCCTTTTTTTTTCTCATTTATTTCTTTATTCATTTATTTTTTCTCTACTTTTTTTTTTTTGCTTTTATTTTTCTCTTTTTTTTCTTTATTGGTTCCTTTTATTTTTGCTTATGTTATTTTTTAATTTTAATTTCTTTATTTCTTGTTCCTTTTCTTTTCTTTTTTAGTTTATTTTTTTATTCTTTAATGTTTTTTTTTTCTCTACTTCTTCTTTTTTCTGCTTTTATTTTTCTCTTCTTTTTTTTTATTTTTGTGTTTTTTATTTTTTATTTTCTCTTTGTTTTTCAATTTCTTTAGTTCTTGTTCCTTTCCCTTTTTTTTTTTTCCATTTATTTCTTTATTCTTTATTTTTTTCTCATTTTTTCATTAATTTTTTTCTCAAATCATAATATTTTTTATTTTTTCACCACAAGCTAATTTCATATTTTCGTTCCTTTTTTATTTATTTCTTTTATTTGATTCTCTTTTCTTTTTTATTTCTGTTATTTTCATTTGCTTCAGTCCGTAATGATATCATCACAATATATCTATATACTGTCATGGTATCATTGATGTCTGTTTCAATCCTTCAGTCAGACCTTCATGATAGCATCACAATATATATATACTGACATGGTATCATTGAGATTGCTTCAGTCCGTAATGATACCATTATAGTATATCTAAATACTTCATCATTCAGTGAGACATCCATGATATCATCATAGTATATCTATATATTGTCATAGTATATCTATATACTATCATGGTATCATTGATGTCTACGTCAATCCTTCAATAAGACCTCCATGATATCATCACAATATATATATACTGACATGGTTCATTGGATTTGCTTCAATCCGTAATGAAACCATCACAATATATCTATATACTGTCATGGTATAATTGTTGTCTGCTTCAATCCTTCAGTCAGACCTCCATGATACCATCACAGTAAATATATACTGACATAGTATCATTCGGATTGCTTCAGTCTATAATGATACCATCAAAGTATATCTATATATAGTTATGATATCATTGATGTATATTTCATCATTCAATGAGACCTCCATGATGCAATCACAGTATATCTATATACTGTTATGGTATCAATGATGTATGCTTCAATCCTTCAGTCAGACCCCATGATACCATCAGGTTTGCTTCATTCCGTAATGATACCATCACAGTATATGTATATACTGTCATGGTATCATTGATGTATGCTTCATCATTCAGTGAGACATTCATGATACCATCACAGTATATCTATATAGTTTCATGGTATCATTGATGTTTGCTTCAATCCTTCAATCAGACCTCCATGATACCATCACAGTATAATATACTAACATAGTATCATTGGATTTGCTTCAGTCCGTAATGATATCATCACAGTATATATATATACTGTCATGGAATCATTGATGTATGCTTCAATCCTCCAGTTAGACCTCCATGATACCATCACAGTATATATATACTGACATGGTATCATTGGATTTGCCTGAGTCCATAATGATACCATCACAGTATATATATACTGACATGGTATCATTGGGTTTGCCTGAGTCCATAATGATACCATCACAGTATATCTATATACCATTATGGTATCATTGATGTATGCTTCATCATTTAGTGAGACTTTCATGATGCCATCACAATATATATACTGACATAGTATCATTGGATTTGCTTCAGTCTGTAATGATACTATCACAGTATAACATATACTATCGTAGTATCATTGATGTCTGATTGAATCCTTCAGTCAGACCTCCGTGATACCATCACAATATATATATATATACTGACATGATATCATTGGTTTGCTTCAGTCCGTAATGATACCATAAAAGTATATCTATATACCGCTATGGTATCATTGATGTAAGCTTCATCATTCAGTGAGGACTTCATGATATCATCATAATATATCTATATACTGTCATGGTATCATTGATGTATGTTTCAATCCTCCAGTCAGACCTCCATTATAACATCACAATATATATATACTGACATGGCATCATTCAGTCCGTAATGATACCATCACAGTATAACATATACTGTCATAGTATCATTGATGTCTGCTTCAATTTTTCAGTCCTTCAGTGAGACCTCAATGATACCATCACAATACATCTATATACTGACATGGTATCATTGAGACTTGTTTCATTCTATAATGATACTATAACAGTATATCTATATACTGTCATGGTATCATTGATGTCTGCTTCAGTCCTTTAGGGAGACCTCTGTGATACAATCACAGTATATTTAGCTTGCTCCATAATACTATCATGGTATCTCTATGTACGACATGGTATCATGAAGGACTACTTTAGTCATTCAATAAGACATTTTTCAATTCTCCATGATATCATTGAGGTATACTTTATTCCTCAATGACACCACTACATTATATGAATATACTGTAATGGTATCAAAAAGTTTGGCTCATTTATGCCACTGCCGTTAAAGAAAGATTCATTTGTACCATTATTTTGTAACGACAATTTCGCAAAATCATTTTTGCCATGTGGCCTCTTATTAGAGGTCCACATCACCAAATCTAAATCAACCAATATTATTTAAAATCAGACCCATTAAAAAAAATTTAATCCACATCATTAGAATAAAAATTGGACTAATTACAAATAAAAATCGGACTCATTAAAAATAAAAATCAGACCCATTAATTGTGTCGGAGTTTATTTTAATGGGTTCAATTTTTAATTTTGATTTTAAGTAATATTGGTTAATTTAGATTTAGTGTCGTGGGCTTCTAATAAGAGGCCATGTGGTAAAAATGATTTTGCAAAATCACCGTTGTAAATAATGACACGAATGAACCTTTCTGTAACGGCAATGACATAGATGAACCAAACTTATAATGGATGACATAAATGAATCATTTCTAATAGTTCGATGGTATATTTGAGCCTTTTTCCAATAATAAATTAGTGATTTTAATATTTTTCTTTATGACTTCTTTGTTATAACCTAACTATTTTATTAGTTTATATTTTTCTTAGTCTAAAGATAATTAGCTGATATTTTTATTTTTTAAGAGTTTGGGTTGGTAAGGGAGGTAAAGACAAAATACATAAAAGGACAAAAATATTAATGAAAAATAGTTTGAAAATGGTGGATTCATTAATTGTTAGTTTGCTACACATGAGGGAATAAGGACATTTTATCTTAAAAGGTTGCAGATGTGCATTTTTATCGCTTTGGGGGCATTTGGGATAAATATTTTGGCCTTTGTGGGTATTTGAGTAGTTAGTTTATAGGGGGGCAAACACGGGTAAATAGTTTTGGTAGAATGGGTACTTTGTGTACTTTTCCCAAAAATTATCACATAACCAATCCACGTGAAAAATCATCTTTTAAAATACCACTAACCATTAGCCCATCATTGTCCATTTATGCGACTTACTTTGTTGATAGAATTCAAGCTCCAATGTTAGATAAAAATGTAAATGATTGTACAAAAGGATTACCAATCAATTAGCTCTTGGTAACAGAACAATCCCAGAGTAGCAAGCTCACATTAATACTATAGGATAGAAGAACAAGCAAGCCAGAAACATAAAAGACTAGCAGAGATTCTTACACTTATTTCAAATTCAATTCCCATAAGTACATTAATTCCCAGCAAATTATAGCATGTCACTGTTCTCTCCATAGATCGAAACAATCGATTTACCCTTTATTTTTGCATCTTGGGTCGGGTTTTTTGAAGATGAGTAGGGTCGGATTTTTTAAATGGACAAAATAGACTGATGGTTAGTGGTATTTTAAAAGGTGATTTTCCACGTGGATTGACCATGTGGAGGGGTATTTTTGAGCCAAAAAACTAACGAACGATATTTTTGCTCTATTTCAGATAGGTCAGGGGTAATTTTGTCCCTTTTCCATTATGGATATGAGAGTTCATGTTTGACCTACACTTCAAAGAAAACATGTGCATGTATTGATGTCACTAATAGAAGAAATTGATAAGAGAGGAAGTTACCTCTGCGACTATAACAATGCAAAATTGCTGAAGTCACTTTTTAATTAAACATCATGATTTCTATAGACTTTTGGGTAAGAGAGTTTTTCTTAACACGGTTATATATATATATATTTCATACTGAATTTATAAATGAAATTATAAGCAAGATTACAATATAATTTGAAACAAACAAGGTTCAAAGCCTCTTATCATTTTGAAACAAATTTTATGGTTTGAAACTTGCCACGTGGAATGTTGGAATTGAAAAACTTGACATGCAGAAATATAATTCATTTATTTTTTTTCACGTCCTTCCAACATTCAAATTCAATAAGAGATGAAGAGAGACCTAAAAATGCAAAGTTGCTACTGATAGATTTATTCTTTGCTCAATTTCTTTATTTTTCTTCTGTAACTATAACTTTCGCGCATCTCGATTTACTCCAGCTCCCACCAATATAGATTCCGAGTAACTTTATCCACTAAGACTCGCCGGATATGAAGCCTCAAATTATACCTTTATTCATTTACATGCTTGAGGGGAGAGGCCATCTAATATAGCTCAACAGATTGCGGTGAAGGAGAAAGATGGACGTTATTGCTCAAAAGAGCACAATAAATCATCTGATACTAGAAAATGTATTTAAAAAAATCATCCTTCTCCAAACCCAACACATAGCGGGAGCTTTAGTGCACCGGGCTACCTTCATCCTTCTGGCATCAAAACTAGGATCCTGCTAGCTTTTTCCGAGGTAAATTATTACAAGAACTGCAGAGAACTTTTGTATGCTTTTCTAAGTTACTCTACTATACAATTATTACTCAGATACAAAACTACAGCCATCTCATGACACCAAAAGAAAGTGTCTTTTCACCTACCCCGGATTTGATAAAATTGATCCAATGACAACGAAAACATAGCAACCTTCGCTCGTTTCCATACTGCTTCACGAAGAATACCATAATTTGGAAATACATACTCTTCGGCAGCTGCTACATTTCTTGGTTGATGTCGTTAAGTACCTCTCCTAAAGAAAAATTCAGAGGTCCCTTTGGATCAAAAGGAAACAATCATCCCGCTTCCAGGGAGTCTTCAATAAGTTGGCCATTTCTCTTTCTGCGCAATAGGGCTCTTGCGATGGAGAAAAGTGCGATAAAGGCTATTTCCATGCGCTCAGAGCTGCTTGTCTTGATGGAAACTTTGCCCATCTTCCGGTTATTGAGGTTTGCGCTGACTGACATGTTTGTACCTCGGCTCACTCTGAAGTCAGTTTGCAAGTTTCCGCTCAACACTGTTTCTTTGTTAAAAGAGAGAACTGTCATCGAGAGACCCAGACTTTCGTCTCTCACTGGATAATCCCTTCCTCTTAAAGTAGCTGCAAAGCTTCCGCCATAAGCTGCTTGCCCACCACCACCCATCCGACCAGCGTTCATATTAAACTTCAGTCTCTTTCCAATTGAGAAACTATCTTCACACTTGGCACCAAGAAAATACTTATCCCCGAATGGTATTACAGAAATGCCGCACTCGGTGACATTATTTCTTAAATTTCTTACCTTTGCGTTACTGTGAATAGTGCAGATCAGCTCTTTATTGGCAGATTGAATGTCAAGACCTACCGTGTAAGTGGGCCAACCTGGATTGGTGAAAGCTGCAGCCAACTCGGATTGAATACTGAAGTCTTGTTTGTCCTTGCTCATTTGTCCATTAACCGACGCAAAGATGTTTTTTCTTATTTCTGCACTGCTCTCGAGGTTAATGCCATCAAAGCTCACATCATGGTCCCATCCGGTGGGATCAAGGACTGGTCTTGCAAGCCACTGTTCACTGGTGATGAGACACCTGTATCTGTGGGTGGGGCAATCTGAATCGAAGCTTGGAGGAATAGCCATATCTGGCAACAGAACTGGCTCTGGTGGGCTTTCCTGCGACTCATCATCCGGCGCTTTACCCTCACTCGAAGAAACTCTCCTTTCTCTTTGAGCTTCTTCTATCAGTTGTTTTTTCAAATAGAGGGTTTCCCGGTAGTCTAATTCATCAAGATAATCCTTCTTTTGGGAAGCACTCAACCTTTCAAACTGAGACTTGGTCAGTAACCGTATAGGAGGTAACTGATCATATTCGTCTTCATCATCCGAGTCTAAAAGAGAAACCTCATCAATTTCATTCTCAGCTCTGGCATTTCTTATCTGAGCATGATGCTTTAAAAAGGATGAAAGAAGGTGTGGAAGAGACGGCAATCGTCCTACATTTGATGGTCCGAACTTTAGGCTGTCTTCGAACTCCAGTAGGGTATTAACATCACTTAGAACTTTGGTGCATATGCACAGTAACAATAACTGAGACTTCCACACCTGCCCGTTGGGGAGAATTCTCTCTCCAGCATTATTGGTCTTGCAATTGGGATCATTCTCCACCAAAATCACGGGATTTTCGAGCTTTGTGTCAGAGACTGCCTGATGAATATAATGTTGCACCAAATCTGTGCAGGTGGCGACAAAAGATTCATAGTTAACAGGATACCCATTTGTTCCTTCGCGAAGATTGAAGGAAGAATGAGTCATGACAAGGATGGTATTAAACCAAATTGCAGGACTAAAGACTTCCGTTATAAGCTTCAACAAGGGGAAATCACTGTAGCCCGTGTTGATCAAATCCAGGCGCTCAAAATACAGTACCATATCCGGCGTTTGTTTCCTTAAAAATCGTTTCACAGCATGCAAAATCTTCTTGTTTTTCCGGACATTACTGGGTGAGGGAGGCAATAAACCAGGAGTGTCAATAAACGATACTCTGATGCCATTTACTGTTCCCACAATCTCTTGAATATGGTCAGTAGCAGGCTTGAATGCATTGGTCGTTGCTCTTGATTGGTCAAAAATGGAATTTATAGTTGAACTCTTGCCAACTCCAGTTCTACCCAGCACAAGGATCTTAAATGAGAAGTCCAATTGTGGTCGGCCAGCAGCTTCTTGTTCTGCTGCTATTACACGAGCTCTCTCTATTTTAAGATTTGCCCTTGTTAAATCTGATTCTCTTGCCCGTATCAGTGACGCCAACTGGATCCGGTATAAGACCTTTGATACCAAAAGGTTGTCCTCGGACACGCCAAAACGTCTAAGAAGGCGCAAGAACTTAATCTGAAGGGCTTCAATCTTTACCACTGGACTAGGCTTCTCATCAACCCTAAAATCCGACTGAAAAGAATCTTCGCCCGTCCGTTGTTGTGAGTGGAAATTATTTGTATTCTCTTGATCACCATTGGAAGATTGGATTATATTGGGTAATGTAGTTGTAACCAAATCAGCAGGGTGAGCTGAACCAAAAGAAGAAAAGAATGTCATAAACGACTTGAGACAACAGTGATAGATGTGCAGATCAACAGTCAATTAGGAGTCATTTATAGCTAGTAAAGAGGCAACTTATCCATGTATTAGTTTCTACATAAGTTGTACAACGTTTGGTAGCTATTTAGAAAGTAAGTTATTCATGTATAAAATTAATAAGACATTTGGTTTGCAATTCAGAAACCCGCATAACTAATACATGTATAAGTTACGAGGAAATTTGTGTGTTATCTTATGCGGGTTAGAAGATGGAATAACTAATACCCGCATAACTAATACGTGCATAATTCTAACCAGCGACCAAACAACCCTTAATTAATAGGTGAAGTGCATATAAGCAAGCGTTGTTCTATAACATTCAGAAAGTATCCACTATCCAGTTAACTAGAGCAATAAAGTCCAAAAGGATATGCCAGAGTAAGGTGCTATTTCAGTTGATACTGACTAGGGAGCCCAACATAACAACCTTTACCACATAACAGGATCTGCAGGATATGCATATAGGCTCGCTCTTATCAGCGGATAAACCATTGATACAAGGTTTTATTGCTGTCATTATCTTTTACACACATCAACAATAATTCTGGTCTCTCTGTGCTACTTTTCGTTTTCGAATCACAAGACATTCTAGGAAAGTACAGATCTTCTAGATATTAAAAGTTTTTGCATAGTAATGGTATGTAATTTCTTGCTTATTACAACAAAAGAAAGTGTCTAATCTATTAAAACGCGTGAAATGTGCCTTAAGAACAAAATTTTGGAACTATAGCAGTTACATAGTACCATCGCAACGAACCGTTGCACTTCGGATGCACACATGTTAATGGTCTACATAAATCATTTTGATGAAAGGTCTACATAAATAATACAGACACAACAACATGCGGATGAGAAACAAAGTATCTAGGAGACTGCTTTTTGATAAAAACAATGATTGTAACCTCTCTCGTGATATTTTCTCCATCTTTTTCACAGTTATTTATTTTATTTAACTATCACTAATATGTTATATATGTCAATTTTTACATTTTAAACACCAAAAGGAAAGCCTTGGAGCAACGGTAAAGTTGTCTCCCTATGATCTATGGTCAGAGGTTTTAGCCGTGGAAGCAGCCACTAATGCTTGCATTAGGTTAGAATGTCTACAGCACACCCCTTGGGATGCGGCGCTTCCCGGGACCTTGCCAACACAGCGTGCTTTGTGTATCGGGCTGTCCTTTTCTTTAAAACACCAGGACTCAAGTACAATCATACAAAACAGATTGCAGGGGTGCCACGTATCTGGATTGGGATTCAAACCGAATATCAACTGGTTTTACCCTTGTACTCTAAAATGGGAAGCATGTAGAAATTGTTAAGTTAACCCAACATAATTCCAAATGCTGGAAAAGAAATTAAGTAGCTTCCTTTTAATTTTTAATATAATCTTCAGCTGCTTTTTCTTCCTTTCAACTTTGAAGTGATCCTAAATAGGGAATTACTTCGTGCCACCAAATTTCTGCAATTTCCTCTATTCTCAATATTCACCTCTACCTCAACCGCTCAAGGTTTAGCCATTTCCTTAAAAATGACTTCAATCTACAAATCACAAACCAGCTGATTGTTATTAGGTAGAATATTTATAAGCGACCTGATTCTTCACACGGAGATGCTCCTTGCACCAACCTTGTTCCTCTTGCCCAGTGAAAACCACTAGCAAGCACGCAACTATCATGCACGAGGGTACCAAACACTATAAATACACAAGTGTTGTCAAATATGTGCTTAAGCCCCGAAGCGAGGCACAAAACATGTTTACCACTTCCCCTCATTTTATGGGTGCTTTAGTGTCGTCATCAAGGCTCTAAGGCACACCTTTCCTTGCCAATGAGTACAATGCTGATGTTGTGACACTAAACGATTGACATTTCACTTTATCATTATTTTTTTCAATTTCTTTGTCCATATATTTGTTATTCATGCTTATGATTATTAATCTTGAACTACACGTCCATATTTGTAGTTTTCTCCATTTGCGCCTCTTTTCACTAAAGCTCGCGCTTTATTTGAGCACCGCGCTTAAAGCCCCAAAGGACCTTAGAGCCTTTTTACTTTTCACTTTTGATAACACTGAAATACACCACATATTTTTCCGATCAGCGTGCTACCACTTTTTGGAAAACCAACATAAATAGATAAACAAAAAAGATACGCACAATCCAAACTTGTCAGATTTTCTAAAACTGATACATTGTTCAGAACTTGATCCAACCGCTGCAACTTTAGTTTCACCTGTTAATAGAATCTATAAAATATAACCAAATATCAGGCCATTTGGTTAGCTCTCGCTTTATAGCATAAACACACTATTTCTTGTGTAGAACTTCAGAACCTCTCTGTTTAAGAGCATAGAGCAACTTCAGCTGGAAAGTCCACATCAAACTCCATCAAACGAATTAGACATGCTTACACTACTGTATATACCCAAGAATGCAAAGCAAAACCAACAACAAGAAATTAACTATGGAATTGAAGCTAGAAGACAATCAAAACACTGCTTCCATGCTAACATACAGTCATTATTCTAATGAAATAGCAAAAATTACAGGTGAACATTTTATCATAGTACATGAAGGAGAATTACCTGGACGATCAAACTCCTGATCAGGACGTTCTTCTGTTAAGAAGTTATCTGATGCTAAAAGTGGTCTTGATGAGGCTACCGACTTGGTTATCAACTGTGACAGTACCCAGTCCTTGAAGCTCATCATGTTTTCTGCACAGAAGGACAAGGATTCTCACTATTAATTCAGCTTGCCCCTTGTAGTATAAGACGTTAGGTAGCAACACCAAAATGGACAATGTTCAATTGGAATGTGAATATGTGACTAAAGGAAGTCCTAGTTACTTTTCAGGGCGAAGTGAAGAGGGTGGGACGGAAGGGAAGGGTGGGGGGGGGGGGCTCTCGAACTGCTTGAATGAGAACAATGCATCATGGTGATTCTCCATCTATTCATCCTGCTGATCAGTTTCCTTCAGACTATCAGTATCTTAATTTCACTCTAATGTTTCACAGTTGCAGAAATGCTAACTAAGGTGGTGTCCAATAGGCTCAATGTGCTCCGCCCCTTCCTCGGACCTCGCACGTACAGGTAATTTAGTGCACTAAACTTCCCTTTTAATATTACAGATTATCCATTTACTTAATGAGTGACATTTCCTGCACAAACCATACCTATGTGGTATTCGTGAAACATCAACCAAGAAAACAATAAGGGGTCATTTGGTAGCTAGTAAAAAGCCAACTTATTCATGTATTAATTTATGTATAAGTTATACAGAGTTTAGTAGCTAGTTAGAAAATAAGTTATTCATGTATACGATTAATATGACATTTGGTTTGCAATCTAGAAACCCGCATAACTAATACATGTATAAGTTATGAAGGAATTTGTGTATTATCTTATGCAGAGTAGAAGATGGAATAACTAATACTGCATAACTAATATCTGCATAGCTAATACTTGCATTACTAATACCTGCATAATTCTAACCAGCTACCAGATGATAGTACTTAGTTTTATTTCAGATGCCAAAACCGAAAGAAAAAAAATTTAACAACAACAGCATACCCAGTATATTCCCACACAGTGGGGTCTGGGAGGGTTGAGTGTACGCAGTCTGTACCACTACCTCAGCGGTGAGGTAGAGAGGTAAAGAGGCTGTTTTCGATAGACCCCCGGCTCAAGGAAAAAAAATTAACCAAACAAGAAATACTCCACCATCAAGTAAACTATGTTTATCTAGACAGGGCAGCTTTATGAATCTCCAAATCCATTTGGCTCCATATGAGCCATTTCATTGCAAAGAAATGAGCAAAAGAACATCAATTTCCTTCAGCATTTTAACATTCAAGAAAACAGGAAAGAGTACTTAGACAAACACATACCTAGTTAATACTCCCTCCGTTTGCTTTTACTTGTCACTATTTTCCTAATTGGATTTTCATTTTTACTCGTCACTTTTGACATATCAAGAAAAGACAATTTTTTTTTCTTATTTTACCCTTAGCATTAATTTTTTATTCTCCAAACCATTTTCAAGACATATTACTCTAAACATCAATTAACAAGGTTAGCATTGGTAATAGCCATATCAGTAATTGTTTTCTTAATGGGTGTGTCATGTCAAAAAGTGACAAGTAAAAGCAAACAACGGAGGGAGTACTTCACTTCCAATCACCATTGAAGAAGACTTACTACAAAAATTAGCAAAACACACTAGGCATGAAACCCCAAATCCAGACCAAGAATCTACCTTTTTCTGGTTTATCTACTAAATTAAGCAAAACCCATTTCAGAATTCAAAAATAAAACAAAACCCAAGTGCTAAAATCTAGCAAAAACTCAAATTGCAATTCAAATTAGAAAACCCAGCTGCTAAAAATGGCAAAACTCAAATTCCAAATCAAAAATGACAAAACCCAGATGCTAAAAACAAGCAAAAACTAAAATTCCAATTCAAAAATGACAAAACCCAAATGATACCTGTTGCTGATGGGAGGTGGCAGGTATACGTGGAATTAGTCCAGCTGCATGCAAGTTGGCCCAGACATCATGGTTATAAAAAAAAATGGCAAGAACTCAAATTTCCAATTCAAAGTGACAAACCCCAAATGCTAAAAACTAGCAAAAACTCAAATTCCAATTCAAAATGGAAGGAAATCAAAGGGTATTCAAGAAAAAAGGAAATTTTAATATACGAAACTTATGGTAGAGTTTTAGAATTTGGGTTGGTGGATCGAAATTGATTGCTGGGTTTTTTGGTTTTTTTTTTTTTTTTTTTCAAGATAAGACACAATGACGATGTTGTTCTAGTGATTCTCCGCCCTAAAATAATTTTGTCTTTTCTTTTCTTTTGATTTTTTCTTTTTTCTTTTTTGTTTTTTGTTTTCCACCTTGAAGAAAAACAAATATAATAAAGAAAAAAAAAAAAGTTTAAGGGCATATGAATGTGTTTTTCAATTTTATCATGTTCAATTGACTTAAATATTTTGCAAATCGATTTTGCGCTGTGATATGTTGCAAGAGAAAGAAATTAAATCGATTTGTAACCCACCATCTAATCAACTCAAAAGCCTCTGGCCCATTAAACCCTCAACCTACCACCTTGTAACTCGACCTACCTCGCACAACCCTTGACTGATGTGGGACTCGACATGTGATCATCTGATTGGAGATCCGTCTCAATCTAAACTCCACAGTCCGACCCTAACCTTAGATCTGATACCCAAAGCGCGACCTTCCTTTATCTAGGATATGAACCTGATCTTGAACCATGACCCAACCACCGAACTTAACACCCCAACACTGGATCTGACCCCGAATCGACATTGGACCAAATCCCCGACCCCAAATCGAGACCCAACCAAGTTATGGGATGGAATCAAAGTAGGGTCGGAGTCAGATCTCGAGGTCATGCCAAGCCTCGAGAGTCAGGGTCGGATCGAGTTTTTGGAGTCAGTGTCGGATTCTGAGGTCGGGTTGTGTCTTAAGGTTTGGGTCAATTCTTAGTCCATCTCAAGGTTTAAGTTGGGTCTTAGAGCTGGGTTCTAGAGTTTAGGTCAAGTCATAGAGTTGGGTCTCGAGGTTTGGGGCTAGGTCTCAGGGTTTGCGTCGAGTCCGGGTCTCAAGTAGGGGCCAAGTTGGGGTTGGATCGAGTCTCGAGCTTAGGCTCGGTACCAAGTTGGGTCTCGAGTCTCAGGTTGGCGTTGGGGTTAGGTCCTGTATTGAGTTGATATTTTCTAGTTATTTATCGACAAAAGTTATTTTTCTTATGATTGTATTAACTTTTGACTTCATGTCAATTTCATTATAAACATTGTTATGTCAATTTCATTATAAACATTGTTATGAATTTTATTACTACAAAAAGGTTTCATCAAAATATTTTTCACTTATCAACCAAATACCACCACTTTGTGGGAATGCCCTATGTTGTTGTTATCAACCAAATATCAAAAAACACTTTCTAGGAAAGTGTTTTTTTTTTTTTTTTCACTTAATCGCGTTGGTTGGAATAAATAATATGAGATGAAAATTTGAAGTATTTATAAAGGATAATATTTTTTGCTCCTATAATTGAATAAGTAAGGCATAAATTTAGAGCAGTCAATATGGGCCAGGCTCGTTGGGCCGGTCTGTCCCAGCCTGTAATTTGATAGTGTTGGATTAAGATCTATACAACCAGTTTAAGAACAGAACTTTTTGTCTTGGCCCAGATAAGCCCGTTGGCCCATGGGGCTTGAGCAATATGGGCTGGGACGGGCCGTGGACCAAACAAAAAATGATTTAAAAAATAGAATAGAGTACTAAGAATAACAAGGGGAGTACAAACTCAAAATCTACTTAAACCATCAAAGATATTTAATTATTAACTATGTTTATAAAATATATAAATAATTAAAATACAAATACTAAATTTTTTAAAGGAATCAGATATGCTTGATGAAGATGATGTGGTGGTGTTGGATACGCCATAAGTGCCATAAAAGTTTTTTTCTTTTTTGAGTTCATTTTCACTTTTAATGGATTAAATATTGACATTTTTTATGTGTGTGTCTTATTGTGATCTAATGAAGCAATATTAGGTTAATATTACTACTATTTAGCTAGTTATATTGTTACTCATTAACTGTTTAGTTTGCTTATTAATATCTCTATTTGGTTTGAACAGTATTATGTCAAAAGTTATTTAGTTTCGTAGATTATTAGAATTATTTTTTTTGTGAATTTGATACTTGATTAACAAGTAGTAACATCGTGTAATATTGTCTTGTAAATATTTATGTTATTAACATTTTAAAATTTAAATTAATATTATAAAAATAATATTTTTCCGTGGGTGCCCGCAGCCCACTGAGTGATAAGTTGGGTTTGCTATTTTCTGGCCCGTCATCTTGATGGGCCAGCCCGACCTATCACTTCAAATTCCAAACCCCGTGTGGGCTAGCCTGGATGGACTGGGCCAACCCGTATTGACAGCTCTATATAAATTTCAACAATCACCCACTAAAGCTCCCGCTATGCGCGGGGTCTGAGTAATAATCGTGCCACAAGGATTTATATTGTACACAACCTTACCTTGAATTTTTGCAAAAAGGTTGTTTCCATGACTTGAATCTGTAACCACCTAGTCACATGACCGCAACTTTACTAGTTACTTCAAGTCTCCACTTCAAAAAAAATGTCTTGAAAACTAGGGGTGGGCGTTTGGTAATTCGGTTCGGCTTCGATTTATTTATTTCGGTTTTTTCAGTTTTCGGTTATGGGTATGTGTGTACCGAAAACCGAACCGATTTAGTTCGGTTCGGTTCGATTTTGGTTTATGAATTCGGTTTTGGAAGAAGAAGAGGAAAAACAGAAAAAATAAAATGGTATTTGGAAATGGAATAGTCGTTCGATGTGAGTTTGGAATCACCACTGATTGCGTCGTTGTTCGAGTGTTGGTGAGTTTGGAATCGTCGTTATTCGAGTGTAGGTGAGTTTGGAATTGCCGCTGTTCGAGTGTTGGTGAGTTTTTTCGTGTGTAGTGAATTCACTGAATTAGGACTTAGGTAATTAGGTTTATGTTTTAAGTGGGCTGTTGATGTTGGGCTTAGATTTAACTCATTTAAGTGGGTTGTTGGTGTTGTATATAAATAAATTATAAATTTCATTATATATGTATAAAAATTAAAAAAAATAAAAATTATATTTTAAATTTCGGTTTAACCGAAAAACCGAATTACTTGAACCCTATAACCGAAATACCGAAATTATTAAAAAACAAACCGAACCGAAAAACCGAATTAATTCGATTCGGTCCGGTTTTTCGGTATTTATGTCCACCCCTATTGAAAACTCTAAATCTTCCCCAAACAAATCTTTCACATTGAAAGTCCGATATTTTGTGCAATAAAATTAGACATTACCAACGTCCAAAACATAGGACGTGTTTGGTATGGAAAGTGTTTCTACAAAAAAAAAAAAAAAAAAGGTTAGTGAAAAATAAATAATTTTCTTACTTATTTTCCAAAATTTGACAAGTAAATAAAAAATATTACCCCCAAAACATTTAATCTATTTGAACACTATAAGGCAGAAGTGCAAGAGACAGGAATGGTGGGATGGGAGCTATGAAGGCGAGATGTGATACGTTGGAGGGGGACAATGAGATAAAGAATGCTAGTTATGGAACTTATTTTCCTAGATTTATTTTTTAAAACCAATCATAAAAAAGTTTCAAAAACTTCATAGCAAACACACCCAAAACACTATCCAAAAATATTGAAACTTGAATATCCAAGAAAATGGCATGAAAAAAAAAAAAAAGAAACAAGTTCCTTCTCCTTGAAGTTGCTATTATTAATTTTCTATGGTTAGCCACAACAAAAAAATAGAAAGGTTACACTAATTATCTCTTTTGCAAGGGATAACATATTTTGTTGCCAAAATTTGGAGTGTGTGTGTGTGCCTTTAAAATTCAGGCTAAGATTACACTCCAAATGAGAATTGAAAACTCAAAGCAGCAGCAGCACCACTTTGGTGCAAAAACATCAGCTCAATCCTTTTTTTTTTCCAGCAAAAAAAGTCTTAACATACCGCGAGCTAACGGGTGATTTCAATCTGAAAAATCGTCTTTTTCACCGTTATTTATTTTATTTAACTATCACTAATACGATATATATGTCAATTTTTACATCTTAAACATCAAAAGGAAAGCTTTGGAGCAACGGTAAAGTTGTCTCTTTATGATTTATAGGTCACAGGTTTAAGCCGTGGAAGCAGCACACCCCTTGGGATGCGGCCCTTCCCAGGACCTTGTTAATACAGGGTGCTTTGTGTGTCGGGCTGTCCTTTTCTTTAAAACACCAGGACTCAAGTATAATCATACAAAGCAGATTGCAGGGGTGCCACGTATCTGGATTGGGATTCAAATCGAATATCAACTAGCTTTACCCTTGTACTCTAATCCAAGGCCCCTCTCCAACCCTAAACCATGATTGAGACCCGACCATGACTTAGTATCCGATCTCGAATCGACACATAACCAAACCTTGACCCAAGACTCAACCATGTTATCTATCTTTAGAAGTAGAGCGATTGAAAGTCAATATGATATTTGCTTTGATTTTTCCAACAACAACTAATTTAACTTTAACTTCATATCAATTTCATTATTGTTATGAATTCTATTAATACAAAAAGATTTAATCAAAATATTTTTCACTTATCAAATACCAAAAATGCACTTCCTCCGAAAGTATGTATTTTCTCCACTTAATTGTGTTGGCTGGAACAAATAATATGAAATGAAAATTTGTTCTTTTTTTGGGGGGGGGCTATGAAATGAAAATTTGATGTACTTATAAGTTGTAAGGCTCATATAATTAAATAAGTTAGGTATAAATTTCAATAGTCAACCACTAAAAATTAACTTCATTATGGAAAGAATTTTCAAAAGAAAAGTTCTGAAAATTCCCAAACAAATATTTCATATTGGAAGTCAGCTTTTTGGTGCAACAAATTAAAACTAGACTTGACCGAAGTCCAAAAATGTTGGATATAGGGTGTGTCAATATGTGAGGGCAATGTAAAAACAACAATAGTTCCACATGAAGGCATGTTTGAATTTCTCTTACATCCTATCATTCCGAAATGGATCCTATCAAATATTTCCATATGGAAAATGTTTTCCACAAAGTCTCCGTGAAAAATAAATTATTTTAAGTATTTTGCAAGTAAACAAAAAATATTATTCCATAGACATTTATAATATAGTTAAACACTATGAGACAGCAGTGCGAAAGTGGTGATGTGAAGGTAAGGTGCGGTATGTTGGAAAGTGGAGATGAGATAACAAACGAACGCTAGCTATGAAACTTATTTTCTCTATTTCTGCTAGGTAAGTCATTTTTCTCATTCATTCGGAACTTGTTTTCCTAGATTTTTTTTTTAAAGCCAACCATA
The DNA here is from genome assembly GCA_031232105.1 of Capsicum rhomboideum. Taxonomy (NCBI): domain Eukaryota; kingdom Viridiplantae; phylum Streptophyta; class Magnoliopsida; order Solanales; family Solanaceae; genus Capsicum; species Capsicum rhomboideum. The sequence goes on along the minus strand of CP124712.1, from coordinate 8,553,776 downwards.
AAAAAGTTTCAAAAACTTCATAACAAACGCACCCAAAACATTATCCAAAAACATTGAAACTTGAACATCCAAGAAAAAGGCATGAAAAAAAAAGAAACAAGTTTCTTCTCCTTGAAGTTGCTATTATTAATTTTCTATGGTTAGCCACAACAAAAAAATAGAAAGGTTACACTAATTATCTCTTTTGCAAGGGACAACATATTTTGTTGCCAAAATTTGGAGAGTGTGTGTGCCTTTAAAATTCAGGCTAAGATTACACTCCAACTGAGAATTGAAAACTCAAAGCAGCTGCACCACCACTTTGGAGCAAAAACATCAGCTCAATCCTTTTTTTTTTCCAGCAAAAAAAAGTCTTAACATACCGCGAGCTAATGGGGGATTTCAATCTGGTGTTACTGCATTGGTACTACGCGAGTTGCAAGTTTCCTTCTAGCTAACCTGTTTTTCACTAGCCTTGTAGTACAGCATTTTCTGCACATAGAACATCATGTATCCTTGTGCAGCTCTAACGATGTTCTCGCTCACCTGAGTGATCCAAGCATCATCACATTTGTACCATTGATTACTTAACCTTAGATATGTTATGTAATGACCAGCATCAAGTTTACCGGTATGGGTGATGACAGCAAACAACTCAAATTCCGAGGATGATTCACAGGATGTGTTGTCTTGCTCGTCCCCGTCAAAGGAGAAAATTCTATTTCCAAATCGACTCCTTAAGATAGACGAAGAGAGGTAAGGCGACATGTCCAAGGAAAAAGGAAACTGTAGGTAGTGATCAACCTTCCTTGACATTTTCTTAATCACTGAATGCTCAAACCTTTTGATATGGAAGCAAGAAACCAGAGGCAGTTTTCTTATGGACATCTGTTTCAGAGATTCCTGTCTCACTTGACAATGTTGGCAGAAGAACTTCTGATCAGACCCCAATTTCTCAGGTCTTGTAAAATGATCTAAACATCCCATCAACGTAGAAAGTCGAGCATTTTGGCTAGACTTTCCAGGTTCTGCTGCTTTTTTGTGAGCATTATGAGACTTCTTTGATGTTGTCGTTGTCTTTGCTGAACTCCCCTGGCTCAGTTCCAAGTCCAAGGATATGTCGATACATGGATCATATGTAGTAGATGTGAAACCACAAGCTGTACACATGACATCAGACCGCAAGATTCCAGAAAATACTCTATGAGCAATGCAACAGTCTCCGCTGCCTGTACCAAAGAAAAAGATTTGTTAAATAAGATAACAGATGACAAAAGGAATTGTGTACAATTAAGTTACGTAGAGCAACACACACTTGATATAGACTGCCTTAAAATGCTCCACACACTTCATAAAAAGTGAAAGGCCTCTAGTCACGTAATCACGTTTTTTGAGCTTTTGCTAACAAAAAAACAAGGGTCCTATGAGGAAAGGCAATCAGCACAAAGAGTAGCTTAAAATTAATGTGAGACAATTGACATTAACGTAAAAAAATCAAAAAGAAAAGTATGGTCTTGCAAGACACATTTATTTTCTTGAAAGTTCTATTATTTAAAACCAGGTTTCAGCTAAATTTTGTGAACTGTGGACATTAGACCCACGAGAAACAATATGACATGGGGGCTTATGACAAAATGACAAAGAATAGCTGTCAACCTAGTAAGGACTTCAAGCTTTCTTGAAGGTCGTGATCAGCACTCTCGAGATTAAGACCCTAAAACATGGTAAAAGTGCGAGTTAATACGAGAATTATTTAGTAACAAAAACACTCCTATTCTGAGATAAGAAAAGACTAACCAAACTGAGACTTACTCGGGAGAGTAGGAGGAAATCTTTTCGCTTTTGTGAAACATCTCTAAGCCTGATAGCAAATATCAACTGGTATATTGCCTATGGCAAAGAAAGGACCTAAACCACAACCTGCAGTCAAATATTACTATCCTTTTTCAGTGACGAAGGAAGTATGGATCGCCATGAGAGATGAGATTCTAGAACAACAAAAATAAACCTATCAAGAAGATCCTAAGTGCCTATCAAGATGCTTGAATACAGAATTCTACTTCTGACAGAAATTTCTCTTTCCAACCCCTCCTCCCATTCCCAAGAAAATTTCAACAATTTCACCGGCTGAGATACCTTGACTTTTGCAAGTGACTTCTAACATTTCAGTAATCCCCTTATTTAGTTATTCGAGGTTTCACTCACGGGATTTCACTGGGTATCTTGTTGTTGTTGAGGTTTTTAGGTTTATGTTATTACTTTATTACTATACATATTACAACAACAACATACCCAGTGTAATCCAACAAGTGGTTAATTCAGGTCAATTTAAAACAATGAAAATTTGAGCGGAAAATATAGAAACCCTGCAATTAACAAAGGTATATGAAGCATAAGGCTTGAAAGCCCCAAGCAACTTTTCATCTATGTCATCAATTTTCATGACCAAAATTGAAGACTTCTCATACCTAACTCTATTACTCAAGGCATAATACAATAAGAAAATTCTTATTGAAAAAGGAGAAAATTTGCAAATATGTCTTATGTTTCTCGAACAGATATTTTAAAGAAAAAAAAAAAAACTTTTTACAGCACAACATTGCCTGTCACAAATTGAAAATAGCCTGCTAAGCATCATGTACAAACAAAAATTCGTGTCAAGTTTGGATATGCATACAACAGAAAAGGCAACAAAATGCACGACTGAAAAAACAGGGATTTTGGGTGACGGGGGAAAAAAGATGGGAAACTACCAGACACTCTGTTGCAACAGACAAATTTACCTGGATTAGGGGCCTTTCCCTTGTCATTCTGCATTCTTTCATGAATCCCATCAAGCACAGAAATGAAAAACTCATGCGCATCCTGCTGTTCATAACTTGCAAGATTTGATGCATGCTTCCACCAGCTGATCGGGAGAAAATTGTACATCCATCAAAATTAGATACAACATAGGATTGCAATAGATACTCAACAAAAATCTACATCCAATTAAACAAAATACATCTGCATTATATAACAACCAAGCTACACACCACTAGCTAACTTCACTTTAAAGAAGGGAAAAGGGGGATACAAACAACTCCAACATTAAAAATTTGATCTTTTCCCAATATCATTAGTAATAAGACACAATAACAACATACCCAGAAGTGGGGTCTGGGGAGGGATTAGGGTAGAGTGTCTGCAAGACCTTACCCCTACCTCGGTGGTAGCCAGGCTGTTTCCAATAGACCCTCAGCTCAAGAAAAAACTAGTAATGAAGAGCACAACCAAGCTACATTGATCTTTTGAGTCCAGAGGTGGATCAAAAAATTAAAGTCTGTGAATTCATAGTAGGTGTAGTCTATTATATATACATTATTCAACATTTTTTGTAGACATATAAACGGTCTAAGCCAAAGACACCTCTATTCTATGCAATCATATCATAGCTCCTACAACAAAGCCAAACATGATCTCAACAACCAAACAAACGAACACCAAATGCAAACACATAAACGGTCTAAACCAAAGGCGCCTCTTTTCTATGCAATCATACCACAATTCCTACAACAAATCCAAACACAATCTCAATCTCAACAAACCAACAAAAGACGACCAAATGCAGACCTGTAAAGGAACTTTGCAGGACTAATCGGGCTTCGATTCCCAGAGAAAACAGCAGAAAACATCGCATCCAAATCACAAGCCAAACACAACATAGAGTTCTTGTTTGCATTATTATCACCACTACTACTCCTCGTTACGATAGTACTATTCTTTCTCTGGCAAAAATATCTATTATGCTTATCACTCAGAAAGTAATTCCTCAATGGCGGTGTATGAAGCAATGCTTGAAGTACCGAGTTCATAAAACACGTGTTTCCAAGATTGTTAAGTCCCCTCAAACCCCATTGCACTTCTTGAGTTGTTGCTACTGCATCATTGCTGATTTGGCTTGGAAACGGATTCGAATTACCAACAATCAAAACTTGTTCTTTCACATCAGGTGTCCATGGTTTGTACTCCACCCGCCTCCTCTTCCGGATATTCTCCGGTAGAGGAAGCGGAGTTGACAGAGGCTGCTGCTGCTGCTCGATTACAGCAGCAGCCTCCGTCTGTGCCAGTACGACCGCGGCATCAAAGTCGCGGTCGTACACCTGCTCCCTACACCCACAACAGAACAGCTCAGCACGGTCTATATCAACAGTAATGTGGTGCACATAATTAGATCCATCAGCACCCGAATGCTGCCCCACGTGCACGTGGCAGAAAACTGCCGCGCACGTGATGCAGGCGTACAGACGGTGCGGCGCGTGTCCACACACGCCGCACCGTACCAGCACGTGGGGCGGATCCCTCTTTATCGAGGCCCGACCCAATGGCCGGACTTTTACACAGTCCGGGAAGTTAGAAAACGGGTTCGACCCGACTCTAGATCGGAGCTCCGACAAATGCTGGCATCCGCCGACCCGATTATCGATCTGAGGATTTTCGGGTCGGATCAGATGATTGTTGTTGTTAGACATGGGAGGTGGAAATGCAAGGGCAAAATGGGAATAAAAAAAAGAACAATTTTAGAATGAAGATTGTAATTCATGGATCAAATTAAACAAATGAAGTGAAAAACATCTATGGAGTTTTTAGCCATTGATGGAAAAAAAAAAAAGAGGAGGAGGTGGGGTTGGTGGGTGGAGTGGGGGTGGGGGTAGGGAGATGAAGGGTTTGATTTTGTTGGTGGTATTTGTGAAGAGTTTTGATCCAAAAAGGAAGGAAGATGTATGGTGAATTTATTTTTTTATTATTATTATTATTTTCAAGAATTGGATTTAGATAATTTCACTTTTGCTTCTTTTGGGGTTGTTTTTCTTTTTTTCTTTTCTTTAATTTATTTTACTTTTTTAATCTTTATTGTAAAGTCTAAGTAATTAATTGGCTAAATATATTGATAATTCAGTGACGTGACGCAAGAGGTGAAGGTGGAAGTAAAGATTGATACACTAGCTATTCCCAAGAGAGAAAGCTTCAAGTATTTTGGGTTTATTATCCAAGGAGACGGGGCGATTGACGAGGATGTTGCCACCATATTGGAGTAGAGTGGGTGAAATGGAAGCTCATCTCTAGGATACTGTGCGATAAGAATGTGTCGTCAAGGCTTAAAGGTAAGTTTTACAGAGTGGTGGTTAGATCAACACTTTTGTATTGCCAACTTACTGGCCAGTCAAAAATGCTCACGTTCAAAAGATGAGGATGTTCAGATGAATGTGTGGCATACTAGGAGAGATATGATTAAGAATAAAGTTATACGAGATAGATAGGAGATGCGCCAGTGAGGAGGTGTGAGAGATTGACTATAGCAGGAATTTGGATAGATATAGGTATGCCAAAAGAACTGGGGAAGGTGATTAGACAGGATATAGTACAACTTCAACTGATTGAGGACATGAACCTAAATAGGAAGACTTAGAGGTCGAGGATTAGGATAGAAGGACAGTATGTTAGTTAAGTATTATCATACCTCTAGTCCTCTAGTAGTATGACTTAGTTATCGTGTAGCTTTTTTCATCTCTCCCTTCTGTCTTTTTTCTTCCCAAATATGTTTTAATACCGATTACTACACTTGTTATGTGCATTGTTATTTTGTTGTATCTCCCCAAATATCTTATATCACGCTTACTTATTCAATAGACACATTTTAAATAAACGTTGAACGTCTATCAAAAAAAATATTTCAATTGAGGTTTTTGAATGAAAAGATGTGATAACTTTAAAGGATGTTTATGTAAAATGGCCCTTTAATTTATGTTATTGGATTTGTTAGTGTAGATTAGGTTGAAGATTATAGAGATTGCTATAATTTGTAGGAAAATAGTTTTATGGTTTCGAGATTTAGGGAAAGCAACTCGTGTTTGCATATGCCTAGAGAACAAATACCTTCTCCATCTATTTTTACACATATTCGCTATACTAAAATAGATGTCTGTTTTTATTTGTTTAATTTTAAAAAAACAAAAAATAATTTATTATTTTATACCTATTATATCTTTATAATTAAGTAGTATTATTTATTTTTTAATATTTAAATGACTTATAATAATTATGAATAATATAATAAAATTATTATTTTATTTATTATCTTAATGTGTTAAATCAAACATATATAAGTATGTCGAAGAGAGTACTAAATTCGACAATCCCAAGGTTTATATAACTTCATGAATTTTTGTTCCTTCTCCATGTTTGTTTTGAATGTGAATTACATTAGAACTCTAAAATTTCTTACTTTTCACAAAGTAGTATGATTTGATGAATTTATTCCCTATAAAATAGAGCGTTCGATTTTCGATCTTATAATATCCTTCCCCAGTTCTCCTTCTCCTACCCTTATTTTTTATATATAAATATAAAAAGACAAACTAATTTCTAGAGCACTAACTTAAGAATTTTCCATGAGTTTGAATCAAAACTATCAAAAATTATGGTGAAGTGATAAGTATTCTCACATTCTTAATTAGAGAGCCTCAAATAGGACTTCTCAACATGAAATCGAATTAGTCATAGCCGAGTCCCAAAAGACCAAAGTGGAACTTTTTAACACGAATTTAAATTAGTCATAATCAAACCTCAAAACGAATACACGAAATCGATCGGAAAAACAAAAAAAATAAAAATCAGGGGACCAAAGAAAGGACCTACCTATTCCAAAGAAATGAATGAAGTAGATGGTCCTATGAATTGGATCCTTATCTCCATTATGATGAAAAAGTCTTTCTTCAACTTGTTCAATCACCCCAAAAGCTATTCCTCTATTCAACTTCCCTATTTTGTGATACTTCTCTATTTTTTTTTCTTTCTTTTATATGATGAAATTTAATTTAATACGAAATTTAGAGGGAAGAAAAGATTTTTAATGTTTACCAAAAGTACATTTAAAATTTATGGTTTGATATGCTACTACAATTTTGTGGCTATCAGAATATGTCATCAAGGGTAAATAAAAAATTTAAACCTAAATAGTTCTAAATTTGAAATACATTAAATAAGGAAATGCTGTCATTTTTTCTTTTGTTCTTCCACTAACAAAATAGAAATTCATTATAAAATATCATTTTCAGATCTTGAAAGAAACTGCATGATACAAGCAAAAGCTTTTGCATTTGTTTTATTTGACTCTACATCATCTTAAAACACCATACTCATTTTTAAATGATTTGAATAGTAAAAGAACTTATATCTAGTTTGGTCAAACCTTGATGAATAGAATTACGTGCAAGGTGACATGTAAAAGATAGCAGTGAAATCACTTAAGAAACACATAAACTGACTCGGACACCAATACCAACAACATACCCAATGCAATCTCATAAAGTGGGGTCTGAAAAGGATTAAAGTGCACGCATACTTTACCCCTACCTCAAAAGTAGAGAGGACATTTCCATTAAACCCTCGGCTCGAGAAAAAAGAGTCCCAAACAGTCCCCAACAAGAAGTAACAGGAGTACAAGAAACAACCAATAATAACTACAAGAAACAATTGATAATACCAGAAATCAAAGGACAAGAAACTACAAGAGCAATACTATGACTACTAATAGGAACAGACAACAAGACAACACACTGCTTGCCCCGGACACCATTATTTTTTAAAAAAAACTCATATCTGGTTGGACGACTTGTTTACCTTTGTCTAAATTCCTTTCTTGCTTGCTGCTTCAAGATAAAAACTTCCTTAAACAGGCAAATCTGGAACAAGATTGTCTTTATACAAGAAAAGAAATCAGTTCTACCTACATTAAAAAGATTTACCTACTAAAGACTGGACAAATCTAGTGTACTTTTTTTCCTACCTTCACCTCACAGAATTAACAGTACTTTCCACTTACCCATGTAACTTTTAACTCCTGGAGTTTGTAGTACTGGGAAACAACTCTAAAGATAAGTTGCGGAGACAAGATTTTTCACCAAGGGGTTCAAAATAGACTCTCAAGTTGTGTCAAGGGGGTTCAATATGCAATATACAAAACATAAATATTGGATTTAACCTTACATATACAGTGCACTTTTCCAACGAAGGGATTCGGATGAACCCCCTTCAGCCACCCTGAGTCCGCCCGCCCCTGCTAAAGATCATACAAGACAAATACATCCAACAGTGCAATTAGAAACATCAAATTGGGTCATTTTGGTACACACTTCTTTCACACATTTAAAGAAACAATATCTGTAGCTTGAGCAATTACAAGTACAATAACAACTGCTACGCCTCAATCCAAGTAAGTCGGGGTAGCCTGTATGAATCCTCACTACCACTTGAGAAATTACAAGTAAAGTCAGTAATTTAAAAATTGCATAATCAATTGTTCGTCGATAATACATGAAATAAGACAAAATCAACTCTTTGGTAAGTATATATATGCTCTTATAGAAAGTGTTGTCCTGGCAAATAGTGTGCATCACCAGTCATCGTTCATCACAAACCAACCTTACTAGGTAGTCTAAGAATTCCGTAGCAGCAAAATTTGCTCTCTGCAGAAGGTGAAGCTCTGGTCGTCATTAGAACCTTATTCAAGGAAGAACCATGTTCATAAACTTTCTCTTGGAAAATGCTGACCACCACTTGTTAGGAGTTCCATTAGGTCGATAAGCAACGCTTAATAATCTCCCACTAGTTTCCTCCCTAATTTGCTTGAGATAATTCCTGAATAGTTCTGAGTGCAAATGCGACAGCCAGAACAAAAAGATTCCTCTCCATTAGTCTGAGAGCCACACATCTACGAAAGAAATAAAGAAAAAGAAAAATACAACAAAAAGAGACTAAAAGTTGTCTAATATTTGAGGTATACAGTTTTCTGAAGAGGTAAAACAAATGCAAAATGGAATCTTAAAGTCATGTAAAGCAAAAGAGAAACAAAAGCAAGAGACATTATGTCACAATCCATATAAGAAAAAGTATTCTTTGGAAGTCAATTGCCAAACTGCAAGGGGTCACAATACGAGAAGTGCTACACCATTTTCAATATATCCCAACAAGAGAAAAAGAACAGAATTTTGATAAATGGCATGCTTAATAATACCAAAATACAATCAAACTATATTTCAAATCTGGGGTGACAGTATAAATGGGCAATACCGCACATCAACTTTCACATAGAGCATAAAATGAATCGCCTTTCCAGTCATTCTAACAAGAATATAACAGTTATATTTAGGTGAAAAGAGGAAGAAGAAAAGGGGGGAAAGGGATATATGAGAAAAAGAAAAATAATCATTTCACTTTCTAAATCCGATCACACTGTCAACTTCAGACACCCCTAAGCCGGACTTCATTTTCTAGACTAACACACAACTCTTTCCTTCCGTCAGATTCCTCCAAAATAACGTTCGTTCATATACTTTTGGAGCAATTTGAGGCCATAGGAGGTCATTGAAAAGATTGGACACAAATGCATGGAACAACCCAGGGGATCTCCAAATTGTTAGCCATAATTCTTTTTTTTTTTTTTTTGATTTGCACCGGGTGTCCGAGTCTCTTAGAGCCCCGACTAATCCCGGGGGTGCACAGGAATTGTTAGCCACAATTCTGTCAGACTGCTAATGATCAGCTCATAAAATAACAACTGCCCACTGTCTACTCGGATTACAATGGCTTTTGGCAAGAATATTTTAGTCAGGTGTTCCTTCTTTTCGCAAAAGAAGCCATTGAGGAGCTCAGGAGTTGACATTAACAACCATACTTAGATTCTCCTAACTTCGCCAAAGTTCTTTTTCAAGGAGCGCCACGGTTGACAAGTTTTGGAGCCAACACTACTATACAGAGTTTGTGTAATGACAATCCAATTTTACTACTATAACACCCAAGGGGGCCTCAACCTGCATACAAAGTGTACAAAAATCGCAAGATATTTTAAATCTTTTAATAACTGACTATCCTATCATGAAAAAGATATGTCCATACAAGGTCATAATTCTCATTTAGTGGTGTACAAAGACTAACAAACCCTTCCATCAGAGAATGGAAGCCTCTATGAGATTCAGAGAGTTCAAACGAGAGGGATATAAAATGGTCTAGGAGAAGTTTGGCAAGAGAGAAAAACACAAGGTATTGCTGTGTGGTTTCAAATTCGGGACACAATTGAGGAAAAAGATGCCAAGGGATAGGATAAAAGTTGCAGTTTTGACAGGGTCTGGATATCCATTACTTCGCAAAAGTGAGAACACATTAAATTCAGTCAAAGATAATGGAGTTGACGAAATTCTTCCGTTTTGCCCTTTCCATTTTTTTGGAAATTTGCATCAGGAAGTTTCACTCTATCAACCCACACTGACGCATCCCAATCTTTAAGAAAGAGATTGCTGATCCCAACTTCTTTTACCCTATTAAGAAAGTCTTCCAGCTCATATAATCTTTCTCCACTTAGAACCAGATGCAATGTTTTAAAATGTCAAAGAGGTTTCAACCCGTACAAATGTAGTGTACTTGAAAATTCCAGAAGAATTAAATTGGCACAATTAGACTAGGATATTATCATTGAATAATTATAAGCTGTGAACTTGTCTGTTTTAATTTTATAATATCAAAAAGAAAAGGCTAGCAAAATTGTGAATCATGCATTGGTGGTTCATTCACATAGAAAAAAAGAAGAGGGTTGCTTAGTTCTTATAACAACCTACCTGCTTCTTTTTGAGATTGGGGTGGAGAAAATAAGCCTGGGAATGGGAAACCTGTCTCTCCAGGTACAGGAACATTTTCCAGACCTAGGTTGATGATAGCCTTGGTTCCTTCAGCTAAAGTTCGGCAGCCTTCAAGCCTCTTTAAAGCGATATTGATATACAATGTCAAATAGATAAGTAGCTTGTCAGATGAGCTTTTAATATCAAAGTTTTTGAAGAAGACATTTGCTCGGAAGAATGTGATTGCTTCATCGACAATATCGGTTGCATCTGCTCAAAAATAAGACAAACATCACCATTATAATATGAAGACATTCACCTAAAAAAGAAAAGACTCGCAAGACCAACCTTGTTCTGAAACTGGAGCAGGTCCCCTTATATGACTTTTCAGAGGTAATAAAGGGCATCCACAAGCTTTACGAATTCCTTCCTCGTCAACAAAACTGGAGTGATAGACCTGCAATGGAATCAAAATCAGGCTTCAGCACTCAAATGGGGCAAACTATGTTGGGTTTGGACATCCCGTAAAACAAAAAGAATCGAGTGAATAAAATAGAAAGGCGAATTCAATGGATTGAATACAGAAAATTCATATTCAAGACAAAATAGAGTCCTCATACAACCCCAGATAGCACGATGCACATTATGGAAGATCCCGAAGTATCAAAAGGCCCATCTACCTGTTCTAAGACCAAGAACGTCCACGGATTGGACATCAAGGAGTTACATGATCTCCAAGAGATAGTTAGAAGATGCTTGGAGATCCATTTTGAAGATTCATGCAAAACATATCATGTTTGAATGCTCAAGGAGTGCTTGGAAGAGTTTGAAAATGAAGCTGCTGGAAAGTGACGTCCAGCGCACTGAGAACGTATTGGGTGTGGACCGGAGGAGCTAAAGCTGGACCACTTGCAAGTCGCACCGAAACACAAGAAGTTAAGTGGGACGGAAATTACGACTCACCACAACGCGATGAACTTGAGGAACTGGTCAAGCCTCAAGCGCGACGCACTGGTGTTGCAAATTGGGAGGCTTTCAGTTTTCAGCAATTGTCCTTTCTCAAACTTAGGTATTAGCTACATATAAGGTTAAACTCGGTTTTCAGAGAGGTTTTAACATATTTTCAGATTGATATCTTTCCAAGGTTCAAACGGTCTTTATTCTGACTGACTTCAAAATTACTTTCAAGCTTGAATCTTGGTGGTAATTCTTTTTACTTTTAAATCTTTATATTTTTGGTTCTTTCTTGTTGTTCTTTGGGGATGATTGATTTCATATACCAATTTTATCATAGACGTTAAGTTAGATCTGATATCATTTCTGCTCTTCAATTTCGTTTTGAATTTCTGTCGTGTTATTTCCTTTAATCAATCTATATCTATTATGTTGCTAGCGTGTATCCAAATCATATCTCAGTCCCGTCTCTAAAGGCTTTTTGAAGTGAGTACAAATCAAAGAAAAGAACCCAATACATCCCATATTGTCAATAACAGATCCTCATTGCTAAGATGTGTTGGAAACAGAATTTAATTTTTTTGTTTGTTTCCCTTTGAAGAAACCAAAGTACAGCTCCAAAATAGTGGAATGATGAACATATGAAATGTAAGCCATGTAGCAACATTTAGTGCACCGAACCATGAAAAAGGCCAGTTCAATTACAAAGGAAAAGAAAACAGCATGGTTTTCGTCATGTGTGGAAGTTATCACACTATCAACTCAGAGAAAGATTATCGTCACCAAAGTAGTGAATATATGTAAGCAAAAACTGTTTCCCTTACCATTTTCCTTGCCGGAAATTTTGTTCGTAGCACCAGATGGTAATTTACACTTTTCAACCACAGAGGCTAAAACACCGATCTGCAGATGCGTTCATCAAGCATCAGATAATGAATAATTGAAATACAACTAACTAATAACTCGAATATAAGAGGACTTACATCAAATTTACAATCAACTTCACCTACATCAGATAACTAGCTATGCATCTAAGTAATATTCAAATAATCTTCCATCTAGTCCTACATCTTCTTCCCTCTCTCCCCTTGTTCCTTTTATTTTTCACGTTTCCAAATCCTCTCCTCCGTTTCATTCCCAACTATTCTTTTCATATCTTTTTCATGTTGACTTCTAAGGGTCGCTTGGTACGCGGGATAAGGTGGGATATCTCAGATTTAAGCTTGGGATAAAATTTATACTGCATTTGGTTGACAGTATACTAAACTACTGGGATTGTTTTATTCCATCCAACTTGGGATTGTTTTATTCCATCTAGGAGATGAGATAAATTATTCCAACAATCCAGGACTACAATCCCAGGATAATTTAGTCCGCATACTAAACTACTCCCTAGAGAATTATCTGTTGAACACTAGGGCAGAGCTAGCTTTGGCTCAAATCTTCTATTTGTGCTTAAAAATCCACTTAATATGCATAAATAATTTATCAAGAACCCAATTAGCAACATTTTCTAAAATCCAAAACCCATAAACTCAAAATCCACTTAATATGCATAAATACTTTATCAAGAACCCAATAAGCAACATTTTCTAAAATCCAAAGCCCATAAACTCAAAATCCTAGCTCTGCTTCTGATTAAACATGGTTTAGCAAATCATGTAAGTTGATTAACTTATATTTCACATAACATCGATTATAATGCCAATCTTTCCCTCTTTCGATACACATTACTATCGCCATAAAAACACGAATGTAGCATCATCATTTCTAATTTTAAGTTTTTTTCAATCAAATTTCATAAGCAAGAACTCCAAACTACCCCCTCCGTCCACTTTTACTTGTCCAGTATTCCAAAAATAGATTCACTTTTAACATAGTAAGAAAAGACAATTTTTTTTTTCATGTTTAACATCAACATTAATTAATTATTTCCCAAGACCTAAGACTATAGATCAATTAATATGGGTGGGTATTGTGGTAAAATACTCATATAAATCATTGTCGGTGCGCAAAGTTCAAAGTGGACAAATAAAAAGTAAACGGAGGGAGTAATTTATAGCCACACATATGATCAATGAATGTTCTGGATCATAAATTTCAAAAGTTTCCTTTTTATATCCTAAAAATTTGTGCCAAATCAAACAGTATCACATAAGCAATTGTAATCACAGCTGTAACAATTATGAAAAACGCAATTGGACTTAAAATGAAAAGAAAATGAGCTACGAGGGCATAATCGTAAATTTACTCACCAGTAATTTCGCCGTCACGGGGATCGGTGATGTTTTCCGGCGAAGAAGAAGAATTGAATTGGGTATAAATAGTTAGTTACGGTAGTTGAAGATGGGCCTTAATAAATATTGGGCTTTGAATTCAATTGGACTCAATGCTCCATGGGCCTCTTCTTGTAACCAACTTAGCACATAAAAATTTGGGGCAAAAGTACATAAAATACACCCAAAAATCAAACTAATTACTCCCTCCGTCTCATTTTAGTTGGACTCATTTTATTTTATATGGTGATTAAGAAATCATAAATTGAATGAAATTTTTTACTATTTTACCCTTTACCCGTATTAATGATATTCATTGGACATAAGAATGGACATTGGAATTGGAATTATTCACATTTAATGTACACTATTAATTGTAGGGGTAAAATAAATAAAAAATTAATTAATTCTATCCTGATTTAATTTAGTAAATATCAACTAATATGAGACATTTATTTTTATTAAGATGACCAACTAAAATGAGACGGAGGGAGTACCCTAATTTACCCCCTTCCATACTAATTTAGGCAATACCCCCATTGTTACAACCCGTGCTTCGGCGAAATCCTTTCCTATAATTTTGGTCCCGTTTGGTCGTGAAAATAATAATTTTTAAGAGTTAGAGTTGGAGTTGACCATGAATATAAATTGGATTGTTTTTGAAATTTTATGAGAGGAATAGAAGTGAATAAAATAAAAAAATTGAAAAATAATTTTCACTAAAGTGAAATAATTCTTATGGTCAACACTACTATTTTCACTAAAGTGAAATAATTTTTCCGAAAAAAGTGAAAAAATTCCCATGGTCAAATGCCTACTTAATTATGCCTGTGACAGAATCTTAGGCTTAGCCTCCACGTGTGAGGATATTGTTTTTTTGTTTTCATTTCTATTTTGTCTCTTTCTTTTCATTTTTTATCTTGTTTTTTTTAAATAAAAATATAAGTTAATTAATTTTAGACTAATAAAAATATATAAAAAATTAAATTATTAGACTACAATAAGATATAATTAAAAAGAATTACACTAAAATCAATAGCTTATTTATTAAAATTCAATATAATAGAACCATCTTTTATATTTTTTATTTTTCAAAACAAATAAAATTTATATCTAAAATATGACTCTATGTTTTATATTTTATGTACAAGTATAACATGCTAAAATTGAGATAAAAATTAAAATATAAAAATGATGAGCATGTCCTCTATTTATGTTTTAATTTGTGGTTAGATTATCTTCTTTTTATCCATTTCTTTTTAAATATAAAATAAAATATAAAGATATTATCTAACTATTTTTTGACTAATAAAAATATAAAAAAGTTAATAAGTAAAGCACAAAAATAAATAATTAAAAATGACTGAAGAGTGTCTCATTGACGGATTAGAGGAGTCCTTTATGACACCATCACAGTATATAATATACTGTGATAGTATCGTGGAGGATTCAGGAGCGTTTCAAGTATATAGATATACTTTGATAGTATCATGAAGGACTAAAGAGTGTCTCATTTGAAGGATGTAGCATGCCGGTATATAAATATTTTTTGATTACATCATGGAGGTCTCATTGAAGGATTGAAGCAAACCTCATGAATGATATCATAATAGTATATAAATATACTGAGATGAAACCGGCAAACCTCAATGATACCGACAATATATATATATATATATATAAACCTCAATGATACCGACAATATATATATATATATATATATTATACTGAAATAAACCCCAATAATACCATGTCAGTATATAGATATACTGTGATGGTATCATAGAGGTCTCACTGAAGGATTGAAGCAAACATCAATGATACCATGACACTATATAGATATACTGTGATGGCATCACTACGGACTGAAGCAAAATCCAATGATACCATGTCAGTATATATATATATATATATACTGTGATGGTATCATGAAGGTCTGATTGAAGGATTGGACATCAATGATATCATGACACTATATAAATATAATGTGATGGTATCATGGAGGTCTTACTGAAGGTTTGAAATAGTCATCAATGATATCATGATAGTATATAGATATACTGTGATGGTATCATTACGGACTGAAGCAAACTCCAACGATACCATATCAACATACATATGTTGTGATGGTATCATAGAGGTCTGACTAAAGAATTGAAGCACAAACATCAATAATACCATAACATTATATAGATATACTGTAAAGGTATCATTGAGGTCTCATTAAAGAATTGAAGTAGACATCAATGATACCATCACGGTATATAGATATACTGTGATGGTATCATGGAGGTCCCACTAAAGATTGAAGTAGACATCAATGATACCATGACAGTAAATAGTTATACTGTGATGGTATCATTACAGACTGAAGCAAATGAAAAAAACAGAAAAAAAGAGAATCAAATAACATTACAAAAAAAAAGAGAAATAAATAAAATAAAAAACAAAAATTTAAAAAGGACCGAAAATATGAATTAGCTTGTGGTGAAAAATAAAGAATATTATGATTTGAGAAAAAAATAAATGAAAAAGGAGAAAAAAATAAAGAATAAAGAAATAAACGAAAAAAAAAGAAAAGGAAAGGAACAAGAAATAAGGAAATTGAAAAATAAAGAGAAAATAAAAAATAAAAAACATAAAAATAAAAGGAACCAATAAAGGAAAAAAAATAATAGTAGAAAAAAAAAGAAGTAGGGAAAAAACTAAATGAATAAAGAAATAAACGTGAAAAAAGAAAAAAAAAAGAAAGAAAAAATAAGAAGAAAAGGAGTATATAAAATTAAAATTGAGTGTCAATTAGATTATGGTGTAAAAAGAAAATAAAAAATAAAATAATTTTAAGAAAATAAATAAATGAACAAAGATGCATACAAAGGAAAACAGAAAAAAAGAAAAGAAAAGAAGTAGAGAAATTAAAAAATAAATAAAAGAGAGATAAATAAATAAAGCTACAAGGAAAGGGGACAATTTATATAATTAGTTAGAAAGACATTTTATGTAAGGAGGCATTTAACTATAAATAGTTTGCTGGCATGGATGTACTTTCCCCAAAAAAATTCACGGGTATCCTATTGTGGTTGTCCCATTTAAA
The DNA here is from genome assembly GCA_031232105.1 of Capsicum rhomboideum. NCBI lineage: Eukaryota > Viridiplantae > Streptophyta > Magnoliopsida > Solanales > Solanaceae > Capsicum > Capsicum rhomboideum. The sequence goes on along the minus strand of CP124712.1, from coordinate 8,536,821 downwards.
TAATACCTACCTTATATTTTTTTTTTTGTACAAATACCCAAATTAGATAATTTTCAGGCGAAATAATATACTTCTTTTCGTTTCCGCATCAAACACATATAACTTAAACTTTAGTGAATTTTAACATGTGTTTCAATCATGCATGATTGAGCAGATACATATATCAAAAAATTGAAATGGTAGTATGTTTGAATGTTTAAATTTTAAAAATATTTTTTTTTTTTGACAAAAACTTTCAAACTCACATGTCTGAAAGTTCAACCTGTTTTTACATATAGTTCAGTCATTTATGTATGAAAGAACTGCAGATTTGGAAAAAAAATATTTAGAAGTGTTAAATAAGTTTGTTAGATTTGTATGTTTTTGATAAATTAATGATTGTACATATTCTTTATGATATATAGAACTTACGTTAAATTTGAGCTTATTTAGAGTATATTTGAATGTTAAATAATGTGTTGAATTGCTGAAATTTGAAGAGCAAATTATTATTTTTGTCCAGATGCACATGTCTGAAATTTCAACCCATTTTTACATGTATTTCAGTCATGTATGACTGAGGTGCAAACATACATGAAAAGATTTAGACAAATATAATCGAAAGTTTAATCAATTTTTACATAGACCTCAGTAAAAAATGTCCGAACTCATACAAACATCAGGCGAAAACGTTCAATATTTAACCTTCACAAGGCCAAACTTTTAGGCGCGAGTATCTGAAGTTACCAAGCATCATATGCGATTATTGACTTCTTGCCCAAAATAGGTAAACTTACAAAATAAATTATAAAGCATGTATTAGTTGAAGAGTGGCCGAACAAGATACAAAACATATCATAAATGTTGAATTTTAAGAAAGAGGGGGGGAGGGGGGGTTTTCCCGCGTATGCACCTTTATTTATATTCTTTCTATTTTAGAATTATCAATGGAGAATCTTTCTAAAAAAAATCTCTCTGGCAAAACACAATTCGTCGAGTTCAATTCAAGGTACTTCTTATGAGTTGGGATAGATCATATTTGCATTTCCACTATGTTCCAGCAGCCATCGAAAGCAAGGAAGATCAGGTCGTTATATTCTACCAAATAGATGTCAATGCTCCTAAACTGTTATAGGAGTCTAATTATCATTCCCTTCCCACAATGCTAGAAAGATAAAGCTTTTCTTCTTTCAGTGAAACTTAATTGTCTTGTCTTTATGTGCATTTCTTTTATTTAAGACAACCTGCCAGCCAGGGGAAGGATCTAATCCTTCACAAAAAGTCAACAATTCCACATATTTTGACCAATTCAAGGTGAAAAATGAGGTTGCTGTTAAATAGAGACTTCAAAAGCGGTTATTCGTGGACTTCTTTCATTTCTGAACTTAACCGATAAAACTTTAAGCCAAAGAAAAAAGTTAAAATTTAATAAAAACAATTAAATTGTTGGGCCCATGCAGTGCCATCTGGTATTAATATATAATCCCATAGGTATAGCTGGTAAGGTTGGAATTATTTCACATAACAATTGACAACAACAACTCTATCCCCTCTGCCAACAAGCCGACAAACAAACCAATTGCTCAGACACATCATGTATGACTGAAATACATTATACATGACGCGAACTCTTACCTTTGTAAAAATGCCTGAACTCTTATTTTTGCAATTCATACTAAACATAAGACAACTTTCAGATGCGAGTATTTGAAGTTATCTAGCTTCAGATGCTGTCTGACTTCTTGCCCAAAGTGAGAAAAACTTACAAGATAAATTGTGAAGCCAGTATTAATTAAATAACCACATTAAAAATGATTTTCCATGCATTTCTCCTGACAATATATCAAGAATAATTCATTTTAGGACTATTTCTAAACTTAACCCGATAAAACTTCAAGAAACTTCAAGCTAAAGAAAAAGAATCAAAATTTAAGGTGTGTCATGTTGTTTACCGATTTTAGTGAAATCTGTATTTTCCAATAATAACTTCAATCACATGTTAAAAATAAAATAAGAACAATCACATGAAGTTGAAACTCTGTATTCACAACTTTGAACTTTAATAAGTTCAACCTAACTCATGAACTACAACAAAATGAAGTTCAAACTATTTTCTGGAAAATAGCAAAACCAAACTTTATAGAAAGAGATGAAGATTAGAAGATTCAATTCCATCGAATTCACGGTGTGTCCTTAAGAAAATTATTCTCCTCAAGTACCCGAGATTATGGAATATATCCTCCCAGGATAAAATGAATCACTTCGATAGAATGGCGGTACCTCAAATTCTGTCGAACTACGAACGAACTCAACGATTTGTAAATCACACTTGAGTTTTTATCAAGAAGAAGGTGTTTTTCACTTCGAAATTTCATCACCATACTTGAGGAAAAATTCAGGTATTTATAGTCAAAAGGTGGTACTTCAGAAAGGAAGCAATGGTTCCAGAAAAGAGGCACTGTTTTGGACCGTCGGGACCAACTGCACCCGCAGGTGCCATTTTGGCACAAAACAGAAAGTTGTCAATGGTCTGCGCTGTCCACCTGCGCGGGCAGGTTGGTTTTTTCGTCTTCAAACAGTGCCTCGAAGGGTCATGTCCCTTAAAGGTGCGTTGTGACATGCGTCCGCACTTCATCATGTCCGTCCACAAATGGAGAATATTTTCGAATCGGATTTTTGGATTAAAACATCATTAACTCTCAAGTTTCAAACGAATTTTGTCCAAAAAGGTAGTCTCTCGATCGATCATTTGACAAATCCAAATCCAAATTCAAATTCGAAGCCGAGCCGAGCGAGCGACGACGGCTTGACTTGTTCTTACCTCACTATCCATATGAAGGAGTGCTTCCATACTTAAGCACAAGAATGTTTCCTTCTCCCACCAATGTGGGAGAATAATTTTTTCATAAAGTGAACATGCATTTCACTTTTCCTCCATTTTCCATTCATATTTTCACTAGAACCCAACAATCCCCCACATTAATGGGGAATGGCTATTTCATAAAAAATATTCGGCCAAGTGTGTGATCTACAAGCAAAGACTAATTGCATCTAGATAAGTAGGTTTCTCTTTGAACTTTCTGTAGTAAACTTGCATCGGATGCACTCGGTCAATCGGTAGATGTGATATCTTTGAACATTCGAACTTTAATGTACACATAGGCAATACAAGTCACATAATCAACCTTTTACCATTTATGGTTCTCACGGTTTTGTTCGTTTCAGCCATGAACACTACCTGGTTTCATGAGAGCTTAGAGAATAGGCCTATACTGTCATTCTCCTTGAAGCGGCTTCCACTTCACTCTCACATAGGTGATTCCTAAACATTTAATCCTATAGATCAAATAATTTGGTCAAATCTGCCAAACTTAGAAACCATTAATAGACTACCAACCATAAGTCTTATCCTTGTTTGCTGAACATTATCTTCATCATGAGAATGGGTTGAGTTAATTGACAATGTTGAACCGTCAGTCACAACTTTGTTTTATCTCCTTGAACCTAGCTCTTGGGATCTCCAGTCCGCTAGGTAGAGTTACCGCCATGATGACTTATCCTAGGCCGTAAACCCATTCCATTCGATGATCTCTCAACTCCCTCTCTAGATAGGCCTTTTGTAAGTGGATCCGATATATTATCCTTTGACTTCACATAGTCAATCGTGATAATTGTGCTAGAGAGAAGTTCTCTAATGATATTATGTCTCCGTCGTATATGATGAGATTTATTGTTATACATCATGCTCCCTTCCCTACCTATTACCGCTTGATTATCACAGTGTATGCATACTGGTGCCAAAGGTTTGGGCTAATAAGAAATATCTTCCAAGAAATTTCAGACCTATTCAACTTCTTCACCGGCTTTATCTAACGCGATAAATTCACATTCTATTGTAGAGCGGCCAATACATGTCTGTTTGGATGATTTCCAAGAGACTGCTCCTCCACCTACAGTAAATACATATCCATTTGTGGATTTTACTTTATTTGATCCGGTGATCTAATTTGCATCACTATATCCTTATATTACCGCAGTATATTTGTTATAATGCAAAGCACAGTCTTGAGTATGTTTTAAATACCCCAAAACTCTTTTCATTGCCATCCAATGAGTTTGATTGGGATTGTGCGTGTACCGACTCAATTTACTAATAGCACATGCTATATCTGGTCGCGTACAGTTCATGATATACATCAAACTTCCCAACACTCTTACATATTTCAATTGTGAGTCACTTTCACCTTCATTCTTTTGAAGTGCAAAGCTCACATCCAATGGTGTTTTGGCAATATTGAAATCTAAATACCTGAACTTGTCAATTACTTTTTCAATGTAATGAGACTGTGACAACGCTAAGCCTTGTGGAGTTGTATGAATTCTTATCCCTAAGATTACATCTGCAACTCCAAGGTCTTTCATATCAAACTTGCTCTCAAGCATTCATTTCATAGCATTTATGTCAGAAATGTCTCTACTGAAGTTCCTCTAAACTTTAGTTTGTAAAAAGAACTGATCTAGCCTTAGAGATTCTATTATTGTATCATGTATGATTCTACTAAACACTATCATTCTACTCACATGAGTATCTTGTAATTAATGGACCAACTTCTTCCTATCTCCGTAGTGTTATTGTAAAATCTACATTAGAATTGGTTTACAAATCTGATGGAAAACCATTCTTCTGGCATGACCTCTGCTACTCTAAGCCTGTTTTGTTTGTTTTATTTTGCTATAACAAGTATACATCATTGACTATTGTCTTGTCAAAATATAGTGGGATCTTCAGACACATAAGCATATACCATTTAGGTAAAAAAATGTAAACCTCTTTTGTTCCCCAAAGATCTCATATGGTCTTCAATTTCTAGTAATTAAAGTGGAATACTGCTTGCTAAGGTGATCTGGTAATTGATCAATTAAATAATAATGTATTAGTAATGATGATTACTTGACAGAGAGAAGACAAATGTTGAACCTTTTTTCAATTGTTTCTTTATGGGCTTCATTTTTTGACCTTTTGGAGTTATGAACTTACACATTTGCTCGAACCTAGTTGTGACCTTCCCTGTTTTTTTATAGTTACTGGCTTGCTGCTATGTTCTGTTTTGCATAAGCTGAATCAAAGAATTAAAGCTACCCATATGGACATGAAAATCATCTTTCTTTATCGGGCTCACGTAGAAATTTGGGCTTATATTGATTGTTTGCAATGGGTATGGATTAAAATTGTAGTTGAGTTATTGTTGGTTTTTTTTTTCTTTTACCTTTAAAATAAGTTGACTTGTATTTGGGAGCGGTAAATGAAGAGTGTTTTCTACTTTGGTAGTTCATGAAGAAGTCCAATTCTTTATCAATTAGTTAGATTTACGTTCTTCAGAATCAGCTTGTCTCTATACAATTGTCTTAATGTATCTCTTTTACTATTTTTCTGCGTAGTCCTTTATTATGTAAGAATATGAATGAGAGCAATATTTTACATCTTTTAAAAATGAATAGAAATGTATGATTGGGGTGCTCGTATATGAGGTAGACTAACATTTTTGGTAGATATTAATGAGTAGTACAGTGTACTAATTGCTAATTTGCTATGGTATTGATTTTTACTTGTTACCAACCCACTTATCTTTATTGCTGTAATAGCCTGAAAACAATACACTTGAGATATGAATATTAATTGGGGGCATACACTGATCAATCTTTGAGAGTGGTCTGAAACTCTCAAATTAAGAAAATCTCCTTCAATATGTCCAGATGCAGCGAGTCATTGACTATGCTATCAAGCATATACTTAATGTATAAAGTATAGTACCATATCTAAAACCTTAAAGCGGTAAGGATTAAGAAATCTATACATGCTTAGAAAGATGTCTTCTGCTGGCAGAATAGAGGAGCCAATCCAATTCTCAATAGTCAATATATTGTTAAAATCTCTATTTAGAAGTCCAGTCTCTTGAATACTATTACTCGACTAGATGAAATCTTGCCATAGACTCAAAGTTATCTATTGTGACTCTCATTCTTTACATGTACTATTGTAAGATGAGTCATGACTTAGCCTGCAGGATACTCAGGCTTACATGAATAAACTGCTCATAAATTATTTAAACTTGATGCTCGATAGTAAATCTCTATAATAATAGAAAAAGTGTATATAGAACTTGCCCTATATGTAATAATATACTTTCAGTAGAGTAATATATATATTAACAAGTTAAAATCTACTATTAAATGGAGTTACTGCAAGTGTTACAAAGATGCAAAAGAAAAGGATTAACCCAAGAAAGAATATTATTTGTTGTTTTTTGCTAATTTGGTAGCTGTTTTATTTCTACTTAGTTGATGATTCTCGATATTCCTTTCTTAATTGATAGACATATATTGTTTTGGAAATTTCATGTAGTTGTCTCATAAGAGAAGATTGACGGTTGCTAAGTTTAGGGGAAGAACTTGTGTCGGAAAGAGAATACTACAACAGAGAAGGTAAGGAGTTATATACTGCTAAAGGTATTAATTTTGTATTGTAGATGTCTCAAATAATTACTCTATTTAGAAAGTTATATGTTGATGTATAAATGGTTTTATATTGATTAGGCTAATTGGTGCATATAAGTTTTTCCCCTTCCCAGCATGTATGCTTTTTTTTTTAAAACATACTTTCCTTTACTTTAAAATTTCAAAGCCTTTAAAGAAAATAATACAAATCCTTTAAATGAGAAAATAATACAAATTCTTTAAATGATCTGCATTCATTCAGTTTTTCATGTATGATATCATCATTTTTCTTAAAGTAATCTGTATCCATCCAGTTTTCAATACTGTGACAGTCCAATATAATGCAATATTGTTTACCTTCACGATTTATAGTTCTATTTAGAAAGTTGTCTGATTGTTTCATATTTTTCCCATTATCACAAGTATCCCTCAACAAGGTGGCGCGAGTTCCTCAGATAGCCCAAATCACCTTAACCATGTTCGAACATCAGCTCAAAGTAGCATACCACCAGTGTTACCTATTCAAGCATTAGATCATAGTAGTACTCCACATATTCATGTGGAACCATCTCCAGTTATTCCTAATCAAACCAACACAGTAGGCGAGGGTACATCTTCTCACAACAACATTACAGGTGATCAAGTTGAGTCCAGCAATACCAATAGATCGCGAACGCTTGTTACTCTTTCTCCCGATGGGTTAGTCATACTATTACTTTTTTATGTGATATTATTGATATATCGTATGCCTTCAAAAAATGTATTCTAAATTGTTCAGGTTAGAGCCTTCTGGAGACTGCTCTAGTTTTATATTTGATTCTTTCAAGAATGAACTTGATCCTAACGGAATCAACTGGAAAAGTGTCCCAGAAGAGATGAAAGAATTTTATTTTAGAGAATTCAAGGTATAATCCATCACAATTGAATTTAGAATCTGTATTACTTTCATATATTTGACTAATGTTATTACTTTATAAAATTATTTCAGAAGGCATTCTATTGGGATTCCTCAATTAATGCTATTGTGAAGAAAGAATGGGATCGTAAGGCAGCAAAAAGATATAGTGATTTCGCTTCCAAAGTAAAAACAAATAAGATTAAACTGGATCGGATTCCAGAGAATGTGTTGAACAATTGGAAGATACTTTGGGCAGATGATAAGTGTGTTGAAAAGTCAAAAATAAATACAAAAAATCATCGTGGTGGTGGAGATGGATGTGCTTCTGGGACTCACACGGGTGGCTCTATCACGATTGGGGAGCATCGAAAAAGAATTGTAAGTGTGTTTTATATGAAATCTATGATTATAATTTCATTTTTTGATAAATTAGATTTTGCAAAGTTGTTGTTAACATAATAGATTGGGCTTCTTCAGCTGTTGTTTGGAAGAGATGGTTGAGTGATGCTTACTGAGGGATTGTACCTTATTATAAGGTTTTGATTGGTGCTTACTGAGGGATTGCTTCTCATTAAGGTTTTGATTGAATATATTTTGAGACAGAGATCCGATTTTGAGTTAATTATAATAACTTTTGTATAGGCTATTGAAAAAGGTCGAGATCCAACACCAAGTGAGATACATTTACACGTCCATACACATAATCACGATGGAAAATCTTTTGTTGCTGCACGATCCCAAGTGTTACATGTAAGTCATTACTTTATAGAAATTTCATCTCTTGTTCATCTCTCTCCCTTCTATTACCCTCTTTTTTTTTCTTGTTCTTGTATACCTCATACTCTATCCCCACTTATAGGATCACACTAGATTGTTGTTGTATAACTCATACCCTAAATTAAGTATTTTGAACTGGTTTCCTTTCTCAGTGATGAACTCCGAGAAGGGATCTCTTTGATGGATCAATTATATAATTAGAACCATCATCAATAGTGAAGGTTGTAAATGCATAAATCTTTAGGTTACTGTATGCAGAATCTTTTTTATGTTGTGTGATAAAGAGAAATTAGAGTGTATGAAGACAAGAGTAGGACCTGTGACAGTATAGACAAAGGACTAGCATTTATGTGTAATGTGAGGGCACTTATGGACATTAGAACTAGACTTCAAAAAACACACTCAATGATTCGTAAATCACACTTGAGTTTTTATCAAGAAGAAGGTGTTTTTCACTTCAAAATTTTGTCACCATACTTAAGGAAAAATTCAGGTATTTATAGTCAAAATGTGGTGCTTCAGAAAGTAAACAATGGTTCCATAAAAGAGGCACTGTTTTGGATCGTCGGGACCACTTGTGCCCGCAGGTGACCCTGCGTCTGCAGGTGTCATTTTGGCACAAAACAGAAAGTTGTCAATGGTCTGCGCTGGCCACCTGAGCCCGCAGGTGATCACCTGCACGGGCAGGTTGGCTTTTCCGTCTTCAAACAGTGCCTCGAAGGGTCATGTCCCTTAAAGGTGCGTTGTGACATGCGTCCTCACTTCATCATGTCCGTCCGCAAATGGAGAATATTTTTCTATCATATTTTTGGATTAAAACATCATTAACTCTCAAGTTTCAAATGAATTTTATCCAAAAAGATAGTCTCTCAATCCATCATTTGACAAATTCAAATCCAAATTCAAATTCAAATCTGAAGCCGAAGCCGAGCGACCGACAACGACGACAGCGCAAGGTTTAACTAGTTCTTGCCTCACTATCCACATAAATGAGTGCTTCCACACTTAAGCACAAGAATGTTTCCTTCTCCCACTGTTGATAATGTATTGGACGCTAGACTGGTGGATCTTAATGGTATAATTCTTGATAGGAAATCTATGGGTGAGTATGTATTTTGGACAATTAAAGGAGGTGGTGGTGCAATTTTTGGTGTCATTTTACCCTTCAAAATCCAACTTATTCAGGTCCCCCAAACTGCGACTTACTTCAGAATTGAAAGGTTTTTAGACTAGAATATTATCGACGCTGTTGTCCAGTGGCAGAATGTTGCTAACAAAATTGACAATGATCTCTTCATGAGACTACTTATACAACCAATTACAGTAAGAAACAAAAACAAGGCCAGGGGTGTAAAGAATACAAAGACGATACGAGCAACATTCATAGTGCTGTTCCTCGGTGATTCTTGTAGATTAATGTCTCTCATTAGCAAAGAATTCCCTGCTTTGGGTGTATTTGTTTCTAAGTCCAGACTCTTGTTATGTATCATAATTTTTTAAAGTGTTTCTATTTCGGATAAATATAGGGGCTACATTTATTGTGTTGCGTATGTTTTCCTATTATAAACTTAAAAAAAAATAGATAAAGGTAAAAAATTTATGGAGTGTCCTATTTTGATCTCTCCATTATTAAGACAACTTTCAGGCGAAAGAATATACTCCTTTTTTGCTTATTCAGACACATATAATTGAGATTTTAATATGTGTTTAGTCATGTGAAAGCACACATAGGTTTGAATAAAGGCATAATATATAAACACGACCTTTAACTTGGCGTCAAATTATAACTATGACCTTTAACTTTGCTAGTGTACAAATAGGCCCTTTAACTATACAAAAGCTGGACAAAAAAATACTCCAATCCTACCTGGCAAAATGGGTGAATACACTGAAAATGACGCACCTCAGAGCTAAAATTTGAGCCCCCAACAGTAAAAAAATGCGTAAATGACTATTATGCCCCTAATGAATCCTTTTTATATAGGCATAATAGATAAATAGGACCTTTAACTTGACATCAAATTATAACTATGACCTTTAACTTTACCAGTGCACAAGTAGGCCATTTAACTATACAAAAACTGAACAAAAAAGCACTCCAATCCTGCAACTCATATGGGTGAAACTCAATCGCTCCTACGTGGATTAGTTATCCACTCCGATACTGCCACTTAATTAAAAAAACACATGTAGATTTTAGATTTAAAAAAAGAAGAAAAATAATTAATATACCGCATAATAAAAAAAACACGTACTTTTGAGATCTTTTAAAGAAAAAAACAACAACAATCCATTGATTAGAAAGAGGATAAAGTGGGAATTTGATTTGAAAAGGGGGATGTATATAAAAAGGTTTCATTAAGGGCATAATAGTCATTTACCCTTTTTTCACTGTTGGGGAGCTCAAATTTTAGTTCTGACGTGCGTCATTTATTTTGAGTGTATTCACGCCTTTTGCCAGGTAAGATTGAAGTTTTTTTTTGTTCAGCTTTTGTATAGTTAAAGGGCATATTTGTACACTGACAAAGTTAAAGGTCATAGTTATAATTTAAAGCCAAGTTAAAGGTCCTGTTTATGTATTATGCCTTTTTTTAATTAGGAGGTAGCATCTGAGTGGATTACTAATCCACATAGGAGCGATTGAGTTTCACGCATATGAGTTGCAGGATTGGAGTAATTTTTTTGTTTAGTTTTTGTATAGTTAAAGGGCCTACTTGTGCACTGATAAAGTTAAAGGTCATAGTTATAATTTGATGCCAAGTTAAAGGTCCTATTTATGTATTATGCCTTGAATAAATCGAAAGGTTGTTAAATAGGTGTGTTAGATTTGTTGCTATATTGACAAACTATGATGGATATTTGTTTTTTTATTGATACATGAAATTTATGTTTCAAATATGAACTTATTTGGAGTAGATTTGAGTATTTAAATTTAAAAAATAAAATTATTATTTTTTTGACAAAAACCTTCTAGACTCACATGTCAGAAATTTTAAGCCATTTTTATGTGTAGTTCAGTAATATATGCATGACTAAACGGAGAAGTGCACAAATACCTGCTTTTGATGTAACCATTTAATTAATATCTGCTTAATAATTTTTTGGGAAGTTTACTCGCTTTGGACAAGAAGTCAGACAATTACGTTTGAAGCTTGATAACTTCAGTCACTCGCGTTTGAAAGTGTGGCCTTGTGAAGGCTAAACATCAGACATTTTCGCATGATGTTTAGTATGACTTACAAAGATAAAATTTTTGACATTTTTGACTGAGCTGCATATAAAAATTCTTTTTGATAAATAAACTTTTATTACCAAAGTGGGATTTACAGCTCAAAGGAAAAAAAAATCAGCAGTTCTACTGGACCTGGATGTAATCCCATGCTCTGATACCTATAATACTAAAAAAAAATCAGAGCGTCATCACTACTGAGCTACGAGTAGCAGTGTAGTTCTCCCAGTTTGCTAGAAAGTTTAGCTAGGCTTCAATCTTTCTCGAACAAAGGCCTCCTATAATCAACCTCAGAATGACATCGGTAGTTCTATGTTTGTTGTGGAACACTCTACAATTCCTCTCCTTCCAAATGTAGTTGACACATCCTGCTAAGACCATCCTGTATATTTAAGTTGTAGGACTTCTTCCATTACAGTTTGCAATGGTCCTGGCAACTTCTTCAGGCCAAGTCAATGGTAGTCAACATTTTCATTGCCAGTATAGTAATCTTTGCCAAACTTTAGCTAAGACAACACACTTAAAAGCAAGTGAGACACACTTTCTTCCTCCTAGTTTATAAATTGGGAAGATTGACTCACTACTTATTCCCCATTCACTAACCTATATCTGATGTAGAGTCTGTAATGAGCAGCTAATCTAAGGATAAATATCCACTTAGGAGCACTATAGTTATTACATACTATTCTTCTCATAGGTATCTTAGTGAAGTTGCCTCTGAGCTTCTTATAGAACTTTTTGATAGTCAGTACCTTAAACTTAGTCATAATAATTCCTGCATGTGTAACATACTTGCCTACTTTTAGTATCTTCTTTAGCACCCAGGACACTTGATTACATTTAGTTTCCTATACTGCCTCCATGCTTCCATAGTATTAGTATACCTATAACACCCATAATCTATATTTCTTCTTGCACAAATTCCAAAATTACTTGCACATTGCTGCCTTATTTCAAATTTCCACATCAATGAAGTTTACTTCTCCTACAACCTTAGGTTGACAGATATATCCCAAGCAATGGAAGCTTTATTGGATTTCTCCTTATCACCTGTCCATAGAAATCTTCTACAGGTAGTCACAATGAGCTTGATTACCTTCTTTGGCAACATAAATACTTGAGACCAAAGACTTTGATAGAAAGGAGAACACTTTTGATTAGAGTAGTTCTTCTAGCATACGATAGAAATCTACTAGTCCAACTGGAAACTTTACCCATCATCCTTTCCACTAAGGGTTGACATTGTATGATAGATAAACTTTTTGACCTGAGAGGAACCCCGAGGTATCTAAATGGGAGGTCTCAGTAACCCCAAGATATTAAGGATCTGCTCTTTGTTAATCGATTGTAGGAACTATAAGGATTCGAGGATCGAGTTGATTGCCCAGGAGTTAGCTCGAGGATACAATCTAAGAGAAGAAGAAGAAACAGAGAGATAGAGAGAAATTGAGAGAAAAAGAATTGAGTTTATTTCATATCATGACTGTAACTGAATGATTACATGTCATATTAATAGAAAATACAAGTTGATCGAGCTATTCTAACTAACTGAAACAGTTGCAGCTAACAGACTCAACTAACTGCTCTTTAACTAATTTTTGGAACTCGACTACTGTAGCAACACTGTATGTAACTAACTTTTGAATTCTAACCTGCATTTTTATTTACGATAACAGTACTCCCCCCTAATACAAGATCTTTGTCCTCAAGGATCAAAAGATGGAAAACGAGTCTTTAACACATTAACAAATTCCCAGGTGACAGCATCAGCAGGAAGATCAATCCATTTCACCAACACCTGAGCAACAACTTTGTTTCCCTTATTGACCATCCTTCGTTGTAAAATACACTCAGGCTGAGGACAATTAGGATTAGCCAACTCCACAGTAGGGGGCAAGATATAGTTATAGGTACTTCATAACACCTTTTCAATAAGGAAACATGAACTGTAGGGTGGATCTTGACAGAATTAGGTAACAAGAAAGTGTACTTTTTATGATCTGAAAAGGTCCATAATACTTAGAAGCTAGCTTATAAGTAGAGTGCTGAGAGATAGTAGCTTGCTTATAGGGTTGTACCTTAAAGTAGACCCAGTCACCAACATCAAAGTGTCTATCACTCCTATGTGAATCTGCCTGTTGTTTCATTCTCACTTGATCCCTGAAAAAGTGGTGCTTTAATAGTTGCAATTTAAGCACCCTATTAAGTAATGTAGTGTCAACATCAGCAAAGGCTGACTCTCTTGGTAAATAAGGAAGGGGTAGAGGAGGAGGCCTCCCATATAGAGCCTCATAAGGTGTGGTTTGAATAGCAAAATGAAAGCAAGTATTATACTAATACTCAGCCATAGGTAAATAGGTGAACCAAGTAGAAACATCATCACAGTAGTAGCATCTTAAGTAGTCTCAATACATCTATTCAGTACCTCAGTTTGACCATCAGATTATATTGCGAATGGTAGGCTGTCGAAGTATGCAACAACACATCTTGAAGGCTAAAGAGTTCCTGCCAAAAGGAGCTGAGGAAAACAACATCCCTATCACTTGTAATTGATCTTGTAGACCATGTAACTTCACAACATTATCTAGGAAAACCTGAGCTACAGACTGAGTTGTATAAGGATGTTTCAAGGGAAGGAAATGGCCATACTTTCTCAGTCTATCAACCACCACTAAAATGACCTCATAACCATGAGATTTAGGTAGACCATCAATGAAATCCATGCTAATTTGAGACCATACTACCTAAGGAATGGGTAGAGGTTACAGTAAACCAGGGTAAGCAGCAAGATCTGATTTATTTTTCTGACAGATATCACACCTTTGAATGAACTTCTTCACTTCTGTTCTGATGTTCTTCCAATAGAACAATGCTAGTAACCTTTTGAGAGTGGCCTCCAATCCAGAATGCCCTTTATGAGGACCAGCATGCCACAAAGTCATGATATTAGTTCTTAGACTCTGAACCTTTCCAATCACTAACTTCCCTTTCCTTCTCAATTGACCCTGTAAACAAGTGAATTGTTTATGAGATGGGGGTCAATCTGTAAGTCTGTAATGATCTTCTTGAGCTCAGGATCAGTATGCCAACTGTCTACAATAGCATCAAATAGATCAGTATTGGTAGGGAAAACAGTAAGGCCAAGTAACTCAGCACCAGTAACCCTTGAGAGGGCATCAACCACTTTATTTTCAGCACCTCTTTTATACTCAATAATGTAGTCAAATGGCATCAATTTAGTCAGCCACAACAATTGAGAATTTGTATGCAATTTCTGTTCCATTAAGAACTTCAATGCCTTTTGATCAGTTCTAAGGATAAACTTCTGACCTAAAAGATACTGTGACCACTTAGTAACAGCGTGAACAATAGCAAGGAGTTCCCTATCATATACTGATAATGCAACATATTTTGGAGATAAAACTTTGCTAATAAAAGCTATAGGGTGCCCTTCCTGCATCAATACAGCACCAATACCATATCCACTAGCATCAGTTTCCATAATAAATTGCTTGCTAGCATCAGGTAAAGTTAGGACAGGAGATTGAGTCAATGCATCTTTCAATTGTACAAATGCATCATGAGCAGCAAAGTTTCATTTAAACCTTTCCTTCTTTGTCAAATCAGTAAGAGGCTTGCAGATAACTCCAAAACCTTGGATGAATCTCTTGTAATACCCAGCCAGTCCTAAAAAAACCTCTTAACTGTTTCAATGTAGTATGAATAGGTCAATGCCTGACAGCTTGGATCTTCTGAGGGTCAGTAGAGACACCTTCAATAGTGATAAAATGACCAAGATACTCAATCCTGTGGACACCAAAAAAGCACTTGCTCTTTTTGGAAAACAACTGATGCTCAACCATTTTTAGAAACACAGACCTCAGATGTACCATATGTTCTTCCATAGTTCTACTATATATCAAAATATCATCAAAGAAAACCAACACATACTTCCTTAAAAACTTCTGAAATATAGAATTCATCAACCCTTGGAAGGTTGCAGGAGCATTTGATAATCCAAAAGGCATGACTAAGTACTCAAAATGTCCAGAATGAGTTCTAAAAGCAGTTTTAGGAACATCTTCTTTAGACATCCTCAATTGATGATATCCAGATCTTAAGTGAATTTTTGAGAAGACCTTGGATCCACCTAATCGATTGCAGGAACCATAAGGATTCGAGGATCAAGTTGATTGCCCAGGAGTTAGCTCGAGGATACAATCTAAGAGAAGAAGAAGAAACAGAGAGATAGAGAGAAATTGAGAGAGAAGGAATTGAGTTTATTTCATATCATGACTGTAACTGATTGATTACATGTCTTATTAATAGAAAATACAAGTTGATCGAGCTATTCTAACTAACTGAAACAGTGGCAGCTAATAGACTCAACTAATTGCTCTTTAACTAATTTCTGGAACTCGACTATTGTAGCAACACTGTACGTAACTAACTTTTGAATTCTAACCTATATTTCTATTTACGATAACACTCTTGTAAGACTGGTTTAACCCAACTGAAATAGAAACATGCCCTGAGGCATTTTAGATTCACTAAAACAATTAGCTAGCTAGTAGCTACACATACATTGTATCTCCTTTGCAAAACAGCAATAGATCATCCGCAATGCCTAGTGGGTGATCTTCATTCTTGCACACTTCGGATGAAATTTAAAAGCTGGGTTTTTGATCATCTTCTTCAAAAGTCTACTCAAGTACTCCATTACAAGTATAAAGCGATAGGGGACACTGTATCCCCTGCTTGAGACCCTCCTTGACTGCAAAGTGTTTATATGGAAGACCATTTATAATGATTGAGTATGACACTGTTCTTAGGCAAACTATGATCCAATTGATGTATTTCTGAGAAAACTGCAGCCCTTGTAAGACTTATTCTATGAATCCACTCTACAGAGTCCTATGTCTTCTGCATGTCTACTTTAATTATGCATCTTGGTAAGATACCTTTCCTTCTATACCTTTTGATGAGTTCGTGGCTTAGAATTATATTGTCAGTAATGATCCTTCTTGGTACAGGCCATCTTGACTGTAATCCACCAAATCATCCATCACCTTTTACAGTCTTCTAGTGATCAACTTAGATATTATCACTACAACAAAAAGGTGGTTTTAGAGGCTAAAAAAAATGCCTTTGGAGGTAATAGTTATGGTTGCCAAAACCTTTACCATCTATTAAACTTTGACCATTGATTTTGGCGTCACTAAAGCCTTAAGCGGCCATACAGGGAAATGCTGGTAAAGGTATGTTTTATTGCTCCTAAACATCACATACTTCAATGGCAGTTGTGTAGCGGCAAGCCGGCAACAATGATTGCCGTTAAATCCAATAAAAATGACTAATTATATCCTTTTAGTGTCCATTTTTAAGGCCGATAAATCTAATTAAATTGCCGTTAAAAGTCACAATCTTTAACGACAATTATTTGTAGCAATTATATTGGCTACGTTAAATGACTTAAATTTCCCTTATAACGTCCATTTTTATGATAGGTAAATTTAATTGAATTGCCTCTAATAATTACCTTCTTTAACGATAATTGATTTATGGCAATTATATGGCTACGATAAATGAATTAATTTTCACTTTTAGTGTCCACTTTTTTAGCCCACAAATTTAATAAGTCACTAAAAGCCACAAGATTTATTTGTAATACTCCCTCCGTCCCATTTTATGTGTCGCCTTTTGATCGGGCACAGAGTTTAAGAAATAAATGATGACTTTGTAAAGTTTACAAAATTGCCCCTATTAAAGTCACTTTAATATTTTTCTTTTAGTTGTCTTTTATTATTAAGTGGGACCCAGTGAAGATAAAATGGGGATGATGTCATTAAATTGTTGTCAAATAAGGAAATATGACATTCTTTTTGGGACTGACCAAAAAGGAAATAGCGACACATAAAATGGGACGGAGGGAGTAATAAATATAATTAAATTAGTAGTAAAAATATGAAAAACTAGAGTGCATGTGCATATAATATAAAGTGACACTACTTAACACAAAAGCCTTCACCGCACGCTGTTTGATTGTGAAGAAGTTATCCATTCACAATATGGAATAAAAATAACACTACAATTTCGAAATAATTAATCCCAGAATGAGTTATTCCAACCAAATATAAGATTAACTCATTCTGAAATTAATTATCCCTTATTCCTTATACTAAACTAGCCCTACCGGACATAGCTGATAAGGTTGGTCCCAACTTCACATTAACAATTAACAACATCACCTCTATTCCCTCTGCCGACAAACAAACCAATTGCTCTCTCCCTTCACAGTAGGTTCATTTCCTTTTCCTTGCAATAATAAAAATGGTAGCTTTCATTCATCAATTCATAATATTATATGGTAACCATGTCTTGTTCTTATCTTGTTCTACTTCTTCATTTTCTCTTCCTTTTAAACTTCATTTCCTTATCTCATGCTTCTTCTGTCTATGACTCATTTGTCAATTGCCTCACAACCAAATCAATTCCCCAATCAGAAATCTCCAAAATTGTCTACTCCCCAAATAACCCCTCCTTTAACCCCATTTTACAAGCCTATATCAAAAACCGCCGGTTTTTAAACTCCTCCACAACTTCCAAACCCGTCATCATTGTTACTCCTAAGGAAGAATCCCATGTAGCCAGTATTGTCCTATGTACTAAAGAGACCAACTTACAGCTCAAAATCCGCAGTGGCGGTCATGATTTTGAGGGCATTTCGTATGTCTCGGATGTCCCTTTTATTATGCTTGATATGTTTAACCTCCGCTCAATTCTTATAGATGTTCATGATGAAACTGCTTGGGTACAAGCAGGTGCTACTTTAGGGGAACTTTACTATAACATTTGGACAAAAAGTAATGTTCTTGGTTTTCCAGCAGGTGTTTGCCCTACTGTAGGTGTTGGTGGGCATGTTAGTGGTGGTGGATATGGGAATATGCTTCGTAAGTTTGGACTCAGTGTTGATAATGTATTGGATGCTCGACTGGTGGATGTTAATGGTAGAATTCTGGACAGGAAATCTATGGGTGAAGATGTATTTTGGGCAATTAAAGGAGGTGGTGGTGCAAGTTTTGGTGTCATTTTAGCCTTCAAAATCCAACTTGTTCAGGTCCCACAGATCGTGACTTACTTCAAAATTGAAAGGCTTTTAGATCAGAATGCTACCGACGTTGTTGTCCAGTGGCAGAATGTTGCTAACAAGATTGACAATGATCTCTTCATGAGACTACTCATACAACCCATAACAGTAAAAAACAAAAACAAGGCCAATGGTGTAAAGAACACTAAGACGATTCGAGCAACTTTCATAGCATTGTTCCTCGGTGATTCTAGTAGATTAATGTCTCTCGTAAGCAAAGAATTCCCCGCTTTGGGGTTAACAAATCAAGATTGTTTCGAGATGAGGTGGATTGATTCAGTCGTGCAGTGGGCTAATTTGGACAACACGGCAAAGCCAGACGCCTTGTTGAACAGAATAACGGATTCACTAAATTTCTCGAAAAGGAAATCGGATTACGTACAAGAACCAATTCCTAAAGATGGATTGGAATCAATTTTTGAGATGATGATTTCATTGGGAAATGTAGGACTAGTTTTCAATCCTTATGGAGGAAGAATGGCTGAAATTCCCGAGGGCGAAACACCATTTCCTCACAGGGCAGGAATTCTTTTCAAGATTCAGTACTCAGTGAATTGGAATGAATTAGGAGTAGCCGCAGAAAAAGATTACCTTTCACAGATAAGAGATTTGTACAACTTCATGACCCCATATATTTCAAAGAACCCCAGACAAGCCTATTTGAATTACAGGGATCTTGATATTGGTACAAATGATCAAGGTCGACGTAGCTTAGAAGAAGGACGGATATATGGGACCAAGTATTTCAAGAACAATTTTGCTAGGTTGGTGAAAGTAAAATCAATGGTAGATCCACAGAATTTCTTCAAAAATGAGCAAAGTATTCCTACTCAAACTCACTCCGTTCATGCCCAAGGGACAAGTAAAAACAGGAAGATGTTCTAGTGCGGTGATGCCACGTGGAGGGAGTCATTTTCACTTTTTTTAATATTAATGGAAATTTTATGATTGAGATAAATTAAATCAGAAATCTCGTATTCATACTTTAAAATAAAAACAATCCTAGTAAAAACATTTTCTTCTTAATGAGTATTACTTTGATGCGAATTTTAATTAGTCAAAAACTCAAAACGAGTACTTGTCATCGGGCAAAAAATAAAATTACCAACCAAAAGAAATTAGTGGTCAATTTTAATATTGTTGGGCACATGGAAGGTGGTCAATAACTAACCATAAAGGCAATAAATAAGATAAAAGTTTGTTGGCTTTGTCGACCACTAGTGATGGAATCTAATAAGAAAATATTTTCAAGAATTGGATTCAGTGTCATTAGAATAAACTAGTATACGAATTTGCGTGATGTGCGGATAATATTAAAAAAATTAATTATATTATATATTATGCACGAACATATATATTATACAGTTGTATATATGAAAAAAATCATTTAAATTAGTTATCAATGAGTGAAACCTTTCAATTCATGTGTTTTTGTTTCAAATTTATAATGGTGATTAGCAAAGCATGTTTCTCAGCACTTCTTGGCACATCTTAGACACAACCATACATTTATAATTTTGATGTTCATACAATAATGAAAGCAAATTTTTCATTAATGGTCATAATGCTACTTTGCTCAAAAATTCTGAACCACGACCAAATATGACATAAATTTATCATAAAATTTCAAGTTGCATAGAGCATCAATCTGTACTTGAATTACCTGTACATAATTAAATGGGTATTGAACACACTTGAAGCTTAGATTATGATCGGTTTGAACACAAAAGGGTCTAATTGCATTAGTGAAATTTATATTTCTTCATTCAAATGAAATATGCTGTGGAATCTCCCGGCACTATTTAACAGTTGCAAAGTTCTTATAACCCTTTCTCTTAGTTTAATGTTTTTGTTAAATTGAACCTTTTCAAAATTTAACGGGAGAAGAAAAATTGATTACTTTGACGATTTCACCCTCATCGTGCTTTCTAAGGGTCAAAATTAGTGAAAAAAAACATGCTTAAGGTTGTGGTGTTTGGTTATGTTTTTCTGGCTTATGGAGTATCACATATAAGGGCCAAAAAAAGAGTGGACTTTGTTGCTTAGTAGAATGAATATTTGCGCGATGAATGTTGTATTGGGCAAGTTTGTGAATTTCCCTCTTGCCTTTGTATTGTGATTGTTTTCTTTTGAGCTATTCTTATATTGTATCAGGTGTTTCAAATTCTTGAGTCACTACATTATAGTCCTCCAATGTAATTGGCAGGGTTGGTGTCATAGGTTTAATCGAAGAAGAATCTTACCATAGCTTAAAGATGAGAGACAGATAGAGTAGGTGACAGATCTTGAGTTCTCACTTATGCTCCATAGAGGTGGGCTCTCCTGTGCCAGCTAATATTTAACTACATAACAATATGTTATTGTTCTTCTTCTACTTCTTTTTGGAGAGGATGGTTGGGGGTAACGACACATTGATGTATGTCGTTTCATATGATGTATTTCTTGTATGAAATTTTGATTAGCCAAAGGATGATTGCATTTGAAATAATTTGGAGCTTTGAACAACTTGAGAATTTTGGGACATACAAATTTTGGACTACAATGGCTCTCAGGTAATAAGTACTTCATGTACATTGTATCGTGTCCTATTTCGAACCGGTCGAAACAGCACACAATATATGGTGCTTGTTATGACTCTCTCTGATTTTGAAATTCATTTTTAGAGTCGCCACCTAATCTTTAGGAAAAAAATTAGAAAAATCAATTTTGTAATGTAAACTCTGTTTTTGGTCTTTCGAAAACGTTTGAGATTCTGAGTTAGGGTTTTGGTTACTTGAGGGGAAGGTGTTAGGCACCCCTCAGAGTCTATCCAAAGATAGTCCTTAAGCTCCGTTTAAGAAAACATTTAGAAAAATATTTGTTTATTACTTGCTAAAAATAGTTAATTACATTTATCAAAAAAAAAGAAAAGAGAAACACACAAGGCATATAAACATATGCCTACGATATGCAAATATATGATTTATTTCAAAATATATGCATGCATGTTTCAAAATGAAGGGAAGAAAAATTAGCAAAAGCATTTTGTTAAAATATGTATATTAGAAAATATAAAGTATTATAGTTTTTTACAAACTATAAAGTTTATTGACATGTAAAGTTAAATATGTAAATGAAATTTTTGCAAAGAAAAAGAAAATATAATTTTAAAAATATGTAAAAAAAAAAAAAGTTTATTTGTTATATACTAAATATGTATACCTAAAAGTATGAAAATTTATTTGATTTGAAAATATATCTATGTAAATGTACATTATCGTGAGATGAGGATGTATAAAAGATGTGCAGACATATTAATTAAAGAGTAAAAGTGGATTTAAAAATATAAAAATCATTCTAGTGTTTATTTATTTATAAACATTTTTTTTTTAAAAAGTAATAGTTAATATTAGATAGAAATGACTGTAATAGTAAAAATACATATATAATATTACAATTGAGATAAAGAGTAAATAATAATAATAATAAATTGTTAAGGAAAATAAATAAATAAAAATAGTGATGGAAATATCTTGTATATGGTAGTGTATACATACACGTACATTGTGTTTTTGAGTTTTTTTTTTTTAGAATTTTAAATTTGGTACTATGGTTGAGAAAACGAATAAAATTTGGGATCAATTTATTGAAATAAGTCAGAATTAATGATTTAACTCCTTTTAAAAGGAAATTTGAACTTTAGCTATTCGTAAAATAATATTAAAACTCTCTTTGTTTTAAGAAAATATTGAGATTGCGATTTTTGTTCATTCTTATAAAAAAATATTTTGGGGCAAGTAATTTGTTTTGAAAGTTAGCCGAATATCAAAATTGCTAAAGCCCACTTTTTATTTAATAAAAATCCATTTAACGAGTTTAAGAAGTCATATGTTAAATGGCAAAAAGGTGAGATCGCTAACTTAATTCAAAGAAAATCCGCAAGTATTTGAGGCATTTCAAACACAATTAAATAAATAATACCATTCCAATGAAAAGATAACAATTATTTACTATTTCAACCTTCAAGAGACTTCTAAAATAACATGGACAATAAATAAAAGATAAGGGGCTAAGAGATACTAGATTCCTAGCGGAATTGAGCTTCTAATCCATGAGACTCCAAGCGTTGAGATCCTAGTGGCGGTTGACCCGATATTTGGGTCAAAATAGAGTTTCGATTGAAATTCCAACTCCCGAATTCACATGAGACAAAAAAAAATAATAAGGATTAGTAACTAAACAAAAGATATACATGCGAAATAAAAGTTGAAGGGCAAGGTGAATTTCAAATTGCAGATGGGTATAACAAACACTCTAAGCAATTCACATATTATAACTAAAAGGGGAATAAGACTCTGGTTAATCAGCAACAAATGTCAAAATATCAAAAGGTGACAAAACATTTTGATTTCTAATTAAACTTTAACATTTTTTAAAAAAAAATAAATAAACAACAATGCATTAGCAATAATTTTATCAAGCTCCTTTTATCTTAACCTTGAACTCAAGAGACACAGCCACGTCCATAGAAATAGAAATGGTTACTTGTAGACACAATTGAAAGCCATGCACACAAAATCTCTGTCTTTTAGCAAAGAAATTGACTATCCAGATACCATATTTTGAAACAAACGAAGTTCAATGTTATTTGAATATCACAAACACAAATCTATTCACTCTTTATGTCCACACGGATATGAAAAAAAAAAATTACAAAAGAAAGGGTTAGAAAGCCATGTTAAAAGCTTGAAGCAAAAGTTTGAATTTGTCAATATCCCTTTGCTAACCCAAAACCAAAACACATGAGTGCCTCTCAAGCAAATAAATAAAGGGGACATATAAAATTTGAAAATTTTTAAACACTCAACACAAAATTTATAATAAACTTAATACCACTTTACACTTTTCCACTCATTCCTAAGACACCAACCTTCTCCAAATCATGTTATCCCGTATTTAAAAATGAAACAGCCCCTAGACTGACCAACTTGAAGCAATACGAAGCCCAATTACATATCCTTAACATTTGACAAAACGGCAAGTGATTGCTAGATGCACGTTATGAGAAACAATTTTCACATGATCATATACTTCACGCAATAAAAACGAAAGGGAAACTTTTCACATTTTACACAATTCGAACTCGAGAATGGCCGTATGTTGAAACAAATCAAGAGAAACAACTTTTTTTTTTCTTTTAGGACTCAATTTCACGAAGAACAAACCACAACACCATGACCAAACTTGAAACTAGGAGAACCCATGTATTCATATAGTTTCAGACTTGTATATCCACACACGAAGTAATTTCGAAAAATTAGAATCTTATTTTTTTTCTTATCCTCAGAGACTAGGAAAAAGCAACAACAATGAAATTTACGACTAGAACAAACCACACATTTTTAGTATTCGACTCGGAGACATTGAACAACAACACCGTAATCGAGCCCGAAACTAAAAATTACCTACTCACCCACAAATACATATCCAGAATTAACCACAAACATAATTTTGATCAAAATCCACATACAAATCCATTTATCCAGAATAAACAACGACAACGTAAATTTGACTAAAACTTAGGTGAAATTACATATTCGCATAATCGAGACAAACGAAAGAGAAAGAGATGAAGGTCGAACAGAGAGGGCGGGTTCGTACCTTTTTTGGAGCAGCGATTGAGGACGTCGAATGTCGAGTTCTGAACTAGCGATTTTGACTCCGACTTGAACTTGAAGTATCCGAGAAGAGCAAGAAACTAATTAGAGATGAGTAGAATAGAGAGTAAACGACCTCGAATCTGGCGGTCCTTCACGTTCTTTCCTTTCCTAGGAGCGGCAGCGGCGGTGGAGCTTATTTTTGAGGTTCGACTTTTCAGAAAAAGGGTGATGGAGAGATGCAAAGGTGATAGAGAAGAGAGAAGGTAGAAGATCACCGGATTTCTCCATTATTTGATGGTCTAGCGGCGATGCCAGAGGAAGCGATGGGTGATGAGAGAGAGGCGATGGGTGGCTGGTTTGCTTTTCATCGTGAGGAAGAAGTAGGGGTTGGTTAGGTTAGCTGATTATTTAGGTTTAGGGGGGTTTGGGCCAGGTTTAGGTTAGTTGTGTGGGGCTGGTGGGGTAGATCCAAATATTGACAAGTGAATTCATCTTGTAAGAAAATTTTAATTTTGTCCAATCATTTTCACTTAATTAATTTAAACGATGTTTGTTTCGTCCTAATTAATTCTCCAGAAGTGTACATATATACACATGCATTTTCATATGTATATGTACGTATACACACATGCGCGATTTTAAATACATACCTATGTTATATTTTAAATATGTATAGCTATAGTTCAAAATTAAATAAAAATAAAATAAAGCAAATTTGCATTATTTGATGGTCTAGCGGCGATGCCAGAGGAAGCGATGGGTGATGAGAGAGAGGCGATGGGTGGCTGGTTTGCTTTTCATCGTGAGGAAGAAGTAGGGGTTGGTTAGGTTAGCTGATTATTTAGGTTTAGGGGGGTTTGGGCCAGGTTTAGGTTAGTTGTGTGGGGCTGGTGGGGTAGATCCAAATATTGACAAGTGAATTCATCTTGTAAGAAAATTTTAATTTTGTCCAATCATTTTCACTTAATTAATTTAAACGATGTTTGTTTCGTCCTAATTAATTCTCCAGAAGTGTACATATATACACATGCATTTTCATATGTATATGTACGTATACACACATGCGCGATTTTAAATACATACCTATGTTATATTTTAAATATGTATAGC
Source organism: Capsicum rhomboideum (assembly GCA_031232105.1). Classification (NCBI taxonomy): domain Eukaryota; kingdom Viridiplantae; phylum Streptophyta; class Magnoliopsida; order Solanales; family Solanaceae; genus Capsicum; species Capsicum rhomboideum. The sequence goes on along the minus strand of CP124712.1, from coordinate 8,511,547 downwards.
TATAGTTCAAAATTAAATAAAAATAAAATAAAGCAAATTTGCATTATTTGATGGTCTAGCGGCGATGCCAGAGGAAGCGATGGGTGATGAGAGAGAGGCGATGGGTGGCTGGTTTGCTTTTCATCGTGAGGAAGAAGTAGGGGTTGGTTAGGTTAGCTGATTATTTAGGTTTAGGGGGGTTTGGGCCAGGTTTAGGTTAGTTGTGTGGGGCTGGTGGGGTAGATCCAAATATTGACAAGTGAATTCATCTTGTAAGAAAATTTTAATTTTGTCCAATCATTTTCACTTAATTAATTTAAACGATGTTTGTTTCGTCCTAATTAATTCTCCAGAAGTGTACATATATACACATGCATTTTCATATGTATATGTACGTATACACACATGCGCGATTTTAAATACATACCTATGTTATATTTTAAATATGTATAGCTATAGTTCAAAATTAAATAAAAATAAAATAAAGCAAATTTGCATTATTTGATGGTCTAGCGGCGATGCCAGAGGAAGCGATGGGTGATGAGAGAGAGGCGATGGGTGGCTGGTTTGCTTTTCATCGTGAGGAAGAAGTAGGGGTTGGTTAGGTTAGCTGATTATTTAGGTTTAGGGGGGTTTGGGCCAGGTTTAGGTTAGTTGTGTGGGGCTGGTGGGGTAGATCCAAATATTGACAAGTGAATTCATCTTGTAAGAAAATTTTAATTTTGTCCAATCATTTTCACTTAATTAATTTAAACGATGTTTGTTTCGTCCTAATTAATTCTCCAGAAGTGTACATATATACACATGCATTTTCATATGTATATGTACGTATACACACATGCGCGATTTTAAATACATACCTATGTTATATTTTAAATATGTATAGCTATAGTTCAAAATTAAATAAAAATAAAATAAAGCAAATTTGCATTATTTGATGGTCTAGCGGCGATGCCAGAGGAAGCGATGGGTGATGAGAGAGAGGCGATGGGTGGCTGGTTTGCTTTTCATCGTGAGGAAGAAGTAGGGGTTGGTTAGGTTAGCTGATTATTTAGGTTTAGGGGGGTTTGGGCCAGGTTTAGGTTAGTTGTGTGGGGCTGGTGGGGTAGATCCAAATATTGACAAGTGAATTCATCTTGTAAGAAAATTTTAATTTTGTCCAATCATTTTCACTTAATTAATTTAAACGATGTTTGTTTCGTCCTAATTAATTCTCCAGAAGTGTACATATATACACATGCATTTTCATATGTATATGTACGTATACACACATGCGCGATTTTAAATACATACCTATGTTATATTTTAAATATGTATAGCTATAGTTCAAAATTAAATAAAAATAAAATAAAGCAAATTTGCATTATTTGATGGTCTAGCGGCGATGCCAGAGGAAGCGATGGGTGATGAGAGAGAGGCGATGGGTGGCTGGTTTGCTTTTCATCGTGAGGAAGAAGTAGGGGTTGGTTAGGTTAGCTGATTATTTAGGTTTAGGGGGGTTTGGGCCAGGTTTAGGTTAGTTGTGTGGGGCTGGTGGGGTAGATCCAAATATTGACAAGTGAATTCATCTTGTAAGAAAATTTTAATTTTGTCCAATCATTTTCACTTAATTAATTTAAACGATGTTTGTTTCGTCCTAATTAATTCTCCAGAAGTGTACATATATACACATGCATTTTCATATGTATATGTACGTATACACACATGCGCGATTTTAAATACATACCTATGTTATATTTTAAATATGTATAGTTATAGTTCAAAATTAAATAAAAATAAAATAAAGCAAATTTGCATTATTTGATGGTCTAGCGGCGATGCCAGAGGAAGCGATGGGTGATGAGAGAGAGGCGATGGGTGGCTGGTTTGCTTTTCATCGTGAGGAAGAAGTAGGGGTTGGTTAGGTTAGCTGATTATTTAGGTTTAGGGGGGTTTGGGCCAGGTTTAGGTTAGTTGTGTGGGGCTGGTGGGGTAGATCCAAATATTGACAAGTGAATTCATCTTGTAAGAAAATTTTAATTTTGTCCAATCATTTTCACTTAATTAATTTAAACGATGTTTGTTTCGTCCTAATTAATTCTCCAGAAGTGTACATATATACACATGCATTTTCATATGTATATGTACGTATACACACATGCGCGATTTTAAATACATACCTATGTTATATTTTAAATATGTATAGCTATAGTTCAAAATTAAATAAAAATAAAATAAAGCAAATTTGCAAAAAGTATAATAGTATAGCGAGTATTATTTAGAGTCTTTGAAATAAAAGTTAATACGCTAGCATATATTTATTTTATATATATATATATATGAGAAAAATAATGAAAATAATAAATTAGGATATATTATTAATTCAGTTTTACGGGTAACTTTATAATACGATATAAGTAATTTGATTAAAAAAATAATAATAATTATAAGAAGAAGATATTATTTTTGAAAATTTTTTTTGTTATTGGCGTTAATTTTATTGAAATTAATGCTAAAAATAAGGAAACCAAATATTTAGGACTCATAAGCATCGAGAAATTAATTTTAAAAAAAAGAAGAGCCAAAATTAGGTGTCAACACATTATTGTAACCAAAATAAACAAATATTAAAAGGAAACATGAAAGAAGGAAACAAAAAAGTGTAGCTATATTACAGAAAAAGAAAGGCGTGCAGATGCATCATTCTGAATTTAGTATGTCATGTTGAGCTTGACCATAGAGCTTGCATGTGATAGCTGAGAAATGCATGTTCAGTACTAAGTCACTTGGTTTGTTGACAATTATTAACTTTTAGACATTTATACAAGATTCAAAAGATTTTGCAATTTTAAAATAGGTTGTGGGTGTATATTTCTTTCTTGAAATATTCCCTATTTTGTAAGAACTGTTGTGAGCCCCTTTTTTCAACCTATAGCTTTTCTTATCCTCCCAACAACAATAATATATCCGATATAATCCCACAAGGGGGTTTGAGGAAGGTAGAGTGTACGCAAATCTTCACCCTACTTCATGGAGGTAGAGAGGTTACTCCTGAAATACCCTCGACAAAAAATTATTTTCACCTTTTATTTGGATTCAATTAAGACTAAGGCATTTGAGAGTTCATTAAAATAGATAGCTAGTAGTTGCAAAGGCACTGTATCTCTTTTGCAAAATAACAATTGATCATCCACAAAGCCTAGTTGGGTGATCTTCATTCTTGCACACTTTGGATTGAATTTAAAAGTTGGGTTCTTGATCATCTTTTTCAAAAGCCTACTCAAGTACTCCATTACAAGCACAACGAGGTAGGGGATATTATATCCCCCTGACTGAGACCTTTCTTGATTGCAAAGGATTTACATGGATGACTATTTATAATGATCGAGTATGACACTGTTCTTAGACAGATCAAGATCCAATTGATGATTTTTTTAGGAAACTGCAGCCCTTGCAAGACTTGTTCTATGAATATCCACTTTATAGAGTCTTATGACTTCTGCATATCTTTTTTAATCATGCACCTTGATGAGATATCTCTTTTTTCATATCCATTGATGAGTTCGTGGATTAGAATTATATTTTCCATAGTGACCCTTCCTGGTATAAATACAGCTTGACTGTGATCCACCAAATCATCCATCACCTTTGCAGTCTCTTAGTAATCACCTTAGATATTATCTTGTAAAGCACAATACAACAGGAGATATGCCTAAACTCCTTCACAATAAGGGGGTTGTTTACATTAGGGATTAAGGTTACCGAAGTGAAATTCACGGGTGGATACATATGTATTGGTGATACCACCACTAACATGCCCACCAAAACCAACAGTAGGGCAAACACCCTCCAAAAACATCAAGAAGATTACTTTTTGTTTAAATGTTATGGTAAAGTTTCCCTAAAGTAGCACCTGTTTGTACCCAAGCGGTTTCATCATTAAAATCTATGAAAATTGCGTGAAGATTAAACATATCAAGCATCATAAAAGGGACATACGAGATATACAAAATGCCTTCATAATCATGGTCGCCGCTGTAGATTTTAAGCTGTAAATTGGTCTCTTTGGTACAGAGGATAGTGCCGGTAATATGGGATTCATTCGTAGGTGTGACGATGATGATCAGTTTGGAAGTTGTGGAGGAGTTAAAAAATTGACGGTTCCTAATATAGGCTTGTAAAATGGGGTTAAGGGAGGGGTTGTTTTGGAAGTAGACAATTTTAGAGATTTCTGATTGGGGAATTGATTTGGTGGCGAGGCAATTGACAAATGAGTCATAAACAAAAGAAGCATGATATAAGGAACTGAATTTTAAAAGAAAGAGAAAATAAAGAAACATAACAAGGCAAGAAGAAGACACTTATTGTGCAGAACATTCTTGTGGTCCCAAATCTTTCTACTCCCAAAGAAGGTAATGAAACTTATAGACATTATGTGCAAAACATTCTTATGGATTGAGAATGTCAACATTTCCAAAAAGGCTTTGGTATCTTGGTAGAAAGTGTGTATGCCAGAAGCATCAGGTGGACTAAACATTTTGAACTTAGAAATATGGAACATAGTGGTAATTATGAAGCAATTCTGGGATGTATCTAGAAGAAAAAAGTGCTTATGGGTTCATAGGTACTACATAAAGAGGAATGACTTGAAGACTTTTCCTACCCCCAAGAATGCATCTTGGTGGTGAGAAAGATAATGGACATCCTAAAAGTAATAATTAATCACCAGTAGATACAGGGGGACTTGCACAATAGAATGCTTCAATTGACTAGTGGTAGAAGATTCTCAGTAAATATGGTATATACAATGATGCTGCCACACTACCCTAGAGTTGAGTGGAAGGCCATAACATGGCAAGCTAGCATCTATCCAAGATTCAAATTCACACTATGGATTGATGCTCAACAAAGGCTGGCCACAGTTGATAGGCTTCAAATATTCGGCATTCAAGTGCCTATGGATTGTGTCTTATGTGGTCAAGCACATGAAACATTTGCTCACCTTTTTTTGGTGGCAGGGTCACTCAACATTAATGGGCTCGGTTATGCTTATAGATGGGCTTTAACAGAGCCATTGAGAAATGGAAGGACGAAATAACATAGGCATGTCAACATGCCAAGAGTAGATCAGGTGCTGGTGATATATATATCAAGTGTTGTTTTTGTCATGACCACAACATTGATTTGGCGAGAAATAAATAAATTGAGCTTTCAACAAGCTAGCTTTGATGAGAATCACATGCATCTGTGGAAAGATAGTTCTTCATGTACATATTCAAGGTAGTGACATGCTAAAATGGAAGCAGGCATTACAGCTTCTTAATTGCTTTCCTCAGTACTAATGATTAGCAGTTAGTCATCTGTTCTAGGATCATAGTATAGCAGGAGTTATGCTCTCCTAGCTACAGCTTGAACAGGATAGGTTCTTGATTTTTTTAGTTAATAGTCCTTCGTAGTGGAGCGGATAGTCGATGTCTACTCCTGATCTTTCATTGTCCACATTTTTGTGGTATTAATAGAAATATGTTGTTTCAACCCCCCACTCCCCAAAACAAATAAGAAGAAGACATGGTTGATAATTTCAAAAAAAAATTACTTGCTTTGGTAGTTTTTGGGTTGTTGGCTAAAAGGGCATGATATTATATATTAATGAATGAAAATCAATAGAAAAGGAAATAAATAAAAGAGAATCAAGTATGAAGTTTCTATTCACACATGGATTGCACTTTCTTTGCATGAGGAAACATTTTTGGCATTAAAAAAAATGACCAAGTGATTCTTCCACCGTCAAATTTATTTACTTATGAGTGAACCCATGATTTTTAAGGGTAGGTGTATTATGATTATGATTTTCTAACTTTAGTAAGTAAATCATTATTTTCTATGTTCACAATCATATCTTTAGGCCAAAATTAAACAGTAAATAATTTTCTTTTTTCTTTTGTTTTGAAAAACAACAAATCATATCATACTATATTATATAAGTAGAAGTTTATTATCTCGTATCTCATTCAAAACATGAAAAAAATATTTTTTTCCTGAACCCAAAATGTAAAGGAATAAAATGGACTTTATTCTTTAATTAAGGATAAAATCTGAATGGGAGGGAGCAGTGATTTTGCACCACTTTAGTTCCGAACATATATTAACAAGTGTGTTACTTTGTTTCAAAATTGAGGTTTAGAGTAATTTTTGGAAACTATTGTGAGGTAAATGTGTTTAACAAACTTTAGGACAAGATAAACATAATAAGCTAAGAAGACTAATTTGGTGAATTTATTCTAATGAGAGAGAAATCCAATTCTGAAATATCTAATGTACTAGATTACATTACTAGTGGTCCACAAAGCCAACAATTTCTTTTTATCTTATTTATTGCACTTATGGTTTATCAATGGCATACCTTCCATGTGCTCAACAATAAAGTTGACCACGAATATTTTTTGATTGATCTTTTTATTTTTCATCGAATGCTAAGTATTTGTATTGTGATCTCGACTAATCAAAATTCATATCGAATAATATTCATTAAGAAGAAAATGTTTATACTAGGACATTTTTATTTCAAAACTCGTACACAAGATTTCTGATTTAATTTATCACAATCATAAAATTTCCACTAATATTATATCAAAAGAAGTGAAGATGACTCCTTAACTAGACAAAGTTCAACCTAGTTGATAGCGTAGGAAACTATGGTCCCTCCACGTGGCGCCACCGCATGTGCCGGACAAGAACATATTACTTGAAAAGAATGATCACCTAGATGAAGTATTCACCTAAATTAGAACACCTTATTCACCTAAATTAGAACACCTTCTTGTGTTTCCTTGTCCCTTTGGCATGAATGGAGTGAGTTTGAGTAGGAATACTTTGTTCATTTCTGAAGAAATTCTGTGGATCCACCATTGATTTTACTTTCACCAACCTATCAAAATTGTTCTTGAAATACTTGGTCCCATATACCCGTCCTTTTTCTAAGTTGTGTGGACCTTGATCATTTGTACCAATATCAAGATCCCTGTAATTCAAATAGGCTTGTCTGGGGTTCTTTGAAACATATGGAGCCATGAAGTTGTACAAATCTCTTATCTGTGAAAGGTAATCTTTTTCTGCTGCTACTCCTAATTCATTCCAATTCACTGAATACTGAATCTTGAAAAGAATCCCTGCCCTGTGAGGAAATGGTGTTTCGTCCTCAGGAATTTCAGCCATTCTTCCTCCATAAGGATTGAAAACTAGTCCTGCTTTTCCTAATGAAATCATCTTCTGGAAAATTGATTCCAATCCATCTTTTGGAATTGGTTCTTGGACGTAATCCGATTTTCTTTTCAAGAAAATTAGTGAATCCCCTGTTCTGTTCAACAAGGCGTTTGGCTTTGTCGTGTTGTCGAAATTTGCCCACTGCAGGACTGAATCAATCCACCTCATTTGGAAACAATCTTTCTTTGTTAATCCCAAAACAGGGAATACCTTACTTACGAGAGACATTAATCTACTAGAATCACCGAGGAACAACGCCATGAACGTTGCTCGTATCGTCTTTGTGTTCTTTGCACCCTTGGCCTTGTTTTTGTTTTTTACTGTTATGGGTTGAATAAGTAGTCTCATGAAGAGATCATTGTCAATTTTGTTAGCAACATTCTGCCACTGGACAACAGCGTCGGTAGCATTCTGGTCTAAATATCTTTCAACTCTGAAGTAAGTCACGGTTCGTGGCACCTGAACAAGTTGGATTTTGAAGGCTAAAATGACACCAAAACTAGCACCACCACCTCCTTTAATTGCCCAAAATACATCTTCACCCATAGATTTCCTGTCCAGAATTCTACCATTAACATCCACCAGCCGAGCATCCAATACATGATCAACACTGAGTCCAAACTTACGAAGCATATTCCCATATCCACCGCCACTGACATGCCCACCAACACCAACAGTAGGGCAAACACCCGCAGGAAAAGCAAGAAGGTTACTTTTTGTCCAAATGTTATAGTAAAGTTCCCCTAAAGTGGCACCTGTCTGTACCCAAGCAGTTTCATCATTGACATTTATGGAAATTGAACGGAGATTAAACATATCAAGCATAATAAAAGGGACATCCGAGATATACGAAATGCCCTCATAATCATGGCCCCCACTGCGGATTTTAAGCTGTAAATTGGTCTCTTTGGTACAGAGGACAACACCAGCTACATGGGATTCTTTCGTAGGGGTAACAATGATGACTGGTTTGGAAGTTGTGGAGGAGTTAAAAAACCGACGGTTTCTGATATAGGCTTGTAAAATGGAGTTAAAAGAGGAATTATTTGTGGAGTAGACAATTTTGGAGATTTCTGGTTGGGGAATTGATTTTGTGGCAAGGCAACTAACAAATGAGTCATAGACAGAAGAAGCATGAGATAAGGAACTCAATCTTAAAAGGAAGAGAAAATGAAGTAAAAGGACAAGACAAGAAGAAGATTTCATTTTTTTTTTTCACTTGCTTTGGTAGCTTTTTGGGTTGTAGGCTAAAAGGGCATGATATTATATAGTGATAGAATGAAAATAAATAGGAAAGGAAATAAATAAAAAGAGAGAATCAACTATGAAGTTTCTATTCACAACTAAATCTTGACAAAGTCGTTCTAATTGGACCTGGCTCCTCAAATTCTTTCCCTATCGTCCTCCATTTCTAACTAGGCAAAAGCAGATGCAAGAAAAATGACTCTGGTTTAATTACATGAAAGTGAAAGAACAATTGAATTATTTAGCTGAGAACGTAGTTGCAAGGAAATGGAAATGAACCAACTTCCTATCTAACAAAGAAATTTGAAGCAAATATACAAGGAAAGGGTAAAAGATTAGAAAAATCATACCGGCTTTCATTTTTTGTGGCACTGGACTTGATACAGCATACAAGGAAAAAATAAAAGATTTTTTGAAATTTGTGGTCGAAAGTAATCTTTAGATATAGTACGATAACATTCTTTTTAAAACAGAGTAAAAAGAAAAGAATGCAACATAAAATGGGACGGAGGGAGTACAAAAATGTGTGGAAGAGAGAGCTTGTCAGCCTTTGGTTTGTTTGTGGGCAGAGGGAATAGAGCTGCTGTTGTTATGCAAGTGAAGTGAAGTTGGGGCATTATCATGCCGACAGGGACAATGAAATTAGTAATTGCAAATGTAGTTAAAACCAAAAAGTACTACTAGTAATAAAGAGAAAATGAGTGGTGGTAGTGAGTGAAGGGTGTTTTTTTTTGGATTGTATGCTGATTTTTTTATTTTTTTTTAAAAAAGTACTCCTCTGTTTTATTTTATATGACACCTTTGATTTGGCATAATATTTAAGAAAAAAAAAATATTTTTGAAATTTGTGATCTAAAATATTGATTATCAAAGGATACAGATATGCATGCCAGGATGAGCTAGACTTTCAACATCATAAGACACCTCCTCGGAAAGCGCCTTCGTTCCACATCAATTGTACAATATACTATATCTCGATTGGACTAAGGAGATCCTTGAATATTTGTGTGTTTATAAATCATTTTATTAAGAGTACAAGTAAAATTTTATCAAGTAAGTATCCTTCATTTGAATATTCTTCGATGTTTTCAAAGATTGACTATCAAGAATAAGTATCCTCTTCCACTCTTCCACTGTGCTTTAGAACTAAGGTTTATACCTCATACATTAAAGTGTTGGTTGTGATATTTGACAGAAATGGGTTAAACAATTCACTACTTATGTAGATTATTTTTTGAGTAAATCCCACATAATTCCTTCAATATTTTGTGTTTGAAAATATCTTCTATCTTTTGAAAGGAACAATACCTTACAACAACACATACTCAGTGTATTCCCACAAAGTGAGGTCTGGAGAGGGTAAAGTGTACGCAGTCCATACCACTACCTCAGATGAAGTAGAGAGGTTGTTTTTGATAGACCCCCAGCTCAGGACAAATAACAGTATAACAAGCAAAAAAACAAAAAAACAAACAACAAAATGGGGTAACACACCACTAGATAATAAAAGAAACAAGACACCCATAGAGTAATACTACGAACTATTTATTCGAAAATCACAAACACCACGAACAAGAAACTACAAGACACATGCATAACATTATGACTACAGGTACATCTACAACCAAAGCACTCCTCCCTTCTAGTAAGGACGCACTCCTAGCCACTAACCCTCTACCCTAATCCGCGTCCTCCACACCTTCCTATCAAGGGTCATGTCCTCCGTAAGTCGTAACTGCTCCATGTCATGCTTAATCACTTCCCTCCAATATTTCTTCGGCAAACCTCTACCCCGTCTGAAACCATCCATAGCCAGCCTCTCACACCTCCGTACTGGGGCATCCGTTCACCTCCTCATCACATGCCCGAACCATCTCAACCTCACTTTCCGCATCTTGTCTTCCACCGAAGCCACTCCCACCTTCTCTCGAATAATCTCATTTCTAATACTATCCCTCCTAGTAAGTCCACACATCCATATCAACATCCTCATCTCCGTCACCTTCAACTTTTGAATGTGGTAGTTCTTAACTGGTCAACACTTTGCTCCATTCAACATAGCCGATCGGACTGTCACTCTATAGAACTTACCTTTAAGCTTGGGACTATGCCTTATATATCTTAAATTAATTGTCAAAAATAAATTGAATCACTGTATATACTTAGAATGTCAAGAATATGTAGCTCTCAATCAACATGGGATTAGAATAGGGATGTACCGTTTTTAATAATTAAATAATTTAAGCAATTGTGTTGTATTTTATAGAATTTTAAAATTTGAAATTGTGTTGTGTTGCATCTTTTTTTCTTCTTATTAGCTTTTCTTTTGATTTTCAAAACCTTATTTTGTTTCATGAAATATTCTTTTTGTTGAACTTTAAGTTTATTGTGATCCATCTTGTTACTTCTATTGTTGATAGCACTAAGGTTTACTTCAACCAATCAATTTTTTTTATAATATTTATTATTTCATGTTGATTTTTACATATTTAAAAGTGTCATTGTTTTCTTTAAAATATTTGACTAGTAGTTATTTTGGAAATAAATTTAATAATTTCGAATGATAGTATACTATTTTAAAATTCTGAAATCACCTTAAAATGTTGATTTGGTGGCGAGGCAATTGACAAATGAGTCATAGACAAAAGAAGCATGGGATAAGGAACTGAATTTTAAAAGGAAGACAAAATGAAGAAATAGAACAAGACAAGAAGAAGAAGACATAGTTGATGATTTCAATTTTTTCCTCACTTGCTTTGGTAGCTTTTGGGTTGTTGGCTAAAAGGGCATGATATTATATAGTTATAAATAAAAATAAATAGGAAAGGAAATAAATAAGAGATAATCAAGTATGAAGTTTCTATTCACGTATGGATTGCGCTTTCTTTGCATGAGGAACTAAATTCAATCCTCCATTTCTTTTCCCATCCTCCTCCATTTCCCACTCTCTTTAATTTTTTTTAACTAGTTAGTAACCGGTAAAGTTACTGTCATGTGACCAGGAGGGCACGGGTTCAAGCCTTGAAAATAGCCTCTGGCAAAAATGCAAGGTAAGGCTGCGTATAATACACCCTTGTGGTAGGGCCCTTCTCCGAACCCTGCGCATAGCGGGAGCTTTAGTGCTGCCTTTTTTTTTAGTTAAAGTATCATTTTTATTATTTATATAGTAATATTGTTGAACGAATTTACCTATAATTATCTTATAAATGAAATGGTGTAAATATTACTCCATTCTTCTCAATTATGTGATAATATTTAATTTCACTAGATATTTTTTTTTAGAAAAAGAAGACTTTAAATTTGTTGTCCAAAATTAACCTTAGATAGTTGTGTGACTATAAACTTTTTTATTAAGGCTAAAATAATTTTAAATTTAATTTATTTCTAATGATAAAATTGTGATATTCTTTTTGAAACAGATTAAGAAAGAAAGTGTAGGAAGATAGAACTATTTTATATTATTAGAGCATAGAATTTTTAAACTCTTTATTTAAATATCAAAGATCTAATATAATTAAATTATAACTTAAATTGTGACGCTTGAGTTATTTGAATAATCATAGGCCCGAACTTATGATTCTAACTGATAGCATGTTTGGCTGAACTTTTATAATAAATTTATTTTAAAAAATATTTTTTTTTAAAAAGTGTTTTTTAAAAAAGTATTTTAATTGAGAAATAATTTGTGTTTGAATAATAATTTTAAAAGCGGTTTTGAGCAACAATTACTATTTTCCCAAACTTTTAAAAATACATCTAATTGAGTTTTTCTCAGAAGTGTTTAAAAAAAAATTATTTTTTAGCTTTTGAAAAATAATTAATGCCACTCTTCAAAAACACTTATTTTCTCCTAAAAAATTGGCCAACAACCTAATTTTTGTAAAATTCTTATTTATTTATTTATTTTTAAAAATTAAACACTTTTGACATAAAAAAACCTTGACCAAACAAGTTATACTTGTCTTACCTTCAAATTTATTTACCTAATGATTGTCCAACCCTTGATTTTAATGGTTGGTATATTATTATTTTCTAACTTTGGTATCATTATTTTATATGATAGCAATCATATCTTCTTAGGCCAAAATTAAAAAATAAATATATATTTTTTGATTGAAAAACAACAATTCATATCATAATATATTATAAGTAGTAGAAGTTTATTATCTCATATTCCATTCAAAACATGAAAAAAATTAAAATCTGAACCCAAATGTAAAGGGGTAAAATGGAATTTACTCTTTAATTAAGGATAAAGGGTGTGTTTGGCATGAAGGAAAATGTTTTCCTAGAAAATATTTTCTTGGAAAATAAGTGAGTTTCTTACATATTTTCTGGTGTTTGATTGGTAAGAAGAAAATATTGTCCTAAGAGCATCTAGGTATAATCTAGACAAATATTAATGATACCAGACCCAACCATGACCTTAGACCCCGACACCTAACATGTGATCAAGGACCCGACCCTGACAAGCGAACCGAAAATCGACCCCGACTCCTCCCCTGGGACCTAACCTCGACTCTTGACTCGGGGACACGACCTAGACTCCTGACACACACATATACCCAACCCGGGACTCGACCCAAACATCCGACCCCGACTCCCGATCCGACACTCTACCTCGAGTCCGACTCCCGACCCGAGACTAGACCCTGACACCTGACTCGAGACCCAACCCCGACTCCCGACATGGGATCTAACCCCAACTCCCAACTCTCGACCCAGGACTCGATCCCGACACCCAATTTTGAGTTCCACCGGGGACCCGACACCTGATCCGGGACCCGACCACGACACCCAACCTAGGACCCTATCCCGACACTAGACCCGGGACTCGACCCCGACTCCGACACCCGACCCCGACTCCCAACCCAGGACCTCATCCAGACACCGACTCCCAACCTCGAGATAGGAATTGGGGTCCGATCTCGACTCGATTCCCTACCTCCAACTTCGACTCTCGACCCCGAATCTGATCCTGACCTCAACTCCCGACTCGTGCAACGACCCTGACTTTCGATCCAACATTCAACCCTGACTCCTAACCTAAGACCCCACCCTGACACCCAACTCAAGAGCCCACCCTAACTCTCTACCTGAGACTTGACCCCGACTTCCAACCTGAGGCCTGAGTTAGGGTTGGGGCAGGGAGTCGGGTACTGAGTTAGGGTCAGGTTTGGAGTCGGAGGTTGGTACTTGGGTCTAGATCGAACCCTGATTCCTATCTCGAGGTTGGATCACGAGTTGGTGTCGAGAGTTTTTCTAAGATCAGGTTCAGGGTCGGATTGTGTTCTGGGTCGTGAGTCGATGTTTGGATTTTGAATTCAGGTCAGGTGTGGAAGTCGGATCTCGAGTTTAGGTCAAATGGATCATGTCTCTTGGATTCGAGTTTGGTGTCGGGTCCCAAGTCGAGACTCGAAAGTCAGGGTCGGGAGTCAAATCCTAAGTTAGTGCTAGGAATCCTACCCGAGACTCATGTTATGGTGGAAAGTTGTGATGTGATGTTGAAAGAGAGTTTTAGAAATGTTTTCCTTTCTTTTTGAAGGGAAGTCATTTTCCTTAAATTTGAGGAAAATAAGTTGATTTGAAAAACATTTTCCAAAACATTTAAGCCAACCAAACATTAGAAAATTGGAAAATATTTTTTGGAAAATGGTTTTCTTCATACCGAACACACTCAAAATCTAAATGGGAGGGAGTAGTGTTTTTGCACCATTATAGTTTCAAACTTATATTAATAAGCGTGTAACTTTGTTTTCAAAATGTTTGAGGTTTAATGTAATTTTCGAAAACTAGTGTGAGGTAAATGTGTTTTACAAACTTTATGTGAAGATAAACATAACTAATGATAGTGAAATCCAATTCTTGAATATATCTCATGAATTAGATTCCATCATTATTGGTCCACAAAGCCAACAAATTTTTATCTTATTTATTGTCCTTATGGTTTGTTATTGACCTACTTTTCATGTGTCCAAAAATAAAATTGACCACTAATTTTTTTTAGTTGGTCGTTTTCTTTTTTGTCCCGATGATAAGTAGCCGCTTTGTGATCTCGACTAATCAAACTTCGTATTGAATAATACTTATTAAGAAGAAAATGTTTTACTAGGATTCTGTTATAAAATATCAAACTAATAAAGAAAGAGACAACTTTAGAGAATGAAAATAGTAGTACTTGTTTTCACTTCTTGTATATCACAAAATGTACAAAAGGATGGCTATTTATAAGCCACCAAACTTACTCCCTAAGTATGTTTAGCATGACAACAACTTGGCAATTTGACCAAGTAACTTTGGAGTTCAAATCCAAATTGAATAAGTAATCTTGGTGTTCAAGTTTAATTTGGCTACTAACTCTTATCTCTCATTAATGACATTCACACATATATATGTCACATGACATCCATATTACATAACACTCCCCCTTGGATGTCCATTAATAGATAATGTGCTTCGTTAAAACCTTACTAGGAAAACCCAGTGGAAAAAGCCTAGTGAAGAAAAAAGAGTACACACATCTTGTAATACGCCTTCAGTGTTGCCTCATTAAAAACCTTACAAGGAAAACCCAGTGGGACAAAAACTTGTGAGGGAAAAAGAGTACAACGCGTATTAACTCCCCCTGATGAGAACATTAATTTAATGACTTGAATCTTCGCATCCCAATCTTGTGCACCATCTTCTCGAAAGTTGCAGTTGGTAGAGACTTAGTGAATAAATTAGCAATATTGTCACTTGAACGAATCTGTCGCAAGTCAATATCACCATTCTTTTGGAGTTCATGTGTGTAGAAAAGTTTTGGCGAAATGTGCTTCGTTCTATCTCCTTTTATGAATCCTCCCTTTAGTTGCGCTATGCATGCTGCATTATCTTCAAATAGAATTGTGGGTACCTTGATATCACACTTCAGTCCACATCTTTCTTTGATATAATGTATAACTGATCTCAACCATACACATTCTCTACTTGCTTCATGGATAGCTATTATCTCAGCATGATTTGAAGAAGTAGCAACAATAGACTGTTTTGTAGATCGCCATGATATAGCAGTACCTCCGTATGTAAACACATAACCTGTTTGAGATCGAGCTTTATGTGGGTCAGATAAATAACCTGCATCTGTATGACCAACAAGATCTGCACTAACTTTGTTAGTATAGAACAAACCCATATCAATAGTCCCCTTTAGGTATCGCAATATATGCTTAACTCCGTTCCAATGTCTACGTGTAGGGGAAGAACTATACCTTGCTAGCAAATTAACAGAAAATGCTATATCTGGTCTTGTAGCATTAGCAAGATACATAAGTGCACCAATAACACTGAGATATGGTACTTCAGGACCAAGAATTTCTTCATTCTCTTCTGGAGGTCGGAACGGATCTTTACTCACTTCAAGTGATCGGACAACCATTGGAGTACTTAATGGATGTGCTTTGTCCATGTAGAATCGTTTCAAAACCTTCTCAGTATAGGCAGATTGATGGATGAAGACCCCGTCTGCTAAATGCTCAATTTGCAGACCAAGACAAAGTTTTGTCTTTCCAAGGTCTTTCATCTCAAATTCTTTCTTTAGATATTCAATTGCATTTTGGACCTCTTTTGGAGTTCCAATGAGATTTATGTCATCAACATAAACAGCGAGTATAACAAACTCTGATGCTGTTTTCTTAATAAAAATACAAGGAAAAATGACATTATTTATATAACCTTCATTTATCAAGTACTCACTAAGGAGATTATACCACATACGCCCTGATTGTTTTAGACCATATAACGATCTTTGTAATCTGATTGAACACATATCCCGAGACTTTGAACTATATGCTTCAGGCATTTTTAATCCTTCTGGGATTCTCATATAAATTTCATTATTAAGTGAACCATAAAGATAAGCTGTAACCACATCCATTAGATGCATTTCAAGGTTTTCATGTACAGCTAAACTGATGAGATATCGAAACGTTATTGCATCCATAACGGGTGAATATGTTTCTTCGTAGTCAATTCCTGGTCTTTGAGAGAATCCTTGTGTGACAAGGCGTGCCTTGTATCTTATAATTTCATTTTTCTCATTCCTTTTACGCACGAAGACCCATTTATGGCCAACTGGTTTTACACCATCAGGAGTTTGGACTATAGGTCCAAAAAACTCACGTTTAGCAAGTGAGTTCAATTCTGATTGAATTGCCTCTTGCCATTTTGGCCAATCATTTCTTCGTCGACATTCTTCGACAGATAGAGGTTCAAGATCCTCACTGTCTTGCATAATGTTCAATGCGACATTATATGCAAAAAACATTATCCACCATAATTTTCGATCGATCTAAATTTATCTCATCACCGGTGGAACTTTTTGAAAGTTCCTCATTCACTTGAATCTCGGGTTCGCTGATTTCTTCAGGAATATCAGGATTAATCAGATCTTGAGCCTCTTCATGAGGTTCTTTTATAGTGTCACTTTTCTCATTTTTCGTGCTTCTTTTTCTAGAATTTTTATCCTTTGAACCCAATGGTCTACCACGCTTCAGGCGTGTTTGGGATTCAGAAGCTATGACATTAGCGGATGGTCTTTTTGGGACATCAATTCGGACAGGCACATTCACTGCAGGGATATGTGACTTAGTTATCCTTTTCAAATCAGTAAATGCATCTGACATTTGATTTGCTATTTTCTGTAAGTGAATGATCTTCTGGACTTCATGTTCACATATAGGGGTACGTGGATCAAAATGAGATAATGACGAAACTTTCCACGCAATTTCTCTTTTTTGAGTTCTCCTGTTTCTCTCCCCCTAATTGCGAAAAATTTGTTTCATCAAATCGACAATCTGCAAATCGAGCAGTAAATAAATCTCCAGTCAACGGCTCAAGGTAGCGAATTATGGAGGGTGATTCAAACCCAACATATATTCCTAACCTTCTCTGGGGGCCCATCTTAGTGCGCTGTGGTGGTGCTACTGGCACGTATACAGCGCAACCAAAAATTCGTAGATGAGCAATATTTGGTTCATGACCCAAGACTAATTGTGACGGAGAGTATTTATGATAATGAGTCGGTCTGAGACGAACAAGTGATGTTGCATGTAAGATAGCATGACCCCAAACAGTAGTGGGCAATTTCGTTTTCATAAGTAGTGGTCTAGCTATCAACTGTAGGCGCTTAATAAATGACTCAGCAAAGCCATTTTGAGTATGAACATGAGCGACAGGATGTTCAACTTTTATCCCAACTGATACACAATAATTATCAAAAGCTTGGGATGTAAATTCTCCAGCATTATCTAGGCGAATAGCCTTAATAGGATAATCTGGGAATTGCGCCCTTAATCGTATTATTTGTGCCAATAATTTCGCAAACGCCAGGTTGCGAGACGATAAGAGGCACACATGAGACCATCTTGAAGATGCGTCTATTAGGACCATAAAGTATCTAAATGACCCACTGGATGGGTGAATAGGTCCACATATATCCCCATGTATACATTCTAAAAAATGAGGGGATTCGACGCCAACTTTCAGTGGTGATGGCTTAGTTATCAATTTGCCTTGGTAACAAGCAGCACATGAAAATTCATTACTTGCAAGAATCTCCAGGTTCTTTAGCGGATGCCCTTTTGAATTTTCAATGATTCGTCTCATCATTATTGATCCAGGATGACCCATTCGGTCATGCCACAGCACAAAAGTATTTAAATCAGTAAACTTCTGGTTTACGATAGAGTGTGCTTCAACTGTACTAATTTCTGCATAATATAGGCCAGAAGACAAAGTTGGCAATTTCTCCAATACATATTTCTGGCCTGAGATATTCTTGGTAATGCCAAGATATTCAACATTCATTTCATTTATTGTCTCAACATGATATCCATTTCTGCGGATATCTTTAAAACTTAATAAGTTTCTCGGAGATTTAGAAGAGAATAGTGCATCTTCTATAACAAGTTTCGTCCCCTTCGGCAGAAATATAGTAGCTCTTCCGGAGCCTTCAATTAATTTTGAATTACCAGAAATTGTTGTAACATTGGCTTTTCTCCTAAGCAACTGAGAAAAGTATTTCTCATCTTTAAATATGGCGTGCGTTGTTCCACTATCAATTACACAAATATCCTCACGGTCGATTATTGATCCAAAATAAAATTTGAGGAGTATCCATATATTCTTCAAGATGAAAATATAAACAAAGTAAACATTATAGTATTACTAGCAAACAACGTATTTACACAAACTTTATTTATTTACATGATTAGAGAAACACTACTAACAGAAACGTAAACTGACACAACTAACAAAAAGTAAAGTACTTAGACTATTGCAGATCCGTCACCGACAAGGTGATCTATATTTCCTTCAGGGATTTCAAAGAAATCTGCAACGTCTAACTGCATAGGCTCAACATTATCTTCAGAGATAAAGTTTGCTTCTGCAGTATTATCCACCTTCTTGAGGGATGCCTGATAAAGATTAACCAGGTGCCTTGACGTACGACAGGTACGTGACCAGTGCCCTTTTCTTCCACACCGATAGCATCTAGTTTCTGTATTTGTCCTTTGCACCGCTTCAGGCTTTTTACCCTTCTTTCTACACTGCTGGTGCTGAGGGTTATTATTCAGTGCAAGACGATCATCATGATTGAAATTTCTCCCTCGACCACGGCCACGACCACGATTGGGGCCAGGACCTCTTTCACGCCTAGATTGGTGAAAATTTGCTGCATTTACTTCAGGAAATGGAGCAGTACCAGGAGGTCGACTTTCATGGTTTTTCATCAAAAGATCATTATGTTGTTCAGCAACAAGGAGATGCGAAATTAATTCAGAATACTTTTTGAATCCCATTTCTCGGTATTGCTGCTGCAGGAGCATACTCGAGGCAGGGAAGGTGGAGAATGTTTTCTCCAACATATCATGATCTGTGATATTTTCTCCGCATAGAGTTAACTGTGATTTAATGTAACACTCCGTAGGTTTCTAACCTTATTTGGTAACTTGGAGTCATGTTTACTTGATGATTAAGGTCACTAAGTAAGTATTTTGTAGTATTTCGATGGGGCATTGGATGATATAATTTGGTGAGCTCCAGTTGGTTCGGGGCTTTCCGAGTCTTATATGTACATTTGTTTTGGTCTTATGTATAGAGCGGGGTGTGTCCCGACTCTAGGTGGGTTTTGGTTGTGCATCTGTAGAGGCTTTGTAGATGTTGTGGGATAGATGAAGGAAAGGTGATGAACGTATGTTTTGTCTTGATGGCCCTGACGGCCAAGTTTCTTATTTCTTATATATTTTTCATAATTTCTGCTATTAGCTTCTTATTTCTAATTGTGGTGGTGATGCCTATTGCGTGGTATATGTATGGGTGTTTATGGATGTAGATTGGTTCTCTCGGGCCTTATCGGCTTCGGGTGCCATGTCCGTCCCGTTGGAACTCGGGGCATGACATTTAATTCTAAACATAGCAGAATTATACGCAGTTATATCTTTAAAATCTTGTAATCTCAAATGGGTCCATTCATAATGTGCCTGTGGAAGAACGACCATCTTCAGGTGGTCATATCTATCTTTCAAATTATTCCACAGTATAAGAGGATCCCTAATAGTGAGATATTCCATTTTCAATCCCTCATCGAGGTGATGACGGAGAAATATCATAGCTTTGGCACGGTCTTGGTTTGAAGCCTGGTTCTTATCTTGGATGGTGTCTGTCAGACCCATCGCATTCAAATGTATTTCGGCATCAAGTGCCCAAGATAAGTAGGCTTTGCCCGATATGTCCAGGGCAACAAATTCACGTTTAGATAGATTTGACATTATATTAGGAAAAATAAGTTCTTACCTTTATTACCTGAAAAAGTATTTGCTCGAAATGGCAGAGTCTCGTGCTGATAACGTGTTATAAAATAAAGATAAAATATCAAACTAATAAAGAAAGAGACAACTTTAGAGAATGAAAATAGTAGTACTTGTTTTCACTTCTTGTATATCACAAAATGTACAAAAGGATGGCTATTTATAAGCCACCAAACTTACTCCCTAAGTATGTTTAGCATGACAACAACTTGGCAATTTGACCAAGTAACTTTGGAGTTCAAATCCAAATTGAATAAGTAATCTTGGTGTTTAAGTTTAATTTGGCTACTAACTCTTATCTCTCATTAATGACATTCACACATATATATGTCACATGACATCCATATTACATAACAGATTCTTTTTATTTCAAAGTCCCAATATAAGATTTCTGATTTAATTTATCATAATCATAAAATTTTTACTAATAATAAAAGAAGTGAAACTGACTCCTTAATTAACAAAGTCCAACCTAGTTGATACCATAAGTCACCCTAGTCCCTCCATGTGGCACCACTGCATGTACCGGACAAGGACATATTATTTGACATTTGAATCATTAGACACAACTTGACACATAAAAATACTAGAGAAGAATGACCACCTAGATGAGTATTCACCTAGATTAGAACATCTTCCTGTGTTTCCTTGACCCTTGGACATGAATGGATTGAGTTTGAGTAGGAATACTCTGCTCATTTCTGAAGAAATTCTGTGGATCCACCATTGATTTTACTTTCACCAACCTATCAAAATTGTTCTTGAAATACTTGGTACCATATACCTTTCCTTCTTCTAAGCTTTGTGGACCTTGATTATTTATACCAATATCAAGATCCCTGTAATTCAAATAGGCTTGTCTGGGGTTATTTGAAACATATGGGGTCATGAAGCTGTACAAATCTCTTACCTGTGAAAGGTAATCTTTTTCTGCTTCTACTCCTTCATTCCAATTCATTGAGTACTGAATCTTGAAAAGAATTCCTTCCCTGTGAGGAAATGGAGTTTCGTTCTCAGGAATTTCGGCCATTCTTCCTCCATAAGGATTGAAAACCAGTCCTGTTTTTCCTAATGAAATCATCTTCTGGAAAATTGATTCCAATCCATCTTTAGGAATTGGTTCTTGTACGTAATCCGATTTTCTTTTCAAGAAAATTAGTGAATCTCCTGTTCTATCCAACAAGGCGTCTGGCTTTGTCGTGTTGTCGAAATTGGCCCATTGCAGAACTGAATCAATCCACCTCATTGGAAAACAATCTTGCTTTGTTAATCCCAAAGCAGGAAATTCTTTGCTTACGAGAGACATTAATCTATTAGAATCACCGAGGAACAACGCTACGAACGTTGCTCGTATCGTCTTTGTGTTCGTTGCACCCTTGGTCTTGTTTTTGTTTTTTACTGTAATGGGTTGTATAAGTAGTCGCACGAAGAGGTCATTGTCAATTTTGTTAGCAACATTCTGCCACTGGACAACAACGTCGGTAGCATTTTGCTCTAAAAACCTCTCAACTTTGAAGTAAGTCACGGTTTCAGGGACCTGAACAAGTTGGATTTTGAAGGCTAAAATGACACCAAAACTAGCACCACCACCCCCTCTTATTGCCCAAAATACATCTTCACCCATAGATTTCCTGTCAAGAATTCTACCATTAAAATCCACCAGTCGAGCATCCAATACATTATCAACACTGAGTCCAAACTTACGAAGCATATTCCCATATCCACCGCCACTGACATGCCCACCAACACCAACAGTAGGGCAAACACCCGCTGGAAAAGCAAGAAGGTTACTTTTTGTCCAAATGTTATAGTAAAGTTCCCCTAAAGTAGCACCTGCCTGTACCCAAGCAGTATCATCATTGTCATCTATTGAAATTGAGCGGAGATTAAACATATCAAGCATAATAAAAGGGACATTGGAGATATACGAAATGCCCTCATAATCATGGCCGCCGCTCCGTATTTTAAGCTGTAAATTGATCTCTTTGGTACAGAAGACAGCACCAGCGACATGTGATTCTTCCGTAGGGGTAACAATGATGACCGGTTTGGAAACTGTGGAGGAGTTAAAAAATCGACGGTTTCTTATATAGGCTTGTAAAATGGAGTTAAAGGATGGGTTGTTTGGGGAATAGACGATTTTGGAGATTTCTGATTGAGGAATTGATTTTGTGGCAAGGCAACTAACAAATGAGTCATAGACAGAAGAAGCATGAGATAAGGAAATGAATTTTAAAAGGAAGACAAAATGGAGAAACAAGACAAGACAAGAAGAAGACATGGTTGATGATTTGGGTTGTATGCTAAAATTAAAGGGCATGATATTATTTGAAGAAAAGGTTATTTGAACTAAGTGGCAAATCTAGATATGGCATATGACATTTAATTTTCTTCCTTTAATATGAGATTCTACTCTTTTTTTCTCTATTTATAAGGTAACTAGAGTAGACTAGAATATAATGTGCAATTACAAATATGATGGTAAGTAAGAGTCAATAGAAATATTTAGATTATGTCATCATTAAAAGTAAAAGTTTATATTATATACTAATAATGAATTAATTTCCATATGTAATGTTATTTAGTGTGAACCTTCCTATCTCTCTAATTTTTCATTAAAAGCACTTTCAATTTATTAGGAGATTATTACTAGAGTTTTTAAAGAAAAAAAAATCTGAAACTGGGGGATTTTACATTAGTTTAGGAGGAGACTAATTAAAAGAAAAATATTTTTTTTGGGCAATTAATTAAAAATATATATAGTTATAGTATGTGAAGTAACTAATACGCCCATGCAGTAACCAAAGGAAAAGGAAAGATTTTGTACATATAGATTTGGCCAAAATTGGAGATTAATTTAAAAGGATTTGGTCAAAAATGGAGATTAATTTAAGATGATTATTTTCATTAAGTTTGACTAAAATGAGAGTTTTTAGTGACTCTATTTATCTTGTCTCTTTTACTACTTCTTTCTTTATTTAATCTTCTAAAAGATAACATAAAAGTTGCAAAAAAAAAAAAAAAATAAGAAAAAAAAATATTTCTTTTTTGAAAAGGGTAAATAGTGGAGGGGACTACAAGGTGAAGAATCAAACTCTCTCCGATACGGTGAAAGTTCAAGTAATCAATCAATTGAAATACTAAGAATCCTCAAATATTATATATTATAAACTAAAGATATGACAAATATATCTCTTCTATGATATAACCAAAACTAATTTCAAAAGAATTATATATCACTATATTTCAATTGAAAAAAATTGTATGCTGAGAAATATTTTTTATGGTTGCGCGAAGCGCGCCAAGTACCCTAATCTAGTTATCTTATAAATGAAATGGTGTAAACATTACTTCATTCGTCTCAATTATGTGACACTATTTAATTTGACTCAATTTTTTTTAGGAAAGAAGCTTTTTGAAATTTGTTGTCCAAATCAAATTTTAGATGTTTGTGTAACTATAAATCTTGTTATTAAGGGTAAAAAAAAATTAAAATTAATTTATTTTTAATGATAAAATTGTGACATTTCTTTTTGAAATAGACAAGAAAGAAAGTGCAAGACATTGGAAACATTTTATATTATTAGTGCGTATAATTTTTGAACTCTTTATTTAAGTATATCAATGATATAATATAATTATTACTTAACTTGTGACACTTGGATAATTTGAATATCATAGGCCCGAACATATTAATCTAACTAATAGCATGTTTTTTAATCTAGCTAATAGCATGTTTGATTAAATTTTTTAAATTATTTACTTTTTCAAAAGTGTTTTTCAAAAAATCATTTAGGTGAGAAACAGTTTGTGTTTGACTAATAATTTGGAAAACAGTTTTAAGCAACAATTTTTATTTGGCCAACTTTTTAAAAATACCTCTACGTGAATTTTTCTAAAAAGTGTCTACTTTTTTAACTTCTAAAAAATAGTTTATGTTAGTATTCGAAAACTCTTATTTTCTCCTAAAAATTTGTCCAGACACCTACTTTTTAAAAATAATTTTTTTAAAAAAAAAAAGTTAAATATTTTTTGCATAAAAAAAATTGACCAAACAAGTTATACGTTTCTTACCGTCAAATTTATTTATCTAATGAGTGCCCAACCCATGGTTTTTTAAAGGTAGATATATTATTATTATTATTGCTATTATTATTAATATTATTATTTTCTAACTTTAGTAAGTTAATCATTATTTTCTGCGTTTGCAATCATATCTCTTAGGCCAAAATTAAACAATAAATAGTTGTTTTTTTTCATTTATTTTGGTTGAGAAACAACAACTCATACCATATTATATTATACCTAGAAGTTTATTATCCCATATCCCATTCAGAACAAGAAAATAATATATTTTTATGAACCCAAAATTTAAAGGAGTTAAATGGACTTAACTCTTTAATTAAGGATAAAATCTGAATGGGAGGGAGTAGTATTTTTGCACCACTATATTTCCAAACTTAGATGAAGTATTCACCTAGATTAGAACATCTTCATGTGTTTTCATGCTCTTTGGGCATGAGTGGAGTGAGTTTGAGTAGGAATACTTTGCTCATTTCTGAAGAAATTCTGTGGATCCACCATTGATTTCACTTTCACCAACCTATCAAAATTATTCTTGAAATACTTGGTCCCATATACCCGTCCTTTTTCTAAGTTGTGTGGACCTTGATCATTTGTACCAATATCAAGATCCCTGTAATTCAAATAGGCTTGTCTGGGGTTCTTTGAAACATATGGAGCCATGAAATTGTACAAATCTCTTATCTGTGAGAGGTAATCTTTTTCTGCGGCTACTCCTAATTCATTCCAATTCACTGAGTACTGAATCTTGAAAAGAATCCCTGCCCTATGAGGAAATGGTGTTTCGCCCTCGGGAATTTCATCCATTCTTCCTCCATAAGGATTGAAAACTAGTCCTGCTTTTCCCAATGAAATCATCTTCTGAAAAATTGATTCCAATCCATCTTTTGGAATTGGTTCTTGTACGTAATCCGATTTTCTTTTCAAGAAATTTAGTGAATCCCCTGTTCTGTTCAACAAAGCGTCTGGCTTTGTCGTGTTGTCAAAATTTGCCCACTGCAGGACTGAATCAATCCATCTCATTTGGAAACAATCTTGATTTGTTAATCCCAAAGCAGGGAATTCTTTGCTTACAAGAGACATTAATCTACTAGAATTACCGAGGAACAACGCCATGAACGTTGCTCGAATCGTCTTTGCGTCCTTTGCACCCTTGACCTTGTCTTTGTTTTTTACTGTAATGGGTTGTATGAGTAGTCTCATGAAGAGATCATTGTCAATTTTGTTAGCAACATTTTGCCACTGGACAATAGCATCGGTAGCATTTTGGTCTAAAAATCTTTCAACTCTAAAGTAAGTCACTGTTTGTGGGACCTGAACAAGTTGGATTTTGAAGGCTAAAATGACACCGAAACTAGCACCACCACCCCCTTTAATTGCCCAAAATACATCTTCACCCATAGATTTTCTATCAAGAATTCTACCATTAACATCCACGAGTCGAGCATCCAATACATTATCAACTGTGAGTCCAAACTTGCGAAGCATATTCCCATATCCACCACCACTGACATGCCCACCAACACCAACAGTAGGGCAAACACCCGCAGGAAAACCAAGAAGGTTACTTTTTGTCCAAATGTTATAGTAAAGTTCCCCTAAAGTAGCACCTGTCTGTACCCAAGCGGTTTCATCATTGACATCTATGGAAATTGCTCGGAGATTAAACATATCAAGCATAATAAAAGGGACATTTGAGATATACGAAATGCCCTCATAATCATGGCCCCCACTGCGTATTTTAAGCTGTAAATTGGTCTCTTTGGTACAGAAGACAGCGCCGGCAACATGGGATTCTTTCGTAGGGGTGACAATGATGACCGGTTTGGAAGTTGTGGAGGAGTTATAAAATCGACGGTTTCTGATATAGGCTTGTAAAATGGGGTTAAAGGAAGGGTTGTTTTGTGAGTAGACAATTTTGGAGATTTCTGATTGTGGAATTGATTTTGTGGCAAGGCAACTAACAAATGAGTCATAGACAGAAGAAGCATGAGATAAGGAACTGAATTTTAAAATGAAGAGAAAATGAAGGAACATAACAAGGCAAGAAGATGACATGGTTGGTGATTTCATTTTTATTTTTTTTTTCACTTGCTTTGGTAGCTTTTGGATTGTAGGCTAAAAGGGCATGATGTTATATAGTGTGATAGAATGAAAATAAATAGGAAAGGAAATAAACAAAAGAGAGAATCAAATATGAAGTTTCTATTCACACATGGATTGTGTTTTCTTTACATGAGGACAATTCATTGTTGATAAGTGAAGGGTTTATTTTTGGAATGATATGTTGATTGGTAGAGATTTTTTATGTTTATAAATAGGAATAATTAGTTGGCCTTCCATTTATCCTCTTTTTCCTTAAGACTTTTTAGTTTTTATTACTATTACTATCATAGGCGTGATAGTAGCCGATGATATGTTTGATTGATTTACAAAGTCAATAATTGAAAATAAAAAAGCATTTGAATTTGAATACATTCCTAGTATTGTTGTCAACCAAAGTCATTGTTTTATATGTGCATGCGTGGCAGAGAAAGACCATCTACGTAAGAGGCGAACTTAAAATTTTAAAAGAATAAGTGTATTATTATGAAAAGGTGGATTTAAGATATAAATTTGATCAATTTGACCTTTATGTTTTTAAGTTATCATTGAATCCATAAAACTTTCAAAATTATAGGTCCAAAATTATTTTTTATCTTTTAAAATAGTAAAAAAAAGAAATTATGTATAGCTATCATCCACTATTACTAATACGCATTTGGTTTTATTAGATAAAATTTTATAGTGATAACAAAAAATAGAAATTTCAAATGTGACAAGAATTGAAATTTTGAAAGATTAAAGAATTTTTTTATTATTAGAACGCAAAAAATGTTACCAATAACCATTTAAAAAGGTGGTACCCAATTTTAGGAAAATAAGAGAGATATATATAAGATTTAAATTTATAACCTCACTTAAAGAGGTGGACCCAATCATCATCGCATTATATAATATTTTGAGCGTGGCTTTATACACCTATATTTAAATATTTTTTAAAAAAATATAACACTACTATATACTCCCTCCGTCCCATTTTAGTTGGTCATCTTATTAAAAATAAATATCTCATATTAGTTGATCACTTACTAAATCAAGATAAAATTAATTATTTTTTTTTTATTTTACCCCTACAATTAATTATAAGTCCAATGTCCATTCATATGCACAATGAATATCATTAATATGGGTAAAGGATAAAATAGTAAAATTCATCATTTTATTTATGATTTCTTAATCATAATGTAAAATAAAATGTGTCCAATTAAAATGAGATGGAAGGAATATAATCTAGGGAGGAAAACATGACTTTACGTGACCTAGATTTGCCCCAGCCTACGTCATTCATTGAACCATTGAAGTATGTCACTAAAGTTTGTATATATCAAATCATGTTGGAAGTTTATATGATTTGAAAGGTCAATTAGTGATGAGCTTTTAGCATTTTAATATTACTTTTTAAATAATATTAGTACATTGTTTTGGAGCATTTTTGGGACATTATGCAGCATAATATTATTATGCATTTATGGTTATTACTCTATTAGTTTCTGGACACGTGTGTCTCATGTACTTTTGTATAAATCCTTTACAACGATTAAAATTCTTTAAAACTATGCATTAAATTAGTAATAAAATACAACAATTATAAATAAATCTTTAAAAAGGTGACAAGAAACACCAAAAAATTAAAGGACGTATTTTAATGTTTAGAACTAATTTATTTTAAGCAACCAATTTTGAAGTTTGGAATAGAGTCACAAATGGCTAATTTGAGCCCAAATAAAAATAGAGACTTACGAAAAACAAAAATCATTGAAAATCAAAATAAAGAAGTCTAATAGAGAGAAAACACACAAAAAAATAATCAAGAAGTAAAAAATACAACATACTTCCATCATATGACTTTAATCATAACAATATAAATGGATAAAGAAATACAATATCACTACATAATTTTTTGATTTCTTGTCGACACTGTTTCCCATAATCAATTAAAATTCAAGAGCCTTCATAGAGTCAAGCAAAAACCTGAATCAAAAAACACAGTAATGATAAAGTGTTTCACCATTTTAACAAGGCAACAACAACAACAACAACAACAACATACCCAGTGTATTCCCACCAGGTGGGGTCTGGGGGGGGGGGGGGGTAAAGTGTACGCAGTCCATAACACTACCTCAGGTGAAGTAGAGAGGCTGTTTCCGATAGACCCCCGGCTCAGAACCGATAACCATAGCCGACAGAACTGAAACAAACAAACAAAAAACAACATAATAGAAAACACAGCGGTAAGAAGCAAGGATCTGCTAGAAAAAACCAATCATCACCAAAGCCACGCGAACAAGAATCTGCTAAAAATAGCAGGCACAGATACAGTCAAACACTCCTTCAAACCCTCCTCCCTACTAATACGCACGTCTTCCTACTCCCTACCCCTCTACCCTAATCCGTGCCCTCCACACCTTCCTATCGAGGGTCATGTCCTCTGTAAGCTCTAACTGCTCCAAGTCATGCCTAATCACCTCCCTCCAATATTTCTTCGGCCTACCTCTACCCCGCCTAAAACCATCTACAGCCAGCCTCTCACACCTCCGTACTGGAGCATCCGTGCGCCTCCTCAAAACATGCCCGAACCATCGTAGCCTCACTTCCCGCATCTTGTCGTCCACCGAAGCCACTCCCAACTTCTCTCGAATACTCTCGTTTCTCACCCTATCCCTCCTGGTCAGTCCACACATCCATCGCAACATCCTCATCTCCGCTACCTTCAACTTTTGGATGTGGGAGTTTTTAACTGGCCAACACTCCGCACCATACAGCATAGCCGGACGGACGGCCACTCTGTAGAATTTACCCTTGAGCTTCAGAGGCACCTTTTTATCACACAAAACTCCCGAAGCTAGCCTCCACTTCAACCATCCGGCACCAATACGGTGCGTGACATCTTCGTCAATCTCTCCATCCCTCTGAATCATAGATCCCAGATACTTGAAACTACTCCTCTTCTGAATGACTTGAGACTCCAGCTTCACTACCACGTCCTCCTCCTGCGTCACAGCACTAAACTTACATTTCAAGTATTCTGTCTTGGTCCTGCTCAGCCTAAACCCTTTCTCCTCTAAGGTCTGTCTCCAAACCTCTAACTGATCATTGACTCCTCCCCGGGACTCGTCAATAAGCACTACATCGTCCGCAAATAACATACACCAAGGTACCTCTCCTTGAATCCGCCGCGTCAAAACATCCATTACCAAGGCGAATAAAAAGGGACTAAGAGTCGACCCCTGGTGCAACCCATTCAGCACAGGGAAGTGCTCCGAATCTCCTCTTGCCGTCCTCACACGTGTCTTCGCTCCATCGTACATGTCCTGAATCGACCTAAGGTACGCCACAGGCACCCCTCTAACCTCCAAGCACCTCCACAAAACCTCTCTGGGGACTTTGTCGTACGCCTTCTCCAGATCAATAAACACCATATGCAAGTCCTTCTTCCTCTCCCTATATTGCTCCACTAATCTCCTCACAAGGTGTATGGCTTCGGTAGTCGAGCGACCTGGCATGAAACCAAACTGATTCTCCGAAATATTCACGATCCTTCTCAGCCTCAACTCTACCACCCTTTCCCACACCTTCATAGTATGGCTCAACAACTTGATTCCCCTATAGTTGTTGCAACTCTGAATGTCCCCCTTGTTCTTATATAGAGGAATCATCGTACTCCATCTCCAAGCTTCCGGCATCTTCGCCTTCCTAAAAATGTCGTTAAATAACTTTGTCAGCCACTCCAAACCTACCCTGCCAGAGCTCTTCCAAAAATCCACCGGAATCTCGTCTGGCCCCGTCGCCCTACCCCTATGCATCCTACTAATAGCCCTCTTGACCTCCTCCACCTTAATCCGCCTACAATAACCATAATCACGATGCCTCTCCGAGTGCTCTAATTCCCCCAGCACCAAACTTCCGCCTCCTTCGTCATTCAAAAGTCTGTGAAAATACGACTGTCACCTCCTCCTAATGCTGGTGTCATCCATCAATGTGCCCTTTAACTTGACTTCAATTTTCATCTATGCCCTTCAACTTTGGGTGTGCACAAGGAGACACTTAAACTTGTATAAAGTTGAACAAGTAGACACATGAGCCCTATGTGGCATCCTATGTGGCCAATTCATGCCTACATGGCGTCCTACGTGTATTATGCCACATATGACGCATGTGTCTACTTGTTCAACTTTATACAAGTTTAAGTGTCTACTTGTGCACATCCAAAGTTGGAGGTCATAGATGTGAACTGCGGCCAAGTTAAAGGGCATGTTTATGTATTATGTCTTTTAACAATAGAATAAAAATGATAACCTTGTGTCTTATGAAACAAACAAAAAAAGAATTTATATTGATAAAAGAGAAGGAATACCAAAAGCTATCTTAAAGTTTTAAATTAAATATTTGAAAGTTATGAATATGAAAAAGTATGAGAAACAATCTATATATATATATATATATAAAGGAAGGTTAGAAATGTGTTGATGTGGCATGCTTCTCCTTTTTTTAATTTTTTTTAGCATTTTTTTAATTATTGGTATTTATTTATCATATTTATCAATTAAAAATCTCTCTCTCTTATTTAATTAAAAATCAATTGTTACAAACCAATTGCAGCTATTAAATGCAACCGTTTTCAGTGCTATCTATTACAGTAGTATTTTCTTTTAAGCGGATGAAATGAAATGGTTAACTTTGTTTGCTCCTTAATTATTTGACTTTTTCATATATATTTTTAATATTGTTTTAACTTACAATAAAGAAAAAAAATCTATATCTATATATCTATCTATATAAAGGAAGGTTAGGAACCTGTTGACGTGACATACTTCTAAGACCACTATTTACACTTTATCTTTTTTGTGGTTTTTTTTGACATTTTTTCTCTTTTATTTGTAATTTTTTTGGTTCATTTCTGCTTCTAATTAGAGGATTACTAATAAAAACCTCATAAATCCCCATTAAACATAGCAACTAAATGTAGTAAAAGCCAACTAAATCCGAATCAACCCACGTTGCAGTATCATTTTATTGCTAATTGAAGTTTGTTTGCAGTAAGAAACTAAATAGGTGCAGTTAATACACTTAATGCTCATTCATTCATTTATACGTTAGCTTTATTTTATGTTATGTCACTAATTATTTTGGCTACTATAAATACCGTAGAAAATCATTTGTATTGCATAACATTCATCGTTTTCCATTCCACATCTTTCTTTTCAGTTCTTCATTATTATTACTTTTTTTTAGGTTTTTTATTCAATATTTGATATCCATATTGAATTCCGACTAATTCAGATTTGCACTGAGTAAAATTCATTCGGACGAAGCTTGTCCTATCATGAATTTGTTATTATTATTTTGCTCATTAGCGATATATCAAAATTTGTTATTTTTTTATTTTTTGCAAGCTTGTATGTAGTTATAGTGCGAATTTAAATGTAATAATTTTATCATTTTTTTTTTTAGGTAAATGCCCTATTCTAATTTTTGGAATAATTATATTAATTTCATATTGGGTTTTGATTATTCTTTTATTATTAATCAAAAAATGAGTATAATTTTCTACATGCTCCCAAAACAAATGACATCTTTAGGAAATATAGGCAATTTTTTTTTATCTCAAAATAATTAAATAGATTTGTGTACACTGCATGCAAACGATAATAATAGAAAATTCTTAAAAATGACTCAACTTCCTTGCATTTGCTATAGGTAGAAGTCTTTTAATTTTGACAAAGTTTTGTTTTACTTATGAAATAAGAAAGAAAACAAAATGATAAAATAAAAAAAAAAGATCAGCACAGGGGTAGAGAAATGAAAATGAAAAAAAAAAAAAAAGAGTGAGAGAAAAATCGAATTGGAAAATAATGTTTGAATATAAGGAAAAATTATATGAGAGAAATTTTCAAGATGAGAAACAATAGAGAAAAAAACATAAACAAATAAAGGATAAGTGAACAAGAAAATTGCAAAAAGGGTAAAACAGAATTGTTCAAGAAAACGGAATTAAGAAATGAAAATGTGATCAGATAATAAACTTCTTTTTTGTTGCTTTTTTCTTTGTTAAATTTCTAAAAAATTTAAAAAGCAAAAGCTATTAAAGATATTTATTACATAAATCTTAAGAAAATAATTAAGATGATATCAAAATTAAGTGTTTACAACTATTCCCTTCTTAATAAAAAATGTGTCTAATCTCTCTGTCTATATATATACACTCCCTCCGTCCCAAAATAGTAGCATGTACTCCTTCATCTTATTTTAATTGGTCATCTTACTAAAAATAAATATCTCATATTAATTGGTCACTTACAAAATCAGAATAGAATTAATTATTGTTTTTCCATTTTACCCCTACAACCCTAAAATTAATTATAATTTCAATGTCCATTTCTATGCCCAATGAATATCATTAATATGGGTAAAGGGTAAAATAGTGAAATTCATCATTTCACTTATGATTTCTTAATCACCGTGTAAAATGAAATGTGCCCAACTAAAATGGGACGAAGGGAGTATATTTTTTCCTAATTAATTTTTTCTTAAGAGTTGTGCAAAATCTATACATGCCATTATTTTGAGACGGAGGAAATATCTACACATGTCATTTTTAGAGTCGCGCGAACATGTTCACTAGTATGTTTATTAAGAGTAACAGTTGAATAGGTAATTAGATATGAGTTATGAAGGTGATATTTAAAGCAAATAAAAGGAGAAATAATAATAAAAAAATAGTACTTATTAAGTTGGAGAATTGTATTTTAAACAAATTCATGTAAAAATTAAATGAGAATATAATGGAGGAAAGGGTGTGAAGAAAATGGTCCTCTAAATATATGGCCGTATGCATCCAACATTTATTAGATGAATAAGGTTCATGCATTGAATTTGTTAAATGAAATGTAAATCTTCAACTTCTTCAAAAATGTTTGGTTAATGAACCATTTTATGGAGGTATACTACTACTAAATTGGATACTTAATTAGAATGAAGTCAAAAAGTCATTACACATCCATATTATTAAAATGATACTATTTAATATTTAAATAATTAGATATTATATATTCCCTCCATTTTATTTTACTTGACCTCTATATTAAAAAGTGTTGTTTCAATTTATTTTCTCAATTTATGAAATAAATAAAAAATATTGTATTTTTTCTTTTCTACCTTAGTATTAAATAACTATTTAAAATAACAATAGTTAAATTTATAATTCTAAAATATTATTAATAATGTTAATTTAATAAAATACACCCCTATATGATTGTATAGCACCTAATACTTTGTACCGTTGAGGTTCGTGGTGTGCATTTTCTATAGGGAAAAGACTCAAATATGTCATCGAACTATTAGAAATGGCTCATCTATGCCATCCGTTATAAGTTTGGCTCATCTATGCCATCGCCTTTAAAAGTTTGACTCATCTATGTCACTGCTACTACAGAAAGGTTCATTCATGCCATTATTTTGTAACGGTGGATTTGCAAAATTATTTTTGCCACATGACCTCTATTTAGAAGTCTACATCACCAAAATCTGAATCAACCAATATTACTTAAAATCAAAATTAAAATTTGGACCCATTAAAATAATAATGGGTCTGATTTTTATTTTTAATGAGTCCAATTTTTATTTTAACGATGTGGATCAATTTTTTTTAATGGTTATGATTTTTAATTTTGATTTTAAGTAATATTAGTTGATTTGGATTTGGTGACGTGGACCTCTAATAAGAGGCCACGTGGCAAAAATGATTTTGCAAAACCACCGTTACAAAATAATGACATAAATGAACCTTTCTGTAACGGCAATAGCATAAATGAGCCAAACTTTTAAAGGTGGATGAGCCAAACTTATAATGGATAGCATAAATGAGTCATTTCTAATAATTCGATGGCATATTTGAGTCTTCTCCCTTTTTTCTATATATTTTGATATTTCGGTTGTTCCATAAAGGACTCTTATTACGTATAAGGGACCCTTCTGTACTGTGATAATATCTCTCTTAAAAGTAGAGATGGAGTCAGAATTATTATGTTAAAAAGCATCAAAATATAAAACATTAAATATATCAAAAAACAAAGGAAAATAAATGTATAATAAATATATATAAAACATAAACTTTTATCTTGCAATTATAGTACTCCCTCCGTTTTGTATTAGTTGGACACTATAGACTTGGCACACCCATTAAGAAACTAATAAATAGAGATGCATTTTACATATTTACCCTTGTATGTCTTTTAAAGTCCAATAATCAATGCAATGATTAAATATTGAAATTTAGTGCATATTACTACATCCCATACATTACGTCCAGAACATTGAATATTTATAATTGAAACTAGTAATAATCATTTAATATTGGTTTTGAGAATTGAGATCATTTATGCACCATTCAATAATTTTGAAAACTGTGGATGTATTTAGTATTCCTATAAAGGATAAAATGGGAAATATATGTATAAAATACTCTTGATTTTAGAACTTGAACAACTAAATTGAAACAAACATTTTTAGAAAGATGTAACACCCCGTACTTTTATAACCTCACTTGATACCTTGGATCATACCTACATAGGTGTTGAGATGCCATGCATATGTGTTTTATAGTGTCCTTGGTGAAACATTTGATATCGGATTTAACATGTGCGATTAGATCTTCGTAGGAGGTGTGTTGTGATTTCGTGGAGCATTTGGGTAAGAACTCGCACACATTTTAACCTCATTTGGTGACTTTAAGTCATGTCTAATTGATGGTTAAGATCACTAAGTAAGTATTTTGTAGTGTTTTGATAAGGGATTGGACGATACGTAAACATTGGATAAGTGGTCGAAAATTTCAGCACTTTGCTGAAACTTGCGCCACTACCCTGTTTCAGGGGTGTGGCGCAAGCCACCTGCAGCCCAAAACTTCAGAGAAGGCTGCATTCTTGCGCCACTACCCTGTTTCAGGGGTGTGGCGCAAGGCACAAAAACTATGCCTTTCCGGAGTCGTTTCGTAACGCAATTCTATGACGATTTCTAGATGGTTTCTTTTGGTTCTTTGGGGTTATTTGAGCATTGTTAAAGATTCAAACACTTCAATATACTCCTACATACTCCTACATGATCAAATCATGAAGTGTGAATAGTGATCCAACATGTTCAATGAAGCCAAGGGCGACTAGAATTCCAATTTTTGCGATCGAAAGGACGAATGAGAATTGTTTAAAAGAATATTGTCGTGACATTATGGAATTATGTAAACATGAGATATATGGTGAATAATACATGGAAGTTCATGGATATGTGTTATTGGGCCCAATTTGAGGCCCAAAAATGGAAGAAAATACATGGGCCCAAAGGCAAAAATGATCCATTCTTTCAATAATTGACCAAGTGAACATATCACTTAATGCCACATGTGGCTAAGGAGGACCTTGAGTCTATATAAAGCCCCCAACATCAGATTTTATTCCCCAAAGCCTCTCATAACTTTTGGCTAATATCACAAACATTTCTTTCATTTCCAAACCCTTAAGCAAATAAACCCTAAGGCATATTTGGACAAGATCATCCTATTCCAAGCTTTGGTAAGTCTTTATTTTCATGGATTAACATATTATATGCATGGAAGATTATGTATATTATGCTAGATGTGTTGGCAAGGTGGTGAATAGTATATTTTGCCTTTGGTGAAGATGTGTCATCTTGGTAATTTGAACTTGAATTAGGCCTTGTGCCTTTGATGAAAAAGCATGGTATGGACAAAATATGAACATGTATGGTGTTATTTTTGGCATTAAATTTGTTCTTGGCTAAAAGTGGAAATTATGGGATTTTGACCGATATGTGTTATGAATTGTATTAAGGTACTTTGATGGATTATTTGTGTGATGTGTTATAGATAAGAAAGTGTAAAGGAGACGTATTGTGGTGAAATGTATTGATTTTCATGTATTGGTCAATGTTGGGAATATTATGGAATTTTTGGAATAATGGTATGGTCAATGGTTTTGTCGAGGGGAAATAACATGTTTAAAGGCAAACATGTAACTCATTGACATGGTATGCATTTGTAAAGTAATTGGTGGTTAATGTGAATTTCGTTATGTATTTGTAGAGTGACACATAAAGAAGGAGGGGGATTATTATCTACGCATCTAAGGTTGTATATTCGTATTGCGAATCCAAGGTATGCAAGGTTACTTTGTCCGTATCTTTCTACGGCCAATAGTGTTCACATTGACATTTCTCTAGCTCCATTCCGAAATGTACTAAGGTATCCCATATGCACTTATCCATGGTCATTGTCATATATTTCCTACTCATTGATCAATTGTGAATCTCATTTCTCATATTCATGGTTAATGTTCCGAAAGTTCAAATAAAGTTATGTTCCCATGTTCTAATGTTTCAATAGTGCCTATACTTGTGTCTTTTGTTCATGGATTATTGTCCAATGGTTCCAATGGTATCATGGTGCTAGTTATGTTATATTTCTCATGATGTTTATTCACATGTCTTGGTTAATGACTCAAAATTTCCTACAATGTTATGTTCCAAAGTTCCAAAGTGATGTTTGACTATCAAAGTATCAATCTCAAAGTAATGAACAAAGTAATGCAAATGTGGTCAATGATCAAGTACGGGTGGCAAGTCTAGGGGCGTAAGCCTAGCTCGACTCGATCCCGAGATTTGGATTTATGGGTGGCAAGTCTAGGGGCGTAAGCCTAGCTCGACTCGATCCCGATGCATTGATGTATGGGTGGCAAGTCTAGGGGCATAAGCCTAGCTCGACTCGATCCCAACACAATGATATGATATGAAAGACCCACTGATCAGTCGGGGCCCGGGTACATTGTGACATATGTGATAACAAGTGAGTATTGTGATAAAGAAAGTAATGAAAGTAATGAAAGCAATCCACATGGTTTCCAAAATGCAACATGGTGACTTATTCACATTGATTATTCATATGTTTTGAGTTCATTGGCATGTTCATTGAAATATTCATATGTTGTACAGTTTCATCTGAGCCTTGCATACTCAGTACTTATTTCGTACTGACCCCTCTCGGGGCATTTACCTTACTTGCTGCAGGCGCAGGTCCCAGTAGGCCTCCTCAGTAGATTGCCAGTGTTAGCGGTTCTTTGGTGAGCTCCAGCTCATTCGGGGCTTTTTCGAGTCAGAGTGTATATATGTTTTGGTATTGTACATA
This sequence comes from Capsicum rhomboideum, assembly GCA_031232105.1. Taxonomy (NCBI): domain Eukaryota; kingdom Viridiplantae; phylum Streptophyta; class Magnoliopsida; order Solanales; family Solanaceae; genus Capsicum; species Capsicum rhomboideum. Next base: position 8,473,855 of record CP124712.1, on the reverse strand, counting down.
ATGTGTAAAGCGGGGACTTGTCCCGACTTTTGGTTTGTTTTGGTCAATGCTCTTGTTAGAGGCTTTTGTAGACAGATGTGGGTGTATCAGTGTCAAGGACATATGTTGGTTCGATTGGATGGCCTCAACGGCCAAGTTTCATATGTATGTATAAAGTAGTCCCATGTTCTCCTTTCTTCGTCTTTCACATTATTATGCAATGGTGGTGATAATTATGATATGCATATGATTGAACATAGGCAAAGGTTGGTTCTCTCGGGCCTTATCGGCTACGGGTGCCAATCATGTCTCGATGGGATTCGGGGCGTGACAAAAGAAGGTCAACTAATACGAAACGGAGGGAGTATAACTTTTCGGTTATGTGACACCTCTTGATTGAATATGGCTCCGCTCATTAAGGGTGGTCTGGTACACACTTTTTGTGGAAAAAATATGTGGTGTATAATGATTAAATGTTAACTATTAAGAGTGTATATTTAATTTTGAACACCCTTAAGATGATTGAGAAAAAAAATTTACACATCTTTCATCAAATTTCTGGCTCCATCACCGACTCCGCCACTACATTAAGGTCCTGTTTGGAAAGCCACCCTGGTAATTGAATTTGGTGTAATTGGGTGTAATTACACTGTCTGACATGTTTGGTTGGCTAGGTAATTACTTGGTCAGCAGGTAATTGGGTGTAATTACACTCTCCAATTCACAGGGGGAGCTTTATTTTTAAAAAAATTGAATATAACCATGTAATTATAATTGTGCAACCAAACAGTACACTTGTAATTACACTTGTAATTACACTGTGGCAAACAAATAGGTCGGCGTAATTACTAGGCCTCGTGTAATTAGTAGGCTGGTAATTACTACCCTAGTAATTACACCAATTCCAATTACCAGATGGCTTTCCAAACAGACCCTAAACATACAAAGTATAATTAATCATGTAAAAACATGTTGCAGCAAGTTGAAGCTTATTACGAAATATTGTTTGACTGGGTGCTTTATTTATTGTCTAGCTACAAAGCATAAATTAACATGCTGAAAACAGTTTATCCAATTAATCATATAAAATGTCATAAGTCAAGAAATCTACACAAGCAACACAAACATACAACAATTATAATTGCTATAGGAAATGATATATATATTTGCATGAACGTTATTATAGTTAAATATTATTTAAGAACGTTGTCAATAGAAAATACACAGAAGATGTACAGAGTATATTATATTATATATAGAACTTTATACACAATGTTATATATATATATATATAAATAATTTTTGGGTTCTTCACATTTTTTCGAATTTGCCTAAGAGTATTTTCATGTAGAAGCAACACATATCTTCACCTTTGTTGTGGAACCGTATGCTTAAAGAACTGTAGCTTTCAAGCAAGCAACCTATTAAGAAGGTGGTAATTTTGAGCTTTTAGCATTTTAATATTATTTTTTAGTAATATTATTATACATTGTTTTGGGACATTATGCAGCACTAACTCCATCCGTTGTTTTGGGACATTATGCAGCATAATATTATTATGAATTTATGCTTATTACTCTATCTGTTGTTTTCTAGAGTAACATAGTGTTGTTGGTGCATATACGAGGAAACCTAACCTGGGGACTAGAGATCCTATAATCAGGTTCAATGAGAAAAACAAATCACATGATGACTTGTCGTGAAATGTTTTATATATCTTTTTTTCTTTTCTATGATATGAGTGTATTTCCTTATATGATTTGTGAGGTTGAGTTTAAAAAAACTCTTAATGAAAATCCGTAGCTCGTATGAGTGAGGTGTTAAAATTATAGGAGCACTCTCGACAGATTTCACATATGTAAGTGTAGAAGTAGGCCGCTTCCTATGAAAACTAGGCTCATTCTCAATGACACTCATGAAAATCGGGATAGCACAAGGCTGTAATGTGACGATGTCTATAAAGCTCATGTTAATACCATGATTATTATGTGTAAGCAGTGATATTTTATGTCCATCAAGTAGTCATAGTTCAAATCTGAGACCAGTTCGACTCTAAAGTAAATATTATTATTTTACTAAGTGAAGGTTTAATTCAGAGCACACCATCATTTTATATTATACTAATGTAAAATGAGTGGGGGATTGATGTGTTTTTAGTATTTTAATATATTTTTTTATAATATTATTATGCATTGCTTTGGGACATTATGCAGCACCAACTCCATCCATTTTTTGGGACATTATGCAGCATAATATTTATTATGCATTTATGCTTATTACTCTATCCGTTGTTTTCTAGAGTAATATATCCCTTTTCGCTAATGGCATTATATGCCAATTACTCTTATTAGTTAGTGATGGTAGAATATGATCATTAGTCTTTTTTAACTCTTGTAATCTTTAGATCATTTATCTATCAACTTTATTACCTCATATTTTTCCTATTCAATAAAAAGAAGAATTTTTCTCCTATAAATAGTGATGGTCTTGTATTATTTTTCTAAATACAAGAAAATATAGAGTGCATAAGAGTAAGTAAAAAGGAGAGTTTATTAGTTGAAGAGAAGTGTTCTTTTTGGTGGAGCTTTGAACTCAGCTCTTCTCTAGATTTTGTTGAGTTGGGTTGTTGTATTCTGGAAGAAACAAGTCAAGAAGATTACTGTTGGACCGGTGAAAACATTTACTGCAGTGAGCTTGAATCTCTTTAAAGAGAACGAGATATCCGCGCCTCAGCCAAAAAAAAGAAAAAATTTATTTTCTTTATTTTTTTATTTTCAATTGTAATTATTCACTAACAATTAGTAAATAATAATGGCCAAAATGTATTAATAGCAAAAGGCTAAAAGCTCTCTTTGGGAAAGACCCGCAAATAAAACTTAGGATGAAAATTTTTATTATGGTTGAGGTGCAACCAATAAAAGTTGGAAGAGGTTCCATTGTCTTTTTGACACATGAAACAATGGACTCGTTTCATTTTTAACAAGAGAGAAAATAGTATTTTATAGTATTATTGACATGGGTCCAATCAAGTACAACAAATTGAGTTAAATAAATACTAGTAGTACATACATATAAAAAAGGCAACAGAAATTATTTGTGTGTCTTCAGCAGGCACAATTTAAAGGTAAATAAACATAAAAACTGACATAGTTTGTAATTTGCATATTTAATATATCATTTTTGTTACTCTTTTATATAATAATTTATTTTGATTAAAAAGTTGTTGAAGTTAGAGGGAAAGAATCAAGATCTGAATATCAATTTTTGAAATTTCCGTAACATCAACAAGGACATCAACCAAGATTTGGACGTCAATCTTTAAAAAAATAAATGTTTAAATTAAATAGCTAACCCTATAGCTTTGATTTTTGACAAAATTATGAAATAGAACCAACATCAACGTCAGTTGAATCATTTTTGGTAAGAAGGGAAAAACATGTTCTGTTGAAGAAGAAAAAAAAAGTTCACAACTTTACTTGGTATGGGTGAGCATTAAATGAGCTTAAAGAAAAAAAGAAGATACATCATCCATTTTTCTCTTTTTTAAATACTCTTCCCGTTTTATTTTACTTGACTTATATTAATTTATCTTAATAAAGTTTTTATTAGGGATGTATTTCACTAAAATTAATCTTATTAATGATTCTCTAGAGCTAATAAATTGACTCGTACTTACTATTTTACTTTCTTAGTTCATTTTTAATTGTCTCAGTTTGACATGATTATTTTACCATATTGTCCGTATTAATTGATGTTTAGTATTAGATATTGAAAAATGATTTAAATAATAAGGTAGTTAACGTAAGGGTAAAACATTAAAAAAATAATTATTTTTCTTGATATGTCAAAAGTGACAAGTAAAAATAAAAATACATTTTAGAAATAAGTAACAAATAAAAATGAATAACGAGAATATATAGTTATTTAAATTAAGGATAATCTTGAGAAAAAATAATAACCTCTCTTGATTTATTAAATAAATAAATTATTTTTAATATAAAAGCCAAGTAAAATAAATCAAAAGAGTAGTTATTTAACTAAGCTTATTGTGCTTGATGGAAGTGTCAATTATTATAAGTATATTTCATCTCTTGTTAGTTTTACTTAGCTTTTAAATAATGAAACGGTTTTCATGTGTCAATTTGTTGTACTTGATTGGACCCCATATCAATTATACTATAAAATACTATTTTTTTCTCTTGTTAAAAATAAAATGGGCCCACTATTTCATGTGTCAAAAAGGCAATGGAACCTTTTCCAACTTTTGTTGGTTGCACCTCAACCATAATAAAAATTTTCACAGTGTTTTAGTTGATTCGTACTTGTTAGAGTGAGTTGGAGTCTCGCATTGGTTGAGGAAAAATATGGGGAACAGACTGGTGGTCTCCTTATGGAATTTTGGAGGATGAATTGAACAAAGCTAATCCCTACAATTAGATCAAAATAGGAAACCACATTGATACTATATATCTTCTCCACAACATGTACATTGAGACATAGGAGAGTGCTTATATCCCTATTGGTCCCAATGGGGTATTCGCTCTTTCCCTTGCCCTCATTTTCATTGGTATTCGGGCGGGATAAGAAGCCAATAGGAAGCTTTCTATGTAATGAAATCACATAGGTCAAACATAATCCTCCTAAAAAGCAATCAAAGATGAGCGAGGATCAATTAGTTAGCTAACGAAGTTGATGTTGTAGTAGAAAGAAGGCTAGTAAATAGGAACAGAGATAGGGGATCAAAAGTAGTCAACTATCTTAAGATAAAATACCCTCAAATTAAGCTTTGTATAAACTTTAAAAGCAAGTAATAAGGGGTGGTGTTAGCTTCCAATTGTAAGAAACTAAGTAGCTAACCTTTATTGCATGACTTAAATGCATGAAAACCAATTAGTGAATGGGCTTAAGATTAACTATGGTAGTTATTATTGGGCTTTCTGAATGAATTGGACTGAATGTAAATGGGCCTCTTCTTGTAACCCAACTTCTTTGGATCCAAGGATTGGCCCTTTATCTATTGTTTTTCAAGTTTATAATAGGAAAAATTACGTGACACAACAAATATAGCCCCAATATTTTATATGAAATAGTGATACTTTAAAAAAATTATGATGTATAGTGAGAGTTTGGGTTTAGTAACAAATAAACTCAACACAAATATCTCCTTATTTCAAGTCTGAAATATAAGTGTATCTCAGAAAATACAGTGACATACAAGTGACATTCGGTGGTTGGTTAGGGGGTTTCTGGTGATGGTACAAGTGTAAAATGAATTAAAAAACGTCATACAACGAAAATTCAGTGCCATGAATATAGTAAATAAATATTGCTACGTTTTATAAATACACAAACTATCACTATATTTATTTGGTTATACACTAAAAATTGTTAATACATTTTCTCCAACGTAACCTTTACAAATAACAATCTATAAATAATATTAAAACTTTATAGTTACTCTTCTAACTTATCATACCCCATATATATCATTATTCATTATCAATTCTTTCACATATGATATAATATGGATCCCTCCCCCCCCCCCCCCCCCAAACTTTTACTAATAATCTATGGATACTGAAACTTTACTTTAAATGGATACACTTCCAACTTATCATGGTGCCAAGTATATATGATTTTAAATTTGTTTAAAGCTAATAAATAATACTATAAACATATTCGATGTAATTCTATAAGCAGGTTCTGGACAAGGGTATTGTATACACATATTTTATCTCTATCTTGTGCAGATAGAGAGGTTATCTCCAATAGACCCGATTAAAAAAAAAACATAAATACAATAAGTGTCTAAAATTAATAAGCAGGTTGAAATACCCTACTTTATAATTCACCAATAATAATGATAACCAAATTTCCAAAGAAGGAATAATTCCAAGAATGATGCTAGTATGAAAAACCTTTGACAATGACATTATCTTGGAAAAATATTTCTCTCCTTTTCTTTTTTAATTTGTGGTCCTCAATTTCTTTAGAGCAATCCATCAAATTACTTGGTTAATTTTGAATTGAGATTTAAATATATTCCAACAAATTTAATCATTCAAAGGGGGTATTTTATTTTATTTTTTCCAAGAAATTCCTACCAATTAAGATTCAGTTTCAAGTCCTAAGGGATTCAATCCAAACACTCAATTCTATTATTAAGCTTAGACAATTACATAAAAAATGTTAGAGAACCATTCAAATAAAATGTAAAAAACACGAAAATTAATTAAAATATATACTTGGTTGGTTTTGGTCCCCCCAAAAAACATGAACTTTACACTTATTACTAATTTTTTTTCCCGACTTTTTTGTTTATTTATTTTTTTAATTACATAGGGGGTAGGGAAAATGGGAGAGAGATTAGAAAGTGAGGAGTCGAACTCTCACTAACAAAGTGAAAGTTCAGATGGTCAACTAACTGAACTTCTAAGATCCCTCATTTCTCGGCTATATATTTTAATAACATTTTTCTTCTTCTAGTAAATCGAAGTATTTCAAGAGGGCAAAAAGACCTATATAACACCTTTATGCGAATTTATATGAACCAAAGTAGGAATTCAAACTAGTGAATTTATTCTAATGATAGTGAAATCCAATTCTTGAAAATATCTCAGGTATATATTCCATCACCAGTAGTCCACAAAGCCAGCAAATTTTTAACCTATTTATTGCCTTTATGGTTTGTTAATGACCTACCTTCCATGTGCCCAACAATAAAATTGACCACTAATTTTTTTTAAGTTAGTCTTTTTATTTTTCGTCCGGTGATAAAAACCCACTTTATTATCTCAACTAATCTGAATTCATATTAAATAATTTTAAGTAAAGAAGAAAAATATATTTTAATAGAATTTTTCTTATTTTAAAGTTTAAACACGAGACATCTGATTAAATCAGACATAAACAGATTCTATCTACCCTATCAAAATCACAAAATTTCCGCTAATATTAAAACAAGTGAAAATGACTCCTTAGTTAAACAAAGTCCAACCTAGTTGATAACATAAGCCACCCTGGTCCCTCCACGTGGCACCACTACATGTGCCAGACAAGGACATAATACTTGACATTGAATCATTTGAACACAGCTTGGCACTTATAAAGATTTCCTCACATAACTATTACTAAATTATTACAAAAATAATTTAATAACTTTTCACATAGCCCATGATGAATTAATAGTATTTTAAGCCAGAGTAATGACCCTATTTGTTGACTAAAATTTAGATAAAAATTAAATTTTATATGTATGATTTGTCCCTAAGGACAAATGAATAGCCAAAATATCCAATTCGAATTTCATCTAAGCATAACTATTTAATTAGAATTTTGAACTTTTTTGTAACTTCACGAGGTTGGGACAAAATCTGCATACACTTTATCATTTTTAAATTTTACTTATAAGATTACATTGAGTTTATGTTATCATTTGTTGACAATATACAAATGAATAGAAAACAAGCAATGTTTTTTAAAAATTAATATGCTACTTGCTTCCTATAATGATGTAATAGATCTTCATTTTAGAGTGTCTTATAAAATAATAGACATGTATAAAATTGGTAAACCCCCACCAACAAAACTGAAACATCAATTGTCATATACTTGAAGCATATTCAATCAACCCACCCAAAGTTATTGCAATTTCACTAACGAAACTTCAAAAAATTGTCGTTACCTCGATGTGACACTTCTTTTTGTTACCTTGATGTTCAATATTCATATTGAAGTTTTAACAAAGTGGTGTTAAAATGTGCGGTTAAGCTTTAAACTGTGTGAATATTCGAATTGTACGTATGAAACAAATTAATGAGTGTGCCCTCTCTTTGAATCAAATGTCTCAAGTTCGAGTCTAGTAATGGAGAAACTTCTGTTATTGAGCGTTTCTCCGTTTCGTGGACCCTACGCTAGGCAAATCTAGATAAATGAAGCTAGTTGATTGTGGATGCTGGATATCCAACTAAAAAACAAAAAGAGGAAGGTCACAAACATGTAACACAATCTACTATCTAAGTGAGAAAATATCAAGTCTTGTTGGGAATTGCTTGGACAAATGAAAATCTTTCTTCAGTATTGGAAGCAACCTCTTCATAGATATCCTCTCAAGACAAGCAACTTCTATTGTGACAATGACAGTGACACCAGTTGCAAGAAACTGAGAAAGCCACACAGGACTATTTAACAGCAACAACAACAACAAATGCAATGTAATCCCACAAGTGGGATATGGAGATAGTGGTGTGTACGCAGCCTTAACACTATCTTGTGAAGATGAAGAGGTTGTTTCTGATAGACTCTCGGCTAAGTAAAGCATATCAAAATCAATAACAGAAAGAAATATAGTAGTGGAGAAAAGAACAGTAACAACAGTCAATAACACGACAACTGAAGTAAATGAAACAATAGGTAATAATAAAATTGAGCCACAAAAGAATATATACAAAATACATGAAAATAGAGTCAGAAATCATCATCATACTTCTCTATTTCCACACAGAACTCCAAGAAAAATGCACCTTCACTTTTCTTTTCTTGGCAATCCTCCATCTCTTATATACTTTACCCAAGAATCACAATTTGATTAGCTAACAAATTACAGCTCACAATGAGCACCAAAGCCTTTGTGGCCAAAGAATGAGATTGATCAATTGAACCTACTCTCTACATAATATGTAACTAACAACAAACCAACTTCAATCTATTATGCTAACTAAATTAGGCTTGAGAATGAAGATGTCAATATGTAAGGAATGTTGGCAAGAGGACCTCTCTGGCATGCCAGTTCATGTATGTCCTTCACAATATCAAAGACTGCATTAGGTTGTGCAAGTTTCAACGCGTTCTCTGACATCCTTTTCAGGTCGTCGCTTTTGGTGGTAAACCATTCTGCAACGATCCGAGCTGTTTCCTTGGGGCGTCGCGTGAAAACACCTGCTCCGTTGTCAACTACAAACGGAACATTTCCCTTCTCCTGCAAAATACGCAAGAAAATGATGAATCAATAACAAGATTACATAAGAATTGAAGAGTAAACTTCTCAAATTCACTAACTTGTCCGGGAATGTAGTCGTTCAGAATAATGGGAAGTCCCCTGATTAATGCTTCTGCAATTGTACCAGGTCCAGCCTATGAAGTGCAGAAACAGAATTTGTCCCATTATCTCGCCAGTAACGCCAAAAAGGCGAGATAGTCGTCGTGAAATTAAGCGACAGATGACATACCTTTGTGATAATACAATCACAAGCACCCATCCACTTCTCCATCTGTTTCTGAAATCCCTTGATCTGAACGCATTAATGAATATAAGATACAGTCAGATTTCTCTATAATAGCCATCCTTTATAATCACATTTTACAATAACGATCTAATTTTCTTTGGAAAACTTTCATCTTATGTTATATTATATGTCAAGCCTACACAACATGTATTAACAGAGTTTTATAAGACGTCCATACTTAAGGTTGTTATTCCATTTACCTGAACGGGGATGTTCCATTCAAGTGATAGTAATGTGGATGCTAGGGCTTCATTGCGTCCACATATGATAATCATTTGACCGATAGGTTTGCCAAGTTCCTTATCGAAGAGTGCTTCTCCAAGAGTCTTTGCAGTTTTTTTCACAGGACCCATCCCTTCACCACCACCCATCAGCAAAACCGCTGGCAATGTGGGATCCATCTCAAGTTCTACTCTAAGGTCATCCTACCGAAAGCATTGAGGGGGAAACAAAAAAGTAGATTACAAATTAAATTTTCCTCTCACAAATGGAATGGAAAAAAATGAAATGAAGAGGAAAGAAAGACATGACATTCACCTTGGAAAGAACTGCCCGGCAAAAAGAAGGCCGGATGGGCAACCCAAAAACACGTATTTGAGATTCTTCCAAGCGATCTAGTGAGGCCCTCTTTGCTACCTCCTCCGATGGGCAGTACAAACGATTTACTCCTGGATGAAACCTGAAATAAAAAGTTTTCATACGTCAGATTGTTATATGAGATGAATACCTTAAAATTCTAGAGTTCATCAATAATTTACCATGTCCGATGGCAAGTGTTGAGATCCGTAATGACTGTTACAAAAATTACTTTTTTCTGCAGGCCTTGCCATTTAAGAACCCATAAAGGAATGTGCTGCATAAGAGGATGAACACTAATGATTATGTCTGGCTTGTACTCCATCAGGCCAGCCTCTACCTCTCTACAAATTCAAAAAATGCAAAAGAGATTACTTAAAGAACATTCATCTCCAATTTTCCATTGATGAGTACGAAATGATCCATATCTTCGGAAAAGATACAATGAAAAAGATCGTTTTCCTGATAACTTACGCAACCATGTCAGTAAATCGCTTTTAACATTTATTTAAGTGGTTGTTAACAAAAGGGAGAATCATATGAAACATTACTGACAAGATTATTAAGACAAGTGTGTAACTGAATGTAGACAAAAGATATCGGTGTAATCTGACTACAGTACAAACAGAATCGAGAAAGAAATAAAACTAATTGAGAATAAGTTAAAAACAGAGGAGAAGGCAACATACTTAGCATAGAAGGCGGCAATAGCAGCAAGATAGACAGAGTGTATCCAACGAGGCGACGTTCCATGAAATGCGACGCTCCAAAGGCCAACATGTTTAACCATGAACTTGTATTGTTGCTCCATGTTGTTCAATGGCCAGCCAGTGTATTCCTTCCAAACATCCTTGACAAAAATCTGCATGTATAGTCCACATTGGGTTTAGACAAGACCTATTTGAAATCATGGTAGGTCAAATGCAGCAAAGACTTAATAAGGCATGTGATTCTATGACTTCTTCACTACCGTTATTTCTTATTTCAACCAGCTTATGCTTTTCCTTGAACCGAGGGTCCCTCAAAATAACCTCTCTACTTCCCAAGGTAGGGATAGGGTCTGCGTACACTCTACCCTTCCCAGACCTCACTTGTGGGACTACATGGTATGTTATTGTTGTTGTAAAACAATATGCCATAAAAGAATATAGTTTTGAAGTTACAAAAATAGGAGAGGAGGGAGGCAAAAACTATGATTTTGCTAAAACCTTAGTATAATATAAGGTCGTTATCAAACATCAAACACGCAATCTAAATATCTGAAACAAGGTTTACTTAACAACTTCTCAATTTTAAAATCAAAATCGAAGTTTTCCAATTTTAAGAATAAAAAATTTGACCACATTAGTTGCTCCACATGGGACCACACGCCATTGACATGTACTTAACAACTAAGCAAGCAGATCACAGAAACTCAAAAACTTCCAAGAACCAAAAGCAAGCTGGTTAAAAAAAAATCAGAAAAAGATCAAAGATACAACAACAACAACCCTCGGGCCTCGACTAAGGAAAATCATATCAAAGTAGATAGTAAGGGAAACTTGAATAACATAGTAGTGCGATAATTGAAGGACAAGAGATGGTAAATAGTTACAGAAATCGGAGGACAAGAAACTACAGGAGAAAAAAAGATCAAAAAAGTGCAAGTAATAAAAAGAAACAAAAAGAAAACTTACTCTATATTCATCCCCAAATTCTAACTTGAAAGCATCTCGAATTGCCTCAGCTGAAGCCCTATGGCCACCACCAGTATCGCTCATCAAAATAAGCACATTTTTAGTCCTTTCAGCACCAATCTGCACCATTTCCATTGTATCATATTCTTCATCTTGAAAATCATACTTTAATCTCTTCTGGCTGCTACCTCCAACAAATCCATAAACTCCAACTCTCTCCAAGACTGTGTGTATTGATTTCCTGGGGGAAGTCACCTTACTCACCATATTCTAACCTCTTCTCTTCACCAGTCCCACAAATCTGTAAAAGGGTCAAATGTATACCAAAGGGTCAAATACCAACCAGTAAAAGAACAACAACATGCAGACTGTTTTCGAAAAAAGGACAAAGAAAATTTTAAAAAATATTCAAAAAAAAGAAAAAATACAAACACCCTTTACCTGAAATTGGGTTTTCCAGCAAAGATCACAAAAGGGTAAGAGAAATTCAAGATTTGGACATCCTTTAAGACCCTTCTTCAAGAAGAGGAAGTTTAGAGACCTAGATAACACAAATATGGTGAGAAAAATGGGGTTGGTAACTTTCTATACTGGGAAAACATCAAAATAGTAGAGTAAAGTTACAACAACAATATGTTTTAAGTAACAAATTTTAAGGAAAAATCCAAGATTTGGACACCCTTTAAGACCCTTTTTAAGAAAATGGAGATCAGAAACCTCAACAACACAAGTATGGAGAAAATAGGGTACTGGTTTAACAAACTTTAAGAAAAATTCAAGATTTGGACACCCTTTAAGACCCTTTTTCAGGAAAGTTGGAGATTACAGAGCTAGACAACACCAGTACAGAAGACACCCTTTAAGGAAGACCCTTTAATTCAGAAAAATGAAAATCAGAACCTCAACAATACAAGTACGTAGGAAATAAGGTACTAAATAATAGCCTAGTACACTAAAGCTTACAGTATGTATGGGTCCCGCAAAGGAGCGAAACCACAAGGGTATATCATACGGAGGAAATAGGATACTGGTTTAACAAATTCCGAGAAAATTCAAGATTTGGACACCCTTTAAGACCCTTTTTCAGAAAATAGAGCTAGACACAGTAGTGTGTTTTAACAATTCTTAAGAAAATTCAAGAATTGGACACCCTTTAAGACCCTTTTTCCAGAAAATGGAGATCACAGTACTAACTACAACATGTAGAATCTTAAGAAAAAAATTCAAGATTTAGACACCATTTAACACCCTTATATTTTTTCCTTCAGAAAATGGAGCTACAGAACACAAATTTTAAGAAAGATTCAAGATTTGGACACCATTTAAGACCCTTTTTTCAATAAAATGGACATCACAGAACTAAACAACACAAGTAAGTAGCAAAATTTTAATAAAAATCAAGATTTGTATACCATATAACACCCTTTTTCTTCTTCTTCAGAAAATGGAGCAAAGACAGTACAAAGTATGGAGGAAAATGAGGTTGTTTTTTCTGTTATAATAAGGAGGAAATGACCAGTAGGAGGGAGGGAAGGTGCTGTTTTTGATACTCCAATGATGCTTTTTTTTTTTTCAGTTCAAAAAAAAATAATGGTTTATTACATGGGAAAACAATTATGGCGGAGTTATCATGGATTTATAGCCGTCTGATTCATTCATTATGCTAAGTAATTTGGAAGGATTCGCATATTTGTGGGTAGGAAACTTCGAATGTTCGAATGGGCAGATTCGAATCTTTTTTAAGAAGTAGAACTATTTGCGTTATTTTAGTGAGCTTATGTTAAAAGTTACTTTGCTCGTTTCATTTTAAAAAAAATTATTTCTTTAATAAAACAAAAAAATCTAAGGAACAAAACATAGTTATAGACCTTCTTATTTTTTTGGTTTTCTACCCAGTGTGCAATATCCATATTAGAGTACGACTAAATTTGAATTCGCGTCAAAAAGTTCCACATTGGAGGTAAAGCGCTCCCAAACAAAGGCAATTCGAACCTGAGACCTCTGGTTAAGGATGAAGGAGTACTTATTACTCTACCACAACCCTTGTTGGTATAGTTATAGACGTTTATCTCACTATAAAAGCATGTTGTTAAAGTAAATATAAAATTAAATTATTTCTAAATAATATACTCCCTCCATTTCAAGAAGAAAGATCTACTTTTCTTTTTAGTCTGTTTCAAAAAGAATGACCCTTTCTGTTTTTTACAATACTTTGATTCCAACTTTTCACGTGACATGTTTATGACCACAAGATTAACGAATATTTTGGTACATTTGACATAACTTTAATTTAAGACTACACGATTCAAAAGTCTTCTTTATTTTCTTAAACTCCTTAGCAAGTCAAAATAGGTCATTCTTTTTTAAACGGAGTGAGTATAAAATATCATTTTAAGGGCATAGTGTTGTGTCTCATAAAAAAAGAAAATGTGTAACTAAAAGATGTTTCCTCGATTTCATTTTATTGGACATTATTTCCTTATCCGTCCGTCTAAAGAAAATGATATATTCGTATATTTTCTTAAAGAGAAGTGCTGATAGTCATATAAATCGCATGATACGTCTAAATTCTAAAATCATGCATTTCAAAAAATTTATTGTCATTATAAATGTATTGAACATTTACCATCACAAGTTTGAAAAGTTGCACTTTCTTTTAATTTTGTGTCAAATCAAACAACGACAATGGAAATGGAGTGAAGATTTGTTATCTTTTTGTACTTGTGCCCTTCCTTTTTGGAGAATCGTCTTTTTGGTCCCTTTCCTTTTATGAAAATTTTCCAATTATTGTTAACTGTTCGAGTTTACTGTTTGTTATCATTTGTCATTGTCTATTACAATTGTGTTAAGTCCATGAATGTTGGCATCCACTCCTTGCTTTTATAATTGTGGCCTTCCATTGATTAATACCTAATTATAATTTTTCTCATGTATAGCTTTCATGGGTCATGATTAAGTTTTCATTAATTGAACAATTTTGAGAGTATATTTTGGGATAATTTCAAAGACTTTCCTTAAGATATCGTTTATAATATTAATTTTTCTTATGATAATACACTTATCTTTTTCATTTTAACTTTTCTATAACATTAACCTTCATTGTAGAGTAGATTTGACTGCTCAATCGTGTGTTGAATTATTAAAATTCGAAGAAAAAAAATTGGAAAAAAAAACAAACACACATGATTGAACTTTTGGTCATTTCTAAATGCACTTTAGTCATATATACAAGAATAATTCAGACATGACTAAAATTTTAACCAATTTTTACCTGCATTTTAGTAAAAATCATATGAACTTGTCTTTGCCTTTACAATTGTGGCGTTCCATTTATTAATATCACTATTTGCTTTATAGATTGTGGTCTTTCGGTCAGTACTTTCTCCGTTTTAAATTGATTGACATGTTTTAACTTGATAAGGAGTTTAAAATTTTTTTTAAAAAAGATTAATCTTGTAGGATCTTAAATTAAAGATATGTCAAATGTACCAAAAAACTCTTTACACTTTGTTTGAATGGTGATTTCTCATGGTTTAATAATGTACGGTACTGTATGGTATAGTATTGGATTGTAAAGTATAGTACAATACAATGTTTGAATGGACTGTATCATTTACTGTAGTTTAATAACAGTTTTATTGTTTGGTTTGGCAGTATGATATTGTATTGTAACTGATAAATTTACTAAAATGCCCTTAATTATTATAAATATTTTCTTCCTACTTATTTGTCACAAATTGTGTCATGTAAATATATTCAGTTGTTAAATTCATGTAAATTCTAACAAAATCAATAAAATATTAGATTAAAATAAATGTAATCGGATTCATTTTTTTTATAGTAACAAACCATATCATACCATACATTTTAAGAAACAATCAAAACTAACATGGTTCTCTTAATAACCATACCATGAGAAACCGTCATCCAAACAAAGTATTAATCTTATGGTCTTAAACGTGACATGTAAAAAGTTGAAATTAAATAGTTGCTAAAAAGTGAAAAAATCATTCTTTTTTAAACGAACTAAAAAGAAAATTACGTTAAACAAATTGAACTGAGGGAGAAATACCCAATTATAGTTTTTCTCATGCATATCTGTGTGCTTCTTATCGTATTATTTTTTTTAATGACAAGCATAATTCTTTTTTAGAATTGAAATAAATTATTTAAGTCGGTCTTAAAATGTTAGTAATTGAAATATCCACACTATATTGACTTAAAGATATATATTACTTAGTACAAATTTTCAAAAGAGTCCATTTTATTTTTTTTTTTGGAATGTTTAACTATGGGGGGCCATGAGACCCCACCTATCTAATTGTGACTAATGATTGACTATTTGGGAAATAAACTGATCTAGTTGGTGGAAGTTAAGTAGGCCAGATACGTTATAGAGTATGACATTCACACAAGAAAGAAATAGGCAAAAAGATAACCTTTTTTTATACGATCAAACTTCTCGATAGTGCAGTATTTGTTTGAAAATTCAATGGCCCTATAAAGAAGTATTTATTATTATGTATGTATATTGACATTTAACGTTCAGATTTTATTTAACTATTATAAATAAAAGTATGCAAAATTAGAAAGAGCGTGAATATAAAAATGGCAAATATTAGTAGCCTTTTTCTCGTGAAATTATGAAATAACTGGTGTGCACCATTTAAATACAATTTTTTTCTTTAAATTTGATATTCGTATTTGAAATTTACTGTGTGGATGACATTAATAATGATTAACATAAATATTTTTGTATTTTATTTTGTACATAATATATTTCTTACAAATATTATGTATAAAGAGTGTACCGCAATAATAAACGTCATTGTTGTTACAGATAGAATGTCATTATAGAAAGGTAGAATATAACATGAAAAATCGATTCCGGAGAAATCATACCGCTATAATGAAATGCCGTTATAACGAGGTGACGTTATAGAGAGGTCTGACTATACCATTAATTATTCAGTATTTGGCAATTTTTAAATGATAAAATAAAATTTTAACTAAAGTATTCCTAGTTAGAACATTAAAAAGGTCAAGGAAAACCTTTACTTAAATCTGAACATTTATCGGTTTTAACTTCATGAATCGTTCTTGGAGTTTGACGTGATAAAAGTTTGAACTTTATGAATCGTTAATGGAGTTTGAAATTCCAACACATATTTTCGCACTTAAATTATGAAATTAGTTTGAACTCCATGAGACATTTCTGGAGTTATTGATATAGCTTATCTTTTTTTAAGAAAAACAATTTGATATAACTTTGAAATTTGGACATCAACAATTTTTTAAATTGAAATTGTTTCGTATTTTAGCTAAGGATATTTTTATCCAAATTTTATTTTCGCGCATTAGAAGGTGTTTACTTTTCAATTACATTTAAAATGATTGGATAAATTTTGATAGTCGACTCAAAAATTGGTCATCACACCTAATTTTTTACCCCCACATATATCAACATCTTTTTGGGCTAAAAGGTAACAATATATAATCAACATATGGGTCTTGCAATTCAATGCCTCTTTCACTTGTCAATAAAATGGAATGTGACATATATCAACCAATTCTAATGTAATAACCATAAATACCCTTAGAAGATAGTATTACAATAAATGAGATATTAGATGTGAAGCCATTTTTTATGGGCAGTGGGGTCAAAATGGATCACAATATTAATTCCCTACTTATGGTTTGATCTATCTACATAACTAGGTAACTTGTCCGCGCGTTGAATGACTTATTTCACACCGCCCAACGTGCATGAAAACCAAAATTGCTTCTTGATCAGTTCTTGCCTTCAATTCCATTGGTACACCTTTAAATGAGATCAATAGCAGGAATGAGAGATCGATCCCACTATTTTACCTTGAAAAGAAATTCAGAAACAAAGTGAAAGACACTACAATAACGTATCCAAAAGATAGCTTCGGATTATTATTATTCTAACAAATAAGAGGAACCAATGAATGTTGAAATTTTTCACATGAAGATTGAAAATGAATCAAATAAGACACAAACATGAAAAAAGAGATGATAAAGGCTTACAAGTCACAACTATATACTCTTCAATTGCTTGATATCAAGGATATCATGAAAATTCATGAAAATTTCAAATGTCACATGCTGGTTTACAAACTCCCAAATAAGTATGATGAAAAAGTATCACTATCGATTCATATATGCCACGCCTTGACATAAATTGCAGCCTCAAAAGTACCTTAAATGTGACAAATAATAACAATAATAGAAATAAATATAATAGGCGGAACTTAGATAAGAGGTTTCACAAAAAACTTGCATCTTGATACATCGACACTTCGAATGAAGTTTCCTTCTTGTAACTCATAAAACGTGCAAAAAGTGATGCAGCAATTCTTTGCCTTCAAGCAAAAACAATATTTATATGGTCACAAAAACACAACTTTTTCCATCAGCACAATAATTTGATGCCTACCCCATGTATTAACGCACTAAAATTCTATAAAACATAATCATAAATTAGAAATCTGAAAAAAAAAAATCACCTTACAAACCAACATAGATTACTCATGTCTTAACAGGCTAAAACATAACCCTAAAGTAAATATTTAAACAAACACATGTTTGCAAATCAACAAACATGACATAGCTGATTTTTCCTTTTATTTGGTGTAAAAGAAGGCTTTCCACAATCAAATATCTTGTATAGCTCATTAAAACCAACCTATACAAATAAAAGAAACTTTACTAACTAAAAAAAAAAAAAATAAGGTGACAAGCTACAAAACGATAACCAAACATATAGAAAATCAAGAGAATTTCAAATGGGAATGATATATATACCAATTAAGCACCATTTACCTTTCATACCATAAATTAGATAAAAGAATTTTTTTAAAAAAAGAGATGACATAATAGATTCCATGTAAGTACATTTGCGTACTCCATTTCTTTTTCTTTTTTGATAAAAGAAAATCTTACAAAGATGGTTACTGAAGAAGTGTTATAATCAAGACACATCCTGCTAAGCAAAGTAAAAAGGGTTAATAGAAAGAGAGAAGTTACCACCTCAATTAGTTAGGATAGAAGATAGTTGAATTTCATTAGATTTTGTAGCCCTTGTGTATAGATTGCTTAATTGAGGAAAAAGACTCATCTGAAATCAACAAAAATTCCAACTGACATGGAAATATCTTTTAGACGTCCCCATTCACACATTTCAAGTGACAAAACAAACAAAATATCTCCATGAGAAATCACAGGCTTTATAAATGCATACAGACTCATTCATTTGGCTAATTATTTAAGAGGGAGAAAAAAAAGTCAATAAATTAGTTACTACTCCCTCCGTTTTAAAAAGAATGACCTACTTTTCTTTTTAGTCTATTTAAAAAAGAATGACTCTTTCCTTTTTTGGCAATACTTTAATTTCAACTTTCCACATGGTCTGGCCTGTTTAAGACCACAAGATTAAAGGAAATTTTTGGTACATTTGACACAACTTTAATTTATGACAACAAGATTCAAAAGTTTCTTTATTTTCTTAAACTCAGTGTCAAGTCAAAATAGGTCATTCTTTTTGAAACGGAGAGAATACTTTTTTGGTACAAATTATGAACTTTATTGATTACCAAGAGAAACTTTACAAAACTAAGCAAGCCTGACCACTTGCTGCTTTCCTCTATACAGACTCATCTCTACTCCTTAATTTCTAGCTGTATTTTGTAAAGCTACTCAACATAAGACCTTACAAAATATACTAGTAACAGGTTCCTCCCTAGTGTATCAATCATAGGCTCATAATGGACAGTTTCGAAGCAATAGAGTTACTATTGTATCTGCATGAAAATTGCAGATACAAGTGATATCTCTCGCAGTTGCTTCTTCAGTTTGTTGCATTTTCTTGAATATCCTGGCATTCCTCTCCCTCCAGAGAGCATTAACAAACCCTGTATAGACCAGTCTGAGCATACTTGCTTCAGGGTGTCTCGTCCATTAGGCCATTTAGGCAATTACTTAGGGCCCCATATTTTCATCTAAAAATAGTTATATATACTGCTATATATATAAAAAGAATTATGGAAATCTTATATTAGCATAAAAAAAAAATAGCTCATATTTTTTCGAAAAAAAGAAATCCAAAGAGAGTTTAAATTTTCAAATTTTTCTTAGCATAAAAAAGGAACAACTCATTATTACTATGATGTGACCGTTTAGGGCACGGGAAATAGAAGAATTAGTTGAGAAAAAAGTAAAAACTTCAACTTTTTGGGGATCATATAAGATCAACAATTTTCCAAGGGAGATTAAATGGATTAGCTATATTGTCAATTGAAAAGGAGTTATTAGAAAGTATTGACCAAAAAAAAAAAAATTATTACTAATAATTAAGCATCTCAAAAAGCTAGAAATATATATTTTAAACGGACAAATATATATGAAAAAAAATTAAGATAAGGCCTCTCATTAGAATTTCATCTTAGGCCCCTGATAGGGTTGAGACGCTCCGGACTTGCTTGACCTGTCTTGCCTTTAGTTCTAACAAGCACTTCTTTCATATGTGAGTCCCAATCCCCTTCTGTTGGCCATTGCAACTGCAACCATTTCATGAGTCTACTCCAAAGACTTTGAGTAAATTTGCAATTTAGAAACAAATGGTCTTTATCTTCATTCGCAGTAGTACAAAGAGTACAGATTGGATCAATTGGTAGTCCCCAACTCAATAGTGGATCTATCTACTGTTAGAAGCCTGTTTTGTACTTGTAACCATAAAGTGAATAGAGCTTTGGGTAATGAACCAATAAGCTGCATATATATCATTCTAATCAAGCTTCCTTTGTGCCAATAATTTTCCTAACCATCCAGCTTGCTTGGGAAGGGATTTGTTTGCCCCTTCATATAATAGGTATGAACCCATCGGATCCACAACTTGTCTTGTCATGTTTCACACTTTATTTTATGACAAGTCATAGAGCTAAAAAAATAATATATATTCGACATTCGATACAATTAATCCGACTAGTCAAGATTCGTATCACTCAGGAATTACTAATGGGAAAGTATTTGTCTCAGTAGCAAATTTTCTTTTTCTAAAGTTGTAACAACACTCAATAACAAGTTTCTTGCAAGTATCTTTCTCCTTATCCCAAAATTAAGTATGATCATGTGAAGCGCAGTATCAATATCGATTTTATAATTTTTTTAATCTAGATTGATAAATATCTCAAGTCAAATGTTTTTCGAAATTTTATTGGACTAATTCAAATATTAATGCCAGTCTAATTTGCAAGAAGAAGGGAAAAAAAAAATTAGACCTCCTAAACTCTCTTGCCAAGTGATTTGACTTTAGTCTGAATTTATATTTTGAACTTTTCGTTAAAAACTGTAGCAAAAAATTACTTTAGTCAGAATTTATATTTTGAAACAAAATGTCAAATCCATATGATACTTTAGGAGAAAAAATTGTAAAAAAAAAAACATTTCTTTTGCTCCATCTTACAACGACAAATGACTTTATTATCATTCGGGAGCCTTAAGAGTTTTCAATCAATCGTTAAAATATCAAATTAAAGAATTCATAACTGTTGGAGTAACTTCTCGTCATGATCGATCCATATTCTAGCGGAGTGTTCGGTTTGCTTAGCAACCAAAGCTAGTAACTTCTTGTCATGATCGATATACATCCCATTTCGATTCTCATTCAAATAACAATTGAAAAGATTCTGACAATACAAGAGAACGATTCATCACCATCTTCACATATTAAAATACAAGAATATTCAAATCAAGTTATCGAGTGACATAAAACGACATATTTGGTACCATTTTCTCATATATTTTTAACTATAAGACATTCATGATTTATAACTTATTTCTATATAGCTTTTAAACGTGTAAGTTCAACAAATAACAATAATGTAGAATTGATGCCCTAATGCACATATATAAAATATTATACATTTTTTTCCCATGATCTTTGACCCCATCACTCTAAGAATGTGCGAATCCTAATATTCGGATATTTTATATATAATAAAGCAAAATAATGTGGGAGTTTAACAAAAAATAATTAGTATAGGGAATCATGCATAACGTTAATTATACTTATACCACTCATTCAATTATTGATGGATTGATATGTATTTTTCTTGTTTAGCCTCTCTTTTTTGTTGGCAAAACGTGCAGTACTTTTTTATGAGAAAATGATCAAAATGGTCCTTAACATATTAAGGATTAATTTATTTTGGTGCTTTGATATATTCACCTTGATCGATATGGACCTTAATGTATTACAAAAGGGTAGGGGTTAAAACCGAATTTTAGTTTGAATTGGTTTTTTGATTTGGTTTTAGATTTGGAAACATGAAAATTATTTTATGTTTGTACACGTAATATTGATATACTGTTAAGTATTGTGTTTTAAAGTTATACTCGTGATTTATATTAGAAAATATATTTAAGAGACTGAACATTATTACTTCTTCTTGTATACGGAGTGTATTTTTTTTCTCATTTCTGTCATGGAAATATAATTGTTTGATTGTGTTAATTATCTTATTTGACACAACGGAATAGTCGAACTGAAAAGAGAAAAATTGAACCAAACCAAATTTATTTTGGCTAGGATTGTGATAGCATCCACAGTGACATACATTCGACAAAGGCTGACGGGTTTCAATGCAAAATCAAAAAGACATTTATCGTGAAAGAAAGATCCAAGTGGACTAAGTGCTACAAATCAAGAGTGTTTAATTTCTTTTTTTTTATATTACCCTCGATATTAAATAACGAAAGAAAATATTAATAGTTAGATTTAGAGTTTCAAAACATTATTAATAGGGTTAATTTTATAAAATATACTTCTAATTAATATTTTCTTAAGGGGTGTGTCAAATCAAAAGAAGCCAAGTAAAATGAAACGGAGGGAGTATTTCTTTAGAAGAAAATAGCACTTTTAATCCCTGAATTATTGCTATATTTCAATTTTAATCCATATATTATTAGCTTAAGCACATTCAACCTTTAACTAAACAAAACGTGCAATTTTAGTCCTTAAACCTAACGTGAAGTTAACACCATGGATAACGTGAAGATACTCATCCATGGAAAAGATGCTTTTTGATCCTCCTGAGAGCGGTACCAAATCGAGGCAAACTCTGAATACTAGATATAACCTTAAAATAACAGGGGTCAAGGTCAGTTGGTGAGACGATGGGGATAAGCTTCATCGTCTAGATGGAAACAACCTGGATCACTGAACCAAACCCTTGGCGAAGGGGCGGAGCTAGCAAGAGCCTAGGGGATTCATCCTAACCCCCTTTAGTGAAAAATTGCACCATTTATATAAGGCTAAAATTGTTTTTACGTATAACCCCCTTCGACTTCGTTTACTTTTTATTTTTTGAACCCCCTTAATGAAAAATCTAGCTCCGCCACTACTTGGGCGTTTAGAAACATAGTAAATAAATTTAGCACAACTAGTAGAGCATGAACTAACCACAGTATCATACAACATTTAAAAGCTCCCATACATAATCCCCACTTATCATTTTACCTATACAATATTAGCAGACACAGAAAAAAACATACAAAATGATGTACAAGATTGTATCTACCTAGATGATTCTTAACCCCTCAACCCGCTACATTACCCTCTAAATACATCTAATCTCCAAAAAGATCATCAGTATCCAGGCACAAAAGCTAACCTACAACCCAATCCTGTTCTACTGACGCTTCGACGTGAGAAACCAAGCCAAGACATATTGGGCAGGGCGGATCTTGTCTATCTTCACGGTTCGTTCTCTGTTCCAAACAATCAGCATGGTAAAGATGACCACAAGCTAAGACTGCCACCACAGACGTCTCGCCTATTGGCAAGCTGTTCTCAAGGACGATGTATGGTTCCTTCTTCAAAAACTTCTTGCATAAAAAACAAAAGAGTTTCCCAGCATCGGATGATATCACCCTCGTTGCCAATGAACTGGATGGAACACCTTCTGTTTTGTGAACTGTTTTTTGCCTATTCTCTGACCGGAGAATGCAAAGAAAGTCAAGTGAGACATGCCTCAAGCTCTGATCTTTAAAGTAGATTCAATAGAAACACGGAAATCGTGCTAGATAAATACAAAAGGGAAAAGAGAAATTCTCACTATGATGTAACATTGAGTTTCTATCAAAATTACCGCTTGGGTTATATCATGACAAGGACGGCCTCTCCAAGGCACAAAAGGTCCATGTGTAACTACTTAGTCTTTTACGAGGTTTCAGTTAAAAGAAGACGGTTCATGCCAGGTGCCAAGGAAGAAATTCAAAAAATTCAAGTTGCCAAAATTTTCAGGGGACAGGTCCACAAATATTTCAGAAGGAAAAGGTAACTCCCTCCTATCTTCTCCTTGATGAGGAGGGGTTGACGTAATGGATAAGGTTTAGGATGTTACCCGGGGCGGAGTTCCAATTAGTAATAAGAGAACAAGAAAAAAAAAAAGTGAAATAAGCCTTAAAAGGCCAACCCCGGGGCAGAGTTAGACCAAGACTAACTGCGATTTTGTATTAGGTTTCAGTTAAAAGAATTAAGTCTTAAGGACATAAAGGTGTGCACCTGTGTCATGTCCAGAATCTGTATAGCATTTGCTTGCCATCTTTAAGGACAACTTCTCATCATAAGAAGGCGTATAACCACCGTGGGAAGCTGATGCCTCAGCATTATTAGCAGACCTCCGCCGAGAATAATGGCGGCCATAGTGACGTGGATGCCTCAGAGACTTTAGAAGGTCGATATTTCGACGGTGAACAATAGATGATTGTTGGCCTTGTGTTACCTTCACAGGACCATCCATGATATCCCCCGCAATGGCTAAAAAAGACTTTATTCCACTGCTGTCGACTTGATGAGAGAACTTCTGCTCATAATGCAAAATGAGATCTCTTAGAAAGAAGACAAACACAAACCTCTCAAATAGTGTAGTACTTCAAGTTCGTTTATGCTTGAAGTATCTCCAACATTATATCACCTCCCAATCTATTTGTGCATGAACATTTCACTTAGAAATTATTCAGGAGGAAACTTCAAAACCTCACAACGCATAATACATAAACAAACACTCAAACTTGGCCTCAGCTGGCAAGTAAGCACTCCAACTTTGAAAGTGCACATGTAGACACCTCAACTTGGTCCCAACTGGCAACTAACCGCTTCAACTAGTCCCCATTGTGTCTCGAGGACACCTGATCTGGCGTGGCACATAAATTTTAGAGGTGTCTACATGATCATTTTGTAAGTTGGAGCATTCAACTGACATAGTGGAGCAGAGTTGAGATGTCTGGATGTACATACTCAAAGTTGGAGTATTTACTTGCCAAGTTTGAGCGTCTTTTTATGTATTAAGCCACCTCAAAAACAAGCAAACTTTTTAATCCAACCTCGGTAATGTATGGGTATCAGCGGTTAAATAAAGATAGCATTTACCTTCTCTTCGTGGTTAATGCATCCCAAAGAACGAAACAGAGACAAAGTGCAAGGAGATATGTATTAATCAATGAAGGAAAACTGACAAAGTTATTGAATTCCATTATGAGATGGAGAAACAAGAGAACCTGTTTTGATAATGCATCCATTCTGGGTGAGGGCGGCATCAGTTCTGCAATCATAGTGTAATTGGAATCATGATTCAGTTGTCTTTTCTTCAAGAAACATAGCATACAAGAAAAGTGAGTACATATGTCCCAGGGGAAAACGGGGTTGAGCCATACAAGATTTGCTTAATTTCTCTAAGTTCCTAGCGAAGAATTAAGGAGGGATACAACATGGAGAGGACAAAAACTGCACTGATAATTTTTATGTCATGCTATTATCTTGCAAAAAGAAGCACCCCCCATTGTACTGTCCTTGAGCTACTATTAAATTATATCCTCTTCAAATAGAAGAGCAAGTAAGAAGGCAACTTTGGACTTGAATGCATGCAATATGACAAGCTAAAGACCAAATCGCCAAAGAACTGAAGTTCTTTGAAGAGAAGCACTCTCATTGTATATACATGATGCAAGTTAAACATTAAAGTTCCGCATAGCATGAAAGCACCAAGCAAATAAGGTACTGACAAGTGAGCCGTTGACAGTTAGAAATCGTGAAAAGCGAAAACAAGCGTGAAATCCATTACTGAAGTGGGTTGTGAATAATAGATAGAGAGCTCCTTATATAGGAGTTCCTAAAGAGATGACCTAATAGTAAAGGAATAGCAATTTCCAAACTTTAGATCCCAGGTTCGAAACCCAGCTACAACACGAAAGCGTGAAACCATCTACTTTAGCTTTGAAAGGCGGATGTACTCAACCTGTGCTTGTAGGTTACAGTGAACTACTCGATATATAAGTTATGGTGTACACAAGCTGATCCGGACATGAGGAGGATAAATGCATATGAAAAAAGGAGGCTTTCCTAATTTGCTGGATTCCTAATTATGACACAGTTGTTAGAAAACCTAAATATAGAAATGAAGCTAGATACGTATTATCATAAAGCAGTATACAGTAACTCGCTTTTCAACAGAAATAAAAGAGGATCTCAAACATGATTACATGTAACCTTAAATATCAATTAACGAATAAAGAAGAAAATAATTTAGTTATCTACGCTAGACTCATTTTATTACTTTCTCCGTTCCAATTAATATGACACTCTTTCCTTTTTAGTCAGTCCCAAAAAGAATGACACTTTTCTATAAATAGAAACAATTTAACTATAAACTTTCTACTTTACCCTTAATGAGATAATTTATAGCCGCACAATTATCTACAACTTATTTTAGACCACAAGTTACAAAAGTTTTCTTTTCATTCTTAAACTCTGGGCCCAGTCAAACACCTTCACATAAATTGGGACGGAGGGAGTATATACATTAGTTTGGCAACCAGAAGGATCACAACGTCCAGCAATATTATATGCACAAAAGTCGGAAAGATCATGATCATACAAAACAATGCAGGCAACTAATGAATCTTAGCCGTGAGTAATTCTGAATAGCCATAACATAAAACTGAAAGCAAGAACTTCCAATGGTCAGATGCTTTTTGGACTTTGAAAAACGAACTTTTGACATTTTTTTCCCAAATAATTTAACAGATAAATCACATGTCTCAACAATGTTTACCAACTCTCACACGCCCGGTCCCAATATAGTCATCAAGAGTGCAAGTTCAATCCTGGAACATCATTGTTATTAAAAAAAAAAAGTCATCAAAGCCAACTACTCGAATTTTAGGAAACAGAACTTTCTACTAACATTCTATCACCAAACTCAGGACACTGAAGTTTGATCAAGATATTTTCCAGAAGCAGGGGCAGACCTAGAGACAAAACTACGGATTCAGGTCAAAACCTTTTGTGTTAAGAAATTCACTCAATATGTATAAATAACTTATCCAGAACCCAACAAGTTGCCTTTTTCAGAATTTAGAAACCCATAAACTCAAAATTCTGGCTCTGCCTCTCTTTAGACGCAATACCGTTATAAAATTTGCAAAATTAAAAGAAAAGCAATAATCTTTTCTAACAAAAACAAAAAAGAAACAATCTCCATTTGTCACCGAACCATCCACCATCAAACTTTGGTGCACAACATTCCCCAACACTTCTAGAACCCCATAAAACAAGCAAAAAGCACCAAAAACCTATGTTGCTCAGACTCTTCAAAATTGTTGCCACACCCACGTCGAATTCTCCAAAATGCACTACTTTTGGAGTATGTGACACGCACCCGCCCACATTTTTGAAGAATCTGAGCAACATAGACAAAAAACTATTACAAGATGATAAACAACACCTCTAGCACCCCACCCCCCACCCCCGCACCCCACCCCCCAAAAAAAAGAAGCAAAAAATGTTGTTGCACTCGTGTCAGATTCTCCAAAATGCACTACTTTTGAAGAATCCGACACCCACCCGTGACCCGTCTACATTTTTGAAGAATTTGAGCAACTAACATAAACAAAAACTACAACAACGTGATAAAAACCACTAACATCCCATTTCTCAATTAATGAATTACTAACTATTTATGCATCCCTTCCTCCTCTTATAGGATTGATAATAAATAACATGTAAGGGTTATATAAACAATCAAATGCCAAGATAAAATACCAAAAGAAAGAAACAAGAAGCAAAAAAGCAACCAAAAATGTTTCCGTACCCGTGTTGAATTCTCCAAAATGCACTACTTTTGGAGTATCCAACACACACCCGTTAACATTTTTGAAGAGTCCCAGCATCATAGAGTCAAAAACTACAATAAGATGATGATAACCACCAACATCCCATTTCTCAATTAATGAAATTCTAACTATTTCTAGGATCAAAAAAATTGTTTCTTTATTATAAATAATCAAATGGCAAAAAAAAAAAAAAAATAGTGCCGCACCCGTGTGGATTCTCCAAAATGCACTACTTTTCGAGTATCCAACACACACCCATCAACATTTTTGAAGAATCCTAGCAACTAACATAAACAAAAACTACAACAAAATTATAACCATTAACATCCCATTTCTCAATTAATGAAATTCTAACTATTTGTGCATCCCCTCCTCAAAAAAATTGCTTCTTGATAATAAACAACATATAAAGATTATATATACAATCAAATGCAAAAATAAAATACCCAAAAGAAAAAAAAAGAATAATTAAACTACAACAAGACGATAAACAACACTTCTCGCACCAAAGAAGAAGCAAAAAGCAACAAAAAATATTGTCACACCCGTGTCATATTCTCCAAAATGCACTACTTTTTGAGTATCCTACACACACTCATTGACATTTTTAAAGAATGTACAAAAAGTTTCTCAATCAATGAATTATAACTATTTATGCAACCTCTCCTCCTTTTATAGGATCAAAAAAATTGTTTCTTGATAATAATAAACAACATGTATCGGTTATATAAACATCAAATGCCAAGATAAAATACCCCCAAAAAAACAAGAAGCAAAAAAGCAACCAAAAATGGTGGCGCGCCAATGTCGGATTCTCCAAAAATACACTAATTTTAGAGTATCTGTCACACACCCGTAAACATTTTTGAAGAGTCCAAACAACTAACATAAACAAAAACTTCAAAAACATGATAACCACTAACATCCCATTTCTCAATTAATGAATTCTAACCCTCCTCAAAAAAATTGTTTCTTGATAATAAACAACATATAAAGATTATATAAACAATCAAATGCCAAAATAAAATACCAACAAAAAAAAAATATTTAAAAATAAAGAGATCATAGGAAGAAGTTAAAATTATGTATACCTGCAGGAGGAGGAGTCTTGTTGAGGTCAGCTCTTCTCTTTCTCTTTCCCATAACCAACCTTTATACAAAATAAATATAATCTGTCAAAAACAAGAATGTACAAAAAAAAAAAAAAAAACATTAACAATTAAAAATTAAAAAATTAAAAAATGAATGGTGAAAAATAAAAAAAAAGGCTACAAAATTTACGGGGTTTTGGGGGGTTGTAAATAAATTGAAAATGGGGGAAAGATTATCACCCCTTTGTGTTAAGAACGGTACGATCAACAAAATATTTTTCCAGAGAAAATGTGTCAACACTTTGTGTTAAAAGGGAGTTTAGGAAAAAAGAAAAATGAAACGTGTCTAAAGAAACGGCTGATAAGTTTTCTTACCCTTTTTTTTTGTTTTTACGAAAAAGGGTCAAAAGTATCCTGAATTATTCGAAATGAAGCAAAAATATTTTCTATTTATTTATTGGCTCAAATATATCTCTCCTTTTATTTTTGGCTCAAAAATACCCCTACTTTCTAACGGAATGTCACCAGGCTGTCTATGTGAATAAAAAACGTCACTTGATCAATCCACATTAGCGTCCACGTGGAAAATCACCTCATTAAATATCACTTGATCATAACAACCCATAAAAGATCCGACCCATCCCAAAAAAACGCGACCCGTTTTCATATGCTAGCTTGCTTTCTTTCCTTGCTCAATTGGGGGAAGCCTAGGTGTAATGTCAAAGTAATAAAAAGGGCCAACTTTAGTTGTTGTACAACACTTGTGTAGAAGCATGAGCATGCAAAATAAGCAATGTAGTTCATATTATTAAAAGTAGTTTATCATTGTTGCAAGCAGGACTTCCAGTCTCTTGTAGGTCCGTTAGGGAACAAACTACACTAAAACCAAAATTTCACACCCAAACAGAGGCGGATCCAGGGTTTGAAGGTTACGGGTGCCATACCGTTTTAAACAGAAATGTATTGATCAAATCAATCACATATTTAACCCATTTTCGACCATGTTAATAGCAACTTGGGATGATTTGATTCGGTTATTCATCTTTTCGGTTTATAAAAATAAATGGAGGGAATAAAAAAAAAGAAAAGAATTATGAAAACTTAGTTAAGAAACGAATTAACATCCAAAAATATAAGTTATATTCTAAAAACACTCAATATAATTACAAGTTTTTATATCCTAAAAACACTCAATAATGGAATAATTATTTATATTTATCAATACTTCACACCCTATGTAACGGAATAAACATGAAGAGGCCCGAAAAATTTTAAATACATAATTTCAGTAACAAAGACGAAGTCTTATGTAGTTATGTCAGAGTATTAGCTCACACAATCTAAAAAGGCCAAAAAAATCAAACAACATTTCGATATAATTTTTATGTCATCCTTTATTGTAACATGTATTTTATTTTGTTTATTAAAATTTTCAATCAGATTTAAATTATTGTAGCTTGAACTATTGTTTTCATATGCATCCGAATAATTTAGATAATAGAATAAACAGTAAGAGAAACTCACTATCGAGCTTCTGAATATTTGATGAAAAGAGGGGGGAAAACTGTCAGCAAAACTCCAACTAAAAACTTTTACAACTTGATATTAGATGAATGTGTTTTGTTAAATATAAATAGTAATGTGCATAGACACATTGTCCTCCCCATGGCCTATTGGAAAAGCTCGTCAACCCTTATTCAAGGGGCCTGGGTTCGAATCTAGAGAGAGAATTTTTGGGAAAAGAAAAGAAAATGAATGCATCATTAAAAATGAACATATAAATGCGCTATTTTGGATTCGAACCCGTGACTAAGAGGCACCAAACTTGACCCTTTTCCAGTGGCACCATCCGCATTATTACTACAGGGGTGCCAAGTTAATCCTTTATATAAATGTTGTACACATATACATATATATACACGGAGTTTCAACCGAGGTTTTCGGGTGCCATGGCACCCTCAACCCAATACATAGATCCGCCCCTGCACCCAAAGGAAGTGACAAAGGTCATCAGATCCACCCAACTACGAGTGTGCATCATATGAGAAATTATGGTACTCCTGCTTTACTTTATCTGGACTTCGTTTACTATAATATACTCATGAACACGGGTTGTTAATGATGGGTGGATCCAGTGGCGGAGCCACCTTTAGGCCAGGGGGTTCATCCGAACCCCCTTCGGCGAAAAATTATACTACTTATACAAGGTTAAAATTATTTTTTATGTATATATAGTAGACGTTGAACCCCCTTCGACTAGTTTGTACTTTTTTCGATTTTGAACCCCCTTAATGAAAATTTTGGCTCCGCCACTGGGTGGATCTATCTTTATCCTTTACTAACGAACATGAGTTGGGTTTTTTGAAGATGGGTCGGATCATTCTGTTATGAGCTGATGGTTAAGTGGTATTAAATGAAGTGATTTTCCACATGGATGCTAATGTGGACTGGCCAAGTGGCGTTTTTTGATCCATGTGGGCAGCCTGGTGGCATGGCGTTAGAGAGAGGTGTATTTTTTAGCCAAAAAATAAACGGAGGGGTATTTTTGAGCAAAAAAATAAATGGAGGGTATTTTTGCTCCATTTCAGATAGTTCAGGGGTAGTTTTGACCTTTTTCCATTGTTTTTAATCTCTCTTTCTTTACTCTCTTTAAAAAAAAATCATAGTGAGTAGTTCTATCGGAAATAATCTTTCTATCGGAATGAGGGTCTATTGGAAATGAACTTTTCTATTTCCTACGAGTTAGGAATAAGGTTCGCATATACTCTACCCTCTAAATCTCATTTGTGAGATTATATTAAGTATGTTGTTGGTAATTTCTTGTTAGGCAATTTTACATTTTGGACCAAAATTTATGAAAACAAATCAGTGTGAATAAATATTAGGGTTGTTACTTGGTTTTTGTATGGAAGGAGAGGTAGCCGGTAGGCTATAGTGGATGCTGGGAAGATAGAGGTAGATCAAAGAAGTTTTGAGGGAGAGGTGATTAGACTGAATGACTCATCTGCAGCTTACTAAGGTTGACCATGGTGGATGTTAAGAAGATATGAAAGTCGAGGATTAAGGTGAAGAGATGTAAGCCAAGCATTGTCCAGTTTCATTTTTATTATTGTTGTTACTTTTTTTTACTATCTTATTTTTCGATTTTAGCATTACTTGATGTTTCATTTGCTTCAGTTATCTTTTTTTGTTTGTTTGTTTTTTGTGTTGCTACTGTTCTTTTTTTCAATTGTTTGTAGCATGACTTCTTTGCGACTGATTTGATGCATACCTGTTTTATTTATATGCTTTACTTGAGCAGAGTGTCTATTAGAAACAACCTCTCTACATTGACAAAATAGTAAGAATGCATACCTATCATAGTTTTCAGACCCTATTTGTAGGACTATGCTAGGCTTGTTGTTGTACTTTTTGTTTTATTATATTATTATACAATTTAGAATTAATTACATTTTGATACTTGAACGCATTTTAATCAAATCATTATCACTTGAACATGTCTTATCGCACTAAGTAGGAGTTTGAATAATATTAGAGTTGAATATAAGAAAAAAAATAACATTTGTAACCATTATCACTTGAACATGTCTAACGTTTGTGGGATGTTGAATTTGTTTATTCATTATGAAAAATTTACTTGGAAATACATAATTCAAATCAAAATTTCAAAAACTTCACTTGAAATTAAAATGCCAAAGCTAAATATTTGCAAATACTTGAACATGGCTTCATAAATTTCTTTTTGAGAAAATTTCATAAATAGATATGTTGTCGTTGTTGTTGATACATGCGTTTTTTTAATTAAATCAAATGACAATTTCAAATATTTCACTTGAAATTCAAATGCAAAATTTCATTATTTGCAAAATACTTATAGTTAAATACTAAAGTTCAATAATTATTTAAAACTACTCTGTGGGTATTTTGTTTCTTTTATCTAGTGGTGTGTTACTTTATTTTGTTGTTTGTTTTTATGTTTCTGCTTGTTATATTGTTATTTGTCCTGAGCCGGAGGTCTATCGGAAATAGTCTCTCTACTTCATCTGAGGTAGTGGTATGGACTGCGTACACTTTACCCTCCCCAGACCCCACTCTGTGGGAATACACTGGGTATGTTGTTATTGTTGTAATAATTATTTAAAACACTTATAACGACGACATACCTAGTGAATTCCCACAGTGGATCTAGGGAGGGTAGAGGGTAGAGACTCCGTACCACCACCTCAGAGGTGAGGTAGAGAGACTGTTTCCGATAGACCCCTGACTCAAGACAAAAACAGTCTAGAAAAAGACGTAAATATAAGAGCAAGAAAAAATAGATAGTAACAGAAAACTAGATAATAATAGAAACAAGGCTATTCTAAAATAATAATATAATTCATCTACCCGAAAACAACATACTTCACCAAAACTCCAAGTTTGGTGATGTTTGAATACTTACTGAAATAATACTTGAATGATGGATATAAGAAGTTACATATTTTTGGAAAAGTTTGTTTTGATGATTGGGCCAACATCTCTTGTTTTGCCTAACAAATAATTGAATGGGCCAACCCAATAGCCTAATTGAAAGGTGTGTCTTGATGCTTCATTTTGGGAAAGTGGGCTTTACACAACACCACACAAAGCCCATTCACCTAACCAACCTACATGTCCATTAGATTTTTACTTTTTCTTTCTCTTCATTTAATTTAGATAGCCATGTATTTTTATCAACTTTATTTTGATTTTGAATGCCATCTTCAAAAAATAGCATTCAATTCAGGATCTTTATCCAAATAGTGGGGTGAATCAAATATTTACTTTTCTCTAGTTGAATTTCTTTTACCTTTAATTAGAGATTTCTAAATAAAAAAACACTAGAGATCTCAGATTCGAATGTCAGGAATGAAGAAATTCCTGAGAAGGAGCGCTTTCTTTTTATATAACTTTTATGCAATACTAATTTGAATTAATTAGCTTAGATCAAAGGATTTCGGATACGAGATAATCAAAACAAGAAATTGAGGAATTATCCATATATAAAATCAAAAATATTATACGAGCCCCTTTTACATAGAAAAAGAGAATCTTGTTCCAATAAAAGCATAAGTGATATAGATTATTCAAAAACTGAAATTGATTTATTTTATAAAATATAATATATCAATGATTTTTTATATATGAAATGATTTTATAGGATTCAACCAATTATCTTGATCACAAAATATAAATATGAATTTGGGTTATCAAAGAATTAATTTTAGTATGAAATGAGGAAACAATAATCTGACAAGTTGCATCATTGAATCTTCAATCTTGAATCTGGTTCCTTATTATTAATTGTTTATTATTGTTTTCTTTTGTGTGTAGGTGGGAGTGGGGGTGGGGGTGGGGGTGGGGGTGGGGGTGGGGGTCAGGGAGGTGGTGGCTGGGGGAGGGTGATCAAAGACAACACATAGAATCAAAAGTTTTTTTCTTAGTTTAAGCTAATAAGGAATACTAAGAATAGAATGATAGCAGCAGCCATATTCCTTTGATTTATTATATTATAATCTCCATAAAATTGCACATGATTCAATTATTTATATAAACAAAATATTTTTCATAACTGATAGAAGATATTTTTTTTAATTTTAAGAAAAAAAAATACTCTCTAGAAAATCTCATGACCTTTTTCTCCCCAAGTTCATGACCATTTAAAAAAAACTATCTATCAATTATTAGAGAAGTCAAATTATGGTATTTCTTTTATTGAGATTTTTTTTCTTAATAGTTACTAAACGTTTCATCTAGATTTAATTTTAGATTAGGAATGACGTTGCCCTGTGGAGGATATAAGATGCGGGCAGGAAGTAAGATTGAGATGGTTCAAAAATGTGAAGAGGATGTGCAGATATCTTTGTAAGGAGGTGCGAGAGGTTGGCCGTCAATCGCGTGAGGAGGGGTAGAGGTAGGCCTAAGAAATGCTGAGGTGAGGTGATTAGATAGAACATGCAACAACTTCAGCTCACCGAGAATATGATCCTTGATAGGAGGGTGTAGAAATCGAGAATTAGAATAGTATGGTAGTAGGCAGTTGATATATTGTTTTGCTTCCCCATTCTCGGAGTATTAGTGGTAGTCTTCTATTTTTGTATCCTTACATTTTTATTTCTATTGGTTCTTTCCTCGACTTCGATTATTGTATTTTCTTGTTGTTATTCTTACTTGTTGATGTTGTCTTTTCGATCTGTTTTGAATCGAGAGTTTATAAAACACAACATCTTTTTCTTTTTAAGAAAGAGTAAGGTTTGCATATGCACTATCTTCTTAAATCCACTTACGAAGTTATACTAGATATGTTGTTGTTGTCGTCATTGTAAGAAAAATGAGAAATCGATTTCATTTGCATGAACATAAAAACAAGGGAAAAGGCTCAAATATGCCATCGAATTATTGAAAATGGCTCATTTATGCCATCCGTTAAAAATTTGGCTCATTTATGCCATCGCTGTTACAAAAAAGTTCATTCATGCCATTTTTTTTAACGGTGGTTTTTTAAAAACAGCTTTGCCACGTGGTGTCTTACTATAGGTCCACGTTATTGATCAAATATGCCATCGAACTTTGAGAAAAGGCTCATTTATGCCATCCGTTAAAAGTTTAGCTCATTCATGCCATTTTTTTTTAACAGTCCGGTTTGTTGGTTTTTTGCAAAACCATTTTGTATACGTGGCCAACAATAATTCGTTCACATCATTAATTAAAGGGAAAAGACTCAAATATGCCATCGAACTTTGAGAAAAGGCTCATCTATGTCATCCGTTAAAAGTTTGGCTCATTCATGCCGTTTTTCTTAACAGTCCAATTTGGGTTTTTTTTGCAAAATCATTTTGTACACGTTGCCAACAATAATTCTTCCACATCATTAATTAAATCAGCCAAAGAAATTTTAAAATTCCTAATAAGAAAATATCGACTTCTCCGGTCAAAATATTTCTATGCATTTTGTAACTCCTTTACAGGCACTGTAAAGAGTTCATCCATTTTCAATTTCTTCGGAATCGCCGAACACAAATCTGCAAATCTCAAGGCCAATTCAAGCCCGAAACAGACATCAACTATTTCAAACAACGAATTAATTAGTTACCGAAACACAATTTTTCAAATTCTTAAAAAATTGTACTTGAAGTAAAAATCAGAAAAATTCTATAATCGGTGAAATTACAGAGAAGAAAAGAAGAATATTTCAGCAAAATCAAATTAAAATCAAAACTTGAAGATTCTAATGACTTGAAGAATCAGATGTACTAGAAATTTGTGAGTCATGGAAAATAAAATTTTAATTTCACCTTTTAGAAGAAAGTTCAACTTTTTAGATTTTTTATTTGGCTGATTTAATTAATGATGTGGACGGATCATTGTTGGCCATGTGTACAAACTGGTTTTGCAAAAATCACCAAATCGGACTGTTAAAAAAAAAATGGCATGAATGAGCCAAACTTTTAACGGATGACATAAATGAGCCTTTTCTCAAAGTTCGATGGCATATTTGATCAATGGCGTGGACCTCTAGTAAGACGCCACGTGGCAAAGCTGTTTTTAAAAAATCACCGTTAAAAAAAATGGCATGAATGAGCTTTTTTATAACGGCGATGGCATAAATGAGCCAAACTTTTAACGGATGGCATAAATGAGCCATTTCCAATAGTTCGATGGCATATTTGAGCCTTTTCCCTAAAAACAACATGGAATGTTAGGCTTGGACCATTGTTTCTCTTTTTTCTTTTTAAAAAAACTGTATGTGTTTTAAATGTAAAAAAGAAGATTCTTGCATTGTCACTTTAACATTTTTATATTATTATTATTCTTATTATTCCCTTCTTGGATTATCACTTTCTTTGTCGTTGCATAGGACATTTTTCAAATTTTTTTCTCCCAAAAGTTGGGGCACCCAATTATGTGATATCTAATCAATTGTATTTTCTATGTGCTAAAAAAGATCTACTCTCTTTCTTACTACTCCTTCCGTTTTAAAAATAAATGACATACTTTATTTTTTAGTTCATTTAAAAAAGAATAATTTTTTTTTTTTTTAGTAACTTTTTAATTTTAATTTTTCACATAACATGTTTAAGATCACAAGATTCAAAAGTCTTTTTTATTTTCTTAAACTTCATGCCAAGTTAAACTTAATCATTCTTTTTCAAACGGAGGAAGTATTACTTTTCCTAGTTAAATATAATTGCTCTAAATGTTACTCTTTTTTCCCCTTTTTTTTCCACATAGTTATTATACTTTATTAACATGATATTATAGAATGCTCAATATGAAAAAGCATTTGCTCAAACATTTACTTTTACTTTTTTGCTTTTTATTTGGTAGATTTGTCAAAGAGTTACCTAGATTATCTATTTATCTCCCCATTTATATGACTTTCCTTATTAGAAGTAATGACAAATATAAATTTTCTTTTGAGAAATATAGTCAACGAGGTTTTTCTATGGCAGCGCATACTTCAGAGGATTATCATTAAAATTCTCTCGGTAATACTGTAAACTTGAGACAATCGTGTTTGAAGTTTACCTAAAGTAGTTTTAACGTCAGACAGTCAGATCTAATATTTTTTCTATCGCAGTTCAAACTTCAGACAATTGTGATCGAAGTTCTCCCATAAAAATGCATACTTCAAACGATTATTATTTGATCTCCGAATAGACAAAGGGTGTGTTTGGTATGGAGGAAATATTTTCCTTGAAAAACAAGTTGTTTCTTACTTATTGGGGGGGAGAGTAAGTAAAAAAAATTGAAATTTTCTAAAAACAAATTTAATTTATTTTTTTTGAAATTTTAAAAGAAAAAAAAATTGGGGAGGGGGTGAGGGGCTGGTAGGGGGGTTGGGGTAAGAAAAGAAATTGAAATTCTTTTCAAATAAAATTTTGGAGAGGGGTCGTAGGGAGCGGGGGTGGGGGTCGGGATAGGGGGCGAGTAAAAAGTTTTTATTCTAGGATGGGGTGGGTGATTTTGTGAGTGAAATGAGCATTGCAACTTATTTTTCCTACTTTGATTAAGGAAGTCATTTTTCTTAGTTTGAAGGAATTTGTTTTCCTAGAAAAAATATTTTCCGAAACTTTTAGCCAAACGAACATGAAATAGAAAAACATTTTCTAGAAAACATTTTTCTTCATACCGAACACACCCAAAGTACTAATGCTATTTTAATTACTTAATCACTTTGATTTATCTATTTTTTACAAGTTGGTCATCATTTATCTTCTAGATGATTTGAACTTTGGGAATATTGCTTTAATAAAAGGTAGCCCATGGTAATAGAATATATTATGATTCAGGTATTTGTACATGAAGTGAAATATCACAAAAAGATAGATTACCAGTCTATCCAAAATTAATACCAAGTGAATGACAGCAACAACACCAATTCTATGTTCTCATGGCACTATAAATCAAATACTTTGTGATTAATTGACATAATAAGATGTCCATAGTTTCCAAACAAAAGGTATTTTTGTTGTTGTTGATGAATGTGGTGTCCTTGTCGGTTTACACGTACTTCAATTAATTTTACGTAAAACTTGTCATTTCCTCTATTCATTTTTACTTGTTACATTTTGCTTTACGAAAGTCAATTGACTAAACTTTGAAACTAAAATGAAGTAGATAAATTTAATAGTTTAAATTTAAATTTTAGATGTTTAAAAATTATATGAAAAATGTTATAAGTTGCAATCTTTCTCATATTAATATGATGAGAAAAATACATCTTAAAATATTGGTCAAAGTTCAAACAATTTGACTGTCGAGAAGTGAAAAGTAACAAGTAAAAGTGAACGGAAGAAGTACTTTCATTGTCACATGAATCGGATAATTCTGTCCATAAGAACTTTAATAAATTAGGAAAATATACCACCTAATATTTTTCTCTCTTCGGAAATTTAAATCTGAGATCTTATAATTCTTAACGTATTTTATTGACCACTAGGTCACAAACTTGACGTTGAAATGTAATTTTGAGCTTCTGGAATCCTACATGAAAAATGACATAATAGGTGGAATATAAATTAAGCTGTCATCACTCACATAAATGTAAATAGTATCTAAGAATGCTCAACCACATAAACCTAGATTTTCTATGAACACTTTGACAATGACTTGGAAATCCAAAAACAAGGGGTAGAAAATTATATTGTTATGTTTGTTACTTATGAAAAGTAATAATTTTGTTTAACTAATTGATTTTTTATGTTGGTCGGTTAATTATTTTGAAAAAAAAAAAATCTAGATAAATAAAAAAAAATTAAAATGAGGAAAATAATTTCTCTAATTTCACAAGTTTCACTAGTGACATTATTATTGATCGTGTTCTCCCTATCCTCCAACACACCTTATCTTCACTTCTCCCTCTCGTTCTCATCTCCACCACCCCACATCCCTATCTCCTCACCTTTACCTTCCATAGTATTTGTCTAAATTTTATACAAATACTTTTAAAATAATATTTTTTTATTTATACCTACACAAAAAAATAAGTAACAAATCCACTTATTTTCTTAAAAAATATTTTCCTTCGTATCGAACACACCCGAATCACTAGTGATATTGTCCATGTTAATTTCTTAAACGTAGACTACAAATTTTTAAAATATGTCAATAAGTTAAACACTTAGGGGTCATTCGGTAGCTAGTGAAAAGACAATTGATTCATGTATTAATTTTTGCATAAGTTATACAATATCTGATAGCCAGTCGAGAAATAAGTCATTTATGCATAAAATTAATATAATATTTAATTTATAATTTTAAACTTAATTAATACTTAAAATACTAAAAGGTAAAAATTGAAAATCATAAATTTAATGAGCAAAAATTAAATACCACCCAAAAATAAGGGCATTCGTGCGAATGACCCTTAAATTAAACCATGCACCAACCACCAAGACATTCACCAAATCCAAATCTACAATTTATTAAAAATAAAAAAATACTATAGATCCACCAAATTGGCAAATCTACAAAAAATAATTGAATGTCCTGTCCTCTTGTCTTAGCAATCATATAACAACATCAAAATTAAGAAGGGAGTGAGATCTAGAGATAAAGTAGCTAAGAGTTATGGACCAATAAAAAATTGTGATGCACTACTAATAATTAAGTATTCTTTCATTCGTAATTAGAGATCTCGATTTCGAGCCATATTGAATATGTAATCTCATTTATTAGAGAGCAAGCTTTACCTAAATATGATACTTTTCAATGAGAATCCAAATTTAGTTGGGTCCAATATGAATATCGAACAACAATGATAATAATCTCGAATATATCATAAAATCCTGGGATATTCACAAAGAGGTCAAAACTCTCTCTTCTTATAACTAAATACTTCAAGAAGATTCACAAAATCCTCCTACGTTAGAGAAATACACTACTAACGGCCCTGAATTTACAGAGAAAATAGAGAGAAGATACAAGGGAAGAATAGAATTGTACTCACCCAATTTATTAATAAAAATTCTTGTTTCTTCTTCTTAAAAAAAAAAAAAAAAGAACAACAAGAATAACATGCTCAGTATAATTCCACAAGTGAGGTCTGAAAGAGGATTGTGTGTACTCAAATCTTACCTCTATCTTGTGAAATAGAAAAATCATTTTCGATTAATATGAATATCGAACATCGGATAAAAATAAAAATAAGAGTCATGGGGAGTAGAGAGTGAGAGGGGCTTAAACAAAAAGATCCAGGTCAGGAACAGATGGGCATATGGGACCCTAGCAAGCTACTACAATGACTAGTGACCAGCCAATTGATGACCACATGCCTAACCTTCTCACTCTCTCACTCACCCAACTAGTCTAATGTCCTTTCCTTACAACATAGGAATGTGACACCAAAACCACACTATAACATACAATAAATATTCTTATATAACTCCAATGTTTGAACAAGTTTGGAAAATAAAATGATGAAGATTTTATTTTCTTATAATTAGAGTGTGTTCGATTCAGTTTGTGTGCATCTCAATTAATATTATAGGTTTTTAAGTCCTTTCCTTACAACATATGAATGTGACAGCAAAACCACACTATAACATATACAATATATTCTTATACAACTCCACTGTTGGTATAATTTGAAAAAAAAATTAAAATGATGAAGATTTTTTTAATATATAATTATGGTGTTTTCCACAGCTTGTGTGCATCTCTATTATTTTTTATGGGGTATTTATTATTTTCTATAAGTTTATGTATCGAAAAACTATTATCATCAAGGTTTAGATAGATGGAGATAAATCAAGTAATTAGTGTTTCTTTTTGTCTTCAATGAGTCTTGAAATCTGAGACTTCATGGTTCTTAACTCACTGTGCTGACCATTAGGCTACTCTCTTGAATGCATGAGAAAGAATCTGTAGAATAACAGGTGATAAAGTGTATGAAAATAATGAAAAACTAGGGTTCAAATCTTAACGAGGTTTTTGGCTTTATTACTATGACTATGCTAGTAGGAGCACATATATCTGGTGAAATTATCGAAATACATCCAAGTCTATTCGAACCCATCATTATAAAGAAAAAAGTATTGTACTTAATAAGACTATTATCCGGTTAGGAAGTTTGCACACCTCCTGTTGGATACATCAAATGTCAGCAGCCTCTCAATATTAACAATTTATCTCTGTGACATCCTTTTCGTCCCCTAAAAATTGGTCTTTTCTAATTTATTGAAAGTTTTGTTTTCTTTCTTGTAAAAATTGGTCTTTTCTAAATTTATTGAAAGCTTTGTTTTCTTTCTTGTAGTGAACCTATTACATATTATGATACTACTCTAGCAATTTCAGGTGAGATTTTAAAATATATATATATATATATATTTCCTTTGATTCAAAATACTTGTCATGTTATACTTTTAAGAGTTAAATTATTTAAACTTTGATCAGGATTTTAAGATGTATTTTTTTTACCATATTGATATGAGGAGACACTACTAGAAACAGAGACTTTTTCCACTGCAAATCTATGGAAAATTTATGTTAGTATAGAACATGAATCTCCATCGAACCAGCTCACTGGGAAAATGCATGGTGGGAAACAGATTCTCATTGAAACACTGGGAGCTTCCTAATTTTTCCATGTGAAAACACCACTATTTTTCTTTTCTCACTGATTCAATTAAAATATTTGTGGGAATAGCCACTGAATATTTTTTAGTGGGAAATTTCAATGAGAAAATAATAATTTTTTAATAGTGAGAATTGCAATTTATAATATTTTTTTCATATGATTTTTGAATATTTAAATTGTAATTTTTTGAAATCTTAAATTAGTCTAATCTAATTTAACTTTACATATTAATTAAATTGACTCTCGAGAAATGAAATTATTTTGGGACGGGGAGTTATATATAATTAACATATACAGTGCATAGTTGTGAATACTGAAGAATATGCTGATTCCTAAAATAGTTGTCAACCTGTTGTCCGTACTAGTGCACTTAAACATAGTGCCCCATATTTGTTTCTTGCTCCAACTACATTGGATACCAATCTAGAAGCCCCTAAAATAAAAGAATTTATATGTTAAAACTAAAATAAAGTACGATGGACCACCGAGGGACGTAGTAGGATAATTGATATTCCTTGGTACGTAACTGGAAGTTTTAAGTTCGAGTCTTGAAATGGAGAATTATGTGATAGAGGATAATTTAGCTCCTATATTTTGAATGCGAACAAAATCTGTTATTAATAGTTTAAAAGATTGTTTTTTATGTATAAGTTGTAATCGTGTAAGCATAAACTTAGGACCCGTTTGGCCATAGATTTCCCAAGTAGTTTTGGGAAAAAAAATTGACAAATAATGTTTGGCCATATAATTTGTCATTATTTGATAAATAATCCAAATTCTCAAATACTAGAAAAAATAGGAGCTAGTGGGTTTTGATAATCATAAAATACCCGAATTATACGTGTGTCATACACTTAATCTCTAAATAAGCTCATAACTCATAAAACAATGAGTTATATAGAACTTAGTTTGTGATGTGCATGGGCGGAGTCAAAATTTTTAATTAAAAAAAATTTAAAATAAATAATGTAAATAAAGAAAT
Source organism: Capsicum rhomboideum (assembly GCA_031232105.1). Taxonomy (NCBI): domain Eukaryota; kingdom Viridiplantae; phylum Streptophyta; class Magnoliopsida; order Solanales; family Solanaceae; genus Capsicum; species Capsicum rhomboideum. The sequence goes on along the minus strand of CP124712.1, from coordinate 8,430,974 downwards.
CAAGAAAACTCAATACCTATTATAGCCAAAACTCTAGAAAATCTTACAACATCTAAACTTAAATAATTTTACAATCTCTAGAAGATTGAATTAATATCAAAAGTCAAAACTCATGTTCATACATAGCCATAATGAACTTAAATTTGGTGTATGCTGATTATAATAGCGTCATATGGAAAAGTATTTGTTACCAAAAGAAAAAGAAAGTACTACATTTTATATTTTGTACTCAAAGTCAAATGTAGATTAATGTGGTGTGTAAATATGGGACTTGACTTGGTCTTTGGCTTATTAATCTAAGAATCCGTTTGGCATAAAAAAAATTCACTTTTTTTTTAAATTTATTTCACTACAATGAAAAAAATGAAATTTTGTGGTGTTTGACCATAAAATTTTTTCACTAAAGTGAATTTTTTTCCTGGAAAAGTGAAAACAAGTTTTACTTGTTTTCACTTTTTTCACTCCTACTTCACTCACAAAAAGTAAAAAAAAAACTATAATTTTTTTCATGGCCAAACATAACTCCAACTCCAACTCCCAAAAATTTAATTTTCATGGCCAAACGCCTACTAAGTGACACGTTTACCTAACGAGTCTACGTGCATCATTAATTAGTATTGACTCTAATTTATTGCTCTCACAGTTCATCTTTACTTGTGCACTATTATGACGTAAATCTAAATAAATAATAAATAATATGGATAATTATATTATCATTTGAATATACTCCCTCCGTCTATTTTTACTTGTCCATTATACTTAAAATAGATGTCCAACACTACTAATTCAGTTTGAAAAATCAATGGATAATTTACCCATTTCTACCCATTTTACTTTTAGTTATTAATTACAGTTATTACCCAATACATTCCTCAAAGCATTGAATAAATTATATTCAAAGGGTGATATGGTAAAATTACCTTTATTATTTACTGTTTCTTAACTTATGTGTCAAGTCAATAGTAGACAACTATTGATGGACGATTGGAGTAATAAATTTGATGCTTTGGATAATAAACAATATCTAATAACAAGGATAAAATTGACATAAAATAGTATATTATACATTAATTTTTTCAAACTTAATCAATATTATTGGACATCTATTTTAGTATACTGGACAATAAAGATGTACTAAGGAAGTAGTCCTTCCATTTGGGATAGAAGATCAATTAATTTATCAAGAAAATGAGAATACATAGAATGGGTACGAATGGGAAAAGAAGAAGAATATCCATCAACTTAATGGGTAAATTGTCTTATGTTCACAATTAAATTGGACGGTCCATGTGAATTATGCTTTTCTATTATTGTCTTATGTTCATTATTAAATTGGACGGTCTATGTGAATTATGCTTTTTTCTATTAGGTTTAAGAGTGGGATTCATTGATTAATCACAAATCTATGTAAAAATTTATCTACATATCATGATGTTTACGTTGAATTCCCTAAAATGATTTGAATTGATAGAGAAATCCCATCAATTAGGCCTTTCGATACAATTAAATAGAAGAATTTGATTCATTCGAAATGTACACATCATGACCATCCCTTTTTTTTTTTTTTTTTTAATGTAAACCCAAAAAAATAGAAAAAACACTGTTGTGAATTTGTATCCCTAGTCCCTATAAAACACTCTTGGAATTGGAGTGGTTGGTGCACATTATCCCATAATATTTAGTAGATGTTTGGTCATGAAAATAAAAAACATATTCATTTTATTTAGAATTTTTGAAGTTAAAAAATAAAGTTGGAGTTGTGTTTGGTCATAGTATTTTGGAGTTAATATTTAGAATTCAAATTTATTTTTAAAAAAAATATAAAAAGTGAAAATAAATTTTTTAAAAATGTAGAATTTTATGAAAATGGGGTTATTTTATTAAAATAAAAAAATTTAGACTATTAAAAAGTGAAACCAAATTTCACTTGAGGTGTTTTCAAATTTTGGAATAACATAAATACATATTCCGGAATAAAGTGAATACTATCTATGGCCAAACGAGGCCTTAGTACTATACTAGCTATATATCCCTATTGATTTAATTAGCACGTGCTGTATTTTTTTTATATATTTTCTAAATATTTACGGCTCATAATTTTATTTTCTAGATTATCGTATTTGGGACAAAGTGGGATGACCTCGATAGAAGACAAGACGAGAAAAAAGATACTAAAGTGATTCGAACATGTGAAAAAGAGACGCACAGATGCTTCAGTGCGGAGGTTGATCTGAGAGGTTAGCTTTGGTAGGTTTTAGGAGAGGTAGAGGTAGGTTGAAGAAGTACAATTAGAAAGAGGTGATTAGACTGATATGTCACAACTTTAGCTTATCGAAAGCATGACCTTAAAGATGAGATTATGACATATATAGATTAAGATAGAAGGTTAGAAGATAATTTGTGTATTGCCTAACTTCTCCTCTCACATAGAACTTAAAACTTTTTCTTTTAGGATTAAATCGTGTTCTACTAGTCAAAACTTAACATTTGAATTATTTTTTCTTTGTATGTGTAATGGTAAATATTTATTCATATTGGATGTTTATTCAAATCAATAAATATAAACATATTTTATAAGTAATATTAAATCATAATTAAGTAATTTATATTGTTTGTTCATAACCTAATAAAATAATAAGTAACATGATACAATGAATTAAATTACATTAGTATTGCAAAAAAATTACGTTATCGGTATTATATAATTAAAATTTTATTTATGTTGAGTATGAAGTGAAAATTATGGATAACCAAACTATGAATCTATAATTAGCACATTCCAGAAGCAAACTTTATCATAGAAGGACAATACTACTTTCTTTGGTAGGAAAGATTATCATTATATTAAATTAGTCTTTATCATAGCCTTCCATTAAAATGACGTTCCCCTCACACCAAACTAATTATATATTTTGGCCAAACCTTAATTACGTGAATTAGTTAAGCTTTAAGATTATGCAATATAACAATGATAACATTCACTCCCACCAAGAAATTATTATGCACGTGAAGTCATTATTTCTTTACAAAATTATGTATATTTTTCAAAATTGATCTAGTATTATTTACTGGCAGGGGCAAAACTACATTTATAGGTATAGGTTCGGTAGAATTTAATAGTTTTGACTCAAATTTTATATTAATATTAAAAATTAATTTAATATATATAAATAATATATTTAAAACTTGATATACAAAAAAAATTAGTTCAAAACCCGTAAACTAAATATTCTAGCTTCACTGATGTCTGTTGGCCCCCATGATATAAAAATCTGAATGTGCATTTGAAGATTAAATGCTGAGTTATTTACCTAGAGAAATACGGATCGGTTTCTATTTACAACATTAACATATAGTAAGTGTAGTCCCATAAAGTGGGTTTGAGGAGGGTAGAATGTATGTAAATATCACCCCTACCTCATAGATGGAGAGAGGTTGTTTCCGATAGACCCTCAACTCAAGGAGAAAAAAAAAATAACAAAAATACAAGAAATATCATATATCAATTTTTGCATAATACTTCTTTTTCTCCTTTTTTTTTTTTAATAATGTCCTCATACTGTAGAAATTCTAGTCCAAAACTTGTAAACTAAAAGTTTTGGCTCCACTTGTCTGTTGGCCCCTGTGATATAAAAAAGTTGAATGATGCATTTAAAGATTGATTGTTGAGTTATTTAGTGGCATAAAGTAGGAGGATATAGTGTACACAAATCTTATTCATACATTAGAGATAGAGAGATTGTTTATTGATCCTTAACTCAAGAAAAGAAAAAACAATCTAAAGAAGTTTAGAAGAAAAAAAAAAGTACAAGAAATATCATATATCAAGTTCCACTTAATATTTCTTTTCTCCTTTTTTTAAATAATGTTCTCATGTTCTAGAAATTCTGAATCCGTCAGATATACCACCAACACGACTTGATTAATTGAACCCAAAAGGAGAAGAAGAGGACAATAATAAGGCAAACAATTTAAAGGGAAAAGCAAGCTTAGTTTTGAGAAATATTTGATTTGTGATTTGATATGATGAGACTAATCTAACAAAGAGGTAATTTTGTTAGCTTTTTTGTCTCAATAATGAAGTTTCTAACTTAAGAGTTTAGACACTAGATAATCAGTTTGACAATTAAACACACAACCAACCATAGTTGGAATATTAAAAAATAAATATTTTTAAAAATAATATTCCCTCTAATTTATCATCAACAATAATAACAATATACCCAGTGTATTCTCACAAAGTGGGGTCTGGGATCTGGGGAGGGTAAATTCCCTCTAAATCATAATATTTTTAATTTTTACATTACTCCAAAGTATATTGTTTTTGTATAATTTAGAAGGTATTTTTTTAAAAAAAATTTCTTTAAATTTATCTCTATTTAGATAAGTGGATTTTTCATAACAAACATTTCATATTAAATAGGTATAACTATTTATTTAAAAATAATTTAATAAAAATACTATTTACTTTTAGAGCTGAATAAATTTCTTAAATGATGTGTCCAAACTAAAATATCACATAATATGAAACAGATAGAATAATGATTTTTGAACCAGCTACATTCACCTTGACTAATCGATTAGGTAGACTGTAGATGCTATCTTCTGTCCAACAATATAAGTATCAAGTACCTTTTATTATCAAGTTTTAGTCATTTAAAAAGAAACTACTAAAACATTTGGAAAGTTAAAAACTTGATTTTTATACTTAGCTAGTGTTCGACCATAGATTTTGAGACGAGGTAATTTTGAAAATTTATCTTCAAATATCTGTTTGTTCATGAAATTTGATCAGATTTTAAAAATATGATATTCAAATATATTTTAAGTTCCCCAAAATTGATTCAAACCAGACTTTGCATTTTTTGGGACTTTCACTCACAAATTTTTCTAATTAAAATACATGTTCAAACACAACTTCAAAAACTTAAATTATTAAGTTTTAAATTTTAACTTCATAAGCTATGGCGAACGGAAGCATAGTATCACTGACTTCTAGGCCAATCTTTTAACTCAGTTCCGCTTGGTCATGAGAATTTTTCACTTGTCTTCACTTCAATTTATCTCACAAAAAGTTAAAAAGAACTCTAATTTATTTTCATGGTCAAACACAACTCCAACTCCAAAATTTTTTGGTTTCATGTCCAAACGCTTACTTAATAAATAAATATGAGATGTACATTACCTCATTTAGGATTGAATCTCCTATAACTTTTTTTTTAGGTAATAAGTCTCCAACTACTACCCGAAATTAGAGATCCTTAGTCATTGAGGTTGATATTTGGATAGAAGAAAATATTTTACACAAAAATATTCTATGTTACTCTTCAATTTTTAAGTATTTTTTTTATTAATCTCCTATAAAACATGTTATCAAATTTGGATAATATAATGATGAAATATAAAACCAGATCTCTATGTTAACTCACACAACATCCCATTTTGCTTGAGATGTCTTGTGATCCCACATTTGTCAAAAGCTTGTTTCAATAATTTGTGTTTTTTCTAACTTCTAAAGTTAAAGAGAGGGCGTTCAAGTAAGCTTATAAGTAGGTTAAATTAATTATAAGTATATTTTAATTTATTTATGTGTCGATAAACACTCAAAATATAATGCTTATATGTCTAAAGTAGTCAAAATCATAAGTCAGTCATCCCTGATTATAGATATTTAGCTTATAAATAATTTTAGTTTGATAAAAAAATTTATTATTTTTAAAATTTTCAAAATACCTTTTTCAAAAAAAAAAACAAAAAAAACTCTCTCCATTTTATATTTTTCGTTTATCATTTTCTTTATAAAAATACTTTTAAATTTATAATTTTGATTTTAAAAAGATAAAGCTATTATAGTCATTTTATTAAAAGAACAATTTATCAATATTTTTTAGAATCAAATACATTAATTATTTATTATCATTTTCAACATTGTTATCGAAAGATCAAAACTATAGCTGTTCATTTATAATATACTTTTTTATTAAACACTTAAAGAAAAACTTATCATCCAATAATGTTTATGAGATACTTATAATTATTAGCTAATCCAAACAAGCTGTAAGAATCTTTTCAAGAATTTTCCCATAACATCTCTTTGTTCTTTAAATTCCCCCCCCCCCCCCCCACCTCCCCTCCCCCCTTTCTTTTTCTTTTTTATTTGAACTTACATCCTTTAAAAAGCGAAAGGGAGCCTTGAAGTAACTGATAAAGTTGTTGTCATATGACCAAAAGGTCACGAGTTTAAGCCTTGAAAACAGCCTCTGGCAGAAATGCAATGTAAGAAGGAGAGAGGCGTGGGTGGGTGGGTGAGAGAGAGAGAATAATAAAAGGGAAAAGGAATCAAGAGAAAGCAGTATATAGAAAAAGAAAACAAAAATTCAAATTCTGGTAAAAGGAAAGAAAAATATTTATTTTTTATTTCTTTACATTACTCATAGGATTATAGGAAACTAAAGTAAAGAGGAATTGCTTTACAGTGTCGATGATCTTTTTATATTTAGTTTGGATATATTGCTTTAGATCCCATTTGTTTGCATTTAACGATGGTTTTAATTTTAATCAATGAAATTTCAGTTATTAAATTTGTCTGTTTTTTCATATTTCAATCTACAATAATGATTGACATGTTTGCTAAAAATATTTGTCTCAAAATAGTTGGCATGTTCAAGAGATAATTAACCATTTTTTTTCAACTGTACCCATATTAATTGAAGAAGATTCATATAAGGTCATATTAGTCAATTTGCACCCATTATTAATTTCTCTTTAGGAATTGTGCAAAACAAAAACATGCCAAGTACTCACGATCAAACTGCATTCTCAATCACAATCAATAATATCGTCAATTACTATCTTTAGTCGTTACAATCAGTAGTCACTATCTACAATCATCACCCCTAACCACCATTACAAATACTAATTACTATCGATAATCATTATAATCAATCATCACTATATATTATCATTCACCGTCACTATCATTTATGATTATCATTCACTACAATTATCAACAGGCACCACCATCATTAATCACCACTAGTTATTATATATCACCATCACCATACGTCAATAACATCCGTAATCGACACTCACAATCACCACCATTGATTTTCACGATCACCAACTGCCATATATTATTTTTTTAAAATATTTTATCAATATAGTATTAGTTAGGAGTAATATCTAGATGTATATTTATCCATAAAATAGGTAAGAAATTTATCCATTTTATGCAAGATATTTAAGAGGGTAGTTAAGACCTTTTATTTTAGTATTTTTTTTTATCTATAATAATTAATGACTACATACTATTTATTTTTTTTACAATATATTCGGTTTTCGGTCCGTTAAAGCTAATCTCTTTCTCATCTGTGACGTGGATGCCTCATCCATACTGGGGCTCTATTACTTGGCGTCTCATTCACACTAACAATAAATGCTCTTACCCTTTTTCTTGCACCTTTCATGTTTTTATTCCCTTTATTTAAAAATATAAAAATAAATTAATCGGATTTAGATAATGGCAAATACTATGGATATAGTATTAATTGACGAGACATACGGCAAAATTAATGAGAGGTCCGAAGATAAGACCTTGAGATCTAAAGTTTCGAATTTAGCAGGACTAAGGCAGAATACATGAAATGTAAGTCTAGTGATGTATCACGTGTGAAGGAGATAGAAGTGAGAATTGATACGCAAACCCTTCATAAAAGAGAGAACTTCAAGCATCGTGAGTCTATAATCCAAGGAAATGAGGAGACCAGCAATGATGTCACATATTATATTGAAATTGAGTGAATGAAACGGAGTCTCGTATTGTCTTTTGCGATAAGAACATGTTGCCAAGACTAAAGTTAAGTTTTATATAGTAGTTGTTAGATCAACTATGCTATATGGGCTAGATTGTTAGCTAGTCAAGAACTCAGATGTCTAGTAGATGAAATAGAGAAAATGAGGATGCTTAGATAGATGTGTGAGCATATTAGGAGAGACAAGATTAAAAACGGGGATATATGAGATAAATTAAAGTGGGAGTGACCTTTGTGTCAGATAAGATACGAAAATTAAAACAATGTGAGATGGTTCCGACATGTGAAGAGGAGAAACACAGATGCCCAGTAATGAGGTGTAAGAGGTTGACAATATTAGGCCTTAGGAGTGGTAGAGGTAGATCGAGGAATAATTGGGAAGGGGTGACAAGTTAGGACATGACATACCTTGAACTTATCGAAATCATGATCCTATATAGGAGAGCATGGAAATTGAGGATTAGGGTGAAAGGTTAGTATGAAGTCGAGCGGTTTCTTTCTTTTATGTGGGTGTGGGTGTGGGGGGAGGGCGTTCCCCTCAGAACATTTTTCGTTTCTTTGATATTTCATCTCAGTTTCTTTGCTCTTTGTTTTTTCCTTCAACTTTGTTTTATAATTTCTTTTTCTTCGAGGATCCATTTAGAAACAACCACTCTGCCTATAAAGATAGGATAAGGTCTATGTATATTTCGCCCACCTCACACCAATTTATGCGATCATACTAAGTATGTTGTTGATTCTCATGATGGTGTAACGATCAAGCCTCTTTTTATCAAAGTCATCTATTCAGCTATTTGTATTATAATAAAATATCATTAAGAAATTTAAAATATCCAAGAAAATTGAAATTTAAAAAATTGTTTGATAATTTAAACCACAATAATAATAATGTCATATAAGATAAATCAAGATAATATGTTCTTTTCAACCTCTCCTTTTCTTTTTTGCATTTTTAACACAAGATTTAACTAAAAGTGACCTAATGAGAAAATCTTAAAATCTCAGAAAAATGAGTAGCAAATCAAAGCAAGGTCAATTTTTCTTCTTTTTCATAAATAGATCAATATATCATTATAAAATAAATTAGCTTTAGTTGAGAATAAAAATCTAAATCTAAACCAAAAGTTACTGGAGAAAAATTATGCACATAGTTAATAAACTAATTAGTTGTTCACTTATTTACCATTCTTAAACTTCATTTTTCATGTAAAAAGTACTAATTGGATAAGTTCTTTCTTAATAAATAAATACATAGTTCTACCTAAATTTTCTTTGTGGTTCCCACCTAGTGTTTTATATTAGTATTGAGGTCCGATCATATTCGAATTCACGCATTGCAAAGCCATTTCCAAAAACTCTCTTTGAGTCGAAGATTTCGATTTAAGGATGAAGGAATCCTAAACATCCCACTACGATTCATGTTGATCTACCAAATAGATCAATCCCACTCCCGCCACCCTTGAACCCCAACCCCCACCATCTCACCACTCCCGAATTTCCACTCCACACCCTATCTCACCTTCTAAATATTTTTCTAGATTACGCATAAATAATTTTGAGATAATATTATTTTACCTACACTTACCAAACACTAAGAACAAGTAAGAAATTTATTGTTTCTATGAAAATATCTTCCTTTCGCACCCTAAAACCACCTAATTTTCTTTAATTAAATAAATTACCAATACCCGTTGCTGCCGTGCTGTGGTAATGACAGATATCTCTAAAATTAGTCGAATTGCACGCACACTTGACCCGACACCACAATTATCAAACAATAAAAAAATTCAAAGAAAACTTTTTTCTTCCTACCAAACACACCCTAAACCCCACCTAATTTTCTTTAATAAATAAATTACCAATATTCAATATAGAAACAAACCAAAAAAAAAAAAAAATTAAAAATCCCATAGTTTTGATTTTCACAATCTAACAATTTTTCCATTTATCTATACATACCTGACTGGTTCAGTTTTACACTATAAATATACCAAAAAAAAAAAACATAAATCTATCTTCATCACTTCTTCATTCCTCCTCCTCCTCTATTCTCCCTTCTTTTTATTCGCCGGAGCTCCGGTTATCCACCGGTCGTCGGAGTATTTTTTTTTTGTTTGCAAAAAATGGGAGCGACGATTTTACCAGATCTCGGAATGGAGATTTTGATTCCGGTATGTGCTGTTATCGGAATCGCTTTCTCACTATTCCAGTGGTTTCTCGTATCGAAAGTTCATGTCAGTGTTGACAAGCTTCATCATGAATCGTCTGACTGTGGTGACGATAAGAATGGATTTACTGAATCTCTTATTGTTGAAGAAGAAGGCATTAATGCACATAACGTTGTTCAAAAATGCGGTGAAATTCAAAACGCCATCTCTGAAGGTAATAAGACCTCTTATTTAAATTTGACTTTGAATTTTTTGTTTCCAACTCATATGAGTAAATCTGAGCACTATTTTTGTGCTTAGATTTATTATTATTGTTGTTGTTATTGTTATTATTATTGTGTTTTTGTTCAAACAAGTGACTTTTTGTTCTTACTGTTAATTCATTTTTTTTTTTCGAGTTGTTTCGGTAGATTTTGTGTATTTTGCCTTTAATTTGACTCATTTTTTTAAAAAAAATTATATGAGTAAATCTAAGCACTGTTTTTGTGCTGCTGCAGGTTATTTGAAGTAAAATTTCTGTATAATTTTTGTTGATTTTATTATCTTTTTTTTTGTTTTGATGTGGTAATTTATGATGGAATATGCTGATTTGTGTTGTAAATTATTCAGTGGTGGATCAGGATTTTCATTAAAGGAGTTCAAAAAAAAATTTGTTGTGTTTGAGATTTGAATTTGCAACCTCAAAATGAATTCTGAACATTGTAAACCATTGAGCTAACCTCTACTCCTGTGTGTTCAGCGGATTCAATATATATATAAATATATACTAAAATTTTAAAAAAATATCTCATATATGCAGTGTAATTTTTTGCGCGGACGCGCTCTAGATCCGCCACTGAAATTAGTTGCGTTTCTTCTTTGCTGGTAGATGAAGATCTAACTTTTTTATTCACATTGTGTGTTGTTTATCATTATTAAATTATGTAATTGTTTCTTAACTTTGTGACACGTTTTTTTGTAGACTTAGACTTTAATTTTGGCCTTTTACTTATTGTGATTGTGAAGGGGAATAATCAATTGCAAATTAGTTTACTTTTTCAATCTACTTTTTCATACAATAATAGTATAGATCTAAGATGCCGTGTTAGGTTGGTAATTAGCTATCATCATTATCACGTGTCAAGGTTTTATAATATAGAAGGTCACTTTAATGTCAAGCAGCTATGTTGCTCGGACTCTCCAAAAATGACGTCGCACATGTGTTGGATCCTTAAAAATGTACTCCCTCCGTCCCATTTTATGTGTCGCCTTTTGACCGGGCACGGAGTTTAAGAAATAAATGATGATTTTGTAAAGTTTATAAAATTGCCCCTATTAAAGTCACTTTAATGTTTTTCTTTTAGTTGTCTTTTCTTATTAAGTGGGACCCAGTGAGGATAAAATGGGATGATGCCATTAAATTGTTGCCAAATAAGGAAAGATGACATTTTTTATGGGACGGACCAAAAAAGAAATAGCGACACATAAAATGGGACGGAGGGAGTACTACTTTTGAAGGATCCGATACACACCTGTTTGACATTTTTGAAGAGTCCGAGCAACATATGTGTCAAAGGCTGTATAATATTGAAGGCCACCTTAGTGTCAAGCTACGTTGCTACTCTCCAAAAATGATGTCGCACCTATGTCGGATCCTTCAAAAATGTACGCATTATTTTTGAAGGATCCAACACGCACTCATCGACATTTTTTATGAGTTTGAGCAACATAGTGTCAAGTATCCTGCTTTGATATACTTATTTGAAGTCTTTGCTAATTACAGATTAAGATTAAAAAAAGTAATTATTTTTTGGTTATCTTATGGATTTAAGTATTAGATCTAACCATTGTCTGATAATTTCATAATAAAAGGTAAATATTGTGTTCAGAGGGATCAAAATGTGCCCTGATTGGTACAGGGTTGGTTTTCAAATGACGTTTAGCATCCGAGATGGCCATTTCGGAATGTTGTGTCAATTATGAAAAGTAACTAGAGTTTTAATGTATCAAATCAGGGAGATCTGAACATTTTACACTCTGCCAACGAGACTGGATTTCTTTCACTGACTCATTTTTGTGGATAAGCCATTGCTTCCTTCACTAATGTGGAAAGAAAAAAGGGAAAAAATTGAACGGAAAAATGGCTGACACATAAAGAATTTGATAAAACTAATATAGTGTGAAAAAGTTGAAAAGTTACTTGTTACAAGTGCTAAATTTTGTTAACTTTTTCTAATTTGGTTTTCCTGACTTATTTGGACTTTATTTGATGGGACATAGCAAAGCTAGCTACTTCTTGGTTAGTTATTTCTGCCTGACCAGTTAGCGTAGACGAGGAACTCTTACCTGACTATTAACTTTTGCAATGGATTCTTCGTGATCTTAACTGTTGAATCTATTTATACGACAGGAGCAACCTCATTTCTCTTTACGATGTACCAGTATGTTGGTGTTTTCATGGTTGCTTTTGCAATTTTAATCTTCGTTTTCCTCGGCTCTGTTGAGGGATTCAGCACAAAGAACCAACCTTGTACATATGACAGCACCAAAACATGCAAGCCAGCTCTCGCAACTGCTGCCTTCAGCACCGTATCCTTCCTGCTTGGTGCTGTAACCTCTGTGGTTTCTGGATTCCTTGGAATGAAAATAGCCACATATGCAAATGCCAGAACTACCTTGGAGGCTAGAAAAGGTGTCGGGAAGGCTTTTATTGTTGCATTCAGATCTGGTGCTGTGATGGGTTTCCTTCTTGCTGCAAACGGTCTTTTGGTTTTATTCATAACCATCCTTCTGTTTAAGATATACTACGGTGAGGATTGGGAAGGTCTATTTGAGGCTATAACTGGTTATGGTCTTGGTGGATCTTCAATGGCCCTATTTGGTCGAGTTGGTGGAGGGATTTATACCAAAGCAGCAGATGTTGGAGCTGATCTTGTCGGCAAGGTGGAGAGGAACATCCCTGAAGATGATCCTAGAAACCCAGCGGTATGGTTATTTATCTTTTAGAATGTAAAGATCTACTTAAAAATTATTTTCTTGTTAGCCTTGTTAAGAAACTTCTTTTCTAGTTAGTTCTTAAGTGTAAATAGTCTCTCAGGTGATTGCTGACAATGTTGGAGACAATGTCGGAGATATTGCTGGTATGGGATCAGATCTGTTTGGATCTTATGCAGAGTCATCCTGTGCAGCTCTTGTTGTTGCTTCAATCTCCTCCTTCGGTGTTAATCATGAGCTTACTGCTATGCTATATCCCCTTCTCGTCAGCTCTGTTGGCATCCTTGTCTGTTTGCTTACCACCTTATTTGCAACTGATTTCTTTGAAGTCAAGGAAGTTAAGGAAATTGAGCCAGCATTGAAGAAGCAACTCATTATCTCAACTGCTCTCATGACTGTTGGTATTGCTATTATTAGTTGGGTTGCCCTTCCATCGACCTTCACAATATTCAATTTCGGAGTTCAGAAAGAAGTACAAAGCTGGTAAGACCAAAATCTGGCTATTACTTTTATAACTTGGTTTTGTGACACTCGTGCATTGTTTATATATTGGTTCACATTATTTTGGGATTTGTTTGTGAAAGTCTGGAAGTTGTATAAGCGTGAAGTGAAGTTGAAGATGCAAGAATCTGTTACAGAAGATTGGACAAAAGCATTTTCCACTTGAATGGATGAAAAAGCTGATCTTTTGACCTTCCTTTCCCCGTCTTTAAAATATCTAATACTGAGGCTCACGGGTTTACAAATCTGATTTAAACTGCAGGCAGTTGTTCTTGTGTGTCGGAGTTGGTTTGTGGGCCGGACTTATTATTGGGTTTGTCACCGAGTACTATACCAGCAATGCTTACAGGTGGGCACCTGTTTTTCGTAGTCATTTCCTTAGCTTCTTTGGCTCTTGTATTTTAGAAATTTAACTTTTTGTTCTATTTTTCTCCTTTCCCAGCCCCGTGCAAGATGTTGCTGATTCATGCCGCACTGGTGCTGCCACCAATGTCATTTTTGGCCTTGCCTTGGGTTACAAATCAGTTATCATTCCCATTTTTGCCATTGCAATCAGTATATTTGTTAGCTTCAGTTTTGCTGCAATGTACGGCATTGCAGTTGCTGCCCTTGGAATGCTGAGCACTATAGCCACTGGTTTGGCAATTGATGCATATGGTCCCATTAGTGATAATGCAGGAGGCATTGCTGAGATGGCTGGAATGAGCCACAGAATCAGAGAGAGAACTGATGCACTTGATGCTGCAGGAAACACCACCGCAGCTATTGGAAAGGTAAATTAAATTCGTCTCTACCTTACACTAAGCGTTGAAAGGTTCAGTTGGAAGTCGTCACTATATTACCTTGTGATGAAAAACTTCTTTTGTACCTATAATGATGACAGGGATTTGCTATTGGTTCTGCTGCGCTCGTGTCTCTGGCCCTCTTTGGGGCGTTTGTCAGTCGGGCAGCAATTTCCACTGTAGATGTCTTGACACCTAAAGTATTTATTGGTTTGCTAGTCGGTGCAATGCTTCCTTATTGGTTCTCCGCCATGACAATGAAGAGTGTTGGAAGCGCTGCTCTTAAGATGGTTGAGGAAGTGCGCAGGCAATTCAACACCATCCCTGGTCTCATGGAAGGAACTGCCAAGCCTGACTACGCCACCTGTGTCAAGATCTCCACAGATGCATCAATCAAGGAGATGATCCCACCTGGTGCTCTTGTCATGCTCACTCCATTGATTGTTGGGATCTTGTTTGGTGTTGAAACACTCTCAGGTGTGCTTGCAGGATCGCTCGTCTCTGGTGTGCAGGTAAACACATCAAACATTGTGAATGTGTTTTAAATAACTTCAAATGGTCTAAATCTCTAATCCTGAATGAACTTTGTTCTCGTAGATTGCCATTTCTGCATCTAACACTGGTGGTGCCTGGGACAACGCTAAGAAGTACATCGAGGTAAAATATTTCTTTCGGACCTTTTACTTAGACCGTCCTGTAGGAATTACACTTCAACTCTAATGATTTGTGTTTTGGCTATGAATCATAGGCTGGAGCCTCGGAACATGCAAGAACTCTTGGCCCCAAGGGATCTGATGCACACAAAGCTGCTGTAATTGGGGACACTGTTGGTGACCCTCTAAAGGACACATCAGGACCATCATTGAACATTCTTATCAAGCTGATGGCTGTCGAATCCCTCGTGTTTGCTCCCTTCTTCGCCACCCATGGTGGTCTCCTCTTCAAGCTATTTTAAAACATATGCAACAGCTCCTATTTCACATGACTGTATCGCGAATCTATTGTTCCTCTTTCTCCCCTCCCCCTGATTTCACAATTCAAACTTCATTTCAAGCATTTTTCGTGTTTTTAGTAGCTAGAATGTGGGGATTAGCATATGGTGTTAGGCTGTGCGTTGATGATGATAATGGTGGTGCTAGTAAGGGTGAAATGTTTTTGCAGAGTTCAGAAGAAACATCAAATGTTCTTTCCTAGAGTAATTGTATCAGTTTTTTTTTTCTAAACTACCTTCTTATCTTTGCCCTTTTGGGGTGTTAAATTTTTGAAAAACTTATTGAGATTTTGTGCATTTGTCTTTTCTTCTCCACAATCTACAAGTGACATAAGGGAGGTAACATTCAATAGCATGTTGGGCCGAGCTTGTTAAAGGCCTAAAATCCCTTCATGGCTGAGGCTTCTACTAGCCTTTTGGGCATAGTTTCAGAAAGTTCCAACATGACATCAAAAAACAAACAAACAAAAAAGTTGCAAAACAAAAGCTTATATTTTTTGTATCATAATATAGCACAGGTTTTGTCTTACAAGTTATGATGCTTAATTCCTATTGAATTTATGTCATACTTTAGAAGGTTATGCCTTAAGAAGTTCATAACCCACAAGTTATGCCTTTTAAGGTTGCAGTTTCTTGAACCTACAAAGTTATGCCAAGTTCTCTACAAAATTTTTGCTAGATAGGGCAAAAGCTCTCTAAATTTATGCCTTGTGAATTAGATAGCACACAACTTATGGCGGACAAGGCAACCTGCAAAATTAAGTCATTGTTCAGTACTTTGATCCACAAATTTTTATAAATGAGCAGCAAGAGCAAAAATTAGAGACCACGATTTGAAAGACAAAAAATAAAAATTTTCCTGGAGTTCGCTTCCAACATGAAAACGAAACTCAAATTGGTCCTAGTTACTCTCGGGCGGAGTGGAAGAAAGGGAGCTTTTCCAGCATGGAAACTCGTTCCAAAATCCCATCATGGCTTGAGTCTTACAATAGACTAGAGGTGGCAAAATCAAATCCAACCCGCTTAACCCGATCCAACCCGTTCAAGTTTGGGTTGGTTATTGACCCGTCCATTTATTAACTCAACTCATATCAACCCAACCCGTTAAAATTTGGGTTGATATGTAACCCGAATTGATTTTTGAGAAATCTTGTTAAAATATTTTAAAAAGACTTTTTTTTACTTGATGTTATATATAATCATAATAATGAAAAAAATAATTTTATTCAGTACTAAAAATTTATAAAAGAATAAATAAAACAATTAAAACTTAGTAAGAATTAAGCGGGTTGGGTTATAACCCGTTACCTAATCCGTTTTGACCCAACCCATTTGGACCCAAATAAATTTGGAAATGGGTTGGGTCTTGACCCGTTTGTTATCTTGACCCATTTTGACCCGCTTAAATTTGACTCAACCCGCCCAATTGCCACACCCTCAATAGACTGTTGGGCACTTCTCAAAGGCCCAAAATCCCTTCATGGCCCAAAGCTTCTAATGATTTGTAAAGATTTGTAAAGATTTTCTTTTCCCATTAATACACCTTCCTTTTAATCAATTAACTTTGGTTTTGGGTTTTATAGTGAATCATCTTTCGAATTTCTTCACCGATTTTTTGTGTTTTGGGGATTAGAAATTCAATTCGATTTAAGTTTGATTTTCGATTCAAGTGCAATAGCAATTCGATTTAAGTTTGAGTTCCAGTTGAAAATTCATCATGTCTTCTAAACATAAGTTTGATTCTACTCCAATTTGAAGAGCCCTAGATTAGTTGATTCTACTCCCATTTTGCTCTCCAGACCAACTTTCGATTTGGGTTGTTTTACCCCATCACCAGTCAAGAAGACGAATATGAAGAACGTGGAAAGTGAGTCTATTTTGAACAAGCAAAGGGAGATATTTTTGAACAAAATTGAGCTTCCTCAAAAAGTATCACCGTTGATGACGCCGATGTTGAACATGCAAAGGGAGACATTATCGAAGAAAATTGTTCTCCCACAAAACTGATCTTCCTCAAAACGCATCACCATGGATATTTTGATAAATATATTGTTTAATTACTGATGTGTGTGAAAACTAAGTAATATAAATTTTTGGATTGGGTGTGGTTATTGAGTGTATGCGATGTTTATAAGATATATATATATACGTCGAAGTTTGTTTTTTTGAACTGCCATGTAGAAATAAAAAAATATTTTTGAATGTATGAATTGAGTATATAAATTGGTATGCTTACATTTTAGATGTCTTTTTTTTTTTTTCGTGTGTATAAAGTGGGTATCTCTAATAAATCTACTTACAAGATGAATCAGTCTACAAACATTCACTACATATACAATATTCATACATTAATCATAAAAATTTCATATAACAATAATTTTTTATTACAAGCAACTAAAATCAATAAATTAACACTTTTATATTATCATTGAAAATAATTTTTTAAAAAAACTCAAAATACGAAGTATCATGTTATATTAATTTCTCCATGGAATAATGCTGCAAATTTTCTTATTATGTCCCTATGTACCACAACTGCAACATGTTACCTTTGATCTCTTAAATTTCACCTCATAAAATAGTTTCATTCTCTTATATTTTGATTTTTCTGTTGGGTTTTTAAAATCTGATGGCAACATAATATCTTCCAATATATGTATTTGGTATTGCCTTATGTACTTTAACAACAAAGAGGTTCAATCAATATTGCATATGTATCGAGAAACTTTTAATTGCTATGAAAAATAGAACAATAATCTTTTCCATGTAGGTGTCAGTTGCCAAAGCATGCCCACAAGGTATCCAGTTCAAATATTCCACACTACACTTCCTAATTCGAAGACAAATTATCAACCTCTTAGCACCATCAATCACTGTATATAGGAATTAAGTTGAAACTAGCACCTGCAATCAAAAAAATATAATATTTGGACAATTTATTCACATATTATACACATTACATACAATATACATACATATACTATACCATTTATATACATATGATAGGAAAAAAAGAGGATAGAAGTTAACACTCAAATCTTACATATTTCATACAATTTTTGTATAAAATTATTTTTTGAAATCACATACATACAACTTTTATACTACTACCATATATACTTATTTTTCTTTTCTACCATATATACATATGTTATACATTATTCATACGTGTTTTATATGCAATTTTTTTCTGACCAAAGTACATACCTTTTTCATGAATCAGATACACATAAATTTCACTAGATACTATATTTATATACAACTTTGACAGACTGTATATAAAGTATGAATTCACATACATTTACCTGTTAAGTCTTTTTTTTTTTCTGGTTGAATCAAAATTGAATAAAATATGTTATCCATTATTATTAGCATAATAAAAGGCTTAATCTGTTTGATTTTGAAGTAGAATGTGTATGATGTAAACTTGATACTTTAATTTCTATCAAATTATATTTCTGGAAAGAAAATTTAGAAAAAAAAATAAAGAAAAATCCCAGTTCTTTTTTGAAACTCAAAATTATATGATTTCTCAAATTTCAATGGTGTTTCTCTAAAACTTTGATGGTCTATCAATTGAATGTGATACTCTTCAATAATACTCGACTTAAAATATTTTTGGAGAAAAACAGGTGACAAAACAATCTGCTTGATTTTTACCTCACAATGAATGATTTTCTAAAATTTCAATTGTTTTTTTTTGTTTGGTTGAGTGAAATATGGAGAAAATTAGAGTAGAGAGAATAGTTGAGAGACATATTTGAGAAGAAGATGCAATTCACTACAAAAAAACCTTGAATTGCCAATGGAATTTACCAACAACCCAAGTTCGTTAGTATATTAGCAACAGATTACTAACAAATTTCTAATCGAGTTGTTTTTCAAAATTTAGCAACGAATTTCTAACAGATTACCAACCAAAAATTACTAACTAAATAATTTAGTTGGTAAATATGACGGGAAAAAATGGCGCCTAATTTTAGCAACTTCCTACCAATGGATTACCAACTAAAATATTACTAACATACACTTTTTGTTGGTAATATTACCAACGAAGTGTATATCGGTTGGTAAATATGACAGAAAAAATATATTATAACTTATTAACAGATTATCAACGAATTACCAACCAACCATTTACCAACGACAGAATTTTGTTGCTAATTTTACCAACCAATTAGAAATGTGTTGGTAAATTACTAACGGATTGTTATTTGTTGGTAAACTTGCCAACAAATACTCAATCAGTTGGAAATTTTTGCCAACAGATAAAGATTGTAGTTTGTAAATTACTAACATAATAGAAATAGTTGGTAAATACCAATCAATTATTAATCCATTGGTAAAATTGACCAACATATCCATTTTTAGTTGGTAATATTACATACTAATGTCTAATCAGTTAGTAATTGCTACCAACTGAAACAAAGTCTATTGGTAAATTATTAAATTACCAACCAATATTGGAATAGTTGGTAAACATACCAACTGAGAGTTTAAATTGGTTGGTAAATCACCAACTGGTGCTGAAACGATTAGTAAATTTAAAGATGAATGTTAAATCAATTAATAATTTTCACTGAATTTATCTTTTAATGATAATTATATATCAATTGTTGCTTTCTAACAAATCTAGCATTTAGTAGTAAATTTATTTTTACTAGTATATATTTATTTTATATTACATTCCTGGATAATATTACTAATTTTGTGAACTCAAATGATTACCATGATTCTTTTTTATTTCTTTTTTGAAAGAAAAAGGAATATATACCTATGCTAAAAAGACTAATCAGTCATTTCTTCCATTGTTCCCAGCATGAAAATATTAACACTAATGATACATAAATATTAAAACTTGTTATTCAAAACAACTATTTAGATTTAGAGTTCCCTATAGCTCCTCACAAGGCTTGTTTGAGAACTCGTGATCGTATTTGATGAATCATCAATAGTTATTCAAACCAAGTCATTTTGGTTTTGGTTTTCTAAATGTTTCATAGTCGTATGAATTGAATTAATCAAATTCACTTTTTCAATCTATCTTATATCATCCATTCACTCAAATTGACTCGACTTTTCTATCTCCTTTTCGTAAAAGAGAACGAGCTTTTTTGAGTTGTTCAATAACTCTCCCTTTCCCCACCAATTCATCTAAATTTTGAATTGTATTCAAGATCCTCTATCTGCGGTTATCTAATGAATCACTTAATGAAAGTAGATTACGTTTTAATTCCTTTTCAAAATTTTACAGCCTTTCTTGATTAAAACATGAATCGTTTGATTTAATTGGTTCTCACACTTAATTAATTAACATAAATTCCCATATATTTACTATGAATGTAATGGGGCTATCTTCTCTTATTTTTTCATATTCCAAAAAGGCATCGAAAATAATGTAAGACCAAAATATTACTAATCTAAGACCATTTAGAGAGTTCCTCCTTTAGCTTGCGGCTTTGGCCTTGGAGCTTCCCCCTCAGTTCTATGACTTCAGTGAAGGATCACTTTATGCGTTTACCCTTGTAGTTTTGCTTATGTATTCAACACAAACTCCCTTTTCCTACAACTAGGGTGGACGTGGTATGGTATATACCGAATTATCATATCAAATCAAAAATTTTAATACTGTGATTTTGATATTATGATATTTGGTATGGTATATGGTATATATTTTAATTTTTTCTGGTATTCGGTATTATAAATAACATACCGAAATATTGAATACCATACCGAAGTATACAATTATGTAAATAATTTATATATACATTATTATAATACTAACAAATATAAAATCTAGTATTAGTATAAAACTAAATGTTTAGACAGCCGAGCTTTGACTACTCTATTTTGATTGAAATATTTTTTTTTATAATTGATTAACAAAGCGTCAGTGGTAATTTCTTTCCAATATATATAGCTACATGTGTAATGTGTTAGTATAATATAATTGAGACGTTTTTTGAAAAGTCAAAGTCATAATTCTCTATTATACGAGTATATATTAGTTGAAGTTGATCAAATTATGATTACCGATTTAATCGATCGAACTACACCGTATTGTATCAATTTTTAGTTTTCTGTTAATAGAAGAACCAATGATTTTTATATAAATTTAAACTGTACCAAATAATTGACAGGTTTTTTATTTTATAAAATTAACTGAAAAAACCCGACCTTACCGAATAAGTGAAATATATTTTATATATTAAGTTTAGAAATAATAAAATATTAAATATTTGCTTTAGACTAGGGTGATGGAAGCGACAACATAATTGACACTCAGAATTTTAATACTGAATTTTATTATACTGCTCCGATAGAAACTAAATTAATTTTAGCATCTCGATTCTCGAATAGTAACTAATAAGTTACAAGGTATTCCAACGATCTTAGGTAACAAGCTACAAGTTATTAGATGTTCTTTTTCTTTTATGATTAACTTTCGCTTATTAGATACTTAAATTAAGTAGACTCCACTTTTGAGTTTCATCTTGATTGATTTCTTTCTGCTCGTGTGATCTAAAATTATGAAAAATCAAAATTTCATTATATAAAATAAAATTAACGAAAAATTGATATGATATAAATTTTATAAAATCACCTTCTGAATCGTATCATTGACACACAAAATAATATAAAAATTTAGATAGTCAATCAACCGATCTACTAAGATTTGATCTATATTTGAAAGATAACGATTTTACATAAAAGTATTTTTATTAAATTTTCATCCGTGCATATATTCGTTTAAAAAACCACTAAGCTATATAGTGTAGTTACTCCATTTCCTTTATTCTTTTAAAAAATCCACCAATCATAACTTAGTTGAGGACACCTTTTATTATTATATAATATTAAATTAAAAATTAAATATAGAAGCAAAAATGAAAAGAAACAAAACATTGTATGAAAAGCAAAAAATGGACAGAATAAGATGCACAGAACTGATGGTCTCCACGATTTTCTTAACTCATATCTATCGTAGAAGGTAAGCTTTTTTCCATCTATCAACTTCAAATCTCAATTCAAGAGTGGAACCACATAAAATCGCCTAACTTCGGAGAGCTGATGGATGGAAAATTCGTTGCATCCTTTGTGCTGAGGTATTTGTAGATTTCAGTTCTTGTTCAAGTCCTTGCACATTCTTATAATTTTTATTAATATCACTTATTTCATCAGATATTCGATCTTTCAAAATATTAGCTATAACTTTTTTGGGACTTAATTTTTTTTTTTAGTGAAAGAAAATAATATTAGAATCTTTATAAATTTGTAAAAATACTCCAAATAAAAAATAAAAATTCATTTATATTTGAAAGTATCCAAAAACAAAAAAAAATTAAGAAGAAGGAAAAAAAGTAAAAAAAATTTGCCGCTTAAATTCTCCACCTTCCTAAAAATACTCGCGCCATTATTCAATTTTTTTTCTAATTGCTGCCCACGTTCACATATTATTACTTTCTGTAAACCTTTTTCATTTTCCCAAATACATTCACCTGCAATTCATCTGCCGCTCTTGGATTCTCAGTTCCACAATCCTTTTGGCTTAGCGGAAAGTATTATTTATCAAGTTTATTCTCCCCTTTTTTGTTTGCTTTGGTCAGTCAATTGTCAATTCTTCTGATAAGATTTATTTGCGTGGTTAATATATAGTGTTTATATAGTTTGTGATTGATTGGTTATAGACCAAAGAAGATCAAATTTATGGATTTCTTTTTTTCAATTCCCTTGATAAGGTAATTTCTCTAAGACAATTGTTAAGTGGGTTCAAGAGTTCTCTTAGGTTTACTGTTTTCGAGCCATGTTACATAAAACTTATTTTTTGTGTTTGTTTTCTTTTCCGTTCCTTGTTTTAGAAAATAAAGCTCTTTTCGCAGAGACATATCATACTTTTTTTTGCGTTTTTTTTGTCCTTCGTTATTGCTAGTGAAAAAATTAAAATTACGGAAGATGTAAATATTCAGAATACTTCTTATTGTCTTCATACGTTGAGTTTCATGTTTTATGAAGTTTGGATTAAACTATCCTACAAAAAAGAAAATGAAAAGAAGCAGAATACTACTTCAACTAAATTGACTGGAAATATTTGTCTTGCTACCTTAAATTGCATCCTTTTACCATCCAAAGATTTTATAATTATAATGTTAGTTACCCTTCTCCCTTTATTAGAAAAGAAGATTTATTAGTAAAATGAGTTCAAATCCTTAGTGGATGTACAAAAGGTTAACCAAAGGTTTGTATGATGCTGAATTCGAAAGGGGTGTACAACAATTTATTGAGTTCGCTATGAATCATCCAGAAGGGAGGGATGGTCAGAGACTAAGGTGCCTGTGCAATCGTAAGAAATGTCAGAATAGAAACTTTGAAGATGTTCATACAGTCCATGGACATTTATTGAGTGATGATTTTGTACCGAGATATCATGTTTGGTACTTGCATGGAGAAAAGGAGGTTACAAGAAAAACAGATCAACATGAAAGGATGCACAACTGGGAGCATACTATGAATAACTCACTAGTGAACGTTGGTGCATTTGATGAGACTGAACCATCTACTTCATATCATAGAATGGTCTGTGAGGCTGCTGGTCCCTCATTAGATCTGAATGATAGGAAAGAATTACCTAAGCCTGATGTGCAGAAATTTTATGATATGATTAATTCTGCAAATAAAGAAGTGTGGCCTGGTTGTGAAACACATTCTCAATTATCATATGTTGTGCGTTTGTTGCACATCAAGGCTGAACACCACCTCTCTGAAAGATGTTTTGATGATATTTGTCAATATATGAATGAGCTTATTCCGCCTGATAACCTGATGCCCAAAAATTTCTATGAAACTAAGAAGTTGATGGGGGGAATGAACATGCCAGTAGAAAAAGTTCATAGTTTTGTTAATGCTTGCATGATTTATTGGGGAGAGGACAGAGAACTTTTATATTGCAAGTTTTGTAATCATCCCAGGTATAAGCCTAGCAGGCAAAGCTCTAATGCAAATAAAAATCTCATACCATTCAAACAGATGTATTACTTTCCTCTTACTCCACGATTGCAGCGATTGTACTCTTCCGAAGTGACTTTCCCGCATATTCAATGTTGTCTGGATGAAGTACTGCAGGTAGGCTAGCATGTCCATAGTGCATGGAGAATTCAGATGCCTTTACTTTGACAAAAGGTGGAAAGCAATCTTGGTTCGACAATCATCGTAAGTTCTTACCACGGTATCACCCATACAGAAAGGATAGAAATTTATTTACAAAGAACAAAGTATTCACATGTCATGCTACACTAGTACGATCAGGTGCTGATATTTTGAAGGAGATTGAAGAATTGGGATTGAAAAAGGTAACAGAACTTGGGGCTGATATTGTTAATCGTCAAATTAGCAAGTTTTTTGGTTGGAAAAAGAGAAGCATATTTTTGGATTTGCCATATTGGAGTACAAATCTCATTCGACATAATCTAGATGTAATGCACATTGAGAAGAGCTTTTTTGAGAATGTGTTCAACACAGTGCTGGATGTAGACGATAAAACAAAAGATAACCCCAAATCTAGAGAAGATCTAGAAGAGTTTTGTCGACGCCCTGAATTACATGCTATTGGCGGTGAATACCCAAAAGCTATTTACACACTAAAAAAGGAGCCAAATTTTTTTGTGTGTGAATGGGTGAAAAATCTGAAATTTCCAGATGGATATGTCTCAAATATGTGATGGTGTGTGGATATGAATAAACATAAGTTGTTTGGTATGAAAAGCCACGATTATCATGTATTCATGCAAGGATTGGTCCCTATTTCATTCCGTGAGCTATTACCAACAAAAGTCTGGGAAGTACTTACTGAGATGAGCCTTTTCTTTAGAGATCTCACTTCTATGGTAATTCGAGAAGAGGATATGGTAAGGCTCCAAAAAGAAATACCTAAAATACTTTGTAAATTAGAGCGTATATTCCCTCCTAGCTTCTTTGATCGAATGGAACATCTCCCAGTACATCTCGCTTATAAAGCAATACTAGCAGATCCGATGCAATATCGATAGATGTATCCATTTGAGAGGTAAGATTTTATTAACATATTTAAGTACTTCATTTTCATCATCACGAGTGGCTAATGACTTGAGTTTGCGTGATATTTTCAGAAACCTTCAAAATCTCAAGCGCAATGTTCGAAATAAGGCACAAGTTGAAGGATTCATATGGAATGCGTATTTAGTTGAGGAAGCTTCATCTTTTTGTTCACACTACTTCGAACATCATGTTTACACAAGGCATCGAAAAGTGCCACGGAATGACGATGGTGGTATAGGTGAACATAGTGAATACGATGGTAATCTTTCTATATTCACCTATCCAGGTAACGAATTTGGAGAACAGAAGCCAAGATATCTAACAGAAGAAGAAATTGATGATGCTCATATTTATATTTTACTAAATTACATAGAAGTGCAACCATATGTGAAGTAAGAGTTCAAACTTTTTTTTTTCATCCATACATTAAAATTATAAGAAAAACTTACATATCAATTAATTGCATGTGATCCAAAGGAATTTTATTGACTCCCTTCGTCAAAATTTTCCACAAATTACGGAGAAGGAAGTGGATAAGAAGCTTGATGAAGATTTCGCATCTTGGTTCAAACGATTTGTGAGTATTTGTACAATATTTTTCCATTTGTACTTACCTTACTTATTAGAAACTCTAATTATTTTTATTTAATAGGCACGAGTCCACATAGATAATCAATTCATCAAGAACCTTGTAGAAGGTCCATGTCGATCAGCAAAGCCATACACTGGTTATAATGTCAATGGCTTTAAATTTCAGACTACAAGCCGCAGTTCTTCTAGATCATCTAATAACAGTGGCGTATGCATAAAAGGAACCAATTACAGTGCAGATGACTATGACTATTATGGTGTGCTTACTAATATTTTTGAATTGGAGTACAAGAATAGTACACCGATAAAGAGAACTATTTTATTTAGGTGTGAATGGTTTGATCCCACACCAAAAGTAGAAATGAAGATTCACCCACAATATAAGCTTGTGGATATCAACCATCAAAGGAAATTAAAGAAGTATGAACCATTTGTTTTGGCAATGCAAGCGGCTCAAGTATATTATGTCTCTTATCCGAGCTTACGACATGATAAGGCTGACTGGTGAACTGTGTGCAAAACAAAAGCTCGGGGTATTGTGAACATGCCTCCATCGTCTTCACAGTCACCTTCGGCTGATGTTATAGACCCATTCCAATGTGACGAAGATGGATTAATATTTGATGTGGTACCTGCCAATGAAGCTATTGTGCGGAATGATCCAACTGGTGAATTTATAAACTGAAGAGACGAGGATGATGATTTAAATGATGAGGTAGAAATTCAGGATGAATCTGAATCAGATGAAGATGATGATGGTGAGGATGAAGAGACATATGATGCAAGTGATTGTGAATAGAGTCAAAGTGCTCCAATCTCTTCAAATATAAGAGTTAGAGCGACAAAAACATAGTCTATAAATTATTTTGTTACTATTAGGTTTTATATTTCCTTCTGGCAAAGTTCTTGAATTTTAGATCAGATCGATTTTAGATTTCCTTGTCACTAATTTAAGTATTTCTTTTAGTTTCTTGTTTGTGGTGTTTTTAGTGATGTGTGTGTTTTCGGATTGATAGTTCATAGCATTACTCTGTGGGTGTTTTGCTTCTTTTATCTAGTGGTGTGTTACCCCATTTTGTTGTTTGTTTTTTATGTTTTCTGATTTGTTATACTGTTATCTGTCCTGAACCGGGGGTCTATCGAAAACAACCTCTCTACTTCAGCTGAGGTAGTGGTATGGACTGCGTACACTTAACGCTCCCCAGACCCCACGTAGTGGGATTACACTGGGTATGTTGTTGTTGTTGTTGTTGTTGTAATTTAAGTATTTCTATTTAACAGTTTTTAGTTGTCTGTTTGAGCATTTATCCCTCTCTGTCATTTTTCATAGAAGTAGTTGATTCTAGAATTACATTAAAGAAGTATTAATAGAATAAATTTGTTCTTCATCAAGTGTTTATCTTTTTATCTGCCATGTATGGATTAACACATGAATTCCTTAAGTTTTCGGACCAATCTTGTTCTTTAACTGCTATATTAATTAATTACTTATTCATGTTTCAATTAGATCGGATCATGATTTATTAATTATGTTATTTGTTCATCTGCTTGTAGCTTTAAAGTCACAGATATGCCACCCAGGGGAGGTGGACTAGGTAGATATTCCAAAAAAAGGAATGCAGATCCATTGATATCTCCTCCTGTGTTGAGTCCCACACCTAATCAAGCACCACTATCACCTGTATCATCAACACCAGAAATGCCACATCCAGTCACAACTGTCAGTAGATCCGTGCCGTCATCATCTTTCGGACTTGATACACCTAGAGATGAAATTGGACCAATGATAAGTTGGTGTTTTACCAACTTCTTAACACGTTTAAGATTAAATTATCTCTTATTTAGCATTGATTTGATATAATTCTCATGTTATATAAATCTTTTATGCAGGTAATAATTGAAGAGGAGGTCGAGCTATCCACACGAGTCAATTGGGATGCGAGAAGTGTAGAAAGGAGCTTAAAACCGACATTTAGGAAGCTGCGAGGCCACCTGCGCACACATGAGCTTGAGCTGCGCATGTAGGTGGCAGGTCTGGGTGAGCCAATGGAGTTTGCGCTGAAGATCCTACGTGCGCAGGCCACCCACCTGCGCTGGCACCTGTGCCAGCAGGTGACCAGTGCAGTGGTAATTTCGTAATTTTTTAGGAACGTAAATTTGGGGTTTTAAAAGGGATTTTTCAGCTCTAGAAGCCAGTTTTTGCATTTTTTGGAAGCTTGAGTAAATAGAGTGAAACCCTAAGAGTGAATTAGTTACTTTCTTTTGGCTTTGTATTAAATTAAGATCTTAAATCTTGAGATAATCTTGGATTCAATGGAACAATGGGAGGAGAACTTGGGTGATTTTCCTCCCATTGTTCCTAACTAGATAATTGTTGTGGGTTTTATCCCCATTCGATGTTTTCGATTTAAAGTTAGAGGTTGCAAACTCCAATTAACCTTAGAGCTCTCATCATCCTTGATAAAGGGGATGAGGGTGAGGAATGGGAGTGAACAATAACTTGATATTTATCATTTAATAGTGTCTCTTAGACATAAGGACGCTAATTAAGGTATTGAATTGGTTATATAGATATACTTGTGAGGTGTTCGAAAGAACCCACTCGTGTTATCTTGGTGTTTGATTGTCAAATCAACACTAAGTACTTATAATTTAGCCTACCCATAACTTTTAGCTAAATCTAGACAAATATTCAATTACCCATACATTCTTTAACTATTATGATGGCATAACCCCAAGTCTCTTATTACACTTAATTTCAACTCTATTTCTCTAATCCTTGAATTGTGTGTTTTAAACTACAAGTGTTTCGATAATTACAACTTGATAAGTTATATCCCCCATTTACTTTTATGTAAGGGTGGTAGACGGACCGGGCTGGCCCATTCCGGATCGGTTTCGATGCCGATTTCGGTAGCCCGTGTCCGGTCTGCCCGATTGACGGCCGGTACCGTCTGGATCGGAAAGGGGGCCGGTGCAAAATAGGGTTGGTTGACCGGTTGTCCGGTCCGAAATCGACCGGTCCAACAGTCCCCAACGTTCACTAATCGTTGGGAGCCGTTAGTAGGCCCCTCCAACGGCTAGTCCCCCCCCCCCCCCACCACCACCACCACCACACACACACACACTATCCCAGGCCCCTACCCCAGCCCCCCACCTTATTTTTCTCTATAAATACCCACTCTTTCTCCTTATTTTTCCACAAATTCTCAAAAACTCTCTACTACTATTTACTAATTACTCTTTATTTTCTAATACTCTCAAGTCTCAAGTCTCAACAATATTGTGTAATTTGGCTAATTGAAGTATTGGAGGAATTTTTTTGAAACAAGCTTCAATTTACATCTCTCAATTTCGGCTTTTGGTTTTATACGTCTGCTTTTACGCAGACATTTGGTAACTTCGTTCCAACTTTCTCTCTTAATTTGTTTACGTACTAGTTACTATTATTTTTTTGGTATATTTATATTATTTGTTTGTCATCTATTTTTTTTTCACGTTAAATATGGATTCCGGTAAAAAAATAGTG
Organism: Capsicum rhomboideum; assembly: GCA_031232105.1. Lineage (NCBI taxonomy): Eukaryota > Viridiplantae > Streptophyta > Magnoliopsida > Solanales > Solanaceae > Capsicum > Capsicum rhomboideum. The sequence goes on along the minus strand of CP124712.1, from coordinate 8,401,557 downwards.
GTAAGAAATCAATTTTTAGTCAGGTTAAAAATAAAATTGTTGGGAAAAAAGATAAGGGTATTATTAGTAGTAGTAGAGGCAGGGGTGGAGGTAGTTCTAAATCATTTTCGCCTAGATTTAGAATTAATACCGATGATTTTACTCATGTTGATGATACTTCTTTTGAACGTCCTTATGCTATTGATGTTGGTTCTGATAATGTAGTAGACCATGAGGCATTAGATTGATGTTTTGGTAACTATTTTGAAGATGTAGAAGAACAAGAGTTAGAAGAGACCCCTACCCCTACTAGTCCGACTACGAAATTACCGGAACAAGAAGATGTAGGAAATTTGCCTACGTTTACTAGAGTACAAAAGGCCGAACGTCCTAAGAGATCATTAGTTTGGACATTTATTACCCAAAATAAGGAGAAAACTACTGCTACTTGCAATAAATGTAAGACTGTGATAAAACATTTGACTGTGGGAGCGCACGGTGGTACTGGAGCACTTACTAGGCATTTGAGACTTTATGTTCCTGAATTTGCTCATTTAGATGCTATAAATAAGGCTAAAAAAAATGGTAACCCCTTGCCCACGAATTTTGGTACTAATCAATCTGTAGGAGGTTCTAATAACATGGTCCAACAAATTTTAGATTATAGTAACCCGGCTAGCCCAAGCACATCACTCACATATAATCAGGATAGAGATCGTGAAGAATTAACTAAAATAATTTCGGTTTGTGGTTTGCCTTTTAGTTTTGGTGAACATCCCGGTTTTATTCATTATATTTGAAAAGTGTATAATCCTGATTTTTGAGGTTTTTCAAGAAATACAATTAAATCAGATATTTTTAAATATCAACGTGAACATTGTCATTTTCTTCGTTGCTCCTTTGATTATTTTGATGGTAAAGTATCTATCACTTCTGATATGGGTGTTAGTCCTAATCATAATGATTATTTTACTGTTACTGTTCATTGGATTGATCATGATTGGAACATGCAAAAAAGAATTATAGGCTATAAATATGTTGAAGATAGTAAAACTGGTTGTTATATAGCTTGTTTGACCGCAAATATTTTAAAATATTTTAGACTTTGTAATATGATAATGGGTGTCACGTTAGATAATGCTTCTGCTAATTTGAAAGCTGTTGATTATTTAAAACCTATACTTTGTCCAATTGATGATGATTTTTTTCATGTTAAGTGTAATGCATATATTTATAATTTAATAGTGCAAGATGGTATTGGTGTATTTGGTGATTCTTGTGTTAGAATTCGAGTTGCTTGTGCATGGGTTTTTAAAGCTAAAATAAGATCTAGAATTAGAGAATTTGAAAAAACTTGTGCTTTATTTGAAATGCCATATAGAAAAATTTCAAAGAAAATAAATACTAGATGGAATTCTTTATTTGAGATGCTTGTTGTTGCTATTGATTATCGCCAGCCTTTACAAATGCTTTATAATAACCATAATTCGGATCGGAGAGCAAGAATCACCGACGAGGATTGGAAAGAATGCGAAGAACTTGTTAATTTTTTGAAATTTTTTTATAGTGCTACAAATATTATATCTGGTTTATATTATCCTACTATTTCTTCGGCTTTAGTAAATGTTTGTGTTATTTACTCTGAATTTGTTAAATATAAAAGTCGTGAAAATTTTAAAGTTGCTATTTCATATATGATTGAAAAATTTAGAAAATATTTTTTTCCTATTACTCAATTATTTTTGACTTTCACTTTGTTCAACCCAACTTACAAAGAACATGGTGTGAAAAAAATGATTGAAAAGATTTATAAAAATTTAGAAATTACAAGTGATGAAGTTCCATCTGTTGAATCATGTAAAGATAGTATATTAACTAAATCTAGACAATTGTATGACCTTTATATAGCCAACCTAAAAAATGATGAACCGTCTCAACCTCCATCTCGTAAGGCTAGATTTAATAATTTTGATGAAATTATGAATGAAGAACTTGGTCTTGATTCTACTAACGATAATGATTTTGATCAATATATTAATCAGGCACGGGAAAATATTAGGGATGAAAATGGAGATCCTCAACTTTTAGCTTGGTGGAAGAATCGGGTAGAGCAATTTCCAAATCTTTCAAGACTTGTTCGAGATATGCTAGCTATGCAAGCATCTTCAGTAGCTTCGGAGCAGGCTTTCAGTGTGGGAAGATTTATTATTGGAGATCATAGATATTCGTTAGCGAAAGATAGTTTGGAAATATCAGTGTTGTTCAGAGATTGGATCAATGCCTAACGAAGAAATGCTGGAATACCAAAATTATCGCATCAAGCCAAAATTGTAATTGATGAAGCACTTGGAGAAAATCGTGATGATGGCATGGAAGCAATGGAAGAAGAAAATCAAATAGAAGTTCCGGATCATGTTTCCAAGGAATTGATAGATAAGTTAAGAAAAATATATTTTGCAAATTATAAATATTAGTATGATTATCGAAACCTAACTGAAACAAAACCCTTTCTAGAAGGTGGCTGCGTAGATTAGGTGTTTTTCTAATATTTGTAATACATGTACTTCTTTATTGATTGGAATAAAATTATAGGTTATTCGCCTTGACTTTATTTTTAATATTATCTTTTATTTATACTTTTAAGAATTTTTAAAAAATTAAACTTTAAAATTGCAAATTTGAATTTAAAGTTGAAAAATTAAACTTTAAAATTTAAAGTTGAAATTGAAAATTTAAAGTTTAAAAATTTAGATTTTCATCTTTAAAGTTGAAAATTGAAACTTTAAAGTTTAAAATTTAAATTCAAATTTGCAATTTTAAAGATTAAATTTTTTTTAAATTTAGATTTCAACTTTAAAGTTTAAAATTTAAATTCAAACTTTAAAGTGGAAAATTTAAATTAAACTTTAAACTTTTTAACTTTTTATAAGTAAAAAACTGACTTTATTTGTAAAAGCCTAATTTTAAAAATTGATTTTGAATAACATATAACAAAAATAAAAAATAAAAAAATTTCGGTGGCAGGTCCGGTCTGGCCCGCCGAAGGATCGGTTCATACCGGACCGGTGCGGACTACGGTGGCTATACCGGTCAGCCTGTTCCGATTGAACCGGTTCTGGTTTGTCCACCTGTAGACACGTGATTTTTGACTCTCCCCGAGCTTTAACCTATTTTAACTTTAAATATTTATTATATGTTTGATCTTTGTTTTAACTTCTATTATATTTTTAGTAGGTTTTCTTTGAAAAATTGTGGAAAAGTATGTCAAAAAATAGAATCACATTTTAATACAAGTTTTGTTTTTACTTTGCAAAATAAAAAAAATAAAAAAAAAAATCTAAAAATATGTTTTCTTTTAATTTAGATTTTAATAAATAAGTTAGTAATTTTAGCATTCTCTTAATTATATTTTATTTTTAGGCTAATTATAAACTCTTCCTATATTTTCTTACTATTAAAAATTAACTAGTAAATATTTTATCATCATTATTTATATCTTTAATTTAATTAAAAAAAAAAAGAAAAAAAGAAAGAAAGTAAATCCTAATTACCCATTTCCCCACTAACCTAACACTCCCTCCCCCCCCCCCCCCTGCACTCCCTACACTATCAGCACACACACACCTCACACACTACTACTATATAACACACACACACATCAACAGGGAGGAAAAACTCCAAAAAGAAAGAAAAAAGAAGGAAAAACAGAAAAAGAGGAGAAAAGAGAAAAAAAAAAAAGACTTAGGAAAAGGGGAAAAACTCCCTCACGTGAAAAACAAAACAAAAATAACCTATATCCTAACAATTTCTAGGAACCAAAAAAATAATACTCCCTCTGCCCAAAAACTTTCCAGCAACCAGAAAATAATATTACTGCCTCACGTCCCAAACTCCCTTCGGTCTTTAAGGTTTGGTTCGTGATTCCGAATTCGTGGCTTTTGGACGTTAGCTATTGGGAATTAATTTTCGCAAGAGGTAATCCTCAATCTTTATTTGTAATTTAGATTAATTGTTATATGAAATATGACTCTAATATAATACTATGAAGTTGCTCAAATTCATATGTGTTTAACCTATTGATATTTTTATGTTATAATTTGTAGTATGTTGAGATTTTTATATCGTAAATTAAAATAAAATTGACGTAACATGTGATTATCGTTTGGATTAGTTTTCAAATAAAATCATTGCTTAGATAATAGGAGTTTACTTAGGAATAGAAATGGATTGTGTTTTTTTTTTTTTTTTAGAAACCAAATTTAGGTAATTGAGTTTGTCAAGTAATCATGTCCCTTAATAGAACAAGATAGCGAATAAATTAGCAAGCGTAGGGCCTATTAATAGTTGAATTATGTAAACATTGCACTGTTTGGGAATCCTCCATCATTTGTCATGGATGCTCTGCGATATAACACCTGTAATTAAAAAGAAAAATATGTCACGTACTTTGAGTCTAAAATTTGGAATTTTATTTTTTTGATAGTCTTAATTCTTTTCATTCACACAAAATATTGTTATCGACTTCATATACTTTATCTATTTCATGTACACCTTTGAACTAGATAGAACTGGAGACTTTATTAATTAACCTTGTGAGGAGCGAGACAGGTTGTGAATCAACTCAAGACTCCTCGCGATAATAAAAGAAAAATGGAGGAAAAGTCATTCATGAGAAATGAGTGAAATAAGTCACAAAATAGTAAAAGAGAGAATAAATTTAAATTAATGTATCGAGGTTGATCATGTGTGCAGTTACGCTCCCTGTTTTACTTCATAATTACAAGGCTCCGTGTGTGGTTACGCTCCTCAGCCAAAAAGACAAGTCATGAGCAACTAATCAAGCCTAGTATATCCAAGAGTTAACTTAAGCCGAATAGAAGTCAATAAAGCGACCGTGCTAAAACCACGGGACTCGAGGGATGCCTAACACCTTCCCCTCGGTCAACAGAATTCCTTATCCGGATTTTCAGTTCGTAGACCAATAATAAGAAGAGTCAACTTCCTTTTGACTAGGGATTCAATACGGTGACTTGGAACACCATAACTCAATTCCAAGTGGCGACTCTGTAAATAAATACAAATAATCCCTATTCAATACCGTCACTTTAATTGAAAAAACCCTTCGACATCGATCGAAAAAGGGGTGTGACACCACCGGTAATGGTCTACCGGAATGGTGCGGCACGTCGGCGGTCCGTTCCGGTAGGCCCGTTTCGGTACCACTGCCACCCTTACTTTTATGCATTATTTTTATAGCATCACGTGTTAGCTCTAGTTGCTTTTGACACTTAGACGTGAAAGCTATCGCATTCATTCCTCGTGGATTCGACCCCGACTCTAAGTTGGGAAATTATATTGCTAACAACCGCGCACACTCATTTCTAGGGTGAATTTGAGCGTTATCAACCAACAAGTTCTTCGAACACAAATGGTGTAACTCGTATCCCAATTGAAGTCATCCTTGGAAGGTAAGAGTACAAGTGTCATGCCATTTATATTTTTTTGTTATTTTTTGTTTCATGCTTATATTGTGTATTAGTTTGTCTTGAAGGAAACTTCTTATTCTTTTTTAAATATGGTTGAACAATATTTTGCAGATATATATGTGTATGTATTCTGTGATAGTTAAATTCATGTTTTATGTCATTAACTGCTTGGTTAAATTCTCTTGATGGATTTGTTGCTTGAGGCTCGAAGGCTCATACACTTTGTACACATGCTTCTTGTAGAATGGTTGCCATAGTCCTGTCCCATTTTTTCTGCAATTTTTTTATGCTCCGAATCCTGATACCATCTAATCATGAACATGTGTGTACAAAGTACGATTCTCTAGGTCACGTGCTACTACCTTGTCATAGTTTTGTCAATTAGATAGGATCAGGTTACTTGCTAGTTGCTACTACTTTTCAATTTATGCTCGATGTTATTTGTACATTTTTTGCTTAATGGCTCATGCTCTTTGCACACATGCTCATTATTCATTAATTATGTTAATTTTGTGTTGATGCTTTATTCAATTTACTTTTGTTGGTGCTCTGTTCAGTTTACATAATAAAATACTGGTGTTCCATTATATAAAGAGTAACAAAATTTAGTAGAAGTATTAGATTGGATTACCTCTAGCTCTTATGGTAGCACTAGCTCTGGCACGTCCACTACGAAGTACCACATCAATTTGGTGGACAAATAATTATAACAACTGTTACTAACAAAGCTGTTGTTGCCAATGAATGGGCTAGTAAAATGCTCTCTAAATATGCTGAAAAATAGTCAGTTGCGGGCTTAGACAATGAATGGAGGTCCACATTTAGCCCATACACTAGCAACAAATCAGCCACGCTCCAACTCTACATCGACGACACATGTCTGATTGTCCAGTTGTTTTATTTGGACGAAATCCCACAAGTCCTCAAGAAGTTCTTGGCTAGTCCTAGTTTTATATTTGTAGGAGTTGAGGTTGGTGAAGACATTTCTAAGCTGAAAAATGAGTATGATTTGGTATGTTTTAGCAAGGCTGATATTCGTGATGTTGCTAAGAATGAGTATCCTGGTAGATATTCACGTCCAGGATTGAAGGATCTTGCTAGTGATATATGTGGTCTTTATATTCCTAAGCCAAAGCATGTTTGTCAAAGCAATTGGGAGGCAAGGGTTCTTAGTGAGGCACATGTTAAATATGGGTGCATTGATGCTTATGCTTCCTACAAAATTGGTCACAAGCTCCTTATGAAAAATTGAAGCAGTTTTATGTTTGAAGTGATAAAACTAGTGTTGTTTGTTTTCTTTTCCAGTGTTATCTACTTGCAAGTTAAAGGTTATCTCAGCAACGTCTGAGTTAAAAATATTCTAGTTGTAGTGTTTAGGCTATATATTGGCCTGCCTTTAATTAAGTGTATCTCGTGACTCGTATGCATCTAAATTACCATTAGTGGAAGTGTAATGATATTCGTACTAATATGTGTTTTATTTTCAGTTGTACTGTGATTTGGAATTGATGTTTGGTATTATCTTAAAAAAAATTACCTCTAGAACCAAAGTTGCTAGTTGGATAGAATAATTTTGGTCACAGTATTTCCATACACGTTAATAGCTAGCTTCTGCCATCTGTGTATTTCCAACAATGGGTTTAACCACTACGATAACATGAATGACCAATGAATAACATCATTTCATTGAACCAAAATAGTGACATTCATCAAGCTTATTCACTTATTATTATTTTCCCCCAACCTTGTGCTTAAACCAGCAAAAGAAACTACTTGAGGAAACTAACTCGCACAAAAGTTTGAAAATTCTCATTTAGAATTTTGTTTCTTCAAGGTTTGAAGTTATAACTTTGAACAAAATCTTGGAATGACCCTTTTACCTTCAGTTGCTAATCTAACATATGTCACTGAACTGAATAGAAGTAACAAAAGATGATAGTCGGTAGATTCCTATGTCAAAAGACTTAAGCTGAGAGCATGCCATTAGATTTTCCTCTTATAGAGAGTGCAAAAAGCAGCGAAATTTTTTGTATCGTAAGATAAGAAAGTGAGACTAATTGAAAAAAGTTGATCAAGAACTGAATGAAGACACAACCCCATAATATTTAAGATAGAAGAAAGCACATTCTTTGTAGTAGTAGTAGTAGTAGTATGGGGCGAATGCTGCAAAAGATGATGAAAGAAAAGAACTACGAGTAAAATTCATGAAAAGGGAATGACCTCGTATTGTGAGCCCTCAGAAATCTTAAGAAAATAGAGATAAAAAGAATGATCGGATTGTAAATTACGTAGGGAGAAACAAATAATACAGTTAGTAGAACAAAATGGATTTTGAAATGAAGTGAGAAGTCACAATTTTTTTTTTTAAAAAGAGTGCAGGTAATAGAAAGAGCTTTTTGGCACAAGGGGACAAGTGAATTTACTGGTATAGATTATGGTCTTTAGTTTTCTTTCATTCTCACTCACAAATATTGTGCTCAAACCAACTAAAGAAACTACTTGAGAAAATTAATTTGTAAAAAATGATACCAAACATGGCACAAATTTAAGGATATACTACATATAAAATCAAGGTTGATCATCTAAGATATGATATTGTGTTATCTTTTACCTGACTTGATAGTGTAAAATTATTATGTTTATTACTTATTCAAACCTGGAGCCGAGTAACAAAGTATCTCGGGCAGTCACAAAAATCTTCAAGGAGAAGTTGGATCACGAAGGACATGATTGGAAATCTGTTACACCAGAAACAAAGGACTTCTATTGGGAGGAGTTTAAGGTAAAGTTATACAAATTATCATTTCACTAATGAACTTTGTACAATTAAAATTTATGTTGTATCAATATTATGTATTATTTTTCTTTTATTCTTTTAAAACAGAAACGATTCCAATGGGATATTGCAATTGAAGGTGCCATAAAGGATAAGTTTATGAGAAAATGTGCAGAACGATACAGTGGCATGTTATCTGAAGCAAGAACTTGTGAGAAGAAGCACAAACATATTCCGGTATCTATTTGGGAAAGCTGGAAACCTCATTGGGAGACAGAGGAATTTAAAGCCAAGTCCACACAATGTTCAAAAAATCGTCTTAGTGAAAAAATGTGGCGAAGGATCTGGCCCCTCACGCCATACAGGAGGCTCCAGAACTCACCGAGAACATGCAAGACTGCTGGTATATTGATTTTATTAAGCTAAATTATAATTTCTTTAAAGCTATTCCTTGTGTATTAAATGTGGTAAATGTGATTTCAATTTTAGGCTATAAAACTAGGAAGACCACCTCATCCACATGAGCTTCTAAGGAAGACACATATCAAGGCTAACAATGAGTTTGTAGACCAGAAGTCTGAGAGCACATATGTAAGTGACGTAAGCATTGTTTATTATATTTCTAGATTTGTGTTTAGTGTGTGGCTTATATCACCCCTCATGTTTACTCCAAATCTAACCCAGAAACTACAAAAAATAAAATAAAATGTATGATAATGAATTCAAATACCAAAAGGGACTTAGGTTACCATATTTTAAAGTGTCAATTCATTCACGAGCACCTTTTAATAAATCAAACAAGGAATTCTTAAATCTAGGCATTCCCCCAAGACACCAGCCGTTGCCACTCTATTAGGCGCAAGCATCTCTTGTTTAGTCAAAGAGAAAAATTCCAGTGTCTTATTTTCAAGTATATACTCCTTTCTTTGAAATCATGCAATTTTAACTCAAAACAAAAATATCAAACTCTGTATAGGAAGCTAGAATACTAGCAAAAGTATCAAAATCAATTAATTTTAATGGATTATCAACATCAAGTGTAAGACAATTCTCTGCCATAAGAATGTACAACTCCTTTGCCTCTTTTACAAGCCTTTTTTCAGCACATCATGTTATAATTTTCTTCCATGAGACCACATTCTTAGGAGACATTTTATCAACCAACATCCTAACTATCCCATAGCCCCTGACTTGTGATAACTTTGAATTACTAAGTCTTTAATCGTAACTGTAAAATCAGTAAAGCTGCCACCATGTTCCTTAAAACTATAATGCTAGCACAAGATGTTAGTTATGACTCCTCTTTTTCTTGAGTGAAGTATTGTCTGCCACTTGATTCAGTGTTGGTTCTTGATAGTGTGAAACATGATAAATGTAATAGTGAGTGAATGTGCTCTGGAAGGAGATTTTTTGTGTCGCCTTCTCAATTTTTATGTGATAAGCTTCAGCTTGTATTCTTATTTTCTGTGTGGTAAGTTTTAACTGTGGATGCTAAATTGACTGTTCGGTCAACTTACTGTTGAGGTCCTGTTTAGAAAAAGAAGCTTTTGACTAGCTCCTTATTGAACTGTTGTGGAAAGAATTTATACTTTAATTGTTTTTCATTTACAACTACAACTGTCATTCATCTTTCTCATGTTTTTCAGTTGATTAAATTTTGAAGTTTCTTTTATGTTATACGAAGCATTACTTGTTAGGAGAATGGATTTTTTGGTCAAACATAAAAACTTTTCATTTAACTAAGTAGTCAATAATTACAGCTATTTATGATCTGTGATGATAACCAGTTGACCTTTTCATTCCAACAACCAATTTTCCTTATTGTTTCCATCCAAGCTAGTAAAGTTTTTCCAATGCACCTGGAGTATGGACACTCATAGAATAAGTGTGAGTGAGTTTCTTCAACATTGGATAAACATAACAAAGTTCTAAGGACCATTTTCTTATCCCTTCAACAATAGATAATCTATTGTGAAGTAATTGCCATAACACAAAATGATGTCTAGGAATCAATCCCTTAGCCATTACAAGCTTTTTCCATTGAACCTTAGGATATTGTGGTAACATACAAGTGTATTAGACTGTTTCTTGATGTTTGTTTTTTTTTAAAAAAAAATTAAATATTATTATAGCATTTATATCATATTTTGTTGCTTATAGGATTCTGTAATGTCTAAAATCACATCTGCATCTCAACCTGAAGATGGAGCCAGTGAGCCTCCTACAATTGATTTCTCACAAATTTATTTGGATGAAGTTAGTGGGGTTAAGAAGAAGTGCATTTATGGTCTTGGTTCTCAAGCACCTTTCTACGGAAATATTGGTGCATCCTCCGCTTCAACATCACGAGCTTCATTTCCAGACTTTGATGCTCGAGTGAACGAATGTGTCGGACAACGTATGCAAGAGATGAAGGAAGAGATGAAGAATGAGATGAGATCAGAGATCAGAGAAGAAATGAGAGAAGAATTGCGTGAAGAAATGAGACAAGAAGGGCAGCAAGAGGTGCATGAGCAAGTTGATCAAATACTCCAAGCATGTATGTCGCTCATCATAGCTAGCTTACCTACACCTCCTCGTAGACATGACTCGTCAAATAATGACAAGACTCTTAATTAGATTTACTTTCGAGTTTTTTTTTACATTAGACATGTTGGATTACTTATTAACTTTAGATGGATGTTATTGTTAAATAGCTACTGTTCTTGGTTTTATTTAAGTTTTTTAGATTTTTCAATGCTTTAAATTTTCATTTTCAATATTGAATTACTAGTCGGTTAGTAATATTTGCTAACAAATTTTAAATATGATAGTAAACTTTCTAACGACTTACTAATGGAAGTTTGTATGTTACCAACAAATTACTAACGTAACTAACTAATAAATTTGAAATTTGTTGGTAAATTACCAACGGATCTTTTTCGTAATTAAAATTACTAACTGATTACCAATATATTTTGAAAACAGTACTATTGGATTTACCAACCAAATTGTTATGTGTTAGTATAGTGGGTAACGGAATACCAATGACACTTCTTTCGTTACTACATTTACCAATCGATTACAAACGAAATTTAAATAATAAAGAATCAAATTTACTAACCTTTATTCTATCTGTTAGTAAGGATACTAATGCAATACCAACCAAATATTAGTTAGCATATTTACCAACGGAAATCTTAGAGTCAAAATTCAAATATTGCTAACAAATTATTTTGTCGTTTACCAACTGAATTTTAGTTGGTAATATTACCAATGATATCAAATCGCATGGCAAAATTTACCATTGAGCTTTTTAGCAACGGATCAATATCCATTGTCAATCCATAGGTAAAAAAATTGCCAACCGATTTTATCAATTTACCAACAAATTTTGCTGTTGGTAATTCAAGTTTTTTTTGTAGTGATGAGGAAACGTAAATGGGAGTAATTGATTTACAATGTGATTTGCAGAAGAAGAAGAAGAAGAAAGGTTAATTGTACGTTATTATGAATGAGTAAAATTAGCAACAATCTATTTTTAGAGAGATTTTAGGGGGTGATTGATAGCCTATTATTAACTGACTACTTTTTTTAAGGGATGCTTTTTTACATATAATAAAAAAAAAAAAAAATTCTTTTTAATTATTTTATTAGGCTTTATTAAAAATCTATTGTTATATATGCGATGCAATCTAAAGAATATTGTTATGACTTGCAATAATCAATCTGATATTGTATAGATTAATCTAATATTGTATATATACGTTTTTCTTCCTTATCAAATTGTGGCAATCCACTCAGTCCAGTTGATATGGCCTATTACTAAGCACTTATTTGTAAACATTTTTCTTTAAGAAAATATATTTTAGCTGTGAAAATTTGGGTGATTCTTCTGATTCAATTTTAAAAAAGTAATCAAATCAATGGGAAATTGTTATCTTATTCATAGAAAGCTAAGTATGTAGACTGCAACTCAAATGGTATACAAAATTTTAAAAAAAAATGGAAGGGTTACAGTAAAAAGTCGTAGTTGAAATTAAGTTTGAAAATTTTCTCTGTGACACCTGTAATTCATGCAAACATATACATAAATATACGAGGAATACACATGGGATACACAATTCTGCAAAAAATTAGTAAAATCAGTAATACTATTCCTTACTTATAAAATTATTAGTAATACTATTAGGAAACTAACTTTGTACGAGTTTAGGATTCTTTTTGGACGAATAAATTAGATTTAGCTCATTTAATTATTTTCAAGTTTAGGCGTCTTTTTGTTAAGGTTTGTCCTAATTTTCTATCATAGAGTATGTTACAGAGAGCCACAAGAAATTCCATTATGTAATGATACAAATCGTCGTTACGCTGAATTAGGAGGTAAAATTTGACCTAACCCTTTCTTGAGCAATTTTTGAGAAATTCAGAGCTAATCTAGTGTTGGACGAATTTTGAAGGTATACTACTCTAGGAAAATCTGGTACTAATGTGAATATTGGTGGTGATGTTTGACTTGATATTTAGATAGATAACGAGTTTAGAAAGCCGTAGCAACTTCCGACACTTGAAACGGAGTTGTAAAACTCCGATTATAGAGTTTACCGTAGAGGGGTTGGTTCGCGATGTCATTTTTCAAAGAGTGTATTGTAAAATAGGCCTAACTGAAGAGAGGTCCCGAGATTCTGCCTCAGACCGCTGTAGTGGTACCTAGATAGTAGAAAAAGGTACCGCTGCTACAATGGTAATTTAACCGCTGCAGCGGTAACACGCAGTATTTTGACATTTTTTAAAACTCGAAAACGTTTTTCAGTCCCACTTTTTTCAAAAACGAGTAAGGGCTAAGTAAGGGGCGATTTCTGCAGAATTCTTGAGGTTTTCATCTTTGGAAGTAAGTTTCTTACATTCTAAACTTGAATTACTTCTTTGAATCCATAGAAATCATTAGAAAACTTGTTCATGGTGGAATTTGGGGGTTGTAACCCTAGTTCATGGAATTGATGTTAATTGGTGGGAATGAGTATAAAATCAGTAGATAATAGTGTTAGAAAACACTAATGGTAGTAGAATCTTCGTCGTTCATGCTAAATAATGTAAGGTTCATGAGGTTTAAGGAGAGGAAAAAACCTAAGATGATGTTTAAAGGCAATGTTGTGATTAAGAATGGTCAGTATTAATCCCTAATGATTAAAGATGGATGAATTTATTAAATGGGTGCATAATATTGTTGTTATAGATCAAGAACAAATTGAAAAAGAAGGGAAAGACAAGTTTATGGCCTAGAAGTGTTGTTGAGCTAGGAATCGAGGTAGATTACAGTTTATTGTAGCAATTAGACTTGCTTGACTCTGTGTTTATATGTGAATTGAATATTGTGATGTCTTTCGAGCACTACTTATGATTATTGATTGCATTGCATAATCATACATATTGATATTGTTGAGTTGATGATGATGGTGATGATGCTGATATACAACTCATGATGATTATGAGGTTGGTAATGATTATGAAGTTGATGATGATTGTGATGATGGTGATGATGTTGATATACAACCCATGATGTTCATGAGGTTGGAGTAATTGTGATGTTGATGAGATGATGATGATGTCGATAAGAATGAGAAGAGAAAGAGATGATGCGCACATCTTGCATTCATAGCATTCATATATTCATTCATGTGCATTGAATGATCACTTATAATCGTATGTTGTGATGCAACTTGTTGGTGAATTTGACTAAGTGTAAAGTTACATGAGTATGAGTTTCTATTTTCCCCCTAAAATGAAATGTCATGATTGCCTATTTATCTTTGATTAAGAGTTCTGTGATAATTGCTTTACATCTATTTGATTTACTTATTTGTGTGGTGTCGGGTTGAGTCGACCTATGATGCCTACCAGTACGTGTTGTTGTACTGATGCTACCTGTGCTCTTTTTTTGTTGAGTGCAGAGTGTTTTCCGGTGTTTGAGACAAGACCTCACCTTTAGCTAGCAGTTTCAGACTTAGTTTCAAGGGTGAGCACCATGACCGGGCAACCTTTGGATCTTCCTATCATTGTTCATGTCCTTTGTTTCGAGACTAAGACATTCCTTATTTATTCTTGTTTTGGATAATCATTTAGCTTTAAGACTTGATTTCTTTTAGATGTTCTTGTACGGTGACTTCAGGTCCCGAGGATGTAATAAATAGAGGTTTTCCCACTCTATTAGTTTTTGGATGTTGATGACAGTTGACAATTTATTTATTTATTGAATGGAGACCTTTCAGAACTTGATTAAAAATAAGGTTAATATAAGGTGTATGTGAAAGTAACACTTGAGTTAGTTAGGATTGGGGTTAGAATGGTTCTCCCGCCATAGGTTGGGGGGAGCCGCACATGACCGGTTGGGTCGTGACACATTAATAACTGACCATTTTTGATCCATTGGAACAACTCGATGAATTTAGTAAATCGTTTTAGGAGGCCCTAATGATTATAGATCGAACCTATCCAATTTTTACCCTACGAGTTCAATATCAGCAATGTAGTTGATCCAGTGATAAACTTGACTTAACTAAGAGTTTCCCTCTGAACCTGAGAGAAGAGAAGGTTTCGATCCTACACAGATTCTCAATTAATATACGTACGTACAATTGATAACGTGCAACACATATTCATATAAACTAGTATACATAAATATACGAAGAATACACATGGGATACACAATTCTGCTATCTTACATGTTCATTCTTTACTTCAAATTAAAACCACCTCCAATCTCCTTTAACTCAGTCTCAAAATTGAGATTCAAACTCCTTAAAATGTGCCAAATCTATTCCAATAATACCCATTAGAAACAAATTCTAATTTTGGACATCCAAGTCATCAAACTCAAGCTTAAATGAGCTTTAATGACTTTCTAATGGACTGATTAGCTAAACTGAGGTTTCATTGACTCATATTAATCTAAGTTTGATTATTTTTTTAAATATGGGAGGATATGAATATGTAATACAAGCAAATTATATTTAGATCTTGATTAATCTAAGTTCATTTTCAATTTTTTTTAGCATTTCAAACCATTATTTTAGACATTTTTTCATACTAATGCAATAATCTTCTTTTTTTGTTTGTTTCCCATTCGGTCCCCAATACCCATATTGGAGCCTGACTAATCCAGATTCGCGTCCGAAAGTTTCACAATTTGAACTCGAGATCTCTAATTAAGAATAAAAGAGTACTTTCCACTCCACCACAATCTTTGATGGTTTATGCAATAATCTAGCTATTTAATTCTTAGTCAATGTTTTAGATGCAAAGGAAGTAAATAGTGACAGAAAAGTTAGGTTCATGTACGAAAGGTTGTTAATTCTTGAAATTCGTAATTTTTTGTGCTGTTATAATATGAAATAACAATGCCATTATTTTGATGGAAAAAAGAAATTCCTAGTACATCGATCATTCCTTAAATTTGTTCGCAAATTTTATTTATGCATTTAAGTTACCGCTTATTTCAATTGAAGCTATAATAAGTGTTTTTATTAGACCCTTTTAGTTCAATTTTTTAAAGAATTTTTGCGGGTGTTCTCAAGTGTTTATTACATAGATAAGTTAACCATTTAAAGTATCATTTCTCTTAGTTATATACATTAGTCTCAATAAATCATAAAATCTCATACATGTTCCAATTGAAATTGACTTGAATGATTAAAGTTTTGACAAATTCTCTATTTCAATTGAACCCGTGACCTCCTGGTCAAATAACAACAATTCTATCGGTTACTTCAAGACTCTCTTTCCCCAAATCCTGTGCATAGTGAGAACTTTAATACACTGAACTGCCTTTTTTTATCATCTGTATTTTTTACATCATTGATACGTAAAACTTAAATTCTTTCTAATATTCTTCTTAATCAAATTACACTGAAATTTTAAGATATTTTTTCTTTCTGGTAATATTAAGTAGGCGTTTGGACATGAAAATTAAATTTTTTGGAGTTGGAGTTATGTTTGGCCATGAAAATAAATTAGAGTTCTTTTTGGCTTTTTGTGAGAGAAGTAGGAGTAAAAAAAGTGAAAACAAGCTGGAAAAAAAATTCACTTTAGTGAAATAAATTTCATGGCCAAACACCACTTGTTTTCACTTTTTTCACTAAAGTAAAATAAATTTTCGAAAAAAAGTAAATTTTTTTATGGCCAAACGGGTCCTAAAAGTCTTTTCAAAAAAACGTGTTAGTTTATCTCCCAAGTGATTATGATATCATGCCTACATTCATCTAATAAAGATCAAGTTTCGTAATGAAATTTACTATAGCCATCTCCAACCAATCTTGAGTTTTCAACCATCTCTTTTTTTCAACATTGATTATATAATTCGGTTTTTCATTTCATACTTACATAAAATTAAAGTCAAAACTCAAGACCTAATTAACATGGATTGTGATTTAATAGTTGGGATCAAGAGCGAAGCTATGTAGGATCGATCGGGTTTATTTGAGCATCTCTCAGTAGAAAATTATATTGTCAATACATAGTTAAAATTATTTTATGTATACAGTATATAGTAGATGTTAAACTCCTTTCCACATGTTCATATGTTTACTTTATATTTCGAGCCTTCTTGGCGAAAATTCTAGCTCCACCACTAATTATGGTTCTTTCATTCTTAATCAGAGATCTCGGGGTGGAGCCCATAAAAATGAAAAGGATCCTGTTGCAGGGGCGGATCTAGAAAGGGGCGAGGGTATTCACCCATTCTGCAAAAAGCTACCCTGTATATATAAGGTATTTTTTTAATTCTTAGTGTATATATATAGACTTCGAATCCCCTACACACAAGACTAGAGATTGGTTCAGTAGTTTAGGAGCTTCAAAATTCATCTTGAGATTCCACTTCAAATCTCAAATACTACATTTTAATTTTTGAACCCCCTTGATGAACATCCTAACTGTTGAAAGTGTCGCTCCTAGAAACAACTTCTATAATGCACGAATTTAAATTTAGTCACATTTAAGAATATCAAATATTAGGTGAGAAACAAAAAAAATAAAAAAAGTCACAATCTAATCAACCCACTAAAGATAGTTTAATTTATATGTAATTAATTAAATACTAACACGTACACTAACAAGAGCCGTAAAGGCATTAATTAAAGTTTGGAACAAGTTTTGTTAGGGATGTTGGAGTTCTTTGGGTCTCACTAAATTTTAAAGTGTAACAAAAATTTTACATTATCATATCATTCAAAAAATATTTAGAAACGATAACCTTTCATAAAATAGTAAAATTTATAGTTTTAAAAATAAAATAAATTACTTAATATAAGTTATGATAGGTAGAAATAACCTAGCAACGTAAAAAATGTTTACGTAATAGATAAATATAAATTAAACTCAACTCAATTATACGTTTCATACTTGTTTACTAACTATGTAAAAGAAACAAAAATCCTTGTTTTAATATCAATTGCCGAGACAAAGACGAATCTTATCAATTCAGTTAGTTGACTTATATGAATTTTTACCTTATTAATAAGAGAGTGAATCACAATTTTGTGTTAGACTAATTTCCTTTTGATTACTCTACATATGATCATAAATTTTGTATTCATATGGTAGCTTATCGTGTATCTATTTTCTTGAGATAGATAGGGCGAGTTATTACACTGTTGTAGATACATGTAACTCTTTAATCATAAATTGATAATACATCAACAAAATACAAAGACGTAGCAGGAAAATGATTCCTTATGATCAATTATAATTTGAATGGAAGAAAATAATCTAATAAAAAAATTGTTATATATTATATACTGATTTTTGTATTCTATTTGCCACCCTTACAACACATTTTTTAATGAAGTTTATGAAGAAGGCATGGATGACTTGGAAGCAAATGATAAATAAGTTAGCCAAACAACCAAAAAATATAAATTATTTGCAATTGCTACTACTCAAAAAAAAAAAAATCTAAAAATTTGATTAATAATAATAATTTTAACTTTCCAAAATTTTGGTCAAACAAGCTATAAAAAAAAGTATTTCGAGACCTTCAAATGAGGGTTCAACTCTAACAATATATAATAGAAGATCTAGTCAAAACATTTTTTTCTTAAATAGCTTGATAAAAAAGTTTTGGAAGATTAAAATTTACTCCTAAGAAATACTACTTAATTAACAGAAGCACGTGAAACTAGAGATTACATATGTGCAACTTGTATGAATAAGAAACCTGGCTATTTTTTTTTTGTATTTCGTATCCGTATTGAAGCTCGACTAATTTGAATTTTGCATCGTGTAGGCTTATTTAGGGAAAATGCTTCCTATCAAGAATTTTTCATACCCAATGCTCGAAACTAAGACCCCTGATTAAGGAAGGAGCAACCTTATCCGCTGCACCACATCCTTTGATGGTACCTACCTAAATTAAATAAAGGTTCGAGAAAATAATATTTTACTACCTGTACAAATTAAATAGAACAAAATGGATCTTATCTTCCATCTAAATTTATACAGTGCATTTTGATTAAATACGAATTTTAAGAAAGGAAGAGAGAATTTTGAAACTTAAATTGTGATATTAAATATATCATAATATTTGTGTGATTATAAAAGTGTTGCTATTTATGTGTATTTTAATATTAAAGTGCATAGATCAGTGGGTGTAAAGTGAAGAAAGTATTGTGATTATTATTTGTAACTCATGTAATTAACCACTATGACATGTTCTCAGCATCACCATATTATATCTACTAATTACTTCACTACACCTCAAATAACTATCCACTATCGTGACATTTACTACGTGGAAGAAATCCTTCACCTATATAAAGGATGTTTTTTTACGTTGTGTTGTGTAGATGAGAAGGATGAAAAGTATTATATTGTAGATTAAATAGAACATCGTATTAGGTTTATAATTTAAGGTTGGTGTAGTGAATGAAAAAATTGAGATAAAGAAAAATATTTATTCTCCAACTTATTTATAATGTAAAAGAGAGTAATTTATAATGAAGGAATGTATTCTTTTGGTGCTCTTGTTCAGAGTTTGTTGAGTTATATGACGTTGTCGGACTGTTGTATTCTGAAGGGAACAAGTCAAGAAAATTATAATGGGACTGATAAAGATTTACCACAGGGGATTTGAATCTCCTTAGAGAAAGCGAGATATCCGCATCAATCTGAAAGATATTTTATTTTCTTTATTTTAGTTTTTTATTATAATTTCACCAACAAAAGTTTGCCTATAAAGTTTTTTTGAACATTAAAGCATTTTCTTAAAAAAAATTTATTTGACATTTAATATTCTTATTGAAGGCGGACTAATTTAGATTCGCGTTATGTACGACTCATCTAAGGGGGAATGCTTCCTAATAGTTTTTTTTTTTTTTTTTAATTAATATTCGACACAAAATCTCAAATTAAAAATAAAGGGACCTTATTCATCCATGTTGATACCCGTGAAGAAAGTTGGTGATAGGACCCTTCCATTAAACTTTCTTTTGTTTCTTTTTTCTAATTATTTGGGAGTTGGTACGCTGCCATTTTATAAACGTTTAACAATCATGTACATGTAGTCTAACTAGAGAAAAGACACATATTTTTTGCAAGAATTGTTGTGAAAAGACTCCTAAAAAAATGCATATAATCGTCTGGCTTTTCTGCATCTTCTTTGGTAGAGTGTATCTTAACATACCTTTTGTCATGATCCAACTTTATGACACATATTGTTCGCTTTAGGTTATGTCATATCAAACCTCAAAAGCTAGTTTATCATGTACACTTGAGCTATTTCTTATATCACTTTTCATTTTTCTCTTTTATTTCGATGTGAAATTCGCCTAAAGTATCATGTACATCTTATCTTCCGAAACTTATATATTAACCTAGAAGCCGTCAGTCCCACTTGACACACACTCTGCATAGAGCGTTATTTTCTTGCTCAACAAACTCTTTTATCAATTACATAATACAAAAATGAAATGAAGAGAAGTAATTTAGTTTTACAAACCAATTATCAAAGAGTTAGTGGTAAAAAGAACATATCTAATGTATCTTTTTTTTTTTTGAGTTTAATACCTCAATTATCAAGTGTGCGAGTTTTTCTACTTGAACTATCACCTACTATTTATCAAAATACACCTCAACTATTAATTGTTAATTTTTCCTACTTGAAATTAAAGATCAAGTATAAAACCCAAACAATCAATAGTTGAGATCTGTTTTGATAAATAGTTAGTGATAGTTCAACCAGAAACTCACACATCTAATAGTTCAAATATGAAATTCAAAAAATCTCACCCTTCACTCATTATCAAATGAAAAAGAGAGCTGGAATAAGAGATTGAGACTTTGTTATATAAACTCAACTTTCTCTTTTACCCCTCCTTGTCTTTTTTTTGTCGGTTAACACCCTTCACTGTCATTATGCTAAGGAAATGTCAACTAGTACATGCTCTTTATATTTATTTTCTTGTAACGATATCTAGTAGGCTGTAGGCCACAAATATGTGAAATTGCAACATCAAAATCAAACATGTGAAATTAATTTATTTAGGGAGTTTAGGTAGGTGAATTATGTAGATATGAAATCTTGTATAAGTAGTATTACATTTGATAGTTGGTTAGGAGGTAAGTTATTCATGTATAAAATTAATACGGTGTTTGATTTTGTAATTTAGAAACCCGTATAACCAATATATGTATAAGTTATGAGGGAATATATATATTATTTATGCAGAATAGAAGGTGGAATAATTAATACATGAATAACTAAATTCTGCATAACTCATACCTGTATAAAATAATATATAAATTCTCCCACTATTAATCCCTACATTACTAATACCTGCATAACTCTAACCCGCTACTAAATTACCCAATGTAATTTAGTACAGTACTAGTTAGTTTTTTCAATAATTCCTTTTCTATTAGTAGAAGAGTGTTAATGAGGCGAGGCGAGGCGAGAGTAGTATAAAATATAAATCGTAGACTAAGTTACTAATAAGACATGTAAATTACAGTTGGTTGACTATATAAACTTTTGCTTTATCGGTGAAGATTCGATTTCGCATCTTGTAATTCTCTCCTCATTTCCCCCACCCCCACCTCCAATTTTGAAAGAGAAAAAAAAAGGGTTTGATGCAAGAAAGACAACGCGGAAGACTTAAAAGAAACAAGAAAACAAAGAAACAAAGAATTAAAGATAAAAAGATATAAGATAGACACAAGATGGAAAAGAAGTGAGAACAATGTCTATATTAAAACCAATATACTCAAATACAAAGTTCCAAAAAGCACCTAATCAATTAGAAAGACCTCAAGAAAATTAGATTCTCAAGCAACCTTTCTTTCTAAACTTGAAACAATCAAAAGCTTCAACAAACTCTCAAAAGAGTAATTAGTTTTTAATATTCATCAGCATCAAAATAATCTAACTCTACAAGGAGCTATGCTCCACCATTTATAGACTAGACTACTAATTACAAAAATACCCTTAATGAATTAAGGGGTCGTTTGGTAGGAGCTATAAGGTGGGATATCTCATGGATAAGTTTGAGATGTCGGATGGATAAAATTTATACCATGTTTGGTTGACGGTATAAATTTATCCGGAACTAATTTATACCATCAACCAGACCTGGTATAAAGCTAATACCAAATTTAGTCTTGGTATAACCCATCTAATCCCATCAACCATGGAACTATTTTATACAACCTCCCATATGGTATAAAATAGTCCCGGGATTATAATCCAGGGATAATTTAGTCTACCTACCAAACGACCACTAAGGGTCTTCTTAGTCAAGAGGCTTGCATTTAAAGAATAGTCACTTTGCGTCCATAGCCTCTTTCCTTTCTCCGAGTAGTCTTCCACGTGGAGCCTTGTACTTTTATTTTAGCACATTCCTAAGCTTCAACCCTTCGTTCCAAGCTCCTTCCAAGCCTCCATAATATTAACTTGAGCCAAAGCTCTTGAACTCTTTATCTTGGCTTGACGTGCATACATCAGGGTTCAATTAAAACTGCAAAATATAATAGAAGACCTAGTCAAAATGTTTTTTTCTTAAATAGCTTGATAAATTTTATTTGAAAGATTAAAATTACTCCAAAAGAAATAATTTTTTTCTCGAGGAATCTTAGGCAGGTAGTATATTATATATAGGCTAATTTAAGACTTCTAAGCTTGTCTAAAACGTTCTAGGAAATGATTTCTGATCAATTACAAATTGAATAAAAATGATTTTATAATTTTTTTGAACAATTTCTTTACGATATTTTACCTATTTCTTGTGAAAATGTTAAAAGATTCACTTAATCTTGATGTAAGAATATGATATTATAGTTTCGATATATTATATATCGCCATAATTTAACTAAATACATCATTTCAGAAAGAAAAGAATTTTTTTAAAATTCTTAACTCTTAAATATGTCGTAATATTATCCTATAACAAGTTTGAAATCATGAGAATATATCGATAAAAGTCAAATAAAAATTTAGAATTAAATAATATCATTTTTTTTTGAAAAGGGAGTAGTAGTAATAATAATGTTTTGACCATTGAAGAAAGTTGGTGTATAGGACCCTTCCATTACACTTTCTTTTGCTTCTTTTTTCTAAATTGATTTGGGAGTTGGTAGATTTCAATTTTGCAAAATGTGTGTATATATATTATAAAGTTTATTTTTTGAATTTTTCTCTCTCATTCTGATATAAAATTCATCTAATATATCATGTGCACCTCATCTTTAGAAGCTTGTCAATCTAGAAATCGTCAGTCCTACTTGACCCATCCTCCATCAGGGGCGTCATATTCTTGCTCCACAAACTCTTTTATCAATTACATAATACATCTATGAAATGAATAGTAATTTAGCTTTAAGAGCCGATCATCAAATAAATAAGAAAGAATAAAAATTCCTTTTCCAAATCAAAAGGAAATCATTATAGTAGGAATAGTGTTAGTGAGTTTTTTTTCTCTCTTTTTTTTTTTAGTTTTTTTTTCCCCATTATTTAGTATTTGTATTGGAATTCAATTTAAATTTGGATTTTTTTATTTATTTTTTATTTTTTATAAAAATTGGGGATATGGGAAGGAGAATGGGAAGGGTATTACAATGTAGGAAATCGAACTTTGACCAACAAGGTGGGAGTTCAGGTAACTAACCAACTAAGCTACTAATATTTTTCGCAATTTAAATTTGGATTTATATACACATTAGGGTATAAAATTTCCCTAAAAAAAGCAACTCATATGAAGGTTCGAACTCAAAATCTTTAATTAAAAATAAAAAAGTACTTATTATTTTACCACGACTTTTGTTGGCGTAGTTTTATAGAATTGCAAGTAAATATTTGTGCATTCACAAAACAGAAGCACATAAATGAAGAATTGACCTAAAAAGGTCCATGAGGCGTTTCGACCTTAAATAGTGACAAGTAAAAACTCTTTTGTTTTTTTCTACGTATGTTAAAAGTGATAAATAAAAATAAAAATTCAATTAGAAAAATAGTGACAAGTAAAAGCTAATAAAGGGAGTATATCATAGTTTAGATACTGGGGGTAATATGTGAAAAAAGTAATAAAATATTCTTGATTTATAAAAATAGATAATTAATTTGAAATAAATATATTTAAAAAAAAGATCAAGTAAAATAAAACGGAGGAAATATATCTTAGTTTAGATACTCTTTGTTTTTTATTTTTGCAAATTTAAATGTCTAGATTCTTGAGCCACCAACCCCCACCCCAACCCCCCAAGCCCATTTTCGATTTTTTCCAAGTTTTCAACCATTCAAATTTTCAATCCCCTCACTCTCTCTCCTTGTTGGAAAAAGTCCTCCACTTGTCCCTTCCTCCCTTCACATCCCCCATATAAATCCCTCCCCTTTCCCCCTTCTCCCATTGCCTCAAATTCCCTCAAAAATCTTGGCCCAAATTTCATAATTTCAAGAAAATCAAGAATCAAGAATCACAGTTCAAAATTCAAGATTTTTCTGTACAGACAACCTCGTATACACCAAAATACCATGTTGTCTTTCACCCCACTTCAATCTAAGCCAACCCCATCTTCCCATTCAAACACCTTGTCTCACCCCACTACCCGCCGCCACCACCACTTCTCTGTCTCCTTTCCACCACCCCACCACCCCCATCACCACCCCTACCGCCGCCTTACTATCAAAGCCATTGATGCAGCACAACCATATGATTATGAATCACTAATGTCGAATCAATATGCTCAATCAGGTAGACTCAAAATAGCCATAGTGGGTTTTGGCAACTTTGGTCAGTTCCTTGCAAAAGCATTTGTTAGACAAGGTCATATTGTATTTGCTCATTCAAGAACTGACTATTCACATATTGCTAATTCATTAGCTGTTTCTTTTTTCCAAGATCCACATGATTTATGTGAACAACACCCTGATGTTATTGTACTTTGTACTTCAATTATATCCACTGAACCTGTACTTAGATCACTGCCTATTCAGAGGTTGAAAAGGAACACTTTGTTTGTTGATGTTTTGTCTGTTAAAGAATTTCCTAAGAATATTTTTCTTCAAGTTTTGCCTACCCATTTTGATGTACTTTGTACTCATCCTATGTTTGGACCTGAAAGTGGTAAGGATAGTTGGAAGGATTTGGCTTTTGTGTTTGATAAAGTTCGTATCGGTGAAGGGAAATCAAGAACAGCAAGGGTTGATAGGTTTCTTGATATATTTGAGAAAGAAGGGTGTAGGATGGTACAAATGACATGTGCTGAACATGATAGGTATGCTGCTGGATCACAGTTTATTACACATACAATGGGGAGGGTGTTGGAGAAGTTGGATTTGGAGACGACTCCTATTAATACGAAAGGGTATGAGACTTTGTTGAATTTGGTGGAGAATACTGCTAGTGATAGTTTTGATTTGTATTATGGGTTGTTTATGTATAATAAAAATGCTATGGAGGAGTTGGAAAGACTTGATTTGGCTTTTGAGGCTTTGAAGAAGGAGTTGTTTGGGCATTTACATGAAGTGTTGAGGAGGCAATTGTTTGGGAAAGCAGAGGAAGCAGGACAGAGGCGTATCTTAACCAAGTTGCCCAAGAATGGCTATGCACTGCCAGCTCCTTCTTCGGATGCCGTCAAATCTCAGAACAACAACTGAGGGAACTCTGAATCTTGGTACGTCTGCATTTTTGTTGGTGACCTCTTGCTTTGGGATTCAAAGGATGTTGTTTTAACACAATCTTTGTGACAATTCAATATTAGCAATGCAACTATCCTACAAGGACATGCTCATGCTGTTGCTTATGCTGTTGTTTAATTCAACCTTGGAGTTGGGGTTAGTTGTTGAATTGTAAGACCATCAAAAGAACTATAAATATTTTGATCTGTAACGTCAGCTGTTCTTTTGATATTTTAGGAACATTTGTGGTAGGTGAGTGACTTTTGATGTGATTACATTTCAGATGTTGAGGAATGTAGTTTAGGATGGAAAATTCAGTTAACATTTATCTGTTTGTTGCTGGATAAGCTATTCTGTATCTCATGTATTTATGTTTGAAGATGAGAGTTATGTGTTCGCTTATTTCTTCTGAAGAGAGTCACATTTACATTTCTAAGATGGAATCTGTGAACATGAATTTCTTATGCTTTAGAATGAAGTTTTTCTGTTAGTCATGAACACTTGATATATGATACTTGATTACCATAATGTTTTCTTATATCGAATGGGTTTCCATATGGCATTGTTTTCTGCACATACAGTCAAGATTAAGTGTACGAGCTAGTCTGAAGCACTATTTGGTAATTAATCATCCTTATTGAAGGCAAGAGAACATGTTGGACTAAATAGTTAACAATGGTAAACTGTTGTTATAATGTCCAAGCTCATTGATATACTTATGAAGTGGTAAGGGAAAAAGAGAATTCACATTTTGCATCCTCATCTTTGCTAGTAAAATGATTTAGTCTTTGGGGGAGCAAGAGAAGAGAAGAAATGTAGCGGTGTCTTCATAATTTGATGCATACATATGAGGTTTGCAGGTTCAAATCCCTGCCATTAAGTTATATCTTCCAGTATACTTACCTTGGAATAGTCGAACTGAGCGCAAGCGAATCGGACACCACTATCATGAAATAATTTGATGCATGCAACTGCAATAACTAATTTATACTTATCAAATACAATTGTATCTAAATTTGGAACTTAACACTTACCCCTCACAATTTTAATCATTCTATGCATTCCCCATGTGACATCTTCTCTACTCTTTGCAGCAAACATCTCATATAGTTAGCAGATACTTTTGTTTGAAGGTACTATTTATGTTGGAAGCATTTGCTCTAGGCTTGGTGGACAGAGTTACCTGATATCTATTTCTGGTGGTAGGTATCCCGTGGAATTAGTCGAGGTGTGCGCAAGCTGACATGACACCACGGTTATACAAAAAAAGAAACAAATGTTTTTTTTCCACTGTTTTTTTTTTCTTGATAAACAAAGAGCTGAATGGAAAAACTGATCCACTCTTGAACCAGGGGTTTCCCCTGAAAAAATGATGCAAAAACTAAACGATTTCTAGATTCATATTAGCTGCAAGCAATTGAGATAGCATGCTTCTGGTAGTTTCTGCGTGATGTTTTATTGCTTTGTTGTTGGTTGCTCAATAAAATTACCAGAAGGTGATTGGATGAAATAGTTGTCTATCATTTCATCGTAACATACATAGTTCATTTCCTTTTTAAGCTGCCTGATTACCTTTTGTCTTCTTCAAATTGTCGGAGGCAATCTTATGATACTTGTCCGTTATCTAGTAGATGATGCTGAGATCTATCTCATCATTTACAGTTACAATGCCTCTGCCAACTACCAAGACTTATCTTTAGGCATCTTATTATAGTTCCTGAGTTGATATGTCAATCTTTGTTTTGCCAGCTAAAGAGAACTTAATGTTGTTCATCTCATTTCATACAAAGTCTAAATCCCATCTCCCATAAAAAGCAGTTGACGCTTCCAATTTGCTCATGCAAAAGAGTGGTTGAGACATGTGTAACAATTAGAGATCCCAAGTTTTAATCCAGCTACAACAATAGATGTGCACCAATTTGTTTCAACCTTGGTGGGTAGGTTTATCCAACGCTTAATCTTGTAGGTTGTAGCAGTCTGCTTGTGGATTTATTGAGGTGCACCCTAGATGGCCCGAGCACCACTCCACAAAAAAGTATTTTTATACTTTGTCATAGTCGAGTTTTGAGAATTTTCACATCCTAGTGATATGCATAACTTGGTTGATGGCTTTGACAATACAACTAAAACAACTAATTTATATGTATCAAATACAATATACATGCATTCTTCAAATATGGTATCTGAGTTTGGAACTTACCACTTCTCACATTAACACTTAACACTACAACAACAACATACTTGGTGTTATTCCACAAGTGGGGGCTTGGGAGGGTAGTGTGTACGCAAACCTTACCCCTACCTCCTGTTTCCGGTAGACCCTTAGCTTAGGAAAAAACATAAAAAAGTAGTGCGGGAAAAGGAATACTAGAAGTGTAGAAGCCACGGCAAAATACTAAAGATAACATTACAAAGCATTCTAAAGAAAAGGAACAGTGTCTGCAACAAAATAATACTATAGTCGAACTACAAGAAATAACAAATAGTAATAGAAATCGAAGAACAAGAAACTGCAAGAGTATTGCTACAATTACTAGCATGTAAGGTTAAGAGGCACAACACTCAACTACCTACTGGCCTTATACCCTAATTTGTGTCCTCTATAGCCTCCTATCTAAGATCTTGTGCTAGGTAAGCTGAAGCTGAGCCATGTCCTGTCTAATCACCTCTCTTCTCGATACTTCTTCGGCCTACCTCTCCCTCTCCTGACACCATCCATAGCTGGCTCCAATTTGGGACATTCGTGCATCTCCTCTTCACATGCCCGAGCCATCTCAGTCTCGCTTCCTTGCTTCCTGCATCGTATCCTCTCCAAAGCTTGGGCAGCTTCGACCTTAGCTGATAGAGCTTCCTTGACCCTATTTTCGGCGTTAATCCATGCTATATCTATGACATTGTGGATAGACTCAGAAACAATGGTAACCGCGACAACCAATTGTTTAGCCAAATGAAGGTTGATTTCAATGGCATTATCATGATTGGGATTAGCAAAGAAGAAAGTGAAATTAGGGTTAGAACAAGGAGGGCACAAGTAACCTTGGGAGGAGGAAGCAGCGTCAGGGACGCAAGAGAGGTGGGAGATAGAGGTGCATTTTGAGCATTGGAGACAGAGGTGAGGGGGAGGAGGGTTGTGGAGGAAGATATCAAAGCAGATAGGACAGAAGGAACCGGGGTGGGAGTCGAGTACGCAGGTGGTGCAAAGATGGCGGTAGACACCTCTATAGGGGAGATGGTGGAGGATGAAGGGGCGTTTGACGAAGCAAACCGCGCATTCGCGGCCTTTCGATGGCTGCTCCTCCACTTGCTGCGGCATCAGAACAAGCAATTTTCTCTAACCCTAATGGCCTATCGTAATCTCACGTTTATTTATACGGACTGATATAGGAAAGTTGTTGAGATTCTAAGTATCCAACCCCATCCTTTGCTCTTTTATTTTCTCTGCATGCATTTATGTTGGATTGAAATAAATATCTGAAACTTTTGAGTTTTAGATACCTTCATTAATGAATCTTGACGATTTTATATCATTCCTTATTAACCTGCTCTCATATATCTGGAGAGAAAATGGGCCTCTCATGATGGGCTATGGAATTAACTAGACAAATCTTTGAAACCTATTATTTATCTATCCTTTCATAAAGATCTTGCCCTACTATTGTAGAAGTTTAAGATAGTGGAGGGAACTAGAATGGAAAGTAAAGGATACTGCATTCTTTTACTTGCCATTTTATATCTACTCTTGAAAACTTCGGGCTAGAGATTTGCAGCGTGTTAGCAGCACACGGTAGTTTTGTTCCCACTAGATGTCTTTACTTAATGAATACTCTCATCTTGCCTTTTGTAAATTTATTATGTATACATCAGCTATGACACATTTTGGGTCAAGTTGACATGGAATTAAATATTTGGTCAAGTTGTATATAAGACTACCTCCATCCCATTTTATGTGGCACCATTTGACTTGACACGGAGTTCAAGAAAAAATGGAAGACTTTTGAAACTTGTGGTCCAAAACAATCCTTAAAAATTTGTGTGGTTGTATATCATTTCATTAAGGGTAAAAAAGGAATTTTAAAGTTAAATGGTTACTAATTATAGTAATGTGACATTCTTTTAGGGACGGACTAAAAAGGAAAATTGCCACATAAATGGGACGGAGGGAGTAGGGAATAGTTCAAGAAAATGTTGCATCTATTGGCATGGGACTTGGAACTGGCCTATGTTCCAGATTGGAAGCTTTCTAGAACACTGTCACTCCAAAATGAATGTTCAGTTTCTTTTTGTTTTCCTTTTCTTAAATCATATAGAAAAGAACAAGGGGAAAATGGAATACCTTGTCTCGACGGATTTTTTGGAGGAGGAGAGGAAGAGTTGGAAAATGGGAGTTCTAAACTTAAACTAAATCATTATCTGAGCAGTTTTGTATTTTATTGTTTGTTTATTTTATGTTGGATTGAATTTCTTTATACTTAGAAGACAATTTGCGAATTGCTGTGTTTAGTTAAATCTTTAAGATGCTCCATCTTGCCAAGAGGACATTTGGTGATGAAGAAATTGTGATTATGTACATATGATTGTATTAACTTGTATTAGCGAAGGATCGGAATCCTTCCTGTTTTGTTGCTTTTCAGATTTTAAGATCCTTTTCCATTTATTATAATTTTCCCTGATTAGGGGCTTCATTAGCCTAGTTAAAAAGAAAAGTTGCACCTTGGTGTGGTCTACCTGTCAATAAAGTGGGTTGAAAACAATAGGAGATAAGCCATATAAGGTGGCTCGTTTCACTTGGTTAGCTGCTGGAAAAGCTGTTTTGACCTGGGAAAGCCTTAGAAAGAGGGGCTTAAAACTTTGTTCAAGACGTTATCTGTGTGGACAAGAGACAGAGACAATTAACCATTTGTGTTTACATTGTAAAATCACTAGCCAGCTACGGGTATGTTCATAAACTTGAAGGGTGTCAGATGGTCAATGCTAGACAGTTCTTGCAAGCTGGAATGAAGGAGACATTGGTAATAGAGACAGATGGAAAATTGTCCCAGCAACTGTTTGGTGGATAATTTGAAAGGGAGGAACTCTAGATGCTTTGAGGATACAAGTTGCACTTCACAAAAGATCAAATCAAACTGTATTCTTCTTTTTTGCTTTTGGTGTAAGTCTGAATATATAGACAGTCATGATCTAATTTTAGAAGTGTTAGGATCCTTGTAAGAAGAACAAGAATGTTGTGACTGCCATTTTGGATTCCAGAACAATCATGCTAATGTTTATATATTTGTATTCTAAAAGAATAGGAGATAAGGGTTCAAACCTCGGTAGAGGCAAAAATGTTTGGTAATATGCCTAAGCCATGGTGGCCCAGCAACCTAGTACTTGTGCTGGTGTGAGGTAGCTGGTACTTCGTGGCATAGTTGTGGTGCATGTAAGTTGGCCCACAAATAGCTGTTATCCCATTTTAAGGGATTTATTGCTCACACTGTATGAAGTGAGATAAGGTGAAATTTCGGTTTGTCTCACTCTTGAGACCTATATTTTGGACAGTGTTTACATTTCAAAATGCAGGAAAGAGCGGGTAGCTTATCTGGCCTTACCATCTGCTGACTCTGTTTGTGACACAGGGCAGAGGTGAACACTTTGGCACCTATATAATGAAAATTCTGGTTGTAGGCAAGGAAAAGGTCAGAGATTTCAGAGGGCGTTTAAGGCTTTCCACGAAGGAAATGTTTGTAATCAAATACCGTGTTTTTCTCATCCATGATTCACTAGCATGCGAAGTTTTTCCTTAAAACTTCTTTGATCCAAATTTCTGTTCAATTGTGTGTTCCTCTGTTTTCAAGGTCTTGAAACCGACATGATAAGAACTGGATTTGATTAAATTGATAAGTGATTTTGGAGACACCTATCTTGTTTTCCTCTTTAATGTTGCATCAGCTGTTTATGCATTTCATTTTTGAGGGTTTATCCTGTAAATGCGTGCGTCATGTTGACTACCTTGGAATATTATCTCCATTATCAGTGGCAATCATGAATCTTCATCATAACTTATTCAAGATGCCCCTTCTAACAAAATTGTCAAGCCAGGTGAAGGAAGGAGTTGGCCTGAAATTACTGTCTATGGTGAATAATCTTCAGGCACCAAAAAATCTTGTTTCCTTGCTTTGCTTTAAGCTGCAGTATTACATCGCGAATTGATGATCTTATGGATATAGACAAGCAGGAAAGGGAAGGAACCCTCTGGTAGACAACCTACGCAGATCATTTGTGTGTCATTGCTGCTTTGATTGA
This sequence comes from Capsicum rhomboideum, assembly GCA_031232105.1. Classification (NCBI taxonomy): domain Eukaryota; kingdom Viridiplantae; phylum Streptophyta; class Magnoliopsida; order Solanales; family Solanaceae; genus Capsicum; species Capsicum rhomboideum. Next base: position 8,369,894 of record CP124712.1, on the reverse strand, counting down.
CGTTATGCTAATAATTTGGAAGAATAGTTCAACATGGTTTTGAATGATTTATTTTGTCACCCTTAACAAAAGAATAGTTCAACATAGTCTTTAATATTCGTCTTTCTTCATTGATAAGATTCTTCTCTGGTCCACTCTCCTTGTCAGCTTGTCTACTTTGGGTAAAAGGAAAGAGACAAAATGTTTCTTTCCTTTGCTAGTTTGTCACTAACTACATTGCAAAAAATGTTGCTAAGCCCGTGTCGGATCCTCCAGAAATGAACTACTTTTGGAGGATCCGACACACACTTTGAGGTATTTTTGAAGAGTACGAGCAACATAGGTCACCACCCTGTGCACTGAGCTCTTGAAAATCCCACTATTCATGATCTGCAGGCTACAAAGACTTCTTAGAAACTCAAGATTTAGGCTGTGGCTAAAGTGGAGGAAGCAGGACGGAGGCGTGTCTATCCAAGTGTCCAAGAATGGCTATGCACTGCCAGCCTCTTCATCAGATGCCGTTAAATCCCAGAACAACTGAGGGAATTTCTGAATCTTGGTACGTCTGCATTTTTGTTGGAGACCTCTTGCTTTGGGATTCAATGAATGTATTATTAACAATCTTTGTGACAATTCAATATTCGAAATTGTAACTATGCTACAAGGACATGCTCATCCTGTTGTTTAATGTGAAGATTAAAGAGAAGCACTAATTCAACCTTGGAGTTGGGGTTAGATTTGAATTGTAAGACCATCAAAGGAACTATAAATATTTTGACCTGTAACGTCAACTGTCCTTTTGATAATTTAGGAACATTTGTGGTAGGAGAGTGACTTTTGATGAGATTACGTTCATTGTTATTGAATGCAAAAAGCACAGAAAAGCTCTAAGGTTCGTTGGGGCTTTAAGCGCAAATCTCAAATAAAGAGTGGCGTTAATGAAACAAGGCGCTAAGGGTGAAAAAAATACCAATATATATTTTTAGTCCAAGACTAATAATTATAAGCATGTAGTCTTGATAAAGTGAACTATCGTTTGTTTAGTGGAGCCTCTGGAAGAGGTTCATTGGCAAGGAAAAGTATGTCTTAGAACATTGATGACGACACTGAAGCACACATTAATTGAGGCGAAGCGTTCAACACGTTTTGAGCCTCGCTTTAGAGCTTAAGCATACCTTTGACAACACTGATTAAGAATGTAGTTTAGGATGGAAAATTCAGTTAACATTTATCTGTTTGTTGCTGGATAAGCTATTCTGTATCTCATGTATTTATATTTGAAGATGAGAGTATGTGTTCACTTATTTCTTCTGAAGAGAGTTACATTGCTAAAACAGAATCTGTGAACATGAATTTCTTATGCTTTAGCATGAAGTTTTTCTGTTAGTCATAATACTTGATTATCATGATGTTCTCTGATATCGTGTAAGTTCCCATACGGCAGTCATAATACTTGATTATCATGATGTTCTCTGATATCGTGTAAGTTCCCATACGGCATTGTTTTCTGCACATACTAGTAAACTTTAAGTAGACGAGCTAGTCTGAAGCACTAATTTGGTAATTCAACATCCGTACGAAAGCAAGCAAACATATTGGACAAAATAGTTAACAATGATGAACCATTGTTATACTGTCCAAGCTCATTGAGGAAAAAGGATAAGGAGATCAGATTTTGCATCTTCATCTTTGCTAGTAGAATGATTTAGTCTTTCGGGGAGCAAAGAGAAGAGAAGATGTATCAATATCTTCATAATTTGATGCATACATATGAGGTTCAGGTTCAAATTCTAGTGGAGTAGGTTATTTCTCCCCATCTGCCTATGCCTTGGAATAGCCGAGCTGCGCTCAAGCTTACTTAGACACCACTATCATCAAAGAATTTGATGCATACAACTGCAGCAACTGATTTTTACATGTCAAATACATTACACATGCATTCTTCAAATATGTTATCTAAATTTGGAACTTACGTCTTCTAACGTTAACACTTAATACTAACACAGTTTTGATCATTCTGTGCATTCCCCATGTGACATCTTTCTCGGCTAATTTTGTTAATTTGTTCCTAAACTATATATGTTCGAAGGTACCCTTTGCAGCAAGCATCTCATATAGTTAACAGATTCTTTTTTCCTGATCTACTCTTGAACCAGGGGTTTCCCCTGCAAAAATGAGATGCGAAAACTAAAGGATTTCTGGATTCATATTGGCTGCAAGCAATTGAGCTCGCATGCTTCTGGTAGTTGCTGTGTGATGCTTGGTTGCTTCACTGTCTTATCATTTCGTCCTAATGTACATAGTTCATTTTCTTTTTAAGCTACCAGATTGCTTTTGTCTTCTTCAATTTGTCGGAGGCTGCCTTATGATACTTGTCAGTGATCTAGTAGATAATACTGAGATCTATCTCATCATTTACAGTTAAAAAGCCTGTACCGACTACCAAGACTTATCTTTAGGCATCTTATTATGGTTCCTGAGTTGATATGTCTAACTTGTTTTGTCAGCTAAAGAGAACTTAATGTTGTTCATCTCATTTCATACAAAGTCTAAATCCCATATTCCCATAAAAAGCAATTGAGGTTTCCTATTTGCTCATGCAAAAGAATTGCTATTGCGCTTTATGCTGCAGTCAAGTGGTTGGGACATATGAGTAACAATTAGAGATCCCAAGTTTTAATTCAGCTACAACAATAGATGTGTGCAAATTTATTTCAACCTTGGTGGGTAGGTTTATCCAACGCTTAATCTTGCAGGTTGTTGCAGTCTGCTCGTGGATTTATTGAGGTGCACCCTAGATGGCCTGAGCACTACTCCACAAAAATGTATTTTTATACTTTATGTCTAAGTCGAGTTTTAAGAATTTTCACATCCTAGTAGTGATGTGCATAACTTGGTTGATGGCTGTGACAATACTACTACAACAACTAATTTATATGTATCAAATACAATATACATGCATTCTTCAAATATGGTATCTGAACTTGGAACTTACTACTTCTCACATTAACACTTAACACTACAATAACAACAACAACAACAACAACATATTCAGAGTTATTCCACAAGTGGGGTCTTGGGAGGGTAGTGTGTACGCAAATGTAGGAGAGAAAAACAGATTATGACAAAGCAAAGAGAGAGCAGATGAGCTAGGTTAAGTTACGTCTTTATTGAAATAATCACGGCCATAACTGAAAATGCTTAACAAAAGGAGTAAAATAAGCTTTCATTATCTTCAACAACTATAGCCTAAAAATTAGCAACTGAAATAAATCAGATTCTGCAACATTGCAGCCTTATTTATTCCAACCTAATCCTACTTTTAAGCTGTATTTTGAATTATAGCAGAAAGTGCAACTAATCCCCAGCTTTTGAGGCACTTGTCTTAACAGCAAACCTTACCCCTACCTCCTGTTTCTGATAGACCCTCAACTCAATAAAAAACATAACAAAGCAGTCTGGGAAAAGGAATACCAGAAGTGTAGAAGCTACGACAATTTACTAAAGATAACATGACAAAGCATTCTGAAGAAAAGGAACAGTGTCTGCAACAAAATAATACTATAATTGAAGTACAAGAAATAACAGATAGTAATAGAAATCGAAGAACAAGAAACTACAAGAGCAATGCTACAATTACTAGTATGTAAGGTTAAGAGACACAACACTCAACTACCTACCGGCCTTATACCCTAATCTATGTCCATTTACTAAAGATAACATGACAAAGCATTCTGAAGAAAAGGAACAGTAGCTGCAACAAAATAATACTATAATTGAAGTACAAGAAATAACAAATAGTAATAGAAATCGAAGAACAAGAAACTACAAGAGCAATTGTACAATTACTAGTATGTAAGGTTAAGAGACACAACACTCAACTACCTACCGGCCTTATACCCTAATCTATGTCCTCTATAGCCTCCTGTTATGATCCTATTGCAAGGTATGGGACTTGAGTCCCACATCGGTTAAATGGGAAGCTGATGTGGGGCTTATATAGCCTTGGGCTCTCCCATCTTAATAGCTAGCTTTTGGGGTGTGGTTCTCCTAAGGTTGTATCACCTCCTATCTAAGATCTTGTCCTCGGTAAGCTGAAGTTGAGCCATGTCCTGTCTAATCACTTCTCTCCCCTTACTTCTTCGGCCTACCTCTACCTCTCCTGACACCATCCATAGCCTACTCCAAATTGGGACATTCGTGCATCTCCGCTTCACATGCCCAAACCATCTCAATCTCGATTCCTCTCTTATTGCATCTTATCCTCCACCGATTCTTTAGCCTATCCAAAGCTTGGGCAGCTTCGGCCTTTGCTGACAGAGCGTCCTTGACCCTATTTTCGGCGTTAATCCTGGCTATATCGGCGGCATTGTGGACAGACTCAGAAACAATGGTAGCAGCGGCAACCAATTGTTTAGCCAAATTGAGGTTGATTTCAATGGCGTTATCATGATTGGGAGTAGCAGAGAAGAAAGTGAAATTAGGGTTAGAACAAGGAGGGCACAAGTAACCTTGGGAGGAGGAAGCAGCATCATGGATGCAAGAGAGGTGTGAGATAGAGGTGCATTTTGAGCATCGGAGACAGAGGTGAGGGGGAGGAGGGTTGTGGAGGAAGATATCAAAGCAGATAGGGCAGAAGGAACCGGGGTGGGAGTCGAGTACGCAGGTGGTGCAAAGATGGCGGTAGACACCTCTGTAAGGGAGACGGTGGAGGATGAAGGGGCGTTTGACGAAGCAAACCGCGCATTCGCGGCCTTCCGATGGCTGCTTCTCCATTTGTTGCGGCATCAGAATAAGCAATTTTCTCTAACCCTAATCACTAGGGATTAGTAAATATGTAAGTATGGGAGTGCAGATATAGTAAATTTTGCAAAGTAGTGCCTTAATTTTGAACAAGTGAGGGTCAGTTTTCAAACATCTCAACTAATCTCACGCGATATTTATTACTCCATCTGTCTCAGTATGAGTTAGTTTGATTTGGCAAGGAATTTAAGAAAGACTTTTGAAACTTGTGGTCTAAAATAAATGATAAATGTTTGACATTTTAAAATTAAATTGTTACTGAAGATAGAAATGCGTCATTCTTTTTTTGGATGATTGAAAAGGAAAGTGAGTCATATAAATTGGGACAAGAAGTACCTTTATCAACCCAAATATTAAGTAATTTTATTCACCGAAACTTGACTAGATAAAAGGAATTCATTTAATATTTTTGCTTACATCTGAAATTTGATAATATCGATTTACTTTGGCGTACTATAATTTGAAATGTAAGATAAGTTTGTATATCCAATGTTCTAGTATTAGGTGGCTTTCATAATATCATAAGACACAAAAAATTTTAAAACAGGAAGGTAAATATAAAGTACATTCACATTATTAGGAGTACTCCACTTTTACATAACAATTTTGTCGCATTTAAATGCATTATTCACACATAAATGATGAACTTAATTACAATGATAGCCTAAAAACATGCACTTATGGGGTAGCAAGAGGCTAGCTTATCTGACCTTACCAGTTGCTGACTCTGTTTTTGATACAGGGCAGAGGTGAACACTTTGGCACCTATATAATGAAAATTATGGATGTAGGCAAGGAAAAGGTCAGAGAGATTTCAGAGGGCGTTTAAGGCTTTCCACGAAGAAAATGTTTTGTAATCAAATACCATGTTTTTTTCATCCATGATTCACTAGCATGCGAAGTTTTGCCTTGAAACTTCTTTGATCCAAATTTCTGTTCGATTGGTGTTTCTCTGTTTTCAAGGTCTTGAAACCGACATTATAAGAACTGGATTTGATTTAATTGATCAGTGATTTTGGAGACACCTATCTTTTTGCCTCTTTAATGTTGCATCAGCTGTTTATGCATTTCATTTTTGAGGGTTTATCCCGTAAATGCATGCTTCATGTTGACTACCTCGGAATATTATCTCCATTATCAGTGGTAATCATGAATCTTCATCATAACTTATTCAAGATGCCTCTTCTAACATAATTGTCAAGCCAGGTGAAGGAAGGAGTTGGCCTGAAATCACTGTCTATGCTATGGTGAATAATCTTCAGGCACCAAAAAATCTTGTTTTCTTGCTTTGCTTTAAGCTGCAGTATTGCATCGCAAACTGATGATCTTACGGATATGGACAAGCAGGAAAGGGAAGGAATCCTCTGGTAGACAACCTACACAGATCATTTTTATGTCATTGCTGCTTTGATTGACGTTCTTCCTTACTAATAATTTGGAAGAATAGTTCAACATGGTTTTGCATGATTTATTTTGTCCCCCTTAAAAGAAGAATAGTTCAACATAGTCTTTAATATTCGTCTTTCTTCATTGATAAGATGCTTTTCTGGTCCACTCTCCTTGTCAGCTTGTTTACTTTCGGCAAAAGGAAAGAGCCAAAATGTTTCTTTCCACTGCTAGTTTGTCACCAACTACATTGCTTTCAGGCTCTCCAAAAATGTTGCTAAGCCCGTGTCGGATCCTCCAGAAATGAACTACTTTTGGAGGATCCGACACACAACAACAACAACAACAACTACAACAACATACCCAGTGTATTCCCACACACACAGAGGTATTTTTGAAGAGTACGAGCAACATAGGTCACCACCCTGTGCACTGAGCTCTTGAAAATCTCACTATTCATGATCTGCAGGCTACAAATACTTCTTAGAAATTCAAGATTTAGGCTATCACTAAGGTGGAGGAAGCAGGATGGAGGCGTGTCTAACCAAGTTGCCCAAGAATGGCTATGCACTGCCAGCCTCTTCATCAGATGCCGTTAAATCCCAGAATAACTGAGGGAATTCCTGAATCTTGGTATGTCTGCATTTTTTTGGTGACCTCTTGCTTTGGGATTCAATAAATGTATTATTAACAATCTTTGTGACAATTCAATATTAGAAATTGTAACTATGCTACAAGGACATGCTCATCCTGTTGTTTAATGTGAAGATTAAAGAGAAGCACTAATTCAACCTTGGAGTTGGGGTTAGATTTGAGTTGTAAGACCATCAAAGGAACTATAAATATTTTGACCTGTAACGTCAACTGTCCTTTTGATATTTTAGGAACATTTGTGGTAGGAGAGTGACTTTTGATGCGATTACGTTCATTGTTATTGAATGCAATAAGCGCAGAAAAGCTCTAAGGTCAGTTGGGGCTTTAATCGCAAAACTCAAATAAAGTGTGGGCTTTAATGAAACAAGGCGCTAAGGGAGAAAAAAAATACCAATATATATGTTTAGTCCAAGACTAATAATTATAAGCATGTAGTCATGATAAAGTGAAATATCAATTGTTTAGTGGAGCCTCTGGAAGAGGTTCAATGGCAAGGAAAAGTATGTCTTAGAACATTGATGACGACAGTGAAGCACACATTAATTGAGGCGAAGCGCTAAACACGTTTTGGGCTCGCTTTAGGGCTTAAGCGTGCCTTTGACAACACTGATTACATTTTAGATGTTGAAGAATGTAGTTTAGGATGGAAAATTCAGTTAACATTTATCTGTTTGTTGCTGGATAAGCTATTCTGTATCTCATGTATTTATATTTGAAGATGAGAGTATGTGTTCACTTATTTCTTCTGAAGAGAGTTACATTGCTAAAACAGAATCTGTGAGCATGAATTTCTTATGCTTTAGCATGAAGTTTTTCTGTTAGTCATGAATACTTGATTATCATAATGGTCTCTGATCTCGTATAAGTTCCCATATGGCATTGTTTACTGCACATACTAGTAAACTTTAAGTAGACGAGCTAGTCTGAAGCACTAGTTTTGTAATTCAATATCCGTATGAAGGCAAGCAAACATGTTGGGCGAAATAGTTAACAATGATAAACCATTGTTATAATGTCCATGCTCATTGAGGAAAAAGGATAAGGAGATCAGATTTTGCATCCTCATCTTTGCTAGTAAAAAGATTTAGTCTTTTGGGGAGCAAAGAGAAGAGAAGATGTATCAATATCTTCAAAATTTGATGCATACATATGAGATTCAGGTTCAAATTCTAGCGGACTAGGTTATTTCTCCCCGTCTGCCTATGCCTTAGAATATCCGAGCTGCGTGCAAGCTTACTCAGACACCACTATCATAAAAGAATTTGATGCATACAACTGCAACAACTAATTTATACTTGTCAAATACATTACACATGCATTTTTCAAATATGTTATCTAAATTTGGAACTTACGTCTTCTAACATTAACACTTAATACTAACAGAGTTTTGATCATTCTATGCATTCCCAATGTGACATCTTTCTCGGCTAAGTTTGTTAATTTGTTCCTAAACTATATATGTTCAAAGGTACCCTTAGCAGCAAGCATCTCATATAGTGACATCTCATATAATTTATATGTATCAAATACAGTACACATGCGTTCTTCAACTATGGTATCTGAATTTGGAACTTACCATTTCTCACATTAACACTTAACACTACAATAGCAGCAGCAACAACAACAACAACAACATACTCAGTGTAATTCCACGAGTGGGGTCTTGGGAGGGTAGTGTGTACGCAAACCTTACCCTACCTCCTGTTTCCGGTAGAACCTTAGCTTAAGAAAAAACATAACAAAGCAGTCCGGGAAAAGGAATACCAGAAGTGTAGAAGCCACAACAAAATACTAAAGATAACATGACAAAGCATTCTGAAAAAAAGGAACAGTGTCTGCAACAAAATAATACTATAATTGAAGAACAAGAAACTACAAGAGTATTGCTACATATACTAGCATGTAAGGTTAAGGGACACAACACTCAACTACCTACTAGCCTTATACCCTAATTTTGTCCTCCGTAGCCTCCTAACTAAGATCTTGTCCTTGGTAAGCTGAAGTTGAGCCATGTTTTGTCTAATCACCTGTCTTCCCAATACTTCTTCAGCTTACCTCTACCCTACCTCTCCTGAAATCATCCATATCCAACCTCTCACACCTCCGAATTGGGACATCCGTGCATTTCCTCTTCACATGCCCGAACCATCACTGTCTCGCTTCCTCGCTTCCTGCATCTTATCCTCCACCGAGGCCACTCTCCCACCTTGACTCGGATATCTCCATTTCTAATCTTATTTCTCCTGCTAAGCCCCTATATCCATCTCAACATCCTCATTTCCACAACTTTCATTTCTGAACGTTAGAGTTCTTGACTGGCCAATTCTCCGCCTCATACAACATAGTTGGTCTAACCATAATCACCACACTATAGTTGGTGGCACCTTCTTATCACGCAAGACCCTAGATGCGAGCCTCCATTTCTCCAGACTACACGAATACGATGTGTGACATCATGGTCAATCTCGCCCAACCTTGGATAATAAACCCAAGATGTGGCAAAGAGAACTCCCAAGAGAAAATATATAATTTGAGCACCATATTGAAATCAAAGACTGATAAAACTTGACAGTAAAAATGTAAAATGAAAGAGATGCATTAACAATAAGCTAGATAGAGTTGAATGAAGTTGCAAGATTCCAACAGCCACACAACAGAAAAAGAAAAACCTTATATAACATTGTTTTAGAATTGAAACTACTTAAGCTAATCATCTAAGGTATCACAGTCATTTGGATCTGAAGCTTAAGAGGATCATCCTTTTGCTTCATGTATCCTGTGTTCTCTTGTATCGTTTACCTGAAGTATCAGGAACAAGTGTGGGCAGATTCTTTAGCCTATTCGAAGTTTGGACAGCTTCGGCCTTAGCTGACAGAGCTTCCTTGACCCTATTTTCAGCGTTAATCCAGGCCATATCGGAAGCACTGTGGATAGACTCAGAAGCAATGGTAGCAGCAGCAACCAGCTGTTTAGCCAAATGACGGTTGATTTGAATGGTGTTGTCATGATTGGGAGTAACATAGAAGAAAGTAAAATTAGGGTTAGAACAAGGAGGGCACAAGTAACCTTGGGAGGAGGAAGCAACATCAGGGACGCAAGGGAGGTGTGAGATAGAGGTGCATTTTGAGCATCGGAGACAGAGATGAGGGGGAGGGGGGTTGTGGAGGAAGACATCGAAGCAGACAGGACAGAAGGAACCGGGGTGGGAGTCCAGTACGCAGGCGGTGCAAAGATGTCGATAGACACCTCTGTAGGGGAGACAGTGGAGGATGAAGGGGCGTTTGACGAAGCAAACCGCGCATTCGCGGCCTTCCGATGGCTGCTCCTCCATTTGCTGCGGCATCAGAACAAGCAATTTTCTCTAACCCTAATGGCCCATCGTAATCTCACGTTTATTTATATGGATTGATATGGGAAACTTGTTGAGATTCTAAGTATCCAACCCCCTCCTTTGCTCTTTTATTTTCTCTGCATGCCTTAATGCCTTCATGACTGATTGATATAAATACTTATTTCCTTTTTTACATGGAAATCATTAACACATAACACTCATACTTGCAATTTGGGAAATTTTTTAAGAGAGTTGTCACTATTAATATATAACTCATTCAATTGTCATACTTGCAATTTGGGAAATTCAAGTTCCACTAATATTTGGCTGAGCTGTCTTTGTAACGTCTGTGATGTTTGAAGGGTTCCATATCAAGGTGTGAAAATTTGAGTTTTAGATACCTTCATTAATGAATCTTGACTATTATTTATCTTTCCTTATTAACTTGCTCTCATATATCTGGAGAGAAAATGGGCCTCTCATGATGGGATATGGAATTAACTAGACAAATCTTTGAGGCCTATTATTTATAATCCTTTCATAAAGACCTAGTCCTACTATTGTAGAAGTTTAAAATAGTGGAGGGAACTAGAATGGAAGGTAAAGGATACTGAGTAGCACATGCATGGTAGTTTTGTTCCACTAGATGTCATTACTTAATGGATACTCTCATCTTGACTTTACTAAATTTATTATGTATACATCCGCTATGAGACATTTAGGGTCAAGTAACCATATTTCTTTTAGTTTAATTGATGATTTCTCCTTGGTTTTAATAGAGATTGTGAGATGAAATTTAATATTTGCCCATGTAAGAAAATTAAATAGTGAATATGTAAGAAAATGTTGCATCTATTACATTTGACTTGGAACTGGCACATGCTCCAGATTGCAAGCTTTACCAGAACACTGTCACTCCAAGATGCATGTTCAGTTTCATTTCTTTTTTCGTTTCTTAAATCTTGCAGAAAAGACCAAAGTAAAAATGGAATACCTTGTCTGGGGGATCCTTTTTTGGAGAGGAGATAGGAAGGAGTTGGAGAATGTGAATTTTAAAATTAAACTAAATCATTGTTTGATCAGTTATGTAGTTCAATAGTATAGATTATTGTTTGTTTATTTATATTGGATTGAGTTTCTTTTGTACTTTGAGCGTTGCCTCACTTGTCCTTCCGTATTAGTAGTCGTAACTTTTCTCCTGTAGTTTCTTGTCCTATCTTACTATTTGTTGTTTCTTGTACTTTGATTATCATATTTTTTTTGTAGTTACTGTTTATGATTTGTCATGCTTTCTATCGTATTTTGTCATGGCTTCTTTACTTCCATTATTTCCTTTTCCATACTGCGTTGAACTATCTTTCCTTGATTTGAGGGTCTATAGGAAACAACCTCTCTACCTCAAAGGTAGGGGTAAGGTCTGCATATACTGTTAGCCTCCTTAAACCCCACTTTGTCGGATTACACTGGGTATGTTGTTGTTTGAAACAATCGGTGGATTGCGGTGTTTATTTAAATTTTTAAGTTACTTTATCTTGCCAAGAGGACATTTGATTATGAAGAAACTGTGAACGTGTACAGATGATTGTATAAATTGTATTAGTAAGGGAATAGAATACTTCCCTTTTGCTGATTTTCCCTGATTAGGGGCCTCACTAGCCTAGTTTATTAGAAAAGTTGCAGCTAGGTGTGGTATAGCTGGTCAATAAAAGAGGGATGAAAACAATGGGAGGTCAAGGTTCAAATCTCTGTCGAGGCAAAAAATGTTCGGTGATTTCTTTCCATCTGCCTAAGCCATGGTGTTACCTGGTACTTGTACTTCGTGGAAAATTTGAGGTGCGTGCAAGTTGGGACACACCACTATTATCCCAACTTCAAGGGATTTATTTGCTCACTGTGTGTGAAGTGAGATAGGGTAAAATTTTGTTTTTTCTCACTCCTAAGACCTATATTTTGGACCGATTTTTTCTTTATAACAGACTTAACATTTCAAGAGGAGGGTATAGAGGATGCTGGACAGATTTTAGAATTTGTAAAATCTTTATAGTCTTTTATTGTAGCTTGCCTTGGTTTTTGTTTGTTTTCAAATGTAAATCATTTTGTTGGTAGCCAGCATATCCTCAATGCTGAGGAATACAACATTACCATTCTCAAAAAAAAAAAACAAAAAAAAAAACAACAACAATTCAAGATGCACGAAGAAAGAATACATAACCTGTCTGACTTTGCTGGCTTGCCTGTGTTTGTGGCACAGGGATTTGAGAGTGGTTTAAGGCTTTCTACTAAGTAAATGTTTTATAGTCGAATATCATGCTTTTTCAATCCATGATCCACTAGTATGCAAATGTGTGCCTTAAACATATTTAAATCAAAATTCTATCCGATTGTGTGTTTCTCTGTTTCCAAGGTCTTGATACCGACGTTATAAGAACTGGATTTGATTAAATTGATTAGTGATTTTTGAGGCACCTATCTTTTTTGCCTCTTTAATGTTGCATCAGCTGTTTATGCATTTCATTTGTGGGTGTATCCCACGAATGCATGTGTCATGTTGACTGCCTGGGAATATTATCAGCATTATCAGTTGCATTCATGAATCTTCATCATACCTTACTCAAGATACCTCTTCCAGTATTAGACAGTATCAAGGTCTCCTAACATATTCTCAAGCCAGGTCAACGGAAGCAGTTGGCCTGAAATTTACCCTCTTCTATGGTGAATAATCTTCAGACACTAAATTCTCTTGTTTTCTTGCTTGCTTTAAGCTGCAGTATTGCAGCGCGAAACTTAAAAGAGTACAGCTGATGAACTTATGGATATGGACAAGCAGGGAAGGGAAGGAACCCTCTGGCAGACAAGCTACACAGATCATTGGTATATCATTGCTGCTTTAATTGACGTTCTTCCTTGCTAATAGTTTGGAAGAATAGTTCAACATAGTTTTGAATGATTATTTTTGTTACCTTTCACAAAAAAATACCTGTTGAGCATAGTTTTTAATATTCTTTTATAGTCTTGGTCTTTTTTCATTGATAAGATGCTTTCTTATCCTAGCAGGCTGGATAGTTTCAGTCATAGCTATAGCTAAAGCATCTCTAGCTGGAGATCAAGTTTTTTCGTGTTTTTAGCTGTGTTTTCCATGAAAAGACCACGGGAACAAATACAAGTTGCCTGATTTTATTTTATTTTTTCGTCAAGGTTTGATCTTTTTAGCAGCCGGATATTGGCTGGCCATTATTACTCTTTACTTTTTGGTTAAACATTGACAAGATGGTAACAACGGTGCATCTTTAGCAAGAAACGTTCAACATTGGAAGATATACATTTAAACATAGCTGAAGATTTGTTCGTTTTTTGGAGGGTTTGATGGATGAAAAGACTATTTTCTGTGGGTTTTTGATTTCCTGGCATTAAGTGTAACTACTACCTTGCTGTCATTTTTTTCCTACAACCCTATTCCAAAAGTTTTTCTCTTGAGCCGAGGGTCTATGAGAAATAACCTCTCTACCCCACAAAGGTAGGGGTAAGATTTGCGTACATCCTCCCTTCCCCAGACCCAATTGTGGGACCACCGGTATGCTGTTGTTGTTCTCATTAAGTGTAACTACTTAGTTCTGTTCAAAAAAGTGTAACTAAGTCAAGGGCAATCGTCCATGAGTAGTGATTTATGTCATAAATGTGGGATAAATGAATCCTGAAGACTTGAACAGCCTTCGAGGGAAAAGAAAGGGCGTGGCAATGGGGGTAATGAAGCTGATTGCAAGAAGAAAATTTTGGCTGTCAAGTTATTCTCACATGAAAGTATATTGTTCACGTTATTGCATAGGATTGGTGCGTTACATCATACAACTAGCGCTGTGCAAAGTGCGAAAAGATGAGAGTAAGACGCTAAGGGGTCGTTTGGTAGAGTGTATAAGAATAGTACTGATTGATTGGTCTTTTTCCTTGCTGGTAGTAGTGGAAGTAAGTTGCAGTATAATCCTTCACGGTCTTGAACAATTTTGGTCTTTTATCATCAATTAGTTCCTCAACAGGCTCGATCTTGCTCCCGGATTCTGGGCTACAGAAAATAGCCAAAGTGATCCTCTCCGTCTCTGAGTTTGTCACAGCTCTGTGCACTGGGCTCTTAAGAAGTCCGTTAAATAGTAGACATTGTCATCAAGACTAGAGAACAGAAGTTCTTTCAAACTTGTTCTGAAAAACAATTTTCTTGAGCGAGGGTCTATCGGAAACAACCTCTCTACCCCACAAAGGTAGGGGTAAGGTCTGCGTACACGCCACCTCCCCAGACCCAACTTGTGGGACTAGGATCATCTTAGTACCTCTACTAAATCTCCAATGTTGACAAGAAGAGAATAAGGCATGATGGGAACTCGGTACCATTTGTCGTCTTTCAGTATTTGAAGACCACCAACTTCTTTATCTTGTAAGAGAATGGTAATGGCCGATCCATCCGCATGGGGTTTGAGGCCATGAACAAGTTTAGGCCTCGGACATGGAGGATAAAAGTTAAATCTTGCATGCATTACTGGCCTTTCTCCATACTGTCTCAGAAATCGATCATCCGGTAAGTTCAAAGGCCTTGCTATAGACTTGAGGAGTTCCTCTGCAATCAGTTTTAATCTTCTGCTATATTCTTCTAAAATTACCCTTTGAGAGAAAAAGATACAGCTTGCCAATATTATGCATTGAAATTTAAACATTTTGCTGTACTTTGAACATTGTATTAATTAAGTTGTTATTTCCAAAATGTAAAGACAGAAAATACTCAAAATACCTAAATGACTTTGGATTTTCAGGCCAATACTTGAGCTTTCGCTCGTCTTCTGGATGAACCAGGAGTAACAGTCTGTCACTCCAATTATGATCAGACAGAACAATGTCATTTCCATATCCGTCAATATCATCTGCCACTCTGCCATATTTTTGCTTCTCTTCCATTGAAAGTCAAAAAATTGTCTCGAAACTTTGCGCACTTCATCAATGAGGGATTCTTCAATTCCATTGTTTATTGCCTGTAACTTTATACCTTCTCTTAGAATGCCAAAAGTACTCGAAAGAGCTGTGACTAAGGGATTCTCGTGTTTGATTGGTCAAAATGTTCGGAAAAACATTTTCTCTAGGAAAACAAGTTTCTTAAAACTGAGGAAAATGACTTCCCTAATAGAAGTAGGGAACACAAGTTTCATAACTGACATTCCGAGTTCATTGTCTTCTTCCCACCCACCCAATGCCCCAACCCCACCCCTTCACCATCCCACTTCTGGCTCTCCCCGCCCCGTTGTACCCCATTAATGTTGTAAGATTACATATAAATGCTCTTGGGATGATATTGTTTTGTAACTTACCGAACACTAGAAAATAAGTAAGAACCCACTTATTTGCCAAGAAAATATTTTCCTTCATACCAAACACACCCTAAAGATGCATTTTCGCAATATACAACTCTTGGGTGCAAAAAGTATCATGTTATGGAGAATGAGACTTGAGTTAAATACTCAAACCTGAAAGCAACCCCATGAGCTAAGGGCTGATTTAAGTTTTTCGAGTTCCTCTCTGCCACAAGCTGATGAAGATGTCAAGACCTTCATATCAATGACCCGTATGTCCATAATTGGAACATCATCATCTATGGTTCCATAGTGAAAATCTTTGCATACATATTTATCTGGTATTTCATCACCATCTTTCACAATCTCTTGAACTGGTTTGCAACCTATATCTGCTGTAATTGGAGATAGTCCAGCCATATCGTGTGAATATAGTAAGAGTTTTGCAGATATATAAGGAAGTATTGTTCTAAGAATTCTGTGTCCTCTTGTTTTATACTCCCTCGGTTTCAATTCATTTGTCTAGTTTGACTTGACACGAAGTTTAAGAAAGTAAAGAATACTTTTGAATCTCGTGGTCTTAAACATGTCATGTGGAAAGTTAGAATTAAGGAGTTGCCAAAAAAGGAAAGAGACATTCTTTTTGACATGGACTAAAAAAAAATGTACGACAAACAAATTGAAACGGAGGGAGTATTAATGATCTCATCTCATCAAGATGAGATGGACATGTTGTTTCTTATTGCTAAATGTGGCAACTCATTTATGAATTGCAACATCAAGGAAGAAGTTCACATGCTAGGCTGACAAATATGGCAGTATGTGCATCAGCTGATAAACTTATGTAGTGGATATGTATCTAGGAGGTGTATCAGGCTTCTTTACAAGTGCTACAGCCAAAAGATACCTGCTTCTGGATAAATGGTGTGAAATTTGAGGGAGTATATAATTTTGAAATGACCATATTGACCGTGATGGAGCGGAATGGATACTGAGAATTCATATAGTCAAATTCCTATTAGTTGGCATTGGGGCGCGGTTGATTGATTGATGCAGGAGTTGTTACCGGTCTGAGGTGCTCTAAGTTCCAAATTAGTAGTAATGTTATAAACTTGGTGACAGATTAAACTATGCTAAGTATAGTTGTAGCAAATAAAACACTTGTTATAAAAAGTATAGGATTGTAATTTAAGTTTCTGTTTTATTTAACCATTTGATATTCGAAATTTGAGACCTCTGGTTTTATCTGGATGGTGGGATTCGT
Organism: Capsicum rhomboideum; assembly: GCA_031232105.1. NCBI lineage: Eukaryota > Viridiplantae > Streptophyta > Magnoliopsida > Solanales > Solanaceae > Capsicum > Capsicum rhomboideum. The sequence goes on along the minus strand of CP124712.1, from coordinate 8,353,150 downwards.
ATATTTATAGCCATTTTATCTTTCTTTGAGTTCGGGTATCAGAGAGAGGCGGACTCTGGATTTGAGAGTAGTATTGATATGTGGCTTCAATAATGTTGGGAACTTTTTTTTTGCACAGATGCTGGCGTGGAAATACAACCCAAGTCTGCACACTAAAGGATCATTGGCTGGCCATTAGCTACCATAGTGAAATCTTATTACTCTTTAACATTGACAAGATGGTAAAAACGGTGCATCTTTAACAAGAAACAATCAACATTGAAAGATATACATTTAAACATAGTTGAAGATTTGTTAGTTTTTTGGAGGGTTTGATGGATGAAAAAACTTTATTTTCTGTGGGTTTTTCATTTCCTGGCATTAAGTGTAACTACCTTCTTGCTGTCATTTTTTTCCCACAACCCTACTTCGAATCTCTTAAGCCGAGGGTCTATGAGAAATAGCCTCTCTACCCCACAAAGGTAGGGGTAAGGTCTGCGTACATTCTACCCTCCCCAGACCCACTACATTGGGTATGTTGTTGTTGGAATTAAGTGTAACTACTTAGTCAAGGGAAATCATCCATGAGTAGTAATTTAGGTCATAAATGTGGAATAAATGAAGAATCCTGAAGACTTGAACAGCCTTCGAGGGAAAAGAAAGGGCGTGGCAATGGGGGTAATGAAGGTGATTGCAAGAAGGAAATTTTGGGGGGCTTGACTAGTCAGGTTATTCTCATATGAAAGTATATTGTTCATGTTATTGCATAGGATTGATGAGTTACATCATACAACTAGCACTGTGCAAAGTGCGAAAAGATGAGAGTGACACACTACATACTTCAGATTTTCACAGCATCGATTGGTCTTTTTCCTTGCTGGAGGTATTGGAAGTAAGTTGCAGTATAATCCTTCACTGTCTTGAATAATCTTGGTCTTTTATCATCAATTAGATCCTCAACTGGCTCGATCTCGCTCCCGGATTCTGGTCTACAGAACATAGCCAAAGTGATCCTCTCCTTCTCCGAGTTTGTCACAGCTCTGTGCACTGGGCTCTTAAGAAGTCCGTTACTCATTATCTGCAAAACAGTAGATATTGTTATCAAGACTAGAGAACAGAAGTTCTTCAAACTTGTTCTTCAAATCATTTTTTTTGAGTCGATGGTCTATCGGAAACAACCTCTCTACCCCACAAAGGTAGGGGTAAGGTCTGCGTACACCCCACCCTCCCCAAACCCCACTTGTGGGGACTATACTGCGTATGTTGTTGTTGTTATTGTACGAGAAAACAGAAGTTGAAGTGTATACTTAAAAAATGAGGATCATCTTAGTACCTCTACTAAATCTCCAATGTTGACAAGAAGAGAATAAGGCATGATGGGAACTCGGTACCATTTGTCGTCTTTCAGTATTTGAAGACCACCAACTTCTTTATCTTGTAAGAGAATGGTAATGGCCGATCCATCCGCATGGGGTTTGAGGCCATGAACAAGTTTAGGCCTCGGACATGGAGGATAAAAGTTAAATCTTGCTTGCATTACTGGCCTTTCTCCATACTGTCTCAGAAATCGATCATCCGGTAAGTTCAAAGACCTTGCTATAGACTTGAGGAGTTCCTCTGCTATCAGTTTTAATCTGCTGCTGTATTCTTCTAAAATTACCCTTTGAAAGAAAAAGAGACGAGTTGCTCAATATTATGCATTGAAGTTTAAACATTTTGTACTTTGAAAGTTGTATTAAGTTGCTGTTATTTCCAAAAGGTAAAAACAGTAATACTCAAAATACCTAAATGACTTTGGATTTTCAGGCTAATACTTGAGCTTTCACTCGTCATCTGGATGAACCCGGAGATACAGTCTGTCAGTCCAATCAAGAGTTTGATTTTCAGAAAAAACCATGTCATTTCCATATCCTTCAGTATCATCTGGTGCTCTGCCATATTTTTGCTTCTCTTCCATTGAAAGGTTAAAAAATTGTCTTGAAACTCTGCGCACTTCATCTATGAGGGATTCTTCAATTCCATTGTTTATTGCCTGTAACTTTATACCTTCTCTTAGGATGCCAATAGTACTCAAAAGAGCTCTGACTAAGGGTGTCTGGTTCGGAAAAATATTTTCTCTAGAAAAACAAGTTTCTTAAAACTGAAGAAATGACTTCCCTAATAGAAGTAGGGAACACAAGTTTCATAACTGACATTGCAAGTTCATCGTCTTCTTCCCAATGACCCACCCAATGCCATAACCCCACCCCTTCACCATCCCACTCCCGGCTCCCGCAACCCCCTCTCCCCACCCCATTGTACCCCATTAATGTTGTTAGATTACATATGAATGCTCTTGGCATGATATTTTTTTGTTTACTTACCGTACACTAAAAAATAAGTAAGAACCCACTAATTTGCCAAGAAAACATTTTCCTTCATACATAACACACCCTAAAGATGCATTTTCGCAATATACAAATCTTGGATGCAAAAAAAAAAGTATCATGTTACGGAGATTGAGACTTGAGTTATGTAAAATTAGATCTTGGGCCTAACTCACACTCCAAAAGCTAACTCATGAGAGGAGGATTGCCCAAGTCCATATAACCAAACCACCAGTCCATTCTGTTGGGGATAAACCCCGCCACAGAAATAATATTTGAGGTAATAACAGCGGAATAATAAAGTAGCACCGTGATACGATAATCAACAAAAGGAATAACAAGGACACAAAGATTTTAACGTGGAAACCCTTCTGAATAAGAAAAAAAACCACGGGCCCGAGAGGAGCAAAATAATCCACTATAATGAGGAATTTTACACTTTGTAGGTTCGAGTAAATACTCCAGGAACCACTACACACTCAAAAGAAATAACCCTCTTTTGATTTTTTTCACCTCACTATAATACCGCTCACACTTTCTATTTTTCCTCACATACTATTTTCTCACACTCTCTATGAGATGCTCTCCACAACTACTTCTTAGTTGTTGTTTTTGGGTGTGTTCCAAATGAGGAAATGATGCCTCCTATTTATAGGAAAGATGACCAACATATCATCCAATCAAAATGCTTGGATTTGTTGCAAGTTGTTGCAAGTTGTGCAACTTGACAATTTGCAAGTCTTGTTTGGATTGGCTGCAAGTTGTGCAACTTGACAATTTGCAAATCTTGCTTGGATTTATTGCAAGGTATGCAACTTGACAATTTGCAAATCTTGCTTGGATTTGGTGCAAGTTGTGCAACTTGGCAATTTACAAATCTACCGACAACAAGCTTATACAAGTTGACAAATTGTCACCTACCCAAAAACAAGTGTTGTTGCCCACAAGCTACTTGTATTTTATTATTCATTTTTATTTTCCTTTTCCATTAAATGGGTATGGACACTATCACAATCCCCAACCAATGTAGGAATTTTACCCTCTCTAGCATCACCTTCCCGCCCAGGGCCCAACTGGCGCATGGATCGGCAGCCCAAACGGGGATGGACCTGGCTCTAATACTATGTAAGTTTGGTACCAAAAATGTACACTTTATTCATTTGTAGAGCTGCAAACTTATAGTACAGGAAAAACAAATAAACAAAGAATCAGATCCCTTGATTCTAGGACATCTGAGAATCAAGGGATGATCTTATTTGGTCTAACTACCTAAACTGTCTACTAACATATTAGATCTGATTTTATCAGATTAATTAAGATCCTACAAAATCATATCTTATCATATTTAAATATTCAGAAATCAACAAGTTAAATACTCAAACCTGAAAGCAACCCCATGAGCTAAGGGCTGATTTAAGTTTTTCGAGTTCCTCTCTCCCACAAGCTGATGAAGATGTCAAGACCTTCAGATCAATGACTGGTATGTCCACAATTGGAACATCATCATCTATGGTTCCATAGTGAAAATCTTTGCATACATATTTATCTGGTATTTCATCACCACCTTTCACAATCTCTTGAACTGGTTTGCAACCTATATCTGCTGTAATTGGAGATAGTCCAGCCATATCATGTGACTATACTAAGAGTCTTGCAGATATTTAAATTTTCAATAATATTACTAATACTATAAATATACATCATTCATCTTACAATTGTTCTCAAGGAGTTTTCATATTTGAAAATGACCCATGAAGACATCATTACTTGTATTTGTAAATGCATCACACTTTATTTGACAAACTAAACAATCATCTAAATTTTGATCACCAACACTATTCTGCAATTCATCTTTTACAACAACAGGTAAAATTTTCTTAATCAATTTGAAAGTTTTTTTTAAAATAAAAATCTTTTCTATTTCATTAGAAAAATAATTTTGTTATTATCTAAATGAAAATTAATGATGGGGCACTACGATATTATATATATGTCACATATTATCAGTTAAAAAGTACATGAAGTTATTCTAATTTAATTTATAAAGCGAGATTAAGATAGAAAAAAACATAATTTTTACTTTTTTTTAGTTAACAGGATTTTAAAAGAAAAGAAATAAAAAAAGGGTTCTTTAAAATAATTCATTAATTAGGAAAAGAACATGTTTAAAAACAAAAGAAACATTATGTTTATTAGAAAAAGAGTATTTTTTTTGACCCAATTAAGTAAAAACAAAGACATTATTTTGGGTCCAACTGTTAATAGTAGGACATTTTTGGTCCACACTATTAACAATAAGAACATTTTTTAACTAAATTATTAGTGGAAGACCTTTTTTATTTAATTTCAAATAGTTTTAAAATATTTTTTGACACTTTTCTGTTAAACAAATAACTAATAAAAGATGAAACATTAATAAATTAAATAATTCAACAAGGAACTTGAATTTGCTATCTATTCAAGTTAATTTTTTTAAAAAAAAATGCTACCACCCAAATTCGATCCGGCATCACTGGGGCGGAAGTTTCGGCCTTCGCCAGTGGCACCGTAGCACCACTTGGTTGTCTAGGTGCCACTTTAGCTCTTTATCTACATTTTCTATTCATACACCTATATATACATAGGGTTTCACTCGAAGCTTGCGGGTGCCGTGGCACCCCCATGGGCCTATGTAGATCCGCCCCGGATAGTATTGTTATAAGAATTATGTGTCCTCTTGTTTTATACTCCCTCGGTTTTAATTCGTTTGTCTGGTTTGACTTGACACGAAGTTTAAGAAAGTAAAGAATATTTTTGAATCTCGTGGCCTTAAACATTATGTGGAAAGTTAGAATTAAGGAGTTGCCCAAAAAAGGAAAGAGACATTTTTTTTAACACGGATTAAAAAAGAAAGTAAAACAAACAAATTTAAACTGAGGGAGTATTAATGAGCTCATTTCATCAAAGTGAGATGTACATGTTGTTTCTTATTGCTAAATGTGGCAACTCATTTATGAATTGCAACATCAAGGAAGAAGTTCACATGCTAGGCTGACAAATATGGCAGTATGTGCATCAGCTGCTAAACTTATCCAGTGGATATGTATCTTGGAGGTGTATCAGGCTTCTTACAAGTGCTGCACAGCCAAATGATCCCTGCTTCTGGCTAAATGGTTTGAAATTTCAGGGAGTATATAATTTTTGAAATGACCATTTTGACCTTGATGGAGCAGAATGGATAATGAGAATTCATATAATCAAATTCCAATTAGTTGGCATTGAGGCGCGGTTGATTGATTGATACAGGAGTTGTTACCAATCTGAGGTTCTCTAAGTTCCAAATTAGTAATGTTACAAACTTGGTGCAAATTATAGTTGTAGCAAACAAAACACTTGTTATAAAAAGTAAAGGATTATAATTTAAGCTTCTGTTTTATTTAACTACTCATTTGATATTCAAAATTCGAGAGCTTTGGTCTTATCTGGATGGTGATCTTTCTTTGAGTTCGGGCATCAAGGAGAGGCGGACTCAGGATTTGAGAGTAGTGGGGCACTATAGATCTGTGGCTACAATAATGTTGGGAACTTTTTTTGCGCGGATGTTGGAGTTGGAATCAAACACAGGTCTGCCCACTAAAGGGTCATTTGTGCACCCTATGTCAATCAGTGCAACCATTCGACCTTCATGAATGAGGGTGTCAATCAAACTATATACCTCATATTTACGATATATATACATATATTTTTCTGAGGTTACCGGATGTATGTGACCCTTTTTCTATGCCACCAGACTCTTGAAAACGTTATTTATTATCTCCAAATAGCTAACTTAGTGATCGTCAAATTGATAAGAGGCAAATTTGCTTTTTAATCTTTCGAAGTGAAAACTTAAAACAAACAATTTTTCTTTCTGCAAGATTTCATAAACATGATATAGATTTTTAGCAGTCGGATATTGGCTGGCCATTAGCTATCATAGTGAAATCTTATTACTCTTTACTTTTTTGGTCAAACATTGACAAGATGGTAAAAACGGTGCATCTTTAACAAGAAACGATCAACATTGGAAGATATACATTTAAAAATAGTTGAAGATTTGTTCCTTTTTTGGAGGGTTTGATGGATGAAAAAGCTTTATTTTCTGTGGGTTTTTTTATTTCCTGGCATTAAGTGTAACTGCCTTCTTGCTGTCATTTTTTCCCCCTGCAACCCTACTTCGAAAGTTTTTCTCTTGAGCCGAGAGTCTATGAGAAATAGCCTCTGTACCCCACAAAGGTAGGGGTAAGGTTTGTGTACATCCTAACCCTCCCTAGACCCGCTACATTGGGTATGTTGTTGTTGGCATTAAGTGTAACTACTTAGTCAAGGGAAATCATCCATGAGTAATAATTTAGGTCATAAATGTGGAATAAATAAAGAATCCTGAAGACTGGAACAACCTTCGAGGGAAAAGAAAGGGTGGCAATGGGGGTAATGAAGGTGATTGCAAGAAGGAAATTTTGGACTTGACTAGTCAGGTTATTCTCATATGAAAGTATATTATTCACCTTATTGCATAGGATTTGATGAGTTACGTCATATAACTAGCGCTGTACAAAGTGCGAAAAGATGAGAGTAAGACACTGTATACTTTAGATTTTCACAGCATCAATCGGCCTTTTTCCTTGCTGGTAGTATTCGAAGTAAGTTGCAGTATAGTCCTTCACTGTCTTAAATAATTTTGGTCTTTTATCATCAATTAGCTCCTCAACAGGCTCGATCTCGCTCCCAGATTCTGGGCTACAAAACATAGCCAAAGTGATCCTCTCCTTCTCCGAGTTTGTCACAGCTCTGTGCACTGGGCTCTTAAGAAGTCCGTTACTCATTATCTGCAAAACAGTAGAGATTGTTATCAAGACTAGAGAACAGAAGTTCTTTTGAGCCGATGGTCTATCGGAAACAACCTCTCTACCCCCACAAAAGTAGGGGTAAGGTACCCCACAAAAGTAGGGGTAAGGTCTGCGTACAACCCGCCCTCCCCAGACCCCACTTGTGAGGACTATACTGAGTATGTTGTTGTTGTTATTGTACGAGATGACAGAAGTTGAAGTGTATTCTTAAAAATGAGGATCATCTTTAGTACCTCTACTTGATCTCCAATGTTGACAAGAAGAGAATAAGGCATGATGGGAACTCGGTACCATTTGTTGTCTTTCAGCATTTGAAGACCACCAACTTCTTTATCTTGTAAGAGAATGGTAATGGCCGATCCATCCGCATGGGGTTTGAGGCCATGAACAAGTTTAGGCCTCGGACATGGAGGATAAAAGTTAAATCTTGCTTGCATTACTGGCCTTTCTCCATACTGTCTCAGAAATCGATCATCCGGTAAGTTCAAAGACCTTGCTATAGATTTGAGTAGTTCCTCTGCTATCAGTTTTAATCTGCTGCTGTATTCTTCTAAAATTACCCTTTGAAAGAAAAAGAGACAAGTTGCTCAATATTACGCATTGAAGTTTAAACATTTTGTGCTTTGAACATTGTATTAAGTTTCTGATATTTCCAAAAGGTAAAAACAGTAATACTTAAAATACCTAAATGACTTTGGATTTTCAGGCCAATACTTGAGCTTCCGCTCGTCTTCTGGATGAACCAGGAGATACAGTCTGTCAGTCCAATCATGAGTTTGATTTTCAGAAAGAACCATGTCATTTCCATATCCTTCAGAATCATCCGATGCTCTGCGATATTTTTGCTTCTCTTCCATTGAAAGGTCAAAAAATTGTTTTGAAACTTTGTGCACTTCATCTATGAGGGATTCTTCCATTCCATTGTTTATTGCCTGTAACTTTATACCTTCTCTTAGAATGCCAAAAGTACTCGAAAGAGCTCTGAATAAGGGATTATCATGTCTGATTGGTCAAAATGTTAGGAAAAATATTTTCTCTAGGAAAATAAGTTTCTTAGAGCTGAGAAAATGACTTCCCTAATAGAAGTAGGGAACACAAGTTTCATAACTGACATTCCAAGTTCATCGTCTTCTTTCCACCCGCCCAATGCCCTAACCCCACCCCTTCATCCCACTCCCGGCTCCCGCTAACCCCTCTACCCACCCCATTGTACCCCACTAATGTTGTTAGATTATATATAAATGCTCTTGGCATGATATTTTCTTGTTTACTTACCGAACACTAGAAAATAAATAAGAACCCGCTTATTTGCCAAGAAAACATTTTCCTTCATACAGAACATACCCTAAAGATGCATTTTTTTGCAATATACAAATCTTGGATGCAAAAAGTATCATGTTATGCAGAGTGAGACTTGAGTTATGTAAAATTAGATCTTGCCCCTAACTCCCACCCTAAAATCTAGCTCATGAGGAAATTATTTTTTAAGTCCATATAACCAAACCATCAGTCTATTTCCCAATCAATGTGGAATTTTTACCCACTTTAACATCCCCTTCACATCCAGGGCCAACTGACGTATTGACCGGGAGCCCAAACGGGAATGGACCTGACTCTGATACTATATAAGTTTGGTACCAAAATTGTACACTTTATTCATCTGTAGAGCTGCAAACTTATAGCATAGGAAAAACGAGAAAATTGAGGAGGAGGTGATAAAAAAGTGTTGAAATTAAAATTGGTGACAAATTTGACCAACTCAAGTCAAATTTTTTGTTAATTAGTGATTAGTAAGTTGTTGCAAGTTACTGTAGCAACTTTCGAAGTTGCTGCAACAACTATCGAAGTTACTGCAAGTTGCTGCAACAACTTCGGTAATTGCTGCAGCAACGTCGGTAGTTGCTGCATGTCCTTAAAACTAATAACAAAATTGGCACCTCTATTCAATAATTAAAACTTATGTCACCTTTTTTTAATTTTCAAACTTTTTTATCACCCTTAATTAAAAATTTCAATCAGATCTCTTGATTCTAGAAGATCTGAGAATCAAGGGATGATTTTATTTGGTCTAACTACCTAAACCGTCTAATAACATATTAGATCTGATTTTATCAGATCAATTAAGATCCTACAAAATCAAATCTTATCATATTTAAATACCCAAACCTGAAAGCAACCCCATGAGCTAAGGGCTGATTTAAGTTTTTCGAGTTCCTCTCTCCCACAAGCTGATGAAGATGTCAAGACCTTCAGATCAACGACCGGTATGTCCACAATTGGAACATCATCATCTATGGTTCCATAGTGAAAATCTTTGCATACATATTCATCTGGTATTTCATCACCATCTTTCACCGTCTCTTGTACTGATTTGCAGCCTATATCTGCTGTAATTGGAGATAGTCCAGCCATATCATGTGAATATAGTAAGAGTCTGCAGATATACAAGGATAGTATTGTTATAAGAATTCTGTGTCCTCTTGTTTTATACTCCTTCCGTTTTAATTTGTTTGTCTAGTTTGACTTGACACAAAGTTTAAGAAAATAAAGAATACTTTTGAATCTCGTAGTCTTAAACATGTCATGTGAAAAATTAGAATTAAGGAGTTGTCAAAAAAAGGAAAGAAACATCCTTTTTGACACGGACTAAAATAGAAAGTAACACAAACAGTATTAATGAACTCATCTCATCAAAGGTGAGATGTACATGTTGTTTCTTATTGCTAAATGTGGCAACTCATATGAGTTGCCACATCAAGGAAGAAGTTCACAAACTAGGCTGCCACATATGGCAGTATGTGCATCAGCTGATAAACTTATCCACTGGATATGTATCTTGGAGGTGTGTCAGGCTCCTTACAAATGCTGCACAGCCAAATGATACCTGCTTCTGGCTAAATGGTTTGAAATTTCAGGGAGTATGTAATTTTTGAAATGACCATTTTGACCTTGACGGAGCAGAATGGATACTGACAATTCATATAGTCAAATTCAAATTCCAATTAGTTTGAGGCGCGGTTGATTGATTGATGGAGGAGTTGTTACCAGTCTGAGGTTCTCTAAGTTCTAAATTAGTAGTAATGTTATAAACTTGGTGACAGATTAAACTATGCTAAGTATAGTTGTAGCAAATAAAGCACTTGTTATAAAAAGTATAGGATTATAATTTAAGTTTCTGTTTTGTTTAACTATTTGATATTCGAAATTTGAGACCTCTGGTCTGATCTGATTGGTGGGAGCCGTATAATTATGGTCATTTTATCTTTCTTTGAGTTTGGGCATCAGAGAGAGGCGGACTCAAGATTGAAAACATTACTTCTGCAAATAGCTAGGTTAGTGATTAAGGGTGTCAAAAAAATATGAAAAATCGATCGAACCTAACAATACCGGACCGATTTATAGAATTTATTTAATATAACCGTGGACTTTTATTTAAGCTTATAACCGTTTCGAACAATTAGGGTGATTTTTTTTATTTATAAAAAACCAAAAAAAATCCTGAACCGAACCAAATAGCCTACATATATGCGATATATTTTATATATTACCAAATATGTTAAATTAATATATAATTATATGTTATGAAATATTTTTCAAATACAAAAAAAAATAATTTAAGCCAGGACTTTTGGGCCTTTAATCAATTGGATTAGTTTTAAAAGGAGATACCTCATACCCATATAACATTTTGATATACCACACAATTAGTTTATGGCAAAATGCCAAAACCTAGGCAGTACATACAACACACTCCTACTGAAAGATTGAAATTAACAAGGTTTAATATTCTTCATTCTTGGTGAAGAATGGAAGTATTTCTTCAGGAAGACACTCTCCACTCAAGCACTCACTTATATATTTTCATATTTCCTGTTTTTTATTTTAATTATTGAGTCAAATTATCTGATCTATTTTTTTTTTCAAAAAGTTTATTGATGTTTTCAAGTTTCACGTAATTGATAGTTAACATTTTAGTAGAACAACGAAATGTGTTTTTTCATTTATGCACTTTATTGAGTTGATTCCTTTGAATAATTTATTTTAGTAATGGTGTATTTTGAGGCAATCCTTTCAAAATAAAATAACCGAAAGTTTACCGAACTGAACGTATCGAAGAAAAACCGATGATTGGGATGGTTTTATAAACTCTAATTTTGGTTATACACTGTAAAATATCCAAAAAATTGAGATGGTATAATTTTTTAAAAATAACCGATCGAACCGTCCCATTGGCACCCCTATTAGTGATCATCCAATAGATAAGAGGCAAATTTGTTTTTTGATATTTTGAAATGAAAACTTAAAACAAACAATTTTTCTTTCTCCAAGATTTCACAAACTTATCCACAAACAAAAAACTCCACATAAATCTTTCCATTATCTACCAAAAAAAGAAACATAAATCTTTCCGTTAATTTGCGTCTTGCGATATGTTTTAAGATCATTTTATCTTATGTTTCGCACAACTTTTTGATTTCATGGTTAGCAATTTTAGTTTTAGTATGTGAGATAACAATTCAGAGATAAAATAATAAAAATGTCACATCTTTCCTTCTTCAAAGTTCTTCTCCAAAATTTTTAAGAAAGACAAGATTAAAATAGAAATAAAAGTTTATTCTTATTTATCCAACTTAAACAAAACACATAAACAAAGTCGCAGATGCCTTAGCTAAAGAAGGAGCAAGGAAAGGGACACCGGACAAAAGAAGCATTTTTGTAGTTCCTCCGTTGTATGTCACTGAAGCAGTGTGGACAGATATCCTAGAAACTATTTTGAAAGACAGGTCAATCTTTGTAATAGCCTAGCAGGACAATGCCTAGACACTTATATTTTTGTGCAAGATTAATCTGGTTTATTTATGTTTTATAAGCACTGCTTAACTATTTAGCTTTAGTTAATATATATCTCTGGTTACCCAAGAAAAAAAACACAAACTACCATATATCACAACTCTTTTATCAGAAATGTCTCTCTACCCAACAAAAATAAGAGTAAAATCTATGTATATACTACCCTCATCAAATCTTATTTATAGACATTACTTATGAAATTACATGAATAATAAATATTTTTTTTAGTCAAATAAATCATACATCTATCAATAAAAATATATTATTGAAAAAAGGAATATTCCTAAAATCAACCGGACCATATGTCAATTTGTGCAAGTTATTCATCCAGTGAGAAGCTTCCACGTGGCATTGGAAAGTCCAACAAATCAGATTTCCTCATTAATTTGGGGCCTCTAATTATTTAACTCCGTGGCAGTTCCAAGTTCTCACTCAAATAGGAGCGTGGAAAAGTTGAAAAAAAAATAAAATAAAATAAAATAAAATAAAATAAAATAAAAGGAAGTGGAATAAATAAATAAAGTAAAAAAAAAGAAGGGAATTTTTTTAAAAAATATATAGCTCAGCATAAAATATTATGTCACATATTCATATATAATATTATATTTGTGAAAAAGTATTATACATAATATGCCAATATATAAAGGATGCTTATAGACAAATATGACCTAAATTAGGTACAATATTATACTCCATCCATTTATTGATTTGGTTATAACTTGGTACGAAATTTAAGAAAGTAAAGAAGGATTTTGAATTTTATTATTTTAAATTAAAAATATTATAAAATGTATCAAAATATTATTTAATATTGAAATCTTAAATATGTCACATTAAAAATTAAACTAAAATTTGCCAAAATAAGAAAAGAGCCCTAAAAAAAAGTAAGACAAATAAAATAAAATAGAAATAATATAATTTAATTGCTAAAATTGCTGCCACATAAACATAATCGTTAGATCACTAAATTGACCTATGAAGATAACATCAAAATATAATATAAGACTGCATACAATAAATCTTTATTGTTTGACTCTTATCTAAACTTCATACATATTAAAAATTTAGTGCAACGAGTTGCCCTTATACTAGATGACATAAATATTTTATTCCAATAATTTTTCTCCCAATAGCCACATAGCCTAATTTTCCCAAAATAACAGAAAATTCATAGCAGCAAAATTAACCAAAGGAAATTGAGAAGTACCCTCTTTCTTGATTGATCTATATTAGAAATGCTGAGTTTAGAAGCAACACTATAATAGTATTTGAACTTCCTTTTCATATATTCAAGAAATCAAGAATTCTTGAAAAACCCAACAATGGCTAAACTAACAATAAGAGCAGAAAACACTAGTTTCTCCCATTTTCTACACTATAAAAACCATAAAGTTTCAATCTTTAACACTTCTTTAAGACCCCAAAGGTTCAATCTTTTATCCCAAAATCATATTTTGAAGTTGAGAGTTTCTTGTAGCATAACAGAGAGACAAAAAGAAGAAGCTGCAGAAAAGGAGAGAATAGTTAATGGGTTGAAAGTGAATGGTGAGTTGGGGAGCAAGAATGGGGGATTGGTTTCAACTTCTGGGGATGAAGAGGTTGGTTTTGAATGGAGTTGGCCACCATGGAAGAATTTGCCTCAGAGATATAAGTTGATTGGAACTACTTCACTTGCTTTTGTTATATGTAACATGGATAAGGTAATTGAATTCTTTTCATGTAGCATATTGTGAGGTTTTAAGGTAGTTGAGTTCTTTTCAACTAGCATATTGTGAGTTTTTAAAGGTAATTGAATTCTGTTCATATAGCATATTGTGAGATTTTAAGGTAATTGAATTCTTTTCATGTAGCTTATTGTGAGGTTTTAAGGTAATTGAATTCTTTTCATGTACTAACATATTGTGAGATTTTAAGGTAATTGACCTCTTTTCATGTAGCATATTGTGATTTTTTTAAAAGGTAATTGAATTCTTTTCATTTAACATATTGTGAGATTTTAGGGGTCGTTTGGTAGCTGGTTAGAGTTATGCAACTATTAGTAATACAAAGATTAGTTGTGAGGGATGATTTGTAAATTACAAACTAAACACCATATTAATTTTATACATGAATAACTTACCTCCTAACGAACTACCAAATGTGATATTACTTATGCAAGATTTAATACCTGCATAACTCATCTGGATAAGATAATTGAATTCTTTTCATGTCATGTAACTTATTGTAAGGTTTTAAGGTTAGAAACTGAGTTATTTGGTGCTTTGTGATATTTTTAATTTTATCCTCTGGAATGAGTGGAAACTAAGGGGGCGTTTGGCCATGAAAATTGTGAGTAGTTGAAAAAAGTAGTTTGGTTTTCAAAGTGAATAATGATATTTGAAAATTGGAGTTGTGTTTGGCCATGAATACAAATTGGAGTTGTTTTTGAATTTTATGAGTAATTTGGAGTGAAAAAGTGAAAACAGCTTTTGGGCGTTTTTCAAATTCCTGAAAGAAATTTTATGGCCAAACGTGTTTTCCGGAGTTCAACTCTTGAAAAAAGTAATCATGGCCAAACACCCCCATGGCTATGGATATAGAAGTGTGCTCAGCTCTTCCTTTTTAAATATTATTTATCAACTTGTAACTCATAATTGATGGATTACTGGTTTTTTGGTAAGTTGACTTAGAATTTGTTCTTGCTGAGAGCTTTCCACTATGATGTCAGTGTGGAAGTTAATTGTCATTTAACTTAGTGTTAAGAGCTAGAAAATTGGTATTGGGATGATTAATTAAGAAAGGAATCTTTTGCTAAATTGAATTACAAAAGTTCTTGCTGACAGCTGTCTCTGATGAGACACAGGGTGCAATAGTCAATATCGGGGTAGCTCAAGTTGTGGTGCAACCTTGAAGTATCATGACATATGTCGAGCATGCGAAATGGCATAACAAGCATAATTTTTTTGTTTCTTTCGAAGTATTCTTCTTTTACAATAATTGAAGTATTTGCGCTGATGTTTATTTTACTGAATAGGTCAATTTGAGTGTTGCCATTATTCCAATGTCGCATCAATTCGGGTGGAATTCATCAGTAGCTGGATTGGTCCAGTCTTCTTTCTTTTGGGGTTATGCATTAAGTCAATTGCCAGGCGGGTGGCTTTCGAAGATATTTGGTGGGAGGTAAGTTTTAGGATGTTCAAGTTTCTGGTGTTGTGGCATAGATAAGAATCATTCTAGTTTCTGATTGTTGGCCAGAAGTAAAGCATCGCATATATCCTTTTACAATTGGTGCAAAAGATCTTCCAAAACGACACGGGAGATAGAGCATGCCAAGTTGATCACTTCGCCACTCATCATGCTTATTGGAGATTTTTCTTTTGTTTGCAGTCGAGTTCTTGAAGTTGGAGTATTGGTCTGGTCTCTGGCAACAATGTTAGTTCCCTATCTTGCAGGGTTTATGCCTGCACTCATCTTTTCAAGAATCTTGGTAATTTGGTCTTTAACTTTTCCTAGGATATTTACAAACTTAAACGCTGTGTTTGTATCTATGTTAACCAAAGAAGGATTGTTGGTTATTTGGCCTTGCTCTATGTGTTTCAAAAACTTATGTTATCTCGTTGACTTGTTCTCAAAGAATTACTAATGTATTGTTCTTCGTAAACTTATCATTCTATATTTATTGTTTTCCCAAGTATAGGTTGGGATAGGAGAAGGAGTTTCACCATCAGCTGCCACTGACTTGATTGCCAGGTATGTCTGAACTGTCAAGTACTTACACAATGGTTAATTGTCTTACACCTGCTTTGTCATGGGCCGAATCACCACTTTACGATGGAAATATTGGTTATCTTTCAGCTAATGCTCCAAAAAGTTTCTCTATGTTTCTTGTTGTATCGTTTTGTCAAATATAATGTATAAAATGTTATTTTCTTAAAACATATTGTGCCTCTGAGTCGGACTTTGCTATTGAACTGGAAATATTACCAGATTGTATGTCAGTGGATTCAACTAGTTGGGATAGTTGAGACAATGTTAGGCAAATGTCACTTATTTTCGTAAACCGCTATATATTACATATTATATTGTATTTAGAATGTGAAGAAAATTTTCCTTTGTCAAAAAAAAAAGAATGTGAAGAAAATTTTGAGATACAAACTATAGCTGCTGTCTCAGATGGCACAGAGTCTGGAATTTAAATGGCAGTACTGGAATGCTTATGCAATTATGTCTTTTAGTCATTAACATTGTCTTTTCGTGCAACTTTAATATCTTTTAGTATATATCTCATTTACCCCGTTTGTTCTGTACTGTCTGAAATATATCCAATTGTGTTATTAACATCATCTTTTCTTGCATCATTAATATCTTCAGTGTATATTTCATTTACCATGTTTATTTTGTCTTTAAATATTGTGTACAGGACAATACCGTTGGAGGAACGTTCTCGGGCAGTATCATTAGTTTTTGGTGGCTTGAGTTTTGGAAGTGTTACCGGGTACATTTCATTTTAAAGTTGATTTTCGGTCATGGTCACCAATATATTTAAAGATCTTATATTTATTTCTATCAATCAAATGCATAAGTCGTTCTGTGTAAGATTAACAGTAGAATTCAGGTACGTGACTTAGTTTCTAGACTTTAGTTCGTCGAACATATGCCAAAGAGTTGATGCCTTTCATCAATGTAGAGATGCTCAATTAGCAACCTTTCTGTGGAACAAGATAACTGAATAATTTCATTCATATTTTTCTATGTCATGTACATGGCTTTATATACATAGGAGAGCAGAATCACCCAAATCCCATGAAATCTGGGATTGTACAGGATCATATATTTTACATAAAGAGAAAGAATAATAATATGATATTCTAGATTACAACAATTATCCTAAGACCTTGGAGGATCAGATCTTGATATGATGAATATCTTCCTTGAGATCCTCTATCAGCCAACACTCCCCCTCAAGCAGGTGAATGGATATCTTCCATTCCTAGCTTGCTTATTAGATCTTGAAACACATTGTTGGCAGTCCTTTTGTTAAAACATCGGCCACCTGATCTTTTGTAGATACAAATGGCGTACAAATGAGTCCACTATCTAATTTCTCCTTAATGAAATGTCTATCTACCTCAATATGCTTAGTGCGATCATGCTGTACAAGATTATAAGCCACACTTATTGCTGATTTATTGTTACAATATAGTCTCATTGGTCCTTCCCATCTCATCTTCAAATCATCAAGGATTATCTTTAACCATAACAGCTCACAAACTCCCATAGCCATTGATCTAAACTCAGATTCTGTACTTGATCTGGCTACAACATTTTGTTTTTTACTCCTCCAAGTCACCAGATTTCCTCCTAAGAAAGTGCAATATCCAAAACATGAACTTCGATCCACTAATGAACCAGCATAGTCCGCATCAGTATAAGCCTCTAAAACTATGTCTCCTCCTCTTTTGAATAGTATTCCTTTTCCTTGAGTTCCTTTAAGATATTGTAGAATCCTGTTGACAGCTTGAAGATGTGTTTCCCTAGGATCATGTATAAATTGGCCAACAATACTTACAGCAAAGGCAATGTCCGGCCTTGTATGGGACAAGTAGATCAATTTCCCTACAAGCCTTTGATACAAACCTTTATCTATCATAGAATCTTCTGGAGCATTGCACAATCTATGATTATATTCAATTGGTGTAGAGGTAGGCCGAAGAAATATTGGATGGAGGTAATTAGGCACGACATGGCTCAGTTACAACTTTCAGAGGACATGACCCTTGATAGGAAGATGTGGAGGTCGCGTATTAGGGTAGAGGGTTAGGGGATAGGAAGGAGTCCTTATTGTGTAGGAAGGAATGTTTATGTGTATCAGTGCCTGTTGTTTCTTGGGCATATTCTTGTTAGTGTTGTTTTGGAGATGTTTGTAACCCTGAATAAATAGTCTATAGTGCTACTTTGTGGGTGCCTTGCCTATTCCCGTATATAGTATTGTGTTATCTCTTCTTCTTGTTTGTTTTTATGACTTTTGTTTGATTGTTATCTGTTATAAGCCGGGGGTCTATCGGAAACAACCTCTCTACTTTATCTGAGGTAGTGGTATGGACTGCGTACACTTTACCCTCCCCAGACCCCACCTGGTGGGAATACACTGGGTATGTTGTTGTTGTTGTTGTTGGTGGTGGTGTAGCCACTGGTTTACACCCTAATTTTCCTGTTTCTTTCAGCAAATCAAGCACATATTTTTGTTGGGAAATAAAGATTCCGTGTTTTGAGTGAGCCACTTCAATTCCCAGAAAATACTTTAATTACCCAAGCTCTTTGATGTCAAATTCCTTAAGTAAACACTTCTTTAGATTTTGTATCTCCTCTGAATCATCACTTGTTACTATGATGTCATCCACATAAACTAATAACGCTGTCACCTTTCCTGTTTTTGAGTGTCTTATGAACAAAGTGTGGTCTCCTTGACTTTGTTGATACCCTAGCTTGATCATGACCTTTGTAAATCTTCCAAACCATGCACGAGGCGATTGCTTTAATCCGTAGAGTGCTTTCTTCAGTCTACACACCATTCCTTTCTTGCTTTCAAAACCAGAGGGCACCTCCATATAGATCTCCTCATCTAAGTCTCCATGTAAAAAAGCATTTTTCACATCAAATTGTTGTAGGTTCCAATTAAATATCGCAGCCAATGATAATAAGATTCTCACTGTATTCATTTTTGCCACGGGGGCAAAAGTCTCCAAATAATCAACTCCATAGGTCTGTGTATAACCCTTTGCTACCAACCGTGCTTTAAATCTTTCTCTGGACCCATCTGACTTATATGTCACAATAAACACCCATCTGCACCCCACCGACTTTTTCCCTTTTGGTAATTCTACAATTTCCCAAGTTTTGTTCTGTGTATAACCCTTTGCTACCAACCGTGCTTTAAATCTTTCTCTGGACCCATCTGACTTATATGTCACAATAAACACCCATCTGCACCCCACCGACTTTTTCCCTTTTGGTAATTCTACAATTTCCCAAGTTTTGTTTTTCTCCAATGATTCCATTTCTACCTTCATAGCTTTCTCCCACTCTTTGTTTCCTAATGCTTCAGACAAATTTCTGGGGATAGGAATTGTGTGGAGGTTACAGAGGAAGGCTTTATGACTTGGGGATAGGTTTTGATATGTCACAGAAAGACTCAAAGGGTGTTGTGTGCAAGTTTTGGTTCCTTTTCTGAGTGCAATGGAAAGGTCAAGATCATTAGGTTGGTTAGGTTCTTCTTCATGATCAATTTGGTTTGGTGTTTCTGATGGTTCAATAGGTTCGGGATGGTTAGTAGAAGCAGTAACCCGAGGAGATGATTGCAGTTGAGCAGTTTGATCAGTTAGCCTCTTTCTTCTGGAATAAACCTGCAATGGTAGATTAGTTCCTAGAATTCCATTATCTATATCCAGATTAGGAGACTCGGTGTGTTCATTCGGATTTAGAGACTCAGGTGACTGAAGAAATGGTGATCCAGATAAGGATTTGGCATGACTAGAAATAGACAAATCAAATAGTGATAAGTCTAGAGGTTCTTCTCCCTTCAATGAGTCCCCCTGATGGTAAGAATGATTAAAAAATGATTCACTCTCATCAAATGTGACATCAGCTGAAACAAAGAATTTCTTTGATGATGGTTGATAACATTTGTAGCCTTTTTGAGTTGGAGAATATCCTATGAAAATACACCTAAGCAGTGTTTTGGACGGCGAAAGGCGACAAGGCTCTGCCTCGCCACGCGGCGAGGCGATCACCTTTTGGAAGTACGGCGACAATTAATATCAAAAAATTAAAATATTTAATTACATATATAAATAATCAAAATCTCAATAACAATAATATATTAGAAAATATTTCAAGTCAAAAACTTAATTTATAGATAGTAGATACTAAAAAAGTCTAGAACTTTAATGACTCAAGACGTCAACATTCAACAATCCATAAAACAAGCAATACCGAAACTCTAAAAGTTTATTTTTCTTCAAGATTTTCATAATCTTCAAGTCCAACATGAATTTCATTATATTGCCCCTCATCTTCTTCCTCCTCGGATTCTTCATCAACTAGAGTCCGAGTCTGACTTGAACTTGTAGCTTTTCCCTTATATAATTAGTAAATTATATAACTTATAAAAGAAAAGATTGTTATATAGAATTGCCATTGAAATTGTTGTTGAAGACATCTTTGTTAGACTGTTGCAGTGTTTCAACTTTGAAGAAAAAAACAAAGGAAAAAATGAAGAAGAAAAACAGAGTCGCACTCGCCGGAGTGGAACAGAGGAAGAAGAAGAAGAAAGTGGTTGGCTGGTTGCTGCGTGCTGCTGCTGCCAGTGAAAAAAAGAAGAAGAAGAAGAAGAAAGTTGAAAAAAAAGAAAAAGAACATACGTACCAGTCGCCGGTCGCCGGAGTTATCGCCGAAATTGTCGCCGGAGTTTCTGTCGAAGATCGCAGTGGCCTAGATCGCAGATGCAGCAGTCACCAACCAGATGCAAAATGGAAAGAAAAACCCTAAATTTACCTTTTAACCTTAAAACCCAATTTTTTTAAAAAATCAAAAAGGCGTCGCCTTTAGCGCCTCGCCTCGCCTCGCCATGTCGCCATCCTCGCCAAGGCGTCGCCTTTTTGATTTCGCCTCGCCGCGAAGGCTGGAGGCGACACTGCCTCGCCTCGCCTCGCCATTGGCGACGTGGCAAGCGCCATTTACAACACTGCACCTAAGAGCACGTGGATCTAATTTGCCTCTATTATGAGAATGAATATGAACGTAGGCAACACTCCCAAAGCTTCTAGGAACCAATTTATTGGAAATTTCAAAATTCGGGAAGAAATTCCTAAGAGTATCAAGAGGGTTTTTAAAGTTCAGAATTCTTGATGGTATTCTGTTGCTAAGGTGTGCAGCAGTTAGGACCGCTTCCCCCCAATACTGTTTTGGAACCCTTTTGTGAAACAATAGTGATCTAGTAATGTCAAGTAACAAACCGTTTCTTCTCTCTGCTATCCCATTTTGTTGAGGAGTATTGACACATGAAGATTCATGAATAATTCCCTCTTTTTGGAAGAAAGCAGAGAGGTTTTGGTTGAAGTAGTCCTTAGCATTATCAGATCGAAATCTTTTAATTGGCACATCAAATTGGGTTTTGATCAGATTAAAAAAGGTAGGAAGAATTTGGCTGACATCTGATTTTTGCTTTAACAAGTAGATCCACATTACTCTTGTTCAATCATCAATGAATGACACAAACCATCTAGCGCCAGAAATATTAGAAATGGGAGAGGGTCCCCAAATATCACTATGAATAAGAGAAAATGGAGTCTTACATCTTTTGTTACTAATTGAAAAGGAAACACGTTTGTGTTTTGCAATTTCACAATCATCACAATGAAAAGACTCAACAATCAAATCTTTAAACAAAGATGAAAACATCATTTTGATTACATAGAAGGACGGATGACCTAACCGACGATGATAAAGCCATACTTTCTCTTTATTGGACATAATGGATTCAGACAAGAATGAACTAGATAAGGAATTCTTAGTTATATCTTCACCATTGTGGAAATCCAGACAATAAAGACCACCTTTCTTACTAGCACGCCCAATCATCTCCTTCGTGTTCTGTTCCTGAAATAAACAATATGAAGGGAAGAAAGTTACTTGGCATTTGGAATCTTTGGTGAGTTTTTGGACAGAAATGAGACTTACAGATAACTTTGGGACATGAAGGACATTTTTAAGTATCAAAGACTTTCCCAATGGTAGGTCTTCTTGTCCAGCTACAGTAATAATTGAACCATCGGCTATAGTTATTTTTCTATAGCTAGGACAAGGGGAATATGATCTAAAGAGATGAGAGGAACTGGTCATATGATCAGTTGCCCCGGAATCAACCACCCACATTGGAGAAAGTTTGTCTGAGACATTAGTAACAAAGGAGAAAGAAATACCTGTGAAGGCCAATGAACAACTACCTTCTGAAACTGACTTTGGATTTATTTTATCCGTGTCAGGGCTGCTGGCTATATGTGCCTGCTTTCTATCACTATCATTTCTGTTTGGAGGTCTACCATTGAGTCTCCAACATCTCTCTCGGGTGTGCCGATATTTTTTGCAGTAGGTGCAGTAAAGATTGTCCCTATTGATTGGCGGTTTGAATAAACCTGCAGGCTTGACAGTGCTCTCACGTTGTGAAACTCCAGATTCTTTTGAACTTGTCCCTTTTGCTACAAGAGCTGATCCTTCATTAATTTGAGTTTCAAGCATAACACTCCTCCGTCCTTCTTCTATCCGTATAATGGCCATTGTCTCGTTTAGTGATGGCAGATCTTCTTTTCCTAAGATTTGCACTTGCACGACATCAAATTCTGCATTTAGTCCTGTAAGAAAATCATAAATCCTTTCTTTTTCAATAAATCTTTTCAGAATCACAACATCATCTTTACAGCCCATTTGAATGCATTGATAATGATCCATTTCTTGCCATGATCCCTATAAAAAGTTAGAATATTCAGTGACAGGTCGAGCTCCCTGTTTTGCTACAGAAAGTTTTGTTTTTATTTCGTAGATTCTGGCAGTATCATGTATTTTAGAGTACGTCTCTTTCATTGCATCCCAAATTTCCTTAGCAGTGCTAAAAAACATAACGCTATCACTGATCTTCGGAAGCATGGAGTTCCCTAACCAAGACATCACCATTGCATCCTGTTCATCCCATGCATCAAACGTGGGGTCTTCTTTAGATGGTCCTGAACTAAGAAAGTGTTGTAATTTCCCTTTACCCTTTAAAAAGGTACGAACTAGTTGAGCCCATTTTAGGTAATTTTTTCCATTCAACCGATAAGAGGCTTGAATGTTTTGCAAATCTCCAGTTGAAACTGTAGAGTTATTCTCCACGGTTGCAGGAACATTTCCATAGGCTGGAATATTTGTATCACTACCTTTTCCGGACATGGTTTTTGAATGGCTTCAATCTTTGGGCAGATAAAGATTAGAAAAAAAGGACTTTTCAGGACAGGATGAATAAAATTGGTCAGGAATAAGCCTAAGGCTCTGATACCATGTGGGACAAGATAACTGAATAATTTCATTCATATTTTTCTATGTCATGTACATGGCTTTATATACATAGGAGAGCAGAATCACCTAAATCCCATGATGATATTCTAGATTACAACAATTATCCTAAGATCTTGGAGGATCGGATCTTGATATGATGAATATCTTCCTTGAGATCCTCTATCAGCCAACACTTTCTTAGCTCCTTGTCTACCTTTGCTTTAGAACTTGAAACCTCTATCTCATTGGTATATCCATGTGTAGATTTTTTCTTTACTTTCTTCATAACTTAGACGGCTATGCCTAACTATTTTTATTCTGCGATAGATAGGACACAATGGAAGAAAACGGTCTACGTAGGCGATACCAATTAGTAGTGTTAAGTCTCCCACATCGGTGGGGGGTGGATCCTTTGGTCTCTTTACATGGACTAGGACAACCCTCCCCTTACAAGCTAGCTTTTGAGGTTGAGTTAGGCCTAGGTTCTATCTGTATCTTTACATGATTTCAGAGCCAGGCCCATCTCAATTTTTGCCCTCCACCGATGTCGTTCTTGATCCATGCACCAGGCTTCCAGCCCTGGGTGTGACCGGGAGGGGAGAGGGAAGTTGTTAAGGGGTCCTCTGGTCTCTTTATATGGACTTGGGAAATCCTCCCCTTACAAGGTAGTTTTTGAAGTTGAGTTAGGTCCGGGTTCCATGTCTTTACAAGTAGGAAATGTGTTCTAGCCATGTTAGTACGTTTATTGTAGGTCCTATACTTTCTAGGAGTCTTTAAACACTATCAAAGATTCTTTTGATTGGTAACGATTTATTATCATTCAAGCTGATTTATATGCCAATTTTTTACGTATTTTTTATTCGAAAAAGGGACAAATATATCCCTGAACTATGATAAATGGTACGTATATACCCTCCGTCATACCTTGGGTACACATATGCCTCTACCGTTAATAAAATAGTATGTATATGCCCCTCACACTAACAATAGGGGCATATGTGTACCCAAAGTATGACAGAGGGTATATACGTACCATTTATCATAGTTCAGGGGTATATTTGTCCCTTTTTCGTTTTAATTTTTTATCCCAAATAATTAATCCAAACCCACTACCCGACCCAATAAACCCACTACCCGATCCGGTCCTAATTTAAACTCAAGAGACGCCTATCTAACAGACGCGTTTTACCCACCCCTATAACGATATATACACATAATACAGTAACACCCACTACTACCAATTTCAAAAAAAAAACCATTAACCCATAACGCCCAAAAATAATACCAAATAAATTGAACCCCTCATGTTTCAATTTCCAGTGAAATTCCTTCGGGAAAACACTACCCACCACTGGTCAACACCACATAGCCACCGTCTCCATCGAACCGGAAACACCCCACCGCCGAACCATCGCCGCACCCCTAGCTCCGGCCACCTCCGGCCTAATCTCCACTCCCTCCAACCAGTAAACACCAACTAACAATAGCGACCAATCACTGTAATTTGATTGGAGTTCACATTTAAGAGAAAAATAGAGGGAGTATCAGGTTTGGAACAGAAAATAGAGGTCGGGTCGAGTTCGTTTGAAATCGGGTTCGATGGGTTTATTGGGTCGGGTAGTGGGTTTGGGTTAATTATTTGGGATAAAAAAATTAAAACGTAAAATGGACAAATAGACCCCCGAACTATGATAAATGGTACGTATATACCCTCCGTTATACTTTGGATACACATATGCCCCTACCGTTAGTGTGAGGGGCATATACGTACCATTTCATTAACGGTAGGGGCATATGTGTACCCAAAGTACGACGGAGGGTATATACGTACCATTTATCATAGTTCGGGGGTATATTTGTCCCTTTTCCATTTTTTATTTTGTATGATGTTAGCCTCAGATGAATTTAAATAAAGAAACATGGTCAGTGTAGATTCATAGAGCAACCCTAACTTGTTTGGATTGAGGCATAGTTGTTGCCGAGAATTTCTATGAGAATGAAGATGGAACATGATGTCTCAAACACTCTTCTAGTGATTCTATTATGAATATATATGGGTTGATAACCTAACTTCAGACACACAGTTGTATCATCTACTCAATTTCGTTTTCACCTTTTTGTTTCTGTTGTATAGGCCAGGTAAAATGTTTAGCTTAGAATGGAAAGACTTGCATTTTTCCTTCGGACCAGAACAACATAAACAACCTAAGGTTTATCATGTCCGACACCTCACCAATCTAGGTTCAATGATGACTCTTGACAGTCAGCTGCAAGATGTTGTACCTCTATTGTATTATTTAGCGAAAATAGTTGCCTTCTGTTTGACTTGATTTCTAATAGTTTCTCCTAAAGGCTTAACTTCTAATTAGAAAATGCTATATTATACCTAATTATCTTTGAGGATAAAATTCAGCAGCAATAAATTATACTTCATTTATCACATGGTCTTAATAATTGCAGAAAGTGCAAAACATATCAAGGAAAAGGTGCTAAAGCAAATACCTGATCAATGCTTTAGATTCTTAAGGTTGTAAGAAAACCTGCACTACTTCTAAGCAAATTGTTAGTAGAAATTCAACGTCATTTTAGGCGAAATACATTTTTGCTTCAATACTTGATATATGTAAGCTTGGTTAGAATTCTTCTATTAAAGTGGTTTGTTGATCATCTAAAATTTTCTGAATTTGCAGACTTCTTTTGGCTCCTCCACTGATCCAGAACTATGGGTGGGAGTCTGTATTTTACCTGTTTGGTTTTCTAGGCATAGCTTGGTAAGTTGGCTGTGTCCATCTTGCCACTTTGCTGCCGTTAAATTTTTCTTTCTAGCCTGTCTTGGTATCTCGTTTTAGTTGCCTTGTATCTTGCTACTGTGCTGTCGTATATTTTTTCCTCGCAAACATGCTTCAATTTCCTTTCTTTTGAACCTCTCTACCCCACAAAGGTAGGGGTAAGGTCTGCATACATCCTACCCTCCCCAGACCCCACTTGTGGGATTACACTAGGTATGCTGTTGTAGCTTGGTAAGTTGGCATCCGACCTTCCTTCTCCACAAAAAATAAGCAATAAGTAGATCGCTCTACACCCTCTAAACAGTAATCTTATTGAGACACCACTTACAGGTGCTATTCTTTAGATGTTCTTATTTGAACCTTTTTTTTCCCCTCTTTTTGTCAATCCAAATCTCCAAAGGTTTTGAAGCTAATCTTCCTTCCTTTTAGTATGCTTTGATTTTTTTGGTTTCTGTTTTTCATAGATCCTTGTAAGGTGAGGCTGCGTACAATAGATCCTTGTGATCGGGCCCTTCCCCGGACCCTGCGCATAGCGGGAGCTTAGTGCACCGGGCTGCCCTTTTTTTTTTTTTTTTTTTTTCATCTTGAGAAGAAATTACTCTCGAGTTACATTATCCTAACTTAGTTATTTACACATAAAGCACATTTAAACCAATTCTAACACGATGGGGTTATATCTTCATATTTCAGGTTTTCGGGATTTCAATTGGTTAAAGAAGATCGGCCCTGGTCCTTCACAGAACCCTTGTCTTGTGAGTAGAGTTTCTTGTTTCCACCGCCTTGTTGAGATTGTGGTAAAATCTGATCTAGTCGAGTACTGACAATATTAACCTAAACTTTTTCTGCTTTTGTATTGCTTTGGACTGTGTCTCTGATTGAGCAAGCAATATTTTGCATATTTACAGGGCCACCATCCTTTTCTAGAAATAAATCATTGGGAGAGTTGGGCACCTCGATAAAGGTATGTCTACGGACTTGATTAGATATCTTTTGGTTGTCAAAATACAATTTAATAGAGAGGTTAAACGAAATGTAACATTAAGTAGAACTGGAATTATCTTTGAACCTCTGGAGTCCCCGCAAGCTCTGAGTGGTGCTATGTTTTTCCACGTTCAATGGTCTAATAAACTCGGGCTCCAATTTCTTGCAATGACTTCATTTGGTCCAGACAAAAAAACTTATTTTGGTTTATGGCATTAATATTGAAGCTTTTACCAATTGATCCTTAATTGTAGGATGTACCATGGAAGGCATTTTTTAGAAGCAAGGCTGTATGGGCGATGATATATACACATTTCTGTGGGAGTTGGGGCCATTATACTTGCATGTCTTGGCTTCCTACCTATTTCAGGTAAATGTTGCCATGATTGAACTTAGTATTACAAGCTTTTCTTTGTAATGCTAAATTTTTCTTGTTTGTGACGCTAAATCCATGATTCATCAATGTCAATATTGAGAATGTGTGGTCATATTGAATGAAAATGGTAAAACACAAGGTACGACAATAACTGTACAATAGATGCTATAAATTGGATGTCTGCAGATGGCAGTTTAATTGGTATGGCTATCATCTTGTTGTCCAATTAAAAGTACCTACTTATAAAGCTTATGAAGAACAAAGTCGGAAGCGAAAAATTGAGAGAGGGGAAGTAAACCTTGACTTTATAGTTCATGGTGCTAAGTTTTACAACGGTGTAAGATTGCAACATGGAAAGGTATCCAGAGGATTAACAGCACCATGGCCTAAAACTGATACACCGTTTCGGAAGACAGTTAACCACTATCAGATGAAACAATATAAAAAGAGATCTAGTTGGTATTAGTTATAAATTAGAGAAAAAGTGTGCTATAGAAAACATTTGTACACAACACTTATCAAGTTGTTCCCATGAAAACTTCATTCTTTCATTATCTGACAGCAATACTTAAAAAGTACTTCTCTAAGCTGCACAACCATGGAGCCGTGGTAGTTGGCATCCTACATGCAGTTATTTCATTACTTCAACTCGTCTACTCTATTTGACATAAACATTTGCTGCATTTACGTTTTTTGTTGTTGAAGGAATTACTTTTTATTTTGTTAAAGCTTGAATTTGCCATTTGCATCCCCTGCAGTGAGGAGCTGAACCTTAATCTGACAGAAGCAGCATGGGTAAGTCTACTGTATCTTTTCTTCCCTTTTCTGGCTTCTCTTCTTTTATTCATGTGTCAATGCTTATGTTACCTTTTCAAAAAAAAATTCACGTGTCAATGTTTAACAAGAATATTTTGCACCCATCCCTTAACTGTCCAAAACTTTAAGGGGGCGTTTGGTAGAGTGTATAAGAATAGTGCAAAATATGGTGCATTAGTAATGCTTGTGTTAGTTATACTTGCATTAGTTATGCTTGTTTTTTTCTTATGCAATGTTTGATTTGGTATATTAAAAATAATATGAATTGCATAATTTCTAAAAATAAATTGATTTTTACAAAAATACCCTCCATAAATATGATGGGAATGATGTAGAAAAGATTTTGAGGGATAATTGTGACTTTAACCATACTAATGCATGCATTAGAATCCATTGCATTACTAATACCAAGGATTTTCATGCATTAGTAATACACTCCTTAATACACAATACAGTGTATAACTAATGCAAGCATTAGTAATACATAGGATGAAAAAGTGTACCAAACAAGGTATTAGTAATACACAAAGCTAATGTATGCATTATTTTTTTTAATACACTCTACCAAACGACCCCTAAGGGGTTGTTTGGCATGGGGAGGAGATGGGATAGACAAAGTTATCCCATGGATTATTTATCCCACCACATATATGGGATAACTTATCCCATGACTATAGTACAATGGAGGGATAAATAATCCTGGACTAATTAATACCCC
The DNA here is from genome assembly GCA_031232105.1 of Capsicum rhomboideum. Taxonomy (NCBI): domain Eukaryota; kingdom Viridiplantae; phylum Streptophyta; class Magnoliopsida; order Solanales; family Solanaceae; genus Capsicum; species Capsicum rhomboideum. Next base: position 8,324,339 of record CP124712.1, on the reverse strand, counting down.
TTAAGCAAATGCAGGATAAAATAATCTTGCATTTTATCCCGGGCTAATTATCCCTTATACCTCATACCAAACATTTCCTAGAAGCTATAATGCTTTGATACCTCATTTTTCATTCATGCCTCGATATTTAAATCCCAAATTTATGGCATTATCTTGGAGTACATTGTATATTTTCATTCTCATATCCGTCTATTATTTATTATAAAATGAACCATGACCTCTTTTTCGACCTGGCTATCGCAATAGTAGCCTCCCCGTCAAACATTCTTTTATTTATACACCTTGTTAAGAGATCATTGAGTAATGAAATAAAGAAAGTGAATTGTTTGGCTTTTGAAGGAGCCCATGAACCTTCGTAATGCTTTCTTAGTTGATGAGAACTGATTTTTGTTCCTTTCTCTTTTTCTTTCCAGTAACATTAAGCAGATATGAGTTCATGGCTGAGGGCTAGAAAATGACAAAATAATGTCTCTAGTTATGTCATTCATGGAGTAACTAAGATAGATATTGTTTTACTTGAGACACTGCAACAACAACATACCCAGTAATCCCACAGGTTGGGTCTGGGGAGACAGTGTGTACACCGAACATACCCTGCCTTGGGAGGTACGGAGACTGTTTCCGATAGACCATTGGCTTAAGTTTTACGCGAGACACTGAAAGGACAAATTATCTGCAGCTCAGGCTTATTATCAGTTGACCAACATTATTGTAAACCACAAAGTAACATACATTCAGGGAGAAAATCCTGCTTCGGAAGAAGATTGTAACCTTAGGACTTGAGGCATCTCAGCTACTTACTTTAGCTAGGCCTTCTTCAGGTTGTATGAAGGATTGGGTGTCTTTTGTAGAGAACCATGTCGTGCTGTAGGTTCTTTACTTTTTGGTATACTGCTTGTATACGGCCGATTTTGGCCTTGTGATTAATGAAATTGTTTACCTGATCAAAAGAAAAAGCTAGGCCTTCTTTATTTGATAATCAAGAAGTTAAGAGTCTGTGAGCCAGCCATTTAAGTGCTTATGTTCGAGGATGGTAGAAATGTTTTTGATTCACAATGGGACGCGTTGCAAGAATGTAAGTAACAGGTATCCCGTGGATTTAGTCGAGGTGCGCGTAAGTAACAGAAAAGGGATAAAACTATTTTCCTGATTGTTTACAAAAGGGAAAGTTAGAATGGTGGTGTAACCTTTCACGTAAGCTTCCAGTAGTACCTTAAAAAAAAAAGAGGCAAAGTGAAATAGTTCCTTTAGAGTAGGTAAATCAGCAACTATCTTGCTGCTTAGTGCTTACCATTGAAGTTGCAGTTGTTTTTGCATAACTAATTCTCCATTCCTCATCACCAAGAGTTTTAACTTTAATGTGCGTTTTTATGATGAACGTTATGTATAATCACAAAGGGAAAAGCTTTATCGATCTTTTTCTTAGATCTTTCCTGCCTGGAATAGGATTAATTAGTGAGAATGTAGACCAGTTAAAGTTTCTCTGATTCTCTTCTCCGGTTACATGCATTAGACAGTTCCATTTTAAGCCTATTTCCCTGCTGACTGCGTATTGTGTACGCAGAGGCGGACCCACGTGGTGGGTGCACATGCACCCATTAACTTCGGAAAAAACTTAGTAAATATATGTATATTCCTTTGAAAACCTATCATATGTTTTAAAAGGACCCCTCAAACATATTACATATTTTGGTTTTAGCTGATTTTTCAAAATATGCATAAAAGTTGTAAGTGGTGGGGTTTAGAACTTGCAACTTAATTCATGCAAAATAGTGCCCGAACTACAAGCCCACGAAACCCAATCAGTCCATATAATTTATATTTATTATTAAAACATCAGTTCTACGAGTGCTTAATAAAATTTTCAGACAAGACGGTGTTGTGCGACATTGCTTTTACTAACGTGCATCTTCCTTTGTGGTGCCCCTGTTGTCTTCGAACTGTGGCCCCCCTCTATGTGTAAGGTTACTTTGGATTTTCCTTCCACTGGAGTAGTTAAACCAATCAAAATTTCCTTTTATAGAAAATTTAACATGAAATAATTTTATGTAATTTCCTATACAAATTACCATTTAGTTTTAGTAAGTTCCTGTCAAATCTAATCAATGTTAAGACTTGATTTATCAGGTAAGACTGCTTATGCAACTAAGGAATATTCTCACAATTATTTAACTTACATTTCAGGTCTCAGTTGGCCCTCCATTAGCTTCGATTCTTGTTACCAGCATTGCATCACAATTTGCTGATAACTTGATTTCCAAAGGGGTTGATACAACACTGGTACTTAGACTTTTCTCCTTATTTCCTCTATTCCTGGAATGTTATTTTTTTGGTCTAACCGTAGTTTTTCATATCTCTTTATACAACATATCCAGTGTAATTCCACAAGTGGGGTATAATCCCACAAGTGGGATCTGGGGAGGCTAGAGTGTACACAGACCTTACCCCTACCTCGTAGAGATAGAGAGGCTGGAGAACATATTTAGATCATATCTTCCGAACCTTTTTTTATAACCCTTCAAACAGGAGTAGATAATGTTAGAGTCCATGTCTAGAAGTAATGCTTGAAACACGTGGGATCTTCTTGATTGTACTGGAGCAAATTGCGTTCCGTGTAATTGGAAGTCACGCTCTTTATGTTGATCAGATGCTCCACTAAATATATTTCTTTAGTTTTTCCAAGTTTTTCTTTCAAGGAAGCTGCATGCCTTGGGATGAAAATGATGATTTTTTATTAGTGCTGGTAGTAAGGTAACGTTCATGAGGACTCTTCAAATGGTTTTCATTTGTAGTATTCGAGATGCTCAAATCACTTATCTACCTTATGGAAGTTGCTGGCCGGAATTTATAATGTGGTGCTCAAATGGTATAATAATATTTTAGATGGAGGGTATATTAGATGGGGATCCTTGGAGCAACGATAAAGTTGTCTCCGTGTGACCTATAGGTAACAAGTTTGAGTCGTGGAATTAGCCACTGATACTTGCATCAAGGTAGGCTGCCTACGTTACACCCCCTTGGTGTGTGGCCCTACCCCGGACCCTGCATGAACTCGGGATACTTTGTGCATCGGGCTGTCCTTGTTTTTTTTTTTTTTGGGTAACTAGCCTTTCCATTAATTACCAGGATGAGAATTACATTGCGTAGCCTAGATAACACAACTTGCTATGTCAAGGAAAAACACTGGAAACATTCAGGCCTTACATATGTTGGAAGCTAGAATTTAAGACTATGAACAGAGGTTCTAATGCTTTTCTGGGCTCGAACATTACAAACATATGCTATCTCCTTGGCAATGGTCTCCACATCCTTGCTTTTCTTCTCAAAGACTCTTTGATTTCTATCCATCCAAATTGCATATACACATTCGGCAAACACCATTTTGAAGAATTGGGCTTTTGGGGATCTCCCTTTGGCATTCTGGCAGATCCATACCACATAGTTTTCCCGTTCACTGGCTTGACATGTAGAATTCATGGTCCACAAAGATATTCTCCTCCATAAAGCTGTAGAGAATGGGCAGTGTACGAATAAATGCTCATGTGTTTCATCTATAGTTTGACATAGTGAACAAGTTTGGTTATGATCCAACCCCCATTTGGCCAGCCTATAAGTAGTCAGTAACCTTCCATACAAGCTTAGCCACATTGTAAAGTATGCTTTGGGTCTAGCATTGTTACCAAACAATAAACATTTCCATTGAACTCTGGGAAGGTTAACAAGGAGCTGTAGGTAGATTTTTCTGATAATGCTAGTACCTGTTGAGGCAGATGTTGATACTTGGTTCATATTCTCCCTTGATTCCAAAATTTTCCTAGTCTTCCAACTGGCCTGCTCTGGTATTGGGCAAGAGCTTAACTGAATACCCTTTATATAGTAAATGTGAATCCACTTGATCCACAATTTGTCTTCCTTATGAGCAAGATCCCCAACACATTTTGGTTACAGCAGCTTTGTTCCATAACTGAAAGTGAATCAAGCTCAAGCCATCAGCTGAACTTATTAGATTGATCTCCTTTCGAAGTTGAATTCTTTTTATCACCTTTTCAAAGAAACGTATAATGTGATCATCCGTGTAAGTTTCCAGAGAGTGAAGAACATAAAAATCTGATTTTACTTGTTCTTAAACAAGTGGAAGATACAACAAAAAGATATTGATGAAAGCAGAAAAACTACAACTTTATTATAAATTCAGACATATTTATAGAGTTACAATCTTAACTGAAAATAAGTAACTAACTCCTAAGGATAAGGATAAGGATTAAGAATAAGATAGAAACTAATTAACTGCTAATAGATAATAACTTCTATACAGATAACATAGAATTTGAACTGCTGTAGTTCTTATGCATTTTTCTAACACTCCTCCTTGCTTTAAGAGCTGCAAACTCCAAGTTTTTTCCTGAGAAGTTGAAATTTGTTTCCTGGTGTAAAGGCTTGGTGAAGATATCAGCCAGCTGCTCCTCGGTTTTGCAATAGAGTAGAATCACATCACCATTTTTTTGCATTTCCCTCAAGAAGAAAAGCTTGATGTTGAAGTGTTTTGTTTTCGCATGAAATACAGGATTGTGAGAAATCGCTATCGCAGATTTATTGTCCACAAATACTTCAGTTCCTTCTGTTTGATTCATCTGCAGATCAGCAAATATTTTCCTCAACCACAAAGCTTGATTCGCTGCTGCCGTTGCAGCCACAAATTCTGCCTCTGTAGTGGATTGAGCAACAATACCCTGCTTCTTTGAGCACCACGAAAATATTCCCGAGCCAAGACTGAAGCAATATCCAGATGTGCTCTTCATGTCATCCACAGATCCGGCCCAATCACTATCAGAATACCCTAGCAGTTTCAGATTTGGATTTTTCTGAAACTTAACACCAAAATTAATGGTTCCTTTGATGTATCTGATAACTCTTTTTGCTGCTTTTAGATGCAGCTCACTAGCACAATGCATGAACCTCGATAAAATGCTTACAACATACAAAATATCGGGTCTTGTAGCTGTGAGATACATCAAACAACGGACTAAACCTCTGAAGTACGTTTCTTCCACTTTCTCTGCTCCATCGTTCTTGCTTAGTTTCTCTTTTTGATTCATAGGAGTACTCATCTCCTTGCAGTCTTCCATGTTGAACTTCTTGAGAATTTCCTTAGCATATTTCTTCTGGCAAATGAAAACTTCATTCTGTCCCTGTTTGATTTCCATTCCAAGAAAATAGGACATTAGACCAAGATCAGTCATCTCGAAGGCTTGCATCATCTCTTGCTTGAAATCCTCGATATGCCTTGTATTGCTCCCTGTAAGTAATACATCATCTACATATATAGACACAACAAGGATATCAATGCCATTATGTTTAACATAAAGAGTAGATTCTGATAGACTCTTTTCAAAGCCTAACCCAAGCAAATGATCATCTATTCGACCATACCAGGCCCTTGGTGCCTGTTTAAGTCCATAAAGAGCCTTTCTTAGCCTGTAAACTTTATCCTCCTTTCCTTTCTCCACAAAGCCTTCGGGTTGCTCAACGTAAATTTCTTCCTGAAGAAAACCATTAAGAAACGCTGATTTAACATCCATCTGGTACACTTTCCAGCCCAATTGTGCAGCAAGAGCAAGAAGTAACCTGATCGTGTCAAGTCTAGCCACTGGTGCAAATGTATCAAAATAATCCACACCAAAAATTTGAGCATATCCCTTAACTACAAGTCTTGCTTTATGCTTGTTGACTGAACCATCAGCATTTAGCTTCGTTCTAAAAACCCATTTCAACCCAATTACTTTTCTGTCTTCAGGTTGATCAACAAGTTCCCAAGTCATGTTCTTCTCAATCATAAACAACTCCTCTTTCATTGCAGCCACCCAATTTTCATCATTTTTGGCTTCAATGTATCCAGCAGGTTCACATACTGCCACATTGCATCTCTGATATATATCAGTGAGCAGTCGAGTACCTTTAACTGGAGAATGATCCACCATTTCATCTTGCCATGAGAGTGATATTTGCTTTTCAGGAACCTTGGCAGGAAACTTTTCTGCTGAGTCCGAAGAGTTTAAGACAGATTTCTTTGAGTCTTCCCAACACCATTCTTCATTCTCCATAAAATACGCATCTCTATTGAAAATTATATTTTCAGTTTGTGGTTGGAAGACTTTATATGCCTTTGAAACTGCACTGTATCCAATAAAAATGCATGGGACAGATTTTTTATCTAACTTATCTCGTTTAACCTGAGGAACATAGGAAAAACAGAGACAACCAAACACTTTAAGGAAGTTTAACGATGGTTTGAACCCATACCAAGCTTCAAAAGGAGTTTGATCTTTCACCGCCTTAGTGGGAAGCCTATTTTGGAGAAAAACTGATGTATTTGCTGCTTCTGCCCAAAATTTCTTTGGCAAGTTCTTCTCGTGCAACATGCATTTGGTCATCTCCATTATGTATCTATTCCTTCTTTCACTTACTCCATTTTGTTGTGGAGTATACGGAGTAGTAAGCTGATGATGAATCCCTGCTTCCTCACACAACATGTTGAACTGTTGAGAAGTGTATTCCTTTCCATTATCTGTTCTTATGGACTGAATTTTGCAATCCGCTTCATTTTCTACTTTTGCTTTGAACTTTCGAAAGACATTAGCAGCCTCGGACTTGTGCTTGAGAAAGTAAATCCAACACATGCGAGTTAGATCATCAACAAAAATGATATAGTAAAGACTACCTTTTAGTGAGGGAGTCCTTTGAGGTCCTGCTATAGCAGTATGAATCAGTTGCAATTTCTTTGAGGCTCTCCAAGTAGTTTTTGGAAATGGAAGTCTGTTTTGTTTCCCATATTGACACGCAAGGCAATTTGAAGAATTCACTTCTAAAACAGGTAAGTCCTCGACTATTTCTGCTTTTTGCATTTTAAGCAACCCTTCATAGTGATAATGTCCGAGTCTCTTGTGCCATACTTCTGCAACATTTTCTTTGGCTGAAAAAACCACATGCTCCTCCTCAAATGGATCTAATGAGAAACTTTTGCCTCTCATTCTTACTTTAAACATTTCTTGATCTGAGGCATCCTTGATCAAGCAATGTTTATTTTCAAAATTTAATTTGAAGCCGTTTTCCATCAATTGACCAACACTAAGCAAGTTCTGATCTAATTCAGGTACATAAAGCACATCAGAAATTGTTTTAGTACCTGAATGATTTGGAATAGCAACCGTTCCTTTTCCTTTTACAGGAAGATGTTCGTCGTTACCTATTCTGACTTTAGTAATGGTCGTAGGCTTCAATTCCTTGAAGAGATCCTTGTCATTTGTCATGTGATTAGTGCATCCACTATCAATCAGCCAACACTCGCTTGATGATTTACTTGAAAAACATGTAGCAACAAAGAGTTGATCTTCCTCCTCTTCATCAACAATCTGAGCCTCTGCTTCTTGTTGCTGATTATTGTTCTTGCAAATGACAGCTTCATGCCCAAGTTGATTGCATTTACTACACTTAGCATCAGGCCTTCTCCAACACTTGTATGGTGGATGGCCTTTCTTGTTACAATGCTTACAAGGAGGAAAACTTCTCTTTGTGTTTCCAGTTTTTCCTTTGGCAGTATCTGCTGGAACTCTTTCACCCTTCTTGCCTCCATCTTGAGGCTTGGCAAACAATGCTCCCTCCGTATTTCCTTCTTCTCTCATGATCTTTCGTTGTTCTTGAGCCTGCAAAGCATTCAACAACTCCGCCAAGGTGATCTTGGACAGATCCTTGGTGTTTTCCAAAGTAGTTATGGTTGCTTCAAATCTTTCTGGCACAGTTACCAGAATTTTTTCAACAATACGAGAATCATTGAACACGGAACCAAGCAATCTTACCCTATTTGCTATGTTCAGGAGCCTTTCAGAGTAATCTTTGATGGTTTCGGTTTCTTTCATCTTCTGTATCTCAAAGTCTCTTATAAGATTTAGGACTTGCATACCTCTAATCCTCGTATCCCCCTCATATTCTGACTTGAGATAATCCCATATGTCTTTGGCTGACTTTAGAGACATAATTCGAGTGAAAATTGAAGAAGATACTGCTGAAAAAAGACAGGCCTTTGCCTTTGATTTTCTGGTTTTCCTGTCTTTATGGTTCTTAATCTGAGCCATAGTTGGATTGTTAGGCAAAGGAGGAATTTCATAATCCTCTTCAACTGCCTCCCACATATCCATGGCATCTAGATAAGTTTCCATCCTTACAGCCCAAATCTGATAGTTATCACCATTAAAAACAGGTGGTGCCATTGTTGAAAAACTTGATTCTGATTCCATGCTTCATAAACTTGCCTTGTTTTCAATTGTGACTTTGATGAAACACCCACAGATCCCTCAAGAAATAAGTGTTTTGATACCAATTGTAAGTTTCCAGAGAGTGAACATAAAAATCTGATTTTACTTGTTCTTAAACAAGTGGAAGATACAACAAAAAGATATTGATGAAAGCAGAAAAACTACAACTTTATTATAAATTCAGACATATTTATAGAGTTACAATCTTAACTGAAAATAAGTAACTAACTCCTAAGGATAAGGATAAGGATTAAGGATAAGATAGAAACTAATTAACTGCTAATAGATAATAACTTCTATACAGATAACATAGAATTTGAACTGCTGTAGTTCTTATGCATTTTTCTAACAATCCGTATTTTATCTTGTTTTGTGTGTGGGTGCGATAAGCAGGGAATTCAATACCCCAGTATGCTCTGTATAATTTTCATCTGTACTCTAGTTAAGCATGCCTTCTTTGTTTTTTAAGTTTTCCCCCCTCCAACCAACTGCCTATTGTCCCTATGGCCGTTTTAATTCGTTTATCTTACTTTCCTTTTTAGTCCGTTTAAAAAAGAACACCTCTTTCCTTTTTGGCAACTCTTCAATTCTAACTTTGCACATGACATGTTTAAGACTACAAGATTAAAGGACATTTTGGAATATTCTATATATCTTTAGTTTAAAACCGCAAGATTCAAAAGTTTTCTTTACTTTCTTAAATTCCTTGCCAAGTCAAAATCAGACAAACAAATTGAAACGGAGGGAGTAACTAATAGCCCAATGAAGATTGAAATAACTTGAAAAGAAGGATACTCACTCTTTACAACTCATTTGAACTAACAGGTGAGAAAAATTTGTCAATCAATAGCCTTTTTATCGCCGGCTACTTGTATGATTCTTTCTTCTTTGGACTTTGGTTTGCCTCCATGGGAAGTCGTAACAATCCTCACTGGTGGTTTAGCCTTATCAAGTTTTGCTTTATCAGGTACTCTTGTTAAATTGCCTTTTCCCTCAATAGTTTTAAACTAATAACTATTAAAGATACACTTCTTCCCTATATGCTGATGGTTATTGATCTTGTTGAATTTTTCATTGTTGCAGGCCTTTATTGCAGTCATCAAGACATTTCACCCGAATATGCAAGCATTCTTCTGGTATGGAAACACAGCAAGGCTGTATTCATTTTATACTCTGGTATCCTTGTTCTTTTCTAAAAAATGAAAGTTCTGTGCTGCCAACCATCTCTAACATTCTTTGCATGGAAACGAGTAAAATCAGATTCTACCCTGCCATTGAACTCGGAGTTTGTTAGTAAGGTGTTGTTTAGCTTGCGTCTATGAGTTCACCAATAATTCGTAGATGCTGTCATCCTCATGCATAACATACCACTCTAGTCCCACAAGTGGGGTCTAGGGAGAGTGGAGTGTACGCAGACCTCACCCCTACTTTTGCGGGGTAGAGAGGTTGTTTCCAATAGGCCTTTAGTTAAAGAAAATCGTTTTTTTTAGAAAATAGTTTGAAAAAAAATGCTAGTAAAAAGCTATGATGAAAATATTGAAGAAAGAAAAGTATTGACAGTACAAATATTAAGGATAACCAGAGTAAAAGAAACAACATTAGTAATAAAATCGAAGCATAAGATACTGCTAGCATAATAGTAATAATACTGGTTTTCTCAAAAAAAAAAAAAAATAGTAATAATACTGGTAAATGAACAGACAGATGATCTAGACTAGGAGAGGGAAAATGCTCTACTACCTACTAACCGAACCCTAATCCTCGACTTCCATGCTCTCCTATCAAGGGTCAATGTCCTCGGTGAGCTGAAGATGTGTCATGCCCTACCTAATCACCTCTCTCCGACTCATGCATAAATATGACATTGATTATGTTACTTCTTTCTTGGATCTACTCCTGTTATGCACAAAATCTTCACAATATACCATAAACTTCTTTCATTAGTCTTACACCAGTCTTCTTACATTAGTCTTACACCAGTCTGTTTCCCTTGAACTGTTTTTCACCACTGAAAACGATAGCTTTCTGGTAAAACTACTTAGACTAATAATCTGAGCGAAGAATATTATTAAGCTGATGTCTTTCGTTCAAATTCAAGTCCAGATTATTTTGTTTCCCGCTTTGAAAAATTGTAAATGCAGGGCATTACCAACACTGTTGGAGCAGTTCCTGGAATTGTAGGCGTCGCTCTGACTGGTTATCTTCTTGATTCAACTCACTCATGGAGTGTAAGCTATCTCACATTCCTTCATAATGCGCTTATACACGTCGTGCACCTGAAGATCAGTTATAACTCTTACAACTTGTTATTGTGCAGATTTCTTTGTTTGCACCATCGATTTTCTTCTACCTCACTGGAACAATTGTGTGGCTAGCATTCGCGAGCAGTAAGCCACAGAGCTTCTCAGAGGAAGATTGACCTTATTATTCAGCATCGAGTCAATCAGCACATACATAAATACTAACGTCTAACAGTTTTCAGCACAAAACATTTTGTGTACTAACCCAAAGTTTACTTTTTTTTTGTATGTATACTAATGAGGACGAATAGGACTTTTGCAACTTTGTAAAGAGTTCCCTACATTATGTAATGTATTTTTTGTTTGATAAGTTAAATTATGTCACTTTCAGATTGTAGTTGTGATATACTGAGCAGATGTATATTGAAGATCTTTAATAGTTGTGATTTAATCCATATATTCATCAATAGCTCTTCAGAGAACTTCTAGCATTACTTTCCGCTCAAACTATTGTTTCTTCTTGAAATTAGAATTGATGAGGAGCAAGCTGAGAAAATTCCAGATCTATGCTAATCCCGTTTGACCATAGATTTTGAAGTGAAGACTTTAAATTTGAAAATTTGAGTTTTTGAAGTAGATCTATACTAATCCCGTTTGGCGATATCTATACATGATTCGACGACAACTCGAGACCTGATCCTTACTCGGGACCCAACCCAACCCTAGCCTAAGACCCGATCCCAACCCTCGGTCTCTACTCGACACACAATCAAGACTCGAGATGCAATTTGTCCCTGACACAAGACTCGAGACATAGGACCCGACCCAGATGTTGGGACCTAAGACCCAACTCTGACCTGAGATCTGACCTTGACCCGGGATTCGACTTCAACCCTGATCCAGAACCTAAAATCCAAGACTCAGACCTGATCACCAACCCTGACCAGAGACCCGAATCTGATTTGATATTCGATTTTGAAACAGGACCCAAGATCCAAATTTAACCCGAAACCCAGGACTCGAGCCCCCAACCTTACCTAAAACACGATTTTCGACCCTTATTTGGGACCCAAGTTGAAACCCGATCCTGACCCGAGAATCGAGCCTGACTTGAGACCCTAGATCTATCTATGACCTTAACGTAGGATCGGGGATTCAATTCGACTTAAGTATCAATCTTGACTGGGAACCCGAGACTCGAGCCTCGACACTAAATCTAGATCTGACCCACAACCCTGAATCGAGACTTGAGACTTGAGTCTCAAAATTTGAGACTCGAGACCCAGTATTTAATCCCTGACTCAAAGAAAAAATCAAAGTAAATTTCAAGTAGTAAATCCTAATTAAAGTAAATCTTAAATACGGGCTAATATTGCGCCAAATTGAAGATAATTTTTAAAATGAGTTATGTTGGGTTAAACGAAAATCAGTCTAATATGAAATTATCGGGTAAACTATAGAAATGACCCTATTTTTGAGTGACTTTGTTGTTTTGTCCCCCATAAGAAAAGTCCTACAAAACTAGTATTCCTTCTTTTTTATGTATAGAACAAATACTTATTTGTCCCTCTATATATACCTTAAATATTTTTAAACAACTCTTCATGCTTATTTATCATTCAACTTCTAATTTTTTTCTCTTTTTTATTTTACTTTGATTTTTATTTTTTTAAAAAAAAAATTCTCAACCTTTATTTTTTTTCCTTTTCTCCTCTCAACTTCTATTTTTTTTTCTTTTTTTCTCTTTTTTATTTTTCGCTTTTTTTTTTCTTTTTTCTCAACCTTTATTTTTTTCTTTTCTTTTTTTCCTTTTCTCCTCTCACCTTCTATTTTTAAAAAAAAAAAATCACTTTTTTATTTTCTTTGAATTTTTTAATATTATCAACCTTTTTTTTTCTTCATTTTATTCTTTTTCCTCATCTTTATTTTTTTCTTATCTTTCTTTTCTTCGATTCCTTCCAAAAAACAAGTTACGCCCTATGGGCAAGGGTTGACACTAGCACATTGTGTTTTGATTTAGGAGATGTTCTGTCTTAGAGGCAAGACTTAGCCCAAGGACTTTCAAACAACAAGTTACGTCCCATGGGCAAGGGTTGACACTACCACATTGCCTTTTGATTTATGAGATGTTCTATAACTCTTGACTTAGAGACAAGACTTAGCCCAAAGATTTTCAAACAACAAGTTACACCCTACGGGCAAGAGTTGACACTACCACATTGTGTCTTGATTTATGAGATGTTCTATAACTCTTACTTTTGAGGCAAGACTTAGACCAAGGGCTTTCAAACTACAAGTTACGCCCCATGGGCAAGAGTTGACACTACCACATTGTGTCTTGATTTATGAAATATTCTATAACTTTTGCCTTAGAGGAAAGACTTATCCCAAAGGACTTCCAAAAAACAAGTTACGCCTCATGGGCAAGAGTTGACACTACCACATTGTATCTTGATTTATGAGATGCTCCATAGGTCTTGTCTTAAAGGCAAGACTTAGCCCAAGGACCTCCCAAAAAAATAAGTTACGCCCCATGGGCAAGAGTTAACACTACCACATTGTGTCTTGATTTATGAGATGCTCTATAACTCTTGCCTTAGAGGCAAGACATAGACCAAGGGCTTTGAAACAACAAGTTATGCCCCATGGGCAAGAGTTGAGACTACCACATTGTGTTTTGATTTATGAGATGTTCTATGACTCTTGCCTTAGAGGCAAAACTTAGCCCAAGGACTTTCAAACAACAAGTTACTCCTAATGGGCAAGAGTTGACACTACCACATTATGTCTTAATTTATGAGATGCTCTATAACTCTTGCCTTAGAGGCAAAACTTAGTCCAAGGACTTTCAAACAACAAGTTACGCCCCAGGGAAAAGAGTTGACACTACCACATTGTGTCTTGATTTATGAGATGATCTATAGACTTAGCCCAAGGATCTTCCAAAAAAATAAGTTACTCCCCATGGGTAAGAGTTGATACTATCACATTGTGTCTTGATTTATGAGATGCTCTATAACTCTTGCCTTAGAGGCAAGACTTAGACTAAGGGCTTTCAAACAACAAGTTATGCCCCATGGGCAAGAGTTGACACCACCACATTGTGTTTTGATTTATGAGATATTCTATGATTCTTGCCCTAAAGGCAAGACTTAGCCCAAGGACTTTCAAACAACAAGTTACGCCCCATGGGCAAGAGTTGACACTACAATATTGTGTCTTGATTTATGAGATGCTTTGTAACTCTTGTCTTAGAGGCAAGACTTAGCCCAAGGACTTTCAAACAACAAGTTACGCCCAATGGGGAAGAGTTGACACTACCACATTGTGTTTCGATTTATGAAATGTTCTATAACTCTTGCCATAGATGCAAGACTTAGCCCAAGGACTTTCAAACAAAAAGTTATGTCCTATGGGCAAGAGTTGACACTACCACATTGTGTCTTGATTTATGATATACTCTATAACTCTTGCCTTAGAGGCAAGACTTAGCCCAAGGACTTTCAAACAAAAAGTTATGCCCCACGGGCACGAGTTGACACTACCACATTGTGTCTTGATTTATGAGATGTTCTATAACTCTTGCCTTAGAGGCAAGACTTAGCTCTAGGACTTTCAAACATCAAGTTACGCCTCATGGGCAAGAGTTGACACTACCACATTGTGTCTTGATTTATGAGATATTCTATAACTCTTGCCTTAAAGGCAAGACTTAGCCCAAGAACTTTCAAACTTCAAGTTACGCCTCATGGGAAGAGTTGACACTACCATATTGTGTATTAATTTATGAGATGTTCTATAACTCTTGCCTTAAGAGGTAAGACTTATCCCAAAGGACTTCCAAACAATAAGTCACGCCCTTAAATTTGCTTCAATGTCAAAGAAAGAAGATTCTCTTTGTGGATTATCCAACTTTTTGTTCATTAACAAAATATAATAGAAATTGAGAAGAAAAAAAATAAAGATTGAGAAAAAAGAAAAAAAAAAATAAAGGTTAAGAAAAAAGAAAAGAATAAAACATAAAAAAAATAAAAAATAAAATAAAGATTGTGAAAAACAAAAATGAGAAGAAAAAATAAAAATAAAGTTTGAGAGAAATGAAAAAATAAAAAAAAATAAAAAATGAGAAAAGATAAAAACAAAAAGATAAAAGAAAAATAAAGGTTGAGACAAATAAATTAAAAAAAAAAAGAGAAAAATAAATAAATAATGTTTGAGTAAAAAAAAAGAAAAAAGAAAAAATAAATAAAGGTTGAGACAAATGAATTAAAACCAAAAAAATAAATAAGAAAAAAAAAATAAATAAATAAAAATAGAAGTTGAGAGACAAATGAGCATACAAAGTGTAAAAATATTTGAGGTATAGAGGGGCAAAAATATACTTATTCTATACATAAAAAGGAAGGATTGCTAGTTTTTAATGACTTTTCTTATGGGGGACAGAAAAATAAAGTCATCCACTGTGGGGGTCATCCCATGTAATTTTCTGGAAATTATCTTGTGTCCAATTCATAAAATTTTAGACGAGTTGGATGGGCCATCAATATTTGGCCAATATTGATAGCCCTACATAGCAGCGTACTCTTTCATTTAAATTAATACAATAAGTTATCATTCATGATTTTTCTGATTTTAACATTGTTATCAGAGTCCTTAATTTAATGAATATGTGAATTCATTGAAAAAGAACCATTTTTAATCTTAGTTTTAAGCATGACAAGTATCAATATCTCTTTGAATACCCACAAATATTCAATGGTGGAAATCATCAAATTTGTTCGGTGAAGATGAGTTTTATCTTTTTTATCTTGCGACTTATAATCTATGGGATATTGCAATGGATATGGACACTTACAATCATTTCTTGAAGTGACTTTTAGGTGATTCTGAAGAAATTATTAGTTCTAACTATGTGACAATTAGGCGATTCTGAAGAAATTATTTCATATATATCAAATTCATTGAGTGATCATCATATTTATGTTCATTAAAAAAGGATTAACTTGATTATTTTACTTTAAAATATTATGTCTAATTCAAGTTAATAAAAGCATTATTTTGACAAGATATTAAATTTGAATGGTCATCATATTGTGATATCAGTTAATTAATTAATTTAAGGATCAACATGTGGTAAAGTAATTCAATATTGCAATTGAAGTCAACCTTATAGCTTAGGGATAAGGGTTTGAAATTCAATGTCCAACTGAAGTCAAACTTTGTGTTGACTACTTGTTACATTCCTAAATTGACTCTCAATTCAATTTTATAATACTCAGAGTTATATAAATTGAATCAATTCAATGTTCAATTGAAGTCAAACATTTGTGTTGACTACTTGCTACATCCACAAATTGAGACTCAATTCAATCTTATATTACTTAGAGTTATATAAATTGAAGCAATTCAATGTCCAATTGAAGTTAAACATTTGCATTGATTAATCGTTACATCCACAAATTGAGACTCAATTCAATCGTATAATACTTAGAGTCATATAAATTAAACCAATTCAATTATTCGATTGAAGTCAAATATTTGTGTTGACTAATTGTTACATCCACAAATTGAGAGTCAATTCAATCTTATAATACTTAGAGTTATATAATTTAAAGCAGATCAATTATTCAATTAAAGTCAAATATTTGTGTTGACTAATTATTACATCCACAAATTGAGTCTGAATTTAATCGTATAATACTTAGAGTTATATATGAAGTAGTTCATTAATGGCCTTTTCAATTGTTTATGTGAAAATTTGTAAATTCATATACAAGAAAAATGTAGGATTTGTTGCGAAAAATTGGTAAATTCCTATATAAGAAAAATCAAGGACTTTGACAAAATTGATAAATCAATGAACGAGGAAAGTGAAGAGCGCGAAGTGTGGAAACCATGGAAAGATTTAAGCATGCTTAAGTGTAATGATGGTTAAGTGTGTGTGTAATTTTTTACTTATACACTTTTACCCCGTAACTATAGAAGTTGTCCCCACAATTGTTAAAGTTGTTCGACAACTGTGCGCAGTTGTTGGTTAATTGAATAGTTGTTGGGACAACTTCTACGGTTGTTAGACAACTCCTATAATTGTTTGAAGAATTTGGTCCCTTCTAACTTAGTTAATATTATGGAACCTACTTGTCCCTTTTAATTAAATGAAGACTTAAAGGGTCTTTTGACCTCATTTTTCTCCTTATAAATAACAATGTACTCTGTCATTTTACTCCCTCCGTCCAACAATAGTTGTCCACTATTGACTTGACACAGAAATTAAGAAATAGTAAATAATAGGGATAATTTTACTATATCACCCCTATTAAATATAAGTCATTCAAATGATTAAGATCAATTAAAGCTCCTTGAACTTTCCAACTCAATAACTACAACCTTAGATTCACAAGACATGCTGTTACGTTTTCCCTTGAAAAAAATGAGCACTGTTAAACGTCCAAAAAAAGTGCTTCCAAAACATCTCAAAATGGCATTTTTGTAAATTTATGAAAGTTTCTTTCCAAGTAAATGACATTTATATCCTTTTCATGTTCTCTCTACTTTTTCATTTATTAGTAAGACTTTTCATGTTCTCTCTCTATTTTTTCATTTATTAGTAAGAAACGAAAGCACTTTTGGGGACAAAAAACGTTACTTGGATACTTATTATTTTTCAATGATTCTTTTTAATTTTTAATTCTTTTTATTTCCTTTTTTTTTTCTAACATCCTCCTACAAACTTTTTTTAAAAAAAATACAAAATCCATAGTATAAAAGAATGAATAATAGAACTAATTAATCTTTACTTTCTTTATGAAAAAAAAATATATAGATAAGTGAAATTATATATATGTGCATATGTATAATATCAAAAAATATAAACATTCGAAAGTGAAGTAAGATTGTTTTTATTTTAAATTTTCAATAGAAAGAAATTACAAATAAGTTTTAACCAAAAATAAAATTAAATAATTATTAGATCAACCTAATTTAGAAACATAAACAAATATTAAGAAAAATATAGTTTAAAATCGTTACTATGTTTTTTCTTTTTAATTGAGATGATAAATTAATATAACTTAAACAAACAAAAGTTTATAAAATATTTTGCACAGACATATTCGTTTTTATAATTTAAATCAATAAAATTTCAAAATTCTTTCAAAAGTATGTTTTGTAATTTCTCTTTAAATAAAATATGTAAATTTAAATAAAGTATCTTTTTAGTATTGTATGAAATAAAGTATCTTTTTCATTTTGTCTGGAATAATATAATATATCTTTGGGTCGTCTCTTTTTTTTTTTACTGCTTTTTTATTATTTCTTTGTACTTTTTTATTCAATTCATTATGTATATATATAAAAAAAAATTCTAATATTTATTTTTATTAAAAAATTCCTTTAATTTTTTTTTTTAATACTCAGACCTCACTAATGGAATTAAACTGATTTTTTTTTTTTTGTTGTTGTTGTTTAGTATTCTTTTAGATTTTAATATTTTTTTACATTATTTGTATAGATATGTACTCAATTGCTTGTTCCAGTGTTATTTCATATCTTGAAATTTTCTCTCTCTCTCTCTTTGTGTGTGTGTATGTGTGTGTACTACAATTTTTCTATTCTTATAATTTATTTTTAAATTTTCATAAATAATATGATGACCAGTCACTTTGAATATCTTATTCATGATAATGGTTTTATTAACTTTAACTAAATATAATTTTTTGAAGTAAAAATAATCAAGCGAATCCTCCTTTTTTAATCTATGAATACAAATATGACAATCACTTAATTAATTTAATCATTTATGATTTGAACATAATAAAAATAATAAATATTTATTTTTATATAAAAATTTTAATATTTTCTTTTATATAATATAACCAAACAAAAAAATAAAAATTATTATAGAAGAAAAAGAGTAAAAAAGATAGCAAAATTGAAGGATTTGTAATAGTAATTCTACAGAGGATATAAACTATTAAAGATAAGAATAAACGTGTATGTAAAACTTGTTGATAAGTATTGAAAACATTCCTAAACTTATATCCTCTGTAATCACTTTATTGAGATAAATATTGAAAACACTGCTAAACTTGGCGTGAATTATTAGTTTAGTCTCCAAACTATTGACAGTCTTAAAACACCCATTTATTTGACTAAATAAATTTAAAAACATCCCTCTTATGCCACGTGTGCATGTATGTGAAATTTTCTGCTGATGAGGCAAACACATAAATATGTATAGTCAAAAAAAAAAACATTTAAAAAATTAAATGCTACGAATTTAGCAATTAAAAAAAAAAAATAAGAATTTTATTTATTTTTTTTTTAAAAAAATATTTTTTAAAAAAAAAAATTAATTTTTTTTCTTACCCCATCACATCCCCTGCCCAGTACCCCAACCCCCCCCCCCCCCCAATTTTATTTTTATTTTTAAAATTATTTTTAAAAACAAAATTTAATTTATTTTTTTTTCTTACTCCATCCCCACCCCGCAAAAACAAATTCCTACTCTATGTATGTAGAGTGTATGTTAGTAATGAAAGATAATAATTATCTTAAGGAAAGGGGGAGGGTGGCTTAGGGTACGTAGGGTAGAATTGGGAGGTGATGGTTTGGAGGGAAATCTTAAGGAAGAGGAGGAAATTTTTGGAGGGAAAATAGATAATTTGGAGCCAAAGTACAATTAAAATTAGGTTACTTTATGAAAAAAAAAAAGTTAAAATAGTGTTTTGGTTGTTTTCATATTTTGAATACCACTTCAATTAATATTTGGAATTTCTATGGTCAAAAGGTGAATCTTCAAATTAAGTGATTTTTTTTTTTTTAAAAAAGTATTGTTATCATATTCTAAGATTTAAGATACAGAAGCAACCCTTTTTTTTTTTGTATAAATACGAGACATAATCTACTAAAACTTTGAAAAAAAATGAATTTTCACGTTAAAATCAATCTTATAATACTTAGAGTTATATAAATTAAATCAATTCAATTTTCAACTGAAGTCAAAATATTTGTGTTGACTAATTGTTATATGCACAAGTTGAGTCCCAATTTCAATCTTATAATACTTAAAGCTACATAAATTGAAGCAGTTCAATTTTTCAATTAAAGTCAAACATTATGATGTATGATTGACTAATTGTTACATCAACAAATTGATACTCAATTCAATCGTGCAATACTTGGAGTTATACAAATTGTATCAATTCATTTTTTCAATTGAAGTCAAACACATTTACTGGATTATTGTTTAATACACAAATTGAGTCCCAATTCAATCTTATAATACTTAGAGTTATATAAATTAAATTAATTTAATTTTAATCTAATGACTAACTATTACATCAACAAATTGAGTCTAAGTTCAATCTTATAGTACTTAGAGTTATATAAATTGAAGTAATACAATCTTTCACTTAAAGTCAAACATTAGGATTAGTTAATAGTACATCCACAAATTGAGTCTCATTTCAAATTTTCAATTGAAGTTAGATATTTGTTGACTAATTGTTACATTCACAAATTGAGTGTCAATTCAATCTTATACTACTTAGAGTTACATATAAATTGAAGCAATTCAATTTATTAATTAAAGTCAAATATTAGGATTGACTAATTGTTGCATCCACAAATTGAGTCTTTATAATACTTAGAGTTATATAAACTGAAATAATTCAATTTTTTTTTAATTAAAGTCAAATATTAGGAGTGACTAAATTGTTGCATCCACAAATTGAGTTTTAGTTCAATTGTTCAATTGAAGCCAAATATTTGTGTTGACTAATTATTACATCCACAAATTGAGTCTTAATTCAATCTTACAATATTTAGAGTTACATATAAATTGAAACAATTCAATTTTTCAATTAAAGTCAACATTATGATTGACTAATTGTTACATCCACAAATTGAATCTCAATTAAAAAATTTCATTGAAGGTAAATATTTATGTTGACTAATTTTTTCATCCTCAAACTGAGTCTCAATTCAATCTTATAATACTTAGAATTATATAAAATTTTCTATCGAAGTCAAACAGTTGTATTGACTAGTTGTTGCATGCACAGATTGAGTTTCAATTCAATCTTATAATACTTAGAGTTATATAAATTGAATTCATTTAATTTTTCAGTTGAAGTTAAATATTTGTGTTTGACTAATTGTTATATCTCAATCTCATAATATATACTTAGAGATGTATAAATTGAATCAATTCAACTTTTCAAATGATATAAAGATTTTGTATTGACTAATTATTAAATGTGTTACACTTGAGCCGAGGGTCTTCCAGAAACAGCCTCTCTACTGTTTTATCCCCTTTCGGATCTGTGAAAGGGAGGATAAATTATTTAAAAGAAAATGGTTTTTGACTTCTTAAATCATTTCAAAACTTGAAAAAAAATTCAAAATAACTCAAGAAAAATTACAGAGTCGCCACTTAATTTTTATTTGAAAAATTAAGAAAAAACTAAAAAGAATTTCAAAGGTTCAAAAACAGAAATAAACCTTTAAAATTAGAGAAAATGGGTAAGGGTTCAATTAACGCCCTAAGAAGGGTTTTAAGGCACTTAGGAGCGTCCGTTTAAGAACGGTTGACCAAAAATAATTTGTCTAACTTTAAAAAGTGGCTAAGTTTGCAAAAGCTCAATTTTTATGAGAATATCAAACTTGATTTAAGAGATAACATTATTTCATTCAAATCCAAATAGTCCATTTTTGACTAGAAGAAATTAACTTAAGAGGAAAAATTTTAATAGAATTCTATTTTAACCCAAACTTTAAGGATTTTTTTTTTTTTAGTTATTTTAAAGAAAAGTCTATTTTTTTATTTTTTTTTATTATTATTATTATTATTATTATTTTTTTATGTTAATAAAAATGTTGATTTTTTTTTGCTTCATTCTTTAAACATGATAATTTAGATAAGGAAATCCGAATAAGAAAAGAAAATGAAGATAAAATAAAAATGGCAACATCTTAGGGAATTCATCTAAATTAATTAGTTAAATGTTAAGAGTTAATACACATAATTAAAACAATTACAAAAATAAAGAAGAAGGGTTGAGAAAGTGGGCTTTCAGGCCCATTTGGATTCTGTCCAGCTTTGGACTTAAATTCCATGGACTTTGAGTCCATTTTTACCCTGTATATCAGCTGTATATTGGCAGTCATGTTCTTCACTTTTTTTTGTATATCTCTGTGTATACACTGTATACCAGTACGGAAACCTGCAATATTTTCCTTCCATTTTTGATATACACAACATAACAACTGCACAGCTACCGCATCCCAGTGTCTCTTCATTGTATATCAGTGTATATCAGCGTATACCAGCCCTTGTTCTTGTACATCAGTCCATTTTTTGGACTTGGATGAGGGTTGACTCGATGGAGGTTGGGTTTAACCCAACGAAATGCGAGAGATGGTAGTACGAGGGACTCGACGAGGGAGTTTATGCATAGAAAAGAGATAAATATTAGTGATAGAGTAAAGGAAATTAACGTTATACTTAAGGAGTATTGATAAATACCACATAAGTTGCATATTGAATAACCCATAAATGCAGCCACTAAAGAAAACTTTGAACAAACTTCAAACAAAATAAAATCAAAGCAGACCCTTTGGGTAAATAAAAGGACATAGCCTAAATAATACTCAACATTGTGTCCCTAATCTCGTTAAAGAAGGATGCAATGAATCACTAAGTTGAGTATATAGGCTAAATGCACAAGTAAGATGTAACATTGTTATCTCCAGACCATTGAACTAGTTTTGTCAGGAAGCACAATATCCATCCTTATTCTTAAAGAAGCAAAATACATTTTAACAAAGCGATGAACAATGATATCCTAAATAGCAACGGGGTATATGCAACACATTTGCTTGACTATCCTCGTGACTTATAAAAGTTACTTATGCTAGTGTCGAAAAGTCTTCAAGAAAATCCAAGGCATGCTTAATTCACAACCCAATATGCAAACTTTGAGCCTAGAGCACCTAGGAGAAAACCGAATTAATTTATTCAAAGTCTTTCCTTGGGCTCAACTAGTCCCAATTATCAACTCACTTCCTCTTATCACCTACTCAGCCAATAGATCTATACTTATACTGTATATCTTTAACTATAAGAAGCAAAGCAACAAGTTGTAACGCATAATAGACAGAAACCAAAGCATATGTTTAGGCAAATCTTATCGTACTTGCACCACTTTTCTTCCTAAATCTACAAAGGTCTAAAGATCATTTGTTAATCTAAAACATAACACAATACTAATTATCAGGAACATGGTCAGAGAGAACACAAAGCAACCAAGTTGAAGTCCCAAAAATCCTATGGTGCATATATAATCATAATCTTGATAAAAAAAAAAAACTTTAGTTTTAGAAAAATCAGTCTCCCCTTTTATTTTTTATTTTTTCTTTTAAGAAAATGACACTGAACTTTTAGGCCAAATCACATCTTTGCACTATCTTATATTAAAGATAAGATTTTATGACTTTATAAGTATTAGAAAAGCAACTAAACACATAAAACTAAAATGACTATGCACCATATTGAACAGGCTACATCACTACAAGAAACATTTTTAGGTTCTTGATTCATAAACAAAGGCAGAAAATCATTCATCCAAACATAAACCTAACCACTACAAGCTGTCAAGTTCCTACCATGAATACGTTCATTTGTGCAAATGTCCACAGCCAATCGGACCAGAAAATCAAACCATGAAAAGGAAACTCAAGAAAACAATGCAGAAAAGAACCAAAGTATTTAAACGTTCAGGAAGTAAAAATCTCGACGGGATGAAGGCTTTACCTTTTTGAGTGCAGGAACTGAGACGACGAGTTACCGGGATGAGTTTCCACACACTTGACTCCTCTCCGAACAAATTTTCCAAAGGACGACGGAGAGAATTTGAGCAAAAAGAAATAAGGACATTACAAGTTCTAACTTAAGGTTATAGAGATGAATTTTTGGATTCAAAAGCTATGAGAATTTTGTAGTTAGCAATGGGGAATTCCAACATCAAAAACCTCTCTCAGTTCTCTACCACTTTTTCCTTAATGGAAGCATCGATTCATCTTTATAGTCGAAAAAAAATCGATTTGAAAAGAGAGTCGTTTGAGTGTCAGAGAGTGGTTGGGGATTTGACAAAAAAAACATTGAAAATGGATGAAAACATATCCCTATAAATCCGAATTTGATTATGGTGCCTCTGATTCGGATTGAATTTTGGGGCAAGAAACTCGCACCGTTTGAACCAAAGTCAAATATCACAACTCAAGGTCTGCAAAATTCAGAGATAAGAAGGAGAGAGAGATGGGAGTGATGGGGCGGTGGCGTTGAAGTTGTAGTTGTTGCTGACTTTTGGTGTTGCTGTTCAATATTGTTGTAATCGGTGTTGTTTGTTGTTGTTGTGTTTGTTTAATGCTGAAGAAGAAAAGGGGTAAGTGGGTGGTGGGCCAAAGTTGTGGGCTGGTTTGGTTTGAGATTATTGGGCCTGGGTAGGAATGGGTAGTGGCTGATGTTGTTGTAGAATGGGCTGGGGCGGTGGAAAATATTTTTTTAAAGGAAATAGTTTGGGTTAGTTTTAGGGATTTTGGGATTTAAGAATTAGGTAGAAATTAGGTAAAGGGTAGAAATTAGGCTATTTGTTAAATAGCCTGATTGCCGTGATTTTAGTCAATTACGTTTAAATTTTAACCTAATTGAAAAATCAATTGGCCAATTGCATTTTGGTCCATTTGATTTCAATTACGGCCAAATTTAATAGATTGACTAACTTGAATTGTAATCCGACACGAATTAAGCACTGATTTAATTTCGACTTTCTTGATCTAATAAAATCAAACAAATACTTTTCAAATAAATTATTTTAAAATAAAGATTATATTTAAATCAGGATTTTACCCGTTTGAATCAAAAAACAAGGTGAGTCTTAATTAAAATCTAATTTTCAGTAAAATAATTATTTAAGTAACAAAATTATACGATCTCGTATATACAAATATGAAAATATGTAATCGCTACTTAAAATGACAAAATTATCTAGTTAAATATTTCAGGAAAGTTTTTATCAGGATAAAATAAATGTTGTAATTTTATTCAAAAAATCGAAGAAACTCAGAATTAAACTTAGTTGTGGAGGGAAAAAATTAGGTGTCAACAACTGCCCCCTCCCTTTGTGTGGGGTGAATACAAGTTACCCTGGGCAAAGAGAGTTTGACGTTCCTAATTTTGTCCGACCACAAATTTATTTCTCAACGGAGGCCAGGTTTTGCACGAATTTCCAAGAGTTATGGTCGTACCCCGGCTATATGAAAATTCAGGACACTTGTAGTTTATATAGCTCGATTTTTTTTAAGCACGATTTTCAAAGAATTCATAAGCTATCTCGATTCTGAATTTTAAAGAGATCGAAAAGCTGGGAATGAGATTAGGGGATTGGAATGCAGTCGAGTTTTCAACAAAGAGTTCAGCCTACATATACTCGAGATTTAGGGAATCAGACTTCTTGTAGTTCGACTCGATCGGTAGAAAAGGTAGCCTTTTATTTGAGACAGCCTTTGGCTCTAGATGAGTGACAAGCAAGATGAGGTATGGAAAAGGGCCTTGTAACCTCTTAACCATGAATGTGAAGCTCTTCACATACATAGGTAAGAATTTATCGGGACATAATTTTCAAGTCTCTAGGTGTATTATCACTCAAATTAGAAGGAAAAAGAGAGTTACTTCTAATGTGAGTTGAGAAATACTCCAGAAGTGAAACTGAAACTAAAAATTCCAAAATACCCGCATGCCTTCTAATAGGGATGTGGTTTGATGGCGGTGGAAGTCATCCTTTAGCTCGCGCCCAAAGAGTTTGGTATTCCTCTTCGACTATGTCCCAGTTCTCTGCTAAGAAAAAGTTCCACGTTGTGATGCGTCCTTTTTGGAGTCGTCCGTACCTGTGGTTTTGATTTGAGATTTTCATCCTCTCGGATGCTCTCGGCAATATCTCAAACAAAATTGGTTAGCGATAAACATGATTCACTAAGGGGTAGATAGTGTTTTACCATATTCTAGCGTGAATTATTCCTGTCCAGTAGTATCGTCCTTTCCTGTCCCTGCTTTTGGAAGACAATGGTTTCCACAACAGTATATGCACAATAACCATCTCGGTTGTTGGATATGATGGACTTTTGCCAATTGACTCTTTCTTCAAAATAGGGTGGTTCTCTTGGCCACCGATGATATTTTGGGTAGAATGGTCCTTGCAATCGTTTGATCTTTTGTTTGATGTGATAACTAATCCTGACATATCCTCAGCGCTAGACTCCTCCGCCTCTGTGTGAATGATGGGTATTAAAATGATTATATCCTTCAGTGCCAGACTCCTCCGCCTTTACGTGAATGATGGATATTAAAATGATTATATCCTTCAGCGCCAGACTCCTCCTCCTCTGTGTGATTGACGGACACATATGCTCTAATTTATCCTTCAGCGCTAGACTCCTTCATCTTTGCGTGATTAACTGGATATGGAGACTTTTGGAAGATGCTATAATAATGGCCCTCTCGGCATGACTCTCTTGGTATGGCCCTCTTGGCAATGATATGCAATGACCCTCTTGGCATGAGTGAATATGAAATGGCCTTCTTGGCATGATATGAAATGGCCCTCTCGGCGATAATATGAAATAGCCTTCTTGGCATGATATGAAATGGCCCTCTCAGCGATAATATAAAAATGCCTTCTTGGCATGGCCCTCTCGGCGATGATATGTAATGGCCCTCCTGGCCTGAGTGAATATGAAATGGCCTTCTTGGCATGATATGAAATGACCCTCTTGGCGATAATATGAAAATGACCCTCTTGGCGATAATATGAAAATGGCCCTCTTGGCATGGCCCTCTCAACAATGATATATAATGGCCCTCCTGGCATGAGTGAATATGAAATGGCCCTCTTGGCATGATATGAAATGGCCCTCTCGACGAGAATATGAAAATGGCCCTCTTGGTATGAACGAATATGAAATGGCCCTCTCGGGAGTTCGAAGAAGATATCACCTGAATCAATTTGCTGGTGGGATAGTTTTCTGTATGTACCTGCGCTCAAGGTAAATGGTCAGCAGACACAGTGTCGCTTTTGCTAGCGACTATTATCAAAAGAAAAGCTCTTTTAGGAAAGCATATGTAATGTAAAGAAAAGACATTGTTTGAACATATCACACTCCCTCGGAGTGAGTAGACAAACAAAAGGCCTTTTTGAGTATAAAGGCGTAAACTAGTCCCGTCTCTAGGGAGGGTAACAAGTACTGCCTTCCAACCATTGCACATTCGTTGTGATTTATGACTTGCTGGTGATTTGAAAAGGATGTTATTTTCTCCTTTTTTAAACCAGTCGTTGCAGTCTTTCCTTATTAGATTCCTCTAAATGAAGGAATATACTGCTTAACATGCTTTTCGCTGATCCTTTATCAAGCTCTGGGATAATCCTGCATCCACAGAAAAATTGTTAATTTTTGGTGAAACTGATCTGTATTGACTTCCTCTGGTTGTCTGCTTCAGTCTTGTCATTCTCAAATGCCTGTTATCTTTGGCTGTTTTCCCTAGCTCCCCGAGACATGATAGATGTAAGACAAAATTAATTTTTTATCCAAAATATACTTTGATTAAAGATAAGATAGGTTTTGAAAAATATAAATTTTGAAATATAATTGGGATGGGGCTCTGCCAGTTTGTCATGTCATGTGTAGCTCAGCGAACATCCTTGGTCGAGGTCTGATATATATATCATCTTGTTTGCGAGCTCTGGAGATCCTTCATCATCGCGGCTAAGGTATTTTGAAGATGATCCTTTGCAAAAATTTGTCGTAGCTTGGGATTAGTCTCTTTGGGACTATTTTGCAGCTGGGATATCTGAAGTGGTTTCTGAGGGAAATTCTTAGAGTCGGTTCCGAACTCTTAACATACACTTTGATTGAAATTTTGAGGTCCCTTTCAAAATTTCTGCCCCAGTTATATTATAAGCACATCTCAAATTTTGCTAGGAGAGTCTGATAATCTTGTGGGGATCTTGAGACGTCTTCTCAAAATTCGTTCGACTGTACACTTCCATTCTGACTATCGGAGGATGATCTTCTGTTCTGAATTTTCAATAATCCTTCTTGAAAATTCTACCCCAGTTTTCATTTTCTGGGGTGGTATGACCGAGCCGTTGTGGCGCCTACGTATCCCGTTGAAGCAGGAATCAGGTCAAACGTAGTTCCACAACATAGTGGAAATAGAGAGATAATCACAAGAGTGACCGAAGCCGACAAAGGTGTCACACCCCTTTTTCGAAGGGTTTGTCCAATTAAAGTGACGGTATTGAATAGGGATTATTTTTGTTTATTTACAGAGTCGCCACTTGGAATTGAGTTATGGTGTTCCAAGTCACCTTTTTGAATCCCTAATCAAAAGGAAGTTGACTCTTTAATGTTGGTCTGCGAACTAGAAATTCGAGTAAGGAATTCTATTGATCGAGGGGAAGGTGTTAGGCATCCCTCGAATCCCGTGGTTCTAGCACGGTCGCTTTATTGACTTATAATTGACTTAAATTAATTCTTTTGGACATATTAGGTTTGATTAGTCGCTCAATTTACCTAAGGATTATGAGAGAAATTATGACTTAGGTTTTCGGCTGAGGAGCGTAACCACACACAGAGCCTTGTAATTATAGAAGTTGATCAAGGAGCGTAACCACACACATGATCAACCTCGATATATCAATTGATTTTTGTTTTTTCGCTTCTACTAATTCGCTCTTATTTCGCTTACTTCTCATGTAGTTATTTTTATCAAAAACTATTTTTTGAGTCTTGAATAAATTTATAACCCATCCCTCTCCCTTACGGTTAATAACTCCACTAAAAGAATCGATACTAAACAGAATAATATTTGAATCAACAAACAGAAAGAAGTATTCTTAAATTAAATTAAAGATGGGCATTCCAATTAATTCAAACATAAGAATTCATACAAAAGAAATGATCAAAACTAAAATACGAAACCTAGTATTTTAAAAGTTACGACATTTGTTGCTCATTAGATAAATGTTATACTAGAATTCATTATGTCAAATCAAATGAAACATCAGGAAAATTAATTTATATATATATATATTTTTTTTAATGGTGCGGGCCAAATCCTTTTTTTTTTAATCATCAATCCAATTTATTAGCAAACCAAAATAGATAAGGTCATATTTGAGATGGCATGTTTCAAATAGCTTTTTTTTAAAAAAATTTAAAAAAAAAATGATTTCTATGATTCCAAACAGAAACCAATTAACGGATACTACATTTTTAGTTTTAAATGAATCTAACATGAAGTGTTCATAAAAATGCTAATCTATTTAGGTGAGATTATTGAAATTTAGTGCTGAAACGGACACAACATTGATACTAAAACTTCAGAACCCCATTTAAACTTAATCAATTCTTAAACAAAAGATCATGCTAAAATCAAAATTTAGTTTATTAAAAGCTCTAATCCTAGGACTTAAAATCTGAAATTAAAATCAAGTGTAAATTAACTACCATTAAACCAAGCATGCACAGGTATCTTATTTACGAACAAAGAAAGGATGAGCCAAACAAATGTAAATCATAATAACAGGAAACAAAATCTAATAAAGTAGTGAACACAGAGTTAAAGTTGAACCTCACATAAATAGTCGGCTTTGCATACTAAATAATACATGAAACCATTTAAGCAACCTTTTTCATACTTTGGTTCACAATAAAACTTATAAAATAAATGGCGTAGGATCGAATAAGAACCTGTGTGATGAACTAAACGAAAGTAAGAATAGGAATGCCGTCACCGGAAACTCCAAACGAAAGCCAAAACTCGAACTTCAACTCCCGAACGTTTAAGAATACCCTCTTTTTCTTTTGTTTTTCCTCCCTTTTTTTTTCTCCTCTTACTGTTTTTTTTTTTGTATTCTCTCCTTTTACTGTTTTTTTTTTTTTTGTCTTCTCTGTGTTTTCTCTTTCTGCTCTCTATCTTCTTCTTTTTTTCGCTTTGGGTCCCCCTGTCCGTCTCCTCTTTGTGCATGTATATATAGTGTTTGTAGGGTGTGTGTAGTGCATGGGAATGTGTTTGTGTAGTGGTGTGTGTGCATGTGTGTGTTGCAGATAGTGGGGGCAAAAGTGGGGAGGGATGTGAGGGAGTGGGGGCGGCAGTGGGGAGGGGTAGTTTAGTTTAGGAATTTTTTTTATTTTTTTTTAATAAATAAATAAATAAATTTATAAAAATAAATAAATAACTAAAGTAGTATTAGCGAAATATTTAAAAATAAAAATAAAAGTATAGAAAAGTTAAATAACTAGTCCTAAAATATTGATGAAGAAAATATTTAAACCACTAGATTATTTATTAAAATAAAAAAAAATATATATATTTTTTGAAAATTTTCTTTTCTTTTGACAAGTAAAAGCAAAACTTATCCTAAAATGTGACTCATTTATTGATTTTTTTTTTATTTTTTTTTTACAAATAAAACCTATAAGAATGAGATAAAAGCTAAAAATAATAATTAAACATATAATAAATATTTAATGTAAAAATTGGTTAAAGCTCGGGGAGGGTCAAAAAAATCACGTGTCTACATTTGCCCCTCTTTGTCTGTGAACACGAAAGAGTTTTCAGACAAAGAAGTAGACAACGAGACAAGTTTTGACCCTACTGTTATTTAAAATGAAGAGAAAAAGAAGGAAAAATGCGACCGAGCCCTGGTTTTGGACAGCCTACATATCCCGGGTTATAAGGGAATCAGGTCACGTGTAGTTCAAGGAGATGGAAGGGTGAGACCATGAGTTAGAGGTCGAGTGAGGTCCCGTCGAGTCTCCGGTTCGCAGCTCCTGTGTTTACATCAAAATGAAAGACAAGAATAAAACTGATTCTTCAAGTACAAGATCCTATCTATTCAACTTCTGTTGAATCTTGACTTTAATCTTCACGCTTCCCCAAGTGATGATATGTCTACTCTCCTCTTGCGTTGAACTCGACAGTGAAATTTTCTTCATGTCGACTTCGGTTATTGGAGATGAACTTGAAAATCGGCCCTGTTCTTCAAACGGACGTTTGCTTCTTCTGACTTTGAATTCAAAAATTGTCATGTTCCCCGGGCGGGCTCCTAAGCTTGAATTGCAAGTTGACCCTATTCTTCAGGCAAGCTCCTGAATTTGAAAAATGAAAATTGACCCCATTCTCCAGGAGGGCTCCTGAGCTTCAAACTAAAAGTAATCCTTGTTCTCCAAACATGTTCCTGAACTCAAAATAAATAGTGAACTAGAGCAGTAAATCCCATTTTTCAGGAGGGTCCTGAACATAAAATAAAGTCCCATTTTTCAAGAGGGTCCTGTTGATCCCATTTTCCAGGAGGGTCCTGAGCAGAAAAGTAAAGTCCCATTTTCCAGGAGGGTCCTGAGTAGAAAGGTAAAGTCCCATTTTTCAGGAGGGTCCTGAGCAGAAAAGTAAAATTCCATTTTTCAGGAGGGTCCTGTTGATCCCATTTTCCAGGAGGGTCCTGAGCAGAAAGGTTGATCCCATTTTCCATGAGGGTCCTGAGCACAAAATTAATTCTCATTATTCAGGAGGGTCCTGTTGATCCCATTTTCCAGGAGGGTCCTGAGTTGAAAATTAAAGTCCCATTTTTCAGGAGGGTCCTGAGCAGAAATTAATTCCCATTATTCAGGAGGGTCCTGTTGATCCCATTTTTCAGGAGGGTCCTGAGCTAAAATTAATTCCCATTATTCAGGAGGGTCCTGTTGATCCCATTTTTCAGGAGGGTCCTGATTAGAAAATAAAGTCCCATTTTCCAGGAGGGTCCTGAGCAGAAACTAATTCCCATTATTCAGGAGGGTCCTGTTGATCCCATTTTCTAGGAGGGTCCTGAGCTAAAATTAATTCCCATTATTCAGGGGGGGTCCTGTTGATCCCATTTTTCAGGAGGGTCCTGAGTAGAAAGGTGAAGTCCCATTTTTCAGGTGGGTCCTGAGTAAAAGATAAAGTCCCATTATCCAGGAGGGTCCTGAGCTGAATAGTAAAATCCCATTTTTCAGGAGGGTCCTGAGCAGAAAATAAAGTCCCATTTTCCAGGAGGGTCCTGTTGATCCCATTTTCCAGGAGGGTCCTGTTGATCCCATTTTTCAGGAGGGTCCTGAGCAGAAAGGTAAAGTCCCCATTTCCAGGAGGGTCCTGAGCAGAAAGGTAAAGTCCCATTTTCCAGGAGGGTCCTGAGCAGAAATTAATTCTCATTATTCAGGGGGGTCCTGTTGATCCCATTTTTCAGGAGGGTCCTGAGTTGAAAATTAAAGTCTCATTTTTCAGGAGGGTCCTGAGCAGAAATTAATTCCCATTATTCAAGAGGGTCCTGTTGATCCCATTTTTCAGGAGGGTCCTGAGCTAAAATTAATTCCCATTATTCAGGAGGGTCCTGTTGATCCCATTTTTCAGGAGGGTCCTGATTAGAAAATAAAGTCCCATTTTCCAGGAGGGTCCTGAGCAGAAACTAATTCCCATTATTCAGGAGGGTCCTGTTGATCCCATTTTCCAGGAGGGTCCTGAGCTAAAATTAATTCCCATTATTCAGGGGGGTCCTGTTGATCCCATTTTTCAGGAGGGTCCTGAGTAGAAAGGTGAAGTCCCATTTTCCAGGTGGGTCCTGAGTAAAAGATAAAGTCCCATTATCCAGGAGGGTCCTGAGCTGAATAGTAAAATCCCATTTTTCAGGAGGGTCCTGAGCAGAAAATAAAGTCCCATTTTCCAGGAGGGTCCTGTTGATCCCATTTTCCAGGAGGGTCCTGTTGATCCCATTTTTCAGGAGGGTCCTGAGCAGAAAATTAAAGTCCCATTTTCCAGGAGGGTCCTGTTGATCCCATTTTCCAGGAGGGTCCTGAGCTAAAAATGTAAACTTCCAAATAACACGAACAAAAATTTTGCCCCAGTTTGTACCACAATTTTTGTGAGTGTTTAAAAATCATAACTATTTGAAAAATGAAGAGGGTGAATCCAACCCTGCCCCATTCCAGAGAGTGCTTCTCGCAAACGTAAAAGATAATAAATTTTTACTCTGACTGTAATCTAGCAAGCTTATATCGCAATATTGCTTCTTGCATTCGCTGAAGTGAAGAATTGCCCCCTTCTAATATCCAGGCTTCGAAGCCTTTGATTTGCAGGCAACACCTATCTCTGTTTCAGACAAAGAAAAATTGTGAGTTTAACAACATGGTGGTTGGTTCGTGGCATTTGACTTTTGATTCAATTGCTCCTGCACTTGTCATGTTCAGCTTTGTTTCGGGCCGTTGATGAGTATCATTAACTTGTATTACTTTGACCCAAAATTCTGGTTACCCGATGACTGTAACTCAAACCATATCTTCATTTCATAGCGCCTCTGAATTTTAACTTCTGTCGCAACTTCGTATTCTTACGAATCCGAAAACTGTCAGATGATGACAATTCTTAGGTGTTTTGTTTCACTTTGAATCATGTTTCTTTTATGTGTTGGCCCTTTCCCCTGCTTTGCACCATTGAAGGAGTTGATAGCAAATTTTGAAGTCCTTTCTTACTTGTTTTGCCATGGACTTGACTCAGAGACAATAGACGAATGAGGACGGTGATTTTTCATTTTGCTAACAAAGACAAGAAAAAAAATGGAAATATTGACCGGAAAGAAACATGACAGGCGACCTTATTTCCCAAAAGAAAGAAGGAAAGAAAACTTATCTGAATATTATAGCCGGTTCTAGTGATTATGACATGCATTTGGTATCAAGCAGCCCGATCTTTCAATCTCAACCATTTAGCCACCTTTGCCAACTTATTGAATTCAAAACTGAGTTTTGCTTTTGAGCTTGTCGCCTCTATATCACAAACCTCATCCGGCTAGCGAAGCCCCAAAGAGCTTTCACCAGCAAACCTCTCTCATCTCACCATCGCCTTATGGTGCCCGTGAGGATTTTCACCAATAAGACTCTCTCATTTTATTTTTATTTTTATTTTTTATCTCACCATCGCCTTATGGTGCCCGTGAGGGTTTTCACCAATAAGACTCTCTCATTTTTGTTTCTGTCGTATTTCCTTTATGCTGATAAGGACAAGTGCGACCCAAAATATAGAACATCATGTCACCATACCATGCTTAGTCTCGACATTTTCAAAGATTGATCTGAAGGTCTTTCTCTGGTTGTAACGTGGCTTTTGGATTGGGTTAGAAAGAAAGGGTGGCATGAGGCTCAAAAGACACTTAACATAGGGTGAGACTTACAACTTTTGGAATCGACACACAAAGAAAATAACTTTTGCCCCAGTTTCTTTTAAACTGGGTAACTTGAATTTTTTATTTGGTTGGACCGAACCCCAGAGTAGGGCTGCCTACGTATCTTGTCGTAGCAAGAATCAGGTCAAACGTAGTTCAGGACTTGTTCTTTTGCTTGATTTTGATTTTTTATTTTTTTTTGACTCAATTTCCTTTTCTTGACACTTCTCTCTTTTGGATTTTTTCCTGACTCCATTTTTCTTTTTCGACATTTTTATCATTTTTCTTTTTTGATTCTATTTTGATTCCAAAAGAGGGGTACGAAAGAAAGTAAAACTTAAGCTCAAATGGGATAGACAACTGATGACACAATATTTGGATAGCAGAATAAAATGCCTTCGTCATATCAATCTTTTAAATATGCCAAAACCAAACATGTAAATAGCAATAATGATAAATAAAGATCATACATAATATCTTTTAACTGCATCGGCATTGATAGCCACTTCTACCATTTTGCCTTCTACATCGGTCAGATATAATGCACCATTGGGCAACACTTTCTTCACCATGAATGGACCTTGCCAGTTCGGGGAGAACTTGCCTTTAGCTTCAACCTGATGGGGGAGGATACGCCTTAATACTAACTGACCGACTTCAAAATGTCTGGGACGCACCTTTCTAGTATATGCTCGTGCCATTCTCTTTTGGTATAGTTGGCCGTGACATACTGACGTTAATCTCTTTTCATCAATCAAGCTCAATTGCTCCAATCGAGTCTTGACCCACTGATCATCGTCAATCTCGGCTTCCACAATGACTCGAAGAGATGGGATCTCGATTTCTGCAGGTATAACTGCTTCGGTCCCATATACCAACGAGTAGGGAGTCGCACCTATTGAAGTACGAACTGTGGTACGGTAACCCAATAAAGCGAAAGGTAACTTTTCATGCCATTGTCGGGAACCTTGCACCATCTTGCGGAGTATCTTCTTTAGGTTCTTATTGGCAGCTTCTACAGCACCATTTGCCTTGGGGCGATATGGAGTTGAATTTCGATGCGTAATCTTAAATTGTTGGCATACCTCTCGCATCAGATGACTATTGAGATTCGCAGCATTGTCTGTAATAATTACCTTTGGGATACCAAATCGGCAAATAATGTTGAAGTGAACAAAATTCACCACAGCTTTTTTGGTCACCGACTTGAAGGTTGCTGCTTCCACCCACTTTGTAAAATAATCAATTGCTACCAAGATGAACCTGTGCCCATTTGATGCTTTCGGTTCAATAGGTCCAATCACATCCATTCCCCAAGCCACGAAGGGCCATGGAGCAGACATTGTATGTAACTCAGAAGGAGGAGAGTGTATCAAATCCCCGTGCACTTGGCATTCATGACATTTACGGACGAATCGAATGGAATCTCGCTCCATGGTAAGCCAATAATAACCTGCCCGAAGTATTTTCTTTGTCAATACATACCCATTCATATGCGGCCCACAAACCCCAGAATGTATTTCAGTCATGATAGTGGAAGCTTCTCTGGCATCTACACACCTTAAAAGTCCTAAATCTGGAGTCCTTTTGTACAAGATCCCTCCGCTTAAGAAAAATCCGCTAGCCAATCGTCGAATAGTTCTCTTTTGGTTACCATCGGCATGTATTGGGTATTCTCCAGATTGAATGTATTTTTTGATATCATGGAACCACGGTTCACCATCAAGTTCTTCTTCGACCACATTGCAATAAGCATGCTGATCATGAATTCGTATATGCAAGGGGTCAATATGAGTCTTGTCGGGATGTTGGAGCATCGAAGATAAGGTTGCCAGGGCATCAGCAATTTCGTTATGAACTCTGGGAATGTGTCGAAACTTTACCAATACGAATTGTCGACAAAGGTCTTGCAAACAATCTCGATATGGTATAAGCTTCAAATCGCGAGTCTCCCAATCTCCTTGGATCTGGTGGACTAACAAGTCTGAGTCACCTAGCACCAACAGTTCTTGGATTCCCATGTCGATAGCCAGTCGTAAACCCAAGATACAAGCTTCATATTCCGCCATATTATTGGTACAATAGAATCGAAGTTGAGATGTTATGGGATAATATTGTTCTGATTCTGAAACAAGAACTGCTCCTATTCCAACTCCTTTCACATTAGCAGCTCCATCAAAGAACAACTTCCAACCTTGATGGCTATTATCAGAGACAGCTTCGTCGATGCATGATACTTCTTCATCAGGAAAATAAGTCTTTAATGGCTCATAACCTTCATCAATGGGGTTTTCAGCCAAATGATCCGCTAGCGCTTGGGTTTTCATTGCAGTCCGCGTCACATAGACGATATCAAATTCTGTGAGCAATATCTGCCATTTCGCGAGTCTGCCTGTGGGCATAGGCTTCTGGAAAATATACTTTAAGGGATCCATGCGGGAGATGAGGTAAGTGGTGTAGGATGAAAGATAATGCTTCAACTTTTGTGCTACCCAAGTCAGGGCACAACACGTTCTTTCGAGAAGTGTGTACTTAGCCTCATAAGCGGTAAACTTCTTGCTGAGGTAGTAGATAGCTTGCTCTTTTTTTCCTGTGATATCATGTTGACCCAATACACAGCCAAAAGAGTTGTTCAGAACAGACATATACAATATCAAGGGCCTGCCTGGCTCAGGTGGGACCAACACAGGTGGATTCGATAAGTACCTTTTGATTCTATCGAATGCCCCTTGACATTCTTCAGTCCATTCAACTACAGCGTTCTTCTTCAATAATTTAAAAATGGGCTCACACGTTGTTGTGAGTTGGGCAATGAATCTACTGATATAATTCAACCTTCCCAGTAAGCTCATCACCTCTGTTTTGTTCTTTGGTGGAGGTAATTCTTGAATGGCTTTTATTTTTGCAGGATCTAATTCTATACCACGCCGACTGACTATAAACCCCAAAAGCTTTCCAGACGGGACCCCAAATACGCATTTTGCTGGGTTAAGTTTGAGATTGTACCTGCGAAGCCTGTCGAAAAATTTTCTCAGATCTTTGACATGGTCTGACTGCTTTCTTGACTTAATTATCACATCATCCACATAAACCTCGATCTCTTTATGCATCATGTCGTGAAACATAGTAGTCATTGCCCTCATGTAAGTTGCTCCTGCATTCTTTAGCCCAAATGGCATGACTCGATAACAGTATGTCCCCCATGATGTGATAAATGATGTCTTTTCTGCGTCTTCATGGTCCATGATGATCTGATGGTATCCCGCGTAACAATCCACAAAAGATGCAAGTTCATGCTTGGCACAATTGTCCAGCAGAATATGGATGTTAGGAAGCGGAAAGTCATCTTTTGGACTCGCTTTATTTAGATCCCGATAATCAACACACATTCGAACTTTGCCATCTTTCTTTGGGATGGGGACGATATTGGCTAACCAAGTAGGATATTGAGCGACTCGAATGACCTTAGCCTCAAGTTGCTTTGTGATTTCCTCTTTAACTAATACACTCATATCAGTTTTGTGTTTCCTCAACTTTTGTTTGACCGGAGGAAAGGCGGGATTTGTTGGCAACTTATGAACTACTAGATCAGTGCTCAAACCAGGCATATCATCATAAGACCAAGCAAATATGTCCTTATAATCAAGCAAGGCCTCAATTATTTCTTCCTTTTGTTGTGGTTGCGCATATACACTTATCTTAGTCTCCCTAATATTTTCATGATCTCCTAGATTGATTGACTCCGTTTCATTCATATTAGGATTGGACTTATTCTCAAACTGTTCGAAATCCTTGCTTATTTCCTCTAATACTTCATCCTGATCATATTCAACTTCTTCATTCGTTATTTCATGATTAGTTTGAGTTTTAAGATCTGGCTGAAAATTCCGCATGCATGTCATATCACTAGAATCGGCATAGAAAGAACTGTACAATAGGAAATAAATAAGTAAATATTAGACTCAAAATAGAAAAAGGGAAATTGCATTTCATTGAAAATAAAGATAGGAGGGTTTGAACATAAAACAAACAAGATAAAGGTCTGAATTCAACCCTGGAATAATTCAAATTTCAGAAAGGAAAATAAAACAAACTACCAAGACTCCTTCTTAGTGGGAAGAGGAGTGGCCTCCCAATTGTTGAGTTGGATATCAGGGCCAATAAACTGCACATCTGCATTACTGGTGCCTTCCCCAATTTCAACCATATCAGCCTCAAGAAACATGTTTCGGAAAAGGCCAGTCAACTCTGTATCATCATCAAATATTTGTTCTGAGACTGGTGACATGGGGGACCCAATAGCACTGGTTCTGATGAAAGACCGGTTGAGTGGCGGTATCGGCTTGACAAGTGACCATAACTCTTTTTTCTGCTTCTTAGCTTTCTTCCTATCTTCAAAAGTGGGTTCATACCCTAAACCAAAGGTACCCAAATTCTCACGAAGGCATATTGGATAAGCTCGACCCTGTAAAGACATCCCTAATCCTTTTCCTGGTTCAAAACCATGTTTTAACATTTCATTCACCACCATGACAGATGCAAAGGGCAATTGTGGTCTTGGAATGAGATTCCCCTCCAGGATATGCTCAACAACCACTACCTCAAAATCCTGATAGATCAGCGCTCCATGTACATTTCCTGCGTCAATGAAGGAAATGGATGATTCTTTGTACATGGACAAGTCCCCTTCTCCGTGAACGACTATTTCTTTTCTGTCATGTTCAAACTTGATCATTTGATGCAATGTGGATGGGACTGCCCCAGCCCTATGAACCCATGGCCTTCCCAATAACAGATTGTAGGAGGCGTCGATGTTCAAGACTTGGAAATCTATGGTAAAATCAACAGGCCCTATTGTCAATACAAGTTCTATCTCACCAATGGCATTCGTTTTTGCTCCATCAAAAGCTCTGACACAAACATTATTAGGTCGGATCCTTTTGGTACTAACATTCAATTTTTGCAGAGTTGATAGAGGACAAATATTAGCACCAGACCCACCATCAATCAAGACTCGAGTGACATAAGAATGCTCATATTTTACAGTAATATAGAGGCCGTGATTATGTCCAGTACCTTCCACGGGTAGTTCATCGTCTGAGAAGGTGACCCTATTTACCTCAAAGATTCTTCCAACAATTTTCTCCAATTGATTTACTGTAATCTCACTGGGTACATGTGCCTCATTCAGAATCTTTATTATAGCTTTGCGATGCTCTTCTGAGTGGATCAGTAAAGACAACAAAGAGATTTGGGCTGGCATTTTCCTCAACTGTTCCACGATAGAATATTCCGGCAACTTCATCTTTTTCAAGAACTCCTCAGCCTCCTCCGCAATTACCGGCTTCTTGACTGGCCTCTGGTCGTCTCTATCTTTTCTTAACTCTTCTGGGGTAAAACATCTCCCTAAACGAGTCAACCCCCCTATTCCATCCACTTCTGCAAAGACTTTTTTTCCCTTATATGTCACTGCTGTGCGATTATAGTTCCAAGGGACTGTCTTGGTGTTAACCATTGGAAGTTGTGACACTGGCTTAATAATAATAGGAGTTGTGAGAGCTCCTTTCACAATTAAGAGGGGCTTGGCAGGCATTCTTGGAGCAATCAACTTTGGGATCATCTGACTTGACCCAACATTTTCTGAAGCTCCTTTCACAATAACCATGGGAGTATTCGATTGTTTGGGCTTTATGGGCGTCTCGTTCACTCCTGAAGATACTACCTTTGTCAAATCCACCACATTTGTTGTCTTTTCCTCATCACTTTTGATCTTAATGATAGGCTTGTAGGAAATTGTGGATTCTTCACCACCGTGTATCAACTCAAGCATGTTTGTTTCAGTGTGAGTTGGCAGAGGGTTTTGATTAATGTTTGGAGCATCTGAGTTTTGCACCACAATTTGTTGTGTATCAATCAACTCTTGGATGGCCTTTTTCAAGAACCAACATTTCTCTGTATCGTGCCCTGGGGCATCGGAACAATATGCACATCTTCGAGAATAATCCACATTTTTGGGGGGAGGGTTTGATACTTTCCTCTCAATTGGGCTCAACACATTCAAGGCCCTTAGCCTCTGAAATAAGCTAGCATACGATTCTCCAATAGGAGTGAAATTATCTTTGGCTATGTTACCCCTTTTATACTCTGCCCTCGGTCGAAAATTAGGCTTAGGAGGGCCTTGGTAAACTTGTAGGAGTGGAGGATGATTTTGAGGGGCTGGTGCACGCCATTGCGGGTAAGAAGAGGGTTGGGCATATGGCTGTGCATTATAAATGGGATACTGAGGAGATGGTACGGAATATAGTGGGTAGGGTTGTGGGTGATTATATGAGTCTTGGGTATATATCTGGGGTTGAGATTGTGCGTATTGGTGAGGCGGACCTCTTGGATTTTGTCGTGGCCCTGGCACAATAGTAGCCACATCTTCTTTCCTTTTTTTTCCCCCAATACCTCCCGAACCATTTTGAATCGCCTGCGTCGTAGCTTTTAAAGCAACTTGGCTTATAATCTTTCCTGACTTGATTCCATTTTCCACCATTTCGCCAACCTTAATAACCTCAGCAAATGTTTTTCCAATAGCAGAAAGCAAATGATGGAAGTAGTCAGGTTCCTGTGCCTGAAGAAAAATATCAATCATCTCTGACTCCTTAACTGCGGGCTTAACTCTGGCAGCTTGCTCTCTCCACCTAATAGCATATTCACGAAAACCCTCAGTAGTCTTTTTCCTCAGATTGGCAAGTGTGGTGCGATCTGGAATTATGTCAATATTGTATTGAAATTGTTGGACAAAATCCCGAGCCAAATCATCCCAAACATGCCAACGAGAGATATCCTGATCGATAAACCATTCTGAAGCTATCCCCGTCAAACTCTCTCCAAAATAAGCCATAAGTAGCTCTTCTTTTCCCCCTGCTCCTCTTAGTTGGTTACAAAACCTTTTCAAATGAGCTAAGGGATCACCATGGCCATCATACTTGTCAAACTTTGGGGTTTTGAAACCTAGAGGCAGGTGGACATCGGGGAACATGCACAAATCTTTGTAAGAAACACTTTTGTTCCCTCCTAGTCCCTGCATGTTCCTCATGCTTTGCTCCAAACTTCTCATTTTTTTGGCCATCTCCTCTTGTTCCTCATTCTTCGTCACCTTTTTGATCACAATAGGGGAATTGTGCAGATAAGTAGGATTGGAGGATTCTGGGACCTTAAAAGTTACTCCAGTGGGATAGAATTGATCACGAGGTAGCTCACCCGCAGACTTCGGTATCAGCTTTGGTTGAGGATCTATATTAGTTGGTACTGCTGGAATAAAGAGCGGGTTATTTATGGGAGATGGATTTGGGGGGCGCACAATGGAGGTCCCAACTGTGCTAGGCACATTAGTATATGGGCCGAATCCTGGTGGGTAAAATGGATCATCAGTTTGGGCCTGTGTGGAAATGGGGATAGTCATGTTCAAAAGTCCAGGAATTAAGGAAGGTGGAGCTTGCCCGTTCATCCAGGCTTGATACATTTCTGCCATCTGCTGTTTCAATAACTTATTCTCCTCTATCGATGCGACTTCTTGTTGAATCAACTGATTTTGTTCTTCTTCGCTGTCTGACTCTATCCCCTCTTTGTGTGCCATTTTGCCCTTTCCTTTGGATCTGGTATTGTACGGATGAGATGCCAGTGTAACCACAAACTAACCACCTTATAAAATTTTAACCTCTTCTGTATGAAGTGGCAAATGGGTGAGTGTTGCACATTTAAAATTATATAACAGATCGTATGTTATGCCTCTACATGCATTTTCCATCTTAACATGGGAGGCCTTATGTTTCATCCCGGCTTATCTAGGCGCATTTTCTTTTCTATTTATATATATATATATATATATATATATATATATATTATTATTATTATTATTTTTTTTTTTTTTTGTTTTTGTTTTTGAAAAGCTTTGATCGAACCCGTTGTAGGGTTGCCTACGTATCATGTCGGGACATGAATCAGATCGCTGCGTAGTTCGAAAAATAAAATCAAGGTCTTTTTATTTTATTTTATTTTATTTTTATTTTTATTTTTTTATAACAAAAATAAATAAATAAATGATTTTAAACAAAAGAAAATCTTTTTCATTCATTTTCAAATATGTACTCTACAATACTCAAATGAAGGAAATGATAAAAGTACTAAAACTGCTATAGATTTAAAATAACTAAAAACTACAAAAAAAACTGGGATAAGACCAAATAACTTAAAAAGAAACAGACTCTAAAAAAAAGGACCATAAAAAAAATGTCTTCTTCCAGGTGTTCTTCGTGGCCTCTACTGCCCTCCTAGACTGGAGTATATGCTAGATAATGCCTCTGGCAAATGTGGGGCGAGAACACGTGCCTGTTCTCCCAAACTTTCATCATCACGGTGGAGATAACCAGCATACACCTCGACGAGAATGTCCTTAAGCCGAAGCACTTGCTCTTTAGCTTCATTCATATTTCCGTGGCAGTTCTGCAACCAATCTTGAAGAGTGTAGACTGCCTGCCTCAAACCATCCTCTCGTTCCTGAAGCTCCTCCACTTGGTGGTGAAGTGCACCACGCTCAATCTCCCACTGTTTTTTCTCACTTTCAAATTTTTCTTGATA
The DNA here is from genome assembly GCA_031232105.1 of Capsicum rhomboideum. Classification (NCBI taxonomy): domain Eukaryota; kingdom Viridiplantae; phylum Streptophyta; class Magnoliopsida; order Solanales; family Solanaceae; genus Capsicum; species Capsicum rhomboideum. The sequence continues at coordinate 8,281,874 of CP124712.1, read as the reverse complement.
AGTTGTGAAGCGCTTGGCGATTTCCCTCTCTCGTTCCATGGAGGCTTTCACTTGAGCCTGAAGTCTATCTTGGGTGTACATCAATTTGGCCTTTTCATTCTCGAACTCATCCTGTTGTTGCCCCATTGCCACTTCAATGATACCCAAATCTTCTTGCAAAACCCGAATCAAGTGTTTGTCTACCTCGGATTTTCTCTGTGCCGACTCAACTTTGTTCCCCAACTCTTTCTCCAATTGACCGTATTTTCGTTTGACGCACCTTAGGTCCTCTTTCACAACTTGGAGAGCTAACTGTTGATCTCTTTCCATTTCTTCCCGAGTCTGTGCGATTCTTGCTTCATATTCAGCTTGCTGCTCGTTCAATTTCTTTTGAAACTCATGTTCCACCTCAAGACGGGCTTGTCTGATTCTCGCTCGAACCTCTGATTCTTTATCCCATTTTCTTTTCCCAGAATCTTCGGGCCCCTCTTTAAGTGGGGAAGGGCTATACAACCATGAAAGGTACCCAGGAACTACTTTCCCTTTATCACGATCTTCCACCATTTCACTCTTCTCAGATATTATACTACCATACCAAAACTTTAGTATCTCATCACTATCAAATAAAAAACCGGGAGGAGTGTCGTACATGAATTCACCCATTTTCTTTCTGCGAGGAATCTCTTGAGGTCGACCCAATTGGCGCATTACTCGAAGCGGCACATAAGGTTGGACCCCTCTAAACCCGATCAACACCAAAAAATGATGGTATGAGGACATACAAATGACATCTTGGGCTGGGAACCAGTAATAGTTCCAGATAATCTGATCGTCAGTCAGCTTAGAAACCTTTTCCTTCCATGCGTTGATCCCGATTGGGAGTTTACTTTTATTGGCCCTCTCTTCATGACTAGTCACACGATTTAACCAGTCGCTGGCTCCCGGAGCATAAGGATAATAATAGAAGTGTTCCAGAAACCATATCTGCAGAAAAATATTGCGCCCTTCAAAGTATGTGGCACCCTTTTTGCACTTGGTTAGTGCGCGAAAGACATCTCCAAGAATCATAGGTACAAGAGTGGGATTATCCATCGTGGTTAGTGCTTGCACTACTCCAGCTAGACGAATATCAATATTTCCATCACGCTCCGGAAAAACCATCCTCCCCAAAAATGCAACCATGAAAGCAAAGCGGCTGTGCTTCTTCCATTCTTGCAAGTTCCCTTTGTTGTACAATTGACCCTGATACTCCTCGAATCCTTCCTCTCGACCAAATCTCTGGAATAAGAATTCCAAAGAAATCCAACCTTCCTTCAAACTTGGTATATTTATCTGATTGATATTCAGTAATTTCAAGAACTTGATCCCATCCACATTCTTAGGAACTATAGGTCTCTTGTTTCGAAGATCTGAACCTCGGCGAATGGTGCCTACCCCCATGAAGGTTGCTAATTCCTCTAGAGTTGGGGTCATCTCAAAGTTTGAGAACCGAAACACATTGTTGTTGTGATCCCAAGCTTCAATCAATGCTTCAAACACGTCTCTTCTGGGATTAATTTCCATCATATGCACAAGATGTCCCAAATAGTCTTTCACTATCCTCTTGTCCTGCTCCTCCATTCCATTCCACCATTGCCATAAAAGTAGAGGAGTCTGATCGACGATCATAAATTTTGGTATTCCTTCATCCCTGGGCCTTTTCTCACACTTCCCTCTAGTTCGCGGATTCATGTTATACCTTTTGAGAAAAATAAAAAATGTTAACATCTACCTAGATACAAATTTGTTTAATAGTAAGAAAAAATTCATAAAAGCAAAGCTTTTTTTTTTTCTTATTTTATTATTTTTGTTTTATTTTTAGGAACTGACTTTTGTCTATACCAACCTTATATGGACATTCTTCAAAGATAGACCTCTATATAATCTCAAACAGGAGCTTGGGGGAACAAGATGCAACCAAGTATTTTTTTAAAAATAAATAAATAAATAAATAAAAAATAAAATATATATATATATATATAACAATGATAATAATAGTAACTTAGAAGAAAAATACAATTGTTTTATATATTTTTTGCAAAACTCAAATTCATGACTCCTAAAGGTTCAGGACTATTAAGATACATGCATATGAAAATTTTCTTTAAAACTCAACCTCATGACCTCTAAAAGTTTCGGGCTATTAGGGTATATGTATATATATTTTGTAAAACTTTTGGCCTCACGACCCCTAAAGGTTTAGGGCTATTAGGATATATGCACAACTAATAAATTTGAGGATAATAAAATAATAATGAAGGTAGTCATATTTTCAAAATGTCCCTCAATCAATGGGTGATTTTTCCCATTTTATTCCTCAAAAATATATATTTTAAGAGAACGATTATAAAAGTTAGCGAATTTTATTTATTTATTTATTTTTATTTTTTACCTTTTTCTATTTCATTAAGTTGCCTAAAGCCGGTCAACAATCGAACGGGCCTTCCCAATAAATGTCAAAGAGCACATAAAATGCACATGTTGGTCATATAAAGAGGGACACCTGTCCTAGACGGACCCGGTTCCTGTGCCGAGTCCCGCTAAGTCAAATGCACATGATGCAGATAAAGCGGAGCCTAATAGGGATGACCGCGTCTGAGTTTCAGTTCTACTAAGTTTAACCTGATGGAGATGGTGTCTAGACTGGCTTATCCAAGTAGACAACTCGGATCGGGGAGGGTCAGTTTACCGGTAGCAGAGCTATTCCGGTTCTACTGGTGATCCAACCCCGCCTAACATGTGTGACTAATATTCCTTAAACCAGGAACGTAACCGAACACTGGTTCATCTCAGATAGAAGGTTTTCGTGGAGCGTAGCCGCACACACAATAAACAGTGATAGGTATATTCAGAGACTCAGATGGGTGCGCGAAAGAAGACAGTTTATATTGCAATTCAGATAATATGAAAGCGATAAACAAGCAAACAAAGAGCTCATTAGGCCACAAACACAATATATATCCAAGAATTAAAGAAAGTCAAAAATAAGTCAATATACAAAGCTCGAATTCTAGTTAATGTCCCCAGCAGAGTCGCCAGAGATGTCACACCCCTTTTTCGAAGGGTTTGTCCAATTAAAGTGACGGTATTGAATAGGGATTATTTTTGTTTATTTACAGAGTCGCCACTTGGAATTGAGTTATGGTGTTCCAAGTCACCTTTTTGAATCCCTAATCAAAAGGAAGTTGACTCTTTAATGTTGGTCTGCGAACTAGAAATTCGAGTAAGGAATTCTATTGATCGAGGGGAAGGTGTTAGGCATCCCTCGAATCCCGTGGTTCTAGCACGGTCGCTTTATTGACTTATAATTGACTTAAATTAATTCTTTTGGACATATTAGGTTTGATTAGTCGCTCAATTTACCTAAGGATTATGAGAGAAATTATGACTTAGGTTTTCGGCTGAGGAGCGTAACCACACACAGAGCCTTGTAATTATAGAAGTTGATCAAGGAGCGTAACCACACACATGATCAACCTCGATATATCAATTGATTTTTGTTTTTTCGCTTCTACTAATTCGCTCTTATTTCGCTTACTTCTCATGTAGTTATTTTTATCAAAAACTATTTTTTGAGTCTTGAATAAATTTATAACCCATCCCTCTCCCTTACGGTTAATAACTCCACTAAAAGAATCGATACTAAACAGAATAATATTTGAATCAACAAACAGAAAGAAGTATTCTTAAATTAAATTAAAGATGGGCATTCCAATTAATTCAAACATAAGAATTCATACAAAAGAAATGATCAAAACTAAAATACGAAACCTAGTATTTTAAAAGTTACGACATTTGTTGCTCATTAGATAAATGTTATACTAGAATTCATTATGTCAAATCAAATGAAACATCAGGAAAATTAATTTATATATATATATTTTTTTTTAATGGTGCGGGCCAAATCCTTTTTTTTTTTAATCATCAATCCAATTTATTAGCAAACCAAAATAGATAAGGTCATATTTGAGATGGCATGTTTCAAATAGCTTTTTTTTAAAAAAATTTTTAAAAAAAATGATTTCTATGATTCCAAACAGAAACCAATTAACGGATACTACATTTTTAGTTTTAAATGAATCTAACATGAAGTGTTCATAAAAATGCTAATCTATTTAGGTGAGATTATTGAAATTTAGTGCTGAAACGGACACAACATTGATACTAAAACTTCAGAACCCCATTTAAACTTAATCAATTCTTAAACAAAAGATTATGCTAAAATCAAAATTTAGTTTATTAAAAGCTCTAATCCTAGGACTTAAAATCTGAAATTAAAATCAAGTGTAAATTAACTACCATTAAACCAAGCATGCACAGGTATCTTATTTACGAACAAAGAAAGGATGAGCCAAACAAATGTAAATCATAATAACTGGAAACAAAATCTAATAAAGTAGTGAACACAGAGTTAAAGTTGAACCTCACATAAATAGTCGGCTTTGCATACTAAATAATACATGAAACCATTTAAGCAACCTTTTTCATACTTTGGTTCACAATAAAACTTATAAAATAAATGGCGTAGGATCGAATAAGAACCTGTGTGATGAACTAAACGAAAGTAAGAATAGGAATGCCGTCACCGGAAACTCCAAACGAAATCCAAAACTCGAACTTCAACTCCCGAACGTTTAAGAATACCCTCTTTTTCTTTTGTTTTTCCTCCCTTTTTTTTTTCTCCTCTTACTGTTTTTTTTTTTTGTATTCTCTCCTTTTACTGTTTTTTTTTTTTTGTCTTCTCTGTGTTTTCTCTTTCTGCTCTCTATCTTCTTCTTTTTTTCGCTTTGGGTCCCCCTGTCCGTCTCCTCTTTGTGCATGTATATATAGTGTTTGTAGGGTGTGTGTAGTGCATGGGAATGTGTTTGTGTAGTGGTGTGTGTGCATGTGTGTGTTGCAGATAGTGGGGGCAAAAGTGGGGAGGGATGTGAGGGAGTGGGGGCGGCAGTGGGGAGGGGTAGTTTAGTTTAGGAATTTTTTTTTTTTTTTAATAAATAAATAAATAAATTTATAAAAATAAATAAATAACTAAAGTAGTATTAGCGAAATATTTAAAAATAAAAATAAAAGTATAGAAAAGTTAAATAACTAGTCCTAAAATATTGATGAAGAAAATATTTAAACCACTAGATTATTTATTAAAAAAAAAATATATATATATATTTTTTGAAAATTTTCTTTTCTTTTGACAAGTAAAAGCAAAACTTATCCTAAAATGTGACTCATTTATTGATTTTTTTTTTATTTTTTTTTTACAAATAAAACCTATAAGAATGAGATAAAAGCTAAAAATAATAATTAAACATATAATAAATATTTAATGTAAAAATTGGTTAAAGCTCGGGGAGGGTCAAAAAAATCACGTGTCTACAAAAGGCCGCCTACGTATCCCATTCTTGGGAATTCAGGTCATCACGTAGTTCAAGATAAAGGGGGAAAAAAAGAAAAAAAATAAAAATAAAAATAAATAAATAAATAAAATTCTAAGGGGTTGACCGAAGCCGACATGGCCACCTACGTATCCCTTTTTGGGGAACTCAGGTCAAACGTAGTTCGTAAAAAAAGGATGGGGAATTTTTAAGCTATTTCAAAACATAAAAATGATTACATTCAGGAAGTACAATTACAAGTAAAGAAACACAAAGAACATACTGACTTCAGACGTAGTATCTTTTTACTGCATCAGAGTTGATTGTCTTGGGCCATTCTTGGCCGTCCATCTCAGACAAAATCAAAGCTCCTCCGGATAGCACTTTGCGAACCACATATGGTCCTTGCCAATTTGGAGCAAATTTTCCCTTGTATTCCTCTTGGTGAGGAAAGATACGCTTGAGGACTAGTTGTCCGATTTCGAACATGCGAGCTCTTACTTTTTTGTTGAAAGTGCGAATCATCCGTTGTTGATACAGTTGGCCATGGCATACGGCACTCATTCTTTTTTCATCGATCAATGCTAGTTGTTCTAATCTCGCACGAACCCATTCAGCATTGCTTAATTCAGCTTCTTGAATGATTCTTAATGAAGGTATCTTAACCTCGACGGGTATCACTGCTTCTGTTCCGTACACAAGCAAATAAGGAGTTGCCCCAGTAGAAGTCCTAACAGTTGTTTGATATCCCAATAGAGCATAAGGTAACATTTCATGCCAAGATCTACGATTGCTAACTATCTTCCTCAAGATCTTTTTAATGTTCTTGTTGGCCGCTTCCACAGCTCCATTCATTTGGGGACGGTACGCAGTAGAGTTTCTGTGAGTAATCTTGAATTGCTCACATATATCTCTCATTAAGTGACTATTTAGATTTTCCCCATTATCAGTTATGATTGACTCGGGTATTTCGAATCGGCATATCAGGTTGTTCTTGACAAAATCAACTACTACCTTTTTTGTCACAGCCTTATAAGAGGCAGCCTCCACCCATTTGGTGAAATAATCAATAGCAACTAAGATGAATCTATGCCCATTAGAAGCAGGTGGCTCTATCGGGCCAATAACATCCATGCCCCAAGCTACAAATGGCCAAGGTGAACTTATAGCATTAAGTTCATTGGGGGGGCACTCGAATCAAATCTCCATGTATTTGACATTTGTGGCACTTTTGCACAAATCTACTACAATCATTCTCCATAGTCATCCAGAAATATCCAGCTCATAGAATTTTCTTGGCTAAGGTGAACGCATTCATATGGGGTCCGCATGTTCCAGCATGTACTTCTCCAAGCAACTTTGTGGCTTCAACAGCATCCACACATCTTAGGAATCCCAGATCTGGAGTCCTCCTATAAAAGATTTCTCCATTCAAGAAATAGTTGTTAGCCATTCGACGGACCGTCTTCTTCTGATTGACTGTAGCATCTTCTGGATATGATCCAGATTTCAGATATCTCTTTATGTCAAAATACCATGGTTTTCCATCTGGCTCTACTTCAACTTGTGCGCAATATGCAGGTTGCTTCTTTAATCTTATCTCCAATGGATCGATATAGCTTTGATCTGGATGTTGTATCATGGAGGAAATAGTAGCCAAAGCATCTGCAAACTCATTTTGTATCCTGGGGATATGTCTGAACTCGATCTTTCTAAACTTCTTACATAGATCTTGCACCAGTTCCACGTACAACATGATTTTGGAGTTCTTCACAGCCCATTCTCCTTGAACTTGATGGATCAATAGGTCAGAATCACCGATAACCAATAATTCTTGAACATTCATATCAATGGCCAATCTGATGCCAAGAATGCAAGCTTCATACTCGGCCATATTGTTAGTGCATGGGAAACGAAGTTTGGCTGTCACCGGGTAATGTTGACCAGTTTCTGATATTAATACTGCTCCAATTCCTGAACCCTTGAAATTAACTGCTCCATCAAAGAACATTCTCCACCCAAGATATGATTCAGAGATTTCTTCTCCCACAAACAAGATTTCTTCATCTGGAAAATAGGTTCGGAGTGGTTCATAATCTTCATCAACTGGATTCTCCGCAAGCTGATCTGCTAGGGCTGTCCCCTTGATCGCTTTTTAAGTAACATATACGATGTCAAACTCACTTAGTAACATTTGCCATTTGGCCAATTTCCCCGTAAGCATGGCTTTCTGGAAAATATATTTCAAAGGGTCCACTCTTGAAATGAGATACGTTGTATATGAGGACAGGTAGTGTCTCAGCTTTTGAGCGATCCAAGTTAAAGCACAACAATTTCTTTCCAATATAGTATAGCGAGCCTCGTATGGTGTGAACTTCTTACTCAAGTAGTAAATTGCCCGTTCTTTCTTTCCCATTTCATCATGTTGCCCTAGAACACATCCAAACGCATTGTCTGAGACTGACAAATAAAGCAACAATGGAGTTCCTTCCCTGGGAGGGACTAACACAGGTGGATTGGACAGATAATCTTTGATAGTGTCAAAATCTTTTTGGCACTCTTCATTCCATTTAGTCGGTGCTTCTTTCTTTAGCAACTTGAAAATAGGTTCACAGATGACTGTTGACTGGGCTATGAACCGGCTAATGTAATTCAATCTTCCCAAGAAACTCATGACTTTTTTCTTGGTCTTTGGTGGAGGCAACTCTTGGATCGCCTTGACCTTTGAAGGATCTAGCTCAATGCCACTTCGACTGACTATAAAGCCCAATAACTTTCCAGCTGGTACCCCAAAAGCACATTTGGCGGGGTTCAACTTCAGATTATACTGTCGCAATCGGTCGAAGAACTTTCTCAAGTGAGCTAAGTGATCTGAACTCTCACGGGACTTTATGATAACATCATCTACATACACTTCGATTTCTTTGTGAATCATATCATGAAAGATAGCTGTCATGGCTCTCATGTATGTAGCACCGGCATTCTTAAGACCAAACGACATCACTCTGTAGTGATAGACACCCCAAGGTGTGATGAAAGCTGTCTTTTCTGCATCTTCTTCATCCATTAATATCTGATGATAACCTGCAAAACAATCCACGAATAACTGCATCTCATGATTAGCGCAGTTGTCGATAAGAATATGTATGTTGGGCAATGGGAAGTTGTCTTTGGGACTAGCCTTATTCAGATCCCGGTAGTCCACGCAGATCCTAATCTTGCCATCCTTCTTTGGTACCGGAACAATGTTGGCTAACCACGTTGGATACTTTGTGACTTCCACAATCCTAGCTTGGATCTGCTTAGTGACCTCCTCTTTGATTCTCAGACTCAAATCGGGCTTGAACTTTCGAGCCTTCTGTTTTACGGGACTAAATCCTGGGTCAATTGGCAACTTATGGGCCACAATGTCTGTGCTCAATCCTGGCATATCATCATAAGACCATGCAAATATGTCAATATACTCCTTGAGTAATTTGACGAGTTCTCTTTTCTGTGCTTCTGACAGATGAACACTGATCCTAGTTTCTTTGACTTCATCATCATTTTCCAAATTAACCACTTCAGTCTCTTCAAGATTAGGTTTTTCTTGGTTTTCGAACTCGTTCAGTTGTTCTGTCAACCGTTCTGGAACCATAGTCTCTTCATCATATTCTTCGCATTCCTCATCATCTTTCTTGATATGTTCATTTAGCTCTTGACATGACATGACATTGGCAGGTTTTAAATTATTGTTACTGAAATCATAAACAAATCAAGTTAGATAATAACAGTTAGATAAATAAAATTGTTTTCAAAATAAAGGAGGCTTTTCATTGAATTTAAACACACCGACAAGCTTTGATCGTGACCCACACAAGTACGGGTCCATGCCTTTTGGAAAAGTAAAAACAATTCTGAGGAACATAAAAACAAAAAGGGTGGGTCTCGGGCCTCATCCGGACTATCACTGATTTTAAAATAAAAACTAAATTCATCCTTCATCTACCATAATGGCCGGGGAGTCATGAGTGGAGTGGAGGTCCAGTTCTGCAACTTCTCCTCGAATTTAGCTTTTCTGACCCCCGAAGCCTCCGAGAACTCTTCTAGAATCATGTCACAATCTTCAAAAAGATTTCCAATTCCATCCCCCAGACCATCGCTTGCGGGTTTCTCACATATGGGAAATGACTGGTATAGATGTGGCAACGACTTTGGAAATTCTATCTTCATCTTGTTCACTTTGGCTCTATTTTCATCCTCTTTAGTTGGAACGTACCCTAACCCATACTCGAACTGCTTCTCTGGGATCACAATTGGCTCAATGATTCCATCAAGATTTTTCCCTAGGCCAAGTCCTGGCTCAAAACCACTTTTTAGCATGATTGTAGCCAACATTTTGTACACCGAAGGCATTGGAATTTGGGGAGTAGGGTCTTCCTCCATGGCATTCACGATCTCCACTGTGTAAAAATCACTTCCTCTCAGGACATCTTCAATCATAGGCACATAACCATTAGGATGGCTCAATTGGCTCCCTTCACCTTGAATGACTACCTCGTGATCATTCCATACAAACTTCAATAGCTGGTGCAGAGTCGAGGAAACGAATCCAGCCATATGGATCCATGGCCTTTCGAGGAGTAAATTATAACTGGTGGTGATATCCATGACTTGAAATTCGACCAGGAATTCAGCAGGTCCCAATTGAATGCACAAATTAACTTCGCCAATGGTGTCCCTCTGGCCTCCATCGAAGGCTCTCACACTAATATGACTTTGGCGAATTTTCCCTAAATCATAATCCAGCTGAGTCAATGTAGAGAGTGGGCAAATGTTCAATCCAGACCCATCATCTATTAGAACTCGATTGACAATCTTGTTCCGACATTTAAGAGCGACATGTAAAGCTTTATTATGCATTACTCCTTCAAAGGGCAACTCTTCTTTACTGAAATAGATACGGTGACTTCCCACAACCTTGCCTATCATAGCAGCTAAATTCTCACCACTTGTTCCTGCTGGCACATAGGCTTCGTCTAGGACCTTCAATAAAGCTTGTCTATGATATTGGGAACTCATCAACAGTGCCAAAACAGAAATCTGGGCTGGGGTCTTCTCCAAATGCTTGATAATAGAATAGTCCTTGGGTTGCATTTTCCTCCAAAACTCTTCGGCTTCTCCTTCAGTAATCAACCTTTTTTGGGAGTCCTTTTTATATGCATCATTTGCCAACTCTTCAGGAGTATAGCATCGACCTGATCGAGTCATCCCATGAGCAGCGGCCGTCTCTACAATAAATTCTTTATTTGACGGAACCAAGGGAAAAACTTGATGTGGGGCTGTTAAAACCACGAACTTTGGTTTTTCATTAATACTTAAGGCAGCCACGGCTTTCTCTATCTTCTCTACCCTTTCTACTTTCTCTATTTTCTCCAAGCTTGCTTGGGTTATGGACTTGCTTGCTAGCCATTCGTCCTCAGCTTCAATCATATTAATGGTGGACCCTCCATGGTTTGGCAAAGGATTGTTATTGACATTAGGTGCTGGTGCCTGAAGAGTAATGACCTTTTGATCAATCAAATCCTGGATCTTGTGCTTCAAGTTGATACAATCCTCAGTCGAGTGTCCGACGCCCCCTGAATGATATGCACAACTTTGGTCTGCCCGAAAGAATCGAGAATTAGTATTAACGGGTTTTGCTTGGATAGGATGAATGTATCCGGCCGTTCTTAACCTTTCAAAGAGTTTAGTTCGACTTTCAGCCAATGGAGTAAAGGTCCTGGGAGGTTTCTTTTCTATATTAGGACCGGGGAGGTTATTTTGGTTGGTTGGTGGAGGCACTTGGTGGTAATTATGAGCATTTGGGAGAGGAGCTTGATAGGTAGTTTGGAAGTTCTGGTAGTTTGGCAATGGAGCTTGGTAATTTGGTTGGTTATTTGGTTGTGGAGCTGGGTAATGAGGTTGGGTATAGAAAATAGGTTGAATATTTTGTGGAGCTGGAGGATAGATAAATGGCGAGGGAGTTCCTCCAAGCCTAGAGGTCTTTTTTGGGTTGGGGCTGAAGGATACGGAAGTTACATCCTCTTTCTTCTTTTTCAAAAATACTGAAGATCCTGACTGTATTGGGGTCTTGCTGATCTTACCCATTCTGATACCTTCTTCGACCGTTTCACCAATCTTAACTAAATCAGTGAATGTTGCGCGAACTGCTGATATCATTTTGTCATAAAATTCTGATTCCTGGGCACGAGAGAACACTGCTACGATCTCCTCTTCCGTCATGGGAGGCCGAACTTTTGCCGCTTCTTTCCTCCATCGATAAGCATACTCACGAAAATGTTCATTGGACTTTTGCTTGATTCTATTTAACGAATATCGGTCTGGAACCACTTCTACATTGTAGGCGAATCTCTCAGCAAAATCCTTGGCCAAAGCACCCCATCCGGGCCATTTCTTCAACTCCTGTGAAGTAAACCATTCTAAGGCTTCACCACTCAAACTTCTACTGAACAACCTCATTAATAATGCTTCATTTTTTCCAACTCCAACCATTTGATCACAGTATCCTCTTAGATGAGCCATGGGATTTCCAGTGCCATTGAACGTTTCAAATTTTGGAACCTTATAGCCTTCGGGTAGATTCAAATCAGGATGAATACACAGGTCATCATAGCTAAACCCCACATTTTCAGATAGACCACGAAGTTCTCTTATCTTAGCAATCTCTTCCTTCACCGATAACATGTCCTTCTCATGTTTCTCTTTCATGACCTTCCACTCCTTTTCCTTCTCCTCATAATGATCAATCTCCATATTTGGAGAGGCAGTATATGGCTCTGGGGTGGCCATGACATGGAATGCGGTTGGAGGTATAGGTTGAACTGTTGGTGGATTTTGAATAATGAGAGTGAAGTTTTGTGGATTATTGGTGTTTGGATTGTTGTTTTGGCAAGTGGAAGGGATGTTTTGGGAACTGTAGGTGTTTGGTGGAGTTTGGTAGGTGGGAGGAGGATTTTGGGGATAATAAGCATCTGGGTTATTATTACGATTGGTATGTTGGGTAGGTGGGGTATGATTTTGGTATGGGAGTGGATTATTAATGACAGGGTTTGTGGGAGGTTCGAGAGTGGAGACAGATGGGATATTGGTTGGATGAATCCCGTGATTTGAAGAGTTGGGAGGAGGGAATTGGAGCAAAGGCCTGGAGTCCTCTGAGACAGGCGCATTTGCAGTAATGGCCAGTTTAGCCAAGTCTTTAGTTCTTTGCATCTCTCCCTTCAGATCAACTATCTATTGTGCCAGCTGTGTAATCATTTCACTTTGTTCTGCTATCATGGTGTCTCTGACAGTGATTTCTGTCAAGGCATTATCTTCTTCATTACCAGTCATTTTCCTTTCTCCTTTAGACAAGCAACGGTCAGGGGAGGAACTTTTATTAGCTTTTGACCTGGTGTAGTAAGAGTGTTCTGCCAGCTTTTCAACACAGACCAGTTTTTATTTATTACCTGTTAAACAACTCAAAAGGCAAATATGTTAGATTTTTTTTTTTCATTTTAATGAGCAACACAAGATATCGAACAGAAAATAAACAAACAGGTGTTACTTTATCAAAGATGAATCAACCCAAGAGTGAGTTTGAGTAAAAGAAAATTTAATGGACAAGAATTTGCCCGTTGATTTTTGGAGTTACTAATTTTGGCATGAAAGTTGACTTGCACTGAGTCCTGATATTTATCATATTGTTCTTCTAACCCTTGTCGATGATAAAAAAATTTCAACTTCTCTGTATTGCTTCTTTAGTAAAAAATCAATTTTCTAAGAGAGAGGAATTACACTCTTAGAGTTTTTTTTTTTTTTTTTTTAATGGTTTGGATTTTCTGAGAAACTTGGAAGACTTTAGAGTCGGATTTGGTCGGACTTTTATAATCTGGACTTATTTCTGCCTATGAGCTCTAATAAAAAACAATTCTTCAATGGGAGTGGGCCAATTCACCTTCGATTAGAGCAACATATCACATAAAGTAGTTATATCATAGAATGCAAAACTTTGCGCGTCCTAATATTGGGTACCCCTTTCATGCCAGGGGTGAGCCTAAATGCCAGATATTATGATGGATCGATCCAAGCCATTAATTTGAGACAACTTTTGAGTTTGGAGATAAGACCCTAGTTTTATTAAAATACTGATAAAGAGTACAACAATGGAATACATAAAAAAAAATGGCATAACATAAAGACTATCCTAGGACTTGGCCTAAAAGTTGCTCTCAATTATGTTGGTTAGGGCTGTGCAAATTTTGGGTTAAACCATTAACCCGAACCGATAATTCAATTATCGGGTTAATGGGTCGGTTTATTAAATTTTTGGGTCGGGGCTCGGTTTCATTTTTTCTTGTATTTGGTTTTCGGGTCGGGGCTCGGTTTAGCCCTTTTTTTAATCGGGTAACCCGATAAACCGATAATTATATTACCTAAGGGCCCAACTACTTATTTCACAACCCATTACCTGTTACTTCAAAGGCCCAAGCCCAACTTCACTAGGGTTAAGGCTAAATCTAACCTCACCTCACTATCTCAGAAGTCAGGCCTCACTATTTCCTTTCACACTAGTCTCAACAGGCAAGAAGAATCATCGGTTTCCCAAACATGCATTTTCTAAGATTTTAAAATATTTGGTCCAAGTTACTGGATCTGTAATTCCAGAACAAGAAGCATCGGATTCCCAAGGGTATTTTTTTTTCTTGCTTTTGTTTGATTGTTTCATTTGGACGTTATTTAATTACAACAATGAATTCGATAGTGATTGTAGTATCTTTTAAGGCCAATTCTGATTTTATTAGTTTTCAAACTTCATCTCCACTTGACGAGTAGAGACTGAAATACAAACCAAAAAACAAAACGAAAAGAGAAAGAAAGAAAATGTAGAAACTAAAGATGAAACGAAAAATTGTGTGACCATCAAGGTTGTAAACTTGTTAGTTTATATGAAGGCGGAAGGCACGAAGCTGTTGCAGACCTTAGTTCTTCAAGACTCAAGTGTGAAGATTGAAGACGGAATTCCAACAGGTTAGTATTCACTCTTATCTTCTGCTCTATGTTTTATTTCTGCCCCATCTTCGATTTCTGCGTTAAATTTTAAAATATTTTGCAACTTAATTTTTCATTAGTATTTGTTGATAGTGGTTGTGTGGTAACGGAGGTAATCTTTGTATTGGAGTTGGACAGTAAATTTTGGTAGCACTAGATTGGGGCTGGGGCTTTTCAGTATCTTCAATTTGTTGCACCTGTACTTTGTTCTTCTGGGGTTTATCCGGCGGAGCAGAAGGTGGTGGAGGTGGAGGAGGAGATGTTTGTTTGTTTTGATTTTTTTGTGTGTTTTCTTGGCTTGCTGTTTGATTATTTCTTCTTTTAAAATCACTGTCACAGTTTCACAATTAGATGGCAGAAAATATTGATAAAGTGATTGGTGAAAGTGGAGCTTCTGATTCAAATCTAGTTAATCAAAGTCAATCTGTTAAGTCTAATGTAAAGAAAGAAAGGAGAAAAAGATCTCGTGCGTGGGATCATTTTACGACTAAGGTTGATTCTGAAGGAATTAAAAAGGGTGTTTGTAACTATTGTAAACAAGAGTATTTTGCTGATACAAAAGGTCATGGTACGACGGCAATGCTTGTTCATATAACTAAATGCAAAAAAATGCCTCATAATGTGGATACTAGACAATCAAAGATAGCATTTCAATCGATTACGGGGGGCAACAAGGGTGATGTATCACTTGTTTCATGGAAATTTGATCAAGAAGAGTGTAGAAAAGCTTTGTGTCGTATGATAATTCTTGATGAGCTTCCTTTTAGATTTGTTGAAAAAGAAGGTTTTAAACAATTTATGAAAGTGGTACAACCTTTTTTTCGGATTCCTTCTCGTACCACTGTTACTCGTGATTGTTTTGATCTCTTTGATGAAGAGAAACATAAAATGAGGACCATTTTTAAGGAAACACAACAAAGAGTGTGTATAACCACTGATACTTGGACTTCTGTGCAAAGAATCAATTATATGTGTATTACAGCTCATTGGATTGATAAAGATTGGACTTTGCATAAAAGAATTATCAATTTTTGTCCAATCTCTAGCCACAGAGGTGAAGATATAGCAAAGGGTATTATTAAGTGTTTGCATGAGTGGGGATTCCATCAGATTTTCACTGTTACAGTTGATAATGCTAGTTCAAATAGTGTGTGTGTGGTTGAGTTGTCTAAGCAATTGACTAAGTGGGGGACCAATCTTATGGGTGGTAAGCACCTTCATGTTAGGTGTATGGCGCATATTATAAATCTTGTCGTTCAGGATGGTATAAAAGAAGCAACTGTGTCTATTGAACGAGTTAGGCAAGCAGTGAGATACATTAGGCAATCTCCTGCTAGATGGAAGAACTTTCAGGAATGTTGTGAAGATGAAAATCTTGTTAAGAAGTCTTTATGCTTAGATGTTCCTACAAGGTGGAATTCCACCTACTTGATGTTAAACAGGGCTATTGAATATGAGGGTGCAATTTTAAATTATGCCGATCGTGATATTGGTTTGGCACATCATCTTGAGTTTGGGCATATTTGTGTGTATGATGATAATATTGTGGATGAACAGCCTGCAGGTACACTTTTGAGTAGTGATTGGGATAGTGTGAAAAGAATTGCCAAATTTCTTGAATTGTTTTTTAAGCTTACTTTGAAGGTATCTGGATCACTATATGTTACATCGAATATTCATTTTCTTGAAATTTGTCAAGTTGGTGTTTACTTGACAAAATTGATATCAAGTGACGATAGTGTTTTGGCTGAAATGGCAAGAAAGATGAAGGAGAAATTTGAGAAATATTGGGGTGATCCAACAAAAATGAATAAGATTCTTTTCATACCTTGTGTTTTGGATCCTCGCCACAAATTTGCCTCTCTTGATTTTGCACTAAAGAAGATGTTTGGGGACAAAGCGCCAACTATAGAAAAAGATGTACGAGAGTACATGAAATCATTGTTTCATGAGTATTCAAATCTTGCTTCAAAAGACAAAAGTGGTAAACTTTCTTCAATAGAAGTGGAGGCTTCAAGTTCAAGCTCTATGGTTGTAGAAGATGTTGGTGATTTTTATGAGGAATTAAGTAGACATACATCTGGAAGTGGAGGCGCGAATGTTAAGTCGGAATTGGATAAATATCTTGCAGAAGATATTGAAGTTGGAAAGCCCGAATTTAGTGTATTGCTTTGGTGGAAATATAACTCGGCTAGATTTCCCTTTCTTTCTGAGATGGCTCGAGATATTTTAGCGATCCCTATTTCAAGTGTGGCATCAGAATGTGCTTTTAGTACCGGAGGGCGTATTCTTGATTCATTTAGGAGTTCATTAACTCCTAAATTGGTACAAGCTCTTGTGTGTCTACAAGATTGGCTTCGAAGTGAATCACTACCTATAAGTATCGAGGAAGATTTAGATTCTCTCGAGCAACTTGAACAAGGTAATAAAAGAACCTTGCATTTGGTGAATTATTTATTTAATATTTTTGTTGCTTGAATCTTGACTTGTTTTTTTAATTTATTTAGATTTGGCAAAACTTGGAAAAGAAGCTAGCATTGATGACATGTAGGACTGTAGATGATTAAGAGATGAAACTTTGGTAAGTTTTTTATTCAACTCCTATGACATTATTTCTTTGCATTTTTCTTGTTAAGGTTCACCAAACTCATGTTTCTTTGCTTGAATATCGAAATAGGTTAGTATGTGATCATCTGGTGCTATTTTCTGGGGAAAAAAAAGCATGTTACCTGAAAAATACAGGTAAATTGGTTGTTTTCTGGTTGTATATGTGCTCATGTTTTCTGGTTTGTTGCAGTGTTGCTGGCTATGGATTTTTTGGTTGTTGCTGGCTATGTGTCTTTGTGTATATGTTCTCTTGTTTTCTGGTTGTTAATGGCTATGAATTTTGAGCAACACAGGTAAATTGGTTATTTGAATTTAGTAGATAAAAATAGAGAATGGGGAGTGTATTGGTTGGTAGATGAAGTTGGAATGAGTCTATATTTGTGTTAAGAAATGCATTAAGTATGTACCTATGTGAAATTTAGAACCCATTTATTAGCACTTGAAGTTGGTGCGGGATAAGTGACACTCTATAGATTAGCTGAGTTTTTTTGTAAGCTTACAGAATTGTAGTGGTAGGTTGATGCTAGCTTAAAAGATAGTCTGAACCATGGTATCAAATTATAGTGGTAGGTTGATGCTAGCTTACAGAATTGTAGTGGTAGGTTCATTTGGTGAATATGGAATGAACCATGGTATCAAATTATTATTGCAATTGGTCGTAATCAGTTAATCTGATTTTTTTGTAGAACATAAGGTAATGGTTGTTGCTAAATGATGCTTGGTGTGCTAATCAGCACTTCAGCAGGACAGATTGCAGTTATAACTTAAAGCTGATCGGTTTGAGGACTTGATGGTGTCTTATTAATTGTCTAAGCAAATGAAGAATGCAGCAGCTTTTGCAACTGTTATAGGCTTGATAGTACCCTTAGGATTGAGGGATTTTCTTATCTTAAATACAACCCAGGCAGTCCCTTTGCAACTGTGTATCCCTGTTGGTTTATTTTTTATATTTATGTTATATATATAGTTAAAGTTGTTTGGGTTATTTCTAATATCTTTGTTTCTCTATTAATTAGGTTTCACCATGCCTCGACTTCGTGGTCCTAAAGCTCGATCACCTGTTTGGAATCACTATGAAAAGCTTGAAGAAAATGATGATGGAAAGTGCAAAGTAAAGTGTATTCATTGTGGTAATGTTTACAATTACCATCAACATTTCGGGACTTTCTCCTTAATGGCTCATGTTAACCATTGTTTGGAGAGGATGGAGCGTCGTTCTCGTGGTATAAGATTTGAGTAGTTATTAGTATTATTACTATGTTTGGAATTTGGACTTAGTTTTTAAATTGTGTGATTGTTAGTTTGGATTTTTCCTATTCTGTTTGTGCTAGACGTTTTTAATTTTGTGACTATTAGTTCAAATTTTTCGTATTCTGTTTGTGCTTACGAAATACGAAGACGTTATATTTTGGTGTGATTATTTGTACTTGTGTGCTTAACACACATTGTTTGTTTAGATTATTTCTACTTGTGACTGTTAGCAGTGCCCGTTTTATTATAAGCTGCAGGAGCATTAACATCTTCTGAAGATCAGTTATAGAAGTCCACGTAAAAGAATCATTAGTTTGATACTTTGATAAGTTTTTCTACCTAGCAGTTCAGAATTAATTACTGCCACCAAACTTAATTTCTGCTTTCAAAATGAGATGGTAGAGCACTATCATCCAAGTCACCCCATAGCTTGATTCTTGAGTTGTTGCCTCAACTTCAAATTATACTTTAAATGTTAACGGTTAACCCGATAACCGAACCGATAACGATCAATAACCGATAAACCAATAACCGATAAACCAATTTCTTAATGGTTCTTAATGGTTTAGCTTTATTACAAACCGATAATCGATAAGTCAAACCGATAAACTTCAAAACCGAACCGAACCGACCGATATGCAGCCCTAATGTTGGTGGAGGAAGTGAAGATGATACCTCAACATTGCTAGGCCCTGCTCCCACATTTTCCAAATACTGCATTGTGTTCTCTATTTGAGCCCACATTTCAGGAGTGATCATTGTTATTCCGAGGCGAAAATGCCTTATCCAAATCGTTGCTCCAATATCTTCAAAACCTTGTTTACCCACTGGGCTAGGGCCTATATTGCCACGATCTTCTCGAATCCATGCCTGATATTCTGGAGTCTCTTCTGCTGGTCCGCATCCCATATCTATCGTGAGAATGTTACTCCATTCATGTAGAATTTTATTAGCTCTAGGGACTCTAAAGTCTGACCCAAAAAGGATTTCAGAAACCCTCATATTTGCCTGGAGGGGGATGATTTGTGTCTGACCAAACTGTCGGAGTACGCGCACCGGAGCCTATGGCTGGAGGCCTCTTAATCCAATAAGCTCAATATAGTAAAGTCCTCTGCATCTTATGTAAGCTTTGGAACATGAGAGCAATGGGTATTTCCACTGGATTTGGTCACTGGTGCGGGAGGCCAAAAACTCGTACCAATCATTAGTACCGACCGGAGACATGAACCCTCTCATCCTGTCATCATAGGTGTTGATCTTATTTGACAGACTAAACATTATGTCGGCCATGTTGTTACGTTTGTAGAAATGCTCTGTTGCCCACATTTGCAGAAGAAGGTTGCAAGCAACCTTCAAAAAAGTTTGTTTCACCTCTTTTACACTTTCCAAGTGCTTGAAATATTTCTGCTAAAATCATAGGAACCAAAGTGATTTCTGCTCCATCAACTCCCTTAAAAAGAGCTCGAGCCACAGAACATATGCAAGTGTTGATTTTTCCATGTTCTTGTGGAAATACCAAAGTCCCTAGCAAGGCAACAACAAAGGCAATCAGACGTCTAACCTCCCAATGGGTAGAAGTACAAGAGAATTCTTTTCTAAACAGCTTGTAACTATCTCGACAACCATATCTCTCATATAGATAATCCAAAGAAACCCAGTTGTTTTTGAAGCATCGGAGTTCCTTAGTGTTTTTCAATCCTAAGTAGCGAAGAAATTTCTTTCCTGATTGGCCATGCGGGATAATCTGACCTCTCCCTCGATACTTCAAATCGGTGAAATAAAAGATCTCCTCTAATATGGGGGTGAGTTCAAAGTCTTTGAATGTAAAGACAACTCGATCTGGATCCCAAAATGGAATCAATGCTCTAACCACATGTTTATTGGGAGGAATCTTGAATAGTGTCGGGAGGAACCTCAGCTTTCTTGCAATCGCCAGCTTTTCAGTTGAATCAAAATTTTCCCACCATATTCTCAATTTGTGTGGGACACCCTCGACCATTCTAATTTTAGGCACTTGGGGAACTAAATCCATCCTACAATATAAATACAATAAAATAAGTACATATTTTTCAAACTCGTTATGTCATAATTAGGCTTAGATCCATCCACCATTATCACGTTGCACAAAATATGCTTGTTGATCGTTGGGTCGTAAACCCGTCGACACATGGGTGGGTATCCTAAATGTAGAGTTGATACCAAGGATTAACTCAACTAAGGTGTATGCATGCATGACTTTAAATTAAAAGGGTGGTAGAGCTCTATCTTAAGTTTTTATAAGATTTGGCTTACTAGACACAAGGTTCCCGAGCGGACTACTCGAGTGAGAAGGCTACGCGGTCACACGGAAAAAGATCCGGACACACCGCGCATATGCCAACTCTCCTAAAATTTGGAGTTTTGAAAGAAGTTTGCGGGTGCGCAAAACACACCTCGCGTGTATGTGTGATTGTGTCAATTTTCCAGAGTGGAAGAAGTATGAACGGAATGACATTTTATATGATTAATCAAATAATTGAAAATATAAACAAATAAACAAATAAGAGTTAGCCATACAAAGTTAGAAAAATCCTTTTGGTTAGAACCTAGATGAATATCCCCAGCAGAGTCGCCATTTCTGTTTTATCCCCTTTCGGATCTGTTAAAGGGAGGATAAATTATTTAAAAGAAAATGGTTTTTGACTTCTTAAATCATTTCAAAACTTGAAAAAAAAATCAAAATAACTCAAGAAAAATTACAGAGTCGCCACTTAATTTTTATTTGAAAAATTAAGAAAAAACTAAAAAGAATTTCAAAGGTTCAAAAACAGAAATAAACCTTTAAAATTAGAGAAAATGGGTAAGGGTTCAATTAACGCCCTAAGAAGGGTTTTAAGGCACTTAGGAGCGTCCGTTTAAGAACGGTTGACCAAAAATAATTTGACTAACTTTAAAAAGTGGCTAAGTTTGCAAAAGCTCAATTTTTATGAGAATATCAAACTTGATTTAAGAGATAACATTATTTCATTCAAATCCAAATAGTCCATTTTTTACTAGAAGAAATTAACTTAAGAGGAAAAATTTAAATAGAATTCTATTTTAATCCAAACTTTAAGGAAATTTTTTTTTTTTAGTTATTTTAAAGAAAAGTCTTTTTTTTTTTTTTTTATTATTATTATTATTTTTTTATTTTTTTTTATGTTAATAAAAATGTTGATTTTTTTTTTGCTTCATTCTTTAAACATGATAATTTAGATAAGGAAATCCGAATAAGAAAAGAAAATGAAGATAAAATAAAAATGGCAACATCTTAGGGAATTCATCTAAATTAATTAGTTAAATGTTAAGAGTTAATACACATAATTAAAACAATTACAAAAATAAAGAAGAAGGGTTGAGAAAGTGGGCTTTCAGGCTCATTTGGATTCTGTCCAGTTTTGGACTTAAATTCCATGGACTTTGAGTCCATTTTTGCCCTGTATATCAGCTGTATATTGGCAGTCATGTTCTTCACTTTTTTTGTATATCTCTGTGTATACACTGTATACCAGTACGGAAACCTGCAATATTTTCCTTCCATTTTTGATATACACAACATAACAACTGCACAGCTACCGCATCCCAGTGTCTATTCACTGTATATCAGTGTATATTAGCGTATACCAGCCCTTGTTCTTGTACATCAGTCCATTTTTTGGACTTGGATGAGGGTTGACTCGATGGAGGTTGGGTTTAACCCAACGAAATGCGAGAGATGGTAGTACGAGGGACTAGACGAGGGAGTTTATGCATAGAAAAGAGATAAATATTAGTGATAGAGTAAAGGAAATTAACGTTATACTTAAGGAGAATTGATAAATACCACATAAGTTGCATATTGAATAACCCATAAATGCAGCCACTAAAGAAAACTTTGAACAAACTTCAAACAAAATAAAATCAAAGCAGACCCTTTGGGTAAATAAAAGGACATAGCCTAAATAATACTCAACATTGTGTCCCTAATCTCGTTAAAGAAGGATGCAATGAATCACTAAGTTGAGTATATAGGCTAAATGCACAAGTAAGATGTAACATTGTTATCTACAGACCATTGAACTAGTTTTGTCAGGAAGCACAATATCCATCCTTATTCTTAAAGAAGCAAAATACATTTTAACAAAGCGATGAACAATGATATCCTAAATAGCAACGGGGTATATGCAACACATTTGCTTGACTATCCTCGTGACTTATAAAAGTTACTTATGCTAGTGTCGAAAAGTCTTCAAGAAAATCCAAGGCATGCTTAATTCACAACCCAATATGCAAACTTTGAGCCTAGAGCACCTAGGAGAAAACCGAATTAATTTATTCAAAGTCTTTCCTTGGGCTCAACTAGTCCCAATTATCAACTCACTTCCTCTTATCACCTACTCAGCCAATAGATCTATACTTATACTGTATATCGTTAACTATAAGAAGCAAAGCAACAAGTTGTAACGCATAATAGACAGAAACCAAAGCATATGTTTAGGCAAATCTTATCGTACTTGCACCACTTTTCTTCCTAAATCTACAAAGGTCTAAAGATCATTTTGTTAATCTAAAACATAACACAATACTAATTATCAGGAACATGGTCAGAGAGAACACAAAGCAACCAAGTTGAAGTCCCAAAAATCCTATGGTGCATATATAATCATAATCTTGATCAAAAAAAAAAACTTTAGTTTTAGAAAAATCAGTCTCCCCTTTTATTTTTTATTTTTTCTTTTAAGAAAATGACACTGAACTTTTAGGCCAAATCACATCTTTGCACTATCTTATATTAAAGATAAGATTTTATGACTTTATAAGTATTAGAAAAGCAACTAAACACATAAAACTAAAATGACTATGCACCATATTGAACAGGCTACATCACTACAAGAAACATTTTTAGGTTCTTGATTCATAAACAAAGGCAGAAAATCATTCATCCAAACATAAACCTAACCACTACAAGCTGTCAAGTTCCTACCATGAATACGTTCATTTGTGCAAATGTCCACAGCCAATCGGACCAGAAAATCAAACCATGAAAAGGAAACTCAAGAAAACAATGCAGAAAAGAACCAAAGTATTTAACGTTCAGGAAGTAAAAATCTCGACGGGATGAAGGCTTTACCTTTTTGAGTGCAGGAACTGAGACGACGAGTTACCGGGATGAGTTTCCACACACTTGACTCCTCTCCGAACAAATTTTCCAAAGGACGACGGAGAGAATTTGAGCAAAAAGAAATAAGGACATTACAAGTTCTAACTTAAGGTTATAGAGATGAATTTTTGGATTCAAAAGCTATGAGAATTTTGTAGTTAGCAATGGGGAATTCCAACATCAAAAACCTCTCTCAGTTCTCTACCACTTTTTCCTTAATGGAAGCATCGATTCATCTTTATAGTCGAAAAAAAATCGATTTGAAAAGAGAGTCGTTTGAGTGTCAGAGAGTGGTTGGGGATTTGACAAAAAAAACATTGAAAATGGATGAAAACATATCCCTATAAATCCGAATTTGATTATGGTGCCTCTGATTCGGATTGAATTTTGGGGCAAGAAACTCGCACCGTTTGAACCAAAGTCAAATATCACAACTCAAGGTCTGCAAAATTCAGAGATAAGAAGGAGAGAGAGATGGGAGTGATGGGGCGGTGGCGTTGAAGTTGTAGTTGTTGCTGACTTTTGGTGTTGCTGTTCAATATTGTTGTAATCGGTGTTGTTTGTTGTTGTTGTGTTTGTTTAATGCTGAAGAAGAAAAGGGGTAAGTGGGTGGTGGGGCAAAGTTGTGGGCTGGTTTGGTTTGAGATTATTGGGCCTGGGTAGGAATGGGTAGTGGCTGATGTTGTTGTAGAATGGGCTGGGGCGGTGGAAAATATTTTTTTAAAGGAAATAGTTTGGGTTAGTTTTAGGGATTTTGGGATTTAAGAATTAGGTAGAAATTAGGTAAAGGGTAGAAATTAGGCTATTTGTTAAATAGCCTGATTGTCGTGATTTTAGTCAATTACGTTTAAATTTTAACCTAATTGAAAAATCAATTGGCCAATTGCATTTTGGTCCATTTGATTTCAATTACGGCCAAATTTAATAGATTGACTAACTTGAATTGTAATCCGACACGAATTAAGCACTGATTTAATTCCGACTTTCTTGATCTAATAAAATCAAACAAATACTTTTCAAATAAATTATTTTAAAATAAAGATTATATTTAAATCAAGATTTTACCCGTTTGAATCAAAAAACAAGGTGAGTCTTAATTAAAATCTAATTTTCAGTAAAATAATTATTTAAGTAACAAAATTATACGATCTCGTATATACAAATATGAAAATATGTAATCGCTACTTAAAATGACAAAATTATCTAGTTAAATATTTCAGGAAAGTTTTTATCCGGATAAAATAAATGTTGTAATTTTATTTAAAAATCGAAGAAACTCAGAATTAAACTTAGTTGTGGAGGGAAGAAATTAGGTGTCAACATCTACCTCCCCGAAGTAGTGGTAAGGTTTGCGTACACTTTACCCTCCGACCTCACTTGTGGGGTTTTACTGGGTATGTTGTTGTTATTGTTGTACAAAATATTAAATGTACAAATTAAGTCTCAATTCAATCTTATTATTTAGAGTTATATTATTTGAATCAATTTAATTTTTAGATTAAAGTCAAGTATTAATGATTGACTAATTGCTACATCCACAAATTGAGTCTCAATTCAGTCTTACTTAGAATTATATAGACTGAATTAATTCAATTTTTTCAATTAAAGTCAAATATTTGTACTAACTAATTATTACATACATAAATTGAGTCTCAATTTAATCTTATAATACTTAGAGTTATATTATTATAAACAACTTATTGTTTCAATTAAAGTCAAACATTAATGTTGACTAATTGTTGCATCCACAATTGAGCCTCAATTCAATCTTATAATACTTAGAATTATATCAAACATCAGAATTAATTGATTGTTACATCCATAAATTAAGTCTTAATTCAATCTCATAATACTTAGAGTTGCATAATTTGAAGCAATTTAATAATACTTAGAATAATATAAATTGAATATTTTTTAATTTTTTAAATAAAGTCAAACATCAGAATTAACTGATTGTTACATCCACAAATTAAGTCTCAATTCAATCTTATAATACTTAAAGTATATAACTTTAAACATTTCAATTTTCAACTGAAGTTAAATATTTGTGTTGACTAGTTGTTATATGCACAAGTTAAGTCCTAATTTAATGTTGTAATACTCAAAGTTATATAAATTGAAGCAATTCATTTTTCAATGGAAGTCAAACATTTGTATTTACCATTTATTTAACGCACAAATTGTGTCTCAACTGAAGTCAAACATTTGTATTGACCAATTGTTTAATGCACAAATTGAGTCGCAATTCAATCTAATAATATTTAGAGTTATATAAATTAAAGTAATTCGATTTTTCAATTAAAGTCAAACACTTGTACTAGGGTTCGATCCACAATTATCATGTTCTTACGTCTTCTGCACCTTTGTATTTTTATTTTAACTAATTTTATGTATTTGCATTATTTTTATAATTTTTAATTAATTTTATGTATACTTTTAGATCTTAATATTTTAATGTTACATTATTTATACAAATATGTACTCAGTTATTAATTTTAAGGCTATTTCATATGTCGTAAGTTTTTTCCTAATATTTTTACTTTTCTTAATAAAATTCTCTTTAATTTATTTAGTATATTTTCTTAGATTTTAATATTTTTACATTATTTGTATAAATATATACTCAATTTCTAATTCCAAGGTTATTTCATATCTTGAAATCTTTTTCTAATATTGTTTTTTTTTTTTTTTACATTTTCCTATTTTTATTATTTATTTTTAAATTTTCATATTTAATATGACGACTACTCAATTGTAGATAATGCTTTTATTAACTTTAACTATGTATAATATTTTAAAATAAAATAATCAAGTTAATCCTCATCTATGATCTGAACACAATAAAAATAATAAACATTAAATTTATTTTTAGATATAATTACTAATATTTTATTGTATATAGTAGAACCAAATGAAAAAATTAAGAATTATTATAGAAGAAAGAAGAGTAAATAAAGATAACAAAATTGAAGGACTAACAATAATTTTATGGAGGATATAAATTATTTCAAAATATATAGATCAATTGATCAAATCAATTTAATAGATTATGAGTCTATTTATAATTTCTCTTTGTTATCATTCTTCAAGATTTCTTTATTAGTTTCAGCACGATAAAAAAATGTCTCTTTTTCTTTGGGATGAAAATTAAAATAATATAAAATTTTGAATTTTGGAATAAAAACACAATAAAAGTTCATAATAAAAGATCATAGTCAACTTTTTCTTCTTTCTAAAAGATATAAAAATTATGCATTATTTACCCCAAATTAAATATTGACATAATTTTAAAATAATTTATTTAACCAATCTTATTTATAATATAAGTATAGAGGTTAAACTAATCCATATTATATTTACTCTCAATTAATTATTCAAATATCAAACATAAGTATACTTATATTTTTCAACTATTAATTAAATAACGAAAATGTACGAATGTATAACTCTTACTTTAAATTGATAAATTTACTATCCTTATATAATTAAATAAGTAACTTAATTATATTTATATAATAATAAAATTTAGTATAATTTATCATAATTACTCTTAACTGGTACACTGAGAAAGTGTTAAATTAAATAACTCTCTCTCATGCTCTCTCGGCGTAGTTTAAGCTAACCTGCGGCGACCTTGTCCATGGCAGGGAAGAGGAGAAGGGGTCGACCACGTACGGTTTCTTTGAAGGAAGATACAAATTTACTTAGATCGTCATTATAGGAAGTCAGATCTAGTTCACCAGTTGAATTGCAACCAGGTACATCGTCTTCTGGGGTTTTGCTCCAACATCACTTGGGCCTCACCAGAGTAACGTCGTTAGATAATCGAGTAACTACAAGTCCATTGGCCACACAAGCAACAAATAGTGCTCCAGCTTGTACACCGCCAACTGGTCCAGTGAAAGGGAACACTGAGGTTACTTCAGTCTCGATTAACTTGAATCAAGGACAAACAACAGATCACGATGCTGCGTTGAAAGGGAAACAAATTGAAGGTACTTGGACGGGCCTATTCATAGGTAATAGAGCAGCTGCAAATGGACTAGCTCTTAATTACATAACTCCTGAAGTTGTTAATGGTGAAACTATGGTCAAACTTGATAAAACTGAAATCGAAACTAAAACGAAGAAATGGAAGTGTGCGTTAATTGTCTATGTGATTGGGGAAACTCCACGGTATAATTTCATGAGTAGATATATAAGTCAAACGTGGAATTCTGTTGCCAAGCCAGATCTATATTATCATGAAGAAGGATATTACATAGTGAAGTTTTAAAGCATGGCTGATTTGAATGAAATTTTCTATTCAGGTCCGTATACAATTAATAATCGACCATTGGTGCTTAAACAGTGGTCTTCCCAGTTCTGCAGAATCATTAACTGAGATTCCTCTTTGGGTGCGATTTCCTAAATTGCCTATGAATTATTGGAGTTGTGACGCATTAAGCAGTATTGCCAGTGCTATCGGGGTACCAATGTTTGCAGACGAATGTACAACAAAGCAAACAAGAATCTCCTATGCTCGTATGTTAATTGAGGTCAACATTACTAAACCCCTACGTAGTTCAATCCCAATTATGGGTGCTCAAGGGAAGATATTTCACCAGGTGGTGGACTATGATTGAAAGCCTATCTTCTGTCGTAAATATCATAAATTTGGGCATGATTGTGCTCAATTGCCTAACACAGTACAACATCCAAATCAGCCCAGGAGGAGGAAGGCTCCTGTTAAGTTAAAATAAGTTTGGCAACATAAGGAAGTCCCTATTGGAGCTATTGAAGAGTCTAAATGTGTGCCTGCAGAGGTACTTGTTCCACCTATTGTGGCTCCAATGAATCATTCAGGTCACCAGCAAACTCTAATTGATGAACCTTGGCAAGTGATGAAGAGGAAAAACATTGTTTCTGCTAGTAACACTCCTGTCAGTTATGCTAAGGTAGCTTCTATTCCTGTGAAGAATGGTTTTGCTAGTTTACCCAGTACTCCATAGTTGCATCAGTTCAAACCTCCTGACAATTAAGGTGGCATATCTCAATGTCATGGTTAGTATGGAATATGAGAAGGACCAACAAAAGGTTTAAGCTGAAAGAGTTGGTCTCTTATATCAAGGAGAATAATGTTAAGTTATTAGGCTTGTTAGAAACTAAAGTAAAGAAGAATAAAGCTCAGTTTGTGACTGCTAGGATTTCCCCTCACTGGCAATTGGAGAATAACTATGCTCATGCTACAAATGGGCACATTTGGGTACTTTGTGATACTAATGCTTATGATGTTACAGTGCTTAGCCAGCACGCCCAGTACATGCACTGTAATATTACTGGCAAAGTGAATAACATTCACTGCCTGATGAGTATAGTTTATGGTTATAATACAATGGATCAGAGAAAGTGTTTACGGAGTTAATTGCAATCACTAGTCATTGCTAAACCATGGCTGCTCAGGGGAGACTTCAATTTAATTTAGTCTTCCAATGATAGAAAGAATGGAGCATCAGTTACTAGGCATGAGATAAAGGACTTTTTGGATTGTATGCAGGCTCTTGACTTGACTGAAATCTCTTGGGGGAGGGGGGGGCAATTTTTTTACATGGACTAATAAACAGAAGACTGCTGATAGAGTGTTTAGCAGATTGGATAGGGCATTTGGTAATCCAGATTGGATTTCTTCCTATGGTCAATTGGGGGTTAATTATGGTGTGTCTCATATATCTGATCATTCTCCAATGCATATGAAACTGTCACTATGTGCATCAGCTGGTAAACTTTCTTTTAAGTTTTTCAATATCTGGGATAATCATGAGCAATTCTTACCATTGGTGAAAGAGTATTGGGGAACTACATTACATTATGATAAGATGAGAAATGTGTGAATTTAGGGGAGTATCGACTAGAGTGGAGCAAGCCAGACTTGAGTTACAGGTCATACAAGGGCAATTGAAGAATCACTGCACAGATACCAAGATAAAGAGAGGGTTGTACTTAATACACTGGAGAAATGGTCCATGATAGCTGAAAATAGCTTTCAACAGAAATCAAGAACCACTTGGCTAAAACTGGGAGATGCAAATACTAAGTATTTCTCTGCTGTCATAAATGAGAGAGCACATAAAAAGAATATTTCTGAACTAACTACCTTAAATGGTACTATGCTTAAAGATAAAATGCAAATTCAGGAGGAGATCATTAGTTTCTACAAGACTTTGATAGGTACAGCTTGTACCTCACTCCCAGCAGTGAATAAACAAGTAATGAGGCTTGGTCTAGTTCTTTCTCTTTCTCAGCAGCTACAGTTGTGTAAGGATGTGATTGATCAGGAAATTTATGATGGATTAAGTTCTATTGGGGATGATAAATCTCCAGGTGTGGATGGTTATAATGCTAAATTCTTCAAAAAGGCCTAGCCAGTGATACATGGAGAAGTGCTTGTAGCAGTAAAAACTTTCTTTAGCACATGTAAGTTGTTTAAGGGAATCAATTGTACAGATATCACTTTGCTTCCTAAGGTCTTTCACCCTGTAAATATAAAGAAATATAAACCAATTTCTTGCTGTTCAGTTTTGTATAAATTGGTAACAAAGGTTCCAACTAGCAAACTCCAGAAGGTGATGACATCAATTATCTCAAATACTCAAGCAGGTTTCATTTCTGGTAGGAGGGTGGCAGACAATGTGATTCTAGCTTATGAGTTAGTGAAGTCTTACTCTAGGAAGCATTTATCTCCTAGATGTATTATTAAAGTAGATATCCAGAAGGCATATGACACTGTGGATTGATAATTTCTTGAACAAGTGATGGAAGGTTTAGGGATTCCTTTCAGATTCTCTAATTGGATAATAGAGTGTGTGTCAACAGAAAATTATGCTATTGTGGTGAATGGAGAATACACTAAGCCATTTGATGCAGCTAGGGGCTTGAGACAAGGAGACCCTATGTCTCCTTTTCTCTTTGATATTGTGATGGAATATCTAAGTAGGAACTTGGTGGCATTGAAGCAAAATAGTTAGTTCAAGTATCATCCCTTATGCTCCAGACTTGGCATAAAGTTTTGCGGATGACCTCCTTCTATTTGCTATAGGAGATACTATTTTTGTTTCTTTGTTGCATGAAAAGTTCTGCCTTTTCTCAGCAGCATCTGGTTTGCAGGCCAACTTATCCAAAAGATCACTCTATTTTGGTGGTGTAGACTCTACTACCAAGTAGAGAATGCAACAAATTTTGTGTTATAGTCAAGGTGAGCTTCCTTTTACTTATCTGGGCATTTCTCTGGCCACCAAAAAATTGAGTTTCTTGCAGTGGCAACCTTTAGTAAACAAAGTGGTAGCAAGAATTGCCTCTTGGATAGCAAAAACAATTATCATATGCAGGCAGGGTACAACTAGTGTAGACAGTCATATTTGGAATTCAGTCTTATTGGGCTCAAATTTTCATTATTCCTGCAAGAGTATTGAAGATAATAGAGGCATACTGCAGAAGCTATATCTGTTCTGGAGTAAGTTCCATCACCAAAAGGGCTTTAGTCTCATGGAATAAGATTTGCTCTCCTAAAGCTACTTGAGGATTTAATATGATAAAGATGAAAATATGAAACAGGGTTGCTATTGCAAAGATGTGTTGGGAGCTGGCTGATAAAAAAGATAAACTATGGATCAGGTGGATCGATAGTTACTACATCATGGAGAAGGATATTGCAACTATGGTAATTCCCCTACAAGCATATTGGATGGTGAAGAAAGTGCTTTATGCTAGAGTATATCTGCCACTTATTTTATCTACTGGTTCTACAGGTAGCATGATAAATGAGATTTATAGGAATTTGCAATGGGATTTGCCCAAAGTCCCATTGAAAGGTGTCATGTATTACAACCAGGCCCGACCCAAGGCTGTGTTTACAATGTGGTTTCAACTGCTAGGACGATTACATACTATAGATCGACTTTGAAAATGGGGGCATTCAGGTTGATGCTAAGTGTACTTTATGCAAACGAGAACTGGAGAATAGGAATCACTTGTTTGGGTAGTGTGATTTTTCAAGGCTTGGAACAGGCTGTTATGTTGGGTGCATGTTTCACAACCCAGCAACATGTCTTGGCCAGCATTGACTCAGTGGACTATCCAAAAAAACAAAGGCAGAAGTCATATGTCGCAGATGGTGAAACTTTTATATGCTGAATTTATTCACACAATTCGGATTGAGAGAAACACCCGTATTTTTGAAAAGAAGGAACAGTCTTTGGAAGCACTGGCAAGGCAAATAGCTTGTTTAAATACCTGTAGAGCTTCTGGTTATGTTAGAATGCTACTTGATCAATGTCAATATTAGTAGAATGAGAAGACGAGAATAGTTGGGGCAAAATTTTTAGTTGGAGGGTCTGAGAGTTGAGTGGTGGCTTAGGCAGTGATTGCTTTTTCTTCTAGATTGAGCAGGTTGTGTGAACTTGCTTTGCTTTGTAAATATCCTACTTGCTGATTAATAAAGTTGCTTAATTACCAAAAAAAAAAAAGTGTTAAATTCTAATAATCTATTTTCCTTTATTCGTATTTTTTAAAAATATATATCAATATTTCAAATTATAACTTTGATAATTAATTTAAATATGACAAGTAATGAAGTCACCAACGATTCATATAAGAAAATCTCAGTAACATTATTATTTCCTGTAAATAGTAATACATTAGATAGAAAGTATTTGATTTGTTTTAAGGATGATTTTAATGTTAGGAGATTTTTTTTGGGGTGTGTGTTGGGGTGGGGGTGGGGGGGAGGGGGAGGGGGAGGGAATAAATTATTAAAAGGTTGTTATAGATTATAGTTTCAAGAAAAGTAATTTTATTGTTTAATGGTAGATAATGTTGAAAGAGAGGGTGGGGAGGTGATCGAAATATTTAAATTAAGAGTAATGACGTCTTTTACTCTTCTTTGGGAATGTTTTTTTGATAGGATGTTTTGGACGTTTTTTTTTTTTTTTTTCCAAAAAATATTATGGAGCCAAACTGCCAAAGTTTTCATAACTTTCCAACCCATCCTTGGATTCACAAGACATGCAGTTATATTTTCCCTTAAAAAAAATTATAGAGCCAAAATTTTCATCTTATAATATAATTTTTAAAATTTTCCACCAAAATAATTCTTTTAAAACCAAAAAAAATGAAAAAAAGAATGTACACGGCATACGTATGGCTACAAGACAAATTCACCAACTTTCATTACATCAAATAGATCTAAACATACCTGCCAATGATGAAAATGATTATGATATTACGCAATAAGTATGATTTTAATATTGCTATAAATACGGTTCCAGCGAATCAACATGTTGATGTTGTACCTGATCTCAATATTTTAGTGAATCAATTTTTATTTGACTTGAATACTGAACCAACTGAAGAAGACGATATACTCTTTCCATTTCTTAAAAAAATATGCTCACAAAATATCATTTGGCAATTAAGAGAATTTTTGAAGATATGGAAGCAGCAATAATAAAGAATAAATGGGGTAATGGTGGGACGTGCTTGGCCATTTATTAGGTATTGAAAACCTAACTTTGACTTATAACTCTAAAGAGTTGGAAAATGAATTGAAAAATCTGACTTATTAATAACTGAGGATAAAATGGATAGAAATAGATAAATTATCCATTAATTTTATAAACTGAGCAAGTATTGTTGGACATCCCAAAATAGTATAGTTAGACAGAGGGAGTAAATTAATGCAGTGAGTTATCATTAATTGATTACTAGGATTTTAACATTAGTATCAGATCCTTCGATTTCAATGAATATGTGAGTTCATTGAAAAAAGAACCACTTTAATCTTTTTTTTTAAATCATGGCGAGTATCAATATCTCTGTAAACACCCACAAACAAATTTGTTTGGTGAAGATTAAATTTATCTTATAATTTCATAATTTACGAGATGTTGAAATGGAATATGGACCCTAACGATCACTTCTTACAAATCACTCTTTTGTCTAAATTACCTATGATAAACTCCAATGGTAAAAATAATTAAATTTACAGACAAATCAGTGCTAATTTAGGTATTAAATCAATCAACAATATGCAAAGTTTTTCTCAAAGAGAAGTGATTATTATGAATTTCATGATGCTAAATCTGTTGGAGCTCTCATAATAGAATATTCATATGCGATTTTACAAGACGTGAGCCTAATTCTCTTTTGTTTGAAAAAAAAAACTATACAATTACTTTCAATCAATGAAATAGAGAAATGTTTACTGAAAAATACTTTAAATATGTGATGGAAAAAGACAATGAAATTGAGTTCAAAAAGAAGAACAACGACAATTAAGTGTTTATTTGAGTTTGAGGGGGAATATTGAAATATATTTGAAAATATTCTATAGTAATTACTTTCCGTACACTTTAGGATCTACATTAGGAATGATCTATAATAATTGTATAATAGTACTCTCTCCGTCTCATTTTATGTGGCCTACTTTCCTTTTTGGTCCGTCCCAAAAAGAATGTCACATTTCCTTATTTGGTAACTTTTTAAAAGCACAATTACTCTTTTACCCTTATTGGTCCCACTTATAAGGCCCCACTTAATTAAAAATAATAGTAGTAGTACATTTTTAATAAAGGGCAATTTAGTAAACATCACCAAGTCTTCCCTTATTTATTAAACTCCGTGTCCGGTCAAAGTAGGCCACATAAAATGGGACGGAGGGAGTAGTAAATTTTCTTTTAGTTTAGTATCTATAAGGAGGATAACATATTTTTCTTATTTTATTCCTTTTAGCTTTGACCTATTAATAGGTAATGTATTTTTTTTTCCTAAAAGAAAAATTAATGCAATGAGTTATAATACATTGTATTTTATTGTATTCTTTTTTTGGTCAAGAGTTACTGCTTAGAGGAAAATAAAGTAGAATATATATGCATATAAAACATGGTCTGTTGCAAGAATAAAATGCTTATATTTTCTATTAGAGAAAAAAATAATAATACATGTATCCTCTTTACATATTCTATGTATAACTTATTGTTTCAATAATCAAATGGAACTCCTTTTGGATCCCATACATCACTTGAATCATCAAAATGGAACCCTTTGGCTCCATACACACAACTACTCAGCTACAAGCAGGCAAAAGTACATATGGTATGTGTACAAATGCAATAGAGAATGGCGCGATGGTTATCGCCTCTGTTGAATTGACAAATATAGGGTCCAATGTAGGTATATTCCCAAATGAATCTACAGCAAGTGCATTTCCATTTAGAAGCATTGTCTGGCTTTGCAAGTCTCCATCTTTTGCTGTTAAATGGTATTCTTCTCTTGTGTTTGATGCCATTTTGCTAATTTTAGGCAGTTTAATTGAATTCTTTCTGTGGCTATGATGCTGTCTGTGTTTTTGTCGTTGTAACATCGTACCATTAAAATTAACTCTGGTATGAATGGTGGTGTTTCCATCAAGATTGATCAACAGGACTGTGATACCTTGCTGCAAATGGAAGTTGTTGTTTTCAGGTCAGATGTACAGTGTAGCTAGCGTCTATATGCAAATAAAGAATATATATGTTCCATGACTTACAGATTGCTTCGCGCAATGAGCATATGCACGTATTTTCTCTGTCCCTGAGAAACTTGTTGACAAAACGTTCCTTCCCATTAATCGGTGCCAAAGAAGAGCACTGCACAGTAAGGAACGTTGTATTCATTAAACAATAACTAAAGATGATAAGAGCTATTCTTATCTGCTCATGTCATGTAATAATGAGAGTTACTCCATCTGTTCCATCTTATATGACGCTTTGTCCTTTTTAGTGAGGAGTAGCTATTTATGACACTATGTAATTTGTGTGGGACTAGATGTTCGTACAATATGCATGGGATTAGCCGCTTCAGTGGGATCTTTAGTCTTGGTCTGAGGAGAAAATGACCAAACGTCTGGCATCTCCCCACGCTAGACACCAATGAAGTTTTTATTTGAGCTGAAGAGGAAGACCATGCATTTGCCATATGAATGCTAAGTAATAATATCATGACACTTCGAATTTGATATGAGAAATTTTTGTTTTTTTTTCTTTTTCGAAACATTAGATTCTATATGGAGAGAGTAGTATCAGGTATGAGATAAGGTGTATTTTCAATTTCCTCTTACCTATCGGGAGTTCCAACACGAATGACACCCATCTTTAAATGGAACGCTTTAAGTTTAAACTTTCTAGGTTACCCATAATGACATGATCTTATAACCATATAAATGTCATTGAGTGTTTAATACGACAAATTCCAAGGGGAGTTTTGGTATGTGTCAATAGTCATTTTCCTTTGTTAAACTTCGCGTATGGTCAAACAGCGCCAAATAAAGTGAACAGGGGAGTACCGCTTTACCTGTAGTAATCCGGATTTGGTACAAAGGTAGTGGTATTGAGTAAACCGTAGTTTCCACCAATCAGCGTCTGTCGACAGTATGTCTTGGTATCATAGGCAGCTGACATACCAAGCTGATCCAAATACCTATAATTGTTTCCAAATTCCAAACTCATCACTACTCAGGATAATGTACATACAACCAACAGAGTTGAACATTAGTTTGAGCTTGATTACCAGAAGCTAAAAGCAAAGGCATTTGTGACATGATTGCGACCGCTGTTGTAAGCCCCTCCAGCCTCACCAACCCAAGCAACCACTGAATTGCCAGACGTCTTGAGAATGTTCTGAAGTTTGCTAAATGTATCAGCTTCTCCATCGAGATAAGATGGATCGAGGATTTTTTCAATAAGGTGTTCATCTCTTCCTAAGAATCAAAAGCAAAATCTGATGTAAAGTCTTTGTTATGATGTTAAGACTACAGAACCAGATCATATTCAGGTTTACTATAACATACCTGGACCGAGGTTATATATGTGGTGAGTAGCCACATCAAATGATGCCCCGGCTTTATTTATTAATTCGCTGAACCAGCCTTCATCAAAGAAACCTCCCGGTGCCAGGACCAATGGTTTAGTTTCAGAATTCTTGTAAGCATCTTGCACTATTTTGTTCAAAGCAATAGTATCAGATGCATATTGATCTGCTGCAACTCTTGTTCCAACACCGTTTCCACTCAATTCATTCCCTAGAAAGAAAATCAAAGACATATGTTGGACAGTTCTGGTAAAGCTTTAACGATATGTTGTAGCATCGTTTTACAGACATTTCGACATAAAACTCATATTAAGTATACTATAGTCCTTACCAAGTTCCCAACCATGGATATCATATCCCTTTTTGATAGTATAACGTATAAGCGATTCAGCATTGCTTGGATCCCAAGCTCCCATGGATAAACCGTCAGGGTGTACAGATCTTCCATAAAGAGCATTTAATCCAAAAATTATACTAGCCCTGAATGGAACACATGTTGTTGATCAAGTTTTTCAGTTTATGAAGATAAATGACAAAGTCCAAAAAATAAAAAATGAAACGAAAGACGAGATTATTACTCAGATTTATTAAAGAATGCGTTGAGTTCATCCCATCTAGACAAGGGAAGGCACCCTGGAGTAAAACCAAACATCTCTGTAGTGTTTCTAACAAATGAAACACAAGGTTGTTTATGATCTTCAGTTTGGTATATGACTTTGTCTTGCAAAGTACCGCCCAACCGAATCTTTAGTGGTGAGAAGGCTGCAACATTATTATAATGAAGAACATTAAGGGCCTCTAGTTTGTTACAGAAACATACAAATATGTGTGAGCTCTTAAGTTTATATGAGTTAAGCTATATCACCATACCTTTTATTGCATTGAGAAAAATAATGTTGTTAAGATCCTGCACACAGAAGAGATGATCAGATGAACACAACTTAGTAATGCATCACAAGATCAATAAAATTACTTTGAGTAATGTCACATGAGTCTTTTGGAAACAGCCTCTCTACCTCCACGAGGTAAGGGAAAGGTTTGCATACACTTTACCCTCCCCAGACCTAAGTTGCTCGGACTCTTCAAAAATGTCAACGGATGCATGTCGGATTCTCCAAAAGTAGTGTATTTATCCGACACAGGTGCGGCATCGAAAGTGAAGAGCCCGCTCACACGGGGATTACACTACACTGGTATCTTCTTGTTGTAGTAATGTTACATGCAAGTATTAAATGGTAAGACAACCTTTTTGTTTCTATCTTTCATTTGACATCTTGTTGTCCACTGTGAATCAAGTCATTCTTGCTTTCTTTTTCCTTTCTATTTTGGCTCTTTCTAGGTGTTGGTTCTTTTCTTTTTTTTTTAAATAAATGAAATCATACCAAACAAACAACAAAAGTAGAAAAGTAGAAAGCAGAACAAACTAACTTCAACAATTATCAGCCAACTATTTTTTTTTTCTTTGGGTGGGGTGGGGTGGGTAGGGGAATCTCATAGATCTTCAACATACTAAGTCAATTTTTCACAAGAATAAGCTGAAACTAGCAAACAATAACACCAACTACGCCTCAATCCCAAGCATGTTTGGATCGGCTATATGAATCTTCACGGATCACTTCATTCCATTTAAGTTCATTTCAGTCAATATTACAAAAGGCTGCCCGGTGCACTAAAGCTCCCGCTATGAGCGGGGTCCAGGGAATGACCGGGCCACAAGGGTCTACCATACGCAACCTTACCCTGCATTTCAACAAGAGGCTGTCTCCACGGCTTGAATAAAAATAAAAAGTACCAGAAATTATCTATATCTACAACTGATATATAAATCTAATAAACTCAAACTGGCATTAAACAAAAATAGCACCACTACATTTTTTATGATGACCTTGCAATTCTTTCTATTCCAACATCTCATATTCACACTAAATCTTGGCTAAAAACCAAAGTGCTAAAACCTCAGAGCTAAATGCAAACTTTTGCAGTTATACTCCCTTTAGTTCAAATTCAAAAAAGAAATACAAGGAAAAATTCATATTCATGGGTGGCAAAGCAGGGGCGGAGCTACAAGCCCGTCTACAGGTTCGGTAGAACCAGTAATATTGGTCCAAACTCTATATTTATGTATAAAATATTTATCCAAAAAATAATAAGCTGTCTTTTTTAGAATACATAACTCATAAACTCAAAATCCTAGCTCCATCTCGAGCAAAGATATCAACATTTAACAACCCCATCTATTTAAAACAGAGGATCAACAACTACTATAGTTATCATAATTTAATATAACTGTACCATAAGTGCATTTGTACACAATAAAACTGGGGAAAAAAAACTAGCAGAAAAGGCAAATATATTCAAGAAAACTACACCATCATCACATTTCTACACAACTAAACTGAAAAACAGATAGCAGAAAAGTGAAAAATGCATTCAACAACAACATAACCACCGTAATCCCACAAGTGAGGTGTGCGGATAGCAGAATGTACGCAGAGGTAAAAAGACTATTTCCAAAAGACCCTCGACTCAAGTCAAAGTGAAAATGCATTCAACAGCAACATAGCCAGTATAATCCCACAAGGGTAAGCGAACCTTACCCCTACCTCGTGAAGGTAGAGAGGTTGTTTTCGAAAGACCCTCGACTCTTCTGAAAGTTAAAATGCATTCAAAAACAACATCAACATAGCCAGTATAATCTCACAAGTACTGTAAGCATACCTTGCCCCTACCTCGTGGAGGTAAAGAGACTGTTTCTAAAAGACCCTCAACTCAACTAAAAGTGAAAATGCATTCAAGAAAAACTAATTACCAGATTCAAGAAAGAAGCATGGTCCCAAGCACAAGTTCCATAATCACACTTCTCAGGTGGCCACCAATCCAAAGTAGCACAAATAAAATGTCTATCTATTCTTCCAATAGCAACTTTCCCATCTACAAACACAGTCCCTTGAGCTGCTGTTCCACTCACTCTCTCAACCTCTGAATATCCACAAATAAACCTCAAACTAAACAAACAAATCCACACCAACACACTCTTTTGCAAAAACAAAGTACCCATTTTTTACAAAAATTTCAAAAAAGCTAAAAACTTTAACTAAATAATATCAAGATCTATGTTTTTCTCTAACATAGCACAGCTCAAGAATGCAAGAAAGAATGAAATGGGCAGCTGTATAACTCCATATTGGATGGAGTTTATAAAGGTAGAGTAAGGGTGACAGACAATAAAAAAGAAAGTTTTATTCATAATCACCCATTATGGTTCAAGATTGGATCAAGAAATGATTTTTTAATGTAAAGTTTGAAAAAGAAATTTAAAGATTTGGTGTGTCTATCTGCCTCTTACCTCCCCAGAACCCACTCGTGAAATTATAGGTGTGTTATTATTGTAGTATTTAGGTAACACATAGAAATCATTGGAGTAGTTTAAAATGGAAATTCAGTATACTAAGCTCTCACTATGAACGAAATTCAAAAAAAGATCTCACTGGACTACAAGAATCTATGTATGCAGTCTTATTCGTTTAAATTTGTAACCTCCTTATCACATATTGCTACTAAGCTCTCACTATAAACAAAATTCAGTAAAGGTCTCATTGGACTTTAAAAATTTATTATACGTAATCTTATTCTACAGTTATACAAAAGATCGTTTCACAATTTAAATTTATAACTTCCTGATCACATAACAATAATTTTATCAGTTACGTTACGTTAAGGCTCCCTTCATATTGGATTAGCTTGTATGAGAGAATAATGTAAAGTGTAAACAACAAGTTGGCAGTGGGCCATATTTTTTTAGGTTCTCTGCTTGCTTGACGAAAGTGAAAAAAAAAAAAAAAAAGATTGCTCAACTACTGGGGCAAAGGTAAGTACTGTCTGTGGGACCATTGCTCTCTAACCAATGCCTACTATTGGATATAAATATTCTAGTTGTATTTATTCAAAAATAAGTAATGTAATTTGGTATCATGGAATATGTACTTTAAAACTTGATAAATTGATAAAAGAAAAACTAGTGCATGTGAAGGGTGTGGGGTAACTTTGAACGTGTAAGAGAAGGGTGTGGGGTAACTTTGAACGTGTAAGCTTCCTTATATTGATGGTCTCAAATTTTACTAGGCGTTTGGCCATGAAAATCATAATTTTTTTAAAGTTTGAATTGGAGTTGAAATCAGAGTTGTATTTGGTAATGAATATAAATTGAAGTTGTTTTTAAATTTTTGTGAGAGAAATAGGAATGAAAAAAGTTCAATTTTCCAAATACAACTCCAAGTTGTATTTGAAATTCTCATGGCCAAACACCAACTTGGAGTTGTATTTAGACTAAAGTGAAAAAAAAAATCCAAAAAAAAAAAGAAAAAAATTCTCATGACCAAACGGGCACTTAGATAACAAGAGTTACGATAGGCTTGCAACTAGCATAGAAATAGTCAACTCACGATGAATATCTTATACTCCCTCCGCTTCAAAAAAAATGACCTAGTTTGATTTGGCACGGAATTTAAGAAAATAAAGAAGACTTTTGAATCTTGTGGTCCTAAATTAAAGTTATGGCAAATGTATCAAAATGCCCTTGAATCTTGTGGTGTTAAACATGTCACGTGAAAAGTTGAAATTAAAGTGTTTCCAAAAAAGGAAAGAGGTCATTCTTTTTTAAACGGACTAAAAAGAAAAGTAGGTCATTCTTTTTGAAACGGAGGGAGTATATTGTTACTATTATTATTATTATTTTTTTATATTTACATATTTTTCACTTTTGTTTTTGTTGAGTTTGGAAATACATTCTCATGTTGATAGTTGAAAAGATTGAAAAGCTATATATAAGGTATAGAATCTCTTAATGATGTGATGTCTTTTGACGAAAATTATGGACATGATCCAAAGCGGACAATATCACACCATGTTAAGAGTATTTTTGGGTTAATCCCGCTTAACAATTTTCTTAGTATATGATGATATGAAATTTTCTTAGTATAATAACGCAACGGCATGAAATGAACTCAAATGAAAAAGTTGAGATTTATACCGCAGATTTCAATTTATTTGAGAGTTGGGACCGAGTCGTACTAATTGTTATGATTGTTGTTATCTTTTTACTTTTATACGATCACGTATACTTGTATATGCATTTAATAAAAAGTAATAATTGTTGGAAGATATTGATTCAATAGAATTAGAAGACAATGAAGATAACATTCTAACTATGTGATTTTTATTATTTGCAAATGTCTAAGTTATGATCAACGAATTTTTCAACCTTTTTCTATGCACATATCATGAGATGTTTGAGAATTTGGTATGATTGCAGAATTTAGAGTTGAACATATGTGATGTTTGAGAATTTTTGTATGATAAGCAACTTGTTTGTGCTTGTGGTAGATTCATGATGAATACAATTATTAGACTATCACCAAAAAATGACAGTCCACATGGAGTCCATAAAAATAAAATTTGGAGCCTTTCCATGTCATGATTCTAAACATGGATCGTCAAAAATTTGATGGGATGGAGGAGATTTCTCTCCTAAATCTTATCTAGTCGCCTTATATTTGAACGACCGAACCCTTAAATTTTATGGATTCATGTGGACTACCATAATCTTCGAGTAACGTATGGGTTTTCAAATGTAGACTTTTATAATCTTGGGTAACATGTTTCTAAAATAAAATTCTGGTTTTATCCCTTTTATTTTTGAACTCGTTTTGGACCCGTCTTAAATATAGCCGATATGGGTATCGCTAGCTTTCTTTTAATGAATAGATTGTGTATTTGATAATTTTAGCTTATTTCGAGACCGTTCGAAAGGAGAAGGCTCCGCGTTGAAAGGTTTGGGATTGGATTTCGGCACTTCGAGGAAGGTTATGACTTAACTTCCTTCAGATTGGGCTGGGTAGTTAATGAACATGTAAAGCATGCAATTGGTTAGGGAATTTAGTCATGGAAGTAGTATTTAAGGACTGTTATTATTATCGTGTGCCCGAGTGGGGGCTTAATTATATACTATCATTGACTTGAGTGCATATACTTGTTGTGATGCCCGAGTAAGGGCTTTATTTGATGATTTCAGGCCTTACTTGTGCATTATTTGTCATTATTGTCGTTGTGTCTCCCGAGTGGGGGTTTGACTAGATATTAAGGCCTTATTTGAGCATTAAATTGCCTTTATCATGTTATTGATAGCCGAATGAGGGATTTAAATGATATTATTGATGTCTTACATGACTATTTATACCAGTGGTGCCCTACAATGGCTTATATCATGAATTATTGTCATATGGAGTAGATTTTAAGCTCATTTATACCTGTAATGAATTGATGATTATCTTCATACTGTTTGGTTGTGAGTATTATATCCTCATATCATCTATACATATTCATGAGATTGATACCACTGAGAAATTCCGACTTGTTTTAAAGAAAATGGAAACTTTTTTATAAAATCCTTGACCGAAGTCATTGCCGACAAGGTGGATTGCGTGAAATTGAGAAACCTAGGTCGAGGTCATTTGCCGGTAAGGTTGATTGATAATATGAAAGGTATATGAGTACTGAACCCCCCATAGGTCCTGTCCGAAGCACTGAGGCTTAGAAGGTGTATACGTAAGTTCCACCATCACTACATTATTAGAGAGGAAGCCTATGAGTTTTTGCTTGACTATCAGGAGAGGTTGTATAACCTCGAATCCCTTGAGACCCATGGTGTTTATTATAATACTTATAAGTTGACTGATGTGGCTAGACAGCGGTGGAGGTCTCTTTCTAGTTTTAGATCATTGGGTTCGCCTGCTATGACATGGACCCAGTTTTTTTAGGCTTTTCTAGAGAGGTTCGTGTCTTACAGTTTGAGGGATCAAATAAGAGATGAGTTTGATCACATGGAGCCCC
Organism: Capsicum rhomboideum; assembly: GCA_031232105.1. Classification (NCBI taxonomy): domain Eukaryota; kingdom Viridiplantae; phylum Streptophyta; class Magnoliopsida; order Solanales; family Solanaceae; genus Capsicum; species Capsicum rhomboideum. Next base: position 8,238,635 of record CP124712.1, on the reverse strand, counting down.
CATGTTTATTGTTGAGTATGAGGAATGTTTTCATGCATTATCCAGATATTTTGTCGCCAGTATCTCCATCGAGTCTGAGAGAATCAGGAATTTGTCAAGGGTTTGAAAGGCATTTATCAGTTAGCTGCAACTTATATAGTAGTGTCAGGAGCTTCTTTTCAAAGTATAATTGAGCATACCAAGATGCTCGAGTCAATTCGTCAGGGTACCCAGGGTGGTGGCGGTGCTAAGAGGAGTCGTCATCAAGGTAAGTTCAGTGGACATGCGAATCGGGGTAGGAATTTTTCCGATAGAGGTGCTCACAGTTATTATGGTAGGCCAATTCAGGCAGTTTTACAGGGTTCAGGTGATAGGACTTTGATCTCTGTGTCTCCAGGTAGTCAGAGTACAGGTCATGCAAGTAGAGGCTCATGTTTTGGTTCTTCAGGGCAGGGAGGTCATTTTGGCTCTTCTGGGTCCTCTCAACATGATGCTAGTAGCAAAGAGTGTTACGTGTGTCATGAAATTAGACATTATGTGAGGGACTGTCCTAGGCGTGTATTGGGTCCTGCCCAGCAGGGTTCTCAGCTTTAGTTTTACCCTACTCCTATTTTTGCAGTTAAAGGGGTTCACAGAGTAGCAGGGGGGGTACTAGAGGTGCTCGGGGTGGAGCTCGAGGAGCTCATGGTGGTGGACGTGGGGTTGCTCAGTTCAAGAGAGGGTGTGGTCGGTTTTATGCTATACCTAAGAGACCTGAGGCTGAGGCCTTTAATGCAGTTATCACAGGTATTGTCCCAGTTTGCCATCGTTCTACCTCTGTGTTATCTGACCCTGGATTTACATTCTTCTATGTGTCTACATACTTTGCTACTGGTTTTAATACTGCATATGATACCCTTGTTGTGACTTTTTGTGTTCTACCTACGTAAGAGATTATTTAGTGATGGATCAGGTGTACCGATCTTGTGTAGTGACCTTTTCGGGGTGTGAGCCTGGGTAGACTTGATTATTCTAGATATAGTTGATTTTTATGTTATCTTGGGTATGGATTGGTTAGTTCTTTATCATGCTATTTTGGATTGTTATGCCAAAATCGTGACTCTAGCTACTCTGGGTGTGCCAAGGATAGCTTGGAAGGATACTCTTAATTTGGGTCCGAAGGAAGTTATATCTTTTCTACGTGTTCGTTGCATATTAGAAAAGGGATATCGATCTTACTTGACTTTCATTAGTGATACTAGTGTTGTTTCATCGCCTCTTTTGGATTCTGTTCTAGTTGTTAGGGATTTTCAAGACGTGTTTTCTACAGATTTTTCTGGTATGCTTTCGGATCATGATGTCGTATTTGTTATTGGTGTTGAGCCGGACACCAAGCCCATTTCTATTCGTCCCTATAGGATGGACTCGACTGAATTGAAAGAATTGAAGGAGCAGTTGCAAGATTTGTTGAGTAAGGATTTCATTAAACCTAGTGTGTCTCTTTGGGGTGCTCATGTCTTGTTCGTGAAGAAAAAGGATGGTTCTATGAGCATGTGTATCAACTCTCGATAATTGAACAAGGTGACCGTCAAGAATAAGTATCTTCTTCCTCGTATTGATGATTTGTTTGACCAGCTTCAAGGTGCTTCAGTGTTTTATAAGATTGACTTGAGGTTCGGGTATCACCAGTTGAGGATTAAAGCTTCGAATATTTCGAAGAAGGCTTTTCAAACTCGGTATGGTCATTATGAGTTTTTGGTCATGTCTTTTGGATTGACCAATGTCCCAGCAACGTTCATGGAGTTGATGAATCGAGTTTTTCGATCGTATCTTGACTTTTTTGTGATTGTATCTATAGATGACATCTTGGTTTATTCCAAGAATGAGGCCGATCATGTGAGACATTTGAGGATTGTGCTTCAGTGGTTGCGAGATGAGAAGTTATATGCTAAGTTCTTTAAGTGCGAGTTCTGGTTGGACTCTATTTCCTTCTTGGGTCATGTGATGGCCAAGGATGGCATTATGGTCGATCCAGTCAAGATAGCGGTGATTCGTGATTGGGCTAGACCTACCTCTCTTACTGAAATTCAAAGTTTCGTTGGTTTAGCGAGTTTAAGTAAAAACTACTGAATTCTAGTGAATCTGTTGGTTGTGCTCTAGATCTGCCACTGCCTACACAGTATAGATTTAGATTAACTCAATCAACCATGAAGAATATGATTATACAACAACAATAATAATATATTCAGTATAATTCCGCAAGTGAGATCTTGAAAGAATAGATTATATATACAAAATTATTATGTATCCGATTAATGTGTGTAATATATATATATATAGTAGAAGTTGAACCTTTTAATGAGAATTTTGTACATTATCACCAATATCCAAATTCTAGTAGGGAAGAAGGGAAATGGTGGAGGAATTTGGAGACTATAAAAATCTTGCAAATGAAGGGATATTTATTTTTCTATAGTTCAGGTGAATTTGGTAAGCATCAGAAAGGTCACTTCCAGACAGGTATAACGAACTACCTATCTTAAAGCTGATGTGATGTTTATTTAACAATTTAAATTACTTATAATCAGTACTACTATATGGTCCGGTCATGGAGGTCGTATAGCGCATTAATTTAATGTGCAACAAATTAAAATAGAAATTTATTTTTATTTTATTCATTATTTTGATCAACTTTGTTTTTTAACACGTCATTTAGGTTTCGCACTCACCTCCACATTTATTTTTTAGTTAGCAGTCCATAAATTTGTTATTCTTTGACGTACAAATACTTGTTATTTCTAATTAAAAAGATTATGACCTCAAGTAAAACACTTTTTGAGTTTATGCACTAAAGTTGTGCTGGTATGGAAAATGTTTTTTTTTTTTTTAATGTTTGGTTGGTCAAAATATCTTCTCTAGAAAAATAATAAATTGTTTAAAAACAAAAAAAATGACTTTTGTTGGTCATCCCACGATGCGACCTCCCCCACCCCCCACCCCACAAACGTCAATGTTTTTGAAATAATATTTTTTTTCTTACTTACCTAATGCTAAAAAATAAGTAAGAAGCTCACTTATTTTTCTAAAAGCATTTTTCAGGAATACGTAAAAATTCATAAGTTTAACTAGTTCTTTGATAAAAAAGATGAAACTCATCAAATTTAAATTGTCTCGATTTAAATTTAAATTTTACTTTAAAAATTAAATTTCTTTCTTGGACGGTCATATCATAAAAGTAGAGAGCAATATTATCCAATTGTAGCCAAAAAAAATTTGTTTAATTAACTCGATGAATTTATGACACTTTTACCTAACATGATTATTTTTAAACCATAAAATTATATTCAGACGGTAGTAGCTGGGGATTGGACCTAATACTCATCATTTTTCTTAAAATTGTGTGAACTTCTGGTCCACACTGATTCCTATGATGATTAGTTATAATTTAGACTCGTAGGTTGTGCTCTAAATTTGTCACGATATATACAATGTGAATCCAAATTAATAATAAATAATACAAATATCAAATAATTAATGAATGAATATCACTCGATTGAACTCCTTTCGCTGAAAAATCACACTATATATATAAGATTATTATATTTTTATTTTTTTTATGTATATATCTTTTTCTATTATAATATATATAATAGAATTTGTTACAATGTCACCTAGATCCAAATTCTACCGGGGAAGAAGCCAGAAGGCAATGGTGGAGGGATTTGGTGAACATTTGATTTTAAACTGAATAAAGCCTGGCTGGATCAAAGAGAAACATATCTAATCAGATTATTAGGGTCGTTTGGTAGAGTGTATTAAAAAAGGTAATGCATTATTAGCTTTGTGTATTATTAATTCCTTTTTTGGTAAACTTTTTCATCTTTTGTATTACTAATGCTTGCATTAGTTATACACTCTATTTGGTATTAAGGAGTGTATTACTAATACATGAAAATTCATGGTATTTGTATGGTTAAATCACAATTGTCCCTCAAAATCTTTTCCACGTCCTTTCCACCATATTTATGGAGGATATTTTTGTAATTTTTTTTTTTTAAAAAAAATTATACAATTAATGTTATTTTTAATACATCAAATCAAACACTACATAAGAAAAATGCAAGGCAAGCACAACTAACGCAAGCATAACTAACACAAATATTTTTAATGAATTATATTTAATTTTACATTATTCTTATACATCCTACCAAAAGATCACTAAAAAACTTTTTTTTTGTTTCTTCATTCAGTATTCGATATTCATATTGGGGTCCAACTAAATCTAAATTCGTACATTATAGAACTCATTTTTAGAGGTGATGCTCCCAACTGGATCTAGACTAAAAAACACTTTTTAAATACAAGGATAATCACCAAAAAAAAAAAAAAAAAAAAAGTCGCAGATATTTTCCTTGTTCAGGTGAATTTGGTGTGTTGAAAAGGTTATATCCAGACAACTAGACAAGTATAACGAACTAACTCTCTTAAAGCTGATCTAAATGAATTATTATAAAAATTACCTACCCTCGAAATTTCGTTTTTCATTTCCTTTTTTTTGTTGTTATTTAACAGTCTACAAGACTTTTTTTTTTCTTCTTGTATCCGGTATTTATATTGGGATTCAATTAAATTGAAATTCACTTGTAGCAGGACTCATTTTTGGGAGCATCGCCCCTAACTGATTTTTTTTTTTATTCTCAAGAGTTCAAATCCAAGATCTATGATGGGGATCAAATATGAAACTTTTAATTAAGGGTGGAAGGATTCTAACCATCCCATCATAATTTATATTGGTGTTTAAAAGACACATTAGTATTCTTTCTACGGTATGTAATATCATAATTATTTGACGTACAAATAAATGTTATTTCTAATCCAAATATATATATATAAGCTCAAAGTTAACACTTTCCGCAATAAATGTTTTGTTTTTTCTTAATGTTTTTTGAAAAATCAACGTCAAAATAAGTGGCTTGTAGAAAATAGCAGAATAAAAATTAAATTGGAGAGATCTTCTGTTAGTCTAAAGTTGATCATTAATTAAGATTGGAAGATTCAGCTAAAGAAGAGGAAGCTTTAAAATGAGAAGAGAGATTTAAGAACGGAGAACTCTGTTATGAAAAATAATTTCTTGAATTAGTTTGATTACAAATGTCTAATATCACCGCTATTTATACTTATCTAAGCAAGATGATTCTAGAAATTACTCGTAGATACATCTACCAAAAAAAAAAAAATAATCTAGATAACTTTATTTTTAACCATATTAACAAGAATATAGAACTTCTAAACCAATCTTTAAGATAGTATCTAAAAATACTACAAAAAGTCATTCTAGAAGGTTTCCTAAAAATCTAGGAATTTTTTCCCTTCTAAATAATCAACTTTATTATTTCACATAGCGAATCAAACCCAATCTTTAAACACAAAAAAATAGTAACTATTTTAAAATATAATATTTTGAACTCATATTTCAAAAGTTCATCCAATTTAGTGCTACAAATTTTAGACATCAAAAAACTCATCCACGTAAATTTTGAATTGGCCTTAAAATTTATATTTTACTTTAAAATAAAATTTCTTTAACTATCTTATGCATTATGTCAATCATATATATCGTAAAACTTTCTTCTTTAACTCGATGAATTTATGAATACCTAATACCTTTACCTAACAAGATTATTATTTTATAATTATCTTAGAAAATTCAAAGAATAGTAGCTGGGGATTGGACCTAATATTCCTCTAGAAATTTTGTGAACTTCTGGTCCTATTTTTAATTGCTGTTTCTCACTAATTCCCATGTTTGGTTATTTTTAGTATTACTTAATTGGAAAGTCAAATTCCTTTATTTGCATTTAGGTTTCACAGATTAAAAATTTGCCCCAAAAATTTCAATTTATAAGAATTTATACTAATATATATATACACACTGGACAATATAAAACTTTTACAATGTTATTTTAGTTCAACATAGCAAGTTAGTTACAATTTCTATCAACTTATATTATTTACTTCGTACAAATTTATACGATAATTTTTTCTTTCGATTTTTTAAAAGCAATTTAACTTTTAACTTCAGATATATCGTGACCATGTTTGATCGAACACGGAATTTAAGAAAAAAAAAAGAATTTTAAACTTGTAGTCTAAAACAAGTTACTCCTTCCGTTTCAAAAAGAATGACCTAGTTTGACTGGACACGGAGTTTAAGAAAATAAAGAAGACTTTTGAATCTTGTGGTCCTAAATTAAAGTTATGGCAAATGTACCAAAATGCCCTTTAATCTTGTGGTCTTAAACATGCCATGTGAAAAGTTGGAATTAAAGTGTTGCCAAAAAAGGAAAGGATCATTATTTTTGAAACGGACTAAAAAGGAAAGTAGGTCATTCTTTTTGAAACGGAGGGAGTATATAATTAGCTCTTTCAGTCGCAATTTATGTGACGAAGTTTGACCGCGCACGAAGTTTAAAAAAGAAACAAAGACTTTTGAAATTTATGGTTTAAAACAATCCTAAAAATTATGTGGCGAATAATCATTTCATTAAAGATAAAATAAAAAAATCAAAAGTAATTATTTCTAATACAAATGTACTCCCTCCGTTCGCTTTTACTTGTCACAATTTAACTTGCACACCCATTAAGAAAAACAATTAATGACGTAGCTATTTTATCATAGTACCCCTATTAAATGATGTTTACTATTGTGTCTTGAATTAATTTGGAGAAAAAACAATCAATGCTAAGGATAAATTAGGAAAATAAAAGTTATCTTGTCTTGATTAGTGAAAAATGACAAGTAAAAGAGAAAATTAAATTAGGAAATTTGTGACACTAAAACTAAAGTGAGGGAGTATTAGTATTCTTCTTGTGGACAAACTAAAATTGCAAAAGTATCACATAAATTGAGATTAATAGAGTACTTTCTCCGTCTATCTTTACTTGTCCATTTTTCTATTTTGGAATGTCCAACAATACTTTTCTAGTTTATAAAATCAATGGATAATTAACCTATTTTTACCTATTTTACCCTTAGCATTAAATATGATTCATTATCTAATGCATTTTTCATAACATTAAATTTATTATATTTAAAGGGTAATATGATAAAATTACCCCTATCATTTACTGCTTCTTAATCCCTGTGCCAGTAGAAAAGTGGACAAGTAAAAATTACCTATAACTACTTTTAATAGATCTTATTGTGTAAATCTTTTCGTACATTGTAAATGCATGCAACTTAAAACTCAGTTTGGGTTAGTTTAATTGTTTGCACATCTCAGTTTGAGTTAGTTTAGTTGTTTGCACATCTCATTTATTTATTTTTTTGACTTTTTAGTTATCTAGTTTTTTGGGCTAAGATTGAAGAAAAAGTTAACTTGGAGAAGTAAAAGCATAATGGAAGGAGTTAAGATGGATCCGGCTCCTCTTCATAATTCATTCTCTCCATTTTTTTAAGTTTCTATATAGTCTCTTCGTCCATTTTTACTTGTCCATTTTTTATTTGGCACATACCTTAAGAAACAATAAATAGAGGGGTGATTTTACTATATCACCCTTTAAATGTAATAAATTTTTTGCTTTGAAAAATGCAATGAGGGATGAATAGTATTTAATATCAAGGGTAAAATGGAAAAAAAATGATAAATTATGTATGATTTTTTCAAACTGGACAAGTATTGTTGGACATCTCAAAATAAAAAAGTGGACAATTAAAGATGGACGGAGTGAGTATTTAGATGAAAGACACATGCATGTCATAAATAAAAAGTAAAGGGGAAATGGAGATGGTGAGTAATAAAGAGGAGCCAGATCCGAAAAATAACTTTTTCATATTTTTTATGTACATGTAAAAATGAAGATTTGTTGTAAAAGGGACAGAATTAAAAAAAAAATTGCAAGTGATCTAAAAAATTAATTCTACTACTTAAAGGGATAGTTAAGTGCATAAGTATTTTGTGTTCTCATAGGATTTGAAGAAAGGTTGCACTTCAAAGTATGTGATGTAGAAAATCTACCCTAATACAAGTACTAATTAGCGATTATTTTTACGATTCAAATTCGTGACTTATAAATTATACGGAGATATATAACTTTATCATTGTTCCAAGACTCCTTTCGCATGAGAAGGAGCAGTAAAAGCACAAAAGAAAAACATTAGTAACCCAACGGTGATGTTTCATACTTAGAGTTTACTCAATATATGATTGAGTATGAAATAAGAATATGAAAGCATATATAATTAATATCTTTCTCCAAAGGTGTATTGTGTATTGTTATTTAACTTTTGTGTTTTTTTCTTTTTAGCAAACCCTATAACCAAACACTATCTTGCTATTCATAAGAAGTAGTTGAATCCACACCAAAAAGTTCCAACCAAAAAAACAACTCCATATATTGTATTTTACTCCTTGAGGACCACAATAACCTGTATTAGGTCAATTAAATATCATTGAAAATTGCCTTTGTTTTTAACCAATGTCACATATCTCATTAAATTTTTGCTGAAGTAACTTAAAATATAATCTTGTTACCTTCATATCCATTCTTTGATTGAAAAAAATACCATCAATAATGATGTAGGTAACCAAGTTCTTTTGCCTCTAATTTTTTATTGAAAGGGTTAATTTCTCAAATAGTCAATTAACTAATTATACTAGTTATTATTTCTAAAAGCTTTCCTTCGTTTCAATTTATTTGGTCTACTTTTCTTTTTAGTTTGTTTCAAAAAGAATGATATCCTTTTCTTTTTTTAGCAACTCTTTAATTTCAACTTTCCATATGACATGTTTAAGGCCATAATATTAAAGAACATTTGAATACATTTGACATATCTTTAATTTAAGTTCGCAAGATTCAAATGTCTGCATTACTTTTTAAACTTCGTGCAAGTTAAATAAGCCAAAAAAATTGAAAATGTGGGAACAATTTGTCTTGAATTCAATTTTCTTCAGCAAAACAAGTACTTTATAAGATAATAAAACAAGTACTTTAAAAAACAGTATAAATTAAAGGGGATGTCATGACTTCATCTTTTTGGTCAAAATTGGACTTATATCATTAGCATAATTCTCATTTGTTCACCTCCATGTATGTTTGCGTGTGCATGCAAACATTTGTCTGTTATAATTGGACAAAAGAAGTTCACTAAACAGAATGGTGATAAAGCTTTACTTTATCTCAACGAAGTTTAATTCATATACATTAACAACGTAAAAAAGGAAAATTGTATTGTCAAGTTATCTAAAAAGATGTCTACATGTAATACTACTTAATTAATTCTCTAACATTATCCTTCATGATTATTGGTTAAATCATACAAATCATTTCAATTTCCTGTGTTTTTCACTTTCAATTGTTTCAAAGTTGTTGCTTATTATACATGTGTTCGCTTGTTGATCCTGATAAGTTGTTACTATCATCAATATTACATTATACGATAGTTCAGGAGGGTCATAGGACCTCCACAAAGTTATAGCATGTAACAATAATTTCGGCTATAGTTTATGTGTTTTGAATCATTTTCCCTACAAAATACTGAGATCAATATACTTGAAAATAAGAACGCTTACCTGCTATAATGGAGAAAAAAATGTCGTGATAGTATAAAATATTGTTTATACTGTCGATATATATAAATTAAACAGTATACAAAATTAAAGAGCAAGTGGAAAGTCTCCATAATATGGTTTTTCTTCTCTCTTTTTAAATGCTTCACGAGAGAAAACATTAGGAAAGACAAATTGGGTGTTTCAATTATGAACTTTTCTTTTTGGTTTATTAGGCATTTGATGCGTATTAGGTTGCTTATTGACTTTATTGTCAATTTGCATTTGTTCTTTTATTTGTTGCACCCACTCTTGTCCTTCTTGTTGTTTAAATTTTGCTTACATATTCATCCTAAAAAGAATCTTCAACATAAAAAGACCTTTGATTTGTGAATTCACGTAACGTAATCAGGCAGCTCGATGCACAAAACATTTTGGGTTAGTAGGGTTCGAATTGGAGCAGGATCTCACCCCAAGAGGTGTGATGTAGAAATGTGTCTGCCGTAATAATGCAAGTATTCTTGGTTGTTTCTACGGCTTGAACTCATGATTTTATATAAAGAACACACATATAAAACTTTACCGTAATATATTCCAAGGCTTTCCCCAATAGCTTAAGCGAATTTGGGATTTTAAAGTCATTGGATTCATATTGAGCATAATCTTATCATACATATGCATGCTAATCATCATCATTATTATTATTATAACAAACAACAACATACCCAATACATTCCCATCAAGTGGGGTTTAGGGAGGGTAACTGTACGCAGTCCATACCACTACCTCAGAGGTCGGATAAAGAAGCTATTTCCAATAGACCCCGGCTCATCATTATTATTATTTTGCATATGTCGAGCCGAAATCAATATTTCATTTGAGCTCGCATGACCTAAAGACATGCAATTCGTTAGAAATGTTAGTCAAATTTCACTTAATTATGAACGAAAATTATCAAACATTTTGGGAAAACGAAAACATTTTTTTTTTGGTTGTCTTATAGAAAAAATCATAAAGTGGAACCAAAATTTCAAAATCTTGAAGAATTGTTTAACAACAATACGATCTTATTTTTCATGTTAATTACATGAGAAACTAATAGTGAAAATCACTTTGTAGAGGAAATCTTCAATTCCTCCTAGGTCGAAGGCCCAATAGAGTATTTAAAGGACTATTTGGTACAATAGGCCCATATTTCAATTTTTGGCCTATTCTCCATAAAGCCCATTCTTAATTTCCTTTATTTCCAAATGAAAATGAGTATGCGAATGAACGAGGTGGAGGGGGCGATGAAGTTGGAGTTGACGAAAGTGGATTCGAATTTGGTTGAAGTGTATACGGAGGAGATGGTGGTTGTTGTTCAGCCGGAGCCTGACCCTGTGTATTACAAAATTTCTTGAGTTCAAGAGGAAAAAGCGGGCTTATCGGGAAAATCTTGGGCCAACAATGATCTTCAATATTTCTAACAACTTTGCAACACTGAGGCCCAATAGAGTGAAATGGAGGCCCAATAGGCCCATTAAAGTGAAATGGGATTTTGAACAAAGACCCAAGTATTTCTTGGATACAACCTGGAGTATTTCTAAGAGTTGATAGACACTTATCAGCCTCAGGCCCATTAAAACTCCAAAAAAATGGCCCACCATTCTTCGGCCCAAATGAGAAGCCCGGCCCGAGACCTTGGATGCCCGAACCAAATGAGAAGGGCCGCCCACCTTGGACACCCGAACCAAATGAGAAGCCCTTCCCAGAACCTTGGGCGCCCGCAATAGATGAGAAGCCCGGCCCGGAACCTTGGACGATAACCCCAAGGCTAGGTTTAATCGCGATTAATAAGCATAAAATGAATATTATTTTCATGTTTATGAAATAAACTAGAGACATTTTCTTGGGAGGAAAATTTTGCCTCTAGAGCTAGATATCTTGGGTTTATTTCTCTTTTTAAGATGTGAAATAAACGTTATAATTAACTTTTCATTAATTGCATAGCTTTTAAGATTGCAATTTAATTTAAGGAATGGAATGACATGTTTAAATATTCTAATTAAGTCAAATACTTAACTGTTGTCATAAATTTAATTAAGTGAAATGGCCTAATACAGATTTAATTTGTTCAATTTAATCACCTTTATGTGAAATAATATTATTTGACTTAGTCTAATATACTTTTTTAACAAAATTAAATTTGAAAACTTCAGGTCAAACAACATAGTGAAAAGTTGATCAAACTGACTAGCAATTTGATAAATGTTACGGATTGGTCGGCTTAATATATCGGCAATCCTTAAATTTATCGGTAATTACAACTAAACACTCGAACTACTGTTTGTTCTCAAACATCTAAATACATCATAAAGTGTTCCTATTAGACACTTTTGGTTCAAGTTTTGCAGTGTTTTCAAACGTCTGCTAACATAAAATATGTCATCTCTGTTAGTTATACACATCACCTCAACGGAGCATGTTTGAGGTTTTGCGGCTTATTAAGGCTAATGCGTATGATTAAAGAATGTGATATATTTTAAGTGACTAATTTATTTATGTAATGACCACTTGATGCTTAAGAGTTCTTCCAAAATTTAAATCAAAAGTGTCTAATATGAATATTTTATTATGTGTCCGGATACTCAATTGAAACAAGTCATAGTTTGAACGTCCAACTGAAATTCACCAACAAATTTAAGGAATTGATGTACTAGCTCTATAAATTCCTAAAAGATAATAATGTACGCTTAATTTTTCATAAGTTGTATCGATATATAAAGAAATGAAGAATGAAGTATGTACTAGAAACAACAAAAAGACAACGTCCTGAATTTGCAAAAGGAGAGTAGTTTGCTATATGTTCAAAATTTAGTGTAACTACACTAAATGTAATTAAGCAATTCTTATTATTTAAATTAAGTTTGCTATATGTTAAGAATATTTATTTAATATTCCCTCCGTTTAAAAAAGAATGACTTATTTTCTTTTTTAATTTGTTTAAAAAAGAATGACCTTTTTCATTTTTGACAATATTTTTATTTCAATTTTCCACATGACATGTTTAAGACCACAAGATTAAAGGGTATTTTGATACATTTGACACAACTTTAACTTAAGATCACAACATTCAAAAGTTTCTTTATTTTCTTAAATTTCGTGCCAAATCAAAATAGGTCATTCTTTTTTAAACGAAGGAAGTAGTAAAGAGAGTTTATTGGGAAAGCCGTTTCTACATTTACACGTCTTTATTTTTTGGACAAGAGAACTCAGGACTCCTTTGGTGCACACAAGGTAAATTCCGTTTCAGTATAATATATAATTCGTAAATCTCATAAGAAAAGATAAATCACATTAGGCAAGTCTCGTACGACGAGTTCGATCGAGAAAGCATGTCAGGAGCTTTTGATCCTGAGAACCCTCCTCCCTTTTCATTTGGGAGACTACATGCTCAACCAACTCAGTCACCCTTTACGCTACTTTTAATGTGTTAATTGCTATACGTTTCTTTTTAATTTACTGTTCAACTAAACAAATAATTATTTTATTCCAAGTTAATTTTGTATCATTCACTTATTAGTTTCAAAAGTTTATTCAATTTTTTTTTATTTGCTTTTTAGCACAAAATATTTCCACGGTTAGTCAAATTTATGAGATATACTATTCTCTACTAACAAACTTCACATCAGATGTATGACACAAAATAATATTTTTTTTTTGCGGAATTGGAAATCCAACTTGAAAAAATAATCCTAGTAACAATATAACACAATTACTAAAAGAACATCAAAATGATTACCTCGTTAACAATGTAACACAATTTGTTCCCCTCTGCTTCTTGATATGTTCACATAAATAGAAGTGAATTTTAAAAGATATTACCTCATTTGATTTGATAATAAATTCAGAATTTCAACACACTTTGTTCACTTATGCATGTTTTGAATATTGTGCAAAAGAAAATAATTTTAAGTAAAAAATACATACTTAAATTGTCTGAATGATTACTCAACTCGTAATAATTGACCATTAAAGTTATACATCTTTTTTATCTTTCAAAATTCATTACTTTATTTTGTTCACTTTAATGATCCTCTTAATCGGATTTTATATTTTTCGATGAGAACTACTGACATGACAGTTTTAGTTTTAAGAAAATATAATTAAAACACTAATTTAGAACTTGGACCAATTTACTGACCCCCCCCCCCCCCTCCCTCCAAATTCCAATTAGTATTTTTGCTTCAAAATTATGAATCCTTGTATAATCCAATTAAGTAACTAGCATTACATAATTGATGACAAATGAAAACTAGTTTTATAACACATTTTTTCAACAACTTTAAGGAACAACTCATTCTCATAGAAATCCCACATCAATCTAGCGGAAAATATTATGAAAATAAATAACAATACTTGAAGTCGAACAATAACAAAAACTACGTCTAAATTTTAAGAAAGTTGAGATCGACTGTATCCACTACCATGCAATACTATAAGCCTATCTCAATCCAATTATTGAATAAAAAGAAAAAAAACTCTGAGAGAACAAAATATGAGAGACTATCAAGGGAATAGATTATAGCTGAGTACAAATAGACGAGAACGCACAGGCAGGGTACAATGAAACCTGCGGGGTGGCCCATGGTTGCTCTCGAGTGGGGTGTTTCACAAGTCCTGACCAATTGGATCATCTACAACAGGATAATTAGGTTTAAAAAGATCCTCCCCCTTATTTTCAGAGCACAAATCCTTAATAAAAGGAGGAATAAAAAAGTTTAGCAAATTAACACCATCAAAGGCACATTTACTTGAAACATCATTGATAGCCTTGCAACATCCATCACCTATGGTGCCAAAATTCATAGAACCACCCCCTAAGTTTCCTCCAAGAATCGCGGAGATCTTATAACCACACACCATCAATTCTTCCATGGCCATCCAACACGGTGGCATCGAGTAAAGTCCAGACATATCAGCAGATGGAGCATGCCAAGAAAGCCCCAGTTGGATCAACATCAAAAAAGACGATATAAAAACCAAAATTAAGTATCGAAATGAAAATAATACTAAAGCCATTTTAGTATATATATTTTTGGTGAGAAATCGTCTAGTGAATTGGATTCTTGAAAACTTAACGAGAAGAGAGGGTGGTAATGTATAACTTAAATCATGAAGTTTTGATAAACATTCTCCTTATAAAGGAATTTATAAACTTAGGTGTAATGTCTAATAGATTCTATTTATGAAGTTTAGGTATTGAAGGATGAATATAAATTGATTGTCAATTGTTTTGACTTGTCCCATTTTTTATGTTGTGAAAATAGTGTAAATTTAGTTTTACAAGACACATGATTATTAATGTGACATCTACATATAATGACAAAAGTTTTCTGATTTCAGTCAAATTTTGGAACAACAAATAGTCAAAAGAGACTCATTCACACTATTACATTGAATTATATGAATTTATTATAATTAAATATAAATTACTTTTTTCCTATCACAATTTATGTGACATTTTTCCCTTCTTAAGATTTAAATTATGTGAGCTTTGACTGACATCATATATTACTTATTATATAGTTTTTAAATGTTGCGAGTACTTTATTTTAACTTCAAAAATTAATCAAATTCATCTCGAAAAACAAAAAATATCACATAAATTAAATGAAAGGAGTAACACAGTTTATTACTAATTATGATTAAGTGATAAATAAAGTGTATAAAGCATGTGTCAAGTACTCATGCGCTAATAATTTTGAACTAGGTCCACGATTATTGTTTAAAGTTGTTAGAAAGAAAGCATAATTAAAAAAATTTGCACAATATTTCTTCTTTCTCTAATTAACAACAAAACTAAAAAAATATAGTATAATCTCACAAGCGAAGTTTGTGAAAGCTAAGGTGGTGTGTACGCAACTTTCTCTCTACCTTGACATGATAGTGAGGTTGCTTTTGATATATCATCAGCTTAAGTAACATATATCATAAACAAGTAATCGAAAATAAATATAATAGTAAAAATGTCATGCTAAAAATATACAGAAAAAAAAAAAGGATCAAAAATAGCGGCTAACTAAATCCAACTGAAATGTTTTATTGAATTAACAACATTTACCTATATCTCAAGATACATATTATTCTTCAGAATAAGTATTAAAAGTCTTGCTAATTGCAGGACTAATAACATGATTTTTTGAAACCCTTGGGCTAATAGCTTTAGGAAATGTAACACCTTGTGGTAATATTCCAGGATTACCTCTAAGATAAGGTCTCTTCGATATTATCGAATTAGTCTTACTAGAAATCGGGCTAACGGCAGGACTAACAACATGATTTTCAAAATGTCTTGGGCTAATAGCTTTATGAGACGTAACACTCTGTTGTGATTGTCCATGATTACGGCCTCTAATTAGATAAGGCCTCTGAAGCATGATCGCGTGTTTCTTCAAATTTTCAAAGTAAGGTTTAGAAGTAACATCGCCAATTAAATGTTCGTCGTCATCTTCAGAGTGGTGTTCCTTAAACCATTTGCTTTTATGAAATGGGATTCCTTGTGGCAATATCCCAGGATTAAGTCTAAGATAAGGTTTCTTCGATAGTACTATCGAACTTTTCTTCAAATCTCTTGAATTAGTACTAGAACTCTTGCTAACGGCAGGACTAACAGCAGGAGGATTCTGAGAAAGTTGTGGGCTAATAGCTTTATGAAACGTAATACTTTTTTGTAATTGTCCAGAATTACGACCTCTAAGATAAGGCCTCTCATAAATCATGATCATGTGTTTCCTCAGATTATTAAAGTACCGATCACCAATAGCAGGGTCAAAGACGTTTACAGAATGATTTTCGATAAACTTTTTGCTTTTATGAAACGTAATTCCTTGTGGCAATATTCCGGGATTACCTCTAAGAGAAGGCCTTTCCGGAATTTTTATAAGTTCCGACCGTACGAAGATAGCTCCACATGCTATTATGAAGAAAATGAGGGAGGAAATGGAGAATTTTTGCACCATTTTGCTATACAAAAAGATTAATGAAAAATTAACAAAGGGAGATTAGTTATATTTGCTTGGAATTTTGGACTTTAAGACTTATATAAATGAAATAAGAATAGTAACAGCCTTGTTAATGAAAACAGTTTCACTTTGGTATTAATTGTGGTTCTACAATTAAGTTACTATTTTGACTATATAATAAATAAACTACCTTTTGTATTTATTTAAACAATAAAAAAGGTCGCTAATGTAAAGAAAAAAAATGAGAATTGATTAATGTCTAGTCTTTGTTTGCAATACGAAAGAAGTCTTGATATTCTTCAAGATTTGATGTAAACAAAGTCACCTTGGTGAAAATTAAGGGTGTTAAATGGGCAGATTAATCAGGCTAAATGAGCTGAATTAATAAACAGAAAAGGGTTAAAAATATTCTTGAACTATAGGAAAAAGTCTAAAAATTACCATTCATTTATCTATTTTGCTAAAAATACCCCTTCATCCATCTTATACCCTTGAAACTAACATGCCCTCTTTCATTATTTTTTAAAAAAAAATATTTATTACGTGTCATTTTCTAATTGGGTGAAATAAAACCCCACCCCCACCAGGTTGATGACATGGCAAACAAAATTACATATCACAAATATTTATTAGTGTTATAGAAAATTGAAAAGTTTGATTGGTTATTGAAAATATATTGCTCGAATAAATAGAGATGATAGAAGAATTTGTTGGAAGTTATTTTGAAGTCACACTAAAGTCATACTAACACAATTAACATGATTATTTTTGTTTGGCCCACGAGCTAGACCAATCAATATTGTTCAAGCTCCACAGACCAGCGAGTTTATCCAAGCCGGACTAAAAAGCTTTGTTCATATGCAACAGTCTTCGTCCAATCCTATAAAATTACAGGTTGAGTCAGGTCGACCCAATGGACCTGACTCATATTGACAGCTAGACCTTCTATAGTAATAGAATTTAAACAAAAAAAATATAGAATGCACTTGGAGGTTTGACCCCATTACCTTTTCACCCAAAAAATAAAGCTTTAACCACAATGCCACAAGCAGCTAACACCTCTAAGCACCTCTAAGCAGCTAACATCGATACACATGATTCTATAAACAAATCCAAATTTCCAGTTTTCTTCACACTCGCACCAAAACTCAGAGCAACTAAGAAAATGAAAAAGACTTAATTACATAAATGAATTCCTTTAAATCAATTATTACCCTTTATGGGATACTTCTTTTTTAATTACAGCATACAGAATAGGTTTACCTTTAATAACTAAAATATACTTTGTTGCTCTTTTCTTACCTCTCTCTTCTCAGCCTTCGTCTCTCTCATCTCCCGTTCTCCTTTTCTTCTCCGGCGAACTCACGACGCCGGAGTAATCAACAATCAACGCTATAATAACCCACTGTTTCTCCGTTTTCTCACTGCTCCGGCGGGGAGCTTCAAACTCCGGTGAACCGAGCAAACCCCACCTCCCCACTCCCGTTACAAATCTGAAATAAAGTTTCCAAAGTTTTAATCTATGGCCAGATTCAGAAACGAAAAAAGAAAAGGATGAGAGAAGACGAATGGAGTTGGCCGTTTGTGCTCATAGGTGTGTCGTGGTACTGCTGCTTTATCGGAGTTCTATCGGACTTTTGACGGAATTGAAGGTTGTAGAGAAAATGATGTGAAGAGGGGGGGGGGGGGCTGGTTCGTCGTTGTTGATTTGCTCGAAGCTCCTCGCCAGAGAAAATGGAGAAGACTCAGATCTGGTTGGCTGCTACAGTTCGTCGGAGTAGTGGAGAAGACGATGATAGAGAGGGGGAGTGTGACAGAGTATTATGGTTGTTCCGGTGTCATGAGTTCGCCGAAATTTTTAGGTTAATGGAGAATACGGGAGGTTGTTGGTTGTGTTATTTATCGGGTTTAGTAAAATCTGTATTTTCCAACAATAACTTCAATCACATGTTCAAAATAAAATAAGAACAATCACATGAAGTTGTAACTTTATATTTAAACAACAAGAACTTCAACTTTAAGTTCAAGAACAAGTTCAAGAACAACAAAGAAGCTCAACAACTTCAAACACAAGTTCAACAACTATGAACTATCAAAATGAAGTTTCTACTATTTTCTAGAAAATAACAAAACCGTAAGAAAAAAATGGAGAATCAAGTCCACCGAATTCACGATGTGTCCTTAAGGAATTTATTTCCCTCAAGTACCTGAGGTTAAGGAATCTTTCCTCCCAGGATAAAATGATTCACTTCAATAGAATATTAGTACCTCAAATTCTACCGAACAACTAACTCACTCAACAATCTGATGATCACACTTGAGTTTTTCAAGAAGAAGAGAGTGTTTTTCTTTCACTAAAATCGTCCCTATACCTGAGAAAAAATTCAGGTATTTATAGCCCAAAGGTAGTGCTTCGGAAGAGAAGATATGGTTCACGAGAAATCACACTGTTTTTGTACGTCGCGACCACCTGTGCCCGCAAGTGGTCCACCTGCGTCCACAGGTCACATTAATGCACGAAGCAGAAGCTTCTGCATTAGCCTGCGCTGGCACCTGCGCCCCAAGGTCGCCAAGTGCGCACGCAGGTCACGCACCTGTTTCCAAACAGTGTGTCTCTTGCCATTAAGGGTCGCGTCCCTTGGAGGTGCGTTATGACATGAGTTTTGGATTTAAAACTTCACTAATTCTCAAGTTTCAAATGAATTTTGTCCAAAAAGATAGTCTCTCGATCATTTGACAAATTCGAAGCCGAAGCCGAGTCGAGCGAGCGACAACGACGACGCGAGGCTTGTCTTGTTCTTGCCTCACTATCCACATGAATGAGTGTTTCCATACTTAAGCACAAGAATGATTCCTTCTCCCACCAATGTGGGAGAAACACTCTTTATAAAGTGAAACCACATTTCACTTCTCCTCCATTTTCCATTTACATTTCACTTAGAATCCAACAGGTTGTTGTTGGTTGGTGGCAACAGTAAGAGGGAGAGGAGGATGGTGGTGAGCTAGTCCGATGGAGCTGTTGTTCGAGTTTCACCGGCTGGACGAGATTCTGTCGGAGATAGTTTCACCGGTGAAGACGCAGATGAGGGAAAAATTATATTAAAGTTGTATTAAAACTGTATTAAACGTAAAGGATCGTTGTAATACAATTCGAATTCAATAATATACATTTTTATGAGTTCGATAATTGTTATTTCATAACAAATATAATACATTTCTAACAACGTAAACTAATTTAAATTGTGACGGAATGTTTGAAATTATCACATAATACTTTTAATACATTTGTATTAAAAATATTTAGTTATGTATATTCACCACTTTTATTGAAATACGTCTTTAATATGTATAATATATTGAATTCAAAATGTATTAAAATTATTGTTTATTTTTTTTCTTATTAATGATGTTAAAACAATGTTTAAAAATATATTATATATGTATTTAGCTATTTTTGGTAAAAAAAAAGAAGTTATGTTATCAGTTATAAAAATAAAAATGTACTATAATTGATAAATAAGGTTATATATTTGTACTGTTTATGTAAATGACCCAATAAAAAATCTTCATATGTAGGGTCGGCTTTACTGTAAGGCCACTAAAGAAATGGATCGGGCCCCATTTTGTTTAGGGGCAAAGACAAAAATGACCCTTCAGCCAAACTAATTTCTTGTCATAGCCAAAGGGCTAATCTTTTACTTTCTTTGCACTTGTCGAGTTCGCTGACCTTCTCTTATTATACAACAATGATACAATGTCTAATTTTTATACACATCCTACAGAGAGACATATTTTATATAATAATTATACAGTTTTTATACAATTATATTTGACTGTAATAAAACGTGTTTTTAGCAATAAAAAAATGAATAGCAAAAAAAAACGGCAAAATTTCACATATAGATAACTTAGAACCCTTCTAACTAACTTTTAGTCTAAGTTTTACTAATTACAATTTATAGACAACAGTTAGTGAAGAAATGTATAAAGACTCATTTATACAAATCTATTAGTAATTTTTATTCTCAAGAATCAGTTACAAAAAGAATAATCCATCCATTTAAAAGGTAAGAGAGTGTAATTAAGACTCTTAATTATCTCCAACCTCCCACAATATTCTCCTTCCATATATTATCCTTTTAAATGTTTAAAAAAACTAAGAAAAGGGGAGAAAACAACATCAAAAATTCATAACAAGTATTGTGTGTGTGTGTGTACATATATATATATATATACCAAAGTATACATGAAAGATATGTTAATATATATATATGTACCAAAGTATACATTCAAGGTATGTTTACTCTTATAAAAAAATATAAAACGAAAGTATATAAAAATTGTATAAATAGATTTGATACAATAAGTATAATAGGATGGAAACAAAAGTAAATTATTCAAATATTCATATGTATATCTATTATATATTGTACAAAATATTCAACTAATACATATGAACATATACGTATATTCAATTATTCAAATATTCATATGTATATCTAAATAGATATGTATACTCTTGTAAAATACATAAAACTAAAGTACTCCTATATAAAGATTGTATAAATAGATATGATACAATAAGTATAACATGATGGCAACAAAAGTAAATTATTCAAATATTCATATGTATATCTATTATATATTGTACAAAATATTCAATTATACATATATGTATAAATAGATTTCATAGATTTCTAAAGATTGTATAAATAGATTTCAATACCTCTCGTCAATCTCCCAAATGGAATCTTATCAGCCATTCGAATAAAGCAAATTGTTTAATGGGAAAATCCTAATTAAAATTGTAAAAATGGGGGAAATGGAAGGAAAATAATGTGATTAGATGAAGAAGAAGATAAAAAATTAAACATACACAACAATTGATGGATTATTCCAAAGGAAATCTTGTGCGGATGTTTAGGGATCATAATCTCGGATGACTAGGAAAAAATATTTCTGAAATCTTCTTAAGCTTATCTATTCCTTTCAATTGAAAATCAGCCAAAAAAATAGTCAATTAGGTGAGCTCCATAATTAATTACTCTCTATTACCTTTTTCTAATTTAAATTTAAAAGATATATACATTGCTTCATTTGTATATGAGGGCCCACATAATTAACTACTTTTCCAACTATCTTTAACCATAGAAAGTAATTATTTTAAACATTAATCATGTGAGGTAATTATTGTCTAAATTTATCTATGTTGTGTAATTTTTCCAAAAAAAACCATGATCAAATATTAAGACAAAAGGGGTCCGAAATGGCCCAACAAAGCAAATGGCTATCAGCATGGAAAGTTTTTGGCATAATGGTCATGGGTGTCTTTTCCCCTCTTTTCTTAATAAAGATGTGTTCAATATTGCATTATTTTTTAAAAAAAATCTATGTAAGGTCAGATTTGAAGAAAATTTTTTGGGGAGAAAGTAAAATAATTTTTTATGCTTTAATGTGAGTACCTTGTAATAATTGAAATTTGAATTGTTTTCAGGTAATTGTAGTATTCTTTTTTATGTGAGTACCTTTTTGTTACCTCATTTATATCCAAATAAGTAATAACAACTGAGATAGACCCACATTTTTCTATATTAACCTTTTTCATTCTTCCTTTCACTATTTTTGTTATCTTTTTATTATCTTTTTATTAAATATTATGAAGTCTAACCAAACCTTCTGCATTTTTTAAAACTACTATTATTTGTTGCCTGCTTACAAAAAGTTACAAAATTTGATTTTTGGTGCCTTCTTTAAAATTTCAAGCATTATAATAATCAATTATATCAATATATCAACTTACTAAGCATTGAAGTAACACAATACTATTTCGATATCATTATATCAACTTACTAAATTTTTAAGTCAACTTTTATTATTTTAAATTTTTATTATATTTTTTCATTAAATTGTGTCTTTGTTGATATTCTTACTTCATTAGTATATATTCTTGTTCAAGTTATTGTTAGATTTATTCAATTTAATATGTCAACTAGAAAAAATGATTTCACATCCAATAAAATTAGAAAATTTAATATTTAAAATTTTTTTAGAGCCTCTTTGTGAAGTTTGTCTTTTGGTCCTTAATTTTGTTGAGCTGACCTTGCTTCCAAGATTTGAACGAACAAAAATAAAGAGCTTCTAAATGGATCGTTAGTTGCCACCCAGTTCAATTCACCTCCAGGAAACATACCATTTTCTTCCTTAACCGACCAGTAAAGACAATCTTGAGCCTTCTTCCAAACACAAAACTTTTTTATTTGATTTTTTTTTTTTTAAAATCAAAAAGCCAGAAGGTCATCACCTCAGAGACTATTAGGGGTGGCTCAAGGGTGAAGCTAGTAAAGTGTTTACTTTAGGTCCAAAAAGTTTTGATGATGAATTTTAGAATTTTATTTTCACTTAAAATAATATTGAACATTGTAAAACAAAAATGGTTCAAAACTTATATAATAATAATAATAATAATAATAATAATAATAATAATAATAATAATAATAATAATAATAATAATAATAATAATCTATCTTTTACCAAAAATATTTTAGAACTTTGAATTAATCAACTCAAATCTTCATATTAATAAATACAAATTTACAACAACATCCAAGGTAAGTATTGCAAACCACATAATACATCTTATTAACTAGAATTAATTCTTAGTTTTATATTACTATGTGAGGTTAACTAAAGACTTTATGTTTTAACTAAAAAAAAATTAAAAAAACAAAAGGTTTTATGTCATTTAAGAATGCTATATTAAAAATAACAAGTACGTAAAAATGAAAAAGACAATTCTTTTTTTTGTGTGTGTATTTATATATATATTGAAAGTCTCTTATTAAAATTTTCCTTTAAGCCATTAATTTTATTGAGACGCCCTTGTTCATATGGGAGAGAAATGGGCACACGAACTTCCCCGCTATGTAATCAGTGTAATGAAATCATAGTTAGCCATAAGAGACTATGTGTTCAGGTCTTGAGTCTAGAGTCGGGTAGGGGTGGGCGTTCGGTTCTTCGGTTCGGTTTTATCAAAGTTCGGTTCGGTTCTTCGGTTTTCGGTTTTGGAAAAGTGTGCACCGAACACCGAACCAAACTAATTCGGTTCGGTTTGGTTTTTTCAACTTCGGTTTTTTCAACTTCGGTTTTTTCAACTTCGGTTTTTTTAAATCGGTTTTTCGGTGTAAAATAAAAAATAAAATGAGAACCGAATTAAAATATAAGACACTAAAAAATCTAAAACATTGTAAATAGATTATCAAGTGAGGAAAACTTCAAATACATATCATTGTAGCACTCCATTTTTCATATCACAAAATGGTGGTAGTATTTGTGTAAAATTTTTTTAGGAATTGCAGTTAGAAATTAGAAGTATTTGTGTGAAATATTTTTAGGAATTACAATTAGAAATATAAGTATATTAGGAATTAAAATTAAAAATTAGAAAAATGTAAAAGTAATAAGGTTGGAAGGTAAATATTGATGGGGTAATTGGGTATGGACTTTGAGGCTTGGTCTTGAAAAGTTTTGGACCAAACATGAACTAAATAAAAATTTAAAAAAAAAAAAAAATTTAATAAAAGTTCGGTTCTTCGGTGCACCGAAGAACCGTTACCCCTAAACCGAACACCGAACCGAAGAACCGAACTATCAAAAAAAAAACCCGAAACCGAACCGAAGAACCGAAGAACCGAAACCGAAGAACCGAACTAATTCGGTTCGGTACGGTTTTTCGGTTCTCCGGTTTTTATGCCCACCCCTAGAGTCGGGGGTCGGGTCCCAGATCCTGGGTCGGGAGTCGAAATTCGATTCGAGAATCAGGGTCGGGTTTCGGATCGAGAGTCGGGGTCGGATCCCAGGTTTCTGGTCTTGAGTCAGGAGTCGACGTTAGGTCCTAGGTCCCGGGTCGGGAGTCGAAATTCTATTCTAGAATAGGTGTCGAGTCCCAAGTTGGGGTCAAGTCTCAGGGTCAAAGTTAGGGCCTAGGTCAAGATTGGGTCTCGGTTCGTGAGACGAAGTCAGGTACCAGACCGAGAGTTATTGAAGCGGGCTAACTAGTCGGTGTCGCGTACGTGATCGAAAGTCGAATCCCATGTCGAGGTCAAAGTTGAATTGGACTCTATGCTAGTTGTTAATATGATTCAAGGTATTAGGAAGACTCATTGGAATTTGATGTCCATCATTGAAGAAATCACAGACAAAGTTAGGGTGGCAACCGGACCGGAATTGCCTGTTCCTAAAATAGGGATAAATTTTATTTTTTTTTGAAATCGTACCTTGTTTATTCCACAGACTCATTGGATTGATCATGACTGGAACATGCAAAAAAGAATTATAGGCTATAAATATGTTGAAGAGAGAAAAACTGGTAGTTATATTGCTTCTTTGACAGGAGAGATTTTACATTATTTTGGTCTTTGTGATATGATAATGGGTGTCACATTAGATAATGCTTCTGCTAATTTAAAAGCTATTGATTTTTTAAAACACAGACTTTGTCCAATTGATGAGGATGCTTTTCATGTTAAGTGTAACGCACATATTTATAATTTAATAGTGATGGATGGTATTAATGTATTTGGTGATTCTTGTGTTAGAATTCGAGCTGCTTGTGCATGGGTTTTTAAAGCTAAAATAAGGTCTAGAATTAGAGAATATGAAAAAACTTGTACTTTATTTGAAATGTCATTTAGAAAAATTCCAAAAGAAGTGACTACTAGATGGAATTCTTTATTTGAAATGTTTATTGTTGCTATTTATTATCGTGCACCTTTACAAATGCTTTATAATAAACATCATTCAGATCGGAGCTTTAGAATCACCGACGAGGATTGGAAAGAATGCGAAGAACTTATTAAATTTATGAGAATTTTTTATAGTGCTACAAATATTATATCTGGTCAATATTATCCTACTATTTCTTCAGCTTTAGTAAATGTTTGTGTTATTTCATCTTAATTTGTTAAATATAAAGATCGTGAACATTTTAAAGTTGCGGTTACATATATGATTGAAAATTTTAAAAAATATTTTTTTCCTATTCCTCAAATATTTTTCAAATATTTTTGACTTCTACTTTGTTCAACCCAACGTACAAAGTACATGGTGTTAAAAAAATGATTGAAAAGATTTATAAAAATTTAGAAATTACAAGTGATGAAGTTTCATCTGTTGAATCGTGTAAATATAGTATATTAACTAAAGCTAGACATTTGTATGACATTTATAGAGACAAGCTACTAAATGATGAACCGTCTGAACCTCCATGTCGTAGGGCTAGATTTAATGATTTTGATGAAATTATGGATGAAGAACTTGATCTTGATTCTGCTAACAATAATGACTTTGATCAATATATTAATCAGGCACGGGAAAATATTAGGGATGAAAATGGAGATCCTCAACTTTTAACTTGGTGGAAGAACCGGACAGAACAATATCCATATCTTTCAAGGGTGGTTCGAGATGTGCTAGCTATGCAAGCATCTTCAGCTTCGGAGCAAGCTTTCAGCGTAGGGAGATTTTTCATTGGAGATCACAGGTATTCGTTAGCAAAAGATAGTTTGAAAATATCAGTGTTGTTTAGAGATTGGATCAACACCGAATGAAGGAATGCTAGACTACCAAATTTATCGCATCAAGCCGAAATAGAAATAGATGAAGCACTTGGAGAAAATAGTGATGATGAAATGGAAGCATTGGATGAAGAAAACCAAGTACGATCATGTTTCCAAGGAATTGATAGATAACTTACGAAAAACATACTTTGGAAATTATAGATATTAGTATAATAATCGAGACTTAGTTGAAACAGAACCCTTTCTAGAAGGTGGCTGCGTAGATTAAGTGCTCTTCTAATATTTGTAATTCATGTACTTCTTTATTAATTTGAATAAAATTATAGGATATTCGCCTTCATTTTTTTTTTTTAAATTTGTCTTTTATTTAAACTTTAGGATTTAAAAAAAATAATAATTAAACTTTAAGTTATAAACTTAAATTTAAACTTTAAAGTTGAAAATTTAAATTTAAACTTGAAAGTTGAAAATTAACATTTTAACTTTAAAAAAAATCAAAGTTTTCAAAGTTGAAAATTTAAACGTAAACTTTAAATTTGAAAATTAAAGTTTTCAAAAAGATGTTTTAAAACTTAATAAAATTTGAAAACTAATTTAAATTCAAACAAAAAAACAATTTTTAAAAAATTTTAATTTTTTTTTTGATTTAGAATTTAAATTATAAATTAAAAGTTTAAAAAAAAAAAAAAATTGGGTGGAACCGGAATCCGGTCCGTTAACCGGTCCGGTCCGGCCCGCCAAGGTCCAGTTAATAGCGGACTGGTTCGGACAAACAGATTTTTTTCGGGCTGCCCGGTCCTGTAGGTCCATTTTCGGACCAACTCCGGTCACCGTCCACCGGTGACGGTCTGGAAACACGGACCGTCCGTTCCGGCAGGTCCGGTCCGATCCGTTGCCAGTCCTAGAGAGGATAAACCCTCGACTCAAGCAAAACATATAAAAAAATAAGTATACAAATCAAATACAGTAAGAAAGAAGTCATGCTACAAACAATGAAGAAGAGAACAGTAGCAATGCCAAAAGAATATGAGAACTGTAGTAAATGAAACATCAGGTAATATTAAAATCTAAAAATTATGATAGTAAAAAAAGTAATGATAACAATCTAAAAATGAAATTAGACAACACTCGACTTATTAACTTTCTACCTTAATCTCGACCTCCATATCTTCCTATCATGGGACATTTCCTTGATAAACTACAGATGAGTCATGTCCTAACTCCTATCAAATCATCTTTTCAAGACTTTTTCATATATCTCTACCTCTACTAACATCCACTATAATTAACCTCTTACTCCTCATCACTCATGTGCATCTTCTCTTCATTTATTCAGACCATCTCACATTCACCTCCCTTATCTTGTCCATCACGGAAGACACTCCCACTTTGTCCCTAAAGTAAAATTTGAAGTCTCTCTGCAATTGTAAGAAAATCAAGGTCCCATTATGAAAATTACGTGGGCGATTAGCATGATTTTTTTTCTTTTACTTGTTTCTAGAGTTAAACTCTAAAAAACACGTTTAACTATAAAAAATTTACAATTTAACTTGAAGTTGAATTTGGACAACATTTAAAAGTTGTTTTTCACTCCAAATTATTCACAATAATGCAAAAACAACTTCAATTTATATTCACGACCAATCACAACTCTAATTTTCAAATAACATTTCACTTTTAAAACAAAAAAATATTTTAGGTAGAGAGGATAAACCCTCGACTCAAGCAAAGCATATAAAAAAACAAGTAAGTAAATCAAATACATCAAGAAAGAAGTCATGTTGCAAAAAATGAAGAAGAGAACAGTAGCAATGCCAAAAGAATACGATAACTATAGCAAATGAAATATCGGGTAATATTAAAATCTAAAAATTTAGATAGTAAAAAAGTAATTATAACAATACTAAAAATGAAATTAGACAATGCTCGACCTATTAACTTTCTACCCTAATCCTTGACCACTATATCTTCCTATCTAGGTCATTTCCTTGATAAGATACAGATGGATCATGTCCTAAGACCATCTCCAACCCTACTACATTTTTGCTCCAAATTTGGAGTGTGAATAGTGTCACTTTAAATTTGGAGTGACACTATTCATCAACTCCAAATTACTTTTTGAATATTTTATTATTATTTTAATTATATAACACTTCTGATTTAACATATTATAAATTGTAAGACTATTATTTAAGTCCCTAATATTCGTAATTATTTTTTTATATATAATATTTTTATTATATTAATTTATTATTTTTATAAATTAATTTTCGTATATAATATTTTTATTTAAAATATAAGCTAGTTTTATTATAATTATAATCTAGGATGAGCGTGATCTTAATATACCAATTCAAGATACTTCGGAAGGTCCAACTCCAATAGTAGAAATGATGGTAGATGAAAATTATCGATTTGAACAATTTTTAGCTCGACATAAAAAATTAAGGACAAAGATGCTCATTTTAAACTTCGTAATGCATTAATAGAGCATTTATGGGAGCAACGTGGTAATCTTGAAAGCTGAATATTTATGTAGAAATTAAAATAAATTTTACCATGATATAATATTTATTAATTGTATTTCATCAATGATTTCACTTTTATTTGAGTTATCCATTAATATGTATAATATATAATATTTGCTTGCAATTTATATTATTTAAAAATTTAAAGTATAAAATAATTTTATATTAAATTATTATATAAGAAGATATATGAATTATATAGGGTGATTATGTAAAAAAAAATTATTTTATGAAATAAGAAAATATAAATGAAATAAAAATAATAATATAATATTGAAGAGAGAGAAGAATATTCTTTTTTGGAGTAAAATTTGAAGTAGTGGATTGAGGTTGATTTGCTCTAAATTTGAAGTTTGAAGCAAAAAATGGAGTACGGGTTGAAGATGCCCTAATTGTTATCTAATCACCTACTTCTTCATATACCTCTACCGCTACTAACATATACTATAATTAATCTCTCTCTCCTCCTCATTGGGACACATGTGCATCTTCTCTTCATTTATCCGGACCATTTCTAACTCACCTGCCTGACGATACTCCCACCTTGTTCCTAAAGCAAAATTTGGAGTATTTCCGCAATTGTAAGAAAATTGAAAGTCCCATTATGAAAATTAAGAGCACGATTTAGCCATGATTTTTTTCTTTTATTTTTTGTAGAGTTAAATGCCGAAAAACATGTCTGCCTATAAAAATTTGCAATTTAACCAGCAATTTAAGAATTTGAAAAACATGAAAATGTCGTTTTTACTCCAAATTACTCATCATAATTTAAAGACAACTTCAGTTTATATTCACGACCAACAACAACAACCACATACCTAGTGTATTCCAATAAAGTGGGGTCTGGGGAGGGTAAAATGTATGCAGTCCATACCACTACCTCAGATAAAGTAGAGATGTCGTTTTCGATAGACTCCCGGTTCAGGACAAATAACAGTATAAAAAGATAGAAACAACAAACAAAATAGGATAATACACCAATATATACTAAAAGAAACAAGACATCCACAGAGTAATACTATACCCACTCTATCCGGAAATCACAAACATCACCAAAACACCACGAACAAGAAACTACAAGACACATGCATAACACTACGACTACAGACGCAATTACAAACAAAGCACTCCTTCCTACTGGCAAGAACACACTCCTACCCACTAACCCTCTACCCTAATTCGCGTTTTCCATACCTTCCTATCTAGGGTCATATCCTCAGTAAGTTGTAACTGCTCCATATCATGTCTAATTACCTCTCTCTAATATTTCTTGGGTCTACCTCTACCCCGTCTGAAACCATCCATAGCCAACCTCTCACACCTCCGTACTGGGGCATCCGTGCACCTCCTCATCACATGCCCGAACCATCTCAACCGCACTTTCCGCATCTTGTCTTCCACTGAAGCCACTCCAACCCTCTCTCGAATATTCACATTCTTAACCTTTTCTCTACTAGTAAGTCCACACATCCATCACAGCATCCTCATCTCCGCCACCTTCAACTTTTGGATGTGAGAGGTCTTGATTGGCCAACACTCTGCTCCATACAACATAGCCGATCGAACTGCCACTCTATAGAACTTGCCTTTAAGTTTATGAGGCATCTTCTTATCACACAAGACTCCCGAAGCGAGCCTCCATTTCAACCACCCTACATCAGTACGACGTGTAACATTCTAGTCAATCTCTCTATTCCCCTGAATCATAGACCCAAGATACTTGGTACTATCTCTCTTCCGAATGGCCTGAAAATCCAGCTTTACTACCACATCAGCCTCATGCGATAAATCATTGAACTTGCACTCCAAGTATTTCGTCTTGGTCCTGCTCAACCGAAAACCTTTAGACTCTAGGGTTTATCTCCAAACCTCTAACTTATATTAAGTCCTCTCCGGGTCTTGACAATTAGAACTACATTATCAATAAATAACATACACCAAGACACCTCCCTTTGAATATGCCGCGTCAAAACATCTATCACCAAAGCGAATAAAAACGGACTAAGCGTCGATCCTTGGTGCAACCCTATCAAAACAGAAAAGTGCTCCAAATCTCCTCTCACGAGTCTTCACCCCATCATACATGTCCTGAATCGACCTAGTGTACGCCACGGAAATACCTCTAGCCTCCTCCCTGGGGACTTAGTTGTACACCGTCTCAAGATCGATAAACACCACGTATAAGACCTTTTTCCTCTCCCTATACTGCTCCACTAGTCTCCTCACGAGATTAAATTTTCAAATATCATTTTTTTGGCTTTATAAACCAAAAATATTTTATTTTTCAAATATTAACCATTTTCATTTTTCATGATCAACCTCCCCTTTTCTTGATAAAAGAAAACCTAGCGTTATGTGTTGAGATTTAGGAAAGAGAGAAATGCTGAGAAGAAAACCTAGCAAAATCGAAGTAAAAATCGAAGACAAAGAAGAACTCGAAGAAGCTCGCAAACGCGCCGCCCTCATCGCCGCCGCCGACTCTTCCTCCTCCTCAACCCCCTCCACCACCGCCACCACCACCGGCGCCACCTCCCTCCTCCAACACTTCGACCGATCCACCGCCGTCGATCCCTCCACCAAAAACAACCGCATCGGCCTCAATTAAAATGGAAGTCGAAGTAAAACTCCGATTACCGGATTCAACCGCACATCAAAAAGTCCTTTCACTTCTCTCAAATAACCACACAAAAACACACCACCAGCGTAACACTTTCTTCGACGGCGGCGCCGGCGAATTGAGCTCGCAACGAACCGTTCTCCGTCTCCGATTCTACGAGAATCCTGAAGAAAACGTGAAATGCATGGTGTGTCTCAAGGGTAAAGCCATTATTATCGACGGTGTTAGTCGAGTAGAAGAGGATGAAGAGGAATTAGATTCGAAGATAGGATACGAATGTGTGGCTGATCCGAGGAAGTTGATGGAGGTGGAAGGTTCTAGGGTTTTGAGAAGGGCAACAGAGGAATTTCATGTTGGGGAGGGAGGGTTTATTGGATTGGGTGGGTTTAGGAATGTGAGGAATGTGTTTGAGTGGAATGGTGTGGTGGTGGAGGTAGATGAGACTATGTATGATTTTGGGACTTGTTATGAGATTGAATGTGAAAGTTCGGAGCCAGAGAAAGTTAAGGAGATGATTGAGGCATTGTTGAAGGAGAATGGTATTGATTATAGCTATTCTAAAGTGTCGAAGTTTGCGACTTTTCGGGCCGGAAAGTTGCCTACTTAGTAAGTGAATCTTGTAGTACTTGATTAATTAGCTGTCATTGCCACATCTACATTATCGTATTGTAGTATTATAGTTTATGTTCCGTTCTGTTACTATCTGTTGTTTTTTGTTATCATATGTTGTTTCTTGTACTTCTGTTACTTCTTTATTACGGTGTTAGTCGAGTGGAAGAGGATGAAGAGGAATTAGGTCCGAAAATTGGGTAAGAATGTGTGGATGATCCGAGAAAATTGATGGAGGTAGTAGATGAATCTAGGGTTTTGAAAAGGGCAAAAGAGGAATTACACGTTGGGAGGAAGGGAGGGTTTATTGGGTTAGGTGGGTTTAAGAATGTGAGGAATGTGTTTGAGTGGAGTGGTGTTGGAGGTTGATGAGACTATTTATGATTTTGGGACTTTGTTATGAGATTGAATGTGAAAGTTTGGAGCCAGAGAAAATATTTATTATGATTTTGGGACTTTGTTATGAGATTGAATGTGAAAGTTTGGAGCCAGAGAAAGTTAAGGAGATGATTGAGACGTTCTTGAAGGAGAATGGTATTGATTATAGCAATTCGAAAGTGTCAAAAGTTTGCTACTTTTCGGGCCGGAAAGTTGCCTTAGTAAGTGAATCTTGTAGCACTTTGTTTAATTATCCGTCATTGCCGTATCTTTTATGTGTTTGTTGTGATTACGAGGTCATTTGGTATAGTGTATAAGAATAGTACTGAATAAGGTGTATTAGTAATGCTGGAATTAGTATCCCGGGACTATTTCCTATCCACTGTTTGGTTTGGTGTGTTAAGGGCAGTTTTGTATTTACTCATGCGTATTCATGTATGTTAGAATTGGAGTATGAATAGGAATAGTATATAGAATCCTAGTTGGAAAAGGATTTTAATGTAGTGTCCTACTTGGAAAAGGATTGGAATGAAGTGTCTATAAATAGGGTCTCAGTGTAATAATGTAGATACACAATTCAATAATATTTTTCTCCTATATTTCTCACATGGTATCAGAGCTTCTTCGATCTTGGTAGAAAATCAAAGAGCTTCCGCTACTGGCAGGCGGTTATAACCCATATATGCCGCCCGTCTGGCCAATGATTATGTTAGCAAAATTTTGGCCACCGTTCTTTCCAGTGGCTTCTTATATCTGATTTGTGTAGCACCATGCATCTTTCCTATGACTACTTTCTCACATTTACTTTGCGTAGCACCGTGCATCTTTCCGGTGACTACTTTCTCATATCTGATTTACGTTGCATCGTGCATTTTTCCGGTGACTACTTTCTCATATTTGATTTGCGTATCACCGTGCATCTCTTCGGACTACTTTCTCATATTTAATTTACGTAGTACCGTGCATCTTTTCGGACTACTTTCTCATATTTGAGTTGCGTAGCACCGTGCGTCTTTCCGGTGACTCCTCAGATTTGATTTGTGTAGGATCATGCCATTATTTCAACCCTACTCATATAATTTCTCATTTTCAGTAGGGTTGTGCCATCGTAATTTTATGGTCTAAAACAGTCTCCTCGAACCTGGTTTGGAAAGTTCAACAATTTTTCTTTTCCAGTAGGGTCGTGTCATCATTCTGACCCTATCCATATAATTTCTCTTTTCCAGTAGGATCGTGCCATCATTCCGACCCTACCCATATAATATTTCTCCGACTTTGACCACTTTTCAACTGTCAAATCTAATAATTCGGCGCGTGAGCATGTTTCGGCCAGTTTTTCGATGACTTTCTTGTTCAAGATCTACTCATCTCTTGATTTCGAGATGACCCATATATTTTATACCAGTTTCCGACAATTTTCCTTTTCTACTGTGATCGTCCAGACGTCCCGACCAGCCCTTACCAATTTTCTTGCAGATATCTTCACCAAGTTCTTCACTGATCGTATTAATTACATCTATAACAAGCTCTGTACATATTGACATGTATGCACCAGCTTGAGGGGGAGTGTTAGAATTGGAGTATGAATAGGAATAGTATATAGAATCCTAGTTGGAAAAGGATTTTAATGTAGTGTCCTACTTGGAAAAGGATTGAAATGTAGTGTCTATAAATAGGGTCTCAGTGTAATAATGTAAATACACAATTCAATAATATTTTTCTCCTATATTTCTCACAATGTATTAATAGGCAATAGCCCTTGTATTGCTACTACCATGGTTTGCTATGAATTAGTTATACACCCTATAATACTGAATAGGGTGTATAACTAATACATGTATTAGTCATACATAGGCTGAAAATCCTACATGTACTACAAAATCCTATAATTTCGTAGCACTTGATTAATTATCTGATATTGCTGCTTCTTTTATGTGTCTGTTGTGATTACATGTATTTGAATGGTGTATGTGTGCATTTGTGAAGGGGAACCTTGGCTTAACTAGTAAAATTGTTGCCATGTGATCAGGAGGTCACGGGTTTAAGCCGTGGAAGCAGCCTCTTGCAAAAATGCAGGGTAAGGCTGCATACAATAGACCCTTGTGGTCCGGCCCTTCCCCGGATGAGCGGGAGCTTTAGTGCACCGGGCTACCCTTTTTTATGTTTGCATTTGTGTAAAGTCATCTTGGGTAATGCATGATATGATGTTATGCTTGATAAATTGGAGAATAAAATGAAATTCTTGAAGTGTGCCCATGATTAGTGTTGGGAAGTATTTCGTTGATTTCAATTTCCATAATATATTTTTGATTGGTAAAGGTATTGTACTAAAGAGAAGCAAACTGCTGCAAAGTATTTACGGCCACAGGTGGTGTAATGAGCTAAAAAAGTCTTATCATGGGCTCTGCATGATTTGCAATTGCCATGTTACACCAATAAAACAGAAAAGAAATGCATCTGTTCTTAATGCCGATAACAGATTCATTTTTGCTCTCAAAAATTCTTGAGTTCCTTTCTTTCCAGATGTTCCACCAGATGGCAACAGGCATTGTATTGCATATCTTTTGCTTGTCCTTTCCATCCTTTTCAAGTACCAATAATTTAGGAGCTCAGTAGTTGTCCTAGTCATTGCCCAGCTATAACCCCTTATAATATTCAGAATGAAATGGCAGACGTGCGTGGTGAAAGTGCAGTGAATGAAAAGATGATTGATATCCTCATTCCGCCTTTCACATAAATGACTCCTGTTGCAAATATTGATCCCCCTTTTCTGAAGGTAGTCCTGAGTAAGGCAAGCTCCGTGTGCCACCAACCATGTGAAACAGTCCAACTTCAGTGTTGCTTTGTTTTTCCAGATGCATTTCCTCGACCAGTTAGAAAAGATACCAGTGGATTACTTAATTTCTGGTAGCATGTTCTAACCTTGAATGTCCCTTGGAATCCCTTTTCCAAATTGGAGAGTCAAGCTTATCTTGAAAGAGATTAATCCAGTAAAGATGACACATCTCGAGCTCCCAGTCTTTCATGCCACACCGAAACCTGAAATCCCAGTCATGTTCTGACCAATACTCTGCAATTGTAGCTTCCTGGTTCTGTGCAACATTGAACAAGAGTGGAAATTGGTCTTTCAATGTGGATTCTCCTAGCCATGTATCCAGCCAAGATTTGATCTTCCTACCGATTCCCAGTTGGAGAGTTGTATTAGAGCAGTAAGAGTCCCAGAACACTCTGCCGAGTCTCCAGATGCCATACATGTAATGAGATTGTGGCAATTTGTGGTCCAAGGGTTTTGGAGACCATATTTTGCAGCAATAACAATTCTCCACAGAGCCTGAGCTTCCTGGCTAAGCCTCCACAGCCACCTGTGTAATAGACCATCACTTTGAACTTTCAATTTTTTACTCCAAGGCCATTTCCTTCCTGTCTAGTAATACTGATTCCCACCTTACCAAATTGAAGAACAATATAATCAATCTAAGATGGTAAATCTGTTCTCTTTCTGGTTCACAAAAATTTAGACTCGTCAGCATATAAAAGATAAGTAATGTGCAGTCCCCCCCTGATCCCTGATGTTGGTATTAAAGCCTTTGACCCAGCCTTCTTGTTGTGCCATCATAAGCATCCTGCTTAAACCTTCCATAACCAAAGTGAACAGATCACCCCGCCTCGGGCCTTTTTGGGTCTCAAAAGCCCTTTAGCAGCCCCATTAATGATGGACAGATAATTTTAATGTAGAGATTCAGTAGAATATCCATTATCCGCTTTTTACAAAAATCCATCAACTTCAACATGTTAAGAAGGAACTCCCTGTGAACATTATCAAAGGCTTTCTCAATATCTACCTTGCATAAGATTCCTGGCTTCCCTTGCTTTACTCTAGAATCAAGGCACTCAATTGCAATAAGTGTGACGTCCACTGTCTGCATCCCCTTTATGAAGCCATTTGAGGTGTCGACACCAAATTACTCATTACAGTCCTATACAGAAGCTTCTGATAAGATTAATAATGAGCTAACCTCAATTCATTCTATATTACATCATTTCTTGTTTCTTAAACATAGGAGGAAAACATGTGTCGCTAAATTTGATCAGAGCTTGCTAATGGAAATGTGGCTTAAATTCTTTCATCACTACTTCATTCTTTTATCAGACAAATAATAGAAAGTATGTAATGGATGTACAAAAGATACATAACTATATGTTTTGGAACTGAAGGAGTAAGACAGAGATCTCCTTCACTTATGAATGGATGGTTTCAAATTAGTTTAATCCATCGCCATCAAATCCATGTTTTCTAAGTTATGGATTAATTAGGATTTTACACTGTCTACATCACACCCCTTAGGTTGCGGCCCTTCCCCGGACCCTGCGTTAGCAAGATGCTTTGTGCGCCGGGCAGCCCCTATTATAGATTATCATTGTAAATGACCTTGTTTACCCAACTCTGTGACTAAGTGAAAAAGTTTAAATATGTGCATTATAGTAGTTCAAATGTTTTGAAGTTCAAATCTTTTTAATAAATGATGTTACACCTTGGAGTAACTGGTAAAGTTGCTGCCATGCGACCAGGAGGTCACGGGTTCAAGCCTTAGAAACAACCTCTGGCAGAAATGCAAGGTAAACCTGCGTACAATAGATCCTTGTAGTCGGGCCCTTCCCTGACCCTGCGCATAGCGGGAGTTTTAGTGCACCGGGCTGCTCTTTGTTGTTGTTGTTACACCAAAGACAAAATAATGACCGCTTGAGTAGTACTAATTGAATTCTTTGACATGAGAAGTCTTGGAACCTTAGAGGTGTCCATGTAAATTTCGGTTATCTAATTAGGGGAATATGTCAAATAAACTAAGACAGAGAGACGATTGAGTTGGAGTTTTTCTCACTACTACCATGGCTTTACTAATGCAATCCTAAAACCTTTATGGTGTTTTTAAGTTTAATATAGAGGTATGCGGCAACTGTTTTGGCGTCTGCAATTTTTCTTGCCTGGGCTGAATAAAGGAAAATTTCATGAAGTTATTTACCGCATTTGAATGTTAATTTGAAATTCTTTGTAGCGCATTGGCTGAGAATTTAAAAATCATATGACTTTCTAAAATGAGACTATTGTGATTATTATTGTGTTATTGCTAATTAATAGATTCAAGTTGCTATCATTTATAATTAATGAGCTTAGTCTATTCTCGTTTATTAGAGGCAGTTTGATATATCAAAGTTTCTGGTCAGCAATTGTGAAGGTAAAGATATAAAGTATATGGTTTGCAGTATGTGTAAAATAGAAAGATCAGATGTACTTCTAATTAGAGCACATCTGCAACGTAGCTGAAGGTTTCTCTTATGAGAGCTTATAAGTAATAACATGGTCCAGGTGGTAAACCACGTAGGTTACCTGAAAAAGCTCCTTGGATCAAGAAACATTGAACCCAAATGGTCCGCTGTCATCTGCATCATATGCAGGTTTGGTTGCCTGGGTTGTCACCTGTGATTGTGCTGGTCATAATGTCAAGGAAGTTCTGGTGTCTTATCTCATTTTTATTTTTTGATACACGAGCAAACATCATGGAGTGGTTGCAATTACTAGTGATTGAGCTCTCGGAGGTTTTGTCTGGCGCAATATGGTACAATGAAAGTAGAGGGCTTGCGATGCACTTCTCAATTGCCAAAGGTGTTAAATATCATCTTCAAGCACACATAATGGTTTTGCAGCTGTATTGTGCCAAGAGTTCTGATATTTTAGTGGTCAGCATGATTAGTTTCTCCAATCATAGTGGATTTCCTGCATTTTCTGGCGTTTTCCATGTTTTGTGAGCAAAGTGAAATCTGAGCACGAATCTTTGTAGACATTATGTCAGGCATCAGTTCATATCACTTGATTTCTTGTGGTGATGTCAATTTAGGTGACTTAACAGCTATATTTCTATTGCATTGCAGGTTTACCTCCTAGATGGTACCATATCTCAAAAGCTTGAAGTGTTCATTGCCTCAATATTTTGCAGTGAAGCCTTACCATCTGGCATAAAATTGGGAAGACTTGACAAGCATGAAATAATATTTTGTGGTTTCCTAATCACTTACCCTCTTGCTGATAAGAGTTGCATTAAACCTCTCAAATATTAGTTTCTTATTTTATTTTTGGAATACTATATAGAACACCAACATCTTCTATTTGTGGAAATAGAGTATGAAGCTTAATTTTGAACTTCATGTGTTTTTTTACCTGCGTTTGCGTGTGATCGTTTATGTGGGTCACTAACGCTCCATGTTAAATTATTGTCTCTTTTGGTATATTTCTCTTTTGTTAATAATTTATCGTCTTTTGATGTTTGCTTTGTTAGACACCTAGTTATTTCGATCGTGACACTTTTAAGTTTATTGACAAGATTTAAAATAAGTAGTTAAGAAGTACTTAAAAACTGGTTTTATCAAAAAAAATTCATTGACGAGATTTAAATAATCAATAGAAAGAATGCAAGAGAAGGGTTTAATACATCTCAGTTTGGATAAGAACTTGAACACTACTGCAATTTACCTCTCTTTATCAGATATTATTGTTGATTGATCATGTCTTACAACATAATAGAAAACTATATTTCTCACATGAAGAAACAAATGATCTGGTGCACCTTACCATGTTTGGATGGTTGTTAAGTATCATTCATCACGTATCATATTATAAATATAGAGGCCGTTTGGATACGATTAAAATCTGGTCAAACCAGATTTTAATCTCTTTTTTAGCTTTTTTAGGTGTTTGGTAAATTAAAAAGTATTTAAAAAAAGCTAAAAGCTGATTAAAAAAAGCAAAAAGTGAGAAGCTGGGTACCCCCAGTTTTTTTTTTTAAGATTAAAATTCTTTTAAGTTTGATCAAAATATTTACTTTTTTATCCCTTATATTTTCCTCCAATTCCAACAATACCCTGAATTTGTAGCCCTTAAATATATGGTTTTTCTTTTTTTTTTTCTTTGCCGCTTCTCTTCATCTCTTCCCTCCATCGTCTTCATCTTTCTCCTTTGTTTTCAGCAAATTTATATCTGAATTTATTTAAATATATTCATTTTTGAGATTAGATTAGCTTCTTGAGAATAATCTCTCATCATCCATTATTGAAAGAACTTTGTGTAGTCCCTTGTACGCACATTATTGAAACTTCACTTACGTTGAAAATGCATTTAAATAGAAACTATTTTTGAATTATTAGAATTAAAAATTATATATAATTCAACTTATTTATGGTGTTAGCAGCTTTAAGGATATTTAAGTCATTTTGTCAACAAAAAGTGCTTAACATCACTTGTTTACCAAACACATCAACAACTTTTTTTTTAGTTTCAGCACTATTATCCAAACACTTATCTGCTTAATTCATAAGCACTTATTTTAAGCTTTTAATCACTTGAGCTAAAAAGCTATTCTTTTAATCCTATCCAAACGGGCTCATAGTGTTGTATTTATTGTTTTGATAAAGATAACGTGTGGATAAAATGTATCTTCTTTTATTGTTACACAATGTCACACATAAAGAATTTAAAGAATAAACCTATTACAAAAATATGGTACAGGGTAAAACTATTATTAATAGATGTGGTAAAATGATAAGATGAAATTATTAGACAATAAACAAAAACAAAATGAGGAAAAAAAATTTATAATAAGGTAACAGCGCGATTACACCAAATCAGTCATTACATCAAATGAGATGTTTCGTCGTTATATAACGATAGATTTAACGTAGGATACAATAAAATTTAAGCAACAATCAAAACAAACATTATATTTAAGCTAACGACACACTAAAATACAATAGGTAACAACCATCCAACCAAAGTTTTTTTCCAAAGCCGAGAGAGCGAGTGACGACGTCGTCACGCGAAGGTTTACCATCTTCCCAACTCTACCAAGATCCCAACAAAATCTTACTTACCAACAATAGTTGGATTCAATGTACTGGTAAGTGCTTGATCTGTCAAAATGCAGACACACAGCAAATCTCTCATGAATGCCATTGCCAAAATCACAAAGCTTGTAGAATGACTTATCCACCAAGTTGTAACGTAGTATAGCCATTTCAGGAATATGCAAAATCAAGAATGAATCCTCTTCTTTCTCTCCCCTTACAACATTTAACACAGCCATGGCATAGTAATGAAAATCTGTTGTCTCAACGTAATGCCGAATCACACGAGGAAATGCTAACACAACATCTTCAACATTCACCTCGTACTTCAAGAACCACCCTGTACCATCACGTTTCATCTCATAGATGTTGTACAAAGCTAACTTATGGCGATTCACTTGTATAAGGTGCAAATGGCCATAAGATTCCCCGAAATAGACGATCCTGTGATACTCCTCTTCATGATCCTGGACTTCAAGAATAGGAACCTTTTCAAACGTTTCTTGTTCCACGTTGAAACGTTCACTACATGACATATAAATGGCTCCATTCCAGTAAACCAGTCCGTGTTTGAAACTTACATCGTAATCTCTAGGAAAAGGTGGACCAGAAACTCTCCATTTCTTAGTTTCGGATGAGTAAATCTCAATCTGGTGGTTCGCGGGTTCTAGTTCAGAAATTTGGAGACATATAACTTTGTAATAAGGCGATTTCCACGGATCAAAGGCTAAACTCATCCCAACAAAATCCCCTGAAGATGGCTTTGGAAGTGTGGTGAATTGTTGAGTAGTCAGGTTGATAATGTAGTAGTTCTCGTTAAAAGTGAAAGGATTATGAGATGTCCATTGCAAGATTGCGAGATACGGATTTTAGGAGAGTGACTATCATGTTGTAGAAAAGGGAACTTTTGTAATGGTCCTGGAATTGGATTTTCCAGGCTAAAAGACACAAACTTGTGAAAAGGGTTGGTTAAAAATGAACTATGGTACAAAAAAATGCCACTAGCTGGGTGGGGACATGGGATTCCGAGACGCATAAAGTGAGGACTAGAGATTAAAGCATGCCATTTTCGCGATACACATTTGCATCGAACGAGTGATTTTACGGGCATACGAAGGAGGATCTCTGTCAATAGTTCTTCATTAGAAAACACTATATTTGCAGAAAATGTAATGATCTTTTTTTTGCTCTTTGGCATTTTGTTATCTGATGTATAATTTTGGAATTTGAAATGGCCATTTTAAAGCTGTTTTTTTTTTTTTGGGTCAAATATTGAGCTTGCAGAGAAAGTTTCTTTTTGACATTCTTTTATTTTGTTTGGTTGTTGGATTTTGATTTGATTCCTCAAATTCAATTTAAAATGCAACTGAAATGTCAATGCAATAGTTTATAGTACATGAGGATTAAAAATTTGTGGAGTTGTTTAAGCCTAGGTCATTTTAAACTTTGATTCAATACTTCTCAATTATAAGGATTAGTGTACCAATAGTAGAATTGAATTTTTTTAAAAAATAAAAGGTCAAAAAGATTCCTACTA
This sequence comes from Capsicum rhomboideum, assembly GCA_031232105.1. Taxonomy (NCBI): domain Eukaryota; kingdom Viridiplantae; phylum Streptophyta; class Magnoliopsida; order Solanales; family Solanaceae; genus Capsicum; species Capsicum rhomboideum. Next base: position 8,196,988 of record CP124712.1, on the reverse strand, counting down.
TTCGAAATATACATTAACTTTACCTTCTGCTATGTTTCAAAAATGCTCTCGTCGTTACGTGTTTTGTTCAAAATACCCTCCAATTAGTCAAATAGTTCAAAAATACCCTTCCTACTAATGATTGCTCTAGAACAAGGAAAAATGAGCCGATTATGCTCTCGAACTATTCGAAATGAGACAGTTTTCTTATTTACTACAATGGAAAGTGCAAATACAACTTATTGTATTATGTTGTTATTATATCATTCATGCAAAACTGCCCCACTTCGGATTAGGAAAATTTGCCTATTTTTTACTATTTTGGAGCAACCGTCAGTACAAAGAGTATTTTTGAGCCATTTGACTTGTTGAAAGGTATTTTGAGTAAAAAATATTGTAACGATAAGGATATTTTTGACCAAAATATGTAAAGGAGGATAAAGTTGACCTATTTTAAGCATTTATTAGTCAAAGTTAAAAGGGTGGTTTGATTTTTAAAACAAAGCTGAAAAACATTCAAAATATACAAATTTTTCATAAAGTTTCAAATTATTTGACTATAAAAGTGCCAGCAAGATTAATCTGTTGTACACCTATTCTTTGACTTTGCCTGATCATAAACCCCAGAAATTCAACCTTCAATAATTCAATATCTGTTAAATTTGATCGGTCCAACCTTTAGATTCTTACCATTAAATTCATTTCACTTTTGAAATTATAAGTTCAATTTTTTATTCCTAAAGTGGTGAAGCATTAGCTAGCTAAGGCTTAAGAAATTACCTTGTTCTTTTATTACCAAGAAATGCATCAATTCTAGAGATTCATAAAATTTTAACTTTACCTTTCTTGTATGACAGCTTTTCAAGATTTAAGGCAACTGATAGATACTTCACCAACTAACAACTTATCCGGTGTAATCCCACATGAGGAGTCTACGAAGGATAGGATGTATACAAACCTTACCCATAGAGAGGTTGTTTCCGATAGATTGATAGATACTTTACCAAGTATGTAGACCAATTAAATGGAACATGTAGCATAAGTAACAATCCACATGATAAAAGCAGTACATTTGTTCTGAACAAGGATTGGTTAATTTCCTACATTGTCAGAGACAAAAGCTAAACCTCCCTCTTTCCACTACATACTCTCCTCAACCATGATAGAGAAGCAGAATATAAACATCTAAGAAAACACTTCACTTTCTCTTCTTAGCAGGTGGTTGATCCTCCTCTTCATCCTCATCTTCTCCCTCCTCCTCTTCGTCGTCGTCATCTCCTTCGTCATCATCACCATCATCATCGTCGTCGTCGTCATCATCGCTCCCTTCATCGCCATTAGCTGCAGGATCCTCCTCAGGAACTTCATCATCGTCGTCATCATCTCCCCCTTCTTCACCAGAGAAATCTTCATCGTTTGCATCATCATCGTCATCCTGATCCTCAGCATCTCCATCGTCGTTTTCATCATCATCCTCTGTATCACTGCCATCTTTGTTCTCGAGGCCAGCTTTGTTCTTTCCTTTAAGTGCATCAAAGGGAAACCTGAAATTGACATCATTAGACTTGCTGAAGCTTGTTACATGGAACTTCCAGTACATTAACACCAAGAATACAAAAGAGATGAATATTTACCTTCTATCAGGGATGACCAAGTCCGACAATGGAGTAATGCCTACGAAATCTGACAATGGAGCAATGCTTATCAAGTCTGGCAACGGAGCACCATCCTTCAGCAAACATCCTGCCTGAAATCCAAAAACTTCCTTAAGAGAATCTAGGCAAAAGTTTGAGGAATAAGTCCCCAATCATGCACATTAAAGGTAAATGAATATCACTGAAAGAACAAGGAAAGTAAGCTCCATAAGCTTACTGACATGTAGCAGAGAACAGGAAATTTCAGTGTGTTAAATGAGAAAACAAATGCAATTATGCTTAAGCCTTAATGACGCAGAGGGGTCGAACAACGTAAATGCCAAAAGTAAATTACATCTTAAAGGCTTGTGAGTGCAAATACACACAGATACAATTATGCTTCAAATGGGCACTAAACACAGGAAATGTCTACATAATAAAAACTCTTTAGCATCAGACTTATGGCGGTGACAAATATCAGGAAAAGAAGATGACACATCACAATAAGACCAGAAGCTCTCTTCAAAGAAACAGTTCCAAGTCAGAATAATTACGAATAGCAGAATACAAGATCCAGTAAAAGATATCACAATAGCAGAAAATTGAACTAGAAAACCATATCTTGCCAGCACATTTTGATGTTCTAAATATTAGTCTGATTTGTCCATATTTCAAATATATGAGAAACAATTCTTGCACAAACATTCTCTATGCTACTTCTTGCATAGCCTTCCTAAATGTCATGATAGTTTACTTTAAAAAACTCTCGTTTCATCAACTTTCATTTTGATAACTTAGGTTAAAACCGTTGTTTCAACCAACTTCTACACTTCAAATCCTTAAATCTGAGCATACCACACAGAGGTATGAATTATAGGGAAATAGCACAGAGAAAACCTATAGGAGAATACCTTTCGTTCTGAAGTTTATAACATTCGGTAGCTTTCTCAAAAAAAAAAAAAAAAAGTGCAATATACAATCAAAAAAACAAAAGGATTTTGTTTCCCCAACATTAGTACACGAGTCGATGCTCCCAAGTATCTCTCTTCATGCCCTAGGGGATCGTCATAGACTCACTCTATCTGTGACAATACTTGCATTGTTCTAACATAATTCATGATTGCAGGTCATTGAATCACGTCAGTGCAGGCACAGCATAGCCTCATAGTAGCTCTATGCGAGACTCAGCGCAAGCGTAAACAAAGATAGATGCCCCTGACCTAAGTTGCGCTAACTCTTCACTTATGCTGCTGCACCCCTGTCGACACGAGACAGGTGCGGGTGTGGGATACGTATGGGATTCGGTCAACCCACATTGGATACTTTGACCAGAGTCCATGGACAAATTTGGGGGGAAATTGAGATTTTGATTTCTCAAAATAAAAGATTAAATAGATTTAAGACATGGAAACTTCAATATTATAGTCCTTTTGTCTCTTTTTTAGTTTTTCCTCTTGGTCAATATTTGTCGATTCATGTTTCAGGCCAAATGGAGAGAAACTAAGAGTTCAAGTGGTTGTGTTCTAAGGTAGACAGTATCAACAATCTGTATGGAGAGTTGGTGGAAGGCCTTGAAAGACTTACTTTTTCTTTTTTGAGGGGAAGAACCAGAGAGCTTGAAAGAAGAAATTGGGTGTTGGGGAAGACAACCTAGAAGATCTTTCAATTAAGAATATCTTTATAGCTCTATTTTTTTAATTTTGGATTTTTTATCCGAATCCCAGCACCCGTATCCATACCTGGATCTGCACCCCCGAATCTTAAAATTTAATTTATTTTTTTTGAAACTGGTAACTTAATCTTAAAATTTAAATTTTGCCGAATCCAACTCTCAGATTTGCATCCCTGTCGGATACTTGCACCCGAGTCCAAGCAACTTAGCCGCTGACTTGGGGATTAGCCCTTCCTTGTCTCTTCCCTATCTTCTTGGGTCAGCATGAACCAGCTAAGAGAATTTTGAATGAACGAAACTACAAGAGACAAAATGAGGTGGCTGATCAACGAGCAAAATATGCATGATAATGTAACAAAGTTTACTGTTTCTCCTTTGTTGCCGTAGCTTTCAAGGCAGAGAAGCTAGGAATTGCCTATCATAGTAGCATGACAGCTTGCAATGAATCTACATACTCTGTCTGTACCAGCACTACCTCTTTTTTCTGATGCAATGACTCTAAATTTATGTGCGGTGTGACTGGACAAGAAATTAAAAAGGAAAAACTTACGAAACTTATGGTAGATTTCTATGATACAAAACGTGTCATTATGGGTAAAAAATGACCAGTTTTAATTAAACTATTCTAAATATAGAAATGAGCCATTTTTTCTAATGAACCATACGGATATATTGTTACATAAAATAAAACAAAAGAAATAATAAAGTATCTATGACAAATTATGCAGACCTTATCACTACCTTTATGAGATAATGTAAATTAGCTTTCAGATGCTACTAGATTTTTTCTTTTTTAATAACTGTAGCATTTTGGCCAGCTTGCTCGCACCTCAACGTTCCACCCTGTACTTGCATCCTCCCCACTGGGTAACTCCCACTACCGTTAAGGCAAATGGGGGATAGGGAGAGATGCGACTGAATATTTTCAGTAGTTAATTACGAATCAAACACAACCCATGTTCAAATCTTCATCTCCAAACATTTTAGACCAGCAAGGCTAGAAGTTTTCGTAACACTAACAGCCTCACAGTAAGCAAGATTCAACATGGGATTAACCTTTTGTTGATAGCTTCACGTACTTGTCATTGACCACTGAAAAATCATGTCGAGGTGAAATTGTTTGTGGCAATACCCCTGGATCACCTCTAAGATATGGCCTTAAAGGAACTTTTGTAAGCTCTGTTCGTACTGACATGGCCATACATGTCATCATGAAAGAAAAGAAGACGTTGGGGGACATGTAGTAATTGGCAAAATTTTCACTAATAGAACTAGTGAAAAGCATGTTTCCCTATGGCGCTTAAATACTCGAAGATTCACAAAACAAGGAGGGAGGGTAGTCACAATTGCTTGAATTTGGCATTGACATTCAATGATGGTTTAGGAATAAGTTACGTCATGTTTGAAACATTTATTAGTCTACTAAATAATTTTTTTTATAACGGTGGTGTTCAAGCTAGCTTGCGCGCACCTCGACTAATTCCACGGGGTACCTGCCACCTGCCACTAGCAAAGGTGTCAAGTAACTCTGTACACCAAGGCTTTATCAGGTATGAAACAAATTATGGTTTTACAAGTCGATCTTTTGATTATAAGAGTCAAATTGGTTGCAAGATCTGAGTATTACGTGTAAGCAAAGTTATACAAACCTAATTAACTAAATCTAGACAAGCTAAAGGCGAAGACCTGAAAAACTAGGACGTAATAACCAACAAATCCATAAAAAATGAGGGTCCCAATTAACAAGTAGTAACACCAACAACATACCAAGTGTAATCCCACTCTATGGGGAGGGTAGAGTGTATGCAGATCTTACCCCTACCTCGTAGATATAGAGAGTTTCCAAATAAGTTGCACGGACTCTTCACTTTCAATGTCGCACCCGTGTCAAATTCTTCAAAAATACACTACTTTTGGAGAATCTGACATGCACCTGTTGACATTCTTGAAGAGTTCGAGCAACCTAGGTTTCCAATAGATCCTCGGTTCACGTAAAACATATCAAAAAAAAAAAAAAAAAGTATGTAAAGCAAATAGAGTAGCAAAGAACTCATGCTGAAAACAATGAAGAAGAACACAATAGCATAACAAGCAGTAACAACGAAGAAATAAACTGAATTCTCCAGTAAACAGTTACTTAAACAAGAACACACTCCATAACTCCATATACACAACTTTAGGAACACAACTAACAAATACATAAAACTAGAAATTCAAATGAAACAACTAAATTATCAACTATTAAAAAAAGGGCAGCCCGGTGCACTAAGGCTCCCGCTATGCGTGGGGTCTGGGGAAGGGCCGGACCGCAAGGGTCTATGAAGCAACTAAATTATCAAATGAAAGAGCTAAATTATCAACTATGAACTATGAAGCCTCAAAAACCCTATATAGAACCAAAAAAATTGACCCCAAAGAACATGTTAAGTGGACTCACATAACTCAACAGAAGCAAGAAAATATCAAGAAAGCTAAAACAAACACATGAAACTAGAAATCCAAATGAAACAACTAAATTATCAACTATAAAGCCTTAAACACCCTATAAAGAACAAAAAATATAAACCCCAAAGAACCAAGAACACATTAGGTTTACTCACACACTCAACAAAACCAAAAAAAATAAAAATAATCAAGAAAACTACAATCCAAAGCATAAAAATCAAAACTTTTCAAGAAAACAAAAGGGACAAAGTGTATTAACTATACCACCATGAGGAGAGAAGCAACAGATCTCTGAGCAACCAAAAGGGTGTCAGCAACAACAGCTTCAAGAACAGAGTTCATCACTATTTTCCCAAAAGTTGCTACATCACAGCTGAAACTATTCGCCTCCATTTTCACCACCTCTAGAAAATAAAAAAATCTTGAAAAATGGAAAAAAAAAAAACAGAGAAAGCAAATGACAATTTAGAAAAGAGTAGTTGAAAGATTTTGGAAGAGAGTATGAGGAGAGAGTTTTTCTGGGCTAGGGTTGTCTTTGAATGTACTGTCCCCACATTGATGAGGTGGGGGTTGGGAGGGGCGTGGGTGCGTGGGTGTGAATAGGAGGGTTTTTGCCAAAGGGTAATTTTTTCTTTAAGCGGGATGGAATAAATAAGAATATTTTTTTAATATTTCCTACAGTGTTATGTATATGTTTTGTAGTTGCTTGTTCGTGATATTTTGATGATATTTGTGATTTTGGATAGATAGTTCATAGTATTATTCTGTGATGTTTTGTTTCTTTTATTATCTAGTGGTGTGTTATCTTTTTTTGTTGTTTATGTTTATATTTTCTGTTCGTTATACTGTTATTTGTCCTGAGCTGGGGGTCTATCGGAGACAGTCTCTCTACTTCATTTGAGGTAATGGTATGGACTACGTACACTTTATCCTCCCCAGATCCCACTTTATGGGAATACATTGGGTATTATGTTGTTGTTGTGTTTCCTTTAAAAATTAAACTCCCCCTCAACTTTAAACAATAAGTATTTTCCCTCTTTTTTCCTATTGATCCTTTTTAAAATACCTATTTTACCCTTACGCTATTGATCTTTATTTTTGTTCTACCTCTTTGAAATCATGAATTTTTTTTATTTTTTAATATGTACAGTAAATTTCTTTAAGTAAAAAATAAATATTATTTTTTCTAGACCAAAAAAAGAAAAATGAAAAACATTTATTTAGTATATAAGTTAATGATGTTCTAAATGAAATAAATGACCATAATAAGACAATTAATTTATTAATAATAATTAAAACTATAATATCTATTTATACAAGTGAAAGTAACAAATAAAATAACTTTATAAATATATTACAATGCATGTAATACAATAATATTTAATAAAAATTGAGATATATTTTATAAAAAATTAATTCCTAAAGTTTACTTATATTGTAAATAAATTTTAATTTATTATTTAAAATGTTTCATTAGTGACAATCGAAACTAATTTATTTATATAAACAATAGAAAATAAGAGAGAAGCGAAACTTAATGCATAAGCGGATCATAAATTTTATTTTATTTAATGCATGTAATAAAATAACAATCATACAAAATAGCATTAGCTTTTGTGGCAAATTCATAAAAAAATTATTCTACTTATAATACTAAAGAATTTAAATAAAAAATATATAAATACTTGAGTAAAATAAATAATATATAATATAAAAAGATATTATCTAAGTGGAGGATTGCAAATGTCAACGTTAAAATAGACATTGCCAAGGTAAAAGAATAAGAATGTTTATTATTCAAAGTTGAGGGGGAGTTTGATTTTAAAGTAAGGGGGTAAAAAGATTTTCACCCACTTTATTAATGTTATTTGCTTTGGACGGTTTATTTTTGAGTTGAGGATCTATCGAAAATAACATTTCTACTTCACTTCCAAGGTAGTGGTATGACCTATATATTGTGTGGGGTTACACTGATTATGTTGTTGTATTTCATTATTGTAACATAAATAATTTTTAAACTACTAATTAATACTCATAATTAAGTAGGCGTTTGACCATGTTTTATTAAAAAAAAAAGGTAGCTTTTGTTTTCAAAGTGAAAAATGATATTTCAAAATTGAAGTTGTGTTTGATCACAAAATAAATTGGAGTTGTTTTTGAATTTTTGTGGGTAATATAAAGTGAAAACAAGTTTTTGTTGGCTAAAAATAGAATGTTTCAAAATTTTATGGCTAAACATGTTTTTCGAAGCTTCAAAAAAAAGTAAAAAAAATTCATGATCAAATAAATACTAAATATATAATAAAATAATTTTATATTTTATTCTGAAATTATTATCCTTATCTGATATACCAAACACAACAATAGAAAATGTTCAAAGTGACTTTGACCACTTATGATCTATTGTTTAAAATTACCCGGTTAGTCAATTGATAATGTCACATAGTATTGGATTTTATGTATAATATACCATTGTCATTGGATAAGAAACTTTTTATATTATTATTATTATTATCAGTAGTTTTTTTTTGTATACAAAAGTCAGTAGTCGTTACTCTATTATCTTGTGATTCACTCAAAAGTTAGAGGAGACGGAGACCACTCTATTTCTTTTTTTTTTTGAAATATTACTAATAATGTTCGTTTTGATCATAAAAACTATGAATTTTTTTTAAAAAAATATTTTCTTCGTTTAATTTATTTTTTTGATTTTAACTGTTACAAAGTTAAAAAAAGGAGGTCACTGGTAAAGTTGTTGTTATGTGACCAGGAGGTCACGGTTCAAGCCTTGAAAATAGCCTCTGGCAGTAATGAAAGGTAAGGCTGCGTACAATACACCCTTGTGGTGGGACCCTTCCCCGGACCCTGCACATAGTTGGAGCTTTAGTGCACCGGACTGCCCTTTTGTTTTTTTATAGTTAAAAAAAGGAAACCATTCCCAATAGAGACAAACACTAGGTGATTTCTTCCCATATGTTCTAGCCTTGGTGGACAGAGTTACATAGTACCTGTCGCGGGTGGGAGGTGGCAGGTATCCCGTGGAATTAGTCGATGTGCGCGCAAGCTGGACACCACGGTTATCAAAAAAAAAAGTTAAAAAAGTAAAGAAGACTTTTGAATTTTGTGTTCTTAAATTAAAAATATGTAGAATGTACCAAAAATATTTTTTAATCTCATGGTAATAAACATGTCACGTGAAAAATTAGAATTGAAGAGTTGCAAAAAAAGGAGAAAGGCATTATAATTTAAAGAAAAAATTACCTAATACCAAAACTTAACTTATTTAAACTACTTAAAATCCCTACCCTTTTAATTAATTACTTAAATCCCTGATTTACATTCTCTCTCTAAAACCATTGGATATATCACTAAACCTAAACCCAAACTCCCTTTTTCTCGGCTGAAGATCTGCTTCCCCCCCCCCCCCCCCCCTCTTCATCTTTAGTTTCTCCATTAAAGGAGAATTCTGCAATACAACAACAACAATCAACATAACAACTCGACAATATATTTCCCCCCTAACTTCATCTTCAATTTCTCACTTTCAAGGTTCAGACACTTTTCTCAAATCTCCATTTAAGTTTCTTCTTAATTCTTTTGGAGTTTTTTTCTTCTTTTCTGAACATGGTTTTTAAAAAATTGATTTGTTTGAAATTGTGAGCCAATATCTGTTAGATTTTCTTTTCTTAACTCAAATTTATGTTTTTTAATGGATCGTGATTCATAACCATCTGTTAAATCAAAGAAAAAAATGGTGTTTTAATTCTTCGAAAGGGAAAGGTGGTCCTTCAAAACACAAAATTATTGAAAAAAATCAAAAGAGACAATCCAAAAGGTATTTTACATATGTATTGGATTAAAAAAATTCGTCAGATACATAATTTTTGTTGTTGAGATACATAAGTGACATTATTTTCATGCATGAGACATAATTTTAATTATGTATCTCTCTTTAGTCTAATTACAATATTCTGTATGTTGATCAAATAGATTAAAAATGGATGTATCTCCTTAATAAATTTTGATGTTAGATACATAATTAACATCATTTTCATGCATGAGACATAATTTTATCTATGTATCCCTCCTTAATATTGAACAAAATTATGTATCTCCACCTAATAACTTCAAAAAATGAATGTATCTCAGTCAATATGACTACTAACCAAGTTGATTACTAACTGCTCTATTTTTTTATGTATCTCAATGCAGGGTATGCGTTACATAGTCAAAGAAGTTCCACCACATCCGTTAAGATTTGACAGTTTTTGCAAGGCTAAAATTCTAGAAGATTTTAAAGAGCTGCAATAAAAAGATAAGAGAGGACAAACTTATTTCTATAAGAAGAATGACGCTCCTTGTCTTTTGAATACCAAAATTTTAACGAATTATGTTTTTCTGGGGATTTTGAAAGCACATTACAACTAATGTGCGTGATTTGCTCATCAATTAAGAAGATTTCTATTTTTTTTCCTTTTTTAACGCACATTAACTTCATTTTAGGATGTATCTGTTAGGATGCATCGGGTGTCAAATTATGTATCCGAAAAAATAAAATCAGGGATTATACGTAATATTGTTAAAAGTAGGGATAAGGAGTAATTAGGTTTATGTAAGTTTTACTAATTTAAATGGACTAAAAAAGAAAGTAAGATAAACAAATTGAAACGGAGGGAGTAGTTTTTATTTTTAAAGTGAAAAATGATATTTGAAAATTGGAGTTATGTTTGACCATAAATATAAAATATAATTATTTTTAATTTTGTTGTGATTTGAAGTGAAAAAGATGAAAACACCTTCTGGTATTTTTCAGATTCCGAAATTCAACTAATTTCAAAAAAATTCAAATTTTATGACCAAACATAATTTTTGAAGTTCAACTCTGAAAAAAGCAAAAAATATTCATGATCAAACGGTCACTAAATATTTTCCTTCAAACAAAATACACTAATAAGTTTTGCTTAAATTATTCCTGAAATAATTCCTGCAAAATAGCAATCTCTGTTAGAAAAACAATAACCAAGAAAAGGAAAAAGGAAAAAGAGAGATCAAATATAACATATTTACTGTATAAAGAGATTAAAAATAAACATATTAATTAATTAAAAGTTAAATGTATCTTATTGAATATCAAAAAAATTAAAATAAGAAGTTAGCAAAATAATTGAGGGCTAAAAATTATTATCATTCTGTAACGAGTATTATATTTATTTCTTCTCATTGCACTCAAATGTGAAGTTGACATAGACATTTAAACTTGGAACTATCACCCTGTCAACATAAATTTTGTAAAATTTTAATTTTGAAGAGCCAATGCTTTTTCAAATGCTATTCAATACATCATAATTCAATTTATTGAAATTACAAATTCTCTGGAGAATATGTGATGATATTCAGTTGATCGTAGAACGATTGAAGTTTTCGACCAATGCTTAGAGGAGCATGCAACACTCTAATTTGGTTTCCTCTAACTCTAATGATTATATGTCACGTAGAGTTCTCTCCAATCTTCATCACACATATTCTTTACCCAATAATCAGTCAACAAACTTTCCAATCTCCACTGCTTTATCACCTCTCTCTATCAATATATCTCTTTTGCCATCTTTTCTTCATCATACTCTTTCTTCTTTTCTTTCAACTGATAATTCTCTTATTGGTTCATGCACATCCTTAATATATCCACATCTACCATACACCACAACCACTTTTCTAGTCTGTTCGTCTGCTTTCTCTTCTGACGAATTCGCATCTGCGTCCTTCTCTTCCTTACTTAAGAATTTTCATATCTCAATATTCCTTTGTTGTGGCACCACACCAATCATGGTTATAGAGGAAATTCATGGGGTATGCTTTGGCCTTTACCTTAATGATCACCAATCAAGAGACTCTGATCATGATTTAGAATCCCCTCGACCTGCCTCAAATAATTACAGAGGGAGTACGCCTATGAATAATGTTCAACCAACAGACCTTGTTCACCCCAAACTTGGGAATGCCATTTTATCCCGCATCTCCTTTAGATGTCATTCATGTGCCTTAGTTTCAACAACATGTCACAATGATACCTATGAATCAATCGATGGCTATGCATGTGCCTCTCAATGTTATCTAACACCAGTTTTTGCCCCCTTCAATGGACATACAACGATGATTGATGTTTCCAGTTCAGTTAGGCTTAGATTAGGTACCTCGAAACCGCTCTTTTCATATCTCAAGAAGATCCTCCTCCCTGAGGTTTGAATGTGTTGCTAGACCTTGTAATAGAAATCAGAACGAAACTAATCTCATTAAAAGAAATCTAGGTTTTCCTTATATAAAATCATTTGCAGAAAAGGTTTTTAGAACTTCTCCTCCAAATCTTGCAAAGTTTTCTTTACTGGTAAACTCTCGATAGATGTTAGGAAAGTATGTCATTAGTTTTGAATCCAACACTGTTAGAAGAGTTGGGGAAGGATATGGATCTGGGGCTCAGTCTGACCCTTCCTCGTCCATTTATGAATTTCATCGGGAAACTCACTTCCCTGAGTTTAGTCATAACTTTAGGTCCATCCTAAATAATTATTGCCTTGCTCTTGTGGCTTTGGTCATAACTCATCTCATAAACCACAAAAACTTGAGAGATGAGTTTCACTTCTCTAATACGGAGGGAATACCTGCTGAGAATCAATTCGATGGAATAACTGTTTTTTGGCATGATAATCTTTTGGAAGTTAACGACTTTGTCATCACTTCTCGAGAAGTGCGTTGCATGATAAAGGTACTTCCTCGTCCTAATATTTGGCTTTTTTTTTTTGCTATCTACGCTAAAAATGATAGTTACTATAGATCTTCCCTTTGGTATAACATTAAAAGGGTCTGTGCTAACTTATACACGTCATGACTGAGGAGGGTGATTTTAATGAAATAGTTAGAGTCTCCGAAAAATTTGGAGGATGAGTCATTAATAATAACAGTGTAGATTTTTGTAACTGTCTCAATAATTGTTGTTTACTTGACTTAGGGTTTTTGGATAGTAAGTATACTTGTAAAAATAAACGCACGCTATTGTTTTGGAATGAATCGAACACTTTGTGGCGAATTATGATTGGCTGAATTTTTTTCCGAATGCTTCAGTTATGCACCCTTCTCGCAGTCACTGTAATCAGTGCCCCATCCTACTTACTTTTACTCCTTCCCAATTTTCTGCTCCACTACCTTTTAAGTTGAAAACAATGTGAAATTTTCATCCTGTCTTTAAACAGATTGTTGCCCACTCGTGGACTTCTAATAATCATGGTCTTTCTCTTTATATTTGTCAATTTAGATGGAAAAAAATTGACAAATATCTCAAAAAATATCTTTATTTATCTCATCCCATTTTGACTTTAAATAGATTGTTGCCCACTCATGGACTTCTAAAAATCATGATCTTACTATTTATATCTGTCAATTTAGGGAGCAACTCATCTCCATTACTAATCCCATCCATTTGGTCAAGTACTATCCTAGTTTTATGACACATGTCCACTTAAAGATCCAAGGGTCATTAATTAATTCAATTAAAATAACTACTAATTTAATTAAAATAACTATTAAACCATGGTTAAGACCTCTTCCCTAAAATAACTTCCCTAGCAGATTTTCGATTGACTTAATAGATTATTACTACCTACCAAAAATATTGCTCATCCAATCATATAATTGAATTAATTCAAGAGATGGCTCTTGAAAAATATACCTACTCCTATGTTGTTCTTCGATGGCAGCAAAACAAGAAAAATACCCATTTCACAACCAAACTTTGTGAAAATATTTTGATATGGTTTAAGCTCACGCAAATTTAATTAGTATTTTCATAGATTGTATCCATACTCTTGAACTCATGTTCATATATTCATCATCTTTTAAAAAAACTAAGATTTAAGGCAGTGATGCAAAACTAAGATTCATCATTTTTTGAACTCATGCACTTATTCTCCTCGTACTCTTGAACTGATGCAACATAAAAAAAAAAAGGTAGTCCAAGACACTGGGAAAACTCTCAAAGGTTTAGAAGAAACCAGTAGTATTCCAAACAGAAACACCCTTTTCCTTTTCCTCTATCTCTTCATTTTTTATTTGTTGCACCGTAGAATATTTACAATCATTTGACCTTGATATGCGTCAAATTAGACAAACATACTTCTAGTAATGCAAAAGTTACCCTCGTATTTCACATTGCAAAGCAGAGTCACCATTTCCTTTTTGATTTGTACTATCACCAACTCAGTATTTACACTTACCTCTGACTTATATTGTTCGGACTCTCCAAAAATGTCGATGAGTCATGTGTCGAATCCTTCAATAGTAGTGCATTTTGAAGGATTCAACACAGGTGCGAGCATCATTTTTGGAGAGTAGGAGCAACATAGCTTCGAATAACTAACCACTATCATCCCAACAGCTCTATACAACAGGAAAAACTAGAACAAAACTAATAATAATTGGCTCAATGCCTAATTTCATCATCACAAAAAAAGATATACTGCTTCTGAAAAACCATTTCCTTTTCAGTACCATTAAAATGGTATTTCAAGCAACATTTCTTTTACGCAAAAAAAAAGCACTTTAGAAAATCAGACACTATGTGAGAACAAAAGAAAATGTATGCTATTGGATAGACAAATTCCAACATCTTCTGGTAAGTTGCAGCCTTAATATAATATTTGCTTTCTTGAAGTTGCCACAATCAACACTGAAAATATTTATTTGAATCATGAAATGAAACCGCCTGTAATTTTTAAGAAAAAAAGAATCATATATCAGTAGCAAACTTATTAGGAAAAAATATATATATGTGAAGTATAATAATTTTTGGTCACTAACTTCTAGAAGTTGAGTCAAACTTCCATTCGATGATCCTTGAGACACTTGTGAAGGACATCATGGAGGACAACTTCCTTCTAACACTCCCCGTTATATTAAAATATTAAATAAGTTTTTATGTTACAACAATAATCAAGGAAAAATTTAAATACTTCTAAATATCGTTGTTATTGATGCATCGGATAAAGGTGGATGTGAGGCTTCAAGACATGAAAGGTGGTCTACTTGTTGGTTGATTTGGCATTGGAGAGACCTTGGCAATGAATTTCTATTTCTACTCTGGGCATTTTCCAAAAAACTCTTTGGTCGAGTATTCGAACGTCGAGTTGACTGCTTTCTTTTTAATCCAATCGCCTTTGTGACATTTAGATTATCAATAAAAAATGCCCTACTCGGTTCATTTTGAATAATATTGCTTGGACCTGGCTCTTCATGTGATTCATTTTTTATTTTTTTTTCTTCAACTTCACAATTATCTCATTATCACACTTTGCAGCCAATTCATACCCTTCTTCAGATTCTGAAGCTTCACTTGAAATTCGGACAAAAGTCTGACATAAATGTTTATACCTTGCAGTAACATCAACTTTTGGATCAGAATCTTTTACTATTAGAGTAATATCTATCTCATTCATATTCGTAGCATCTTTTGTCCACCTCTTTAATATATAATGTGCAGGAGTCATTTCCTTTACATTCAAAATGTCCAAGACCTTTAATGCATGTCTACATAGTATATCCATAAACTCAAATATTTTGCAACTACAAAAAACTCTAGTTATTGATCGCTTAACAGTTACTTCATGCTCCCTAACACTTCCAAGAGTACCAACATTATATGTACATTGTTCCCCTTCATCACAAAAAACTTTGATTGAAACTAGCAATGGCCTTTCCCATTCACTTTGGAACATTTCAAATATAGTCGAGGTGTATACTTTCCTAGCATGAATCAATAAAGGAAGTTGAACCTTTAAAATAGATATTCTTTGAGTCATGTCAAAATTTGATTTATTTTCATTGGCACACTTATCATCAACCGACCACTCAAAATGCTTAAAGAATTGAACAATATCTAAATCAGATTTCAAATACCCCCTCAAAGATACATTAAAACTCTCACTTAATTGTGTGTTTCGCATACCTGCTGAGAATGTGTTCCTGCCATATGTCATAGACCATTTCTCCCTTATAGCAAACGTGTTTTTCAACCAGTTGTTATCCTCAAGGTCATATTTTTTGAGCATTTCCTGCCATGCACTTAAAAAATCCTCCTCATACTCATAATCATAAAGCAACTTGCTAAAATCTTTTGGAAATGATTCATGAGATCTAAAGATATGATTAAGATGTTTGAATGCATTTTTTTTCAAGTGCCATATACATAGGCGATGATATGTCTGTGGCATTACCAATGAGATAGCAACAACTATTGCAGGATCTTGATCAGTCATGAATGTTTGTGGTTTATTTGTAGACATAATCCTAAGGAATGCATTAAAAATCCATTCAAACGATTCAGTTGTTTCTTCGTATAGAAGGGCTGCACCAAATATAACCATTTCCTTATTATTATTCAAACCAACAAACAATGCCAAGGTTCGATACTCTTTATTTGTTCTATATGTTGTATCAAAGGACACAACATCTCCATAAATCTTAAAATCACTTATCATCTTCACGTCAGCCTAAAAATACATTAGTTATCAAATCATCACCATCTAACTGTAAAGAGAATCGTAAAGCAGGATCTTCTAATGTTCTTTTCTCAAAATATCCCACCAAATTTACGAGCCAATCCATATTTCAGATTATCTTTTCTTTTATCCCAAAGATAGTTATTGAAATCTCTCTTTGTGTAACCTAAAAAACACTGTCCTCTAACTTGACGAGCAACATATTCAAATGAAGCTTTAGGAAGTATTCCAGAATCATCTAATAAGTCCATTTCATATGCTTGAGCAGCTTTTATCTTTCTTTGTGAAGGTAACATGTAAGTCAAGGAAGAATCAACAAGAGGATGATTGTGTTTTTCTTCAAGTGAAGTGATGCGAAACTTTCCATTTGATTGACGACTAATAACAATATGAGCTAGGCATCCCGTTCTAGTTTCCTTTCTATGTTTTTGAATCTTTGGATCTCGTTTGTTTTTGTCTCGAAAGCCTTCTTTATAACAAGTAAATTTTCTTGAAGTCACATACCCTTGGAATTTGTGTTTGTTAGCATATTCTTTTCTAACACTAAAACCAATTATAGCAACATATTCGTTGTAATAATCATACGCATGTTCATCTGATTCAAATTCCATCCCAAGTCTTATGCAAAAATTACATCCACTTTGAGACTCACTAGATGCGATCTCCATAGAACTAAAATACCAAAGGAACAACATGAAACGACATAATCTATAACATTAGATTTTAAGAAAAAATTGTTACTTAAAAAATTTATTAAAGATCAATTCTAAAGTTTATATCACTATGGAGTGTTTTCAATTAACAAATTGGTTATTGTGTTTCTATCAACAGGTAACATGTCAACCAAATCTATGTGAAAAAATTTATGAGCTTTGTTCAATTTATAATGTGCTTTAAGGTTCAACATTCCGTATTTTAATATTTTCAAAGAGTTTAATTGAGACATTTTATCAAACACATGATAAACATTCTTTCATATTGAGAATTTCCACTATATGATTCACAATTTGAAGCAATACATAAGGTAAAAGAAGGAAGAAGAACCTGGTTTAATGCTGCCACTAATATTCGGGAGAAAATTTGCTTATCAACTAACTTTCTTTTTCCTTTCGATCTTTTATCGTAATTGTACCCTGTAAATGATTTGATATTCTGATTTTGCTGAATATTGCATTGTTTCTCTCTTGAATGAATTCTATTCATGGTAGGATAATCTTTTTTCAATCTGAACTAAAAATATAGCAATATTTTTTAGGGAAGAAAGCTGCTTCGGTAATATTGTTACACAGAAAAGGAAGTTATTTTAGGGAAGAGGTCTTAACCATGGTTTAATAGCTATTTTAATTAAATTAATAGTTATTTTAATTGAATTAATTAATGACCCTTGGATCTTTAAGTGGACATGTGTCATAAAACTAGGATGGTACTTGACCAAATGGATGGGATTAATAATGGAGAGGAGTTGCTCCCGTCAATTTAGATGAAAAAAAATCGACAAATATCTCATGAAATATCCAGAAGAATATCCTTATTTATCTCATCGCTCCTACCAAACTACCCCTTTTGTGTTTACTTTGCCCCCAACAAAAGGACAAAGATTATACTCACACCCATAAAATTAAAAAGGCAAAACTTCACATATAGCCAACTTACATCCTTCTTAACTAACTTCTTAGTCTAAGTTTTAGTAAGTACATTTTATAGATTTTAGTTAGTGATTAGATGTATTTAGGACTCTTGTATACAAATATTAACTAATAAATTTTATTACTATTTCATTTATGTTTAGAGATAAAAAAAGAAAGGGGAGTGATTCACTTCCTTTATTCTCTCCAACATATTTTTTTTCAAATCTTTTACTTCTTCCTTTTCCATATGGACTGTTATAGCTTACCTTTTACTCCCTCCGTTTCAAAAAAAATGACCTACTTTCCTTTTTAGTCCATTTAAAAAAGAATGACCCTTTCCTTTTTTGGCAATACTTTAATTCCAACTTTCCACATGACATGTTTAAGACCACAAGATTAAAGGGCATTTTGGTACATTTGTCATAAATTTAATTTAGGACCACAAGATTCAAAAGTCTTCTTTATTTTCTTAAACTCTGTGTCAAGTCAAACTAGGTCACTCTTTTTGAAACGGAGGGAGTAATTTTTAAAATACAAAAATAGAATTCAAACTAAAATTCCTCTGATTTCTTTGTATGACTTTAGAATTTAAAATATATTTCAATATATTTATACATTCAATGTATTTATCCACAAAAATTAACGATGAATAGAAATACAAATGTAAAATTAATTCAAATGAAAATTAGCTCTGAATCTAACATTCAAATACAAATGCAAACGCTTACAACTCATATTTTAAAGATAAATACGAATTGATACAAATTCAAAAGTATAAAATAGATATAAATTCAGATTATATGTATAAATATAATTTATACAAAATACCTTTGAGTTATATACAAACACATGATAGTTGTATACCTATATGTAATGTATAAAATATGAACCAACGTATTTTATACAAACCAAAAACTGATTAGACAACTTACATGTATATTTTATTTATGTATATATAGCATAGACCAACACATGACAACTGTCTAATTGTATATGACCGTTATTTGTATACATATATACATTAAAAATTGACTTGGTATACATACTTGTGTGTAACTAACAAAAAAAAAAGATATATAGACATATGTATATCTATTGTATACACATTCATACAAATATACATTTGGGTATATACAAAATACCTTCGGGTCATTCACAATGTCGTTACCCCCTCCCCCCCTCCCCCCCCTTGTCTTTTGGGGTGAGAATCCTTGAAACTTTTTTCCTTTTCCTTTAGTTTATATAAAATACCAATAATAAATTATACAAACTGAGATATACCTAATGTCTAATAGAAGAACAAGCATAGTTTATAAAAAACAACTTCAAAAATATACAATTTAGTTATATAAATATAGGTGATAGTTGTATACACTGTCTAGTTGTATATGATGGTTATTTGTATACATATATATACATAAAAAAATTGACACGGTATACATACTTGTATGCAACTAACAGAAAAAGAAGATATATACATACATATATGTGTATATATATGTATGTATATATTGTATACGTATTGAAACCTTTTTCTCGCATGAATTGAAAAAAAATGAAGAAACATTTTTTGATGTAATAAATCTTTGAAAAAATTACAAAAACATACTACTCCATTTAAGAGTCAATATAACAAAACCTACCAATAGTTTCTACTTTTCAAGGAAAAAAATTGAAGAAGATGGTGAAAAATTTAAGAAGAGAGACAAAAATCAAATAAATGAAAAATTTAAGAAGAGAGAGAAAAATCAAATAAAATGGCCAATTTTCAAAATTAAATCAAAAATAAAATTAAGTGCTCAATTAAGTTAACCAAAATTTAAGCTAATTAGATGAGATAGATTAATTGCATGATATACAAGCTATTATATTTGTATATAAGGACCTACTTAAATAATAATTTTTAACTAACTTTTGACTATATCAAATAATTATTTTAAATATTAACCATAATAGATAATTAACATCCTTTTTATATATGCTATGTGATTTTTCCAATTAAAAACCCTTTGCCAAAAACCCTCCTATTCACACCCACTCACCCCCCTCTCAACTCCCACCTCATCAATGTGGGGACAGTACACTCACAGACAACCCTAGCCCAGAAAAACACACACTCCTCATCTGTCTTCCAAAATCTTTCAACTACTCTTTTAAAGTTGTTTTTCTTTTTTTTTTTTTTTGTTGTTATTTTCAAGAAAAGAAAATTTGGGTTTTTTTCTTTGTTTAGAGTTGAGTGAAAATGGAGGTGAATAGTTTCAGCTATGATGTAGCAGCTTTTGGGAAAATAGTGATGAACTCTGTTCTTGAAGCTGTTGTTGCTGACACCCTTTTGGTTGCCCAGAGATCTGTTGCTTCTCTCCTCATGGTGGTATAATTAACACACTTTGACCCTTTTGTTTTCTTGAAAAGTTTTGATTTTTATGCTTTGGGTTTTAGCTTTCTTGATTTTTTTTTTTTTTTTTTGCTTTTGTTAAGTGTGTGAGTAAACCTAATGTGTTCTTGTTCTTTGGGGTCAATTTTTTTTGGTTCTTTATAGGGTATTTGAGGGTTCATAGTTGATAATTTAGTTGTTTTGTTTGAATTTTCTAGTTATATGTGTTTGTTGTTGTGTGACTAAAGTTGTGTATATATGGACTGTGTTCTTGTTTAAGTAACTGTTTACTGGAGAATTCTGGAACTGTTTATTCTTGAGCTGAGGGACTATCGGCAACAGCCTCTCTACCTCTAAGGTTATGGTACGGATTGCGTACATTCTACCCTCCCTAGGCTCCACTGTGTGGGATTACACTGATTATGTTGTTGTTATTGTTGTTTACTGGAAAATTCAGTTTATTTCTTCATTGGTACTGTTTGTTATGCTACTGTGTTCTTTTTCATTGTTTTCAGTATGACTTCTTTGCTACTGTATTTGTTTTACATAGTTGTTTTTTTGTTGATATGCTTTACTTGAGCCGAGGGTCTGTCAGAAATAGTCTCTCTACCTTCACAAGGTAGGGTAAGGCAGCGTAAACACCACGCTTCGAAGATCCCACTTGTGGGATTACACTGGTTTGTTGTTGTTGTTGTTATTGTTGTTACTGCTTTTTAATTGGAACCACCCAGCAAGCCACCCCAACCCTACAACCAAAAAAGGTAAGCGCCTAGCGCGAACCTTATTTATTAGTTTAGTAAAGTCAGCTTTGGCTCCCTAAAGACTAAAGAAATGGATAGAAGTTTTGTGGGATTGATACATCGGTAGGAGGCTCGGCTAAGTATCACGGTAGCAGAGTCATAGGGCTCTAAAGAGCTGAGAACAACCGCACGCATCACACCTCTGAATTCTTCTTGACACGTGGCAGTCATTGACTTGATGTGGTAACTTTACATTCTTTCAGCCTTAGGCGAACTAAACGATTGACTAGAATCAATTACCTTATTGCTCTCTTCGCCTTCTTTCTGTCTGGCAAACCTAAGAAAGGAAAGCGACAAAAAGTTGGGTTAAACTTGATTTCATTGGTTAGTTCTTGTCATAACACCAAACTACCGTTTGGCTTCTACAATTAAAATCCATTCTCTAGCGGATTCCCCGAGATAGTCCGATTATTCCAGATGATAAGGGTCTTCCCGTTCCGTCATCTGGTTTATGTCCTCAATTTTTATGGATGTGATGGTTATTACATTGTGTTTTTTCAGACCTTCACCTTTAGATTTTGTTAATTAGGTTTCGAAAAACTTTTGCTTACACTAAATACTCAGATCTTGCAACCTGTTTGACTCTTATAATCAAAAGAGGCAACTTGTAAAACCATAATTTATTTCAGTACATGAATGTTGAAACTGTTGCATTAACAAAGCTGTTACTTGTATTTCATTTAGTACTAATAAATGTTTATTATTCTTAAACCAGCATTGAATGTCAATGCCAAATTCAAGAAATTGTAACTACTTTCCCCCATTGTTTATGTGAGTCTTATTTAAGCCCCATAAGGAAAATGCCTTTCATTAGTTCTATTAGTGAAAATGGTGCCAAGATTTGCCATGTCCCTCCAAGTCTTCTTCTCCTTTGTGATGACATGTATGGCCATGTCGGTACGAGCAGAGCTTACGAAAGTTGCATTAAGGCCTTATCTTAGAGGTAATCCAGGGCTATTGCCACAAGCAATTTCACCTCGTCATGGTGATATTTTAGTGGTCAAAGGACTAGAGGATTGCAAGGGAAAGGTAAGTGAAACGGAGATGTTGAATCATGTGAACCTTGGTTGTGTTTGGAAATGAAGATTTGAACATGGGTTGTGTTTGATTTGTAATTAACTACTGAAAATGTTCAGTAGCATCTCTCCCTGTCCCCCATCTGCCTAAACGTTACCCACTGGAGGGGATGCAGGTACAGGATGGAATATCGAGGTGCAAGCAAGCTGGCCAAAACGCTTCAGTTATTAAAAAAAGATCAAGTCTAGTAGCATCTCAAAGCTAATTTACATTATTCACATCCTAACTCTACAACACCTCTTGGGATGAAATCATTTCCATAAATAGGTTTTTTATGTGCTATTTTCCCCTATAATTCATACGTCTCTGTGTATGCTCAGATTTAAGGATTTTGGTTGTAGAAGTTGGTGAAACAGTGATTTTAACCTACCTTACCAAAAAGAAAGTTGACAAAACGAGAATCTTTAAAGTTACCAGTTAAAAAAAAAAAAACACGAGAATCTTTAAAGTCATAAATCAGGAACCATCATGACATTTAGGAAGAAGTAGCATAGAGAATGTTTGTGCTAGAATTGTTGCTCATATGTTTGAAAATATGCACAGATCAGACTTAACAATTTAAAATGTCGAAATGTGCTGTCAAAATATGGTTTTCTTGTTCAATTTTCTGCTATTTGTGACATCTTTTACTGGATCTTGTTGTTCTGCTATTCGTAATTATTCTGGCTTGGAGCTGTTTCTTTGAAGAGGAGAACTTCCGGTCTTATTGTGATGTGCCATCTTCTTTCCCTGATATTTGTCACCGCCGTAAATCTGATGCTAAAGAGTTTGTATGTATGTAGCCCTGTGTATTTGCACTCACAGGCCTTGAAGATTTAATTTACTTTTGGGTTTTACCTTGAATTCCGTTCGTTCTGCCTCATTAAGCATAATTGCATTTGTTTTTTTCCATTTAATACTGTCAAATTTCCTGTTCTCTGCTACATATTATTAAGCATATGGAGCTTACTTTTTTCAGTGATATTCATTTACCTTTAATGTGCACTGATTGGTGACTTGTTCCTCAAACTTTTGCCTAGATTCTCTTAAGGAAGTTTTTGAATTTCAGACAGGATGTTTGCTGAAGGATGGTGCTCCATCGCCAGACTTGATAAGCACTGCTCCATTGTCAGATTTCGTAAGCATTACTCCATTGTCGGATTTGGTCAGCCCCGATAGAAGGTAAATATTCATCTCTTTTATATTCTTGGTGTTAATGAACTGGAAGTTCTATGCAACAAGCTTCAACAAGTCTAATGATGCCAATTTCAGGTTTCCCTTTGATGCACTTGAAGGAAAGAACAAAGCTGGCCTCGAGAACAAAGATGGCAGTGATACAGAGGATGATGATGAAAACGACGATGGAGATGCTGAGGATCAGGATGACGATGATGATGCAAACGATGAAGATTTCTCTGGTGAAGAAGGGGGAGATGATGACGATGACGATGAAGGTCCCGAGGAGGATCCTGCAGCTAATGGAAACGAAGGGAGCGATGACGACGACGACGACGACGACGATGAGGATGGTGATGATGGCGAAGGAGATGACGACGATGAAGAGGAAGAGGGAGAAGATGAGGATGAAGAGGAGGATCAACCACCTGCTAAGAAGAGAAAGTGAAGTGTTTTCTTAGATATTTATATTCTGCTTCTCTGTCATGGTTGAGGAGAGTATGTAATGGAAAGAGGGAGGTTTAGCTTTTGTCTCTGACAATGTAGGAAATTAACCATCCTTGTTCAGAACAAATGTACTGCTTTTATCATGTGGATTGTTACTTATGCTATATGTTCCATTTAATTGGTATACATACTTGGTAAAGTATCTATCAATCTATCGGAAACAACCTCTCTACCTCACAAAGGTAGGGGTAACTTTTGCGTACATCCTACCCTCGTAGACTCCTCTTGTGGGATTACACCGGATAAGTTGTTGTTGGTGAAGTATCTATCAGTTGCCTTAAATCTTGAAAAACTAATCATACAAGAAGGGTAAAGTTTAAATTTTATGAATCTCTAGAATTGATGCATTTCTAGCTGATAAAAGAACAAGGTAATTTCTTAAGCCTTAATTATGCTTCACCACTTTAGGAAGTTAGACATTCTTGTCTCCTTTCTTATCTTAAAAAAAGTGTAACTAAGAGAGGGATCATTCCTCGGACAAAGTAAAAAATGCCTTCATCGTAACATTCTTTTGGCTAAAAAATGCCCTCCGATTTGCCAAATAACTCAAGTATACCCTTTCTACTAACGGTCCACAATTTTTTAATCCTCGTGTATTATAAACTATTGCATTGACTTTTAAGTTGCATTTGAGGAATCAAATTAAAATCCAACAATCAAACAAAATAAAAGAATGATCAAAAGCAAACTTTCTCTACAAGCTCAATATTTGCCAAAAAAAAAAAACAAACAGCTTTTAAAATGGCCTGTAAAATTCTACACCAAGATAACAAAATGCCAAATAATTAGTTTCTCGCTCAAACACTCAAAATCATAACAGAACCTTAGAACCCAAACCAACCACGCTGCTAACCTAAAATCGACATTTCATATCTAATTAAATTGACAGAATCACCATCCAATTCTTAGATCACAAAATATTGACCGAAGTCAACTATATCACTTTAATGCTACTCAAAATCTCAAACTCATATAAATAACTTCCGAACGCTTTGGGGACCGTTTCAACCATCCCCACAATTCATAAATGATATAAAGTAACAACGGGGAAGGGCAAAATCAAAATACAGAAAAAGCTAAAAATCACCACAAGGATTGTTACACATATCAACTGGTAGCTTTTTTTTCACATCCTCCATAGAAAAAAGGAAATGTTATTTTTGTCTTGGCCTGTAGGTTTGGACAGAATATTATTTTTGGACCATTACAAAAGTTCCCTTTTCTATAACATGATCATCACTCTCCTAAAATCCGTATCTCGCAATCTTGCAATGGACATCTCATAATCCTTTCACTTTTAACGAGAACTACTACATCATCAACCCGACTACTCAACAATTCACCACACTTCCAAAGCCATCTTCAGGGGATGTTGTTGGGATGAGTTTAGCCTTTGATCCGTGGAAATTGCGTCATCACAAAGTTATCTGCCTCCAAATTTCTGAACTTTCCATGTGGAATAAGAAAAGTTTGAAAAGGTTCCCATTCTTGAAGTCCAGGATCATGAAGAGGAGGATCATATAGGTTCGTCTATTTCGGGGAGTCTTATGGCCATTTGCACCTTAAACAAGTGAATCTCCATAACTTAGCTTTGTACAACATCTAAGAGATGAAACGTGATGGTACAGAGTGGTTCTTGAAGTACGAGGTGAATGTTGAAGATTGTTGGGTGTGGGTGGCACACAGTGAATCTAGGAAATTGACCCGTGGATCGTGATGATGGGCCGCGTGAAACTTAGTTCGAGGGGGAGATTGTTGAGTGTGCTAACCAAAGTCCCACATTGATAGCTGAAGGGATTGAGAATCTACGTATAAGGTGTAAGTTCATAATGGTATGAGGCCTTTTGGGGAACAACATTTTACATAACTATACAATCTTAAAAAACATATTGCAGAATTTTAGTATTATTCTCAAAATTACAGTAATAGCCAGTCAATAATTATAGATTTAGCCAAATCTAATCCTAAATAAATTTTCATTTATTCTAAATCAATACATGAAAAAAAAGGAAACTGTTTTCATTAATGAGGAAAATTAATGTAGTTGGGCAATTGTTTTTTACTTCTTTCCCTTTTTATTACCTCTTTTTTTTTTTTTTTGGTTTCTATATTGACAAAATAATTGTGTTATTTTTTTGCAATTCAAGTTTGAATAATTATTTCATTTTAAAATATATGTGATAATTATATACCAATATATCCTTAATATTGTATGAATGTAAATTTTATGTTTAAAATAGTACTGCAAATATAATTATTAAAATTATAATATATTAAATTAATATATATATATATATATATTAATATAATATATAAAATTAATATATATTTTATTTATTTATTTATTTGTATATTATATTTATACAATTTATATTTTGATAAAGTGTATATTTACCGTGTATGATAAGTGAGAAAAATTTGATTGAATAAGATGAAAAATATAAATATAGTATTAAAAATTAAATTTAAGATACTAAAAGTATATTTTTATATTATATCAAATGTATTGTATAAAAAATTATATTTTGTATGGTTATATAAGATATTTCTATTATATAAAATATTTAATATTAAAAAATATATCTGACATATGATAAAAATATATTTTTATTATGTCAAATATATAGAATAAAAAACAAAAAATAATAATGAACAAAAAAATAAAAAGTAAATATGTGAGAATAAGGAAATTGGTATTGGTATCATTTATAGGAGACAGAAATTAGAATAGAAAGAAAGACATAAATGTGAATTCTTAATTTGTGGGACGTCATTTAATATATTTACTTGAATAATAAATGTGCAGATTTTTGTAGATGTGCTAAAAATAATATAAATTATGCTAATTATGAAAAATGTAAAAGTTATGTCACTTATACAATTAACTATAATAAATATATAATACAATGTAAAAATCTCTTTGGAGAAATCCCGCGAGCTTGGCCCAAAAGTATCTTTGAGTTGGATGAGCCCAACAAAGATATTGTGTTGGCATTTCCTCGTATAATTCGATATTACATTGAGACAACAGGTTTTCCTATAATGTTTTCCTTCATACCAAACACACCCTACGTTACAACTTGGTGGATAAGTCATTCCACAAGCTTTGTGATTTTGGCAATGACATTCATGATAGATGAAGCACTTATCAGTACATTGAATCTACCTATTGTTGGTAAGTAGATATTGTTGGGATTTTGGTGGAGTTGGGAAGACGGCAAACCTTCACGGCGCTGTTGTCGCTCGCTCGCTTCAAGAGAAAAATACTATTTAACAACTTGTTTGGATGATTGTTACTCCCTCCATCTCAATTTATGTGATGTATTTTGACTTGACACGGAATTTAAGAAAGAAAGGAAGACTTTGAAACTTGTAGTCTAAAATGAGTCATAGATATTTGTGTGGTTGTAAATCATTTCATTAAGGATAAAGTGGATATTTTAAAGTTAAATTATTACCAAATATAAAAATGTGTTATTCTTTTTGGGACTGACTAAAAAGAAAAGTGTGTCATATAAATTGGGACAGAGGGAGTACCTATTATATTATATTGTGTTATTAGTTTAAACATAATATTTGTTTTGATTATAACTTAAATTTTTATTCTATCCTACGTAAATCCGTCGTTAGTAACAAGAAAAGTCTAATTTTATGTAATGATCTATTTGGTGTGATCACGTTGTTGTAGGACATCGAATTTTAAAATTTAGTTTCCAAACTCTTCAATGGAGGAATTTGGACTTCCATTTGACTTGTTCATTAAAATGATTGATGTTTCATTTGATTCTTTTGATTTTAGTGGGAGAATAACATCGAAAAGAAACAAAAGAAAATTTATGCATAGTGAATTCTTTTGCAAACCGAGGAAGACACGTGGAGAGGAAACTGGAGGAGGACAAGGAGAATACGTGGAGGAAAATAAGGCTACATGGCTATATTTAGTAATAAAGCAATAATTGGACTATTTTTAAGTAACAAAGATGACCGAATGGTCACTTTAACTATTTTAATTATCCCTTTTTATTATAGTTGCATACTTGCATATGCTCTTTTACAGTAAGCAAATTACAAATATTAGCACAATAAAGCTGTCAAAATATAAGAAATTTTCTTCCCAGAATAAAGTGTATAATTTTCTCATGACTTAAAACAATGTAATTCTATAAAGTAAAGTGTAATCTTGTGATGATTTTAATCTGTTAATGTGTTATTCTGAAAGAGCAAATTACTACAAGAATGTTAAGTTATTTAGATATTTAAAATAAATATTTAAGGTTTGTGAAAAGCATATACTAGTTAACTATGATTAAGTATTAATTATTATAGTTAAAGAAAATGACAAGTGACATTTGTTTAATGATTGGATATAAACACTGGATGAGGATAAGTTTTTACCTCCATCTGCTAATGTGTAATGTGCTGCATAGTGACAAATATCTGTTACAAAAGGACTATAACGTCCACAAATCTTGTTCAATTAATAAGAGTTAATTTTTTTCAACCAATTAAAGGAAAAAATAAAAAGAAAGAAACACAAAAAAACAAGGAAACAAATAATTAATTACAAGCAATTATGTTATAAACGAAATGGGAGAGTCAATTGGCATTTCTCTATTTTTCCAACGTGGGATAATTGGTACATAATAATCTTCTCCGCTTGAGAACTAACGACCTTGTTGGTCACGGCTGACACTCCTCTTGGGTCCAGGCCACCACTCTGAGTTGTGGTTCCACGCGTGAATCGATCCTCGTTGGTCATGGCTTGGCCCAATTGGTCACGGTTGGCATCTCTCTTGGGTCTAGGCCACCACTACTGGCACACATGCCATCAGTCCGAGTCACGGCTCCACGCGTGGGACTCTCAATAAAAGCACCAGTATTATTAACCAAATGGGAGAGTCCAACCCAAAAGACTAATCTGATAGGTGGGGAAACCTATTTAGCCTACAAACCCATTAACATTTCTCTATTTTTTCAATGTGAGACAATTAGTACATAACAAATTACCTTTTAAATCTCTTTACACCATTTTCCTACATGAAAAAATCATGTTAGACTAACGGATGTGTTGGGATAGATGGATTCCTCCTTCACTAATTAGTGATCTCAGAAGGGAAAACCCCCTAATAATGAATACTTTCTTCTGAAATGTGTTATTTGCCGAGCGAAGATTAGTCAAAACACTAAATTGTGAATACCAAATAATTATTCTAACAATAAGAATCATGTTAGACCTCTTCTTCAAATGTCTTTGCACCATTTAACCACATGAAAAATTGACACAAAATTCATGCATGTTCAAGAAATTAAAGCCTTAGATGAAAGATTAAGAGTATGTCAAGTTGCGTGGACTCTTCACTTTTGATGTCACATTCGTATCGGATTCTTTAAAAATACACTACTTATAGAAAATCAGACACGCACCCGCTGATATTTTTGAAGAGTCCGAGCAACATAACTTTCCTGCAACCATTAAGAGTATGTCAAGATAGCCAGGTTGACTTGCCTACAACCAAATAAAAAGGATCATATATTAATTATTTTGAACTATCAAATGGTGTAGGCAAGTCATCCTTGGCTACTAAACAATAATCTTAAAATCTTGTAATATTTCTCCTAAATTGAAGTGATGTGTACTTAGCTGATCTCAAAATCTCTCTCTCTATATAGCTTCAAAAGTTGAAAATAATTGTGATAATCATTATCTTCTTTTTTATCTTTTATCTCATTCCATATTTTGTTCGTACCATATATTTGACATTCTTCCTGTTTTGGAATATATTCTTCTTGATTCTTGATGAGAATTGAGAGAAATTTGTTCTTCAAAGGCTGATATATATAAATATATATACATTCTAGCAAGTTCTATATCATATTAGTGAATGATTCAATGCTTGCTTTGAAAATGTCAAGGTGCATTAATGGATAAGATCAAATTCTGGACACATGTCATAATTTGAGTGTCTAAATGAAATTTACTGACAAGTTTAAGAGCCGTTGAAGCGTCGACATAGTCTTCCTTTGTTTTAATAATGGAAATGCATGAAATTAGTTCTATGACTCAAAATGTGAACAATTAGGGTATCCCCGAGGAAATCTCCAGTTGCTACTATTTGAGTGTGCACTGTATAAATCCACTCCCGTGGAATAGTTCGTAAATCGTATACTAGACAAGTCCCGTACGATGAACTTAACCGAGAAGACATTCCGACTAAAGTTGAAATATTTGACTTTAGGTAAAAGCATTATAAGTCTAAAGGAGTCTTGTGTCAAATCCTTTTAACATAAGACTTGAAGAATCAAATCCATTTTTTGTGCCCCACTAATTAAAAATAAGGTCAATCATAATGTAAATCGAATTTTGAGCTTTAGAAGAATTACAAAGATGTTTACTAATGCGTAATGCGAGATAGCTTTTCATACTTAGAAAGGTCAAATTCAAGACAAGATGTTTAGGCTATACGATCTAAGACCAAACTAATTAATTATCTTTAGATACTTTAACTAGATAATAATTACAATGTTAATGTTGTTGGAAAATAACATCAGAGATAGTACACTTGTGCCTGTTTTTTTTTCTTTTTCTTGCAAGTTTATTCATTTTGAAAACAATTCTAAATGTGAAAATTTGCGTCTGATATCAGATATTTTTGATTGAAGTGCATGTAAAATTTGGTTAAATTTTCAGTAATGTGTGACTGAATTTTTTATTTTCTTTACCTAAACTTTTGTTTTGTTCTTCAATTTCACAAAGAACAAGCTTAATCATCAATTTATCAAAATAACAACAAATTTAACAAACTCATTTAGCACCTTTTTAAACTTTTCATGTATGCATGCACTTCAGTTACGTTTGATTAAATTGCACGTAAAAATTAGCAAAAATTATGATCATGTGGATCTGATTATTGTTTTTTTAAGCAAACACTTTTATCTGAATTTACCTAGTACTCAATATTGATACAAAATAAAATGTAAGGCAATAGCAAATTATAATGAGGCGACCAACCTATGCGTTTTTTGTTAGGTGGAGGAATCCCAATTAGGATTAGTGCTAAATGCTAATTAATCCAAAAAGAGTTATTTGACCTTCAAATTTAGCCCCTAAGTTTTAAAAAATATATTTTGGTCCAAAGTTATAAAAGAAACCAAAATAATAATATAATACTTTATCTAAACTTCCAAATCAGACCCCAAATTTTAAGAAATACAATTTGGTTCAAAGTAATAAATAATAAAAATAGAAATCTAAAATATATATTTTACCTTATGAAAAAACAAATATCAAATTATGTTCCTCTCTATCAACTCATTCTACGTTTTTCCCCTTCATATTGGAAAACAAATATCAAAAAATTTGAGCTTTGAGATGGAAGATGAACATTTCAGATTTATAACTCTTATTATTGACAGGACAACATTTATGTATAGACCATTTGAATTCTTATTATAGACCGAAAACATAAAAGCTAAGGCAAAAGAGCAACGTTTATGTACCAGTTGAACTCTTATTATAAATAAATAGAAGGAATTTATTAAAAAGCAAAGATAAAAGATCAACACTTATATATAGACCAATTGAACTCTTATTATATCCTGCATACATTCGTTAAAAGCAAGGACAAAGGGCAACATTTATGTATAGACCAACAACAAAAATACATTCATTGCTGATTAATTCAAATTACAAGTGGTTCTCTTATGGCCAAATTGCTTGAATATAGAGCATTTTTTTTGGTTTCTCACTTGGTGTCCGGTACTCGCATTGTAGCTCTACTAATTCGGATCGCGCACTGCAGGGCCCATTCTGGGGGTGACGCTCCCAACAGGATTTTCTCCATATCCAGGTCTCAAACCCAAGACTTCTGGTTAAGGGTGGAGTAGTCCCACCACTACACCACTATCCATGTTGTAATTTTGAGCATTTTTTCTCCTTTTGACATTTGATGTAGGTGCTTAATTCAATGAGTGTACTCCCTCCGTTTCATTTTATATACTTGGCCTTCTTACTAAAAATAGTTATTTCAATTTACTTGTCAAATTTATGAAATTAGGAGAAAATTATCTATATGTGAAAAAAGATAAAATCTACTTGCTTAAAAAGTCTCTTTATGGCCTAAAACAAGCAGCAAAATCTTGGTACATCCTATAAATGATTAATATTGTTAAGCCTTCACTTTGTGAAAAGCTTGTCTGAATCCATCCTCGATGTGAAATGTAAGGATAACTGCATTCTCATTGTGTGTATTTATGTTGACGTTCTTATGATTACCAGGAGTAATGAACAACTTGTTGAAGAGTTCCAAGTTGGATATGAAGAAATTTTTTGAGATGATATATCTTGATTTGACGACCTATTTTCTTGGATTGCAGATCAAGAAAATCAAGAATATGAAGTGTTCATATACTAGAAGAAATATACAAAGAAAATTTTGAAGAAAGTTCAGCTAGAAGAGTGCAAAGCAATAAGCACTCCTATGAATCAAAACGAGAATCTAAATAAAGAGGATGGAGCTGATAAAGTTGATGAAGTGTATTATAGAAGTATGATTGGATGTCTCATATATCTCACAGAGGCGAGGCTTGATATCTCATATGTTGTGAGTATCTTATCTAGCCTCATTCATTGTGCAAGTCAAATATATTTGAAAGCTACAAAAAGGATAGTGAGATACATCAAAAATATTAATTAGGGTGTCAAGCTCAACAAATGTCAAGACTTCAAGTTGATTGGTATTTCAGATAACAATTGTGCTAGATCTGTTGATGACATGAAAAGTACCTCAAGGCTATGTTACTCGTACTCTTCAAAAATACTGATGGGTGCGTGTTGGATCTTTCAAGATTAGTGCCTTTTTGGAGGATTTGACACAAATACTGTTAGGTTTTCAAGAGGTGTGAATGAAAAATGAATAGGTGTTTTTAAGAAAAGACACCAAGAGAAAGGATGCAATTTGAATAGACACCTTTTCAATTTGGATGGTTATGACCTTTCCAATGGGTTGTGACTTTTCGAAAGAGTTGCACCTTTATGAAGAGGTGCACCTTTTTGAACCATTGATTCTCTTCATGAAGCAATACCTTGATGACTATAAATACCAGATTTTTTCCTCAGGTACATACATGAAATTTTGAAGTAAAAACACTCCTCTTTCTTGAAAAACTCTAGTGTGATTTGCTACCGTTGAGTGCGTTCGTAGTTTGACAAAGTTTGAGGTACCGCTATTCTGTCGAAGTGATTCATTTTATCCTGGGAGGATATATTTCATAACCTCGGGTACTTGAGGGTAATAATTTCCTTAAGGACACACCGTGAATTCGGTGAACTTGAATCTTCCAATCTTCATCTCTTTCTAAACATTTGGTTTCGCTATTTTCCAGAAAATAGTTTGAACTTCATTTTTGGTTGCTCATAAGTTGGGTTGAACTTATTGTTAAAAGTTCAAAGTTGTGAATACAGAGTTACAAATTTATTT
Source organism: Capsicum rhomboideum (assembly GCA_031232105.1). Lineage (NCBI taxonomy): Eukaryota > Viridiplantae > Streptophyta > Magnoliopsida > Solanales > Solanaceae > Capsicum > Capsicum rhomboideum. Next base: position 8,163,697 of record CP124712.1, on the reverse strand, counting down.
GATTGTTCATACTTTAGTTTGAACATGTGTTTGAAGTTCTTGTTGTAAAATACAGATTTTACTAAACCCAAAAAACAACAATCTTAAGGAAATTATAAAAATATTTATTTTTTGTGCTTGTTTGGTGAAAAAAAAAAATCACCATTTATAAATCAAGAACTTGTTTAATCTGTATTGTGTCTGATTTTGTGGAGACTAAAATCTTATGATTTTTTACTCCCTCGATTTAAAGAATATTAGAGAGATAAGGTTAGGATGTGTGGCCTTACTAGGAGAGATAAGGTTAGCGATGATAGTATTAGAGAGAAGGTTGGAGTGTCTACGGTGGAAGACAAGATGGGGGAAGTGCGGTTGAGATGGTTCGGGCATGTGATGAGAAGGTGCACAGATGCCCCAGTTCGGCGGTGTGAGAGGTTGGCTGTGGATGGCTTTAGGCGAGGTAGAGGTAGGCCGAAGAAATATTGGAGGGAGGTGATTAGACATGACATGGAGCAGTTATAGCTTACTGAGGATATGACCCTAGATAGGAAGGTGTGAAGGACGTAGATTAAGGTAGAGGGTTAGTAGGTAAGAGTGTGTCCTGGCTAGTAGGAAGGAGTGCTTTGTTTGTAATTGTGCCTATAGTCGTAGTGTTATACGTGTGTCTTGTAGTTTCTTGTTCGTGGTGTTTTGGTGATGTTTGTGATTTTATGATAGATTGTGTATGACATTAATCTATGGGTTTCTTGTTTCTTTTATTATCTATTGATGTGTTATCCTATTTTGTTTGCTATTTCTATCTTTTATATACTGCTATTTGACCTGAGCTAGGGGTCTATCGGAAATAGCCTCTCTACTTCCTCTAAGGTAACGGTATGAACTGCGTATACTTTATCCTCCTCAGACCCCACTTTGTGGGAATACACTGGGTATGTTGTTGTTGTTTTGGTTTAAAGTTTATAAAAACTTTACCTTGAAATCAGATTGAGAATTCGGTTTGAAGAATATAAAAACTTCACCGATTCATTGAACTCTCTGTATTGGTTTCTAGAGATTAAAACCTTTTGATTTTATACTCTGTTTGAATTTGATTCTGATTTGAAGAACATAAAAAACTTTGTTAGGTTTCAAAGGTTATTCGGTTGACGATTTGAAGACATAAAAACTTCATAGTTGACTAGAAACAAATGGTTTAAAGATTAAGTCTTCATTGTTAGTATTCTGAAATACTAAATTGATTGTCAAAGCTTGACAGAAAAATGACGAATGAAACTGAACAACAAATTAATTCGGTTGTGAATGGTGTTATTCCAATGGCATCGGCAGAAAAACCAAATTTTTTTTCTGGTATGAACTTCAAAGAGTGGTAGCAAATAATGTTTGTTTGGCTGACCAAACTCGAAATGCAAAAGTTTACCAGTAGAGATCCTTATGTTCCTGAAAAAAGAATGTTTGAAAACCAATTGTCTGATTTGGAAGATCTTGTGATTCGTCTCAAGATAGAAGAGGACATTAAGTTGCGTGAGAAATCAATAATGATGGGTGCAAATCTTGTTAAAGATGATGCTACACATAATAAGAAGAGGAAGAAGTCTTCTGGACAAGAGGAAGAGCAGAACAAGAAAAGGTTCAAAGGCAAGTGCTACAATTGTAGTGAAGTTGGCCACAAGGCTCTAAATTGTCAAGTTCTGAACAAGAAACGAAATCAGATAAATAGGTTGGAAGCAACTTGATGTAAAACAAGATACAAGATAAGGAGAATCAAGAGGTAATCAAGAAATCAAGAAATCAAGTGGAGATAGAGAAGAAAGAAAGAATAATCCCACAATTAAAGTAAATTAGAGACAACAAATATGAATTTGAAATACTCTAATTTGAACAAACAATTACATGATTAATTCAAGGGAGAAGAAAATTGAACTCATACGTGAATAATCTTACCAAAAGATATTCAAGAGAGATCTAATGTAGAGACAAAGGGATTCAACCCATAAACTCACAAGAGTCTTCAAACCTAAAAATGTTATCTCCCTAAAATAATGTTCATCATATTCTATTTATAGTGCTAGGGTTAGCTAAGATAGAAATGACATAAATTCCCTTAGATAAATATGCATCATTTATAACCAAAAAGTACCCTAAATATATTGTTAATATTTTCTTGTATTGATTCTTTGGTTTCCACACTCTCTTGAAACACTCCAAGCTTTCGATGTCGAGTTGAAATTCTTTCATGCAATTAGCACTTCTCGAACTTGCATCATTCTCCACTTGTTGAAAAGAATTCGATCTCGAATTCAAACCTTGCAAATCATAGAGGGGAGTTACTACCCAAGCCAAAAAATAATCTTCCAACTAAGTTATATACCACTCCCAAAAATACACACTTTTGTGATAGAGCCAAGAATAATGAAATCCCATAAAAATCAACTTTTCAAGCATTATATCAATAACTTGACTAAAAAGTATACCACAATCATAAAAAAGGTTAAAGAAACTAATAATTTTACACATTAGAACTTTCAAGTCAAAACTAGTTTCTTCAACAACTTGGACTAAATAGTTCCTTAATTCACAATTGAATTGTACTCTTCTAACCACATGATTAAGAGACGTAACAATATCATTCACAAACCTTAAATACAAGTATGCATTTTCGGGATCAAACACAAACATCAATCCCAAAACTTTCGTGTATTTCTCACTTAGTAACTCACAACATGAATCAAATAGAAACATTAAAGAATTCTCACTAAAGACAACAAAGTTGCTACTATAATGGTCAAAGACATAGAAATTTACCTTCATGGCTTTAGAAAGTCCAAGAATAAGCACTAGCCATTCAAACAAATCATTCTTGAATTTAGAAGCCAAAGATACCTCAAATCTTTTTATAGCCCAAGAAGATGCTCCCAAGTATCTTACCTCATTGTAGATCCTCTTTTGATGGTGTTTCACAAATAGATCAATAAGGTTAGTAAACTCATCAAAAGAAGGATTGTCACATTTATGCCCATAGATATTTGGCAATGCTTCAAATAGATCATATTTACATTTTCTTCTAGAAGCATTTAAAAATTCAACTCGAATTATATCTTCAAAGGAAAGATTAGAGTAAGTAAATAAATTAACACAAAAACTAGCATCTATCAATTTACTACTCCAATCACTTGTGCCTCCCCCATTCTTTAAAAGATATTCTTCAATTTTAGAGGACTTTTCAACACAAAAAGTACTTTCAACGAACAATTTGGGAGTTAGCTTGCTAACATCCAAACAATTAGCAACCTCAAGCAAGCCACAAAATCATTTTCACAAGTCATGCACTTTTTAAATTTTGAATCATCATTTTCATCAAGTGCATATGAGACAACAAGGAATGAATCATTCAATTGAATTTCATCAATAGTATTCACACTTTTAAACTCAATTTTTAAATTATGATCACTGTGAATCACACAATCAAGATTAGGACAACTCAAAGAATGACTCACATTATCAACACAAAACTTACTTTCCAAATTTTCTTGAATATTTTCACCGAATAAAGGATTGTCAAATATTTTGAAAATTTGACATTCTTTAGGCTCAAAAAGGATATTATCACACATTGAATGCTCCATTCCAAGAGTACTACTACAAAGCATATTCATGTCCTTACAAGATAAAGAATTGCTGCGATCAAACTCACTTGCAAAGAGACATTCATCATCAATCACATTTTTAGTGTTTCTAGTAGCTAAAGAAGAAATATATTCATCTTCATCAAAAAAATTCAAGGAAACACCATGATTTTTCATATTTGACATAACACTAGCTTGAAACATTTTAGGCTCACAATCAATAATAATTTTAGCTCCACAATCATATCCAACTAGTGTATGGCCATCATTCATTTGTCTATCGACACAAAGTAAAGAATCATCAACCTCACCAAAAGATGGTCTAACATTCACACTCAAGTCACTATCAAGTTCATTTGAAGTAACTAAAGAGTTAAGATTAGCCTTTTTACCTTGATGAACACTTAAAGAACTTTCTTTACCTTGATTTCCTAAAATTAAGCTCACTTGCTCACTTGAAGAAGTAGTTCCATATTGACTTGCTTCTTTCAATTCTTGAATTTCTTTCCATATTGAGTCATTATTTTTGTGCTCTTCTTCAAGAATACCTACAAAAGAAGTGAAAACACTAGAAGAAGAAGAATTCAAAAGGGCAGCGTTAAAATAAGAGGACTTCTTACTGACACTCTCTTGTTTTTCTCTAATCTTATTTTCTTTTCTCTCACTTTATTCACTTTTCTTCTTGTGACAATTCACTCTCATTTTTCAACTCTCTTTTATTTTGTGCTTGTAGCCACTCACTCACTTCATTCCACATGTCCTTTCTTTTTTGCTCTCTTGAATTGTCACTATTCATTCTTTTACTCCTCTCTTTCTTTGCTTTCTCATTCATTTCATTAGGAATGCAATAGGCTCCAAGGATCCCTTTTGAGTCATTGGGATGACTCTTCACATCAAGTTTCAACTTGGCATCATTAGAAGCTCCAAAGACTCTACTTGAATTATTGGAATGACTTTGTACATCAAATTTCAAGTTAGTAGTCTTTACTTTCACTTTCTTGACTTCCTCATTTGTTATTCAAGATACCTTAATGACCATAGGAGTTACGACATGCTTTAGTTCCATTGAATCTACAACAACAAAATTTTTCTAATTTCTATCAAACTAAAACTTTTTATGTTTGAACCAAGGAGCTCCTAAACATACCAAACAAGTAGATAAAGGGTAGACATCACACCAAATTCCTCCTTGATAGCTCCCATGATAAACAATGATCTTCACCTCTTTGTCAACTAACCTTCCACCATATTTATATGGTGAACTTTTTGTATGAAAAGGTATATTCAACTACTCAACCAAAGAAGGATCAATGAAGTTAGTATAACACAATTTATCTACATCTAAAGTGCAATTAAATGTGCAACCACTCTCATATCCCTCCATAATGACTTCAAATTAGTCAAACTTTCATTAGGATCATGCTCCCTTTTTCTTCTAGAAGCACAACTATAATCATGAAAAACTTCACAATAACTCCTACTAGAAGTAGAATTATAAGATGAAATTCTCCTTTTTCCATTGTTGTCCAAACATCCATTGTAACTTATTGAACCTATGTAAGACATAATTAAGACAAGAAAAATGGTTAGTAAAAATAATGGGCCTCACAAGTCACTCCCTTACGTGTATCACTCAAATGGTTGCACTCAATTTTCTTTCCACTCATGTATACACTCATAGGTCATAGGCTTTTAGGATCACACTCAAATGATCTCACCACTCAAGCCTTTTACCACTCAAGAGTATCCCTTAGTCTCTTCACGGTTCTACAATCTCAAATAAGCTTAAAGGAAGCCTTCATGTATTGGTTCGGAATGGAGTTTATGACACTAGCAAAGAAGGACAAAACACACTGACGGACTAGAAATGAAATAAACATACAACGAAACTAAAAAGAGAAAAGTATGAAAGAAATTAGCACGAAATAAAATACGAACACAAAAATAACTAGATAACACAAGTAGAACTAATACTCAATGTAATCTAGCTAAATAAATTGACACATAATATGATTTACTATAAATCAAACAACTCAAATCTAAGAGTTGGAGCAAAAAGATCACCCAAAACAAGCTCAAAACCCCACATTCATCAAATCTTTCAAGATCCGACTCAAATCAAGTTTACCCAATCAACATGGAATATTTTTAAGCAACACTCAATAGTTTTTGAAGCAAGGAATCAACTCAAGCTCCAATATTTTCAAGAAATTCGCACAAGCAAAATAACCCATTTTTGGAATCCAAAATCGACCCCAAATTCATCCGTAGTTCTCAAAATTGGAGCCTAATATAGTTTACCCATGATGGAAATAAGTTTGATCCAAAAGATGGTGTCAAAATTTGCACAAAAGAGCTCAATTTTTTGAATTATCAAAAGTACAGAAATTTTATGTGCGAAAATGGAGAAAAAATGGACAAAATCAACCCCAAATCTTCTTTAAATGCCCTCAAATTTGATATTCAATCACTTTAGACTATTTCTAACAAAACCCAACAATACCCATATGAAAATTTCATCAATTTTTGGATCCAATTTTTTTTTTTTTTTTTTTCAATGTTGTTTTGATTTTCAAAAGATGCAAGCCAATTGATGTAAAACAAGATACAAGATAACGAGAATCAAGAGATAATCAAGAAATCAAGAAATCAAGTGGATATAGAGAAGAAAGGAAAAATAATCCCACAATTGAAGTAAATTAGAGACAACAAATATGAATTTGAAATACTCTAATTTGAACAAAAAATTACAAGATTAATTCAAGGGAGAAGAGAATTGAATTCATCTATGAATAATCTTACCAAAAGATATTCAAGAGAGATCCAATGTAGAGACAAAGGGATTCAACCCATAAACTCACAAGAGTCTTCAAACCTAAAAATGTTGTCTCCCTAAAATAATGTTCATCATATTCTATTTATAGTGCTAGGGTTAGCTAAGATAGAAAATGACATAAATGCCCTTAGATACACATGCATCATATATGACCAAAAAGGACCCTAAAATATAATGTTAATAATTTCTTGTATTGATTCTTTGGTTTCCACACTCTCTTGAAACACTCCAAACTTTCGATGTCAAGTTGAAATCCTTTCATGCAATTAGCACTTCTCAAACTTGCATCACAACTAGAAAGATTGAAAATCTGTGTGCTGTGATCATTGCATGCAATCTAGTTGGAAATCCAAATGAATGGTGGCTTGATTCAGGAGCCACTACACATGTTTGTGCGGACAAAGAAGCTTTTGCTACTTATGATACTGCTAGTCCTAAAGAAGTGATCTTTTTGGTAAATTCTGCAACAACCAAGGTTGAAGGAAGTAGGAAGATATTCCTAAAATTAACTTCCGGTAAGGTGTTGACTCTCAACAATATTCTCCATGTTCCTACTATTAGGAATAACTTAGTGTCTACAACACTTCTTGTTAAAAATGGATTTAAGTGTGTGTTCGTTTTTGAGAAAGTTGTAATAAGCAAGAATAAAATGTATGTAGGAAAGGGCTACCTCAATAAGGGCCTTTTCAAATTTGATGTAATGGCTGTTGAAATGAATAAAGCTGAGGATTTTTTTTACTTGCTTGAGTCAAATGAATTATGGCATGAACGTTTGGGACATGTCAATTACAAAATCTTGCAAAACTGATTAGTTTGGAAGTTTTGCCTAACTTTGAGTGTAATAAATTAAAGTGTCAAACATGTGTTGAATCGAAGTATGCTAGGCATCCGTATAAATATGTTGAAAGGAATTCCAATCCCTTAGACTTAATTCACACAGACATTTGTGATATGAAGTCAACACCATCTCGTGGTGGGAAAAAATATTTTATAACTTTTATTGATGATTGCACTAGATATTGTTATGTTTATTTGCTGAATAGTAAGGATGAATCAATAGAAGCATTTAGGCAATATAAAACTGAAGTTTAAAATCAATTGGATAAAAAGATTAAAATGCTAAGAAGTGATAGGGGTGGACAGTATGAATCTACTTTTGCGGAGGTATGTTTGGAAAATGAAATTGTCCATCAAACTATTTCCCCGTACTCCCATCAATCAAATTGAACATTGAAAGAAATGTTGAATGCCTTACTTATAAGTTCAAGTTTACCGCAATACTTGTGGGGGAAAGCTATCCTTACAGCAAACCGAATACTCAATCGAGTGCCCCATAGTAAGACACAATCTATTCCATATGAAAAATGGAAAGGAAGGAAACCCAATTTGAAATATTTTAAAGTGTGGGGGTGTCTAGCAAAAGCCCAAGTTCCTATACCCAAAAGGGTGAAAATAAGACCAAAGAACGTGGACTGTATTTTCATTGGATATGCTACAAACAATAAAGCATGCCAATTTTTGGTTCATAAATCCAAACATATGAATGTACATGATAATACGGTAATCAAATCAGATAATGCTGAGTTTTTTGAACACATCTATCCGTATAAAACTAGACATGAGCTATCTGGTGAAGGGTCTAAATAACCTAGGGATGAACCAAAGGAGAATGTACTTAATGAAGATAATCCAAGGCGTAGTAAATGACAAAGGACGTCGACTTCCTTCAGATCAGATTTTGTAATATTTCTTCTTGAAAATGAGCCTCAAACATTCAAAGAAGCGATGTTGTCTACTGACTCATCCTTTTGGAAAGAGGCAATCAATAGTGATATTGATTCAATCTTGAGCAACCATACTTGGGAGTTGGTTGATCTTTCTCCAGGAAATAAACCTTTAGGTTCTAAATGGATCTTCAAAAGGAAAATGAAAGCTGAAGGTACTATTGACAAATACAAGACAAGACTTGTTGTGAAAGGTTTTAGACAAAAAGAAGGCCTTGATTATTTCGACACATACTCGCCAGTGACAAGGATAACGTCTATTCGGATGTTGGTTGCATTAGCTGCAGTATATGGTCTTGAAATCCATCAAATGGATGTGAAAATAACTTTCTTAAATGAAAAATTGGAGGAAGAAATTTACATTCCCGAGGGTTTTGTGGTTCCTGGTAAAAAAAAGTTATGCGTGCAAACTTGTTAAGTCACCTTATGGACTAAAACAAGCACCCAAATAGTGGCATGCAAAGTTTGACCAAACCACGTTGGCAAACAGATTCAATATAAATGAATTTGATAAATGTGTTTATATTAAAGACACTCCAAATCACAAAGTCATTGTTTGTTTGTATGTGGATGACATGTTGATCATAAATAGGGATATTTCTAACGTAAATGTTATGAAATGAATGCTTAAGAGAAGATTTGATATGAAAGACCTTGGAGTTGCTGATTTGATCTTGGGGATAAGAATTCATAGAATTCCACAAGGTTTAGCGTTGTCACAGTCTCATTACATTAAAAAGGTACTTGACAAGTTCAGGTGTTTGGATTTCAATATTGCTAAGACATCATTGGATGTGAGCTTTGCACTTCAAAAGAATGAAGGTGAAAGTGACTCACAATTGCAGTATGCAAGAGTGTTGGGAAGTTTGATGTATAGCATGAATTGTACGCGACCAGATATAGCATGTGCTATTAGTAAATTGAGTCGGTATACGAGTAATCCCAATCAAACTTATTGGATGACAATGAAAAGAGTTTTGGGGTATTTAAAACATACTCAAGACTATGCTTTGCATTATAACAAATATCCTGCGGTACTTGAAGGATATCGTGATGCAAATTAGATCACCGGATCAAATGAAGTAAAATCCACGAGTGGATATGTATTTACTTTAGGTGGAGAAGCAGTCTCTTGGAAATTGTCCAAATAGACATGTATTGTCCACTCTACAATGGAATCTGAATTTATCGCGTTAGAAAAAGTCGGTGAAGAAGCTGAATAACTCTGAAATTTCTTGGAAGATATTCCTTATTGGCCCAAACCTTTGGCACCAGTATGAATTCATTGTGATAGTCAAGCCATGATAGGTAGGGCAGGGAGCATGATGTATAATGGGAAATCTCATCATATGAGACGGAGAAATAACACCATTAGAGAACTACTCTCCAGTGGAATTATCACAATTGACTATGTGAGGTCAAAGGATAATGTGTCGGATCCACTTACAAAAGGCCTAGGCCTATCTAAAGAGGGAGTTGAGAGATCGTCGAAGGGAATAGGTTTACGGCCTAGGACAAGTCATCACGGCAGTAACTCTACCTAGCAGACTGGAGATCCCAAGAGCTAGGTTCAAAGAGATCAAACAAAGTTGTGACTGACGGTTCAACATTGTCAATTAACCAACCCATTCTCATTAGGAAAAAAATGTTCAAGAAAAAAGGATAAGGCTTATGGTTTGAAGTTTTTTAATGGTTTATAAGTTTGGCAAGTTTGACCAAATAGTTTGATCTATAGGATTAAATGTTTAGGAATCACCTATGTGAGGGTGAAGTGGAAGCCGCTTCAAGGAGAATGATAGTAAAAGCCTATTTTCTAAGCTCTCATGGAACCAGGAAGTGTTCATCACTAAAATGAAAAAAACAGTGAGAACCATAAATGATAAAAAGCTGATTGTGTGACTTATGTTGTCTAGGTGTACATTAAAGTTCGACGGTTCAAAGATATCGCATCTACTAATTGATCTAGTGCATCCGATGCAAGTTCACTACAGAAAGTTCAAAGGAAAACCTACTTATCCAGATGACGTTAGTCTTGCTTGTAGATCACACAATTGTCCGTATATTTCTTGATAAAATAGCCATTCCCCATTCATGTGGGGGATTGTTAGGTTTTTAAGAGGTGTGAATGAAAAATGAATAGGTATTTTTCTGAAAAAACTCCAAGAGAAAGGATGCAATTTGAATAGACACCTTTTCAATTTGGATGGTTATGACCTTTCTAATGGGTTGTGACTTTTTGAAGGAGTTGCACCTTTTCCAAAGAGCTGCACCTTTATGAAGAGGTTCACATTTCTGAATCATTGCTTCTCTTCATGAAGCAACACCTTGATGGCTATAAATACCTGATTTTTTTCCTCAGGTACATATATGAAATTTTGAAGTAAAAACACTCCTCTTTGTTGAAAAAATCTAGTTTGATTTGCTACCGTTGAGTTCTTTCGTAGTTTGACAGAGTTTGAGGTACCGCTATTCTGTCGAAGTGATTCATTTTATCTTGGGAGGATATATTCCATAACCTTGGGTACTTGAGGGAAATAATTTCCTTAAGCATACACCGTGAATTTGGTGGACTTGAATCTTCCGATCTTCATCTCTTTCTAAACATTTGATTTTGCTATTTTCCAGAGAATAGTTTGAACTTCATTTTTCGTTGTTCATAAGTTTGGTTGAACTTATTGTTAAAAGTTCAAAATTGTGGATACAGAGTTACAAATTCATTTGATAGTTCATACTTTAGTTTGAACATGTGTTTGAAGTTCTTGTTTTAAAATACAGATTTTACTAAATCTGGAAGACAACATATAGGACATTAATTTTGGAAAGTCCAAGCAACATAGCTTAAGGACACTACTTTTGTTTTGGCTTAGGAGCTTTCTCTTGGTGTTCTAAAAGTAGAATATTTATGGCTGCAACAGTAGCAGTTGATCATTATTGTGGTTGAGGAAAATTCTGATTAATTTGCATATGAAACAAGTTTAATTGACAACCGAGTTGTAATAGAAATTTCACACAGTCCTGTATTTCATTGACAGGAGTGACTTAAAGGTGAGGCTAGTAAAACATTTGTTTTTGGTACCCAAATTTTTGAGGTCCCGAAAAAATTTAGTAGTGAATTTTATGATATTAATGTCACTTAAAACAATATTGTAGATTGTAAAAGATAAAAGGTACAAAATTTAAATTTTTTTAAAAAAGAAAGAAAAACTATATACTTCTTATCAAAAATATGTTTTAGAACTTTGAATTAAATAACTCAATTCTTCATATTAATAAATGGAATTTTTACGAATACCATCCAAGGTAATGCATTGCAAAAAATGACTAATATCTTATTAACTAAAACTAATCCTTACTTTTATAAATAATAATATTACAATGTGAAGTTAAATGCTTAATGCTTTTTAAGAATATGACATAGAAAATAAGTAGTATTTAAGAACAAAAAAAACTTAAAATTATTATCATTTTTGTGAGTATGTGTATATATTTAAGGTCTTTTATTAAAATTTAGTTTTAGACCACTAATTTTATTGAGACAGCTTTGTTCATGTAAGACTATAAACTTCAACATTAAACTTTTCTTCTTAGCGAAGGTTAAGGCTAGCTGGGCAATGGGACGGGAAGGAACGGCGTCATCGGGATTGACATGGACGAGTCGGAAAAACTCACCGGTCCGGGATGAACTGTGCTGGGATATCCGGGATGGATCACCGGTCCCATTCTGCCTCGTTATATACCAGGACAGTACCAGAATAGACCAGGACGGGACAAACGAGACGGTGAATATATATTTTTTTAAAAATATATATTAGTTTTTTAGAGTTAAAGAATACAAATATTGTATTTTGAATTACGAATCAAGTATTTTTTTTTATAAGTTTTTCAATTTATATAAGTTTATAAATTTTGAAATTTATATAAGTTTATAAGTTTTGAAATTTATAAATTTGTAACTTAATTTTGTTTTAAGTATTTTTTTTTCAAAGTTTTTCAATTTATAAACTTATAAGTTTATAAGTTTTGAAATTTTTTAAGCTTATAAGTTTTGAAATTTTTTATGTTTATAAGTTTTGAAATTTATAAGTTTGTAAGTTAAGTTTGTTAAAGTTTTTTTTTTCTACATTTTTCAATTTATAAACTAATAAGTTTGTAAGTTTTTAAATTTTTTAAGTTTATAAGTTTTTAAATTTATGTGTTTTGAAATATAAAGTTTTATAAGTTTATAAATTGTAATGTAAAAACTCAAAAAAAAAAACACACAAAAAAGACTCGTATTAAATAAATGTATAAAACAAGGATAAAAATCTTTAAATTTATTCAAATTTGTATTACAATTTACATAATAGTAGAGCGCCTAATTTATGCAACCACCTTCTAGGTAGGGTTTTGTTTCAACTAAATCTCGAATGTAATACTAATAGTTGTATAGTCCTATAAAGTTTCTTTCTAACTCTTCTAAAGATAGAGCGCTTACATTTTATGGTCTTGGTAAAGAATCTTGATGATCTTGGAGTTCCAAGCCATCATCACTATTATATCCAATTGCTGAGTCTAGGTAATCTTTTTGTTGGGAAGTTAACTTTGGTAGCCCTTTATTTCTTCGCCCAGCGTTGATTCAATCTCTAAACAACACCGATGTCTCCAAGCTGTCTTATGCTAATGATATGGTCTCCGATTTGAAATCTTGCCGCGCTGAAAGCTGCCTGTGAAGCTACTGATGATCCTTGAATAACTAGCACATCCCGAACCATCCTACTAAGTCTTGGAGATTGACCGCCACGGGACCTTCACCAAGTCAACAACTGTGGGATGCATACCTCATTCATAATATTTTTCTATTCCTGATTAAGATATTCATCAAAATCACATTTATTAGATAAATCAAGACCAAATTGAGCTTTTATCAAGTTATGGGTACCTATTCGGGGCCTAGAAGATTGAGGAGTTTCAACATTATTTATTTCTAAGGAGCAATACTTGTCATACATTGATTTAGCACATACTCTAATGCTATTTTGATATGTTTGCAAATATGATTTTTCATAAATGCATTTAACTAATGCTTTTGAACCTTGTTCTTAACATTCAGGGTTAAAAAGAACTGCTGTTAAATAAATTTCGGGGATAGGAAAAAAAATTATTTTTTTGAAATTTTCAACCATAACTATTATAGCCAATTCAAATTTTTCATTATATTTATATTGAACAAAGAGAGATGAAATAACACATATATGTATTCAAACTTCACAAATAGTAGAATAATACATTCCAGTTTTTTTTTGTAGCATCATAAAATGATTTTAAAAACTTTACATGTTCATCTACGTCTTGCCAATCAAAATCAGTAATTTTCACATCTGGGTCATAGGTATGAGAATTAAATTACATACTAATAGGCTTTCGATATTTATAAGCAATTTCAAGCATATCATATAATAAATTCCATCTAGTTTTAACTTGTCTTGGAACTTTTCTAAAAGGAAGGTAATACACATTGCAAAGTTCTTTAAATTGATTAATTCTACTACTTTTATTCATATGAAAAATTCAAAAACAAGTATTTTCAACTTTATCACAACTACTATATATCAATAATTTTACACCATCACTCGCAACCAAATTTAATATATGTGCAGCACATCTAACATGAAAAACATCCTTACTAATTGGACAAATTCTAGTTTCTAGCAAATTAACAATAATTAAATTAACAAAAACATTATCCAAAAGTAACACTAATTTCTTTATCACAAAGACCATAAAATTTTAAAATTTCAACTACAGTTTGAGCGATATAAGCACCAATTTTCCTCTATTCACAAATTTTATTACCGATAATTTTTTTTTTGTAAATTCCAACTATAATCAACCCAATGTGCATTAATAGGTAAATAATCAAAACCATTAGGACTACGATCTATGTCAGTAGTAATAACAACTCTACCATCCATTATTTCAAAATAGGCACAAATATATTGATAATGTTTTTCTTGAAAGTCAAAAACAACTCTTTTAACCATACTTCTTGAAAAATCTTCAAAATTGGGATTATATGTATCCCGTATATATGCAATAAAACTAGAATTTTCTGCAAAACTAAAAGGCAAACCACAAACAACAATCATTTTAGCAATATTTTCACGATCTCTTTCTTTGCTATAGGTGCATTGTGAAACAAAGCCATCTGGATTTGAAGGGTTTAGTTCACTTTGAACCATGTTGGACCCTCCACCCGATGGTCCATGGCCACTACTAGAATAGCCAGTAGGAGCAACACTATTCAAATACGAAAACCACTCAACTTTATGATTTTTTTCTCAAATGTCTACCTAACTCCCCTCCCCCTAGTTGAACCTCTGCTCCCGCCAGAAACATACTTTCATGATTGCTTACAAAGATTACACATAGAAACAATTTTTTCAGTATTTAAGGGGCAAACAAGTGATTTTAAAGGGCGTTGTACCTTGATCTTACCCTTTTTTGGAGCAATAGGGGTAACACGAGCTCCATCCTGAGTTGAAACTTCGGTACCGAAACTGGTTGGTGTATCATCTAATTCTACTTCTACGTCTACTTTTACTTCTTCATCTAAATCATCTTCAAAATTATTATACAGTCTCTCATAAGGATCATGTGGAATAAGAGTATCAGAATTAATTTCTATGAGACTGGAAGGGGCAAAATCAATTTCATTCGCATGCGTAAAATCATTCGTATTTATTCGAACTCTAGAAATTTGAGAAGAACTAGAAGAAGAACATTTTTTTTAATCAATATTCAACAAACTCTCAACTTTTTTGGCCAAACTCTTTTTATTTTCGAAACTTTTTTTTAGAAGAATCTATGGTATAATGAAATAAAAAATAAAATTAACAAATTAAAATAAATAAATGTCAAATAATAAATATGAAAAATAAATAAATTAAGAGATTAGAGAGTGGAACGAATTTACAAAACGTCTGCGTAAAAGAAGACGAGTATAACCAAAAATTAAAAAGTGATGTCTAAACCTAAAACTTGAAGATTGCTCCTAAAAATTCACCAAATTATAGTTGAATTAAAAATAATAAAGATAATTAGAGAGATTGAGAGTTGAGAATTGAGAAAGAATAGGAGAGTTTTTGAATTTTGAAAAAATGTGAAGGAGGAGGAGGGGGGGGGGGGCTGCTAGCCTTTATTGGGGCCCACTAGCCATTGGCGAATGGTCCCTGATGACTAGTAGCCGTTGTTTTTTTTTATAAATTTTTTCGTTACTGGATCGGACCTGGATAAACAAAACAAAAATTCGATCCCATCCAGTCCCGTGACCCGGTGAACCCTATCCCGTCCCATCCTGGGTCTCTGTCATGACCCAATTTCTCAGGTCATGTTGGAACCTACCATAATCCACCAGTAGATAAGCCAAACCTTAGTCCGGAATAGCTAGTAGTGGACTAATAAGAAAAATGGATGTTAAGACTAATAAGATGAAAGGAAAACAAGAAGAAAGAAAACAATCTCCCCAAAACCTGGTGATGTTAGTACAAGAGCCACTATCAATCAATAGTACAAAGTAAGATACAGAGTAAATATATACAAAGCCTTCTCTGAAATACAAAAGTAGAGATCAGTCTAACAATAAGAGGGAGAGCAGGAACAACTCTGAACGTCAAGAGCTCACCTCGAATCTCCGATCCATGGCAGCTCCGCACGATGCACATGTCAGCGGTGAGAACTCGTGCTATAATCTACAGGGTGCAGAAGTGTAGTTTGAGTACCAACATGAGGTACTCAGTAGGCATCAGCCGACTGAGCTCCAAAGGCAATGTAAGTAATAATAGCATGTAAAGCAAGAATATACATCAGAGACAACTATCTAAGAAATGAGATGTATAATACTTAAGGGAAAAGTAAGGAAAACTGTCATACCCTACAAGTAATCTGAGATGGAGCTATGCCAGTAAGTAGCTTGTCACGTAAGATAATATAGTGAAGAAAGAGATATACCATATATAATCGAAGTATGAAGGAAGAGATATACGAGAGATACATAAAAGTAATATGAAGAAAAAGTATATGTATATAATAATATACAAAGGAAAAATTGGTCATACATCATAAAACTGGCTAAACCTGAAAGTGCAAACCAAAGGGAACTAACTTAACATCTCGTTGAAACACATTGACATGATTAATTCAAATCCATGTCACATTTGACTCATTAAGAGAGGAAGTGCTTGTAGTAATAGCACAAACACTATATTTTAATTACAAGGGGCTGAAAATAGCTTTTAATTTGTGAACTTTATCCAAAGCTCTTTCTAATTGAATTTTCTACATATTTAGAGCTCGAACTCAAAATCTAACACACCTCTTGAAGTTAAAGAGGGAATTTTGACTAATCTATTATTATAGAATTTGATAAATTCGCATAAAATCAGTGGAATAGAAAGAAAGTCCATTCCACTAAATGAGATATTAGGAATGACACATCTATTTGATGGTTCCTCTATTATTTGTATTCATCTTGACTATATAGAAGGTACATATATACAGAATATTAATCTGATCGGATAATTTGGCCCTCCAAAAATATGCTTTAACCCAAATTTAGTTGGACTTGACTTTATAATTTATCAGTAGTATTTAGTATGCTTCACTTATCATATGAAAGTACTAGCCACGACCCAATTGTCGCCACTATAGACTTTTAGTGGTGACTTTCGTGGCTTTTGTGGCAACATTGGTCTTCACTATGGGCTAGGCTAGTTGGGCCAGCCCAACAAAATTCGTGAGTTGATAGGGTTGGTTAAGATTTTTGGAGCCTATTAAGCAGGAAATTACGCGTAGTGTCCATCAACGTGGTCGGTCTTGAATTTTTATCCCCCCAAATGTCTGGTCTTGAATTTTTTTCCCCGCTAAATAAGTTCTAACGTTTGCCCATAAGGCAGAACTTCTGGTCAATTGTGTAGGTTCATTGTTTTGAAATGTCATGAACATATGTCTTATAGGCATGAGTTAAAACGTCTGCCTTATGGACAACATATCTGAGTTCTAACTTTCGCCCATAAAGCATAACTTCTGGTCAATTGTGCATGTTCATTGTCTTGAAATGCCATGAACGTCTGCCTTATGGGTAAGAGTTAAACTGACTTATGGGCAAGATTTACTAAGCGGGGCCAAATATCAAGACCACTTCTTATTAAGGTCATTTTTGTAAGACTTTTTCATGGGGGACAAAATATCAAGACCAACTCATTTTAGGGTCATTTTTGAACTTAACCCCCATTTAAGAACGATGCTTTTTAGCCCGGTCCATATAATGCCGCTGTCTCGTGGGGCTTGAGCGAGAGGTCCCCTCCCTCCATTCTGCAATCCTCGAGGATCCTTATCCAAAAAAAAATTCGAACATATGAAATGTTGTAAATCAGAATAAAATGTGAAGACGATAATGAACAAAAATATGAGCATTTGGGCTTCTAGGAATGAGTTGAGTCAGATATTGAGTCTATTTTGGGTTGGATTTCAAATTGGTTCAGAATTATAATTAATATTTTAAATTAAACTTGCCACTTCATTGAATCGAATTTGGTAAAAGTAAAATGACTTTTAGAAAGGAAAAGAAAATGATAAATGACTCTCTGATTGACAATTATCTCAAGTTGAGTGGTCATCTAAGCAATCAATTTTAGAAACTGTAAAACTAATTCAAATAGTTTTAACTGCAAATCTTATCTAGACAAAATTTAAATAAATCAGTTTTATTTGTACAAAAATAAAAAAGTAATTCGGAAAATTAGAAGCAATAAAGGGAAAGAGCTTTAATGTACTGTTCCTGGTGATGAATTCATTTTTATCTGCCACAAAATAAAGGTGTTGGGTTCTAACAACAAAAGGAACGTTTTAACAACCACTCCCTAATCCTATTATAGCTCATCAACCTTTCATGAATATCACCCATGTCAAACATGTGATATGGCTAACAATTCTTTTTTTCTTTTATATATATAGGATTTTATAAAACTATTAAAAGAATTAGCAGCAAAAGCACATTGTACTCAAATTGTCAAAGTAGAATCAGAGAAAGAATATATGATTGCAATACATATGTTGTGTATACACCCGTCGAGCATATTTCGATTGGTGGGCCTGCCGCGTCTACCAATTGGTACTAACGTCACGGGTAGTAGCATATTCTGGTTAAAATGCTACCCGTGAGATATATGTGGGGATCAAAAAGAAATTCGTCAGTATAATCATGAGGAATCATCAACGTATTCTGAAGTATCTTGGAGCACTAGTACGTATTGCAACATCAAGGGGAAACATGGTGATCTAGGTGAGTGCATCTATGAAGTAGAATACGCAGATACCAGTTCAACTAGGGGAACTACTCTTCATTTCATAGACTATGAGGTGGAGAGTATTCCTGACATCACTTTTGGGTGTGGAAAAACCAATGTTGCAAAATTAGGGGAATTCGGGTCCTAGAATAGTGGTGTACTTTGTTTAGGGGTGGTATGGAGTCAGTATGACAAAGATAGGAGGGGGATTCTCTTTTTGCATAGGTCGTGTGGACGATGCCAATTATATATTATCCTTATAGTAACCTGGTTATTGGTGAGAAGTCAGGTTAGAGGGGGATCCAACACCCCTAGAGATATTTGTGGATCATTATTATGTCAAGATAGTTGGAATTAGCATCAGAGGACAACATATAGTGGATAGAAAGGTGTTTTCTGCTCGACCCAGGGACAGAGGGAGAGTTATATTAGACATGGAGCCTGCAACTACGTTTTTGAATAAACAAGCTTTTAAGCTATTGTATGCGGAAATAGAAAGGTATATGAAAATAGGGAACGTTCAACCCACTCTAAGTATCAATAGAGAGGGAAAAATGTGTTGCTTTTACGGGCATCACTTGACGAGTGTTGCAGTTTTCCACACCCAAAAGTTATATCAGGAACACTCTCCACATGAGGTGAGGCTGTGAAATGAAGATTTTTTTTACTAAGAGTTCCCTTAGATGAACTCCCATCAGCGTATCCTACTTCGTAGACACACTCACCTCGTTCACCACGTTTTCCCTCAATGTTCCAGCACGTACTGGTAATTAATAGGGTGAACATGGAAAGAAACAGTATAATTATTGCTGCAACAACTTTTTCAGCCATTCTTTGTCTATTAATTTTGTGGTGATCTGCTATGTAGGGAAATTTCTCTATGGATTTGTGATTTGATTTTAAATAGTCTGATATGGAATGCATGCATATATATACATTGACAAGGCTGGTCAACTAAAATCACAATTGAATAGTCCTTTCATAATAGACTGATATGAAATGCATGCATATATATACAGTATAATGCATGCATAAGGTTCGATCAGAACATGAAATAGAGACAACTAAACTAACTTTGAACCGAGTTTCAACCAGAAATCAAACAAGAAAAAGAAAAGCATGCTAAGCACTGTCACAGATCCAACAAACTATATTTTCAGAGCAAAGCAAAAATACATTCGCGATAATTGTAAGAGTGATGTAAGTTTAGTCAGTATAAGAAGAGCGAAATCAATGAAAGATTAGACGGGATTACGGTGCCTAAATGCAAAAAATTCGAACATCTAAACTTGTTCCAAGAGAATGGAATGGTAAAAGAAGATGTTACGCATTGAATAAAGAATTATATGGTTGACATGGAGAAGTGCCACATTATTTGATTTCCCAAATGGGAATATAAGAAGTTCTCTTTATTTGCATGGATACTTGCACCTACTTTATCTCCAATTATTTCTTTTAGGGGGGTGTATGCCACGACCAAATTAACCGGATCGTGAGGGCAGCTACTCTAATCCACCTAGATAGGAGAACCTTACCACCCACTTCAAAATACATGCGGAAGTTCTAAGAAATTCCTTTAAGGATTTTAATATCTGATAAATGATACAATCTTTTACGAAAGTCTAATGAATAAAAACACTTTTCCCGAGGACCTTGTCTAGACAATGTACAAGAGCTTCTAATAAGTAAACAATAACACAAAGGACTCAACACTCACCATAGGAATGAGAAGAGTAGAAGCTGTTAGAGATACTATACACGTCACCTGAGAAACATTAACCGATCCTGCAACCAAACTATACCCTAGAAAAGGGTATAGCAAGAGTAGTATTAGTATAAACAACATGTATCGGTAGGTATCATCTGCCGACCAAGGTTAGATCACATAAACACAATACATAAATCACAGAAAGAAAGCATGACAACTTACAGTGGTGGAGCCACCTTATGGCTAGGGGGTTACCCCCTTCGGCGAAAAATTATACTATTTATACATTGTTAAAATTATATTTTATGTATATATAGTTGATGTTGAACCCCCTTCTGCTAGTTCGTGTGCTTACTTATTTCGATTTTGAACCCCCTTATTAAAAATTCTAGCTCCGCCACTGACAACTTAATTCACTTCACTTTCACCCACTTATACTATATTTATCCCTCGTTTTACCTAAGAGTATTTTCATTCTTATTCTCGTTGACCATTCATCACCCATCAAGTGTCATACATCATAACTCTCACTTGTTTAACCCCAATAGTTATTACTCCCTCTGTTTCAAAAAGAATGACCTACTTTTCTTTTTAGTCCGTTTAAAAAAGAATGACCCTTTCCTTTTTTGACAACACTTTAATTCCAACTTTCCACATGACATGTTTAAGACCACAAGATTCAAGGGCATTTTGGTACATTTGCCATAACTTTAATTTAGGACCACAAGATTCAAAAGTCTTCTTTATTTTCTTAAATTCCGTGTCCAGTCAAACTATGTCATTCTTTTTGAAATGGAGGGAGTATAAGCCAATCTATTTCATTTACACCTCAATTAACCTCAATAATAAATGAAACGGGTAATCATAACCTTGTAACAACTACAACCATGAACACCTATCATGCAACATTACTTCAAGTTCATAAAATTTAACCTTGTTTAACAACATCATGGAGTTTAGTCAATATGAGTCAACATGGATAACAAGCCAAATCAAAATATGTAACACCCCGTACCTTCCCAACCCTACTTGATGATAGTGAATAATGTTTACTTAAGTGTCGAGAGTCATAAGTATGTATTTGGAAATGGTAAAGATGAGAAAAAAATTAAAATTTGGCCGTGTACATGTGACGAGCCTTTCATAGGAAGTGTTTTGTGACTTCTTGAAGCGTTTATGTCATACCCCGTACACGATTTAACCTCATTTGGTGACTTGGAGTCATGTTTAATTGATGATTAAGGTCACTAAGTAAGTATTTTATAGAATTTTGATAAGGTATTGGACGATACGCAAGTGTTGGAAAAATTGCCGAAAAATTCAGCAAGACATGGAAACTTGCGCCACTGCCCTGTTTCAGGGGGTGTGGCGCAAGCCCCTGAGATCAGAGAGGGTGCATTTCTTGCGCCACTGGCTTGTTTTGCAGCAGTGGCGCAAGGAACAAACATTTGGCCTTCCCGAGTTCGTTTCGCGAAGCAATTCTACGACGATTCTTAGATGGTTTCTTTTGGTTCTTTGGAGTTCTTTGAGCATTGTTAAGGCTTCAAACACTTCAATATACTCCTACATAATTCTACATGACCAAATCATGAAATGTGAATAGTGATCCACAATGTTCCATGAAGCCATGGACGACTAGAATTTCTATTTTTGCGATCGAGACGACGAATGAGAATTTCGTAAGAGAATATTGTCGTGACATAAGGAATTATTGAAACATGATACATATGGTGAATTATACATTGATGTTAGTGGGTCAAGATGATATGGGTTATTGGGCCTAATTAGAGACCAAAAAATGAACAAAACATGAAAGGCCCAATGGGTCAAAATGACCCATTCTTGCTTTGACTTGTCAATGATGGAAATGAATAGCTAAGGATGACTTTAAGGGGTTATAAAAGGTGGCAAAAAATCAGATTTAATTCATTAGCCACACACATCACTTTCTCTCATTTTCTAGAATTTTCAAGAGAGCTCTTTTAGCTCTTCAAACCCTAAGGCACTTGTGGAGCAAGATCATCATCTTCCAAGATTGGGTAAGTGATTATTCTTGTACTTTAACATATTATGAGCATGAGAAATTATGTAGGTCTTGTTGGTTATGCTTGGAAGTGTTGGACATGGCATTTTTGGTTTTGTTAAAAAGATATGTTATCCATGGGATTGTAACTTGAATTATGACTTGTTGTTTTGATGAAAGAGCATGGTATGGACAAATATGAACATGTATGGTGTTATTTTTGGTATTACACTTGTTATTTCCATAAAAGTGTAAATTATGGGATTTTGGCTGATTTGTTGTTGTGAGATGTATTGAAGTAATTTGATGGCATAATTGTGATGTTGTGGTGATGGAGAAGTGTAAAGTATGAACTTGGTGTGACATGATCTTGGCTATCATGTATTGGTCAATGTATGGAATATTGTGGGATTATTGGGAGAATAAATTCATAAATGATATTTTGGTCAATGTTGGGCATGTTGTGGTATTATTGATATGACCATGCCGAAAATGGTATTATCAAGGGGAAATGGCATGTTAAAGCCAAACATGTGACTTGTTGTTATTGTATGCATTTGTAAGGTAGTTGGTGGTTAATGTTGGTTCTATTATGTAATGTAGAGTGAAACGTAAAGAAGGAGCGGAATTGTTGCTCTCACATATTTGATTGTGTACTTACATTGGGAAGACAAGGTATGTAAGGTTACTCTTTCCGTATCTGTCTGCAACATATGATGTTCACATTTTCATAGTACTCATTCGATTTCGAAATACCCTAAGGTATTCCGTATCCGAGAATCGGCTAGAGTTACTCATATGTTCCTTATTCATTGATCAATTGTTATTCATATGACTCATGTTCATTGATTGACTCATGCCCATTGGTTGACTCATGGTCATTGGCTAACATGTCAAATGTTCCAAATGTTCTAAGGTATTGCATCTCAAGTTGGTAAATAGTTGATATCCACATGTATTGTATTTAGTGATCAATATACGAAGATTCCAAAGGTGTACTATTCCAAGGGGGTTCTATAGGATTTCGACGAAGGTTGATATATTGTTATTCATATGTGTTTTACTCCTAGACGAATCATGACCCACTCATGTAGGAGTTCAAGTTCTAATAGAGTTATACACATGTTCCATATTCATTAGTAATATTCCAAAACGTCTAATAAGGTTATGTTCCAATGTTCCAATAGTGACTATACTTATGTCTCTTGTTCATGGTTTATTGTCCAATGATTCCCATGGTGTTATGGTTCTAACAATGTTATGTTGCCAAATTATTCTCATGTCTCTCACTCTTTGGTTAATGATCCAAAGCTTCAAGGAAAATTGCCATAACGTTGAAGTTTCTAAAAGAACTACCTCAAAGAAAGTTAGATGTAAGAGAATCTAGTTATGCTTAAAAAGCATTTTCCAACTATGTCATGTTCCAAATTCCTATAGTATGAGGATTATCTTAGTACCAATCTCATAAGAGTAATAAGAGAGGTAATGTGCAAGTGAATAGAATTATTCCTCATAAGTGAAGATGTCAATCCCATGAAGTAAGATAGTGAGGTGAGATGTGTATATAAGTAGGAGATTTAGTGTCATGATCTTTAAGGTGTTACTCTCCTAACTATGGAAAGGATACAAGATTTGTAGAGAGGTAATGTATGTATGGTTACTATATGTTTCATTGAGAATGGATTACAATCAAAAAGGTATAAGTTCAAGATGGAATAATCCCAATAGTATATTATATTTATATATGATAGCCCACTAAAGGTGGATGTCCGGTATTATATTTATATATGATAGCCCACTAAAGGTGGATGTCCGGTATTATATTTACATATGATAGCCCACCAAAGGTGGATGTCCGGTATTATATTTATATATGCTAGCCCACTAAAGGTGGATGTCCGGTATTATATTTATATATGCTAGCCCACTAAAGGTGGATGTCCGGTATTATAATTATATATGATAGCCCACTAAAGGTGGATGTCCGGTATTATATTTATATATGATAGCCCACCAAAAGGTGGATGTCCGGTATTATGTTCATATATTATAGCCCACCAAAGGTGGAGGCCCGGTACTAACTAGTTGAGTGCACAATAATAAAAATAGTTGTAAAAGAGATGAGACTATATTCCTTGCATAAATATAAAGGTTATGATAATGATGAAGGTGGTGCAATTGAATGACCGAGTAATGAAATAATAGAAGAAATGAACATGGTTCCACACTCAGGTTGAAGGTCTATTCACATTGATTATTTCTCGTACGTTAAATTTCTTGGAAGTACTAAGTTGTTCTATTGTTCTAGTTTCATATGGCCTTGCATACGCAGTACATTCTTCGTACTGACCCCCTCGGGGGACTTACCTTACATGTTGCAGGTGCAGGGCACTAGTAGACCTCCGCAGTAGGTTGACAGTATTTGCAGATAGTGGGTGAGCCCCAGTTGATTCGGGACTTTCCGAGTCATAGTTGTACAGTTGTTTTGATGTTGATAATGTTGTATAAAGGCGGGAACTTGTCCCGACTTTTAGTTGGTCTTGTATAAGCATCTGTTAGAGGCTTTTGTAGACATATGTGGGAAGCTGAATGTAAGATGTATACGTTCATTGTGACGCAATGGCCCTAACGGCCAAGTTTCATATATTGCATATGTTGCCATGACTTCCGCCATTAATATTTAATTACATGAGATAGAATGATATTCATACACGAACATACATATGGGAATAGACATGAGCAAAGATTGGTTCTCTCGAGCCTCATCGGCTTCGGGTGCCAATCACGCCTCGTTGGGATTCGGGGCGTGACAAAATATGACCACCAACAAGACTCGAAGTCAACAATCATGACGCAACAATTATATCAATCATTCCCCAATTAAATAAGTAAATAGACAACACAAAGTTATGTCACAACTTGAAATTAGCCTGGACCACACAAGGATCCCAAATATATGTCAAATAACCGGATCACATAAGGATTCCAAATATATACCAAGTAACCAGACCACACAAGGATCCCAATTATATGCCA
Organism: Capsicum rhomboideum; assembly: GCA_031232105.1. Taxonomy (NCBI): domain Eukaryota; kingdom Viridiplantae; phylum Streptophyta; class Magnoliopsida; order Solanales; family Solanaceae; genus Capsicum; species Capsicum rhomboideum. The sequence goes on along the minus strand of CP124712.1, from coordinate 8,138,386 downwards.
AGTAATCAGACCGCACAAGGATCCCAATATATGCCAAGTAACCGAACCACACAAGGATCGTAAATATATGCCAAGTAACCGGACCACACAAGGATCCCAAATATATGCCAAGTAACTGAACCACACAAGGATCCCAAATATATGCCAAGTAACCGTACCACACAAGGATTTCAATTTATGCCAAGTAACCGAACCACACAAGGATCCCAAAACAACAGCCATAATATAACCCGGTCCACTCATACAACCAATATAAACATCAATAATAACAGTAATCATAAATTCGATCCACTCATGGAACCAATAGAAACAAAATAATAACAGTAATTATAAATCCAGTCCACTCATAGAACCGTCACAATCATCAATACCTTGTATATATATGCTAAGGATCATATGGTCGTCCACTAGCCATGACCTGCAGGGGACGAGCTCTTATCCATGTATTGTACCGACGTGGTACCCGAGCGAACAAATGAATCAACCAGTCCTGTAAAGATGCCCAAATATCGGTACATTCCTCAACAATAAATATAACTCCCTTGAAGATGTCCATATATCGGTACATCCCCCAATGATAACAGATATCACAACAAACACGACCACAATGAGAATAAGCAATCATACTTGTACAATCAACAAGACTTAATATAACCTCATTATATGTGATTAACACTTAGGATATCATTTAGCATTTACCTTCCTTAAGCATGCATTGCAATAATAGAAAATGCCCAAGCACTTGGTAAACTCAAGTCAATTATTTAATGTAAACAACAATCATTTTTTAACACAACAAATCACAAGAAGATATGATTCATTGATTTCATCAATTACAGCATGTCAGAAGATCAATCCACGGCTTATTCAAGTAAGCATTCGCAAGCCATAGTCATCGATTTCAAGTATTCATTTTAGGAGCGCACATTCAACCAAATGGAGTTTAAACTCTAGTTCAATATAGATAAATTTATTCAATAATGCAATCTTCCTTTAATTATACTGGGATCGGGGATTCTGCTATTATCTAACAACCTTTACATTCAAGTCATTATTAGGTTCAAGACCCTACTCCATTAGCTAATCATTCATCGATTTAACTTACAATCTAGCTTTAGTCATACACCTTTATACCTTTTACTTTCTAACCCTTGGTCTAACCTGACTTTAGGTTCTTAAATTATGTGACCGCCTCCTTATACCATAATTAGTTCTCATCACAAACCTTAAGTAAGATTATCCCATATTCCAAACACATATAATATCAAGTTCACCTTTTTTATAGTATTTAGGTTATAGGCTCACACAGTCTCATTATCATTTATATTCACATTACAATCCACCATGGAGTCATACAAACACAAAACACTCATCAAGGATTCATATATTAACATAACAATACATAATTACGTCCTTATTACATTAAATCCACGTTTTATCAATCCAAACTCCATGCTCGCAGGTCTAAGCATGATTTCTCCCGTCAAATCTATATTATGGAGATGATTACTAACTACATTCTACTACTCATAAACCATAACCTACCTGGGCACCAAGCTGCTGCAGCAAGTACGCTATACCACGGATGATCTTTGTCACGCCCCGAATCCCATCGAGACATGATTGGCACCCGTAGTCGATAAGGCCTGAGAGAACCAACCTTTGCCTATGTTCAATCATATGCATCTCATAATCATAACCACCATTTCATAATAATATGAAAGACGAATAAAGGAGAACATGGGACATATTTATACATACATATGAAACTTGGCCGTTGAGGCCATCTAGTCAAAACAACATGTGTCTTTTACACTATTACACCCACATCGGTCTACAAAAGCCTCTAACAAGAGCATTGACCAAAACAAACCAAAATTCGGGACACGTCCCCGCTTTATACAACATGTACATCATCAAAACATATATCTACTATGACTCGGAGAAACCCCGAATTAACTGGAGCTCACCAAGGAACTGCTAACACTGGCAATCTACTAGGGAGGCCTACTGGGACCTGCGCCTGCAGCAAGTAAGGTAAATTCTCCGAGAGGGGTCAGTACGAAATAAGTACTGAGTATGCAAGGCTCAGATGAAACTATACAACACATGAATATTTCAATGAATATGTCAATGAACTCAAAACATATGAATACTCAATGTGAATAAGTTATCATGTTGCATTTTGGAAACCATGTGGATTGCTTTCATTGCTTTCATTACTTTCTTTATCACAATACTCACTTGTTATCACATATGTCATAATGTACCCGGGCCCCGACTGATCAGTGGGTCTTTCATATCATATCATTGTGTTGGGATCGAGTCGAGCTAGGCTTATGCCCCTAGACTTGCCACCCATACATCAATGCATCGGGATCGAGTCGAGCTAGGCTTACGCCCCTAGACTTGCCACCCATAAATCCAAACCTCGGGATCGAGTCGAGCTAGGCTTACGCCCCTAGACTTGCCACCCGTACTTGATCATTGACCACATTTGCATTACTTTGTTCATTACTTTGAGATTGATACTTTGATAATCATACCATCACTTTGGAACTTTGGAACATAACATTGTTGGAAACTTTGAATCATTGACCAATAAGTGAAGGACATGTGAATAAATATCAATGAGAAATATAACATTACTAGCACTATGATACCATTAGAACCATTGGACAATAATCCATGAACAAGAGACACAAGTATAGTCACTATTGAACCATTGGAACATAACCTTATTTGAGCTTTTGGAACGTTAACGATGAAAATGAAACATGAGATTTATCAATGACCAGCGAGTAGGAAATATATGACAATGACCATAGATAAGTGCATATGGGATACCTTAGTACATTTCGGAATAGAACTAGAGAAATGTCAATGTGAACACTATTGGCCGTAGAAAGATACGGACAAAGTAACCTTACATACCTTGGATTCGCACTACGAATATACAACCTTAGATGCGTATACAATAATCCCGCTCCTTCTTTATGTGTCACTCTACAACATAAATACATAACGAAATTCACATTAACCACCAATTACTTTACAAATGCATACCATGTCAATGAGTTACATGTTTGCCTTTAAACATGTCATTTCCCCTTGACAAAACCATTGATCATACTATTATTCCAAAAATTTCATAATATTCCCAACATTGACCAATACATGAAAATCAATACATTTCACCACAATACTTCTCCTTTACACTTTCTTATCCATAACACATCCCAAATAATCCATCAAAGTACCTTAATACAACTCATAACACATATCGGCCAAAATCCCATAATTTCCACTTTTAGACAAGAACAAGTTTAATACCAAAAATAACACCATACATGTTCAAATTTTGTCCATACCATGCTTTTTCATCAAAGGCACAAGGCCTAATTCAAATTCAAATCACCAAGATGACACATCTTTCACCAAAGGCAAAAATACACTATTCATCATCTTGCCAACACAACTAGCATAATATACATAATCTCCCATGCATATAATATGTTAATCCATGAAAATAAACACTTACCAAAGCTTGGAATAGGATGATCTTGTCCAACTATGCCTTGGGGTTTATTTGCTTTAGGGTTTGGAAATGAAAGAAATGTTTGTGATATTATCCAAAAGTTATGAGAGTCCTTTGGGAATAAAATCTGATGTTGGGGACTTTATATAGACCCAAGGTCCTCCTTAGCCACATGTGGCATTAAGTGATATGTTCAATTGGTCAAATATTGGAAGAATGGATCACTTTTGCCTTTGGGCCCATGTATTTTATTCCATTTTGGGCCTCAAATTGGGCCCAATAACACATATCCATGTAACCCACCAAATTTCATGTATTATTCATCTTATATCTCATGTTTACATAATTCCATAATGTCACGACAATATTCTCTTAAAAGATTCTCATTCGTCCTTTCGATCGCAAAAATAGGCATTCTAGTCGCCCTTGGTTTCATTGGACATTTTGGATCACTATTCACATTTCATGATTTGATCATGTAGGAGTATGTAGGAGTATATTGATGTGTTTGAATCTTTAAGAATGCTCAAATAACTCCAAAGAACCAAAAGAAACCATCTAGAAATCGTCGTAGAATTGCGTTACGAAACGACTCCGGAAGGGCATATTTGTTGTGCCTTGCGCCACACCCCTGAAACAGGGTAGTGGCGCAATTTTGCAGCCTCCTCTGAACTTCTTGGCTGCAGGTGGCTTGCGCCACACCCCTGAAACAGGGTAGTGGCGCAAGTTTCAGCACTTTGCTGAAATTTTCGGCCACTTATCCAATGTTTACGTATCGTCCAATCCCTTATCAAAACACTACAAAATACTTACTTAGTGAACTTAACCATCAAGTAAACATGACTTAAAGTCACCAAATGAGGTTATAATGTGTACGGGTTCTTACCCAAATGCTCCACGAAATCACAACACACCTCCTATGAAGATCTAATCGCACATGTTAAGTCCGATATCAAATGTTTCACCAATGACACTATAAAACACATATGCATGGCATCTCAACACCTATGTGTAGATATGATCCCAAGGTATCAAGTGAGGTTATAAAAGTACGGGGTGTTACAATCTTCCTTCTCCTTCACATTTTAGAAGGCTAAAAATCTAATAAATAACAAATATAAGAGTAATTAATCAATTACTTTTTAAATAAATACGTTGGAAATTCAAACCCACTAATTCTACCCTTATTTATGGTGTATAAAAGTACTCAAGGGTCAATTAACCACCAACTAGATCTATAATACTCAACTCATCTCCATTAATGTAGTTTTAGAGCCAAAGGTCCTATTTTTATAGAATTCAAGATCCCCAACTATCAAAGTTCATGTTTTTGAACTACAATTTCATACTAGGAAGAGTTAATTTACAATCTAAAATCAATTCTAGGTAAAAATACACATACCCATAGATTTTCTCCATAATTTCATGAACCTAGGGTTTATAAACCACAAGAATTTCACCATAATTCTCCATCCTAATGATTCTAGAAGATGAATGGATTAATCGATGTTAAAAGGGAGTAAAAATATTACCTTAACGAATGATTTCCACCCCAACCATGAGCAAATCACCCATTTAGGACTTAGGAATGAAACTTTAGAGTTTATGGACTGAAACTAGTCAAAATAAGGTTGTAAATTGTTGTTGTCCCGCTATAGTGAAAACATTCCCGCTATAGCTACCTACTCTCACTACTGTGACCTCAGCTTTTCAACACGGACAGTCTTCAGTAAAACAATCATACCTTTTTACTCAGGAAGCGGGTTAATGAACGGTTGATTGCATTAGAAAAAAGACTCAAAGATGTTTAATTTGTTGAGTATTGGCCCTCATAAATCCTTATATTCTAGGAGGAGTGCTTGTTTGAAGTTGATCCTAGTTTAAACTTAGCCCGAAACTAAATCGGTAAGGACACTTTCAACTTAACTTTGTGCTAGGGGTATTGTATGACCTTCATTTATAACTAATGCACTCACATACCAAGGAATTGATCCTAACACCCATGACGAATGAGATTCATATATCTTTATCACAGATATTTTCAATAATGACAGAAAGGATCATTACAATAGATACTAATTTACCATCCGTTCGTTTCCTAACGGGCATTGGGTGAAGAAAAACACGAGGTTAGAATTTAGAAAGACACTACTTTCAGAGTTACTTGAATTGTACCTTATTACCCACTCACATGCCAAGAAATTGATCCTATCACCCATGACGAATGAGATTTGTATACCTTTACTGCAAATATTTTTAGTAACGACGGAACGAGTCATTACAATAGATATCAATTAACCATCCGTTCATCCCCAAACGGGCATTGGGTGAAGAGAAACACGAGGTTGGAATTTAGAAAGACACTACTTTCAGAGTTACTTGAATTGTATCTTACTTACCCACTCGCTATCATTTATCAACTAAACCATATTTATACTCGGCCTCCCTATCAAGGCTTTTCAAGAAAAGAGATACAGAGCCAAACCTTCACACACGAATTAGTTATTTCTCTCACAGTGGCCTAAGAATGAAACCTTGAGAGTTCATGATGAGACACATCTAAACTCATAGAAAACTAAACAATTTCTGCATCAAACCCGCGCATATCCCGCTATAGCGGCCTCGCTCGCTATGGTGGGATTGACCGAGTTTGACTTCCGCTATAGCAAAAATTATTCCGCTATAGCAGTGCCATCATAGAGGTATGTCACCCGATATAGTGGGTCTGTTGAGGCAGAAACTCGGGATTGCTCCCAATTTTTCCTTTTTTCATAATACACCCTCAAACCATGACATTTCGAACTAACCTCTTTACGTCAAGTTTGATATCGGAAGTTCTACTTACCCGAATACACTTTCAAAAAGTCCTACGGATTCCTTATCATCTTAGCTAACATAAAAATATGTTAAAATTTATTACCTTTACCCATTACATTTCTGTATTGACCTAGACCATACCTCGCTCGAATTTCGTTTAAGACTGGCCTAGCCTAATAATTCTAACACCAAATTTGGGAAATATTTTAGCCCAACCAACCACTATGGTTTCATTAATACATAAATTCGTAACCACAACTTACATTAGTATATTCGACCCTCAACAATCATTTGTTTATAAATAACTAGCTTTTTAGATGTCACCCGAGGACAAGTTATTCTTATTTAGCCTCACAACTAGCTTACAACTAGTCAAATTACCTACGCCAACATACATCACAACTCAATAAGCAATACTAATCAAGTATTATCATGCGACAATTAGAGGGATATGACTATGCATAAACATATCTGATAACAAGTCAATAACACCTTTACTTTACTTTATTTCCATTAATATCAACAATCAATCAAGTATAATTCAATACATAAATCCACCAAGGCAACATCCTGACCAACAACAACAACTAATAACCAGGCAAGTATAAGTTATGACAGGCAATTCACCAAGTCAAGAACACAACTAACAACAATAAGTTTCATCTTGCCTCAATTGTTCTTTAAATATGCATCAATAGAAATTATACCTTCTAATTATGCCAATAGTCTGGATCACTCATGGATCTAATTAACAACAACAACAATCACATAACTTTAAATCACTATTATGAATCACAATAAGAATTTTTCTGGCAACAAATCCTGCTATTATGCAACAATAGCCCTTTTTTCATGGTGTCCTTATTCACATACCGACTGTATTAAAATAAAAGTTTCCACAATCATGAACCATTTTCCCCTTATCATTTTACCAATGATAAGATCATGCTTAGCATTTAGCATATATTTTTCACTCAAACCACGTATCAACCAATTCCTTAGCCATCAATTAAACCTTCAAGTTATCACAAAATTCAAAACCAACAACTAATTCTCCTTAGACAGTTGATTCAAACAACACTTTTATTAACCATATCAGTTACTACCATCAAGCCAAGCAACAATCACAATCACACCTTTTATTAGACCAACAAAGTTAGAACCAAGCAATTTTATCATAATTCATATGACAATAATAAGTTCCAGCTCTTATAGACAGATACCAATTGAAAACAACTGAGTTTCAATTACGAACTTCCCAAGATACCAATTGGAATCAAGTAGATTCTAAATATGATTGTAGAGATACTAATTTGAAATGAATAGATACCAATTAGGCTCAACCTAGATAGACAAAAATTGAGGTAGCACGATAGAAAAGAAGAAATGGAAACAATTCCTAAAATACCTCATATCTTTCTTAGGATTTGATGTGGACGTCTACTCACCAATCTGTAGGACTATACTCAATATTTGCTCTTATACTTGTGAGATAGATAACCTGGGCTCTGATACCAATTGTCACGACCCAACTAACCGGATCGTGATGACACCTACTTTAATCCACCTAGATAGGAGAACCCTTACCACCCACTTCAAAATACATGCGGAAGTTATAAGAAATTTCCTTAAGGTTTTCAATATCTGATAAATGATACAATCTTTTACAAAAGTACAATGAATAAAAATACCTTTCCCAAGGACCTAGTCTAGATAATGTACAAGAGCTTCTAATCAGTAAATGATAACACAAAGAACACAACTCCTACCATAGGAATGAGAAGAGTAGAAGCTGTTGGAGATACTATCCACGACACCACAGAAACATCAATTAATCCTGCAACCAACTATACCCCAGAAAAGGGTATAACTATACCCCAGAAAAGGGTATAGCAAGCATAGTATCAGTACAAACATCATGTATCGGTAGGTATCATCGGCTGACCAGGGTTAGATCACATTAACATAATATAGAAATTACAGAAAGAAAGCATGACAACTTATATAACAATTTAATTCACTTCACTTTAACCTATTTATGCTATCTTTATCCCTCATTTTATGTAAGAGTATTTCCATTTTTATTCTCGTTGATCATTCATCACATTCACATCAAGTGTCATACATCATAACTGTCACGCCCCGAATCCCATCGAGACATGATTGGCACCCGTAGCCGATAAGGCCCGAGAGAACCAACCTTTGCCTATGCTCAATCATATTCATAACCACCATTGCATAATATTATGAAATACGAATAAAGGAGAACAAGGGACATTTTTAGGCATACGTATGAAACTTGGCCGTTGAGGCCATCCAGTCAAAACAACATGTGTCTTTTACACTATTACACCCACATCGGTCTACAAAAGCCTCTAACAAGAGCATTGACCAAAATGAACCATAAGTCGGGACAAGTCCCCGCTTTACACATTACGTACAATACCAAAACATATACACACTCTGACTCGGAGAAGCCCCGAATGAGCTGGAGCTCACCAAAGAGCCGCTAACACTGGCAATCTACTAAGGAGGCCTACTGGGACCTGCGCCTGCAGCAAGTAAGGTAAATTCCCCGAGAGGGGTCAGTACGAAATAAGTACTGAGTATGCAAGGCTCAGATGAAACTATACAACACATGAATATTTCAATGAATATGTCAATGAACTCAAAACATATGAATACTCAATGTGAATAAGTCACCATGTTATTCTTTGGAAACCATGTGGATTGCTTTCATTCTTTTCATTACTTTCTTTATCTCAATGCTCACATGTCATTACACATCACAATGTACCCGGGCCCCGACTGATCAGTGGGTCTTTCATATCATCATATAGGGATCGAGTCGAGCTAGGCTTATGCCCCTAGACTTGCCACCCTTGGGATCGAGTCGAGCTAGGCTTACGCCCCTAGACTTGCCACCCGTACTTGATCATTGACCACATTCGCATTACTTTGTTCATTACTTTGAGATTGATACTTTGATAATCATCACATCACTTTGGAACTTTGGAACACAACATTGTTGGAAGCTTTGAATCATTGACCAATAAAGGACATGTGAATAAATATCAATGAAAAGATAACATAACTAGCACCATGCTACCATTGGAACCATTGTACAAGAATCCATGAACAAGAGACACAAGTATAGGCACTATTGGAATATTGGAATATAGCCTTCTTTGAACTTTCGGAACATTAACCATGAATATGAGACATGAGATTCACAAATGATCCATGAGTAGAAAATATATGACAATGACTAGTGATAAACGGATATCGGATACCTTAGCACATTTCGGGATAGGACTAGTAACATATCAATGTGAACACTATTTGCCGTAGGAAGATACGGACAAAGTAACCTTACATACCTTGGATTCGCAATACGAATCTATAACCTTAGATGCGTAGACAATAATCCCGCTCCTTCTTTATGTGTCACTCTACAACATAAATACATAACGAAATTCACATTAACCACCAAGTACTTTACAAATGCATACAATGTCAATGAGTTACATGTTTGCCTTTAAACATGTCAATTCCCCTTGACAAAACCATTGAGCATACTATTATTTCAAAAATTCCATAATATTCCCAACATTGACCAATACATGAAAATCAATACATTTCACCACAATACTTCTCCTTTACACTTTCTTATCCATAACACATCCCAAATAATCCATCAAAGCACCTTAATTCAACTCATAACACATATCGGCCAAAATCCCAAAATTTTCACTTTTAGACAAGAACAAGTTTTATACCAAAACTAACACCATACATGTTCATATTTTGTCCATACCATGCTTTTTCATCAAAGGCACAAGGCCTAATTCACACTTGAATTCCATATACCACAAATCTCATACAAAATCACCAAGTACCATGACTACCTTTTTCAAGCACAACCAACATGATATACATATTCTTTGATGCATATAAGATATGAATCCATGAAAATAAATACTTACCAAGGCTTGGAATATGTTGATCTTGTCCAAGGAGTCCCAAGGAATTGTTTTGCTTTAGGGTTTGGAAATGAGAAATGTTGAGAAAAATGTTTTAAAGGCATGAGAGGTTTGTCCATTAAAAATCTGATTTGCCCCTTTTTATAAGCCTCTCATGTTGTCCTTAGCCAATTCTTGGCATTTAATAATGTGTCTAGAAGGTCAAATGGAAGAATGGGTCTTTTGACCCATTTGGGCCATGGATTTCTTCCACTTTGGGGCCTTAATTTGGCCCAAGAAGACATATCCACTTAGCCCAACAAGTTTCATGCATTATTCACCATATCTCTCATGGTTATATAATTCCATAATGTCACGACAATAGTCTCTTAAAAGATTCTCATTCGTCGCCTCGATTGCAAAAATTGGAATTCTAGTCACCCTTGGCTTCATTGAATATTTTGGATCACTATTCACCTTTCGTGATTTGATCATGTAGGAGTATGTAGGAGTGTATTGAAGTGTTTGACTCTTTAACAATGCTCAAGTAACTTCAAAGAATCAAAAGAAACCATCTAGAAATCGTCGTAGAATTGAGTTACGAAACGACTCTGGAAAGGCCTAGTTTTTTTGTTCCTTGCGCCACACCCCCTGAAACAGGGTAGTGGCGCAAGAATTGGGCCTGCTCTGAAGTTTATGCAGGCTGGTGGCTTGCGCCACACCCCTGAAACAGGGTAGTGGCGCAAGTTTCAGCATTTTGCTGAAATTTCCGGCCACTAATCCGACGTTTACGTATCGTCCAATCCTTTATCCAAACACTACAAAATACTTACTTAGTGATCTTAACCATCAAGTAAACATGACTTAAAGTCACTAAATGAGGTTAGAATATGTACGAGTTCTTACCCAAATGCTCCATGAAATCACAACACACCTCCTACGACGATCTAATCGCACATGTTACGTCCGATATCAAATGTTTCCCCAATGACACTATAAAACACATATGCATGGCATCTCAACACCTATGTAGATATGATCCCAAGGTATCAAGTGAGGTTATAAAGTACGGGGTGTTACAATAACTCTCACTTGTTTAACCCCATTAGTTATTATAAGTCAATCTATTTCATTTATACCTCAATAATAAATAAAACAAATAATCATAACATTGTAACAAGTACAACCATGAACACCTATCATGCAACCTTACTTCAAGTTCATAAACCTTTACCTTGGTTAACAACATCATGGAGTTTAGTCAATATGAGTCAATATGAATAACAAGCCAAATCAAACTATGACCACTAACAAGACTCGAAATCAACAGCCATGACGCAATAATTATATCAATCATGCCCCAATTACACAAGTAAATAGACAACACAGAGTTATGTCACAACTTGTAATTAGCCCGGACCACACACGGATCCCAAATATATGCCAAGTAACCGGCACATAAGGAATCCAAATATATGCCAAGTAACCGGACCACACAAGGATCCCAATTATATGCCAAGTAACCAGACCACACAAGGATCCCAATATATGTCAAGTAACCAGACCACACAAGGATCCTAATATATGTCAAGTAATCGGACCACAGAAAGATCCCAAATATATGATAAATAATCGGACCATATAAGGATCCCAAATATATGCAGAGTAACCGAACCACACAAGAATCCTAAAGATATGCCAAATAACCGGACCACACAAGGATCCCAATATAAACAACAACAATAATAGTAATCATAAATCCGATCCACTCAAGGAACCGTTACACTCATCAAGACCTTGTACACACATGCTAAGGATCTTATGATCGCTCACTAGCCGGTATGGTACCCAAGCCAACCAATCCTGTGAAGATGCCTAAATACCGGTACATCCCGCAATAATAAATATAACTCCCGTGAAGATATCCATATACCGGTACATCCCACAATAATAACAGATATCACAACAATCACGACCACAATGAGAATAAGCAATCATACTTGTACATTCATCAAGACTTAATATAACCTCATTATATGTGATTAACATTTAGAAAATTATTTAACATTTACCTTCCTTAAGCATGTATTGCAATAATAGACAATGCCCAAGCACTTCGTAAACTTGAGTTAATCATTTTATGTAAACAACAATCATTCTTTAACACACCAAATCACAAGTAGATATGATTCATTGGTTTCATCAATTATAGAATGTCAAAAGACCAATCTCTAGCTTATTCAAGTAAGCATTCGCAAGCCATAGTCATTGATTTCAAGTATTCATTTTAGGAGTGCACATCCATCCCAATGAAATCTAAACTCTAGTTCAACATTCATAAATTTATTCAATGTTACAATCCTCCTTTATTTATACCGAGATCAAGGATTGATCTACTATTATCTAACAACCCTTGCATTCAATTTATTACTACGTTCAAGATCCTACTCCATTAGCCAATCATTCAATCATTCAATTCTATTCGACTTACAATCTAGCTTTAGTCATACACCTTTATACCTTTTAATTTCTAACCCTTGGTCTAACCTGACTGTAGGCTCTTAAATTATGTGACCGCCTCCTCATACCATAATCATTTCTCATGTCTAACCTTAAGAAATATTATCCCATATTCCAAATACACATAATATCAAGTTCACCCCTTTTATGGTAATTAGGCTGAATCACTAGATTATACGCTCACACAGTTTCATTATCATCTATATTCACATTACAATCCACCATGGAGTCATACAAACACAAAATATCCATTAAGGATTCATACATTAACATAATAACACACAATCAGGTCTTTATTATATTAAATTCATATTTTATCCATCCAAACTCCATGCCTGCATGCCCAAGCATGATTTCTCCAGTCAAATCTACATTATGGATACGATTACTAACCATAGTCTACTACTCATAAACCATAACCTACCTGTGTGCCAAGATGCTGCAACAAGTAAGCTATACCACAGATGATTTTCCTTCTCTTTCATATTTTCGAAAGTTAAATCATCTAATAAACAACAAGTATAAGAGTAATTAATACTTGCGAATTAATTATCAATTACTCTTCAAATAAATATATTGCGAACTCAAACCCACTAATTCTACCCTCATTTATGGTGTATAAAAATACCCAAGGGTCAATTAACCACCAACTAGATCTATCATACTCAACATATCTCTATTAATGGAGTTTTAGAGCTAAAGGTCCCATCTTTATAGAATTCAAGATCCCCAACTATCAAAGTTCATATTTTTGAACCACAATTTCATACTAGGAAGAGTTAATTTATAATCTAAAATCAATTCTAGGTAAAAATACACATACCCATAGGTTTTCCCCATAATTTCATGAACCTAGGGTTCTAAACCACAATAATTTCACCATAATTTCCCATTCTAATGATTCTAGAAGATGAACGAATTAATACATATTAACATGGAGTAAAAATCTTACCTCAATGAAGGATCTCTACCCCAACCATGAGCAAATCACTCCTCTAGGGCTTAGGAAATTTTAGACTTTATGGACTGAAACCCATCAAAATAATGTTATAAACTACTGTTGTCCTGTTATAGTGGGAATTCCCACTATAGCATCCCCATTACAGGGACCTGCTCATGCTGCTGCGACCTTAGCTTTTTAGCACGGACAGTCTTCAGTAAAACGGTCATAATTTTTTACTCAGGAAGCGAATTAACAAACAGTCCATTGCGTTGAAAAGAAGACTCAGATATCTTTAATTTGGTGAGTATTGTGCCCTATAACTCCTTATTTTCTAGGAGAAGTGCTCTTTTGAAGTTGACCCTAGTTTAAACTTATCCCGAAACTAAATCGGTAAGGATACTTTCAATTTAACTTTGTGATAGGGGTATTGTATGGCCTTCATTCATAACTAATGCACTCATATATCAAGGAATTGATCCTAACACCCATGACGAATGAGATTCGTTTACCTTTACCGCAGATATTTTCAGTAACAATGGAACAGGTCATTACAATGTAGCATCCCAATACTCTACAATATACCCCCTCTCCCCTTTGTCATATATTAGTTGTCAAGTTTACTAAAATATTTGTCTCAAAGTACTTATTTTACAAAATCAAATAGAATTAACTGAGTTTTTTTCGTTTTGTCCTTAATTATTACTCCCTCCGCTCATTTTTGCTTGTCTACTATACTAAAAATAGATGTCCAACAATACTTGTCTAGTTTGGAAAATCTATCGATAATTTACCCTTTTCTGCCCATTTTATCATTGTTATTAAATACTACTCATTAGTCAATGCATTTGTCAAGGCATTACATTTATTATATTCAAAGGGTGGTATATTAAATTACACCTATTATTTATTGCTTTTTAACCTGTGTGCTCAGTTAATAGTGAACAAGTATTATTGAACGGAGGGAGTAATTGTTTTAAAAAGTAAACAAAATAAGTTACGTAGCATTTTATAAAATTGAAGAGTTCAAATAACTTTTATTGGTTGATTTTATGATTGTTCAAATACCAATAAACACTACTAAAAAATTGATAAATTGCGGAGGTTAAGAATGTAATTTTTGGAGGTTAAACACCTCTACTATTTGCTGACAGAAAACAGTGGAGGCTTATAACCTTTGCGAATTGCAGTTTCAATCTCCCACAAATTACCTTTTTTTAGTGAAAATTATCTTAGTCTTATTTGTGAAGAAAGATGAAGGTAAATTTGTAATTAAATAACATTTTCAATTTACTATTTCATAAACGAGGTACAAAAAAAAAAAGTGAACTAATAATATGAGACAAAGAGGGAGTATATCATAGTGATAATTGAATATCGCGAGGACCTACCTTGCTTATATATTGAATTTTCTTTTGGGTGCTCTTCCACTCTGTCAGTACCTGCTTTTGATCCATCGATTAATATATCAGTACCTGCTTTTGATCCATCAACTAATATAAAGATTCACGCTGCATAAGATTCATTATAAGGAAACGCCTCTTAGAGAACTCAAGTCGTGTGATTAAGTATGAAGAAATCTTATTCATTCCACCACCTTAAACTGGTAGAATATTATACGAATCAGTAGGTTATTGGAAAGTTTAATTTCTAAATAGATAATAATAGAAGTAATGTAACTTTTCTTTCTTTTTTTTTTTTAAAAAAGAAAGAAAGTACATGCCACTTAAGAAACCAGGGGAACTTATTATAACCACTTATATTGATAAATTGCATATTACCGTGTTACTTTTATAAACAAACTTCCAAATGCACATAATTTTATTCATATTCACAACATATTTTCGAGCATAAGATTTAAATACAGTCAGACTTCTCTATAACATCACCTCGTTATAACGGCATTTCACTATAGCGGCCAGATTTTTTTCGGAACTGATTTTTCATGTTATATTTTACTTCTCTATAACAACATTCTACATATAACAACAATGACATTTATTATAGCGGTACAATCTCTATAAAATTACCTCTCTATAACAACATACTCAAATATTATGTAATAATATTTTGAAAGAAATATATTATGTACAAAATAAAATACCTAAATATTTATGGTATTCATCATTAATGTCATGCACACAATAAGTACGAATATCTAATTTAAAGAAAAAATTATATTTAAATGGTGCACATTAGTTATTTCATAACTTCACGAGGAAACTGCTACTATGTTTTATCTTTTTTATATTCACACTCTTTCTAATTTTGTTGCTTTTGTTTATAACAGCTAAATGAGATCTGAACGTCAAATATCAGTATAAATATATAACAACACATCTCTATAGCAGCCATGAAATTTTCGGACAAATACTGCCACTATAGAGAGGTTTGATTGTATTGTACACCCTCATGTAACTTTCCCAACAGCCCTGTTCCCAACTTAGAGCCTAAGCAAATATATAATACTTAGCGGAAATTTACAGCGCTTTACATGTGTGCTTATAGCAGACTTAACCATTCCGAAGAGACAGTACCTAACAAACAACTATAAAATTTGTTTTAAAATTCGAACTATTGAAAATAATAATAAAAAGATAAAAGTCTTATTTCTCATCAATAATTTTTCTTCAGACTTTTCATAAAAATAAAAGGTGCACAAATATAGGTGGAACATTTCAGAAAGCCTGGTTAGAAAATACTTCATAGAAATGGTGCATCGGCTATCAATCCAAGCCATTATAAACCTCTTTGAAAACTCTTATACGACTAGTGATACGAGCCCGGCTAGCACCAACAATAATGACCTCTTGGAGCTCATAATGAGGATACGAGGAAGAGCTTGGATGGAACCTTGTTGAGCACCAAAGTACGGGCTTTCACATATGAATGATAGCTTGGAGCACAAAAGAAGCCCATTCTTAAGGATCACTTTTGGGCCCATGTATAATAATAGCCCAAGACTATAAATAGATAGTCTTCTCTTTCATTTCCTTGGTTTATGCTTGATGAAAAATACACTTGAGAGTGTTCAAAGCTTGTTGCAAGCTTTTGGTGAACTTTGCTTTGAAACGTTGGTTGCGAGTGGATTAATTTCCCTCGAGGTCTTCGTAGGAGTTAGGTGCTCGTTGTAGGATAATCGTTTGAGGGTCAATGGTTTAATATATCTTTGATTTGCTTACTATTTCCTTTTCTTGTGTCTATCTATTTATCGTTTTCCTTTGTTATTTCCATTTTCGTATTTTATCTTTCGTTTTGTACTTTGATTCGTATCAATTAGTTATATCAGACAATGGATGGAGTACTGGTCCAAGACATTTTAAACCACTTTGGAAACCCTTACACGACCAATAAGAAACAAATGTATTCTTTAATACATTTCTGTATGTGTAACATGGTTCTTGGATTTACACAAGCACTATAACTGTCAATTAGGCCGGTTCAGGCCAAATCTGACCCATTAAGGATCGGTCCTCCACATCACGGTTTCTATACCGGACTTGGCTTCCCTTAATAGGCTGGTTTTGGGAGAAAAAGTTGTCGTCCCTTACCTAATTATAAGTGCTTAGCCAGGCTTGAGTGAAAATTGTAGGATGATGGTGTAGCTAAGATGAGGAGTGAGATTCGGATACAAGAAAATGACCATAAAATTTCCCACGTATCTGCAAGTGTCAGCTGCCAAACTGTAATAATTGAGAGTATCTGTAACTCCCACACTACCAAATGGAAGTGCCATCATACTTTTCACACTTGTAACTTGATTCTGGTAAACAATCTTGAACTTTGCAAGATGACACAAATTTGAAGAAAAAACAGTAACTCAAAGGCTGAATGAGCTTTTAAATTTATTTATTGATAACTTTGTGAAGTCAGATACAAAGCTTACAACAAGATTTGTTATTTTTATAAATTTATGAAAAAAGAGAAATTTTAAATTTCAGAAGCCCTAATCTTTTTTTATCACCTCTCAATGTGGTTTTTTTCTAATCCAAGTTTTTGGGGATCTGTCCCACCTTTATTACTTCCGATCCCATGCTTATAAATTTCAATACAAAGTTTACATTAAATTTTATTTGTACCTTCTATTCGGTCATAATACTTTAGCAGCATAAGAAAAGGCTGAATCTGATATTGAACATCAGAACGAGACTGATAAAAAAGTTGTTAGTTGCCAACTTCACCACATATAGTTAAGTAGTTTTTTGACCAAAATTCAAGAGAGAAACAAATTTGAAGAGATTGTAAGTAGAAAAGGTGTGAAAAATAAAGGATTATTAGGGGTATTTATAGGTGAACTTTGGGCTAAAACTAATAAGTTATAAACTTGAGTTAAAAATATAATTTGGAGGGGTTCGAAAAAAAGATAATTATTTTTGGCAATGCTTTTTTCTTTATGCTTTCCTACAGGAAGGATCCATATAAATCAGTTATCCAATTATTCGTGACTTTATGGGCTATCTTTTAAGTGTGCAACTAAATTATTTAATGGTACATAATCAAATGATAGAAAATTCATTGTTTTTTTTTTTTTTAAATAATCATTTTTTGGGTTTCGGAATGGTCTACCGGTCCTAGTGATCCCTTGTTTGTTCCCTCCCCATAAACTGGTAAGTTCACTTTGGAAAAGTGGTTCACATTCACAAAAAAATCGTACGACCTAGTACTATGGTAAATTATTAATAAGTTTCTCATCTCATCTATTCAATGTGCAAGAGTTTGATTTCTGAAAAAAAAAAAAAAAAAGAAGAAGAAGAAGAAGAAGAAGAAGAAGAAGGAGAAGGAGAAGGAGAAGGTCATAATTTTTTTTTAAAGTCAAATGACAACACCAGTGGTCTTATTAAAACAAAAAGGGCCCAAGTTATGTACATATCAGATTAGACCAAAAGTGACCCAATCAACAAAAGACCAAAAGAGAAAAAACAAGAAACAAAAGCTAATAAAAATTAGGAAAGTTAAAAAATAATCAAAAGTAGAAACTAAAGCGACACAAACATAACTATCGTCTAGGGCTTCTTCATCTGCCGCCATGCATCATCTGGTGTAAGCTTTGAGGAAGAAAATCAATCTACATAGATTTGTTGAGCCATGAAATATCTTCCTTCTCTGTACATCAATCGTCCACAACCAGTGCAGATCGACAAAAAAAGTAAGCAGATGTTTGAGCTTAGAAAAAACCCCAACTTTTAAACTATTATCATAGTGTTCTTGTTGAGGTGAGCTGTACAACAATGGCGAGGTCCTCATCTAAAAGTAATCGAGGAGACCTCGTGCATCTATACTAAGGTAAGTAATTTTTCTAAGTTTGAGATCTATTCTCAATATCTAGTTTTCGATAGGTTGAACCTCGCAAGGTAATTAATACCACCATCTAAAAACAAGTCATTGGAAGCAAAGTCAAACTTAAAGGTGCTAAATATCACATCTGAAATTGATGCAGGTATTAACTTAAACACCATAGAAACAACATGTATCTTCAACCTTTGTAAGATTTGAGTACCGGTTTATACAATTTGAACAATCTAAAGCTCTCTCCAGGTGTGTGATACTTTAACCAACAAAATTACTCCAAACTTCATTAAATGCATAAGTAGAAAAGTGAATGCTAATTCCTATAAGATTCTCTTAAAATATTTAACCTGCTTCAATTTTGACACTCTAAAATCTTGAAAAGTCCTCTCAATATGTTGATCTGATTCTCATTTGAGGAGTACTATGTTTGTCTAGATTAATGTTCTTCTTTCTTTCACTGGGTGTGTCCTCAAAATGATCAAATTGAAAATTATTTGCAAAAATAAAAATTAGATTAGAAAAATAATCAACAAGAGTATTTCCTTTTCGAAGGAACTGTTGTACTTTTACTGGAAAGATGTTACTTAATCTGTTAATACAGTTGAACTCTAATGTCACACTTCATGGGATTTCCCAATTTTCCTCTAGAATTTAAACCATAGCCAACATAGAGCCAGTTTCTAATGATATAGGATAGCCGATTCTCCTTACAAAACATCAGATGTTCTCTAATTGTCACTGCCTCAAAAACTAAATTAGTGGAGTCAGGGATTCTGCACCTTTAGAAATTACCAGATTCCCTGACCGGACTCTTACACAAAAAGCTGCTGAACTAGCCCCAAAATTGTCCCTTGATGCCCCATTTATATAGCCAGCCTGCAGAGAGAGGGATCCATCTTACAACTCTAGTGTGAAAGATCGGTATGTGAATTACAAGAGAAGCTAACAATTTTGACCAATTATTTTGATCATGGCACCCGTTAAACCTTACTCTAAGGAGCTTAAGGATGGTATCATTGATTTCACAAATGACTTTCCCAATAGAATAAGAACCTCTATGAAGCACTTTATTTCTTCTTTTCCACAGGAACCATAAAATGATGTTAGGAGTAGCTTAGTATGTCACTGTCATTCTAACATTACCCCTCTCTGACCACCACTTCTTTATAGACTGCTTTAGTTGAACCAAATGACTTGTAATACCAGCTGCTCTAGTATAGTAACCCCCCTCCCCCAAAATCGTAGTTGCTACTTCTTCTTTAAAAAAGGGTGCTCAATAGTCTCAATCTCAGGGCTTAAGCAACAATTACAAGTCTGTGAGATATTAGGATTTCAGGAATGCATTAAAGTTGCCATAGGAAATTTTATTGTTCCATATTCTCCAAGTCAGAAAAGAGAATTTGAAAGGTAAACCTTTCATCCAGATGAGATTAACATCATCCCACCTATCTTCTCTATTTCTTACCATGTCCCAAGCTAGTACTTTTAACAATAAACTGACCTATTCTAGTCTTTGTCCATGTCCTTAGATTGATGAATATGTTGCATGTTCAATAACATTATCTGGGATGATTCCCTACATAGCATCAAAGTTCCACCCTTCTTCTATCATAAAGTTTCCTATCTCATTCAATGGATGGAAAGTCTGAACCTTTGTCTGGTGAAGGAATAAGGGACCAAGATTGGTCCAATTATTATACCAAATATTGGCTATACCACCCCTTAGTTCCCATAACATATGTTGCCCTATGTCTTTCCCGTTAGCTCCATATCAGATAACCCCCTCTCCATTGGACAAGTGTTGGAATTTGCTTCGTACAATATTTATTTCAAAAGAAATTGGATAATAGAATGGCTTGTGAAATATCAAACATTGATCTAAAGCCCAAACTCCTTTCCTTTTTAGGTAGGTAAACCTTTGCTCATGAAAACCAGTTTTTGCTTCTTCCTGATTTTTTCTTACACCAAAAAAACTTTGTAAAAATTCTATAAAGCTCTTAATAATACATTTAGGGGGAATGATAGCAGATATGAAATATATAGGAATACTTTGTTACACACTAGTCAGAAGAATGTCCTTACCTCCATACCACAACAACTTTCCTTTCCAGGCTTGAATATTCTTCTTTACTCTGTTGATCAAGTCTGAATAGTGTTTTTTCCTCTTTCTTTATGTGTTAGTGGACAACCTAGATACTTTATAGGAAAACAACCCCTTAAAAAATCAAAACACTATTCCACCTAGTGAGAAATCTCTAAAGAAGTATTTTGATGGAGATAGAACAAACTCTTATCTCTATTCACTTTTTGCCTGATTGATGCTTATACTCTTGTAAGATAGCCACAATTTTCTTCAAAGAACATATGTGAGAAGAAGAAAAAAATAATAGTATCATCTGCACATGCAAGGTGATTAAGATTAACACTCCACTTAGATAGTCCATAACTTACATACTGCACATCTTCAAATAAAGAATTAAGGGCTCTAGAGATAACTTCTGCAGATAGAATAAATAGAGCTGGATATCTTGTTTTACTTCTCTGGTGAAATGAAAGAAATCATAAGATTGTCTATTAATCTATACAAAATACCAGTTATTGGAAATCAACCTCCAAACTATATCTACAAAGCTGTTTGAGAAACTCATCTTTCTCAGAACTTTCATTAATAAAAACCAAGAAACTCTGTCATAAGTTTTTGTCATGTCAAGCTTAATGACTACATTGGCAGGCTTACCTCTCTTCCTAATGTCTGCGACCAACTTCTGAGTGAGTAGAACATTCTCAATGATACTTCTTCCTTTAACAAAACCTGATTGATTCGCAGAAATCAACTTGGGGAGGATGGAAAGTTAGAAAGAATGTGTTGAGGTTAATATTTTTTTTTTATATTGTTTTAGAGAAGCTACAATGTGACTAGTTTTCTTTGCTAAAATGGTCTCGTCTAGTGGAAGCAGTACCATCTTCTCCTCTTATCAACAATCACCAAGAGAAGTGACGGAATTTTTTAAACTCGATAAAAGCTAGCCAACTTTCTAATATAAGGAAGAGATTTGATAAGTCCAACCTTTTTGTTAGTTAACTAAATAGTCCTTGTGATTATATGGAAGTTGGCTAATCTTTGCTCATTTAAAAATATTAATAATCTTGGTTGTAATTCACAGTTTCGGTCTTGGAGATTGGCTTTTAGTAGATCTGAAAATTTCTATGTTGCTGAAATCTATGAAATCCAAAAGTGGCCAGAAAAGGAAGAAAGAAAGTTCATGCCACTAGGAATTAGACAAGATATTGGAGAATCTACTTTGATATTCCATTCATTATAATCTATATATATAATAAAAGAGAGTAGTTAGCCTAAAATTATGACAAGTGTAACACCCCGTAGATTTTCGAACCAAATTGATTCCCGTAAGATACATGGAATCAATTAAACGTGCATGAGCTTTTAGAGGATTTGTACAAGAAAAATGTTGGGCCACATTAATATATACAAATGGGCTCAATTTAAGCCCAAATGCATGGCCCAAAGGGAGAAAAAGATCCATTCTTCCATTTGACCCATTCAAAAATGATATTTAATGTTGAGGATTGGATAAGAAGAGACTTGAGGGCCTATATAAAGCATGAAAAATCAGATTTTTCATTCATTTGGACACCATGCCATTTCTAGAAATTTCTACAACATTTTTCTTTCAACTTAAACCCTAAGCCTTCATTCCCTAGGTCAAGACCATCATCTTAAAAACTTGGTAAGTATTTATTCTCATGGTTTAACATATTATAAGCATGTAATATGGTGTATATGATGTTGGTTAGTTGATAAAGTATTGAGAAATTCACTATGTGAAAAATAAGCTATTTTAGCTAAATCGGAGGATGGATTGTCTTGTAAACTTGACTATGCACTTGTGGTTTTGAAGAAAGTAAACTTGGTGGAGTAAATATTGACATGTGATATGTGATTATAGTCTTACCTTGTTTTATTCTTGTGCATAACGTTTGGAATTTCTATTGTGAAATTGGTTATAGTTTTGGTGGCGTATTGACCGTAAAGTGTCGTTTTGGTGATGTTATTGTGTGTTGTGAGACCATGGCTGAATGTTGGTGTTTAATATGATCAAAAATATTTCAAAATAAGTTTGGTTATGATCATGGACCATTCATTGCATGAAAAGACCCAAAAGAGACCCTTTTTGGCCGAAACGGGCACCCACCCTCGCAGACGAAGCACCTGCGGGCGCAGGTGCCAACGCAGGTGCCTCGGGCTACTGCCAAAGGTCACCTGCGGACGCAGGTCATCCACCTGCGGGCGCAGGTGGCTTAGCGGATCGGCCCAGAACTCCGAATTGCTTGTTTTTGCATCCCTTTGGCCCCCCGAAACTCCTATACCCTTCATGGATGTAATTATCAACTTGTGATGTCGTTTTAATGACTTTAAAGTGTCATATGAAGTCATGTTGGACTGTATTACATGTGGATGGTTGTTCATAATAAGCGTAAATGTGACGGAATGGAAATGAGAAGGCATAAAGGGTAGGTGTGATGCGAAATGCTATTGTTATACGAAATCTTGGTCAATGTGTGTAATGTTAAGTTGTTGTTGGTATGATAATGCAGTGAGTTGTATTTTAAGGAGTGAAATGGAGTTATATGGCAGTCATATAGTTCATTGTCGTTTTGTACGCTTGTACGGTAAATGATCGTTAACAAGAGTTTCATTGTGGACTTGTATTGTAGAGTGAAACATAAGGAAGAAGATGGACTGCTGTGTTCATATATAGACTTTTGTACTCGTACTTGGAAGTAAAGGTATGTAAGGTTATTATTCTATACCTTTCTGCAACATATGGTGTTCACATTTTCTAGTACTCATTCGATTCCGAAATACTCTAAGGTATTCCGTATCCGAGATTTGGCTAGAGTTACTCATATATTCCTTATTCATTGGTTAATGGTGAATCATATGACTCATGTTCATTGGTTGACTTATGTCCATTGATTGACTCATGTCCATTGGTTGACTCACGTTCATTGTCTAATATGTTAAGAGTTCCAAATGTTGTATGGTATTGCATCTCAGGTTGGTGGACAGTTGATATCCACATGTATCGTATTTAGTGATCATTATCCTAAGATTCCAAAAGTGTTACATTCCAAAGGGGTCCTATAGTACTTTAACTAAGGTAGACATATGTTGTCATGCACAAGTGTCCTATTCCTAGATGAATTACGATTCGCTTATCTCTTATTCATTGTATGAAGTTCCTAAGCTGTCATAATGTTGTAAATTCTAAGAGAAATATCTCAACGAGTGTAGTGAGGTAAAGAGGGCTTGTTTAGTTGGAATAGCATTGCCCCAATCATGTTATGTTCCAAAGTTCCAATAGTGTTTGTACACATGTCTTCTATTCATTGACTATTGGTCCAATGGTTCCAAAGATGGTGTGTTTCCAATAATGTTATGACAAGTTAGTGTATCTATCCTTTGCAAGTAGAGATGTTAATCTTACAAGGTTAAAGACGTAAAGTACTGTATGTCATGTTTCGGAGTCTAAGAATATTATGATTATCCTTGTATCAATCGTTCACATGTAGAAGTACCAATCTCATAAGAATAAGAAGGGAGGTGATGTGCTAGTGAATATAATTGTTCCACATAAGTGAAGATGTCAATCTCATAAAGTAAATGAGTGAAGTAATATATAAACAAGAGTGTGCTTCAAGTGATGTCATGATCTTTAATGTGTTACTCTCATAACTATGTAAAGGGTGTAAGATTTGTTGAGAAGTAATGTACGCATGGTTACTATATGTTACATTGAGTATGGATCACAATCTAAAGGGTGTAAGTTCAAGACGGAACATGTTATGGTGTTATTATGTTACATATATGACTATGGCCCACTGATCAGCTGGATGTCCGATTTATATTATAGCCCACTGATCAGCTGGATGTCCGGTCTGATACATCTATATTATAGCCCACTGATCAGCTGGATGTCCGGTATGATACATATATATTATAGCCCACTGATCAGCTGGATGTCCGATTTATATTATAGCCCAATGATCAGCTGGATGTCCGGTATGATACATATATATTATAGCCCACTAAAGGTGGAGGCCCGGTATTATATATTTATCTATTATAGCCCATCAAGGGGGGGAGGCCCGGTATTATATACTTATAAGGTGATGATCCATAAGGTATAATGAACCACTAACTAGTTGAGTGAACGGTAATGAAGATAGTTGTAAAGAGATGAGAATATATCCCTTATGTGATTATATATATATATAAACATGATGATTGTTATAAGAAGGAGGCTGGCAAGACTGATTGACCAAGTAATGAGTTAATAGACGTAATGAACATGGTTCCACACATTCAGGTTAGAGGTCTATTTACATTGATTATTTTTGTAGATTAATTTCTTGGCAGTACTTATGTATTATTATAGTTTCATATGACCTTACATACTCAGTACTTTCTTCGTACTGA
Organism: Capsicum rhomboideum; assembly: GCA_031232105.1. Lineage (NCBI taxonomy): Eukaryota > Viridiplantae > Streptophyta > Magnoliopsida > Solanales > Solanaceae > Capsicum > Capsicum rhomboideum. The sequence continues at coordinate 8,112,818 of CP124712.1, read as the reverse complement.
CCCCTCTTGGGGGACTTACCTTACATGCTGCAGGCCCAGGTGTTAGTAGATCTCCGCAGTAGGTGGCGAGATATCCGCAGATTGTTGGTGAGCTCTAGTTGCTTCGGGGCTTCCCAAGTCACATGTGTATAGTAGATTTTGGCATTTGTAAATATTGTATAGACATGGTCATGTATCTATTAGAGGCTTTGTAGACATATGTGGGGAGATGAAAGTACAAGGTGTATGTTCATTTTGACTTGATGGCCCTAACGGCCAAGTTGCATATATTGCATATGTTGCCTTGACTTCCGCCATTGATATTTAATTACATGGGATAAAATGATATTCATACGTGAACATATATATGAGAGTACATGAGCACAGATTAGTTCTCTCGGGCCTTATCGGCTTCGGGTGCCAATCACGCCTCGTTGGGACTCGGGGTGTGAAAACAAGTGGTATCTTGAGAACTACCTATTTGATATTTTTACAACAAAAAACTATCATTTTACAACAAAAACTATTTTATTGATCATTTAATTATTTAATATTATTTCATATCTAGGTAAAAAATAAATAATATTATTTTATAGATATATTATTACAACAAAATCTATTTTGTCGATTATTAATTATTTTATATTTATTTCATATCTATATATTTAATAAAGAAGAGTAGTTAGCTGAAAATTAAGCCAAGTGGCATCTTAAGAGCTAACCTCTTACAACAAAAATCTATTTTCTAGATTATTAATTATTTTATATTTATTCCATATTTATTTCATATTGTGGTAAAAAAAACAAATAAATTTGACTCCTATTGGATGAAAACTATTAAGATTGTTTAATTATTTCATATTATTTTATGTTAAGATTATTTAAATATTTAATATCACCAAAAAGTCATTCCAAAATCAAAAATATTTTGAAAAAGATGACATTCCTTAATATAAATAAATAATTAATTTAAATAATAGTATTGTAAGAAAGTAATTTTTTTATGATTTCATTACAATGGAGTAAAATCAAAGAAATATTACAAGAAAAATCAATTAATAAATAGTAACCAAGCAATTTATATAGAAAAAATTATAGTCATCCAAAAATAAAAAATAATGAAAAAAGATGTCATCCCTCAAAATATGTAAACAATATAACTAATGATATTATATATAAAAAATATTTATAATTTCATTACAATTGAGTAAATCAAGAAAGTGTTACAAAACATTTTTTATAAGTGAATAATCAATTAGTAATCAAGCAACTTATATAGAAAAATTTAATTGACATTTTTACAATGAAAAATATTTCAACTTTCATTGAAATTAAGATTGACATATTTTTGTAAAACAATAAATGAATATAAGAAAATCCGTAATTATGGAAAAAATTAATTTTTACCTTAGTTGAGTTTCTATCAAAATCATAGAGACTATTAAATAATCAATTAACTATAACCAAGTTATAAAATTAGGAGAGAGTTTTAGGAAATAAATCAATAATTAGGAAAAAACAATTGCTACCTTTTTCAAGTCCTTCTCAAAATTATAAAGATAGCTAATATAAATTTAATATAATCAAACTAAAATATGAAAAATTCATGAGAAGCAAATATGCAATTAGGGGTAAAATAATTGCTTCCGTTTTTGAGCTTTTCATAATTATAGGTGTAATTAAATATAATTAAATTTTAAAAATATGAGAGATTTATGGAAAGTAAATATGTAATTACAAAAAAAAATAATTACTTCCATATTTGAGTCCTTTATGTAATTGTAGATTAAGTATATATAATCAAATTACAAAATTAGGAAAGATTTATGGGAAGTAAATATGTAATAATATTACTAATTTTACTATAATCAAATTAATAAGATTAAATTGAGGTAAATATCAGTTAATATTTCCGTAATTGATATACATATTATGGTAAAAAAGCAACTAACATTGACTATTATTTAATCCGTAAATATATTTCAAAATTTACAATATTAATTAAGCCACTTGTGTCTATATATTATGAATTATGATCATAAAATTGATTCTATTTAACTAAAATCAATTAGCTGATTTTATGCAATCCATCGTGATCTTATTACAATTATGTTGTACATTATTTATTTAATGGGAATACAAATAATCAATTAACTGATTTTGTACAATCTATTATAATTTTATTAATTCAAATTAAATTTTTTTTCAAATGGTAAGTTTGGACTATAAAAAGAAAGGAGATTCTTTTATTGAAATTTCAAATGAATATGCATTAATCTATTTTAGTAGTCTTGAACAAGATCCTCACGTTTAAATAGAGTAATTATTGGACTTTAGCATATCTTATTTACTATAAAAAGATTTAGTGACAAAAAATATAATGCCACAACATTTTGGGGTTATTCAATTCGTTTATCATATTTCAAAATATTGTTTATATTTTTTTTAATTTTTGTTCAAAATTCTGGTTCTCTATTTTATTTTTTATTTAAATAGTTTTACTATGAAATTTAGTGATTGAAGTTTTGATTAAATTTATTTAATTTAAAGCTAAATATTCATAATTAATGAAATAAATAGTCTATTTTAAGTATTTATTTTTCATCAATTGCAACAATCGGATGAGAAAAATATTTGCACTTTATTTCATCATAATTTATAAATATTTTACTACTTTTATATATTCAAGGAACAAATAATAAATTAGAAAATTATAATTTCTATTGATTTTATTCCTTCCATATATGTATCAATAATTTATTTTTATTGATTTTTTTCCTCCATATATCTTTCAATAATTTATAAGACTGATAATTCCTTTATATCGCATTAATGAATTAACAAAATGTAGCAACAAAAATATTATATCAATTTAGTGATGTTTATATGGAAAAGTTAAGTTTTGAAAAAATAAATATCTTAAGTTTCATAATTTAAGTTAATTTATGTAGTAATTTGAAAAAAGTTAATTTATAGTTTACCTTCTGTGTTAATTATATGGAAAATTTGACCTCTTATACTATATATACCCATTCAATAACATAAAAATATTGTCACACTTTTTTTCTTCTTCCTGCTCCTTCATCCCTCCCTCCCCCCCTCTCTCTGTGTGTGTGTTATTTGTTTCAGCAGAAGAATAAACATATGAGGAGGTTGAACAATGTATTCACAATGTAACATAGGTTTAAAACAAGAAAATCATTTGTTGAAAATGATTTGAATTACCTGTAGTGTTTTACTTCAGGGGGATCTCAACCATATCGGGGGCCTAAGACGAAACTCTAATGAGGGGCCTTATCTTAAATTATATTTTTTCATATATGCTTATTTATTTTTCTAGCTTTTGAGATACAAAATTATTAATAATTTTTTTTATAGTCAATACTTTCTAATAATTCTTTTTCTATTGACAATATAGCTAATCCATCAATTTTTCTTGCGAAATTATTGATCTTATATGATCCCCAAAATGTTGCAGTTTCTACTTTTTTTCTCGACTAATTCTTCTATTTCCCATGCCCCAAACAATCACATCAGAGTAATAACAAACTTTTCCTTCTTTTTTTTTATGCTAAGGAAAATTCCATGTAAAACTCTATTTAGATTAAACAATTTTCTGAAAAATATGAGTTATTTTTTATGCTAATATAAGATTTTAATAAATCTTTTGATATATAGAATATATAAATATGGGGCATCCATAGTTATGGGGCCCTAGGCAATTGCCTAAGTGACCTAATGGACGAGACACCCCTGTTTTACTTTCACAGGAAAAATAAGATTGTTAGTTTTTTAATTTCTTTACACAAATACAAATTTATACTATGGATAATATAACTTTTAATTATATACTAATATTTTGGGGTCTTGCATAGTTATGAAAAAAAGGTGATTGATTTCTTGATTTTTTTAATCATTATTTAATATCAGATTTTGGTAGAGTAAAAGACCAACATGTTGAAGGAATGTTATCACTAATTCAAAATAAGATTTCAAGAAGAAGAAACATATGGAGAGGTTAACCACTGTATTCAAACAACATATGCTTGAAACAAGTAAATCATTTATCAAAAATGATTTTAATTATTCGCAGTGTTTTTCTTTCTTGAAAGAGACAAGTTTGTTAGTTTGGTGATTTCTTTATCCAAATACAAATTTTTGGTAACATAGTATCACTAAATAATAAATCTATTAATGAAATTAAGAAAAATCTATCAATTATTTTGACGCTAATGAAAAATAGAAATTGCAAGATCTTGCTTAAGATTATTATGATTTATTTATTTAAAATTTTATCTTTTTTCTATATTTGGTACTTTAAGATCCTATTTTGACTTAAATGTGAAAGTTATAAATGTTAGAAAGGTAATATCTTTTATTTATATTTAGTCTCTTTTCAATATTCGTATATAAGTAAACATCTTCAACAAATTCAAATTGATTTTTTCTTTCTTTCTTTTTTTCACTTTGAAAAATGATTTATTCTGAATTAGTTGTTATGAGCTATTCAAGAAACTATAAGTGATAGGAGACGATGACAATATATTTCATTAGTTTATGTTGGTTTATCCATTGGTAAATGGAAAAAAAAAAAAATTCATGCTTCTATTCATTTGATAAATTTATAAATCTAAGTTAATTTTTATAATCTATCTTTATTTATGATTTTTTTCACTTAAATATTGTCCGCACATCGTGCGAGTACTAATACTAATTTATTTAAATAACTACACATCCTTACCTTATCTACTTATTTTCTTATTGCTTGAAAATTAACTACCATATCCCACTTTATTACAAAAGAAATGGAAACATTTTTATTGTACTAGAAAGGAGTCTTGTGACTTGCCTCTATCGAGCCCTTTTAACATGAAGCTATTGGGAGAATCAAATCCATTTGTGCGTTAGTATAGTTATTCTTTTTTACTCATTCAAATATATATGTTATTCGATTATATCGGATCCCTATTGTCTTATATGATAAAACCAAATAATCAAAAACTAAATCGAAAAAATTGAACCACCCCCTTCCCCCAATGCCCACTCTCCATACTAAACTAGATAATATTTGCGGTCCAACAAACTGAATATTATTTTTAGCGCAAAATAGCCATGACAGCTTCTGGAAAAATCCGAATAGTTAAGATCTCAGGAACTGCAAAGATAAGAGATATATTTTTTTTTTGGATGAAGTAAATTGTTGAAGAGAGAGATATTTCTAGTCTAAAGCTCTAGAAAGCATAAAGTAGTTGCAATAGGTAATTTTGCAGACATACAATTAGCAGAATCTATTGCTTAATCTTATTTTTTTCTACTTCTAAAAAGAAGACAATATGGGAATGATATAACAGAAAAACAGAATTTTACATCTTTGTTTAAAATAATATAATAAAGGTAAGAACAATACAACAGTGGGTGAGTATTTAGATTAATGTGCATTAGTTGGAAGAATCATGTCAATTACTTCTTCACGCACACTTTTTCCAAAAAGGAGTTGCATCTTCAAACTAATCTCCCAACAATGTAAGATGAGAAATAAAGTTTTTGTCAAATCTTAACATGCAATTCACGTGACGTCAAGTATAATTTGTAGACTCTTAACATGACTGGAATCTCCATTTCTGCTCTCTCTGTTCCTCTACTATATAACTCAAGAAAAAACAAGAATAATGTGATTTAAATCAAACATATACAACCAAGAAAATGTTCGAATTCTTTTGCATTAGTTCATTTCCAGGGTATATGCCTTGATTACATGGCTTTGGCAAATGCACAAGTCAGGAGCCTCAATTTGTGTGTTTGAACCACCTCAACTATCAGAGAGCTGAAAGATGCTGAATCGGATAGATGAGAGAAAACAGAGAAAATTCGTCACCCTTTTAATCTTTTGTGGTAAAACACATTTTGAAACAGCTAGTAGCAAGTCCATATACATTAGTCCATGCAAGTTCAAAGTAGTACTCGGAACAATCGAGAGCATGAATTAGAAAAGAGAATCCCATCGTAGATACATCTGGAAGAATAAGATGTTCTTTTTTCTGAATGTGTTCTACAATAGATCCTTGCAGTCCGACCTTTCCCCGAACCCCGTGCATAATGGGAGCTTTAGTGCACCATGCTGCTCTTTTTTTTGTATTTCTAATTTTTCCATCCACATCAAATCTTAAAAAATTGGGATACATTTGGAAGGAAGAGCGTTTTATTCTTCAAGGACACACTTTGTGCTGCTATCCACGCTAATGTAACAGAACTATCAAAAGTTTTATAACATAAGCCATCACAAGCATATGACCAACTCAAATAAAAAAAATAGGTAGGAATAGTACACTCGATAGACATAACTTGCCATGTCAAGAAGTATGTAAAAGCTGAAGGACACAAGTTATTTAAAGGATAATATAACCAACATGGTGCCTAGAGTACCTGTGAGCTGTTTTATAAGCTCTTAGTTCATTGAACCATATGCTGAAATTTTAATAGAAAACATTCATCAATGACTGAGGACACGACACTCTACCCTCCCCAGACCCCACTTTGTGAGAATATACTTGGCATGTTGTTGTTGTTGTACATTCATCATTGACTGGTTTTTTACCATGATTGTGGTGTCTTTACTCTCGTACCTTAAAGTTAAAGTATGCTTCACTGGTAATGCTTTCTACTCTGAACCCTTGCTCCTGCAGCAGCTTTGCCTTCACCTGCTTCAGCAAGATAGTTCCTCTGCGAGATGCTTCAATCACAGAATCAGCGCCATAAACAGCTGGATATGGCTCTTATGTCTCTTGTACCATATCAGTGAACCCCATACCAAATGCAATTAAGATCCCATATAACTTGTGAATAAGAATTTCCTTCATTCCAAATGATCTAGAAATGGTACAGGCATGTTAAGGACCTGCATCTCCAAAGCAAGCAAGAGCATGTTTGCTTGTGTCATGGCCCTTCACTTCTGTCAACTGTCGTATTGGATGATACATAGTCTCATTGGCATCATTCACAAATCCTTGTGCGATCTCCTCACCTGTCATGCCTAAGGAATCCTGGCTCTTTCTATAGGATTGATTTATCTCGCAAGTTTTTTTCGAACTCTCCCCTGGTAGAATCAGTGTCTAATGGCGAGGCTTCATTAGGACCAAATACGTACGGAGAAAATCAGGAACGACATATCCTAAAATAGGATTTTGTAACAGATTAAATTACGATGCAATGTTACTAATCTATCCCCTTTTACTCGAGCCATTTCTGAAGCATCATATTCAACTAAAAAAGGGGCAGCCCGGTGCACTAAAGCTTGCGCTATGCGTAGGGTCTGGGGAAGGCACCGACCAAAAGAGTCTATTGCACGCAACCTTACCTTGCATTTCTACTACTGACCTGTATAATGTGAAACAATTATTCAGGATAAAATTTCATATCAAATATCTCAAGGAAATAACTCTTGAAAGGCCTTCATAATAACTCATCATTATAGCATTCAGCTTCCTTATCCTTGTAGGTGGCAAGATTTCATGACCATGTGAGGACAGAGGAACTACTATATAATATATATCGACAAGAATAGTTAAAAAATCAAGTAGAACGTCATGTATTTCACTTGTTATATTAAGAAGAAGCATTCAAGAAGTCTATACATTAGCTCCAAAAAATGATGCAAAGTTAAGGATGAATAAAAATGTTATGTTCAGTGTTAGAGAAAGTAAAAAGTTGGTGGAAGGGATCTTCAATACAGGAAAATATGAAAAAACTCATCATTTCTGTAAGTCTATATTCTATAAACATTCAAAATAATGTGTATCTAAGCATTTAATGAGAACTCTATCAATAACACTTAACGATAGAAAAGGATATACCAATAACTTACAAATCTGTACTTGGTTCTATGTAGTAACCATCAAGCAAACTTGATAAGAGCAATTCAAGCAGCAGCTTTCATATGAGATCTCTGTTCTTTTTGAGATCCAAATATTCAAAAATTTCTTGATACATCATTCCCAGTTTGATTTGTTGTCTCTCTTCCTCCAAAGGAGATATCAGCGGCAATAATGTTTTGATGGGATAGTTGAGGGAGGTCCTGCAAAATACGTAACACATATGATAGTGAAAAAAAAATTAAAAATCAATAAAGAATTATATATATGTGTCATGAAAGGTGAAATAAATAGATAATATATCATCTGAAAGATGATAAGTGCATGTATAAATTCGAGAACAAAAAGATGTTTAATGAAAGGTCTAGCAGTCAGTACATAAATTAACTGCCTCACTTTGAGCTTTGCTTGGCAAGGTAGTCTTGATTCGTCCACACTTAAGCCATTTTTTTTGGTCCTTCTACCTACAAAACACGAAACACATCAGATTAGCTCCAAAACACGAAATGAGTAAAAGTTAGGAGTATTTAGTGTATTTTACAAGGTACAAATATTGACAAAGCATGATGAAAATGTGTTTTGTGTCACCAAGATGCAGACCAGTTGGAGCAAGTGAACTAGCTAATTAAAATCATTCAGGATGGCGTTAATCTCAGCGAGTCTGAACTACAACTACATGGATATCAATAAGTTAAAAATTATTTGACAAAGAGGCAAGATTGCAGAATTAGATATGTCAAACATATTCATTAACAAATTGCAATTGACTACAAAAATAATGGTTCTTATCTACTCGCAACATTAATATATCAAGATCAAGTCTTTACCATATTCATTTAAAAAAAGATCAAATCAAGATCAAGTCATTACCATATTTCATTTAAAAAGATCAAATCACCCAACGAAATGTTAAAATAAAAATAAAATAAATAAAAAGGTAAGAAAAGAAATATTGACAAATAGTTCGTGAAGAAATACCCAGAGGCATTTGAATGCAGGGAACTTTTGTTTTTTGAGGTAATCAATTACAATTGCTTACAAAAATCTACAGTTACCCATAAAATTTCTATCATAAAATGCTAACAAAAATCTATGAACAACTATAGAGTAAGAAAAAAGAATGAAAATTAAGAAAACAAATATCTTGTTTCATTGAAATTTAACAGTATTGCCTTTTAACCTGTAGAAAGGTCCTCAAACACGAAGAGTAGAGAGTTGAAATTGTGGCATAGGGGTTTGTTGACGCTCACTGCCAGCAGTTGAGCTTTTTCTTGCAATTAGAGAAAGAAAACAAAGTAGAAGATGACAAAGAATATCAAGGAGAAATCTAGATAGAGCAAATGGAAAGGAAAGGATGATTCTAGAATATGACTGAATGATTTTAGTGGTACTTGCAATTCCAACTTTAACCTTGCATGACTGAGCTAAAAGACTCTTTTGCCCTTGGTCGTTCCAAAACTCACTCTTCTATATAGTAGAAATGTATCATATAATTTGACCGATAAAGTTTAACAAAACAAATGAAGTCATTACTAAAAATAGAGGTTTTTCTCATCACATTGAATGGAGAATTTATCTTATGCAACATAATTTTCTCACTCATTTTCTACTGAATCAGCTACCTCACTGAGAATTAAAAGATCAGAGCTTTTGAAATTTGAAATTTCTCTTTTTTGTAAATTTATGAAAATAATAAATCTTGTTGTAAGCTTTGGATTTGAATTCACAAATCTATCATTCAATAAATTTAAAAGCTCATCGAGCCTTTGAGGTACTTTTTTTTTTTTTTTTTCAAATTTGTGTCCTCTTGCAAAGTTCAAAATTTTCAAAATTGTTAACCGTAATCAAGTTACAGGTGTGAAAGATATGATGACACTTCCATTTGCTAGTGGGGAGTTGCAGATACTCTCAATTTTTACATTTTGACAACCGACACCTGCTAATCCTTGTATTTGAATCTCATTCTTCATCATAGCTACACTATTATCCCCCAATTTTCACCCAATATTTTTACACTCTGAAATGATCAACCAACCATCCAAACTCGTATGTCATTCCCAACACTTTACCTAAATCTAAAGTCACATATCCTCAAACTCTCCCTTTCTATCGAAAGGACAAAAAATTTGAAGCATTGAAACTACAGAGCTTTCATTTGATATATAGCTCATAACTTAATTCATTGTTATGAGCAATATACGACAGAAAGAGAGTTTGAGGACATGCTTTTAGATCTTAGGTAGAGTGTTATGAATGGCGTACAAGTTTGGATGGTTGGTTAATCACTTCAGAGTATAAAAATATTGGGTGAAAATTGTGTGATAATAGTGTAGCTATGATGAGGAGTGAGATACAGATACAAGGATTAACATATTTCGGCTGTCAAACTGTAATAATTGAAAGTATTTGTAACTCCGCACTGCCAAATGAAAGTGCCATCATACCTTTCACACCTGTAACTTCATACTGGTGAACAATCTTGAACATTTTGAACTTTGCAAGAGGACACAAATTTGATTTAAAAAAAAAAAAAAGTACCTCAAAGGCTTGATGAGCTTTTAAATTTATTTATTGATAAATTTGTGAATTCAAATTCAAAGCTTACAACAAGATTTATTATTTTCATAAATTTACGGAAAAAAAAGAGAAATTTCAAATTTCAGAAGCCCAGATCTTTTTTGTTACCTCTCAAGTGTCGAAAATATACCTTTTTTTTTTTTTCATCCAAGTGTCTGGAAACTGTCCCGCCTTTATTACTTCATATCTCATGCTTATATATTTGAAATACAAAGTTTATATTAAACTCTATTTGTACCATCTATTCTGCCACAATATCGCACACTTTACTCGTACACTTCTGGCGCATTGTGGCACAAAGAAGGCTGAATCTGAGATTGAATGTTGGAACGAGACTTATTAGTTTTTGACAAAAATTCAAGAGAGAAACAAATTTGAAGAGATTGTAAGTAGAAGAGATGTGAAAAATAAAGAATTATTAGTGTGGTATTTATAGGTGAACTTTGGGCTAAAAATAATAACTTATAAACGTGAGGTTAAAACTGGAAAAATCACATAATATAGGAAACATGAGCCCATAATTACCATACATGGTTAATGTTTTTAATAATTACAATCTATATTTATCTATAGCTAAGTATAGCCATATCTCTCCCGCCTATCTCTACCCCCCTATTTCTCCCTCTCGCCTCCCTCCTCCCCCCGCTCTCTACCCCCACCCACCCCACCCCTCTCTCTCTCTCTCTCCCTCCCTCTTCCTCTCTCTCTATTTGCACTCTCTCATTTTTAAAAAAAAATTCATACAAATTGTTATTAATTGTATATTATGTTTCAATTGTATATTCATATATGTATTAGTTGTATATTAATTCAATATTCATATATGTTTCAATTAATATTCGTATATGTATTAGTTTTATATTAATTCAATATTCGTATATGTTTCAATTGTATTTATATATATAACAGTTGTATACTAACTCAATATTGTATAGATTAGGAAAGATGTAATTGTATATATTTTTCAATTGCATATTGCATAATTCAAATGTATATGTGAATGTACTTTTCAAAATGTATATGTGAATGTATTTGTTGTATATGTATATCTGACTCTCCTTTTTCAAATGGATATCTTAATGTAATTTGAATATAATCATAGTGTATATTGAATAGGAAAGATTGAATAAATATATTATCAATTTGTATTTTATCATAGTATATATTGAATAACTTTGAATCTATACTTATTTATTTTGCAGAATGTATATTGAATATACAATATATACAAATATACAAGTTCATAGAAATGTAATAAAAAAAGAGAAAGAGAAAGATAACGAGAGAGAGAGAGAGAGGCAGCGAGATAGAGGGAGAAGTTTAAGGCATAGCTATATTTTGTAATTATACAAAGTTTAACCATTGCCTTATAATTATGAACTAAATTTGATCTATTTGTGATGTTTTGCCAAAACTTTTGGCCATTTATAGCCACGGTAAAATCAAGCAAATGATTATTAGTTAATAATGGTTGCAATGGCTATATTCACAAAGAAATTATATGAATATGTACTGCGATGAATTATTGTATGTAACTTCTTATCTCATCTATTCATTGTGCAGGTGTTTGAGACTTGAGTGTGTTGAGGTTAATATTTCTTATTGCTTTAAAGAAGTTAACAATGTGACTGATTTTCTTGCTAAAATGGTCTCGTCTAGTCGAAGTAGTACCTTTTTCTCTTCTTACCAACAATCGCCAAGAGAAGTGACGGAATTTTTTCAACTCGATAAGAGCTAGCAAACTTTCTAGTATGAAGAGATTTGATATAAGTTCAACTTTTTTGTTAGTATACTGTATAGTTTTTGTATAAATTGTTATTTTTGTAAAATAAATCTGTATTTAAGAATAAGAACTTCAACGTAACAATAAGTTTAAAGCAACTTATGAACAACAAAATGAAGTTCAAACTATTTTTGGAAAATAGTAAACCAAACTAGAAAGAGATGAAGATTGAAGAATCAAGTCTTTTGAATTCAAAGTGTGCCTTTAAGAAAATTATTCTCCTCAAGTCTCCAAGGTTATGAAATATATCCTCCCAGGATAAAATGATTCACTTCAGTAGAATGTCGGTACCTCAAATTCTATCGAACAATGAACGCACTCAACTGTAGCAAATCACACTAGAGCTTTTGCAAGAAGGAAGAGTTTTAACTTCAAAATTTTGTTTCAATATCTGAGGAAAACTCAGATATTTATAGCCAAAAGGTGTTGCTTAAGAAAAGAAGCAATGGTTCTTGAAAAGTTGCATTGTTTCGGACCGTCGGACCCATTTACGGATGCACATGGCCATATGCGGCTGCAGATCATTCCACAGACATAACAACAACTTAAGAGCTGATTTGCAGTGTCTTTTGCGTTCGCAAATGGCAATATGCGGCCGCAAATCCTCTCACCAATATTCAAACAGTAAACTGAAGGATCACTTCCCTTCAATTTGTATTGGAAATGTGTCCGCAAATGTCATTTTACGTCTGCAAATGGAGAAAATATTTTAAATCAGATTTTTGGATTAAATAATCATTAAACAATTAAGTTTCAAATGAATTTTGCCTAAAAAGATAGACACTCGATCGATCCGAAGCCGATCGAGCATCGACAACGCGCGGCTTGTCTTCTTCTTACCTCACTAACAACATCGAGTAATGCCTCTATACTTAAACACAAGGAAGTTCCTTTATAGTTCTTTTATAAAGTGAAAACACAATTCACTTTTTCCCTCCATTTTCCATTCACATTTTATCATTTGAATCCAACATAAATCATATGAAAGTTGTATTCTTTTCTTTCATATTTTTTTGTTGATTTTAAGTTAGAAATTAGAATCCTTGACTACTTTTGGAGGTATGGTCTATGCTCCCTCTACAAATGTAATTTACGATTATGAAATGCGCAAGACAAGGCCATGCCTGACCCATAACACCTAGGTATCCTACCTATGGTGATGACAATTTCATTTAAAGAAGAAAAGAAGTTTTTTTATTTTTTTTTTAATTGAAAGGAGGGCTTATAGCCGGGCTGATACTTCTTTGACAATTTTTTAGTGAAAAGTGATATAATAGGCATTGGCTGTTACTACTTCCTAGTTGCAGATTTGGAAATATCATAGTTTCACGTTGAGGCACTCGTTTTACATTGTGCAGCGTTGAGTTTGTACTTACTTTTGGCTGTTATGACGTATGTGAACAGTAGGTGTCATTTACTTAACTATGGTATTATCATGGGCCATATTGCGCTAATTTCACCTTATCATCTTGTTTTTGAATTAAAAAAAAAAGATGTAAATTTTCTTACTATCGTATCGTTATTTCAGTGGTGTTAACAAATTTTTCAAAAAAAAATGTGGGGCCGGTATGCGCGGGTATGAGGGTGGGGCGGGTTTATGCGGGTTTATAGGTTATGTGGGGCGGGCGGTTTTTAAATTTGATGGGTTAGAAAAAATCCGCACCGCACCCGCAGCGCACCGCCCCATCGCCACCCCTATATAGCCCATTGATCATTAACATCAAATACAAGTCTGTACAAAAAAAGGAAGAACAAGAAACTTGGTTGTTGTTCACTATTTTAGCGAGAAGCATCTAGAAATTTTCATGTTGTTCAAATCTATGAAATTGGAAGTTGCGGGAAATCTTCGAAGCTCAGTTAGTGACTATCTAAACTTTCACTCTGTTGGTGAAGAATTGATTCTCACTTTATAATTCTCTTATCTCTTTTCCTACCCATTTTTAAAAAAAAATAAATTCTTGGGATATTCTTTTACGTATTTTCTCCATTTCCTTGATGTTCTGTACGATCATATCTATACATTCTGTTGCTTAGTACTTCTATTGTATGTTTAAATTCTGCATTATTATCTTCCGTTTTTCCCATTACTTGTCGTTTTGGGCTATGATTTGACTTACCTACTGGTGAGTTGAGAAATCGGGTCATGACAATTACACCCCTCCATTCATCTTTACTAATCTACTATTGACTTGGCATACACTTTAAAATATAATAACTAATAAAGATAATTTTACTATATTACTTTTTGAATATAATAAATTAATGCTTTGAAAAATGCATTGAATAATGAAGAGTGTATAATAGCAAGGGTAAAATGGACATAAAATGATAAATTATCCATTGATTTTCTAAACTGAACAAAAATTATTAGACATGCATTTTTAACATATTGAACAAGTGAAAATGGACGGAGAGAGTACTAGAAAGTAGAAAGGAGTCTTGTGTCTCCATCAAACCCTTTTAACATGAGGCTATTGGGAGAATCAATCCATTTGTTAATAGATTTATTCTTTTTTCCTCATTCTAGTATGTTATTCGATAATATTGAATCCCTATTATTTTACTATATAATAAATCCAAATAATCAAAAAACTAAATTGAAAAAATCGAACCAAGCACCCATTCTCTATACTGAATGTATCATATAGTTTGACTGATAAAGTTTAATAGAAAAATGAAGATTTTTAAAATTTACGATATTAAATATGATATAACATTTGTGTGGCTATAAATTTTTTGAAACTTCTAAGTCTTATATATTTCATACCATTTGTATGGCTACAAAAAAAATTCTCATTTAGAAAATGTAAGATGTGTCATTCTTTTTGAAACGTTCAATAAAAAAAGTGTTAAATAAAATGAAATGGTAAATATATGCTATAATGGCTTTTTGGGCAAAATGGCGAATCTATATTAATAGTTAATATGTATCAGTACAAGATAGTGCGGCAGCAGTGCCGTTGTATGCTATAAGTTACTTATGTAAGAAGAGAAGATCTTTCATGAAAAAGAAGAGCTTATCAAGTTAGCCATGGTGACCTGCCTGAAACCAAGAATAAAAGGACACATACACCATCAATATTATGATCTACTTGGAACTAATTATGTCCAAAAACATTATTAAACTATCAATTTTTCGCTAGTTTCATCCTTCAACTATCATTGTCCTCTTTATCTACATAAACTATCACTCTCTTTGTATTAAAATACACCTCGATACCGAGTTGGCCAAATATTGTTCCTACTCAACATCAGGCGTGTGTAGGCGAACTCTGCATCAGTTGTGTTTTGATACAAAGAGAGTGATAATTTAGGTTTGAAAGAAGACAATGGATAGTTGAAGTATGCAACTAGCGAAAAAATGATAGTGTAAATGTGTTTTTGGAGATTAACTCTACAAACTAGTTAATGACCATTTCCTAACAGTTTCAGGCAAGTCATCCTTGGCTACTAAATAAGACTCCTCTCTCTCTTTCTCTTGATCACTTCATAAATAAGCATTCATACGTATCCAAAAGAATGAAAAGAAGTCTTGCATGAAAGAGAAGAGCATGTCAAGGTAGCCAAGGAGACTGCCTGAAACCAAACAAAAAGGCCACCATTACATTAATGGTGTAATTAAAAACCTTTTAAGTGATAATGGAGCAGGCAAGTCATCCTTGGCTACTCAACAAAATATGACTCTCCTCTTCATGTAAGACTTTTCTTTTCTTTCCATACTGAGATGATTGCTATATGGGAAGTAAGCATGTATTTATAGTCACAACAAATTACCGCATTCGTCCACTTTGATGTGTCTAATATACTAAATATAGATGCCCACTTTTACTTGTCTAATTTGAAAAATAAAGAAATAATTTATCAGGAGATCATGAGTTCAAGGTATGGAAACAATCTCTTGCATAAATACAAGGTAAGGTTGCGTGGAATAGATGGTCCATCTCTTCTTCAGATCCTATACATAGCGAGAGCTTTAGTCCATTGGGGTGCCCTTTAGTTACTAATTTACCCTTATTATTTGCTATAGTTATTTCCCAAAATATTGAGTTTATTATATTCAACGAGTAATATAGTAAAATTATTATTCTATTTATTATTTCTTAAGAAATGTGTCAATATCGGACAAGCAAAAATGAACCAAGGGAATAGTAAGCATCTTTTCAATAGTTTCTTTATAAAACAAGAAAAAATGTTATCCTTTTTATTTATTGCTTTGACTTTGGTCTCTGAGCTACATTATCAAATAGGAATAAGTTCTCTTCATGATTTGTAATATACTTGCATTGATCGAGAAGTTTTAGTATGGGTCTCACATTCAAAAGTCATACTTGTGTGAGACATCTTACTATTTTCATTCGCCATATTAATATGCTCACATAAAAGTATCTAACCAAAACCCATATGCCCTCTTTTTCAATTTATACGATACAATTTGAATTTTGAAGTCAAACAATTTAAGTTTAACCATGTATTTGGGTATTAAATCTTCAAGTTTTCTTGAAATGAAATTTATTTCCTTAGTAATTGCGTAAAAAATACTATAAGTCACAATAATTGACCGTTCAAAATATTTAAAATATATATGAAAAAATTATGATAAAAAATAGACTTATTTGAATCTCGATATTTGAAAGATGCCAAATAAATTAGGACGGGAAGTAATTGATAACAAAAACTAGATCTTAAACTCACTGCATAAAAAAAGACTAATTAACTACTCAAATCTGCTAACAAAATCTCTGAAAAGCATTCTAAATCATGACATAAAAATGAAGAAATGATAGAAGAAGAGAAGATGGAACTACGAAATGGAAAAAAAAAATAAAAAAAAAATAGACGAAGAATGAGTGAAGATTAAACGCAAAAGGAAAGAGAGACAGACGTTTGAAAAGGGGATGATGTCCCAATTTGGTAAGCGTTGACTGAGATCTAGCTCAGTCCACTTGTCAAGCAAAGAGATATCTCACACAAGTATGACTTGGAATTTGAGACCCATACAAAAATTCGTGTTTACTATACTAAAAATAGATGTTAATGCATCCTATGTGGCATTCTACGTGGCCAATTCATGTCCCACATGGCGTAGTACGTGCATTATGCCACATAAGACGCATATGTCTACTTGTTCAATTTTATATAAATTTAAGTGTTTACTTATGCACATTCAAAATTAGAGGTCATAGATGTAAACTGAGGCTAAGTTAAAGGGTATGCTTATGTATTATGCCTTAATGTGTTGCATCCAAGTACTATAGGACTATATACATTATACACCCAGTCAATGGGTCCTAGTGGTCTAAAGTATATCAAGAACATTGACCATGGAATAATTATCCATAGGATACCCCTCCGTCCACGTTTACGTGTTTACTATACTAAAAATAGATATTCATTTTTATTTGTCTAGTTTAAAAAACCAAAGGATGATTTATCATTTTATACACTTATTTTACCCTTTATTAATTTCCCAACATTTTGAATTTATGCTAGATGACTTATGATAATTAGAGGTAATATTGTAAAATTATCATTTTATTTATTGTTTCTTAGGGGGAGTGTTAAATAAAACATGAACAAGTAAACATGAACGGAGGAATTGGAGTACGAATTATATTACTCTATGTTATCTTTTATAACTTTGGTATTCGAAACGAATTGACATGAATAAATTCACATCAGCGTTTGACTCATTAAAGGAGGAAGTGCTTGTAGTAATAGGGTAAAAACTATGTTTTAATTACAAGGGGATGAAAAGTAGCTTTTAATTTGTGAATTTTATTTGAAGCATTTTCTAATTAAATTTTCTACATTTTCAGGACTCGAACTCAAAACTAACGCACCTCTTAGAAGTAAAAGAGGGAATTTTGACTAATTTATTCTTATGAAATCTGATAAATTCGCATCAAATCTGTGGAATAGAAAGAAAGTCCATGCCACTAAATGAGGGGAAGAGATGTTAGGAAGGATAAACAACATAAATTCCAACAGTTTGGAGCTTAACTACAGAAAATTTTGATATTTTGTATAATTACTGAAAATTCCGATTTTGGGTCTGTCGAGATACATAATTAGCTCCCGATACATCCAACGAAAATACATTTTTTCCTTTGTAAAGATACATAATTAGCTCCCGATACATTTTTTCCGATTTTGGGTCTTTCGAGATACATAATACATCCAACGAAGATACATTTTTTCTTTTATAAAGATAAATAATTAGCTCCCGATATATTTTTTTTGATCTTGGATCTTTCGAGATACATAATTAGTTCCCGATACATCCAACGAAGATACATAATTAGTTGAACTTTTTGTAATTACCTTTTAAGAATGAGATTTTTGTAAATATGGTAAGTTAATGTGTATGTTTATGTTATTTAAAGTATTAGGAATGACACATCTATTTGATGTTTCCTCTATTATTTGTATTCAACTTGACTATATAATATACAGAATATTAATCTGATTGGATAATTTGACCATCCAAAAATATGCTTCAGTCCCAATTTTAGTTGGGCTCGACTTTATAATAATTTAGCAGAAGTATATTGTATGCTCCATTTAAACATATTTCCTCAATGGATAGTCAAACCTAAAAAAAGAAAAACATGAAAGGTGGAGTTACTTGGAAATATTTATGTTAGTTTTTGTTGAGTTCCGACATCGATGAGGCATGAGGTCTTTGGACTCCTTACATTGTGTTAGGCATCTTCTCCTCATGAGTTAGTTTTTAGGATTGAGTTAGGCTCAAAGTCTATTTCTTTATCAGTGGTATGTATGAAAGTACTAGCCACGACCCAATTGTCGCCACTATAGACTTTTAGTGGCAACTTTCGGGACTTTTGTGGAACCATTGGTCGTCAATATGGGCTAGGCTAGTTGGGCCAGCCCAACCCAATTCGTGAGTTGACAGGGTTGGTTAAGATTTTCGAAGCCCATTTAAGCAGGAAATTACGAGTAGTATGCACTAAAGTGGTCGGTCTTGAATTTTTTTGCCCAAATGTCTGATCTTGAATTTTTGTCCCCACTAAATAAATTCTAACGTTTGTCCATAAGGCAGAATTTCTGGGCAATTGTACTAGGTTCATGATCTTGAAATGTCATGAACGTCTGCCTTAAGGATAACATATCTAAGTTCTAATGTAACATTTGCCCATAAGGCAGAACTTCTGGTCAATTTTGCAAGTTTCATTGTCTTGAAATGTCATAAATGTATACTTTATAAGTAATAGTTAGAACGTCAGCCTTATGGACAATATATCTAAGTTCTAACTTTTGCCCATAAGTTAGAACTTCTGGTCAATTGTGCAGGTTCATTTTCTTGAAATGTCATGAACGTCTGCCTTATGGGCAAGAGTTACTGAGCAGGGCCAAAAAATCAAAACCAGTCCTTATGATTACTTTTTTTATGGGGGACAAAATATCAAGATCAACCCATTTTAGGGTCATTTTTTAACTTAACCCCCATTTAAGAACAGGGCCTTTTAGACCAGTCCGTATAAATATGTTGGCTCGTGGGGGCTTGAGCGAGAGGTCCCATCGCTCCGTTCTGCAATCCTCGAGGATCCTTACCCAATAGACTAGCTACTTTAATTTGAAACTGGAGTTGATTGATTAGATGATCACCTCAACTTTAGTTAATTGATTATTAAAGTTATTTATTTTTTTCTTGTCTTTTAAAAGTCACTTTAATCATTACCAAAAAACAAAAAAAAGTCACTTTACTATACTTTAATTAATTTTGATGGTCATCTTCAGAGGCGGATCCAGGATTTAGAGTCTCCGGGTGCCAAGTAGACTCATCGATTAAATCAACCGGAGACTCCAAATCCTAGATGCGAGCCAACTTATGGCCAACAGGTTCATTTGAACCCCCTTTGGGAAAAAACTATACTATTTATACATGATTAAAATTATTTTTTATGTATATGTAATAGATATTGAACCTCATTCGACCAGTTCATGTATTTACTTCTTTCGATTTTGAACTCCCTTAGATTTTGGTTGCTTCAGCTTTTTACTTATTCTAATAGAGAAAATAAATAAATCTTTCAAAGTTACAAAGGGTTGTGGACATTGAGAAAGCAACGGAGTGATGAGGCTGTGACGGTGACTGACAAAGAAATTCCGCGGAGCGGAGAATGAAAGAAGAAGCAAGAGGATGAACATAAACTTATTCGGCTGCGACAGTGACTGACAAAGAAATTCCACGGAGCGGAGAACGAGAGAAGAAGCAAGAAGATAAACAGAACCGTACTTACGGTTCTTTTTCTACTGTCTACTCTAATATTTTTTTCCTTTTTTTTAATGCTTCGTCCTTCTCGGATTGAACAAGATTAAAAGTTTGAGGTATGTCTTTTACTGATGTTTATTCCATTTTCTTTAACATTCTTCTTCCTCTTGTTTTTAAAACTTAACACTTAATCGTTGGGGAATAGAATTGAAGTTGACTGGCTTGACTAGTGCATATATTCTGAATTTCCTAAAGAAAAAAATCAATACTAAGTATGGTTCTCTGTTTATTCGTATATGCTTTTGATAGTAAACATTAATAAGAGAAACTTGTTTATTTTATGTTAAACAAATATTAATTAATAAAAATAAGAAATAAAAGAAAAGTGAAAGAAGGAACAATACCGAATTAAATTAAACTTATAAAACAACTTAAGTTGCCATCGGGTTTAGAACCAACGCCCCTTGTGCAGAATAAGCGACCCTCTGTCACTGGCACCACATACCACTTTGATTCTCTAGGTGGCAAGTTTATTATTTATATATATATTCTGTTTATATATATACCTATATATAACTATATATACAGAGTTGTTCCGTCGAAGTTTGCGGGTGGCGTGGCACCCTCACGAGCCTTAATAGATCCTCCCCTCGTCATCTTCACCGAATTTTATATTTTCCAATGAGGAGTGACATGACAAATTTAATTTATTCTTTCTAGTAAAATTATTAGTTAAAAATCTGGATCAGTTTATAAGCCAACCCAATCCTAATATAGTGACCCCTATCAATAGATCGAACAGTGTTAATTATAAAAGTATACATTTCTCAAATTTCACATAAAAATATATTACATTTACTTAGTGTTGATCAAAATAACATTCAACATATGAAATGGTGTAAATCAGTGAATGAAATGTGAAGACGATAATGAACAAAAATATGAGAGTTTGGGCTTCATTTTTTTAAAAAATAAATAAAAAGGAATGAGTTGAGTCGGATATTGAGTCTATTTTGGGTTGGGTTGGATTTCAAATTGGTATAATTAGTATTTTAACTATTTTTTTCTAAAATTAAAGTTGCCACTTCATTAAATCTCAACGGAAAATACAAAATTCACAAAAGTGAACATTGAATCTAATTTGGTAAAGTAATATGACTTTTAGAAAGGAAAAGAAAAAGATAAATGACTCTAATTGACAATTAAAATTATTTACAGTTAAAATTATTTGAATAAATTTTTCAGTTTCTAGAGTTAAAATGACTCTAATTGACAATTATCTCACGTTGATCCAGTGGTCATCTACGCATTCAACTCTAGAAACTGAAAAATTTATTCAAATAATTTTAACTGTAAATCTTATCTAGATGAAATTTAAATAAATTAGTTTTGTTTGTACAAAAATAAAAAAGTAATTCAGAAAATTAGGAGCAATAAAGGGGAAGAGCTTTATTGTACTGTTCCTGGTGATGAAATTATTCTTCATCTACCACTTAAAATATTGATGAGAAACGTTTTAACAACTAATCCCTAATCCTATAGCTCATCAACCTTTCATGAATACCACCCATGTCAAACATGTGATATGTCTATCAATTCCTTTTTTCTGGTATATATATCGGATTTTGTAAAATTATTAAAGAATTAGCGGCAAAACGCATTGTACTCAAATTGTCAAAGTAGAATCAGAAAAAGAATATATGAATGAAATATATATGTTGTGTATACATCCGTCGAGCATATCACTTCTAGGCATGGATTCATGGGGGACTCGCGTGGTTCATATACTATGCGGCGTGCACTTCGATCCCAACAGTAAGTATATATATGATGTGTGGCGTGCACTCCAATCCCTATTATATAGTATGTGTGGTGTGCCCTCTAATCCCAATAATATATGTATACGTTCAGGTGTGCACTCCGATCTCAATGAGATGCAGTGTATGATGTGCAGGCATACATGCCACTCCGATCTTATATCAACAATATGATTTAATTAATGCATTTCATATCACGAGGCATACAACATAAATATCAACTCACAACGCACTTATCTCATCAAACAGGTATCATTCTCAACTAGCGTGTCCAACAATTCACTCTATAACCACATTTTACATGGATCGTGATATTAAGTACATGGCATAGTGTTAATTATAAAAGTACTAGTCGTACCTAATTTAGTTTATTTGTTGATAGACTTTAACTATTTAGTCTCTTTTCTAAGTTTTCACAAATTCTCAATTATTTTTTTTTAAAATTGATTCAATTTTACTTAGCTTTCTGCTCATCTTCTTGCAGTTGTCTTTCAAGAAATTCAATTTTTTTACTTTTAGGTTAAGGGCCATTTTGGAAAACTATTTTCGTAATCCAATTTTTAACTATGGGACTTCTAAAGATAGATACCACGAAAAATGTTACTACAATAAATTTCTTGAGATAATTACGAGAAATGGCCGCTTGACCAACTTATTTATCAAAAAAATTGGCCTTTCTCTGTATAGAGACTCATTTACCATTTAGCCACAGTAATCTCACTCATATCATGGTAATCTGCTGCCAAACTTTTGTTATTTGGTTAGCCATACACTTCACACGTATTTTGTTATTTGGTTAGCCATACATTTCATCACTCGCAGTAAGTCATACACACTCTTTTTTATTCTAGACGAAGAGCACATTCACACACACACAAAAGGAAAAAAAACATATTTTTACACGCACTGCATTTCCTTGACCATTAAATCTCACAAATTACACATAACGGAGTGGGGACGAGGTTTTCATCGAGTCGAGGTCATCGTCCACAGCTCCAGTCGCGGTGGAAAAACAAAGTCAGATTCCATTTTGGTGTAGCCAATATTTTGATTGGTAGGCCTGCTGACTACCAACAGGTACTAATCGACACGGGTAGTAGCATATTTTAGTTACGATGCTACCCGTGCAATGTATGTGGGGAGATCAAAAAGAAATTCCTCAGTATAATCATGAGGATTCATCAATGTATTCTGAAATATATTGGAGCACTAGTACGTGTTGCAACATCAAGGGGAAACGTGGTGATCTAGGTGAGTGCATCTATGAAGTACAACACGCAGATACCAGTTCATCTAGGGGAACTCTTAGTAAGGAGACTCTTCATTTCACAGCCTCTGACTATGAGGTGGAGAGTGTTCCTGACATAACTTTTGGATGTGGAAAAAAGAATATTGCAAAATTAGGGGAATTCGGGTCCGAGTATAGTGGTATATTTGGTTTAGGGGCCGGTATGTAGTCAGCAGTGACAAATAGGAGGGGGATTGATCTCTTTTTGCATAGGTCGTACGGACGATGCCAATTATTCTTATAATAACCTGGTTATTGGTGAGGAAGCCAGTCTAGAGGGGGATCCAACACCCCTAGAGATATTTGCGGATCATTATTATGTCAAGCTAGTTGGAATTAGCATCAGAGGACAACATATAGTGGATAGAAAGGTGTTTTCTACTCGACCTAGGGACGGAGGGTGAGTTATATTAGACATGGAGCCTGCAGTTACGTTTTCGAATAAAGAAGCTTTTAAGCTACTGTGTGCGGAATAGAAAGGTATATGAAAATAGGGAACGTTCAACCCATGAGTATCAATAGAGAGGGGAAAATGTGTTGCTTTTACGGGCATCACTTGACGAGTGTTGCAGATTTTCCCTATCTCACATTTCACTTCTTTGTAGGTACTGACTTAGATGTGGAATCAAATTCCTTGTTTTATCAACCAGATGAAAATAATTTGGCCAAAGAAGTGAAATGTGAGATAGGGACAATCTACCACACTCGTTAAGTGATGCCCGTGAAAGCAACACATTTCGCCCCTTAGATAGGGCTGAACGTTTCCTCTTTTCATATACCTTTCTACTTCCAAACACAATAGCTTAAAAGCTTGTGAATTCAAATATGTAGCTGCAGCCTCCATGTATAATACAGCTCCCCCTTCCGTCCCTAGGTCGAGCAGAAAACACCTGTCTATCCACTATACGTTGTCCTATGGTGCTAATCCCTACTAGCTTGACATGACAATGATCGGCAAATATCTCTAGGGGTATTGGACCCCCCTCTAACCTGTCTTCCTCACAAATAATCAGGTTATTATAAGGATAATCATCCTCTATACGACCTATGCAAAAAGAGAATCCCCTCGTTATTGTTTCACTACTGACTCCATATTGGCTCCTAAACCAAGTATACCATTATACTCAAACCCAAATTCCCTGATTTTGCAACATTCTTTATTTTTCCACACCCAAAAGTTATATCAGGAACACTCTCCACCTCATCGTCGGAGGTTGTGAAAGTAAGAGTACTCTCTATACTAAGAGTTCCCTTAGATGAACTGCCATCCACGTATCCTACTTCGTAGACGCATGCACCTCGTTCACCATATTTCCCTTCGATGTTCCAGCACGTACTAGTGCTGTAACATACTTCAAAATACGTTGATGAATCCTCATGATTATACTGAGGAATTTCTTCTTGATTCCCTCATATATTGCACGGAAAGCATTGTACCCATAATAAGCTACTACCCGTGTCGATTAGTACCAAGGTAGACAGCAGGCTCACCAATCAAAATATTGGCTACATAATCATGTCAAGGTCGATAAGAAAGCACACTCAACTTATCTTCGAGCATCAGTTCCTCATAAGGGTGGCACGCTTCGCACCCATGAACAAGACTCTACGTGACATGGCTTGTCAGACTCTCTAGGACACCTTAACCTTAGGCTCTGATACCAAGTTTTTACTCTCCGAGAGTACACCCTGGACGTGACACGGTGCTTAGAGCTATAAGTAGCCATAAGCTAACCCGTGGCATCTGGCATAGTACTGAATTCTTATTCTAAGTATTTTAAAATCATAAGCGGAAGCTATAATTTCATAAATCTGAAATGAAATATATAAAACAATCCCAATACTGTCAATGTCAACTGAGAACAATCTGAAAATACTAATGAACTGAAAAATCTGCTAAGTCTAGACAAGCTTCTAAATGTACTGAAAAGCTGCTAGGACAAACCTCCAGCTCGCCCGAAATTATGAAAGTATGAACTGAACATAATTCTGAACTATTGAAAACAGAAAACATAACCAAAGTCCTCGAAACATGAGGACTCACCAACTGAACGGGAGTAGGCACTGACAATTACCGCTAATCGTGAATCTGATGGCGAACAACATAACCTAAATCATGATAGGATGTATCATAAAAAAGTATGTTGCCAGTACTATAGAATGTACTGAGTATGCGAGGAATGCATGAAGTATATAAAATTGAGGTAAACCATATGGAGAGTAAATCATGTACATGACAAGTATATAATGACTCACTTCCTTTCCTTTAATAAACTGAAGCAGTAAAACATGAATATAAAGTACTCCCTCCGTTTAGTTTTACTTATCACTAATTTCCTAATTGGATTTTCATTTTTACTTGTCACTTTTGACATATCAAGAAAAGACAAAGGAATTTTTTCTATTTTACCCCTTTAGCATTAACTGCTTATTCTCCAAACCATTTTCAAGACATGTTACTCTAAACATCAATTAATAAGGGTAGTATGGTAAAATAGTCATATCAATAATTATTTTCTTAATGGGTGTGTCCTGTTAAAAGTGACAAGTAAAAGCGAATGGAGGGAGTATAAAGAATCATAACTGAATAAACTAGTGAGTCATATACAATTATATTTCTAAAACTGTTTAACTGTGGGAGATTCTCTTAATCGACATGCCCCATTTGAGCAAATATGGAGCCCAACTTGTAATCTTTGTTGGGAGGGTATTCAATACCTTGTAGGGGTAGAGAACCATTATTTGTCGTGAATTCACCCATGAGCCCATTTTGGGCGAAGGTAGACAGTCGTAACTGGTGAGGACCCCTCTTTAACCTACGGTGGTACGTAATTTAGGAATTTGAGTTTTATTTGAACCCGCATACCCTCGGTGCTAAATACTACTCCCAAAAATATTTCATATTGCTCATACCGTAGGAAATTATCATGAAGAATGAACTAGTTTATAAGTCTGAAAACCAATTATGCTCCTATTTCTGTTTCATGTCAACATATACAATTTCATGATATTCATGCTAAATCTGAGACCATAAAGTTTAATCATGTCCAATAATTTAAATTATTTTAAAATCACGTAGAACATACTAATTTATGAAAATTGAGGTAAATTCATATCATGATAGCCAAAGTTCATGTTTGAAATTCATAACTAGGAAATCATACAATTTGAAAGCAATAATAATCATGGAAAACATGAAAATAGTATAATGAAGCCAAAATCATAAGGTGGGTATAAACCCTAGAGTTTGAATTTAGCAAAATCCATGTATGGAAACATAAATTAGGGACACAAGGATGGAAGAAAGTCCTTGTTGAATTCCCACATACCTGAAAGAAGAAGATTCTCAGAGAAATTCTTGAACTTAGGATTTTTGGAGTTATGAGGTTTGAGAAATCCCTCTTACGTGTTTCTTGAGTTTTGGGAGAAGGAAGAAAAGAATTTGGGTGAGTCTATCGATGTTTTTATGAGAAATAACCCTTATTGGATGATTAAAGTCATGAGGAGAGATTTTGGGGTAAGGAAAGGACCAAACTACCCCTCAGAACACTATTTAAAAGTGCAGAAAAATCTCGTCGGATGGTCCAGGTGACAGATCGTCAATCCCTGAACATCTCGTCCTCCATACCGTCACTTTTGGGAAAATTTTTGAGCTCACTGGATAAGGGACGACGGCCAACTTGACGGGTCGTCACTTCAGTCGTTGTTCACTGGCAGACAGACACCCTCTAGTAAAATAATTTGATGAACAGCTAGTGGCGTTGGAAAGAAAAATTCAATTTCTTTTAATTTCGTGGGTATTAGGCCACCTAACTCTTCATATACTAGGAGTAATAATCATATGAAGTTGACTCGAAGAATCTTGCACTAGAACTTGATCGAAAGAGGGGTTTTCAATTCAACTACTCCCTCCATTCCTTTTTAAGTGCTCTCTTTAGGTTGTGTTTGTATTCCTTTTTAAGTGCTCTTTTAATCTTTCAAGAAATTTTCCTACTATACCCTTGTTCAAATTACCAAGACCATTAATTGAGAAGGAATTAGGGGTGTGCCCAACCTAATTTAATTAGGGGTACATTAGTAAAAGTACTTTAAATTTTATTGAAGTAAGATTTATTAAGGGGTGTGCCCAATCTAAATAGAGGACTTAAAAAGAAATGGAGGGAGTAAGTGTTAGGGACTTCTCATGACCCTAAACACATAGAAAACCCACTACGAACATGCATGAACTTCGGGGGTGTTACAAAATAATAATAAAAAGTAATGGAGCTTTTCGGTATCACTGTTTTAGGTCCTTGACTTTGTTCTCACAGAATCTGACTAATTCGCACAAAATCATTGAGATTGAAATTGATGTT
The DNA here is from genome assembly GCA_031232105.1 of Capsicum rhomboideum. Lineage (NCBI taxonomy): Eukaryota > Viridiplantae > Streptophyta > Magnoliopsida > Solanales > Solanaceae > Capsicum > Capsicum rhomboideum. Next base: position 8,084,918 of record CP124712.1, on the reverse strand, counting down.
AAAGTTTCGTTTAGACCTGCAATTTGGATTTTTAAGTTGTATTTTTCTCATAAACATGAAAACCCTACAAGATGTGAAAACTAATAAAAAATTTCTCACTTATACAATCTTATCAAATGAGCAAATCATAATTCATAAATAAGATATTTGAATATCCTAAGGACACGTAATGAATCTTGAAGTACTATTTCTGCATCTCCCTGACGAAATTCGCCTCTCCGTGTTTCTTTTATAAACAAACTTTCAAACCCACATAGCAATGGTGCATCGGACATCGGTCCAAGACATTATAAACATCTTGGAAACCCTTACACGACCAACAGTACAACAAATGTGATATATAGCTACGAAATTACTAGCTACGACACAAAATTCATCTCTAAACGTGGGTCGCTAAAAGTATATAAAGAAGACTTAGTGTTTTGTCACTAAATAAAGTTTATTAACTACGAAATTCCTTTTCGTCCCTCAATGCATACTATTAATGACGAACTTGTTTGTCAAAAAAAAGTAGAAAATTTTGTGGTTAATTGTATCTTTTTGTCACTAAAAAGGCGATTAATACCGACGAAATAACTTTGTCACTAACTATTATTTTAATTAGTGACGATCACAATCATCTTTAAAGTTAAATGTAATTTGTAACTGAAAAAAATGTAATTACGTCACTAAAACCTATCTTTCATATACGAAAAATATTTCGTCATTAAATATATAAATTGGTGACAAACAATCTTGTAGTTGAAAACTATCATTTCGTCATTAAAAATATTATTATCACCAAAAAAAAACAAAATTGCTATAAATTGTGATTGTTAGTAACAATTGTATTGTAAATACAAAGTATATTCGTAATCAATAAGGTGATTTTAGGACAAATTATTGTCACCAAAAATGATTATTTACGACCAACTAATTCGTTGGTGACGAAAATAATATAATAAAACATGTAAGGTACTAACACAATTTTTAGTAAGAATGATTATTATATCGAGGTCTCATTACAATTTCCTAAAAAAATTTAAAAAATTAAATCTATTCAACATGAATGTGTAATCACAATACAATATTAATAATTTACAAGACAAAAGTAGTTGATTCCTCAGGTGTTAATGTAGCTTCGCTCATCTAGTAACTTTACTCTTGAATTACGTTCCACCTTCATGTACCTGTGTGTAAAGAAAAAAATTGTTAGCACTTTTTGATATCATGATTAAATTAAAAAAACGTTTTCAAATTTTAATCATAAAATTAATAGTATTAGTTTCTGAAGCAAATAATAGAATAAAAAACAAATGCTAGTGAGGATACTCAATAAAAGTTATACCATAGACGTTTTCATTTTTTTTCCTAAGTTAAATAGTTAAATTTTGAGCACTTAATTAACCTTTCAAAAAAATAAAGAAGAATAAACAAAATTTCTTCATGCTTTTACAATACAATCAAAAAATAAAAATCAACTAATGCATAACATATTTGGTGAAACCTAATTTTGTAACACCCTACAAGTGAAAAGAACGAAATTATGTATGAAAAATATACAACAATGAAAATAAAGTGGAAAGAAAATTATATATCTTGTCTTTTTTTTTTTTGTCCTCCTTGTATCCTACAAAAGAAAAATTAAAAAACACAACATCTCAATTCTAAAGTAAAAAAGAAAAACGAAAACATATCTTCTTCAAAAAGATACTTCGATGATAATCATTTCAGGTTTTAAAAATAAGAGAAGTTACCTTTCTCTTCTTCATTTTTTGTCCTCTTTTAATAGATTAAAGAGAATAAATTATATATTTTTGAAACTAAACAAAAAAGACAAAAAATTATAACCTTTATCCTATCCTCTTTATTTCTATTTGTATGAGTTCTGCACTCAATCGTTTGTTTCTTTCTTATTTTTAACTTTTTAAAATTTCTTGTCAATCTTCATTTAGAAGCAGGTGAAATAATATGTACTAGTTGTAACTTGTGAGTAGTAGTATATGAGAAACTAGATAGGTACATATGCAGTTTAATTTGAAAATTAAAAGAGAAAATCACCTGTTTGGAGCTTTCCTTTATTTCAGAAGTCCATTTCAAGAGTGTGAATTCATTGATTTCTCATCATAGATTTTTAATGAAAATTATGTAGAGGAGCTAGGAATTAAGAGAAGTTATGGAGAACATGGGGCTGGGGACGTGCCTACTTTAGGGATTTGGGAAAAGAAAAAAGAAAGAAGAGGGAATTTTGCTGCTTAATATTTTGTACAAATTTAGGAAAACAAAAAAATACAAAAAAGGTGTAAAAAATATCTGTATTTTATTAATGTTCCCCCGATCCTAAATACTTGTCATCGTTACTAAAAACAAATATTTCATAATACTTGTGATTTTAGAAAATCAAAACATAATTATTTATATATTAGAAAAATATTTAATTTAATAAAATAAAACTATTATTTGATTAAATATGAAACATTTATATTTGCTAGTGATGGTGGGGATGTGGTGGTGGTAGTGGTGTTTGTGGGTAATAATGTCGCAGTGATAATTGTGATAGTAGAGGTGATTAGTGTTGCAGTGACTATCATGACAGTACATGGATATACTTTGATGGTATCACTGAGGACTGAAGCAGACCTCAGTGATATCATTGTAGTATATAGATATACTGTGATTAGGGGTATTCACTGTTTGGGTGAAAACCAATCAAAAATGAAAAATTGAACCAAACCAATTAAATAAACCGACTTTTATTTGGTTTGGTTTTGCCTTTCTAAAAATCGGTAATATTTGGTTTGATTTTGTTTAAAAAAATTTGAAGAAATAACCAAACCGACACATTATATACATTATTTCTATAAGTATATATAAATAATATATTATTTTTGTGAACAATTATAAGTATCTAATCATATATATGTAATATGTTCATCCAAATTTATTTTAAAAATAGAAAAAGTACAACATAAAAAGAGAAATGAGAAGGATCAAATTGGGTCCAAAAAAGATGTTATATAACGTGTTGTTGTACACAATTTGATAATGTATTCCGAATATTAGTTGCTCTTTCAGTAGATATATCTTAGAAGTTCATATTGTTTTTGATATTTTGTGCTAGTTTATTAGGCGAAAAAAAGGAATTATGTAATGTAATTCCTTTGTTGATCCCGTAGTCTTATTCTTCGTTTCTTTTATTTTCTTGTATGGTTAATAACCGAGTAATCGAACTAAACCGAATCAAACCCGATAACAACCAAATCGATAAATATCTATTTTATTTGGTTTGGTTTGGTTTTAATAATTTAAAAACCGATTAGATTTGGTTTGATTTTGATTTTGATTTTGATCAATAACCGACCCAAATCGATCCGTGAATACCCTAATTGTGATAGTTTTATGGAGGATTGGGGAGTGTCTCACCAAAAGGCTAAAACAAATCTCAATGGTACCATGATTTTATATAAATATAATGTGATGGTATCACTGAGGATTCAAGAAAACTTCAATTATAACATAACATTATATAGATATATTGTGATGATATCTTGGAAGACGGAGGAGTATCTCATTTGAAGGATGATACAATGCTAGTATATAGATATATTATGGTGGTATACTGAGAAGTGTCTCATTGAAGGAATGAAGCAGTCCTTCATGATACTATGTTAGTATATAGATATACCATCATGGAGGAGTGATGAGTCTCTCATTTGAAAGATGATATATCATGCTATTATATAAATATACCATGGTGATACACTGAGGAGTGTGTCGTTGAAGGACTAAAGCAGTCATCCATGATACCATGCCAGTATTTAGATATACTGTGATGGTATAGTGTCTTATAATAATAAATGTTTTAAATATTTTCCGTATAGGTAAAAGTTAAAATTTATGTCTGATAGGTAACATACCTAAGTTCTAATTTTTGTCTATAAGGCAGAAATTCAGGTCAATTGAGCATGTTCAGTGTCTTAAAATATCATGAACTGTCTTATGGTAAAAATTAGAATTTTATGAAGCTAAGGCTCTTTTTAAAAAAAATTGTAAAGTTGTGCCAAAAAAATCAAGAACACCACCCATCGGAGGACATTAGGTTTTATGTTTGCATTGTCACTTAAATTTTCATAAGATATAGTTCGTTGTTATCCTTATCATATCATTCTATGATTTCATCTTGTTGTTACCTATAAAGAGCGCTTGAAAAAATGTTTGTTAGCTACCACTTGCAATCAAAAGCAAGTATAGCCAAATTTATTTTATATTTACCTACAAAAAATTTTTTGTAGCAAATAATTAAATTATTCAGCTACAAATTTTAAATCGTTGCTATTTAAATATTTAGTATTTTGTGACAAAACTATGTTGTCACTAAGTTATAGGCTTATTAGAGACGATAAAATAACCATCAGTAATTGGTTATATTATTAGTGACAAAAACTAAGGTCCCAATTTAATATAAAATTTTGTGGCTAAAACTTACAACATTAAACTACGAACTCTAATTCATCACTATTGCAATAGCTTATTTTTTGTGGCGAAATTTTTTCGTATCAAAAATTGTTACTAATTTAAGACCAAAAAAATAGTTCGTCACAAATTGAATACATTATTAGAGACAAAATGATGTGTCACTGATAACTTAAAATTCATAATTAATGATATATACTTAATAAATGGCGCCAATTTTTTTTTGGGTGGAAAATTTTAGTGGACAAAACTTTGCTACGAAATTGTATATTTCGTCACTAAAAGCATGTTGCTCATACATTTAAACACGAAATGTAATTTTTGTCACAAAAGTGAATAATTAGTGACAAATTTTATGTCGTACCTAATAACTTCGTAGCAAAATATTATATTTGTTGTAGTGGAAACTTACCTAGATATACCATATTTAGAAAGTATTTACCATTTATAGTTATATAATTTTAATACATGCATAATTCACTTTTAATACATAGGCTAGATTTTTTACCAAAATAAGCACAATACATTTAAGATACTTATAATACATCTATATTGCATGCATAATTCGTTCTAATACATAGTGCATTCATTTTATCAAAACAAGTATAATACATTTTAATACACTTCTAATACATCTATATTGCATACATAATTCCCTTTTAATAAATAGTACAGTTGCTATAGATGGTAAATATTTTTAAAATTTGATGTATCTAGGTAATAAATAAAAAGTATCTTTAAAAGCAGTAAATATTTTATTAAAAGAACTCCAATAGGTAATTTTCCTATTTATTAAAACAAAAAGGGCCCAAGTTATGTACGAATCAGAACAGGGCCAAAAGTGGCCCAACCAGCAAAAGACCAAAAGAGAAAAAACCAGAAATAAAAGTTAATAAAAAATTAGGAAGGTAAAAAAAATCAAAAGTGGAAACTAAAGCAACACAAACATAACCATATAGGATTTCTTCATCCACCGCCATCGGCTGGTGTAAACTTTGAGAAAGAAAATCAATCTCCATAGATTTGTTGAGCCATGAAACATCTTCCTTCTCCGAACATCAATCGTCTACAACGAGTGCAGATCGACAAAAAAGGTAAGTAGATGTTTGAGCTTATTAGAAAGAACCCCAACTTTTAAACTAATCTCATAGTGTTCTTGTTGAGGTGAGCTGCACAACAATGGCGAGGTCCTCATCTACAAGTAATCAAGGAGATCCTGTGCATCTATACTGAGTTAAGCAATTTTCCTAAGTTCAAGATCTATTCCCAATATCTAGTTTTTGATGGGTTGAACCTCACAAGGAAATTAATACCACCATCCAAAAACAAGTTATTGGAAGCAAACTCAGTCTTAAAGGAACTAAATATCACATCTGAAATTGATACAGGTATTAGCTTGAAACACCATAGAAAAAACATGTATCTTTAACCTTTGCAAGACTTAAGTCCTGGTTTAGTACAATTACAATCCAAAGCTCTCACAAGGTGCGTGATACTATAACCAACAAAATTACTTCAGACTTCATTAAATGCATAAGTAGATAAGTGATTGTTAATTCCTATGAGATTCTCTTGAAATATTTAACCTTCTTTAATATTGACACTCTGAAATATTGAAAAGTCCTCTCAATATGTTGATTTGATTCTCATTTGAGGAGTACTATGTTTGTCTAGATTAATGTTCTTCTTGCTTTCACTAGGTGTGTCTTCAAAATGATCAAATTGAAAATTACCTACAAAAATAAAAATTAGATTAGTAAAATAATCAACAAGAATATTTTCTTCTCGAAGGAAATGTTGTACTTTTACTAGAAAGGTGTTACTTAATTTGTTAATAGAGTTGAACTCTAATGTCACACTTCATGGGATTTCCCAATTCCCCTCTATAATTTGAACCATAGCCTGCATGGAGTTAGTTTCTATAATGATATAGGATAGCTGATTCTCCTTACAAAACATTAGTCATTCTCTAATTGCCACTGCCTCAACAACTAAATTAGTGGAATCAGGGATTATGACACTTTTAACAATTACCAGATTTCCTGAGTGCACTCTTATGCAAAAAGCTGTTGAACTAGCCCCTAAATTGTCCCTTGATGCCCTATTTACATGCTGGGATCCATCTTACAACTCTAGTGTGAAAGGTTGGTATGTGACCAATATTTTTGATCATGGCACCCGTTAAACCTTACTCTAAGGAGCTTAAGTATGGTATCATTGATTTCACAAATGACTTTGCCAATAGAATAAGAACCTCCATGAAGCATTGTGTTTCTTCTTTTCCATAGGAACCATAAAATGATGTTAGGAGTAGCTTGGTATGTCACTTTCATTAGAACATTACTCCTCTTTGACCACCACTTCTTTATATGTTGCTTAAGTTGAACCAAAGGACCAGTAATCCCAGCTGCTCTAGTATAGTACCCCCAAATCTTAGTTGCCACTTTTCCTTTCAAAAAGTGTGCTCAATAGTCTCAATCCCAGAGCTTGAGCAATAATTATAAGTCTGTGAGATATTAGGATTCCAGGAATGCATTAAAGTTGCCATAGGAATTTTAATACTCTATATTCTCTAAGTCAGAAAAGAAAATTTGAAAGGTAAACCTTTCATTCCATTTGAGATTAAAATCATCCCTTCTATCTTCTCTATTCCTCACCGTGTCCCAAGCAATTTTAATAGTAAACTGACCTGTTCTTGTCTTTGTCCACCAAGGATTATCCCCTTGATTAGATTAATGAATATGTTGCATGTTCAATAGCATTGCCTGGGAACTAGCCCCTAAATTGTCCCTTGATGCCCTATTTACATGCTGGGATCCATCTTACAACTCTAGTGTGAAAGGTTGGTATGTGACCAATATTTTTGATCATGGCACCCGTTAAACCTTACTCTAAGGAGCTTAAGTATGGTATCATTGATTTCACAAATGACTTTGCCAATAGAATAAGAACCTCCATGAAGCATTGTGTTTCTTCTTTTCCATAGGAACCATAAAATGATGTTAGGAGTAGCTTGGTATGTCACTTTCATTAGAACATTACTCCTCTTTGACCACCACTTCTTTATATGTTGCTTAAGTTGAACCAAAGGACCAGTAATCCCAGCTGCTCTAGTATAGTACCCCCAAATCTTAGTTGCCACTTTTCCTTTCAAAAAGTGTGCTCAATAGTCTCAATCCCAGAGCTTGAGCAATAATTATAAGTCTGTGAGATATTAGGATTCCAGGAATGCATTAAAGTTGCCATAGGAATTTTAATACTCTATATTCTCTAAGTCAGAAAAGAAAATTTGAAAGGTAAACCTTTCATTCCATTTGAGATTAAAATCATCCCTTCTATCTTCTCTATTCCTCACCGTGTCCCAAGCAATTTTAATAGTAAACTGACCTGTTCTTGTCTTTGTCCACCAAGGATTATCCCCTTGATTAGATTAATGAATATGTTGCATGTTCAATAGCATTGCCTGGGATGATTCCCTACATAGCATCAAAGTTCCACCCTTCTTCTGTTATAAAGTTTCCTATCTAATTCAATGGATGGCAAGTATGAACCTCTGTCTGGTGATGGAATAAGGGACCAAGATTGGTCCAATTATTATACCAAAAATTGGATATACCACCCCCTGGTTTCCACCACATATGTTGTTATGTGTCTTTCATGTTAGCTTCATATCAGATAACCCTCTCTCCATTAGACAAGTATTGAAATCTGCTTCTTATAGTATTTATTTCAAAAGAAATTAGATCATAGATTATTCTATCTCCTAAACCTCCACCATAGCTTAGGTACATGGCTTGTGAAATATCAAACATTGATCTAAAGCCCAAACTCCTTTCCTATTTAGGTTGGCAAACCTTTGCTCATGAAAACCAGTTTTTGCTTCTTTTTGATTTTTTCTTACTCCAAAAAAACTTTGCAAAAATCCTTTGAAGCTCTTAATAACATATTTAGGGGGAATGATAACAGATAGAAAATATATAGGAATACTTTGTAACATACTAGTGAGAAGTATGTCGTTGCCTCCATAGAGCAACAATTTTCCTTTCCAGGCTTGAATCTTCTTCTTTACTCCATTGATCAAGTCTGAATAGTGTTCTTTTCTCTTTTTGTTATGTGTTATTGGAAAACCTAGATACTTTATAGGAAAACAACCCCTTGAAAAATCAATACTCTATTCCACCCAGTGAGAAATCTCTGAAGAAGTATTTTGATGGAGATAGAACAAACTCGTATCTCTATTCACTTATTACCTGATTGATGCTCATACTCTTGCAAAATAGCCACAATTTTCTTCAAAGAATGTGTGTGAGAAGAAGCAAAAATAATGGTATCATTTGCACATGCAAGGTTGTTAAGATTAACACTCCACCTAGATAGCCCATAACCTACATATTGCTCATCTTCAAATAGCGAATTAAGGGCTCTAGAGATGACTTCTGCAGATAGAATAAATAGAGTTGGAGATAGAGGATCTCTTATTTTACTTCTCTGGTGAAATGAAAGAAATCATAAGATTGTCTATTAATCTGTACAAAATACCAGTTATTGGAAATCAACCTCCAAACTATATCTACAAAGCTGTTTGAGAAGCCCATCATTCTCAAAACTTTCATCAAAAAAAACCAAGAAACTAGATCTGTCATAAGTTTTTGCCATGTCAAGCTTAATGACTACATTGGCAGGCTTTCCTCTCTTCCTAATGTCTGTGACCAGCTCCTGAGTGAGTCGAACATTCTCAATAATATTTCTTCCTTGAACAAAACCTGATTGATTTGCAGAAATCAACTTGGGGAGGATGGAAAGTTTTAAAGAATGTGTTGAGGTTAATATTTTTTTTATTTATATTGTTTTAGAGAAGCTAACAATGTAACTAATTTTCTTTGATGAAATGGTTTCGTCTAGTGGAAGCAGTACCATTTTCTCCTCTTATCAACAATCGCCAAGAGAAGTGACGGAATTTTTTTTACTCGATAAAAGCTAGCCAACTTTCTAGTATAAGGAAGAGATTTGATTAGTCCAACCTTTTTGTTAGTTAACTATATAGTCTTTGTATAGATTATATGGAAGTTGGCTAATCTTTGTTCATTTAAAAATATTAATAATCTTGGTTGTAATTCACTGTTTTAGCCTTGGAGATTGACTTTTAGTAGATCTGAAAATTTCTCTGTTTGACGAAATCTATGAAATCCAAAAGTGGCCAGAAAAGGAAGAAAGAAAGTTCATGCCACTATGAATTAGACAAGAGTTTGGAGAATCATCTTTGATAGTCCATTCATTATAAAATATTTAAATAACTAAACATCCTTGCCTTATTGATTTAAATTAACTACCATATCCCACTTTACTACAAAAGAAATAGAAAAATCTTTATTATACTAGAAAGGAGTCTTGTGACTTGACTCCATCGGGCCTTTTAACATGAGGCTATTGGGAGAATCAAATCCATTTGTAAGTTAGTATAGTTATTCTTTCTTACTCATTCAAATATATATGGTATTCGATTATATCGGATCCCTATTATCTATCAAAAACTAAATTGAAAAAATCGAACCACCCACTTCCCCCAATCCCCACTCTCTATACTAAATGTATCATATAGTTTGACCGATAAAGTTTAATAAAAAAATAAAGACATTATTAGAAATAGAGGTTTTTCTCATCACATTTAATGGAAAATTTAAGTTATGCAACTTAATTTTCTCACTCATTTTCTACTGAAACAACTAGCTCACTGAGAATTAAAAGATCAGGGGTTCTGAAATTTGAAATTTCTCTTTTTCGTAAATTTATGAAAATAATAAATCATGTTGTAAGCTTTGAATTTGAGTTCTCAAATTTATCAATAAATAAATTTAATAGCTCACCGAGCCTTTGCGGTATTTTTTTTTTCAAATTTGTGTCCTCTTGCAAAGTTCAAAATGTTCAAAATTGTTGATCAAAATCAAGTTACAGGTGTGAAAGGTATGATGATACTTCCATTTGCACTTGGGGAGTTATAGATACTCTCAATTTTTACAGTTTGATAGTCAACACCTGCTAATCCTTGTACCTAAATCTCACTTCTCATCATAGCTATACTATTATCCCACAATTTTTCACCCAATTATTTTACACTCTTAAATGATCAACCAATCATACAAACTCGTACGTCATTCACAATACTTTACCTAAGATCTAAAGGCACATGTCCTCAAACTCTCTCTTTCTATCGAAAGGACAAACAATTTGAAGCATTGAAGCTACAGAGCTTTCATTTGATATATAGCTCATAACTTAAATCATTGTTATGAGCTATATATGACAAAAAGAGAGAGTTTGAGAACATGCCTTTAGATCTTGGCTAAAGTGTTGTGAATGACGTACGAGTTTGGATGGGTGGTTGATCACTTCAGAGTGTAAAAATATTGGATAAATTTTTTTGTGATAATAGTGTAGCTATGATGAGTAGTGAGATTCGGATACAACGATTAGCAGGTTTCGATTGTTAAACTGTAATAATTGAGAGTATTTGTAACCCCGCACTGCCAAATGCAAGTGCCATCATACCTTTCACACCTGTAACTTGATCCTGGTCAACAATTTTGAACTTTGCAAGAGGACACAAATTTGAAAAAAAAAAAGTAGTATCTCAAAGGCTCGATGAGCTTTTAAATTTATTTATTGATAAATTTTTGAATTCAAATTCAAACTTACAACAAGATTTATTATTTTCATAATTTTTTACGAAAAAAGAGAAATTTCAAATTTCAGAAGCCCAAATCTTTTTTGTTACCTCTCCAGTGTCGAAAATATATCTCTTTTTTTTTATTCAAGTGTCTGGAACCTGTCCCGCCTTTATTAATTACTTCCTATCTCATGCTTATATATTTGAAATACAAAGTTTATATTAAACTCTATTTGTACCTTCTATTCTACTATAATATCCCACACTTTACTCGTACGCTTCCGGGTCGTAGTGGCACACGAGAAGGTTGAGACTGATTAGATTTGGTGGGGTTGGTTGGCCATTTTGGCCGTTTATAGCCACGTTAAAATCGAAAAAATGATTATTAGTTAATAATGGTTTCAATGGCTATATTCACAAAGAAATTATACAAATATTTGCTGCGATGAATTAGTAAACGTAACTTTTTATCTCATCTAATAATTGTGCAAAGAGTTTGATTTCTAAAAAAAAAAAAAAAAAAAGATAATAGAAAACAAAAAGTGTGTTGAGGTTAATATTTCTTATTGCTTTAGAGAAGTTAACATTGTGACTGATTTTCTTGCTAAAATGGCCTCGTCTAGTCGAAGCAGTACCTTCTTCTCCTCTTATCAACAATTGCCAAGAGAAGTGACAGTTTTTTTTTTCAACTGGATAAGTCATAAAAGCTAGCAAACTTTCTAGTATGAAGAGATTTGATATAAGTTCAACTTTTTTGCTAGTATACTGTATATTTTTGTATAAATTGTTATTTTTGTTAAAAAAAATTTATATTCAATAATAAGAACTTCAACAATAAGTTCAAAACAACTTATAAACAATAAAATAAAGTTCAAACTATTTATGGAAAATAGTAAACGAAACTAGAAAGAGATGAAGATTGAAGAATCAAATCCACCGTCTGGCCCATCTGCAGAGCCACCTGTGGACGCACATGGCCATATGAGGCCGCAGATCATTTCACAGACGTAACAGAAACTTGAGAGATGATTTGAGGTGCATTTTGCGTTCGCAAATGGACAAATGCGGCCGCAATTCCTCTCAGCAATCTTCAAACAGTGAACTGAAGGATCGCATCCCTTCAATTTTTATTGGAAATGCGTCCGCAAATGGAGAAAATATTTTAGATCAGCTTTTTGAATTAAATAATCATTAAACAATTAAATTTCATATTTTCTTGCTGATTGTAAGTTAGAATCCTTCACTACTTTTGGAGGTATGGTCTATGCTCCCTCTACAAATGTAAGTTACAGTTATGAAATGGGCAAGACAGGGCCATGCCTGACCCATAACACCTATAGGTATCCTACCTATGGTGATGACAATTTCATTAAAAAACGAAAAGAAGATTATTATTTTTTTGTGAATTGAAAGGAGGGCTTCTAGCCCATTTATCAACATCAAATAAAAATCTGTACAAAAAAAGAAGAAGAAACTTGGTTGTTATTCACTATTTTAGCTAGTTCTTCGGAGATTTTGACCTTGTTAGTAGAAGCATCTAGAAATTTTCATGTTGATCAAATCTATGAAATTGGAAGTTGCGGGAACTCTTCGAAGCTCAGTTGGTGACTATTTGAACTTTCATTGTGCTGGTGAAGATTCGATTCTCACCTTATAATTCTCTCATCTAGTTTTTTCTTTCCCTACCTCGTTTTTTAAAAAATAAATAAATTGAAAAGTTGCCATAAGAGGAAAGAAAGAAAGCCCGTGCTACTAACCAAGGCATTAAGAGTTTGGAGAATCAAATCTATTTGATGTTTCATTCATTATTTATTGCAAAAGAAATTGAAACATCTTTATTACTCTCCCTACGTCCATCTTTACTAATCTATTATTGATTTGACATACGCTTTAAAATATAATGAATAATGGGGGTAATTTTACTACATTACTTTTTGAATATAATAATTAATGTTTTGAAAAATGCATTGGACAATGAAGAGTGTGTAATAGCAAGGGTAAAATGGATATAAAATGATAAATCATTCATTAATTTTCTAAACTGAATAAATATTATTAAACATTTATTTTTAACATATTGAACATGTAAAGATGGACGGAAAGAGAACTAGAAAGTAGAAACGAGCCTTTATGTCTCCATCGAATCCTTTTAACATGAGGCTATTGGGAGAATCAAATCCATTTGTTAATAGATATATTCTTTTTTCCTCAATCTAGTATGTTGTTCGATAATATTGAATCCATATTATCTTACTATATAATAAATCCAAATAATCAAAAAACTAAATTGAAAAAATGGAACAAACCACCCACTCTCTATACTGAATGTATCATATAGTTTGACTGATAAAATTTAACAAAAAAATGAAGACTTTTAAAATTTACGTTATTAAATATGATATAACATTTGCGTGGCTATAAATTTTTGAAACTTCTAAGTCTTACATATTTCACACTACAAAAAAAAAATTCTCAATTAGAAAATGTAAGAGGTGTCATTCTTTTTGAAACATACAATAAAAATAGTGTTAAATAAAATGAAATGGTAAATTATGCTAACTATATTAACACTTCCTCCGTTTCTAAATAGTTGTCATCATTTTTGTTTGCACTTTCCTTAAGAAAAACATTAACTAAATGCTAAATTGACTAAATCACCCTTATTCATTACTCTTCTCTATTTAATAATTCTTTTTTTTGCACTATATTGATATCTCTCCATATTTATGACTAAGAATAAAGGTGAAAAAAAACACAATTAATTATGTCTTGGCCTTGTGAAACAACAAGTATTAAGAAATATCTATTTTTAGTTAGGACGACAACTAATTATGAGCGAAGGGAGTAGTTAACATGTATCAGTACAAGATAGTGCAGCAGCAGTGCCGTTGTACGCTATAAGCTATGTAAGAAGAGAAGATCTTTCATGAAAAAGAAGAGCTTATCAAGTTAGCCATGGTGACCTGCCTGAAACCAAGAATGAAAGGACGTATACACCATCAATATTATGATCTACTTGGAACTAATTATGTCCAAAAACATTATTAAACTATCAATTTTTCGCTAGTTTCATCCTTCAACTATCATTTCCTCTTTATCTACATAAACTATCACTCTCTTTGTATTAAAATACTCCTCGATGCTGAGTTGGCCAAATATTGTTCCCACTCGACATCAGGAGCGTGTAGGCTAACTCAGCATCAGGTGTGTTTTGAGACAAAGGGAGTGATAATTTAGGATGGAAAGACGACAATGGATAGTTGAAGTATGAAACTAGCAAAAAAGTGATAGTTGAAGTGTGTTTTTGGACATTAACTCTATAAATTAACTAATAACCTTTTCCTAATGGTTTCAGGCAAGTCATCCTTGGCTACTAAATAAGACTCCTCTCATCTATATCATTCCTCCCTCTCTCTCTTGAACACTTCATAAATTAGCATGAAAGAGAAGAGCATGTCAATGTAGCCAAGGAGACTGCCTTGAACCAATTGCATAAAGGCCACCATTATATTAATGAAATGAAAACCTTTCAAATAATAAATGGAGCAGGCAAGTCATCCTTGGCTACTATTGAGATGATTGCTATATGGCAAGTAAGCCATGTATTTATAGTTATTACAACAAATTACTTCATCCGTTCACTTTTACTTGTCAAATTTGAAAAATAAAGAGATAAATTATTAGGAGATCACGAGTTCAAGACGTGGAAACAACCTCTTACAGAAACTCAAGATAAGATTGCGCACAATAGACCCTTGTATTCCAGCTCTTCTCCGTACCCTGTGCATAGTGGGAGCTTTAGTGCATCGGGCTTCCCTTTAGTTCCTAATCTCCCCTTCTTATAAGCTATAGTTATTTCTCAAAATATTAATTTTATTATATGCAAAGGGTGGTATAATACTAAAATCGTCATTTTATATATTATTTCTAAAAAAAATGTGTCAAGTCATTACCGAACAAATAAAAATAGACAAAGGGAATAGTAAGCATCTTTTCAATAGTTGCTTTATAAAACAAGAAAAAATGTTATCCTTTTAGTGTATTGCTTTGACTTTGGTCTGTGAGCTACATTATCTCTGACTTCCCAAATAGGAATAAGTTCTATTCATTTGTAAGAGCACTTGCACTGATCAGTTTATCTCCCATCATTTCTTGTTGGGGGAATTATTGTATTGCATCCAAATACGATCGGATTATATGCACCAGGTCAATGGATCCTAGTGGTCTTTAGTATATCGAGAACATTGCCCATGGAATAATAATATATAATATCCCATCAGTTTACTTTTATGAGTTCACTATGCTAAGAATATATGTTTATTTTTACTTGTTCAATTTGAAAAAAAAAAAAAGACAATTTATCATTTTACACACCTAGAAATTTTATACACTTACTTTCCAACCCATTTCCCAACATTTTGAATTTATGCTAAATTAAATGACTTATAATAATTAGAGGTAATATAGTAAAATTATCATTTTATTTATTGTTTCTTAATTAAATGATGTGTAAAGAGAAACATGGACAGTAAACATGAACGGAGGGAGTACAAATTATCTATGTTCTCTCTCTTTTGTATAACTTTGGTTTTTGAGACGCATTGACATGATTAATCCAAATTCACATCACGTTTGACTCATTAAACGAGGAAGTGCTTGTAGCAATAGAGCAAACACTATGTTTTACTTAGAAGGGGCTGAAAAGTAGCTTATAATTGTAAATTTTATCCGAAGCGTTTTTTAATTGGATTTTCTACATTTTCAGGGCTCAAACTCAACGCTTAACACACCTTTTAGAAGTAAAAGAGGGAATTTTGACTAATTTATTCTTATAGAATATGATAAATTGTAAGAATCTGATTTGTGAAAAACTTACTTTTTACTTGTTTTGACCATTTTGCCTTTTCCCATAGTTACTACATGTTGGTTTTGGGGTGTGAAAATAGTGGCACGGTTCCCGATGCGAACGGGAGTGATTTGAGCTAGTTTGAGGTCTTTAGAGGCTTTAAAGGCCATATAATTGGCTTCAGTCAATATTTGATGTTTCGGGTCCCGAATGACAATTTGGACAATTTCATTAGATCCAAAATGTCAAATTTGGGTTAGTAGCGAGGTTGGTTCGGGTTTGGGACCTTTATTTTGCATTTCGACCCTTCATTTGGAAAATTGCCTAAACGGGGTCCCGGGGGTTAATTTATTGAAAAAGATCCTTTTTTGAAAATCCGACGTATCCATTGAGTCTGGAACGTCGAAATTAGCCTAGTAGTATATATGATTTATTTCTGTCGAGTCCCGAACGAATTTTGAGGGTCCTTCGGAAATAATTCAAGTTGCAAAAATCAGCAAAGTTGTTGATATTTGGTGCAAGCCAGATCCTTCTTTGCAAACGCAGGCCCCTGGCCATGATTGCAGATAAGGAAATTACCCTTCATCGTGATCGCGAGGTGGTGGCCACGATCTCAAAGGGCATTGGGGGTTCGGGTTGAGTCTTCTTTGCGAATGCAACAAGGCTGTTGCAAATGCAAGGGTCCGGATCATGAACCTTCGTGAACGCGAAGACTTGACCGCGAATGCGAAGGCAAATTAATTGGCCAGTCTTGACCCTCATGATCACGAGGTGGGATCCGTGATCGCGAGGTACTGATCACAGAATAGTATAAATACCCCATTTTCATATTTTTCACCATTTTTGGACCTCCAAGCTTCGGGAAAGGTGATTTTCAAGGGTTTCTTCATCGATTTTCATGTGGGTAACCTCTAAACTCATAATCACACTATTTCCTATTGATTATATCTTCAAAAATACCTTTTAATCATGATTTCGAAATGGAATTTCGGGATTTTTGTCGGTAAAGCTTGAAAATGGTTTTTCTTATATTTGAACCTCGTTTTTAACTCATTTTTGCGTGGGTTTTCAACTATAGACTCCTATAACCTTGGGGAATGTGTTTCTAAAGAAAAATTCCGGTCTTACCCCTTTCATTTTCGAATTCATTTTTCGAGTCCGCTTTGGACCTGACTTAAATATGGGAAATATGGGTATTGTTGGCTTTCTTTTAACACGTTATATGTTTTAGTTGATTTTGAGAATGTTCGAATGGGGAAAGTGCTGTGTTGCAATACTTTAGGCTCAAATTTCATCGTTTCGAGGTAAGTTATGGCTTAACTTCTTTTAAATTGAGTTGGGTAGTTAATAAATAAGTAAAACATGCTATGAGGTGGGGAAAATAACTATGGGTTTTATATTTCGAGATTTTATTACTGTTGTGTGTTCGAGTGAGGGCTTATAATCGCTTGTTGTTGTCTTGAGATATTTGATATTGCGTGTTGCCCGAGTTGGGGCTTTATTTGATATCATTGGCCTTATGTGTGCATTTAAATGCCTTTATTCTAGATATGATGCCCGTATGAGGGCTTAAATTGTTCTTATAGGCCTTATTGAGCATTGGTTGCCTTTACCATGATAGAAATATCCGAGTTAGGGGTTGATATGATATTAATAATGTTTTACATGCATATTTATTTCGATGGAGCCTAATTAGAGTTGATAATCATGAATTCTGGACATATTGAATTGATTCTGGGCTCACTTATATACGTATTGAATGGAATGGATATCTTCATACTAATTTGATTTTGAGCATTACATCCTCGTTTCATACATATACATTCATGAAATATTGGTACTATTGAGGAACACTGTTTTTTATAAAAAGAAAATGAGACATTTTCTTAAAAACCCTCTTCGTGAACACGAGCTGGAGAGGTGGGTTGAGATTGGAGATATGAGATATAGTATATGGGTTGCGAACCCCCCATGGGTCCTATTGCGGAGCTGCGAACTCGGTAGATGTATGCAGAAAGTCATGCAATGACTTTCACCATTCACCTTATTGTCATCATTGCATTGCATATGTATCCTTCATGCTTTCTGTAGTTTTTCTGTAATTTGTGTTTAGTTTCCATATATTTTTCGTGTATAGCTGTGTTTTTTCAATTCAATATTATATTAGAACTATTAGTGGAGACGGTGTGAGCAACCGTTTGGGAACCTTGCTGTATGCAGGTGACTTGCTCATAGTTTTCTTTACTTACTTTATTGTCTACTTTGCTCAATTGGCCTATGATTCCTATTGAGTACATGTGGACCGTACTCACCCCTACTGTGCCCTTTTGGTGCAGATCTTGGTCCGAGTACGACTGGCGGTGGTTGGTCATCGTGCAGAGATTTCTGAGTTTTTGAGGTACTGACGCGCTCCAGGGTTCGCGGCTGACTTAGACCTCATCTATCTTTATTTGTCTTTACTTATGACTCAGAGACAGATTATGTATTTTTTCAGTATTCGAATGGTTGTTTAGATGCTCTACACTTGTGACACCAGATTTTTGGGTGGTTTTATGTTATTTCTCAGACTTCAGCTTTATTTATGTTTTATGTTGGTCAGACTTCATTCTAGAAGTCTCGCCTTATTATTATTGTAGCTTGATGGGAATTTCTTTCCTTTCTTGGTGATTGACTTACTTATCAAGACTGGGTCGCGATAAGTATCATCATGACCTCGTTTATGGGTCGTGACATAAATTTGCATCAAATCTTTGGAATAGAAAGGAAGTCCATGCCACTAAATGAACATTAGGAATGACACATCTATTTGATGTCTCCTCTCTTATTTGTATCCATCTTGACTATATAGAAGACACATATATACAGAATATTAATCTGATTGGATAATTTGACCCTCCAAAAATATGCTTTAATCCCAAATTTATTTGGATTGTGTAAAAAAATAAAAAAAATTCCAGGAAGAATCCGGGTGGGTATTGTATATCAATTTATGGAATCGCAAAATTAAAGGAAGGGGGGGACTAGATCTTACCCCTGATATACATTCACAGATTGCAAGCAATCAAGGAAAAAAGAGAATGTCTAACCGAATTTGTTTCACATTCCCTAAAACTACTAAAAACTATACATCTAGCTAGGTACTTGTCTTTTGTCCAAAAATCAATTAAAATCCACGAGCCCCATTTGGTAATTGATTTATATCCTGAACAAGAAGAGGAGTATCTAAAGTAGTGCCTAATAAGTAGTCAGCAACCATATTAGGTTCCCTATAGCAGTGAGCAATAGTATCCTCTGTGGGAGCAATAGTATCCTTCCCCTCTGTGGGAGCAATAGTATCCTCAATAATAGGTCTGAGAGTAAGGTTTTTGAATATTTTGTTCCTTAACAAATCAGTCACTACTTTAGAGTCAAGTTCTATAGTACAATGTATTCGATTAGTGTCCTTAATCCACTGTCCAGCATACAGTTGTATTTAGTATGCTCCATCTAATCATATTTCCTCAATGGACAGTCAAACCTAGAAAAAAAAAAAATGTTACTCTCTTTGTTCCAAAATAGTTGTCACGAATAGTTTATCGAGAGTCAATTTAACTATTTTTCAAAGCTAAATTAGATTAGATTAATTCAATAATTTAATAAAATTAAAATTCGAATATTCAAAAACTATACGAAAAGTATTTTAAGTTGCAATTTTTCTTATATCAATACGATAAAAAAATATATCTTAAAATGTTGGTCAAATTAAAGTTCATGTTGTTTGACCCCAAAAAGTAAACTATAACAAACAAAATGGAACGGAAGAAGTAGTTTGGTACACCACTTTGACGACATAATGGGAGGGTGAACAATGTCTTAATAGTTTTTTGAACCCGTTACAACGTAATTTTGCCTACCAAAACACTCGAAGTTGAATGTTGAGTATTAAAACTGGGTTCTATGTACTTGTCCAACCATCTCTTGCAACAAATAATGTGTGGTAATTAAAGTAAATCACGGATTATGTGGAAAACGTTCTGACAAGCTGGGAGTAAAATCATGCCACTAAATGAGACATTAGGAATGCCACATCTATTTGATATTTCCTCTATTATTTGTATTCATCTTGACTATATAGAAGAGACACATATATACAGAATATCAATCTGATTGATAGTTGGGCATTTATTAGTAGTAGTTCTTACGCTGGCGTTTATACATGTAATTTCATCTCATGATTTAAAATTATGAGATAAAATCAGTGTTTGGACCTGCAATTCATCTCATGATCTGAGATCATGAGATGAAGAGGGTGTTTGGATTGGCTTATTTTTAAGTGTTTTTGGCTTTTAAGAGCTTTTAAATTTTTGGAGGTGTTTGACAAAGACACAAAGTACTTTACTTTCGACTTAAAAAGTATAAAAAGAAAAAAAAAAGCCAAAAGTTGCTACCAACTTTTACCTTTTCAGTTTGAGCTTATAAGTCACTTAATAAAAGCTAATCCAAACACCCCCGAAATTCCGTATTCTCAAAAAAAACAAACTATGATTTAGAATCCCAAATCATGATTTTAAATACAAAATTTGACCCATAAGTTTATATTTTGTAAAAAAAATCATGTTATATTTTGCAAAAAAAAAAAAAAAAGACTCATGCTCGGCCTGAAGAGATTGTCCGTACTATGTGAAAGAATTATATTAAAGAGTAACTAGTTATTTTTATTGTTGAATAGTGGACCTTTATAAATTATGTGTAGTTGAAAGTTTGTAATCACAAACATTTATTTATAAAAGGAACATAGAGATCTGCGATTTATCAATGTAATGTCTTAGGATATAACGATATCCTACTTATGAACTATGGTTTGCTCATTGATAACATTTTATAATAAATGGGAAACATTTAATAGTTTTCACAATTTTTGGAGTTTTTATGCTTAGGAGAAAAAATACAACTTAAAAAATCCAAGTTGAATGTCCAAATAAAATTTCAACTTCACATCAAATGATTTTATATCATGATTTCAAATTATAACTTTATATCACACGTCCAATCGGGCCCTTAATATGCTCCATTAATCATTCGCAGAAAACAACTATCTACAATTCACTAAACTTGTAGGGCGTGTATACGAATATCAGACTTGTTTCACAAACTAATGAAATATCTCACGTGAAAGTGAATCCTACTTCCTCCAGGATTAAGTGTTAGGCTCCATAGGTTGAATTAATTTATAGTGTAAAATATGGAATACGTATGTGAACCCGTGATTTCTTCTTAAAACTAGGTATTTATGTATATATGTGTAACGAACCAAATCGTTGTTACGCTGAAAATAGGAAGTGAAAACCCCGTCAAATTTTATTTTTGTGATTTTTAAGAAATTTCGGACTAGCCAAGTATTTGATGAATTTGGAGGATGTACTACTCTAGAAAAATCTGGTGTTGGTGTGAGCTTTTCTGGGGATGTTTGACTAGATTTCTAGATAGATAACGAGTTTGGAAGCTTCATCTTTTAGAGGTAAGGTTTCTTTACATCCTAAACTTGAATTACTTCGTAAAATTCTTGAAAATCGCTAGAAACTTATCTATGGTAGAAATTGGGGTTTAACCCTAATTCATGAAATTGATGTAAGATCATGAAAATGAGTATAAAATCAGTAGATAATGATCCCAAGGTGTTAGAAAACACTAATGAAAGTAGAATCTTAGTTGTTCATGCTAAATAAAATAGGGTTGATGAGGTTTAAGGAGGGGAAAATCCTAAGAAGATGATTTAAGACAAAGTTATGGTTAAATGGTTAGATATTAATTCCTAATGGTTAAAGAGGAATAAAATTATTATTGAAATGAGTGTGTAATCTTGTTGTTATAGATCAAGAGCAAGTTGAAAGGAAAAGGAAAGGCAAGCTTGTGGCCTAGAAGTGTTGTTGAGCAAGAAATCGAGGTAGGTTACGATTTATTATAGCAATTAGACTTGCTTGACTCTGTGCTTATATGTGAATTAAGTATTTGTGATGGCTTTTGAGTACTACTTGTGATTATTGACTGCATTGTATATTCATACACATTGATGTTGATTGAAATGATGAGGAAGATATTATGGAAATCATGATGTTCATGATCATGTTGATGTTGTTGATGATGTTAATGAGATTGAGAAGAGAAAAAGAAGATGTGCACATCTTGCATTCATACATTCATTCATGTGCATTGAATATTCAGTTATAATCATATGTTGTGATGCAACTTGTTGCTGAATTTGACTAAGTATAAACCTACATGAGTACGAGTTTGTATTCTCTCCAAAGTGAAGTGTCATAATTGCGTATTTGTCTTTGATTATAAGTTCTGTGATGATCGCTTTGCATCTATTTGATTTACCTATTTGTATGGTGTCGGGTTGAGTCGACCTATGATGCCCACAAGTACTTGTTGATGTACTGATCCTATCTGTGCTCTCCTTTTTGTTGAGTGCAGAGCGTGTTCCGGCGTTTGAGACAAGACTTCGACTTTAGCTAGCAGTTTCAGACTCAGGTTCAAGGGTGAGCACCATGACCAGGCAGCCATTGAATCTTCTGATTTGTGTTCATGCCCCATGCTTCGGGACTAAGACTTTTTGTATTTTTCCTTCTGTACTTTGGATATCCTATTAGTTAACTGTTTAGACATTCTTAGTTGTTCTTGTACGGTGACTTCAGGTCCCATGAATTGTAATAATAGAGGTTTCCACACTCTATTAGTGGTTGGATAATTTCGCTGATTTGATGTTGATTTCTTGACAATTTAATAAAGACAGTTTAGACTTGTTTAATAATGAAATAGTGTAAAGTGAATGTAAATGTGGCATTGGTTACTCAAGGGTTTGGGTTAAGCATGGTTCCCCGCCATAGGTTAGGGTGTGTGCCAATCATGACCGTTTGGATCATGACAATATTTTCTCAAATTGATATATTATTATCTGTTGACATTAAAAGAAGACTAAATAGTGCACATTGGTTGAATATTGAGTTATTTATCTAGAGGACTAAGTATCAATTCCCAATAAATATATTGTTCCCTTCTTTTCATTTTAGTGGTGCACCCGTATTCTAGAATCTCTCCCCTCCCCCCTCCCCCCTCCCCCTGCCCCTCCCCTTTTTTTTAAAACTAGTACACCTATATTCTAGAAATCTTAGATTCACCTCAACATACAAAGACCAACAAGCAGACCAAGGACCTTTAGCTTGTCTCAACAAGCCAACTAACTTGTCATGTTTCTTAATCAACTCAAAAAATTCTTCCTTTTTTATGGTGACAAATAAATGAAATTACCACTTTCATGCAATAGTCTTTACCATGTTCGTGGAACATTCATCATTTTTCACTTTTTGGCATCATCTAGAAAAATTAAGGATTGAATTTAACGTTGAACCTTGAATTGAAATTTGAACCTTGAATTGTGTTGAAGTCTACTTTAATTCTAATTAAAGCTATTCTTATTTAAAGATTAAATTGCGTCGAATAAAATAACTTAAATATATAGTACATTATATACTATGTATCTTAAAAATATTTCAATTTTTTTTTTTTCCGTATAGATGAAACATCGTAATTAAATGTATCATAGGAATTATTCTCAACGTGGGGGATGAGAGAAGAATTTATACAAGGTGTCAATGGATTTATTAATCATGCAATGTCACTTGATCCATTTCTAACTAAAAGTTGATTATGTGTCCCTGCATGAAATACAAGGAGGTTAAAGTTCATTTCTACCAAAACGAATTTAAAGAAAATTATTTATATACTAGTCATGGAGTAAATGATGTTGATAGATTTCAAAACTTTGTTATTGGGGAAAGTAGTTCGTCAGGGACACAGTGTCCAAGTTTCTAAATTACATGATATGGTTCAGAATGTTCTTGGGATGCATTCCAATTTTAAATTCAGAAAAAATATTGAACAAGCTCCCGGTGAAGAAGCATGACGCTTTTATGAATAATTAGAGGTTGCTAGCACTACATCAAAAATGATCTTTAGCGGCAATTAATTAACGGCAATAGCTTAATTGCCGCTAAATATGTATTTTAGTGGCATTTACTAGTGACAATTACATTGTAGCTTTCTTTGTAAATGCCCTTAAAGCCTATAGCGATATTGGATCCAATGACATTTAACTAATGCCGGTAAAAAATTTAACACTCTTGTTTAAGTGCATATTTATTGCCGCTAAAGATTGTTTTTGTTGTAGTGCAGTCGTCCTTTATTTGAAGGGAGTCTACACACTGAATTGTCTATTACAACTACTTTATTAAGTATCAAATCAGATTGAAATATTTCTTAATAGACTATGTGAAGACCTTTAAGGAACTAAGAAAGAAGAAGAGCTTATCAAGTTAGCCATGGTGACCTGCCTAAAACCAGGAAAGAAGGACACCATCAATGTATGACCCTTCCAAATGGTTTTCAGGCAAGTCATCCTTGGCTACTAAATAAGACTCCTCGGACCTCTCATCATTCTACACCTCTCTTCTCTCTTAGCATAGACAAAAATTATAACATATTTAACTAATCCTAGGTAAATTAAGAATGAAAAATTGTCTTGCATGAAAGAGAAGAGCATGTCAAGGTAGCCAAGGAGACTGCCTGAAACCAAACTAAAAGGTCACCATTAAACACCTTTTAGACAATGGAGCAGGCAAGTCATCCTTGGCTACTAAACAATATGACTCTCCTCTTCATGTAAGACTTCTCTTCTTTCATTGAGATGATTACTATAGGGCAAGTAAGGCATGTATTTATAGCCACAACAAATTAGTATCTAGTAATGAATAACTATATAAGCATCTCTGACTTAGTTCTTTATGTTACTTTTTTTCCTTTTATAATTGCTTTGACTTTGTGGTCTTATCCACATTATCTGATCTTCTAAATTTGAATAAGTTCCCTTGATTTGTAAGAACATTCGCACTCACTTTATCTCCAAGTAATTCTTTTACGGGAAGAGGTAGACCTAAATTATATTTGAAGGAAATTGTCTTGAAAGACCCATAATTTCTTGGAAGTTGGAATCAAAGAAAATTTAGCTGAAATTAAAGTAGGACATAATGAAGAAAAAATATTCATATAGGTGATGTCTGCTAGTCAGGAATAGATTTTCGTCTTATTAAAGTACTTCGTATATTGTTATTATTATATTTATTTACATTTATTTAACTTGTTTTCACTTTTGTTTTTATTTATTGTGATGAGGACATGATCAATAATTGAGCTTAAACGGAATGAAGAGGATTCATATGCCGACCTCAACTAGTTTGGGACTGGGACGTATATGCTGTTTGTATTGCATCCCAACACATATAAACAAATACATCTAGTGGAGTCTAAGTATGCCATGCATGCACATTGACACTTGGAAATTAGTGCTCAATACAACAGAAAATTCAATAATTTATGAATTATGATTGACCTTGATTATTTTGTGGGGCTGAACAAATGGATTTGATGCCAAATTTTCATGTTTAAAGGGTATTCCTTCAAACAATATGCTTTCCTAAAAGTTCAACTATTATATTGATGATCCAACTTTAGTCAAAATGGTATAGTTTGCAGCTTTACCCATATTCCCTACTTGCACATGCATGTACACATATTTCTAATTAATTTAAATTTAAGTTTAATAGTTCCTCCATTCTAATTTATTTGTCTGATTTTGATTTGGCATGAAGTTTAAGAAGTAAAGAAAATTTTTGAATGTTGTGGTCATAAACTAAAGATATGTAGAATGTATCAAAGTGTCCTTTAATCTTGTGGTATTAAACATGTCATGTGTGAAAAGTTAGAATTAAAAAGTCAACGAAAAAAAAAAAAGACATTCTTTTTTAAACAGACTAAAAAGAAAAGTAAGACAAACAAATTGAAACGGAGGTAGTAATATTTATGTTCATACATGAAATTAACTTAAAGTGAGTTAATTGTCTGTGTCCTTGTCACAACCCCACCAAGCAGATCGTGCGGGCACCTACCTACACCTACCCCTGATAGGAGAACCTTGAATACTCCATCACTTAATCTATGAGGAAGTTTAACAATTTTAAAAGTAATCCTTAAACTTAGTTATCTAAATAGCAACGTGAAACCAACTATGATTATTCAATTTACTCCTTATACAATTCAAATCAATACATTTGATACATTAAAGAAATACAGAAAATAAGCGACAACAAATTCTTAGAAACTAGCCTAAACCGGTACAATAGCACTAGACAAGGAGTAGAAACATCCATGACACAACATCCATGCATAATGGGAAGGGCAGGAGCTACTGCAGAGTGATCAGCATCGCTGCTAACGAAACTACAACTTACCTGCATCATGACTATACCCCCGATTGGAGGTATAGTAAGTATAGCATCAGTACAACCACACATACTGGTAAGTATCGTCGGTCGATCAGGGTTAGAAACAAATAACTTCAATAACAAATACGAAGAGATCATGGCATCAAATAAAGTTCCGATTCTAAATCCCAATTATAAAATCACTAACACCACACCAATTTTGTATATCTTTTTTCCTTTGACTGCCCATTCCAGCCTATGCTTCTTGCACCTTAACTAACTTATTCTTATGGTATCTACAATTTTTAATCTACCTCTGTCCCCAATTTCCCTAGTAAACAACTGCCACAAAGCACCACGAACTATACCACCGCTAAGAACTCAGAGTTTTAACAACCCTACCCTACCACAACTGATCCACCCACGGTACCGTAGATTCTGGTCAAACAGCTAGTCCGCACAAGGAACCCCTTATACTCTTATAGACTCCTTTCCACAATTCACAACATCACGAACATATATAAGAATGTATAAAAAAAGTGAAATCACATGAAAATGCATATGAATGAGTGCATGTATGCAAGATGTGTGCATCATCTCTCCTCATCCCTTCTCATTTGTCTTATCAACATCATCAATATTATATTATATCGATGTGGTACCCAATCCATATCACAACACATATCATATCCGTACTGGTGTGGTACCCGACCTATATCACATCATTCTGTATCTGTACCAGCGTGGTACCCGATCCATCATTATATAATATCATCACAATGCATATGAATATGAGATACAATCAAGAATAATAAGTTATGCTAAAAACAAATCACAAATATTCAGTTCACAAATAAGCACAAGCCAAGCCAGTCTAAGTGTTACATCAACCGTCTAACTCATTTGATAAATGACAATAGGATACATATGTATTCTCAACCATCATATACCATACACCCCTACGGGGCTGCCGTAACCTAAGTTCACACCATCCCACACTTCTTCTCTGTCCACCCCAAACTCACATTCCCCCGTCATCCTCTCTTCATTCCTAACCGCTTCTAACGAAAAATCTTTTGTTCACTTTACTATATTACCCTTTTTATTCTCCTCATCAGTCATGTGACTCGATTGCGATAATAACTAATCCCAACTTTCCACATCTCCCTTTTAATCATGCTTTTGAACACAACCGATCATTTATGAAGTTTAGCATTACTCGGGTTAATCTAGTTTCCTCTTACTATCCCTTACAGCCTCATCTAACTTTTCACTATGCCCAAAAGCCCCGGAAGGTATTAAGCTATGTACATTTGTTACATGGTAACACTCGCCTCCTGTCACCATTAATGCATCAACATAATGTATAATAATGTAACTTATTTAAACATAATCGGATTATAACGTGTCCATCCATCCAACTCCATGCATGAAGGCCTAATGTATAAGGCCCCCGACATTACTATTAATGTTAAATAAATCTAGTCCGAGTCTAGTTGCTACAAAGTAAACCATAACTTACCTTTTAGATGGAACATGCTGCTACAGAGAGGGGTGAGTTGACCCGCACGTGCTAGGTGTATTTCCATATCGAATTCCCTCCGGGTGTGTCTCAAAACCGCCATCATAAACCCCATCCTTTGAAATCTCATGGTTGGGGAGATGGGGGTTTTCAGAGTGTTTTTAGAGGAAGGGGCGACCTAGGGAAATAATAAAAGAGATTGTTTTTAAAAATCCCTCGGGTTGGCTACTGACTGCTACCACTGCAGGGGTTCCTGTTACCGCTGCAGACCAACCGCTTTGGCGGTCGGCAGTAGTTCATCCCAATTTCGTTTTGTACCTCTTGGCCTAATCTTCTTTGGCCTCATTTTGCCTTTCCGTTCTAATTTTTCTCGACCCAATTTGAGCATATTACTTATCTTAAATTTTTATTTTCACCCGTAATGATAATTTGGGTCATTACATTAGATACCAATTTACCCATCGTTTATCTCCGAACGGTTCTAAGGTGGGGTTTCAAACACTCGAATGATTACTCAAGGAATTCCAACTACAATGGGTCATTAAAAGGAATACTGAGACACTCGATAACGCACCTACATACCTCTCCACTCTACAATTAGCTGTAGCTAAGCAATTCCTAATTTTTGGCATGACGATTGTTGCCACACCCCCATTGGAGTCATACACATTAATTCTCGTGATCACTATCCACTATGATAACCCAAACAGGACACTACACCACAATGCATGAAAAGTCAGAACAAAACTAATATTGAGAAGATTTTGTCGTTGTAGTTGTAACTAAATCCAGCAGTGGTTCGTGATAGTTTTAGGTAGGGAGGAATGTTCATTTCCCCCCATTTTGATTCCAAACGCTCAAAATTCTCTCAACTTTCTCCGACGACAAATTTAAGGTAATTTATTCGCCTTCACTACTTACCTTATGCATTTCTCGTTGTAAAATCGTTGGGTTACATTAGAATTGAGAAATTTAGAGGAGTTTTTTGTGCAACTCCTTGAACTTGAATTTTGTGGTGTTTTTGAACAAAATGAATAATATGTTAGGATATCTTACGTCTACAATGATCCTATAGTGTCATGGGTGTGAGATTGATGTAGTTCATGGTGGATTTTGGCCATGGAAGGGATAGAAGGTGAAAGGTCATCTTCTTTAATGAAATTGAGTGATTTGGGGTGAATTCGAGTGTTGTACACTCCCATTTTTATGTAAAAAGATTCATGGGAACTTCACTAAGTCCGATCTGTACTTAGAAATTGAGAATACGGATAAAATTTGAAAATCCACCATTGAAGGAGAGGTTGGCGGGTTGAAGACGATCAACCGCTGCAGCTGTAACTTTTTCCACTGAAGCAGTATCACCATAACGGTTAGTTAACCGTTGTTGCGGTACTGGGCAGTAGCTTCCCAGTTTTTTCTTTTCCTATAATTTTTGAATTTCCTTCACTCCCCTCATACCCCGTCTTAGTTTCTAACCTAGTTTTGTGGTGTTTTTTAGTTTCATCATGGCCCAGCACCCACTACTACAGCAGATTTCCCAATACCTAATGTCGTGACCGTTATGAGGAGGGGTTGTATAGTAGGGCCTTTCTTCTTGAGTGGGTCATAGTGATGACGAATGTGGAGGAAGAGTTACCAAGCTTTTATAACCAGCTGAAAGCTTTAGGGTGGGAGATGTTGACCAAGTCATTCCCTCAATACAAATGGAGATAATCTGGGAGTTTTATGCCAACCTCCCGATTGTGGACTGGTCGGTGCCTCTCCCCACTGTCTGCATTAGGTGTACTTCCTTTTGACACTTTTCGAGGTCGTTTAGATTTTTCATTAGCTGACTCACATGCATTTTTATACAGATAAATATTTTCAAAAAATTCAGCATTATCTGATTCAATTATCGTATTCACATGAATGTCAGAATTTTTTGATTTATGAATCAGAAACCGATATGCTTTGCTATTGGTTGCATATCCAATGAAAATACAATCAATTATTTTTGGTTATATTTTAATCCTTTTGGATTTAGCAACTTGCACTTTAGCCAAACACCCCCACAGTTTGAAATATTTCAAGCTGGGTTTTCTCCCTTTTCATTGTTCATATGAAATGGACTTTGTTTTACTGTGGGGTATACGATTGATTATCCGAATTGCTGTTAAAACAACTTCCCCCCACAAATTATGTGGTAAACCAGAACTTATCAACAAAGCATTCATCATCTCCTTTAATGTTCTATTCTTTCTTTCCCCAACTCCATTGGATTGTGGAGTGTATGGGGCAGTTGTTTGATAAATAATTCCATATTCCAAACATATTTCTTCAAAAGGAGATTCATATTAACCACCCCTATCACTTCTAATCATTTTGATTTTCTTGTTAAGTTGTGTTTCAACTTCATTCTTGTATTGCTTGAAAGCATCAATTGCCTCATCTTTGCTATTAAGCAGATAAATCTAGCAATATCGAGTGCTATCATCAATGAAAGTTATGAAGTATATTTTTCCACCACAAGATGGTACAGACTTCATATCACAAATGTCTATATGGATTAAGTCTAAGGGATTTGAATTCTTTTCAATCGACTTATAAGGATGTTTTGCATACTTTGATTCCACACATACTTGACATTTTACATTGTTACTTTCAAACTTAGGTAATTATTCTAAGTTAATCATTTTTCGCATGATTTTATAATTTACATGTCCGAAATGTTCATGCCATAAATGATTTGACTCAAGCAAGTAAGAAGAAGCAGAAATCTTATTCATATCAATAGAAATTACATTTAGTTTGAAGAGGCCCTCGGAGAGGTAATCTTTTCCTACATACATGTTATTCTTACTTATTACAACCTTATCAGATACAAACACACACTTAAAACCATTCTTGACTAGAAGTGATTTTGAGACCAAGTTCTTTCGCATTTTCGAAACATGAAGGACATTGTTGAGGGTCACCATTTTGCCCGAAGTCATTTTCAAGTCAATCTTGCCCGTTCCTTCTATCTTTGCGGTTGCTGAATTTGCCTTACAAATGGTCTCGCTTTTTTTGAAAGAAGTATAAGATGAAAACAGTTTCTTGTTGGAACACACATGGCGGGTAACACCTGAATCAAACCACCATTCATTTGGATTTTCCACCAAGTTGCATTCAGAGAGTATTGAACAAAGGTTGTCTACTTCTTCATTCAAGTTTGCTTGCTCTTTCTTCTTATCTTTCTTTGGAGCACAACAAACAGAAGCCATATGACCAACCAACCTTGCCACAGTTGTAGCAATTTTCTTTGAACTTTTTCTTCTTGGGTGCTTCCTTCTCATCATCCGATTTCTTCCTCTTTTTCTTCTTTTGAGGAGTTTCAACATTGTTTGCTCCTGCGATTGAAGACTTTGTATTTGCTCTCTTTTCTGCATTTTTGTCATCTTCTTTAATTCACAAACGAACAATCGAATTCTCTAAAATCATTTCCTTTCGCTTATGTTTCAAATAGTTCTTAAAGTCCCTCCACAAAGGAGGCAACTTTTCAATAAAAGTTGCTACTTAAAAAGCTTCGTTGATGACCATCCCTTCCGCAAGTAAATCATGTATGAACTCTTGCAATTCTTGGACTTGATTCATGACGGATTTGTTGTCAAACATCTTGAATTCAAGAAATTTGGCTGCTACAAACTTTTTCAGTCTGCCATCTTCTGTCTTATATTTTTTGTCTAAAGCGTCCCAAAGCTCCTTTGAAGTTTTACAAACGCAATAAACACTGTATAAACTGTCTTCTGATTCATTTAGGATATAGTTCTTGCACATAAAATCAGAGTGATTCAATGTCTCGGTCACCATAAATCGTTCTTTCTCCGGAGTCTCATCAGGTAGAGTTGGAATGTTCTCCGCAATAAACTTCTGTAAGCTTAGAGTGGTCAGATAGAACATCATCTTCTGTTGCCACCTTTTGAAATCACTTCTGGAAAACTTTCTGGACTTTTCCGCTGCAGACATAGCGGGAGTAACACGGCTTGACGAACTAGCATTCGTTGCCACTGATGTAGAAGTTATCATATCATTAGTTGATTCTTCCATTTCTATTTGATTACACACAAACAAAATTCAAAAACTGGTTAACTATCAATGTGGTTTTATTCAGTCAATGAAGGTTTTATGTTCTTCGAATCGATAGAAATAACTTTATTAACTCGATGAAGTTTTTATGTTCTTCGAACCGAGTTAAAAAATAGAGTAGAAAGTCTTTAACTTTAATCTCCAACCACAAACTAAAATAGAGATGAAGCAGAAAAATGTAAACAAAATATAATTAAATTCTTTAAGCTTGTTGATCCTTCAAAAACAGAACCAGAAAATTGATAGAAAAAATTAAGTTATAAGCCCACAGAAAATTGTGTTTCCTTAAAGAATTTAATCCCCTCACAATTGCCCAAAGTTTGGATTAAT
The DNA here is from genome assembly GCA_031232105.1 of Capsicum rhomboideum. Classification (NCBI taxonomy): domain Eukaryota; kingdom Viridiplantae; phylum Streptophyta; class Magnoliopsida; order Solanales; family Solanaceae; genus Capsicum; species Capsicum rhomboideum. Next base: position 8,052,702 of record CP124712.1, on the reverse strand, counting down.
TCCTCCTGGATAGAATAGAACACTATTCTGCAATACTGGCAATAAAAATTGCAGAATTTCAGCGAACTCAACAAACGGAGTAAATCACACTTGCTATTATTTCTTTGAAGAAAAAATACAGAAGATGAAAGAAAAAATCAGTGTGTTTTTTATTTGTAAGTAGTATTTCAGTTTTTCAGTAGTAGAATGAGGCTAAGCCTCTAAATATTTATAGTCACTAATAGGTGCAAACATCCTGTTCGGAAAAGATGTGTCATTTGAGAACAAACACACTTATTCAGAAAAGTCACAACCCATTGAAAAGGTCACAACTATTCAAAGTGAAGAGGTGCCTTTTAACATGTACTCTTTCCCTTGGTGTCTATTCATTTTCCATTCACATCTCAACACAAACCCAACAACTACAACACCGAAACAATAATGTATAACTTAAGTGTCTGAATATGAGAATGAAGAAGTTAATCAAGATCACAGATCAAGAGGAGTCGAAGTGTATCTGTATGGGCTCAAGTTCACATAGCAAGAGAAATTGGAGGCTAGGTGTATAGGGCAGGAGAATTTAATGCAACTTACAATTCAAGATTGTAGAGGCCGACGTTCCTGACAACATAGGAAGTAGAACAAATGGACACAACTTAGGAAGTAGAGCAGATGAGCGTGAAAGGTGTGGCTCCAAGAACCTGTTACAAATCAGATTATCTCCTTTGATTAGAATTTTAAATTACTTCTGTCAGATTAATTAGGAATTAATTAATGAACTGCAACTTACAATGTGAAATTGTTGGAGGCAGATGTAAATCTATAGTTAATTCGCAAGTGTGTGATTCTGTGAAATTTGAAGATGATTGTGTTGTGGAAGAGCCTAAAGAACGAATCCAAACCTTACAGTTTCCAGACAAGATGGAGTTTGATTTTAGTGAGGCTGTATGGAATCAGTGGCGACGTGAGGAGCAGGATTGTGGAAAGGGCGGCGTTAGAGAGGCAGTGTTTCACAGAGGTTGCAATTCAGAATGTAGTAAATCATTATTTACCTTAATAAGTCTATTAAGAGTAATGAGAAGGGCATTTCAGTAATTTCACTTTAAATTTTTGGCGTTCGGGCTTTTAAGATAGTATAGAGATAGATAGATAGATAGATAGATAGATAGATAGATAGATAGATAGATAGATAGATAGATAGATAGATAGATAGATAGATAGATAGATAGATAGATAGATAGATAGATAGAGATAGATTAATTTGCAATTAGTAAATTATCTCATAGTAATTATCCTTATTTTGAGGAGCTCAAAAATATATTGTGAATGATTTTAAGCGTAAAAAATATTTCAAGAAAACATTTAAATTTATCCTTTTATTGTTAACTATAGTTTAAAACTACCCTTTCTATAGTTTATGTTGGAGTTTCATTATAAACATGCGATAAAGAACAAATACTAGACAATTTTGCTAGCGATAAGAATATAAATGACCAAAGTATAATAGAAAACAAACTTTACTAAACGTAATTTTTTTTGTCAAACATTTCTACCGGAACACTTCAAACAAAAAGTACATTGGAAATTCACATTCTTAAGTAGTGGTTACAATATTTCGTAGGAGTGTTAAGTGGATAGGTTGGATTGCAATTGAGCAAGTTAAAAAGAGTTGACAGAACAAAAAAGTTGGGTTAACACTAGCCCAAAAGGTACTTAGATTGAAATTAATTAGGCTACAATGAGCTAAAAATGAGTTGGGCCATAGCCCGCCCATTTGACCCAATTTTTAAAAATGGTCTACCCTCCCCTTATCCCTAACCCTATCTCAAGATTTAACTCTGACTCGAGACCCTTACCTGGGACCCAATCCCCGGCCTGTACTTGGGACTTGAGTCGAGACTCAACCCTATCCCAGGACTCGAGACCTAATTTTGACCTGAGACTCGAGATTCGAGTCTCGAGTCCGATCCCATAGATAAAATTAAAATAAATCTCTCCAGCAATGAATCCAAATTAAGGTAAATCTTAAATATGGGCTAGAATTGAGTTGGTACAACAACATACCCAGTATAGTCCCACAAAGTAGGGTATGAAGATGGTAGAGTATACGCATACCTTACTCCTACCTTGGAGGTAGAGAGGTTGTTTCCAACAATAGACCCTCAACTTAAGGAAAAAAATAATCCAAAGTAGTCCAGAAAAAAAAAGTAAACGAAGTACAACAAAATAACAAACAGTAATAAAAACAGAGATAGTAACATGACAATAACTGTAACAAATAATATGATAGTCAAAGTATAAGAAACTAAAATTGAGTTAATATTGGACTAAATTGAAAATCACTTTAAAAATAAATTATGTTGGATTGGGCTAATATCAACCAAATAAAATTTTGAATTGGGCCATAACACCCCTAATATTTCATAGACTTTCTTTTGACCTTTTCTAAAAAATAAAAAGGAAAAGAAGAAGAAAACTATAAATTGTATTCTTAGCTGGAATTCTCTTTGGACACACCTTAGCTTCAGAACAAAAAAAACACATAAGCAGTGTATAAATTCTCTCCCTCCTCAGCCCAATTCTCTCACAATTTTCTCTTCTCCTCTTTTCAAACAATCCCAAAAAAATTGAAATTTTTTCTTTATTTGTGGACGCATATGAGCATGTGCGGACGTATATCAGATCGCACATTGTAGGGACGCGATCCTTCGGTTTACTGTTTGAATGACGAAAAGTTGATGTGCGGGCGTACATCATCATCTGCGGACGCAGCTGCCAACACACATTACTTCGCATGTCATCACTCAACATTCTGTTTTGAGTGAAAAGCGATGTGCGGATGCACATAGGTTCGCATATGGACCCAACGTTCTGAAATAGTGCAACTCTTCACGAACCATTGTTTCTTTTTTGAAGCAACATCTTTTGGCTATAAATATCTGATTTTTCCTCAGATATTGAAATAAAATTTTGAAGTTAAAATACTCCTCTTTCTTACAAAACTCAAGTGTGATTTGCTACCATTGAGTGAGTTCGTTGTTCTGCAGAATTTGTGGTACCACCATTCTGCTGAAGTGATTCATTTTATCCTATGAGGATATATTCTATAACCTTGGGTACTTGAGGGGAATAATTTCCTTAAGGACACACTGTGAATTCAGTGGACTCGAATCTTTTAATCTTCATCTTTTTCTATAAGTTTGGTTTACTATTTTTCAGAAATAGTTTGAACTTCCTTGTTGTTCTAAAGTTTGTTTAAACTTGATGTTGATGTTCATGTTGTAAATACATATTTTATTAACCCGAAAGTAACAATGTCATATTACTTGGGCCTGGAAGTAGCAAATGGAGGAAGGCATCTTCATATCTCAAGAAAGCTATACAAAGGAGATTTTGAAGAAGTTCAACATGTTCGATTGCAACCATGTGATGAACACCCCAATGAAAAGTGGAACAAAACTGTCAAAGTTTGATGATGGTGAAAGGTGGACCCACTCTTTTCAAAAGTCTCATGGAAAGTCTGAGGTACTTGACATGTACGAGGCCAGATATATTTTTTGCGGTTGGAATAGTACGTAAGTCGCTTCATGGAAACTCCTACCTCCACTCACTTGAAGGTCATTAGAAGAATTCTTCGTTGCCTGAAGGTACCGTAGACCTTGGACTGTTTTATTCTTCTTCTAATGACTTTGATCTTGTGATATTTTGTGATAGTGATTATGTGGGAGATATTGATCATAGAAAAAGCACAACAGGTTTTGTGTTTTTCTTGAGTGATTATGTTGTTTCTTGGAGTTCAAAGAAACAATCTATTGTTACTCTCTCGATATATGAAGCTAAATATGTGATTGTAACATCATGTACATATCATGCTATTTGACTGAGAAGATTGCTGAAGGAGCTCAATTTGCCACAAATTGAAGCTACGATAATTTGTGGTAATAACAAATCCGCACAGACTCTAGCCAAGAATTCAATATATTATAATCGCAGTAAGCACATAGACACAAGGTATCACTTCATCAGAGAATACATTGTCAAGAAGGAGGTAGAACTCAAGTATGTAAGATCTCATGATCAAGTTGCAGATATATTTATAAAACCTCTCAAATTTGAAGATTTTCAGAGATTGAGATTAAGTCTTGGAATGAATTAAGAAGAAACATCAAAATTAAGGAAGAGATTGTGGGGTCAATAATTAAATATATTAAAGTAAATTAAGGGGAAAAAAGTGACTAGCTGGTTAAGGAAATTGATGTTGCAACATGTTTGATGTGGTAACATGGATTTGCAAATTGATGTTGAGACATGTTTTTCAAATTGGTGTTGCAACATGCAAATTGATTGGTTCATTCATTTATAAATAGATGACTTCTATTTCAGTTTGAAGTACACCAAAACAGAGAGAGCAATTGAGAGTAGAGAGAGCAATTCACAGGCTAATTTTAATCTGTGAGAAAATAGTATGGCAGTAATATATAGTGAGTTGTGCGAAATAAAAGAATGTTGTTTCTTTTGAAAGTATAATAGTCTTTTGACACTATCAAGTTATAATCATTGTAATTATATTATTCTATTCGAATATTATATTTACTCCGTTATAATATTTGGTGTCATTATTGCTCTCTTGTTATTGTTGTATAACGTTGATATTATTATGGGTGGGATTATTAATTTTCCTAACATTGTCCGGCTTATTCCAGTATCTTCTTTCATTGCCATTCTGCAGAGGGAAATGACCATATGCAGGAACTGCGGATGAACAATCCTGAGTACCTTGACAGGCCGTACCTTGTACTCCCTCCGTCCCATTTTAATTGGTCATCTTATTAAAAATAAATATCTCATATTAGTTGATCACTTACTAAATCAAGATAGAATTAATTAATTTTTTTCATTTTATCCCTACAATTAATTACAATTTCAATGTCCATTTCTATACCCAATGAATATCATTAATATGGATAAAGGGTAAACTAGTAAAATTCATCATTTCATTTATGATTTCTTAATCACCGTGTAAAATGAAATGTACCCAACTAAAATGGAACGGAGGGAATAGTGTCAAACAAGTTTGACAAACCTGAGGTATCTGGCTCTTATTATCTCTATATTGTGTTGTCAGCTTCCTTCTGAACAACTTGCTTACACCTGCAAAAATGTTGTATCTTAATATGCATGACTCGTACGTCAAGGTGTCATTACGTTTGTTATATATGAAAGATGAAAGATATGATTACGGATTTGACAGGCAATAGATAGGCTTCCTACCTTGAGATTACTTGTTTGGATTCATGAAGTAGTTCCTACAAACAATAATCATATCCAATTGTAAGCTCAGTTTTTTCATTTTTCTTTTGTTGATAAAGATCCTTGTAAAAAGCCCTTAGGATAAATTTAGTGGCCGTTAGCAGAGGCGTATCCAGGATTTCAACACCATGGGGGCACCATCATCTTCAAAATAGATATTTAATGCAATTATATAAAATTTATGGCGTCAACAAGTGAATATAGGGAGTTGAACCAAAAGTTGCAGTAAAAAGGTGCACCCCCTCTATGTGTACATTTATCAATACACTAAAAAATATATTTGACCATGGGTTCACCCATTACAAAATCTTAAAAGTCAACAAGAAAATAGTAGTACTATACATAGATTAGGTAGGGGAGGATGGGTGCATGTGAACCCCCTCCCTACCATGTGCATACGCCCCTGGCCGTTAGACCTTGAATATTTTGTACTTTTTCCTGGAATTGTATTTCAGATATCATGTTTGGCCATAAAATTCCGGAATTTATAAAAACTTCAAAAAGTTTTCACTTTTTTCACTCCAAATCACTCACAAAAATTCAAAAACAACATCAATTTGTATTCATGATCAAACACAGCTCCAATTTTCAATTACACATTAAGAATCTTACATCTAGAAATGTTAATTTGTGCTTATTTATGTTGTTCCTCCTTAACATGGAGAAAGGTGTTTTTGATATGCCTTGTGACTTTTATCTATACCCGTCAACCGGGTCGGGCCAGGTTCGGTCCGGTCTTAACTCTAACTGGGATGGGCCGGGCCGAGCCAGGCCCAACAGTAATTAAAGGCCAAACGGCCCAGCACCGGCCCATTAGTGTATTTTACATGGGCCGGGCCGGGCCGGATCCTGACTAAAAAAAAATTGAACTTTGATTATTTTTTAATATAATACTACTTAGAATACGACTTTAAATAACATACATATATATGTACATTCAATATATACTACTTTAAAGAATATACATACATATATACATTCAATATATACTACTTTAAAGAACATACATATGTATGTATATTCAATATATACTACTTTAAAGAATATACATACATATATAAATTCAATATATACTATTTTAAAAAATATACACATGTATTTACATTCAATATATGCTACTTTAAAGAACATACATATGTATGTACATTCAATATATACTACTTTAAAGAATATACATACATATATAAATTCAATATATACTATTTTAAAAAATATACACATGTATTTACATTCAATATATGCTACTTTAAAGAACATACATATGTATGTACATTCAATATATACTACTTTAAAGAATATATATACATATATACATTCAATATTTACTATTTTAAAAAATATACACATGTATTGACATTCAATATATACTATTTTAAAGAACATACATATGTATGTACATTCAATATATACTACTTTAAAGAATATACATACATATATAAATTCAATATATACTACTTTAAAGAACATACACATATATTTACATTCAATATATACTATTTTAAAGAATATACATACATATATACATTCAATATATACTATTTTAAAGAACATACATATGTATGTACATTCAATATATACTACTTTAAAGAATATACATACATATATAAATTCAATATATACTATTTTAAAGAATATACATACATATATACATTCAATATATACTACTTTAAAGAATATACATATATATGTACATTCAATATATACTACTTTAAAGAATATATATACATATATACATTCAATATTTACTATTTTAAAAAATATACACATGTATTGACATTCAATATATACTATTTTAAAGAACATACATATGTATTTACATTCAATATATACTATTTTAAAGAACATACATATGTATTTACATTCAATATATACTATTTTAAAGAATATACATACATTTATACATTCAATATATACTATTTTAAAGAACATACATATGTATGTACACTCAATATATACTACTTTAAAGAATATACATACATATATAAATTCAATATATACTACTTTAAAGAATATACATACATATATAAATTCAATATATACTACTTTAAAGAACATACACATGTATTTACATTCAATATATACTACTTTAAAGACTATACATACATATATAAATTCAATATATACTACTTTAAAGAACATACACATGTATTTACATTCAATATATACTATTTTTAAGGAATATACATATATGTATACATTCAACATATACTATTTTAAAAAATATACACATGTATTGACATTCAATATATACTATTCTAAAAAATATACACATGTATTTACATTCAATATATACTACTTTAAAGAATATACATACATATATAAATTCAATATATACTATTTTAAAGAACATACACATGTATTTACATTCAATATATACTATTTTTAAGGAATATACATACACATATACATTCAATATATACTATTTTAAAAAATATAGACATGTATTGACATTCAATATATACTATTTTAAAGAATATACATACATATATACATTCAATATATACTACTTTAAAGAATATACATACATATATAAATTTAATATATACTACTTTAAAGAACATACACATGTATTTACATTCAATATATACTATTTTAAAAAATATACACATGTATTGACATTCAATATATACTATTTTAAAGAATATACACATGTATTCATACAAGATATTCAATTTAAATAGAAAAAATATATAAAGAGTAAATGAATTTAATATTTGATTGATTGCAAAATGTTTGAAAACTTACAAGTTACAAGGTTGCAATTACATTTCACTAATTTCACAAAGTTAAATTGAAAAATGAAAATTCAATTGATTAATTGTAAATTCTACAAATTTTTCATCATTTTTTCCAATTCACGCCTGTTAACATTAATGGGAATTGGCTGTGGATTGTCAAAATCAATGGCACTAAAGCCATGCATTGGACTTGATTGTGCTGAATTCTCTCTTGAAGTCATTATTTCTTCAAGATCTTCTTCGTCTTCCGGCTCCACGAACATTCCTTGATTTCTTCGTTCTGCTCTAATCCAGTCTCTAAGGCAAACTAAAACATTCATGGCATTGCCTCCCAATGTGTGTCGATTGTCTCCAATCTGTTGTCGTCCTTGACTAAAAGCGCTCTCTGATGCAACGGTTGACATTGGAACATTCAATATATCTCTAGCTAACATTGAAAGTACAGGATATTGTCTTTCATTATTCTTCCACCATTCCAGCGTGTTGATTCTACCTCTAGGGTCCTCTGTAGGCTGCATAAGATAATACTTAAGCTCTTTCCGACTTACGGCTCTATGCGATGAAGGCTGCAATCTATTCCAAACAGATAGATCAGAAACACAATAAGCAGGCATATTATGTGTCTGTCTTTTAGAAGATTATGGTTCCTCAGAAGGATGGGGAGCGGGGGTCGGTGTAATGTGTGACGGTAAAGCATTATCAAGTAAATCAGCATAATGATTGTATAATGTGTTCATGTAACTATTCGCATCAGACATAGCCGTAAACAAAGAAGGTTCTTCATTAGCTTTTACTCCTAAAGCAGAATAAATAAGAGAAGTAAATTCGGACATAGTATTATATTTCATACATGGATTTATTATAGCACCAACTAAGAAAATAAGGGGAAGCAGAAAAAATATTTTTTAAATTTATCAATCATTGCCTCAATAGCATATTTGTAACCTGGTTTAGACTTATACTCGTTAAGCAATAAAGAAATGTCGGCTAAATAAGCTAAAATATTACAAACAGTAGGATAATAAGCTCCAGAAAATTCAACCGTAGCTAGATAAAATTTTTGCAAAAAATTAACAATATCATCAATTTCAGCCCAATCTGAATTTTGTAACATACAATAGGGAAAATCACTAGCAAATTGGTTAAAAGTCATAGTAATAGGAACTTTATAAATATTGCAAGTTTTTAAGAAATCATACGTAGAATTCCATCTAACATCTATTTCTTCAGGCATTAATCTCGGTCTAAGTCCATTTTCCTGACATTTTCTTTTAAATTCGGTAAGTCTAATTTTTCTATTATTTCCTTGAATAAAGCCAACTGCAAGTCTAACTTTTTCAATAGCAGGCTCAAAAAAAGCAAGACCATCTTTTACAATTAAATTATATATATGACAAGCACACTTAACATGAAATATTTCGGGTAACGGTGGAGAAAGTTCAGTTTTTAATAACTCAATAGCAGCATTGTTGTTAGATGCATTATCAAAAGATATACATAAAACTTTACGGTCAATACCATAATATCTTGCAACTTTTGTAATAGATTCAGAAATAAATTTTCCAGTGTGTCTACGGTCTTCATCATACAAAAATGCTAAAATTCGTTTTTGCATAACAAAATTACTATCTACCCAATGACAAGTAATTGTTAAATAATCATTTTTATTAATAGCACGACCAAGATCAGAAGTTAAAGCAACTCTACATGAAAGATATTTTAATAATGCAGATAAATAGTAAACATATTGTGCATGGAGTCTAAAAATATCGGACCGACAAGTACTTCTAGGAATACCCTCAAACATAGGATTATAAATTGCTTGAACATAATGAATAAAAGCTTCAGAAGAAGCAAAAGAGAAAGGCAAACAACCCACAACTATCATTTTGGCTATTTCTTCACGATCCTTTATTTTATTATAATTCTTAACTAATTGACCGGTTTTTGGGTTCAATCTAGTTTGACTTGGGCCCCCAACTGTCCCACCACCAGTTACCTGAGCTAGCTCTATTGGGTGTTTCTCCTTCAAATGTCTCGACAACTGACCCGTACCTCCTTTATTACCCCCGGTCTTATGCTTGTATTTTGACTGACAAATATCGCATTCAACCTGAGTGGTTCCTTCTATTCGGGTAAAAAAATTCCACACAACACTAGTTTTTTTACGAGATCTTACAGGGGGCCGGGGAGGAAGATTAACTGATTCAGATTGAACATTAACATTACCAGATTCGGGTGTAACATCAACATCATCATCATTTTCATCTAAATCAACAGAGTCTACTTCATTCTCTTCTTCTATACCATAATTTTCTTGAGCCTCAAAATAATTCATATCGTGAGCACCTACACGTATTTCATTCTCAAATGGTTCGCTAATTGGTACCGGAGGCACACGAGTATATCGAGTATTTGAACTACCTCTACCGGAACCAATTTGTTTCTTACTACCACTACCACTACCACTTCCGGGACAAAAATTTTTAACACTTTTACCGACTTTTCTTAATTTATCCATATTACCAATTAAACTAAAAATTATTCAAAAAACACAAAAAAAATCCAAATAAATATTCAACAAATAATACACTAATTAAAAATTAAAAGTAAGAGATGGAACGATAATACCAAATTTTTGAAGTACTCGAAAGTTGGTCAATTGAATACTTTTGAAAACTTCAACGTAGTATTTGTAATTGCAAAATAATAAAATATATAGAACACTTTATGAGATAATTTTAGCAAATTTGAGAGAGAATAAGAGAATGAGAATTGAGATTGTAGGAAATATTTTCTGAAATGACATGTATTTATAGAAAAAAAAAATTTGATTTTTTTTTTTTTTAAATATAAGCCTAAAAAGGCTGTTTGGCCGTTGGGCCTCAACGGACCAAAGCAGCCTTTGCAGGCTGGGGCCCAACGGCCCAGATTTTTTTTTTTTAAAAAAAAAAAAAAAAAACACTTACCGGGCCGGGCCGGTGCACCGGTGGACCCGGTCCGGTTTTTAACTGGGCCGGTCCACCAGTTTCAATACCGTGTCCGGCCCAGCCCCCTAAAAATCCACCAGGCCCACCACCAATACCGGGTCCGGTCCGGTGGCTTAGTGGGCCGGGCTAAGTGGGCCGGTACCGGGTCAACCCGGCCCACTTGACACCCTTACTTTTATCAACCATGGTTGAGATGTGAGTAAATGGTCTTTAGGTTGCTAGGTGAATGATATTCTTTTTTAAAAACAAAAGTTGGGGTTGGGGAAGGGGTAGGGGATTTATAAATGGAGAATTTAACTTTCACCAACAGGTAGTCAACCAACTGAGCTACTAAGATTTTCAGGTGGAAGATATTCTTTTCAAATTTCGTAAAGAAAAATGGTAATTTAACCGATTCTTTAGAAGAGCTTGGTAGCTCAATTGTCAAAGCTGGTTACACATTAAAAAAATCATGGAATAACGGAAAGCTTTCGCTTCTCTCTGAATTCTTATAATCTTCTTGAATAATATGTAATTAGGAAGTATATGAATCTTATATTGCCTATAAACCCCTGTAATAAGGCATTCCTGTAGGCACTTATAATATGTCCAATCATTTTGGGAAGTTAGATATGCATGTGTGACTTTTGGCCTGTAAAATAAGTTTCTTCCTCCAAATTATTTGTCAAGTTCTTAATTTCAAAATACATGTAATGTTGCCCCTACCTCACCTCTGAGGTAGAGATACGGTCTACGTACACTCAATTCTCTTTAAATCCCACTTTGTGGGACTATACAGGATATGTTGTTGTTATATGTGATGTTGCTCTCATATAAAAGTATTTAGGAAGAAACTAATATGACCCTCCAATTTGGAACTTTAGATATTCCTATATACCTTTTTGTGTGTCAGCCAAGTCTTGATTGTCCAAAAATTATGTCAGGTTCATAAGACAAGTCTTGATTGTCCAAATATTATATATGTCAGGTTCATAATTTCTGTTTATATGTTTAATGCTTTCATATCTGTTAATTATATGATCATCTCAGCCAAGCTAAGTTCCAGGAGTGAATAAGGTCACTTGATATGCCGTCAAGTAGACATTTGAATTAATTTTACGCCATAATAACACCAAATAAAAAGGAGAAAAAAAAAAAAGACGCCTCCATTTCCATAATTTATTTTGTGTTCATCACATGTATATTTTGTGGATTCCATATTTGTAGCAATATATGTCATATGTTGTAGTGTAATCTAGTTATAAAACAACGTAACATAGCTAAAGTTTAAACATGCTAAAATAATGCCATTATTAAAATTCTACATTCATATACTAGTTTACACATTCATTAAAAATAACTACTAATTAAATCGAGCATGCGCGACAAAATAAATAAAATAATCAATTAAATGTCCAAAAAATGTGCAGATTGATAAATATAATTAAAATCAAATTAAATCATATAAACTATAATTAAAAATTGAACTACTTAAAATGAAAAATTATAATTAACAACTAGTAAATAAATTTGGATTTATTAACATGAAACTAATAAGCAACTAATTAACCCTAAAAAGGGGGGGGGGGAGATAAAAAGTCGATAACAAAAATTTGATGCTAAAAACGTAATTGAAAAATGGAAAGAAAAAAAATAAGAAGAAAAGAAGACAAATAAACCATTAATTTCAACTTAGTAGTCCATTACTCCCTCCGTCCCATTTTAGTTGGGCACATTTTATTTTACACGGTGATTAATAAATCATAAATGAAATGATGAATTTTACTAGTTTACCCTTTACCCAAATTAATGATATTTATTGGGCATAGGAATGGATATTGAAATTGTAACTAATTGTAGAGGTAAAATGGGAAAAAATTAATTAATTCTATCTTGATTTAGTAAGTGATCAACTAATATGGGACATTTATTTTTAGTAAGATGACCAACTAAAATGGGACGGAGGGAGTATGTGTTTTTTTTTTTTCATTTTTTTTTTATAAATTAGTTAAAATTTATTTGTACATCCTCAATTTTATTTTAAAAATCAAGCTCCCCTCCAATTTTAAGTAATATATTAATTTTTTCTTCTATTTTTTATCCTTTTAAGTTCTCATTTATCTAATGCCTTTTTATATTATATATATATATATAAAAAAAAAATTGTAGTTATGTTTTTCACCGATAATTTTGTTAATTATATATTATCTTATTATTTAATTTCATTTAAGACAAGATATCAACTTTTTTTATTGTTATTTTAATATAATGAGGGTTAAATATCTATTTGTGTATCTCTTTATGTATGCGTATGTGTGTCTATGCTAGTATATATATTTTTTGAGTTTTGAATTTTTATTAATTAAATATTTTCAAAAATGTACTTTAAAATTTATTTAAATATTAAGAAGTTATGGAGATAGTTAGCTTAATAGCTATAATGTATTCTTAATAACTAGTACATGATTTTTTTATGATTTCTATAATGTGACGAGGTCTACTATGATCTAAAGTGTTTTTGAATTTTGATTGTCGTTATAGAAATATTTTCAAATTATATTTAAAAGATAATTTAAATATATAATTTAAATTTATTTAAATGTAATAATTCATAAAATTACTTAATTAGAGTATATTCATATTAATATAACAAATATAAGTAATCATTTACAAATTATCAGATTGTCGTAATATAATGGCGCAAGAGTACAATATTGACTTTTTAAAGTTATTAACTAGAGCCGACACTTATGAACAATATGATTTTTAAGATTTCTATAATGTGTCGATGTACCATGTCGAATCAAACTACTTCGGTCCGATTTTTTTCAAGTTCAGTTCGGTTCAGTTCGATTTTTTAAATTTGGTTCTTCAGTATTTGAAGAATCTCAACAATAAGAAGCAATAAATAAACATTGCGGATGAACTAAAAGAAGAATGTCTAACTATATTATCCCAACGGAACGACAACTAATGTAGTTTTATTTGATTCAAAATACCAAAAAATTGAAATATAATTATCGTTGTTATTAAAATAAAATAATATTTACTGAAGATAATTTTTTTACTGAAGATAATTTTAACATATTTGTTACTATTGAACTTATGTTATTAATGCAAAACACATTTATTATTGTTGTTACTGTTTGTTTTCGTGATGTGTTTCTAAAGACAATTTTGACATTTTAAAGATTTCTGTTGCCTTTCGTATTCTAGTTCAGAACATTCATAGTGCAAAATTTTGTTGCTAAAAAAAACTTCGATTCTTCGGTACACCGAAGTACCAAAATTCCAAAATCGAGAATCGAACCGATGAACCGAAGTTTCAAAAAAATAAAAGCAAAATCGAACCAAAGAATCGGAGAACTAAAATCGAAGAACCGAATTAGTTCAGTTCGGTTCGATTTTTCGGTATTTATGCACAGGGGCGGATTTACTAAGGACGGTGGGGGTGCCACGCCACCCGCAAGCTTCAACGGAAACTCTATATATATAGGTATATCTATACAGAATATATCTATAAATAATTAATGTGCCACCCATAAAACTAAAGTGCCAGTGGTGCCAATGGCAAAGGGCTGAAATTTTACCACCAAGGGCATGGGTTCGAATCCCGTGGACAACAACTATTTTTTTTTAATTTTTTTTTCAATATCACTTTCCAACAGTGATGGCTATCAGCCTATCACTGTGCTGAGCCTATCACTGTGCTGACTGCTGAGCCTATCACTAGTGTTTTGACTTTTTTTTATTTGTTCAAAATATAAGATTCAATCTTTAATTTTGTTCTTTTTTAATCTTTAATTATTTATTGTCTCATTAAATTTAAAAACAATTCCTCAAACCTCTACCTTGACTCTTCTTCTCCAAAAGGCAAAAACCACAACTCCATTGTCTGTCTCAACCTCATAACGTACTCCATCATTCGTCGGTGGCCCGCACCGCCGCACCGCTCTGCCTCTGCTCTGCTGCTTTCTCTACAAGCAACATCAACCCACTTACCCACAACTCTCTGTAAGTTAAATAGTTAATATATATTTGGGGTTAAATTAGTTCTCCATTCCAACATTGTTGTCAATATGAACAAGTTTAACTTGAATTAATTCTTAGTTTCCCCTCTTGAATTTGAATTTTTATTTTGTAGGAAATTATTCTAAATTTGTGAATTGAGATGGATAAATTTCTCAAATTGTTTGCTCAATCAAATTCTAATGTGAATGCCAATCATTATCTTGTAACTGAGCTCGATTTGGGTGCACTTAAATCCGATCCAGGGGAAAGAATACCGATCATTGACTATGATCCTCGGTTACGAGATGAAGTGAGGAAACATTATATTAAAAAAGGACCTTGTCAACCTATCATGAAACCATATCCTCCAACTGAAATAGGAGGTAGACCGCGCCAATTTGTTTCAAGTTGGTTCAAAGGTCCACATTCTAGTTGGTTGGAGTATAGTGTGGAGAGAGATGCCGCATATTGTCTTTGTTGTTATTTATTTAAAAATGAATTTCTTCATGAAACTACGGCTGAGTTTTATGCAACAAAGGGTTTTAGCGCTTGGAATAAGGCTCTTGAAAGATTTCGTTTGCACGTCGGTAAAGTTAATAGTGTTCACAACAAATGTTACAATAAGATGTTAGATTTGTCAAATCCTCATCAATCAATTCAAGTTGTTCTTGACAAGCATTCTCAAAAGTTAATAGGTGAGTACCGAATGCGTTTGGAAGCTTCAATTGATGTGGCAAGACTTCTTTTGTATCATGGTTTGCCTTTTCGAGGTCATGATGAAAGTGAATCTTCAACCAATCAAGGTTACTTTTTAGGATTTTTGAGGTGGCATGGGGACAAGCATCCGGATGTGGGAAAAGTGATATTAGAAAATGCTCCACAAAATGATACTTTGACTTGTCCTATGATCCAAAAGGATATTGTCAATGCTTGTGCGAAAGAAACATTGAAAGCTATAATTGGTGACTTGAATGGAGATTACTTTGGTATATTAGTTGATGAATCCAAAGACATCTCACACAAAGAACAAATGGCTCTAGTTTTGAGGTATGTTGATAAGAATGGTGAAGTAGTAGAACGATTTATCGGTCTTGTCCATGTTAGTGATACATCGGCATGCTCATTGAAGAAAGAAATTTATTCTTTGCTTTCCGATCACTCACTAAGTCCATCCAAAATACGTGGACAAGGTTATGATGGAGCTAGTAATATGAAGGGAGAAATAAATGGTCTCAAAACTTTGATTATGAAAGATAGTCCATCGGCATATTATATTCATTGTTTTGCACATCAATTGCAACTGACACTTGTAGCTATTGCTAAAAAACATTTGGAAGTTGAAGACTTTTTTGATCATGTCACTAATGTGTTGAATATTGTTGGAGGATCTTTTAAGCGTAGAGATTTGCTTCGTCATCACCAAGCTGAAAAGTTGAAGCAATTACTTGAGTCCGGTGAAGTTCATACGGGGCAAGGATTACATCAAGAACGCGGGCTTCAAAGACCGGGTGATACTCGTTGGGGATCACATTTCAAAACATTAGATAACTTTCTTGTTATTTTCTCATCTATTGTTCATGTGCTTGAATTGATTGAAATTGAAGGTTCCACCTCAAGTGATAGAAATCAAGCGGAATATCTTTTGACAAAGATTAAAACATTCAAATTTATTTTTATGCTTCACTTGATGTTGAAAGTGTTGGCAATGTCAAATGAGTTGAGCAAGATTTTGCAAAAGAAGGATCAAGATATTGTTAATGCCGTGGAGTTTCTTAACATTTCAAAGAAAAGATTGCAAGATATGAGGGAAAATGGATGGGAATCTTTGTTGGGTGATGTTTCTTCATTTTGTGATTCACATGATATCTTGATTCCCAATTTGAATGAGCCTTATTTTCCTGGAAAGTCAAAGCGTAAGTGTTTGGGTGTTTGTTATTCACACCACTTGCGTGTTGAAATCTTTTGTGCTATCATTGATGTGCAACTTCAAGAACTTAATGATCGTTTTGATGTAGTGAGTAGTGATTTGCTTCTTGGGATGGGTAGCTTGAATCCAATCAATTCTTTTTCTAACTTTGACAAAGGTAGAATCATGGCTTTAGCAAAGTGTTATCCAAGTGAGTTTGATAATGGAAAGCTTCGAGATTTGAGTTACCAACTTGATACTTTCATAATTCATATGCGAAGTAGTAATTCCAAGTTCTCCAACTTGCAAGGAATTCGTGATTTGGCAAAGGCATTGGTTGAGACAAATCTTGTGGAGACTTATTCACTTGTTTATTTACTTGTGAAGTTGACTCTGATTTTACCTGTTGCTACGGCAACTGTGGAGAGAGCTTTCTCGTCCATGAAGCGCATAAAAAATGAAGTGCGAAATAGTATTGGTGATCAATATTTAAATGATTGTTTAGTATGTTACATAGAGCGTGATATATTTGCAAATGTAAGTAATGATATCATCATTGACCATTTTCAGACTATGAAAACTCGTCGAGGACAATTGTAATGAATGATGGATGTTATGATATTAGTAATATTATTGAAAGTTTAAGTTTTGTCCACTTTATGATCTTAGTCGAATGTGGGGTGTGAATTTATAGTATATGCAATGCATAATTGTCATCTTATTATTGTTCTATTTTTGTTGATTGATTTGTTAATTGTTAGATAGACTAAAAAGACGAATAATCTAGTTGATTTATCGATGAGTTTAATTGGCACCCGGAGAGTCCGAATCCTGGATCCGCCTCTGTTTATGCACACCCCTAATTTATATCCCCAGTTATTAAATCCTATTGAAGTATATAATACGTTTATATATTTGTTTTTAGAAATATATAATACGTTTTTTAGAAATATACGTATTAAATATGTATAATACTCAAAGCAAATGTTTTTGGCTATGAAAAATTGACACATGTATTTGTTTTTAAGGGAAACAAACGTATCTGGTTCTTTGGTATGTATTTATTACTATTTGTGGTCCCTTTTCCATGTTTGACTATGGGAATAACCAATAATTAATCTCATTAATCATTTTCAATGTATTGGAATTAGGATTGAAGAACATATTCAACTTTTAAGTGAAAGGGGCAAAAATGTCCAAAAAAAATTGGTTTATAGTGTGAACAGGTCTTTTTACTATTGTTGCTAAATTTTCGTCAATTTTTGTGGCCAACAGGATTTATTCTTTGACAAATATAATATGTTATTTTCAAACAAAAATTAGTTTTCTTTTTTGTTTGTGAGAAGAGATAGAAGTTAGTTTTTTAGACCATTCAAATGCTGGCGGAGTCAAAATTATCACTATGAAGTATCAAAATATAAAGAAGTAAATTCACGAGAAAGTCAAGGTGTCAATATGTAATATATATACCTAAAAAAATTATTTTTACCTAATTGTATAATGTAATATTTTATTTTATTTTTTAATAATTAGCATTTCAATATCATGCAATTTTTTAAGGAAGGAATGTCGATTGACACCCTTCAAGTACATATGGCTCCGTCACTGTTTAAATAATTGGTTGCCTTAACATATCTAAAGTTGCTAGTGTTATATATATATATATATATATATATACTTAGGGGTGTTCTTGGTCGGGTTGGTTTGTTTTTTTTATATACCAAACCAAATTATTTGCGTCAGATTTTTAAATTTATAAACCAAATCAAACCAATAAAATTTGGGTTTTTCAACTTCGGATTTTTTTGGAATTTTCGGCTTTCTCGGGGTTTTTCCGGTACAGTATTCATACAAACATATAATTACCTCGTGCTTCAAATATTTCTTTAGTCCTAACAAGATACAAATTTCAGGTGTTCCTTAAAAAAATAACACTAAATATTAAACAAAAAAATAAATTTAGGTTATATCTTTATATAAAACTAAAGAATAGATATCCAAGATTATTGTCATTCCTAATGTTTAATTAAATATTTGTGTTAGCATTAGTATTGATTGGGCTTTATTTGAGTTACTAACATCTATGACCTACAAAACTTATTGGACCATTCAAAATTCTAAGTACAAATTTGAAATAATATATGTTGAAAGATAAAAACAAGGAAAAATAACATAAAACAACACCTTAACTTACTATTATTGCCTAAAATCCCAATCTCTTAAAATATTTATAAAAATTCCGAATTTTACTTTTATCTTTTCAAATCATCATATACATCAGTTCCTCGACCTTGATTTTCTTCACCCATTTCATAAATTCTTCATCATCTTCTTCCTCCAAAGTATCTTCATCATTCTCAACGTTCCCATAATC
This sequence comes from Capsicum rhomboideum, assembly GCA_031232105.1. Taxonomy (NCBI): domain Eukaryota; kingdom Viridiplantae; phylum Streptophyta; class Magnoliopsida; order Solanales; family Solanaceae; genus Capsicum; species Capsicum rhomboideum. The sequence goes on along the minus strand of CP124712.1, from coordinate 8,033,415 downwards.
TGAATCTGAATCTTCACCGGGGATAATTCCACCCAGATTCAGATAATTTAATCAAGATTTAGAGCAAGAAGAGGTGGAAAGAAAAAAGAAGAAAAAAAAGGGGTTGTGAAGTTTCCTGGGAATCGGGAGGAGAAAGAGCAATAGGCAATAGCATAGCAAGCCTCCACCAAATTTCACGGTGGCAGGTGCTTCGAGTTTCTACACGCTTTTTTTCTGGAAAAATTACATAATATCATACTGAAAAATGGAGCGGTGAAGGACATGAAGATACATCATGGAACTGGCTAAAAAAAGAAGTCCGGAGCATAAAAGGTTAATATTTTGGCCAAAAATTCCAAAGGGGACAATGGATTCCGAAAGAAATCAAAGGGGACAAAACGCTGGGCGTCCAGCGATAGCGTTTTCCAAGCACACCTCTTACAGATTCATGTTTTTTATCAAAATATTAGTCCTTTATGCTTCGGACTCCTGAAAAGTATTTATAAGTCATTTTTCATAGGACAAATATATTTTTGATTCTTTTCCATAAATAAAATAAAAAATTGCCCATTATATGTCGTGTGACAGAGGTGATTCGCTGTCGATGTCTTCACAATTTTAGCTAACTACTACCCACCTCCTGTATTTTCTTCTTTTCAGTTAGAATATTTTATTACTTTCAGTTTATATGCAAAAAAAACGAATTTAAACGTTTGGATCAATAGGTGTGTAGTATTAGTGTTAATTAATTATGCTATTAACTATAGATTACACTGTCCATACGTTATCAGAAATAGAGACTTCTCCTACTGCGGATTATGGGAAAGTTGTGTTAAGATTTACATCACTTTCGGGGGTATCATCAGTAATATTATCTAAGTCATTTACATAATCAGCTAAACTAGATACGTATATTCTGCTAATCCCAGAAAAGCAATCTACGAGAGGTTCCCATCCTGTTAGGTCATGCATCATTTGTCGTCTAGCTGCAACCCCTAAATTGCTAGCACCTTCTAGAATTATAGGACTTTCATCTATAACCATGCCGAACATAATTTCGACATCCTGTAATGTAATGGTTGCCTCACCAATTCTCATGTGAAATTGTGAGTTTCAGGGCGCCACCTCTCAACCAATGCACTTATAAGTCCAACATCGTAAGGAATGTATCCTACTTCTAAGATTCCTCTAAACCCGCACAAACTTAAATATTGAAAGATTCGATAATGCAATGGACGCCGCTTTATGTGCTGCCAAAATTCAGTATCGACACGACTTGTACTTAAACACACTTCTTGTCCCGCACCATCCCAAACTGCTTGGAATCGGTGTTTGGCTTGTAACTTTAACAAAGGATTCATATCTATATAAAAAAAATCAGTTTGTTATGATCAAAAAAAAAAAAAATTAATAAAAATTATTTAAAGAATGTAATATTTAAGCTTAAGAATTAGATTTAATATTTTTATACTTCAAAATAAAAGATAACATAAAAAATATACATGAACATGCCTTATTGATGAGAATATCTTAACTGTGTTTTGACAAAAAAAATTTAGAAACCTATATCTTGTTTGCAAATATTTTGCATTTCATCACAATGTTTTGCATTTGTGTGAAAATCTATGGAGGATTTATATAGTGAACACTTTATGTGCTCTTTAGGCTTCACGTGTTGCATGAATACAAAAAATACTCACATGCAAATACACATGTGCATACAACCAAATATTGCATGCAACCAAATTTCTGCATACACTGTCAATCTAAAATGAATCAAATGGCATGCAACCAAATTTCTGCATACACTGTCAATCAAAAAATGAATCTGTAAGAGGCGTGCTTGAAAAACGCTGGGCGTCCAGCGATTTGGAAATCGCTGGACCTCTAGCGATTTACAAATCGCTGGAGGTCCAGCGACGCCCAACGTTTTGTCCCCTTTGAAATTTTTGGCCAAAATATTAGCCCTTTATGCTCCGGACTCCTAAAAAAGTATAAATATTATGTATTGTGTTGATTTTTGTGTACAGATACATAAGAATGATGTATCTAATTGAAAATATGACAAAAATATGTATCAGAATTCTTTTTTGTGTTAGTGATACATAACACTTATGTATCGAAATGAAATCTGTGTTACTGATATATAAGAATTTGATTGATTAATTATGTATCGGAAAGTGATGTATCCGGAAGATGATGTATCGCGACCCTAAGTAATGTATTTGGTAGTTTAAAATCCAGTTTTATGTAAATTTAAAAAGAGTGGGGATAAGGTGTAATTAGGTAGTAAACAGTTGGGATTTATGAAAGTTAACAATATAAAGTTTAAGAAATATTTATAAATTACGTCATGGTAAATATTTTTAAAAATTGTACAAATGTAATATCGAGTTGGTTCGATTTGGTTTGACCTTTTTTAGTTAAAACCAAACCAAACCAATTATAGTCGAATTTTTTTTTCCAACACCAAATCAAGTCAAACCAAACCAATTATAGTCGAATTTTTTTTTTCCAACACCAAACCATTAGTTGAATTTTTTCTTTTCGGTTTGACTCGATTTGCGGTTCGATTTTGTTCACCCCTATATATACTTCCGCTGTCTCAATTTATGTGACATATTTCGCTTTCAAGATTCAAACAAGTTAAAGTTTGACCATAAATTTGGACATGAAATTTTTAATTTTTTTAAAATAAAATTTATATATTTAGAAACTATGTAAAAAGATACTATAATTTACAATAATTGACAATTCAAAATATTTTATATATATGTTAAAAAATTGTTATCAAACATAAATATATATATATTTAAATTTTAAAAAATAAAATATGTCACATAAATTAAAACGGATGGAGTATATAGTTATTCTCTATATGATGGAGTGTTGTAGAGACAAAAAATTGTCAGCATATATACTTTTCAAAGATTTTGTGATTTTTGCGTTGCACAGCGGCCCATCTCCATGCTGGAAACTATATTGCGGCTCTATGTGAATATTCTTGGAAAAATAACATAAACATACACCTTAATTTATTATATTTATATAAATTTTTATTCTTATAAAATAATTACAAAAATCTCAACTAATTATGTATCTTTATTGAATATATCGAGAGATAATTATTTTTCTAGACAGACCCAAAATCAGAAAAAATATATAGGGAGCTAATTATGTATCTTTGCAAAGAAAACAATATATCTTCGTTAGATGTATTATGTATCTCGACAGATCTAAAATCAGAAAAAATATATCGGGCGCTAATTATGTATCTTCGTTGAATGTATCGGGAGTTAATTATGAATTTCGACAGACCAAAATAAGGATTTATGTAAAATGTCAAAATTTTCTATAATTAAGCTTCAATCTGTTAGGATTTATGTTGTTGGACCAATATTCTTGTGACCCTCTTTGGCTCATTTCTCTGTCGCATATTAAAAATAAATGCTTTATTTTGGTATATATATGTATCTTTCATGTTATAACATTAAAATGTCAATTATTTATGCGCGATAACACGCAATACTCGACTATGTTGGTAAAATTAATATTAACTTGTTTTGAGATTGAGGAGTAGACAATTGAAGTTTGATATCATCAGCATAGACAATTGAGTCTTGACTTCTCAGTGTTGTGGATTTGACTGTGTTTCACATTTTATATTTTTGTTCTTTTCTTTTTCGATTTTTATACACATTCAAAGGATTTGCCTTTATGATGACTGCTGATTTACCTCTTCCGATAAATACTTATTTGCATTGGCTATTTATATTCCCCCCGTTCATTTGAACTTATTCCAATATTAATTTGACACACTTTTTAAAAAGTAATAAATAAAATAAATTTTATTATATTATTTTTTGAATGAGTAATAAATTTAATTATTGAAAAGTATTGTAATTAATAATAAAGGTAAATCAAGAAGAACTAAGTGGTAAATTATCTCTTAAATTTTTTAAATTGAATCAATAAAAATGGATTTTATTCTTAGTACAGTGAAAATGGACAAAGGGAGAATCAAACTAAGCAATGTAGCCTTATTATATAAGGGAAATATATATACAGTCAAACCTCTCTATAGTGAAAATATTTATCCAAAAATTTTATGACTGTTATAGAGTGGTGTTATTATATATGTATACTGACATTTAATGTTAAGATCTCATTTAGCTGTGATAAATAAAAGCATACAAAATTAAAAAGAGCGTGAATATAAAAAAGACAAACATTAGTAGTCTTTTTCTCGTGAAGTTATGAAATAACTGATGTGCACCATTTAAATACAATTTTTTTCTTTTAAATTAGATATTCGTACTTGAACTTTACTGTGTACGTGACATTAATGATGATTTACTGTAACACCCCGTACTTTATAACCTCACTTGATACCTTGGGATCATATCTACATAGGTGTTGAGATGCCATGCATATGTGTTTTATAGTGTTATTGGTGAAACATTTGATATCGGACTTAACATGTGCGATTAGATCGTCGTAGGAGGTGTGTTGTGATTTCATGGAGCATTTGGGTAAGAACTCGTACATATTCTAACCTCATTTGGTGACTTTAAGTCATGTTTACTTGATGTTTAAGATCACTAAGTAAGTATTTTGTAGTGTTTGGATAAAGGATGGGACGATACGTAAACGTCGGATTAGTGGCCGGAAATTTCAGCAAAATGCTGAAACTTGCGCCACTACCCTGTTTCAGGGGTGTGGCGCAAGCCACCAGCCTGCATAAACTTCAGAGCAGGCCCAATTCTTGCGCCACTACCCTGTTTCAGGGGGTGTGGCGCAAGGAACAAAAACTAGGCCTTTCCGGAGTCGTTTCGTAACGCAAGTCTACGACGATTTCTAGATGGTTTCTTTTGATTCTTTGGAGTTATTTGAGCATTGTTAAAGAGTCAAACACTTCAATACACTCTTACATACTCCTACATGATCAAATCACGAAAGGTGAATAGTGATCCAAAATGTCCAATGAAACCAAGGGCGACTAGAATGCCTATTTTTGCGATCGAAAGGACGAATGAGAATCTTTTAAGGGAATATTGTCGTGACCTTATGGAATTATATAAACATGAGAGATATGGTTAATAATGCATGAAACTTGTTGGGTTAAATGGATATGTCTTCTTGGGCCAAATTAAGGCCCAAAAGTGGAAGAAATCCATGGCCCAAATGGGTCAAAAGACCCATTCTTCCATTTGACCTTCTAGACATATTATTAAATGCCAAGAATTGGCTAAGGACAACATGAGAGGCCTATATAAAGAGGCAAATCAGATTTTTATTATACAAGACCTCTCATGCCTTTAACACATTTTTCTCAACATTTCTCATTTCCAAACCCTAAAGCAAAATAATTCCTTGGGACTTCTTGGACAAGATCAACATATTCCAAGCCTTGGTAAGTATTTATTTTCATGGATTAATATCTTATATGCATAAAAGAATATGTATATCATGTTGGTTGTGCTTGGAAAAGTTGGTCATGGTACTTGGTGATTTTGTATGAGATTTGTGGTATATGGAATTCAAGTGTGAATTAGGCCTTGTGCCTTTGATGAAAAAGCATGGTATGGACAAAATATGAACATGTATGGTGTTATTTTGGGCATTACACTTGTTCTTGTCTAAAAGTGGGAATTTTGGGATTTTGGCCGATATGTGTTATGAGTTGAATTAAGGTGTTTTGATGGATTATTTGTGATGTGTTATGGATAAGAAAGTGTAAAGGAGAAGTATTGTGGTGAAATGTGTTAATTTTTATGTATTGGTCAATGTTGGGAATATTATGGAATTTGTGAAATAATAGTATGATCAATGGTTTTGTCAAGGGGAAATGACATGTTTAAAGGCAAACATGTAATTCATTGACATTGCATGCATTTGTAAAGTAATTCGTGGTTAACGTGAATTCGTTATGTATGTATGTTGTAGAGTGAAGGAGAGGGATCATTGTATACGCATCGAAGGTTGTCTTTTCGTATTGTGCATCCAAGGTATGCAAGGTTACTTTGTCCGTATCTTTCTACGGCCAATAGTGTTCACATTGACATTTCTCTAGTTCTATTCCGAAATGTACTAAGGTATCCCATATGCACTTATCTATGGTCATTGTCATGTATTTCCTACTCATTGATCAATTGTGAATCTCATTTCTCATATTCATGGTTAATGTTCCGAAAGGTCAAATAAGGCTATGTTCCAATATTCCTATAGTGCCTATACTTGTGTCTCTTGTTCATGGATTATTGTCCAATGGTTCCAATGGTATCATGGTGCTAGTTATGTTATATTTCTCATTGATATTTGTTCACATGTTCTTCACTCATTGGTCAATGATTCAAAGTTTCCAACAATGTTATGTTCCAAAGTTCCAAAGTGATGTTATGACTATCAAAGTATCAATCTCAAAGTAAAGATCAAAGTAATGCAAATGTGGTCAATGATCAAGTACGGGTGGCAAGTCTAGGGGCGTAAGCCTAGCTCGACTCGATCCCGAGATATGGATTTATGGGTGGCAAGTCTAGGGGCGTAAGCCTAGCTTGACTCGATCCCAAGGGTGGCAAGTCTAGGGGCATAAGCCTAGCTCGACTCGATCCCTATATGATGATATGAAAGACCCACTGATCAGTCGGGGCCCGGGTACATTGTGATATGTAATGACATGTGAGCATTGAGATAAAGAAAGTAATGAAAAGAATGAAAGCAATCCACATGGTTTCCAAAGAATAACATGGTGACTTATTCACATCGAGTATTCATATGTTTTGAGTTCATTGACATATTCATTGAAATATTCATGTGTTGTATAGTTTCATCTGAGCCTTGCATACTCAGTACTTATTTCGTACTGACCCCTCTCGGGGAATTTACCTTACTTGCTGCAGGCGCAGGACCCAGTAGGCCTTCTCAGTAGATTGCCAGTGTTAGCGGCTCTTTGGTGAGCTCCAGCTCATTCGGGGCTTCTCCGAGTCAGAGTGTATATATGTTTTGGTATTGTACATAATGTGTAAAGCGGGGACTTGTCCCGACTTATGGTTCATTTTGGTCAATGCTCTTGTTAGAGGCTTTTGTAGACCGATGTGGGTGTAATAGTGTAAAAGACACAGACACATGTTGTTTTGACTGGATGGCCTCAACGGCCAAGTTTCATATGTATGCCTAAATATGTCCCATGTTCTCCTTTATTCGTATTTCATAATATTATGCAATGGTGGTTATGAATATGATTGAACATAGGCAAAGGTTGGTTCTCTCGGGCCTTATCGGCTACGGGTGCCAATCATGTCTCGATGGGATTCGGGGCGTGACATTTACTATAAATATTTTGGTATTTTATTTTGTACATAATATATTTCTTACAAAATATTATTACATGATATAATAATATTTGAGTATGCTGTTATAGAGAGGTAATTTTACAAAGAGTGTGTTGTTATAATAAATGACATTGCTGTTATAGGTATAATGTCGTTGGTTTCAGAGAAAATTAGGCCACTATAATGAAATGACGTTTTAGAGAAGTCTGACTGTACTTTGCTTCTATGGAGTATCCATTTATTGTAAACATCGAGTGGATATATCTTTACATAAATAGCTAATCGAATATATATATTATACATCTATTGTTTATTTTAAATTTATGCGATTGAGAGATCAACTATTCGAATTAATTCTTCTAAATTTTTGTCAATTTCATATTCCATGATTCACATTTTTACTCTACTTTCTCCGTTCTTAAATAAGTGTTTTTTTTTAGTTTGGTCATACCCCTTAAGAAAAATACTCATTCCCAGAAGACAAAAAATATTTTAACTACTAACTTACTCTTAATAAATACTACCTTGAAAAAGATGTAACTCTTTAGTACTAGATTCTTGGTTATGTAAAAATTAAAAAAATATGATTAACGTCTTCTTGATTATCTAAAGGATCACTTATTTACTTCCTCCGTTCCATATTAGTTGGTCATTTTACTTAAAATAAATATCTCAAATTAGTTGATCACTTACTAAATCAAGTTAGAATTAATTAAAAATTTTCCTTTTGCCCCTACAATTAATATACTCTTTGAAAGTTTAAACAAATTATCATTATGTTCATTAATATAGAGAAAGGGTATAGTAATAAAATTAATCATTTCATTAATAATTTCTTAAGCACCATATAAAATAAAAAAATTCTCAATTAATATGGAACGGAGGGAAAAGAAAAGGAAGGAGCATCATTTTGCTCCACTTTATTGGGAAGAGGAGCCAACACAAGGCCACTTCTTCACTGGATTTTTGTCCGACGGGAAGACAGTTTCCTCGGACTCACAAAACTCGTGTGAATGAATATAAAGAAGAAAATATCTCAGAACATGCAATGACTTACCCACACAATTGAACTACCTTTACATGCAATAATTAGTTATGGATGGGTGTTCTTTTCTGGTATTTGGTAGTATTGGCAATTTGCTATGAATGAATTTGGCTAAATTCCAATTCATTACAACTGTATCCTTTACCACTCCCACAGACACGTATAAAATACTCTTTCCGTACATTTTTACTTGTTTGTTATAGATAAAAGGGAGCTGTTTTGATAGTAAACACTTCTCACTTCCAAACCGAAAGTTGTGAGTTCGAGTCACCAAAAGAGCAAAAAGGGTGGGGGAGGAATAAAACAAATTATCCACTATTGACTTGACATACACCTTAAGATACAATAAATAATAGGAATGGTCAGAGGCGGCTCAATAAATTTGGTGGCCTAAAGCCAAACTTTCATGTGAGGCCTTAAATTATTTTTTTTCTAAATAACGAAGAAAACTTATCCCCTCTCCCCTCTCCCCTCGCCCTTATGTATATATATTACGCAAATTTGTTGATAGCTTAGATGAAGTAATTAAAAATCTAGAAGTGAAATCTTCTTGTAACAAAGAAAAATGAAAAAATATAACTTGCATCATCTATTTCAAAATGTCAAATATAAATGATCCAAAAAGATTTATATTCAAAGAATGTAAAGATCTAGATTAATGAGTTATACAGATTACCTAAGAAAAAATTAAAAAGTTCAATGGTACTATCATCATAATTTCAAAAGTCTTCTTTCTCATTATACTTGCTTCATATCAAAAATACTTGTCATGTTCATATACCTGAAAATTTACAATTCATGGTGTTTTCGTATAGTTTATGAATATCTACCATTTAATTTTAGTATATTGAATTAATCTAATCCAATTAGCTCCAAAAATTAGTCAAATTGACTTTCAAAAAGTGAAATATACCCATTATTTTGAATGGAGGGAGCAAATATTTTGTAATTTCTACACTATCCATTTTTCAAAAATAAATAAATAACATATACACATACTATTATTAGAAAATGGGGCCCCAAAATTTGGGGGCCTAAAGCAAAGGCTTGGGAGGCTTTACCCTCCGGCCGGCCTTGGGAGTGGTTTTACTACTATCATTCTTTGAATATAATAAATTCAACACTTTGGAAAATGCATTTAGTTATGATTAATGTTTAATAGCAAGAGTAAAATGGATACAATATATTAAATTATCCATTAATTTTTTAAATTAGACAAGTATTGTTGAACATCTATTTTTTATATACTGTACAAATAAAAATGAATGGAGTCGGTAGTACAGCTTCCACTTCTTGTCTATTAGTACTTACTACTAAAGTTTTTGGAATCATCCGTACGTAAGCATTTTCCTTTTCCTTCTTTGTTTTTGTTTTTGTTCTATACATGCCAGTTTTCATTCATCAAAAGTAAGAAAAAATGGGTAATGATTCTTGATGAAGATAGAGGCAGAGCCACACTTTAAAGTTTTAGGATAATGAATATTTTAATATAAATGGTGAATGATTAAATATAAATTATAGAGTTTGAATTAAAATTATTGATTCGATTAAACTTGTATATTTGTTTATAGCTTCACCCTTGCTAACGAGGAAGTGTGAGCGAAAAATTAGATTCAAATTTACTTGTTTGATATACGAAATATTTTAATTTTATCTTCTTCTATTTTTACTTATTATTTTGCAGTTAGTAAGTTATCTCGTAGTAATTGTCCTTATTTCGAGGAGCTCAAAAGTATATTGTGAATAATTTTACGCGTCAAAAATACTTCAAGAAAACGTTCAAATTTATCTTTTTATTGTTAACTATAGTTTAAAACCACCCTTCCATAGTTTATGTTGGAGTTCTATAGTTACTATCAACTAATATTTCACTTATTATCGTTTATATATTTCAAAAAAGGAGAATGATAAAAAGTGTAAGATCATTGATAAAAAATAACTAAAGTTACTTCAGAAACATAGTGCTATGGACTTCCTGCCCATTCAATTTTTTTTTTTTGAAACTAGTAGCTTGAAAAAACTCCGTTTTGTCAATTTTCAAGCATAATTGTTTAAAATTTTTTTTTTTTTTTGGTTGTTTCATTTTCTATGAAACTTGCTTTCTTTATTTACATATTTTAGGAAAAATCACTACAATATGATAACATAAAGTATAAATATCATTATATCAATAATAAAAATATGATCATAGCAAAAAAAAAAAACCCCTTCTAAAATAATAAAAATCAAATTTAATGCTCGGGCGTACGTTTTTATGTCTGGGACTTAAGTTTTTACGTTTGGGGCTTATGCCCCAAATTCTAGGGCTTATGCCCTATGGATCTACGTTTTCTATTTGAGTCCCGAAGCGTTTTTACTACGCCCCGCCCCGAGACTCGCCCTGGGACCCACCCCGAAAACTCCTTTGAAAGCACTGCTCTTACCTCAGAGATAGAAAAGTTGTTTCCGATAGACCCTCGACTCAAGGAAAAAATAGTCCAAAGAAGTCTAGGAAAAAAAGTAAGCAAAGTACAACAAAATAGCAAATAGTAACAAAAACAGAGATAGTAACATGACAATAACTGCAACAAATAATATGATAGTCAAAGTATAAGAAACTAGAATTGAGTTAGTATTGGACTAAATTGAAAATCACTTTAAAAACAGATTGTGTTTGGGTTGGGCCATCAATTTTTGGGCCATAACACCCCTAATATTTCATAAACTATGGATGTTCTTTGGACCTTTTCTAAAAAATAAAAAGGAAAAGAAGAAGAAAACTATAAACTGTATTCTTAGCTGTAACACTTTTTCTTTTGGACACTTTAGATTCAGAACAAAACACACACACACACATAAGCAATATGAACTAAAGACAACTTAAAAGATGATCATCTCTAAAAAGAAATCCTATAAAAACAAAGAAGAAAAAAGAGAGAAATGTGGCACTTGACATGCATGTATCAAAAGCCCATTTCCTCTATAAATTCTTCCCCTCCTCAGCCCAATTCTCTCACAAACAACACAAGGACATTTTCTCTTCTCTTTTCAACAACCCAAAAAATTCTCCTGCCCTCCACAATGTCCTCAAGTTCTTCTTCTCTTTCTGTAGAAGATCAAAGGAGGTCCAAGAAACCAACCCAAGCGACTTCACGAAAAGGCCGCATGAGAGGCAAAGGTGGGCCTGAGAACGCAACATGCAAGTACAAAGGTGTCCGCCAGCGCACTTGGGGTAAATGGGTTGCTGAAATCCGCGAGCCCAATCGCGGAGCTTGTATTTGGCTCGGTACGTTTGACAATTCTTATGATGCCGCTTTGGCATATGATGCTGCGGCCCTTAAGCTCTATGGTCCCGATAAGGCCAAACTCAATTTGCCCCATCTCTATAACAATCCGGCCCGAGCCCAAGATGAGAACTCCAGGCCAACTCCAACTCCAACTCCAGCTCCAGCTCCAGTTCCACCAGTTCCATCTCCATCGATTTACAATGTGGCCTCACCATCAACTTGGAGTATGGAAAATGATCTTTCGCTTTATTTCAACAATGATTTTGGCAGCAGCAACTTTTCTGCAACATCATTTTCCATGGACATGAACGAAACAGCTGATCATGAAGAGTTTGCTGAAAAAAATAATCAAATCAATCAGGGACTTGGTGGAGATATGTGGAGAGACTTCAACTTGTTGCCAAATATTGATGACACCTACATATGGGAGGAAGCTAAAGCAACAACTTCATTTCAAGAAGCTGTGAGTGATCCAGGGATAACTTATGGATGCAACTTGGATGGTGGAATTAATTTTCCTCCATGGTTTTAAGTATTTAATGATTATTTAATGTGTTTAATTAACTAGCTTTTTATGTATATGGTAAAAAAATATAAAGAAAAATAGATGCATGCATACATATACTTGTAAAAGTATTAGAGCATGCATGTGGATAAGACTTGTTTAAGTTTATGTACATGAAGAAGCTACTATAAGTGTCTAGTAAATAATGTGACGTGTACTATAGTGTGTTGAGAAGCAGTATATATATGCATAAACTGTAAAAAAGTGCAACTTGTATAAAAGTAAAGTTAAGAAATATATAACTGTACAAGTTTATTAGGAGCAGTTTTCTATGGTGTTGCTCAAGTATATGTTTTTTGGATTTTCTTTTTTTGAATATACAATTCATACTCTCACTATTTTTTCTTGATATTAGGCAATCAATATAAAATCTTCTAAAATATAAATATCAGCTGAGTATCACCATAAAAAGTAAGAGAAAAAGCATCTGCTATACTTTCTTTACTAGGCTTTACAGATAATTAATTAAATAGACGCAATCTTGGCAATAATATTTCATACCTCAGTTTTGTATGAAACATATATTGGACATACATAACTTTTTTTTAAAATAATTTAATCTTCTTTTGAACATATATAATATTGTGTTATGCGTACACAGATGATCAAACACAATTTTATAACGTATGAAAACACGTGATGTTCACTTCTTTTCAATTCATAAACGTCAAATTTATATTTTGTACTTACCGAAAAAAGTGAAGTTCCATGCAAAACAAAATTCAACACCTATCCATTTTTAGCCCATTTTTAATTTATTGTTTTTGTCCGCTAGCCACCTCAGCTCCACCTCCTCCGATCGTCCGCCTCATTCTTCAGATCATCACTGTCGGTCATTTCGTATCGCAACCACTACTACCTCTTCCTTCATCTTTAATTTTCTGATCGGATGATCGTCGTTGTTGTTGTTGTCGCTGCTCCACTACTTCCATCTTTCTGAGATTCGACCACCACCTTCTTTTTCAGATTTGGTCATCTTCACCGCCTATTTCTACTGACTGAACCATCGTAGTTGTTGTTGTCGCTACTACCATTGCCTCCTCCTCCTTCTTCTTCTTCAAATTCGACCACCACCTTCTTTTTCTTTTTCTTTTTTAGATTGGCTTCATGCGCCAATTGATGCTAAATAGTGTGTTTTAATCCAGATCATTTTTAGTGGAGATCTACTCCTATCCTAACCCTACTTAAGTAGGTTGCTTTTTTGGGTGTGCATCACTTCATCTTCCTTCTTCGAAGAAACTTCAATGGATAGGTGTATCTACACCTGGTGAGAGCTTGGGGTGGCGATTGATGCAAACATCCACACACTGGCAACACACATAAGTTGGTGCTTCCCCTTTCCTCTTTGAAGTGGAAGCTACCTATTACAAGAAACAACTGATTAGCCCCAAAAATTAGTGTTATCAAATTCTAATTTCTTAGATCTGATGGTGGCATCAACTTCTTTTAAAGTTAATTCTATCGATTTGAGTAAAAGTAACAATACGACACAGCATAAGGGAAACAATTGACTTAGCTCAGCTTGAATCGAAAAAGAAAGACGCTGATAGCTCACATAGCAGCTGAGATACAGCTACAGAAAGAGAGTATTATTCAACATCAAGGGAACAAGAACAACAAATCTTTGATAAACTTAGCTTTGGAGATCTGAGAAAAGAATCGGGGAAGTCTCGAAGCTTCTTATGCGGCTTTTTGACTTTCCTAATTTGCTAAATGGTTGTTGTTATAATATCTGAGAACCAAGTTCCTTTTGGACCAGGCTACTTTTGGGCCTGGTTGTACAAATGTTATTTTAAATGGGCCTCATGCCCGATTTTAATTAAAAAAAAGTCCCCTTCTTCAATTTTGCTTGAATCATCATTTGTGTCGTCATTGTCACCACCACATCCTCTCTTTTCAAATCTGGACACCATCATCATTTCCTTTGTCTCCTCTTTCAGATCTGTCATCACTACCCCCGTCTTCCTTCTTATTTTCTATCTTAATCATCGTCAGTGTTGATGTTGTTTCCACCACCACCTTCTCCTTCTTTTCTATCTGGATCATTGCCATCGTTGCTTTTGTTTCCACCACCACCTCCTCTTTATTCAGATTTGATTATCACCACGACCTCCTTGTTCTTCAAATTATATTCGATCATAAACACTTTTTTTAGATTCGCTCATAGGTATCACTTTTTTTTTATTTCACCTACATCACATCAACCACTTTATTTTTTGTTCAGATTGGGTAACATCATAACCACCTTTTTTCCCCTTAGATTGGTAAACATTATAACCATCTACATTTTTTTTCCAGATTTAGGCAACACCATAACTACCTTTTTGCCAGATTTAGGAGATATCACCACTAGCTTCTCCTTTTTCTTTTCTAATCCGACTATAATTGTCATAACCATCATGTCACGACCCAAAAAGTGAGGTCATGATGACACTTATCTCGGCCCAGCCTTGATAAGTAAGTCAAGTTCCTAACAGTTAAGAAAATACGAAAAACAGTAATAAATAGAACAATACGAGACTTCTAGAACTAAGTCAGGCCATAAATATAGATAAATATCAAAATCTGAACAAAATACATAACCATCCCCAAAAATTAGTATCATAAGTACAAGAGAATCTAAGCAACCATATCTGAATTTGAAATATACATAAGTCTGTCTTTGAAGGAAATAAAGACATCAACAGATAAGAGAAGGTCTGGAGTCAACTCTGAACATCCTAGAGCATGTCAGTACCTCAAAATCTCCAACTCTGTATGCACGAACTCAGCCACCTTGTGTAGTACTCGTACTCGAATCTGCACCAAAAAGGCAAAGTAGGGGTGAGCGTGGTCTACTTGTACACACTAGGTATTATAGGCCGACTAACCAAAAAAAAAATAATACAAGTAAAGAAATACTATGAGCATGTCACCTGCAAGCAAACAAAAAAGTTCCCAAACGATAGCTCACACCGTCTTCTCTAACAGTTCAAGTATATAAACAAATAAGGAACAAGTAGAAATAGATACAGAAAACTAAATATGCGCCAAGTATATGAAAGAAACACAAAAATGCTTATGCAATGCAATACAATGAGGATGGATCATGATGAATGCTTATGAAAGTCATCGCATGACTTTATGTATACACCTACCGAGCCTCAGCGCTTCCAAGATAGGACCCATGGGGGGTTTGCAACCCGTATACTACCACCAATCTAAACTTTCCTCTCCGACTATTGTTCATGGATCAAGGATTTTCACAAAAGTGTCACATTTATCTTTCATATCAATGTATCTTAATGGCACCAATATCTCATGAAAGTGTATGTATGAAGGAGGATGTAATGCTCACCACCAAATCAGTATGAAGATAATAATCCATTCAATACATGTATACATGAGCTCAAAATCAACTCAATATGTAACAATAATCAAGATATCAATTTCTCAGTTGGCACCATCGGAAGATTAGTCATGTAGAACATCATTAATATCATATCAAACCCCTAATTCGGTATTTTTGTCATGATAAAGGTAAATAATGCTCAAATAAGGCCTAAAGCATCAAATAAAGCCCCCCCACGGGCAACACACAAAGCATGATATCTCAAGTGATGAATAATAAGCATATAAGCCCCCACACGGGCACAAAACAACAATAATGATAACTAAATATGATTCCCAAATTAGTCTTCCCAACCCATAACATGCTTTACTTATTCATTAACTACCCAACCCAGTTTATAGAAAGTTAAGCCATAACCTACTTCTAAGCATTGAAATCCAAGCATAAAGTCCTTCAACATGGAGTTTCCCCTTTCGAATAGTCTCAGAATCAACTAAAACATACAAATATATCACCCACGCGTTAAAAGAAAGTCAATGATACCCATATTGATCATATTCAAGTCTGGTCCAAAATGGGTTTGAAAAATGAGTTAAAAAATGAAAGGGGTAAAACCGAGATTTTTATTTTAGAAACACACTCTCCAAAGTTATAAGATCTATAGTTGAAAACCCACGTGAAAACGAGTTAAAAACGAGGTCCAAATCAAATAAAATCAACTTTTAAGCTTTACTGGCAAAATCCTCAAAATCCCATTTTGAAATCAAGATTAAAGAGTGTTTTTAATGATATAATCAACGTAAAGTAATGACAATAAGGTTTTGGAGCTTACCCAAGCTCAAATGGTGATGAAAATCTTAAAAATTGCCCAAAATCGAAGCTCAAAGGTCCAAAAATGGTGAAAAATCACAAAATGAGCTTTATATACTGTACCAGCATCGACTGCTAAAGCGGTCACCGCTTAAGCGGTTGGTGAACGCTAAAGCAATCTGGACACCATGGCTGGCTCCGTTAAAGCAGCCCACCATTGCTAAAGCGGTGCCCACTTTAGCAACCGGTCGACTGGTTAAAGATGACCGCTTAAGCGGTGCATTGCCGCTAAAGCAGTTTATTAGCCGCTAAAGAGGCTGCACCAGCAACTTTGCTAAGTTGCAATGTTATCGATCGACCCCTCGAGATTCATTCGGAATCCTGTGAATGCAAATGAACTATGCTACTAGGCTATTTTTGATGTTCCGCACTCAATGGCAATGTCGGATTTTCAAAAAAGAATCATTTTCAATAATTTAACCCCTAGAACCCCTAAAGCCTATTTAAACTAGTTTTCAAACAGAGGGTCAAAACGTAAAATAAAGGTTCTGAGCCTAAACCAACCCCACTACTAATCCAAATTTGATGTTTCATATCTAATAGAATTGTACAAATCGCTATCCAGCACTCAAAACATCAAATGTTGACTGAAGTCAACTTTAGAGCTTTTAAAACTTCTAAAACCTCAAACTCTTACAAACGCTTCCTGAAGGCATTGGGATCCATGCCAACCATCCCCACACCTCAAAATCATCATGTAGCAACTACGGAAAAGGGAAAAATGGTCAAATCACATAAAAAGTGAAATTTCACAAACCAGGTCTTTACAGTATCCTCTTTAAGACTCTAGTTCGTCCTCAAACTAAAAGGTGAAAGAAATACCTAAATTGGTAAAAAGCTGGGGGTAACTACTATGCATGTCGGACTCGACCTCCCAAGTAGCCTCATCCACGGAATGGTGTCTCCACTAAACCTTAACCACTGGAATCTTCTAGAGCGTAACAGTCTAACACCTCTGGCTAATATGGAAATTGGCTCCTCAACAAGGTCAACCTCTCATCCAACTGAACTGAGTCCCAACGTAACACGTGAGACTTATCCGGGATATATCACCAAAGCATAGATACATGAAAGACTGGATGAACGGCTAAAAATTCTAGAGGTAAGGCCAACTCATAAGCAACCTCCCCAACTATCTGGAGTATCTCAAAAAGTTTGATATACCATGGGCTAAGCTTGCCCCTCTTTTCGAACCTCATCACGCCCTTCATGGGCGGCACACGAAGGAAAGCTCGATCACTAATCCCAACTTCAAGGTACAAAGTTTGCGGTCAGCATAACTCTTTGCCTACTCTGGGCTACCCAAAGCCTATCCTTAGTTACCTAAACTCTATCTAAGGACTCGCAAACAAAGTCAGTACCATGGGGTTTAGCCTCAAAAGTCTCAAACCAACCAATCAGGGATCGACAACAGCTACCATATAATGCCTAAAAGGGTGCAATCTCAATACTCCAATGATAACTATTATTATAAGCGAACTCCGCTAAGGCTAAATGTTTCTCCTACTGACCTCAAAATTCATAACACACGCATGGAGCATATCCTTCAAAACCTGAATAGTCCGCTCCGACTGCCCGTCGGTCTGGGGGTGGAAGGCTATGCTAAGGTCAACCTGAGTACCTAACTCCTCTTGAAACATCCTCCAGAAGCTAAAAGTGAACACTGAGCCTCTATCTGAAATAATAGACATGGGTACTTCATGTAGACGAACTATCTCTCGAACATAGGTACGAGCCAACCTCTCGGCACTGAAGGAAACCTGAATAGGGATGAAATGAGTCAATTTGGTCAATTGATCCACGATGACCCAAATACTGTCAGAATTGTGAGAAGTACGAGGCAACCCACTCACGAAATCCATAGTGATCCGCTCCCTCTTTTACTCATGAATGGGCAATCTTTGAAGTAAACCACCCGGTCTCAAATGCTTTGCCTTCACCTACTGACAACACAAGCAACAAGCTATGAAGTTAGTTACCTTTTTCATACCACCCCACCAGTAATGCTTCTTTAAATCATGATACATCTTGGTCACCCCTAGATGAATAGAATATTTGGAGCAATGTGCCTCCTCTAAAATCAATCTCACCCATCTACCAACTCTCGACACACAAACTCGACCACCAATCCTCAAAACACCATCAGAATCAAGAGATGTCGCCTTAGCCTCTCCACTTAACACCTTATCTTGAATCACCCTTAAGCTATCATCATCAAACTGGTCAGCTCGAATCTCCTCCATCAAGGAAGATCTAGCATCAACATAGGCTAATACACGTCCAGGTGTCAAAATGTCAAGCCTAACCATCTAGTTAGCTAATGACTGAACCTCCAAGGCTAAAGGCCGCTCCTGAGTTAAGAGATAAGCTAAACTCTCCATACTAGTCGTTTTCCTGCTCAAGGCATCCGCAATCACACTAGCCTTACCCGAATGATAAAGAATAGTGAGATCATAATCCTTAAGCAACTCAAGCCAACGTCGCTGTCTCATATTAAGATCTCACTGGGTGAAGAAGTACTGAAGGTTACGATGATCCAAGAAAATCTTACAACGGACTCCATACAAGTAATGTCTCCACAACTTTAACATAAACACCACCATGACCAACTCCAAATCATGGGTAGGGTAAATCTTCTCATGAGGCTTCAACTGATGAGAAGCATAAGCAATCACCTTACCCTCCTGTATCAACACTACACCCAAACCCACACCAGAAGTATCGTAAAACTCGATAAATTTCACGCCCTCCTTGGGCAAAGTCAAGATAGGAGCCGAAGTCAACTACTTCTTGAGCTTTTGAAAGCTCGCCTCATAAGCATCCGACCACTAAAAAGTAATCTTCTTCTGAGTCAACTTGGTCAAAGGGACTGTAATAGATGAGAAACCCTCTACAAAACACCGATAATAACTTGCCAATCTAATGAAACTCTGAATCTAGATAGGAGAAGTAGGTTTCTCCTAATTACGAACCACCACTATATTGGCTGGATTAACTATAATGCCATCTTTGGTCGTTACATGACCCAAGAAAGAGATAAAATCCATCCAAAACTCACACTTGTAGAAGTTGGCTTATAACTTCTCATCATGCAATCTCTGAAGTACAGTCGTCAAGTGTCTCACATGATCGGCCTCACTCTTGGAATAAACCAAGATATCATCTATAAATACAATCACAAAGGAGTCGAGATATCAAAATACCCAGTTCATCAACTTCATGAACGTTACTGGGGCATTGGTCAAACCAAAAGACATGACCAAGAACTCATAATGAGCGTATCGAGTCTGAAAAGCCATCTTCGGGATATCTGAAGCTCTAATCTTCAACTGGTGATACCTGAATCTCAAATCGATCTTAGAAAACATGAAAGCACCCTGAAGCTGGTCAAACAAATCATCAATGTGAGGAAGAGGATACTTGTTCTTAACCTTCACTTTTTTCAATTGTCTATATTCAATACACATATGCATAAAACCATCCATCTTCTTCACGAACAAGACTGGAGCACCCCAAGGAGATATACTAGGTCTAATGAACCCCTTACCCAACAAATCCTACAACTTCTCCTTCAATTTTTTCAACTCAACTGGGGCAATCCAATAAGGAGGAATGGAAATAGGCTTGGTGCTTGGCTCTAAATCAATAGCAAAATCAATGTCACGATCCGGAGGCATACTAGAAAAATTCATCGAAAACACATCCATAAACTTGTGAACAACCCGAATAGAATCTATAGTAGGTGGTGAGGCAATACTAACATCACGAACATAAGCCAAATAATACAAGCATCCTCTTTCTACCATGCAACGAGCATGTAGAAAAGATATAACTTCCTTCGAACCTTAATTAAGAGTACCCTTCCAAGCTAACCTGGGCAGACCCGACGTAGCTAAGGTAATGGTCTTGGCATAGCAATCCAAAAGAGAATGATACGGAGCTAACCAATCCATACCCAAGATAACATCAAAATCAACCACATTTAGGATAATCAGGTCTACCCAAGTCTCACGCCCTGCGAAGGTAACTACACAAGATCGGTATACCCGATCTACTACTAAGGAATCTCTTACGGGGCTAGATACATGAAGAGGCATAGCAAGGGGCTCACAGGAAGTATTAATACCAGAAGATAGACCCAGGGTCAAATAATAAGGTAGCAAATCTGTAGCAAACTAGGATGATACCTGTAATAACTGCATTAGAGGACTCTGCCTCGGGTCTCCTGGGTATAACATAACAGTGCCCACGTCCACTCCCTGACTAAGCAATCCTCCGACCACTACCACAAGCTCCCCTACCTATACCTCGAGCACCTCTAAAACCACCCCTACAACTCAATGAACCACCCCTAACTGCGGATATAAGAGTAGGGCAAAGATGAAGTTGAGAACTCTGTTGGGCAGGACCAAACATACGCTGAGGATAATCCTTGGCCATATGACCAACTTTCTCATAAACAAAGCATCCTTTACTGCCTGACTCAATCTGAGGGGGAATAGATAAACTAGAACAATCGCCCTGGCCCAAAGAACTAAAGCTGGAACCTCCACTCGTATAACTTAATACCTGGCTACCTAAAATCGCAGAACCTAAAGGTACACCACCTGATCCCTATATAATCAGCCTGAACCGGCCTACCTGATAACTTCAGGAACCTCTACTTGAGAAATCTCTACCTCGAGAGGTGCAACCAGTAAACTCGCCTTGTCGGTGCACCTTCTTGGTACCTCACTGAGTATCCTGGGTAATAGACTCGATAAACATGGCATGCTCAATAATGCTCTAAAGAGAAGCCCCTGAAACAACCATCTGGGCAGTAGCCAACTGATAGGAACCATCTAACCCCTTAAAAAACTTTTGAATCCTCTCTGGCTCTATGGACATTTTGGCGCCCGCATATCTGGATAGGTCATAGAATCGTGCCTCATACTCAGAAATAGACATGGATCCCTACTCCAAATTATCAAACTCATCTCACATCTAATCTCTCAAACTATACGGTACAAACCTCTCCAAAAAGGCCTAAAAAAACTGAGCCCAAGTCATACCAGGCAAATCCAAAAATCTACAACTGGATTGAGATGTCTACCAATCCTTGGCCATATCCGTCAACTAATAGGTAGTATAGGCAAGTCTGTGAGACTCAAGGGATCCAAGATTATGTAGCTTCTCCTGGTAGTTAATCAAAAACTCATAGGCATCCTCGCCAATTTCTTTACTGAACTCTGAAGAAGCCAAATGAATAAACCTCCCAAACCTCTTTTGATCATCAGAAGACATCATTAAACCTAAAATGACTGGGGAAATAGTAAGTTTGATAGGCAATAAATCCATACGTGGGGGTTTCGTAGATGATAGTTGCACCTTTAAAGTAGGAATACCATAAGAAGATACTGGTATAGATGGCAGAACACCACTTGAAGTCTGAGAAACACCCAGTACACTCAATGGAACACCATCTAAGCGACTCAAAAGGCGAATCAAGAAGTCCTTAAGCACTGGGGTATTAATTGCAATTTGTGGAACCTTATCTGGCCCTGCACCCTTTGTCTGATAGTCATCCCTGGCATACACAACCTCAGGTTGGGGAGAGGCCTCCCAAGCACATTCTCTGGCTAGGCCAGCTCCTCGTGACCTTCCTCTACCTCGGGGTCGGCCACAATAATGCCTCATCCTTAGATCGGGGCTTCCATATCGGGTGCTGTCTCAGCATCCCTAGACATAGTCCTCACCATCTGCGCAGAAAAGAGTGGAATACAAGTTTAGAACATTGGGTATGAACAACCCGCATGATAAGGAATCAAATTAGAGAAGCTTTTCCTAAAGACTTCTTATAGCCTCTCGAAGATAGATACAGACGTCTACGTATTGGTCTAAGAGACCCTACTAGACATCCTGCTATTATGCTTATGAGATCGATGAACCTAGCGCTCTGATACCAATTTGTCACGACCCAAAAAGTGAGGTCATGATGGCACTATCTCGGCCCAGCCTTGATAAGTAAGACAAGTTCCCAACAGTTTAGAAAATATGAAAAACAATAATAAATAAAACAAGATGAGACTTTTAGAACGAATTCAGGTCATAAATATAGATAAATATGGAAATATAAACAAATTACATAACCATCCCCCAAAAAATGGTATCATAAGTACAAGAGCATCTAAACAACCATATATGAATTTGAAATATACATAAGTTATGAATTTGAAATATACATAAGTCTATCTCCAAAGGAAATAAAAACATCAACAGATAAGAAGAGTTCTGGAGTCAACTCTGAACATCCTAGAGCATGGAAAGACCTCAAAATCTCCAACTCCATCTGTACGAATTCAGCCACCACGTGTAATACTCATACTCAGATCTGCACCAAAAGGGCACAGTAGGGGTGAGTACGGACCACTTGTACTTAGTAGGTATCATAGGCCGACTAAGTAGAATAAAAATAACAAAGGTAAAGAACTACTATGAGCACGTCATCTTCAAACAGAAAAGTTCCCAAATAGTAGCTCACACCATCTCCACTAATGGTTTTAGTATATATAACAATAAGGAACAAGTAGAAATAGATATATTTCAAATAGATTAAAAAAACTAAATACGAGCCAAGTATATGAAAGAAACACAAAAATACTTGTAAAATGCAATGCAATGAGGATGGATCATGTTGAATGCTTATGCAAGTCATCGCATGACTTTATGTATATACCTATCTAGCTTCAGCACTCCCAAGATAGGACCCATGGGGGGTTCGCAACCCGTATACTACCAGCAATCTCAACTTCCCTCTCCGGCTAGTATTCACGGATCAAGGGTTTTGTAAAGTTTTTCCATCACCTCTCCGTCTATTGTTCATGAATCAAGGGTTTTCATAAAAGTGTCATGTTTCTCTTTCACATCAATGTATCTCAGTGGTACTAATATCTTATGAATGTGTATGTATGAAGAAGGATGTAATGCTCACCACCAAATCAGTATGAAGATAACAATTCATTTAATATATGTATACGTGAGCTCAGAATCAACTCAATATATAACAATAATCAAGATATCAACTACTCAGTTGGCACCATTGAAAGATTTGTCATGTAGGACATCATTAATATCATATCAAACCCCTAATTCGGTATTTCTATCATGGTTAAGGCAAATAATGCCCCAATAAGGCCTAAAATATCAAATAAAGCCCCGCAAAGGCATTTCTCAAAGCATGATATCTCAAGTGATGAATAATAAGCATATAAGCCCCCATACTGGCACACAATAATAATAATGATACCAAAATAAGATTCTCAAATTAGTCTCCTCAACCCATTGTATGCTTTACTTATTCATTAATGTAATGACCCTCTAGGTCATTTTCTCAGTTTTTGTATGTTTTTAGTATTTCGAGGTTTCCCACAGTGGCTACAGGTCATTTATGACTTATCGGAGCTGTCGGTTTAGTTATCGGGTAGTTCACTTGGGTTTTATGCTCATTTATAATTTTAGAGCTTTCACTGTTAAGGAATTGGTCTCGGAACAAAACTCCTAGTAAAAGACCTCAGATGAGAATTCCAACAGTGTCGTTAGCTCTAAAATATTTATTTTAGGCTATGGGAACCCTTGGTCCGAGTCCTGAGGCTTCTGGACTGATTTTGGGCTATTGGGTGGATTTGATGAAAAATGGAACTATAGGTATGAGGTCCATATTTTGTTGAAACGACCTAGGATGGAAATTTTAATGGTTCCGTTAAGTCCAGAATGTCAAATTTGGTATGGTAGCTTAGTTCATTTGCAAGCATAGGGTTCCGAACGTATCCCAAGAACTCGATCGAAGTCCGTTGGACTTAACATTTTTGCTGGTTTTCCAGCATCTGGTGCACCCATGTTTTGGCCTTCGCGTTCGTGAGGCTTGGCCTTATTTGTGAGGGTCAAGGAATCTTGTCCTTCGCGTTCGAGAACTAGCCTTCGCGTTCTCAATGAGTAAGCAGGCCTGGCTAACTTAGCTTTGCTCTTCGCGTTCGCGGTGGACCGTCCACTTTCGTGAAGGCATGGTACGATTGGGCATTGCGTTTGTGACCCTTGCTCGCATTCATGAAGGGCATTGCCCTGGCAATATATATCTTTTTCTTCCCCAATTTTCACTCATTTTCTCGCCTAATTTTGCCATTTTTACCCCTAAGATCTTAAGGAACTCGTGGAGAATCATAAATTAGAGTTGGGAACGTGTAGTAGGTGTTGAGGTGGTCATTCCCCATTAATTTATTTGTAAGTTTCCGCCCTAAATATCCTAAATTCTTGTTTTTCCTCAAATCTTGGGGCTGATTTGAGCCCCAATTGAAACTCCATTTGCGCTCAAATTTTGAGCACACCTTCCTTGTACTTCGAGGGACCTCTTGACATATTCAATTTTGAGATTTTGTTTATGGGCCCTACGAGCTCGTTCTTGACCCAAATTTTGGTCTAAGTTTTTATGTTGCAATATGATTCTTGTTTTACTCGTATTAACGTGTAGATTATTAATTTGATAGTATGGTGACATTTTAGAATTATGGAACAAAGACAAGCGATTCATGGGCTGTTTGGGATTGCGGTTCGACTTTGAGGTAGGCTTCAGTCTACTTTCCTTTATGAGATTGTGTAAAGTATAGATTACATGTTAGGTAGGGATTATAGGATAGGTGTATACCTAGTATATCCCGACTTGACCTAGTTAGGAAAATTGGAATCGAAAAGTGACCCGAACCTTAGCCTAGAATACTCGTTATGGCTGTAGAACCCTATTATCCTTGATTATAGACTTGTATGACCATAGTTTGGCATTAAGGGCTTGCCGTATTACTTAGTAAATTTGATGACATTCCCCTGGTTAGATCCTTTGTGTGGCATTATGCTTGTAAATACCGTAGTTTTCTCGAGTTATAGTACTAATATCCTATTAATTTATATATTATGGCCTCGAGGTCGTGGTTACGATACCAGTTGGACACCAGGTTAGTACTTTATCTTTGGGAAGGACGTGGTTATAATTATGGATGGGTAGACGCTTATGGTCATATTGTTTAGATATTGGTGATGTCATACATGTATTTAGGTGCATTTATACTTTTTTAGTGGTACAATTCCAACTAAAACTTTGATTTTACAACTGCTTTCTAAAAATGGATTTATTCCCACTTTTTCACTTTTAAAATCGATTCTTTTATAGTGGAAGTCGTACCACCCTTATTATTGGATTATAATATTTAAAGTAAACCTATTACTTTGGAAATTAGACCGAGATTGATTCCGGTCCATTATTGATCTACTCATTTTAACACTACTATTTACTTCGGTTGAGGGAGATTCCGACCCTTTCTACATTATTATGTCGATTTAGTCCCGAACTCAATCTCGGACAATGGATTTACAGATTTATACTCTTTTAGTCTCGATTCGAGTCCGAGCACTTATTATACTTATATATATCTCCGGTATTAGACGGAGTAGATTGATTATGATGGTTACTGGAAGTCTTGGTTCGAACCAGTCAGTGTATACAGATATCCCGAGTCCCCTATGGGCCTATACAGATATCCCGAGTCCCCTATGGGCCTCTTCATTCGTGAGCCACAATACGGTAGAAGGATGGTCGTCGTAGGTCCTGCCCTTGCAAGCTACTGAGCTGGTGGAGGTATATACACTTGGTATGTTATGGCATGGTTATGGTATTATCAGTTTATGTTTCATTCATTCGTATGCATCGCTTATCACCAATATGATTGTTTGGTGCTTATATCTATCGGTCTTATGGGGGGTTGTATAGGTATAAGCTATGGTTACTGTTTGTTGAGTGCTTTCTTGAACCTTCCGGGCTTATGGGGGCCCGGTTAGGTTATTATTTGTCTGGACTAGCCGATTAATTTATTGTTAGTTATTATAGTTAGTTCGTGGCAGGATGAATATGGATTGGTACCCGAGATTATGGTATGCTTCTGATTTCCTTTTTTCTATTATGGTAGGATGCATTATTGTTAAGCTACCGATGATTAGTCACACTTTGATTAAAGGCTTGAGTATGCTAATATTAGCTCCCTTACTTGGCTATGATCCTCAAGATGTTAAGTTGGCTCTCTCAGGTTATTACCTTTGAGTTTAATCCTATTTATGTATGTATGTATATATATATATATATATATATATATATATATATATGGTATTACCGTATATCCCTCTTTTTCCTTATCTATTCATATTGTATATGTATCCTTTGGCCTTGTATTACAACTATATATCCTTCTTTCACTCTTCATTTGTATATTGGCTAGTGATATACGGTATTGCACTTTAGTTCCCGAATACTGTTAGAATAGGATAGTTTATCCTTATTGCTCCATTAGCATTATTATGTTTAGTTTCTTGGATAGTTGCTTGTAGTTTATACTCCTGCTTTACATGTTATTTATAATTGCATTATTTTTGGAGCTCAGTCGGCAAATGCCTACTGAGTACCATGTGTTTGGTACTCATACTATACTTCTGTAGCATGTAGATCATAGTACGAGTTCTCGCCATTAATATGAGTATCGTGCGGAGCAGCCATGGATCGGAGATTTGGGGTGAGCTCCTGACGTTCGGAGTTGTTCCTACTCTCTCTTATTGTTAGACTGATCTCTATTTTGTATTCAGAGACATCTTTGTATATATATTTATCCTGTATTTCACTTGTACTCCTGTTGTGTTAGATGCTTTTGTACTGACTTCACCAGGTTTTGAAGATATATTTACTTCTTCTTGCCTTCTTTTTCTTTGTTATTTAGTTTTTTTACCGCCTCTTACTAGTCCGTTACTAGCTGTTCCAGACTATGGGTTGGCTTACCTACAGGCGTCATCATGACCTGAGAAATTGGGTCGTGACAATTAATTAACCAGCCCAGTCTGAAGAAATTTAAGCCATAACCTACCTCGAAGCATCGAAATTCATGCCTAAAGTCCTTCAATATGGAACTTTCCCCCTTTCCCCTTTCGAACAGTCTCAAAATCAACTAAAACATACAAATATATCACCTTCGCATTAAAACAAAGCCAATGATACCCATATTGACCATATTCAAGTCAAGTCCAAAATAAATTCGAAAAACGAGTTTGAAAATGAAAGGGGTAAAAACAAGATTTTTATTTTAAACACACTCTCCAAGGTTATAGGAGCCTATAGTTGAAAACCCGCGCAAAAATGAGTTAAAAATGAGGCCCAAATAAAAAAAACCAACTTTTAAGCTTTACCGGCAAAATCCTCAAAATATCATTTTGAAATAAATATTAAAGAGTGTTTTTAATGATATAATCAACATAAAGTAATGAGAATAAGGTTTTGGAGCTTACCCAAACTCAAATGGTGATGAAAACTCTAACAATTGCCTAAACCAGAAGCTCAAAGGTCCAAAAATAGTGAAAATCATGAAATGAGATTTATATATTGTACTAGTGTTGGCCGCTTAAGCAAGTGGTGACCGCTAAAGTGGCCTGGCACCGTGGATGGCTCTGCTAAAGCGGTAAAGTGCCCGCTTTAGCAATCGGGCGACTGGTCAAAGATGACCATTTAAGTGGTGCATTGCCGCTAAAACGGCTACCGCTAAAGAGGTCTATTGGCCGCTAAAGCGGCTGCACTAGCTTTAGCTGCATCAACAACTTTGTTAAGTTTCAAAGTTACCGATCGATCCCTTGGAATTCGTTCAGAATCTCGTGAATGCAAATGAACTATGCTACTAGGCTATTTTCGACGTTCCGAACTCAATGGCAACGTCGAAGTTTTGAAAAAGGATCGTTTTCAATAATTTAACTCCCAAAACCCCTAAAAGCCTATTTAAACTAGTTTCCAAATGGAGGGTCAAAATGTAAAATAAAGGTTCTAAGCCCGAACCAACCCTGCTAATAACCCAAATTCGATATTCCGGATCTAATGAAGCTGTCTAAATTGTCATCCGGCACTCAAAATATCAAATATTGATCGAAGTCAACTATAGAGCTTTTAAAGATTCTAAAACCTCAAACTCTCCCATACGCCTCCCGAAGGCATTGGGAACTGTGCCAACCATCCCCACACCTTACAATCAACATGTAGCAACTACAGGAAAGGGCCAAATGGCCAAATCATGTAAAAAGTGAAATTTTACAAATCAGGTCATTACATATCACCACCTTTGTCTAATCTTTCTTTTTTAGATCCTACCATCGCCACCAGCTTCTTCTTGACGAGGCTAAGGTGCACATTGATTTTCAGTTTGTACTTTATCAAAATTCTAGTATATCTCAAATTAGCATTCCACAAAAATCAAAATTACCTAAGCTGCACATTTGTATTATCTTGATTATTATTTGAGAGAATAAAATTGATAGAAGGTGCGTTTGGAACTATATGTTACTTAAAGTAAAACAAATTAGTTTCAGAAGATCTTGATATATTATTACAATAAAATCTTAGTTTCCACATGTGTTTCTCTAAGAATAATTGCCTCTTTTCAATATAATTACATTTTACTCACTAGAAAAAAAGTAATCAACACTGTATAAACTTATGTTAATTAATTAATTTAAGAATAGTAGCAAAAATTGAATTAAAATATTTTTTTTCCTTGAATTGTGTTAAAAGGTGTAAAGATCTTCTGGGATTGACCTTTAAATCAATAAATATATTTCATTTAATCAGTGTGTAAAAATTAGGACTGAAAAAAATAAGATAAACATTATTTAAATCAGCAAATTTACTTGAGTCAAGTCCTCAGTTGGAATTAGGACTAAAAAAAGTAAAATCAAAGATTTGGAATAATAGATGAATAAACTTTACTCTCTTTTCTTTTTGATAACTAATAGATTGTATTAATCAACAAGAGAACCTTTATAGAGTTGTAGAGCCAGTTACCACACTAGCTAACCTATTTAAAACACTAGCTAAGGAGTCGTTTGGTGTAAGAGATAAGAGAAAATAATTCTGGGATAAATTTTTAGTGTCACTTAATCTCTTCTTTGGTTAAAAAGTTCGGGATAAATTATTCCAGGATTACAACTAAGAAATGACTTAACACATGGATTTTGGTAGCAACTACATATCCAATTCCAGATGTTAAATCTCATGCATAAAATATTTTTATGTTCTTATTTTCTTCATTTTGAATGACATGCACAATGGAGCGGTTATTCCAATTAAGAGCAAAAAAATGAGGCCTAAAGCCCTACAATATATATATATATATATAAGCTAAATAAGGTGGAGGGTATTTTTGTGAACAAACAACTTATTCTTAGAAAATATATAATGCATATCATTTTAATACAACAAACCAAACAGTCAATAAAAAATAATACCAGGATAACTAACTCCAGACTCCAGAGAGGTATTTCCATAGAACTCTGATTCTATTGTCAAGCAATTGTAGGTAGATTTGCAGCTCTATCTGTTCCACAGTTGTATGTTTATCACATTGAGGCCGACCATCAGCTGACATCGGTAAATAAACTCTATCCCACTTTCACTCTACTATTTTATTCATTATATTTATTATATATCAATTTTACTTCTTGAGAATTATAAAATTAATATAAAAATAACTTGAAGATAAAATAGAAATGTGTTACAATAATTAAAATTGAAAAAAAGCTATTATTCCATCCCAATATGGAGATGTAATAAAACGTCTTTGGCGAAGCATGCATTAGAATTGATATATTAGTATTATAAATGTATCAAGTTTCATCAATTTCTCAACAGAAAGAAATTACTCAATTATGAAGAAAAGATAAAGACGGGATGGCTCAAGCACATTTGTGGCCCGAGGCCAAAAATCAAACTGAGGCCTTTAGTTTTTAAGAAAAAATATTTATTTTTATAAAATCTATTTTAAAAATTATATCGTCAATTTCTTCTAATAATTCTTTGCATTTAATCTTTCTT
Source organism: Capsicum rhomboideum (assembly GCA_031232105.1). NCBI lineage: Eukaryota > Viridiplantae > Streptophyta > Magnoliopsida > Solanales > Solanaceae > Capsicum > Capsicum rhomboideum. The sequence continues at coordinate 8,003,113 of CP124712.1, read as the reverse complement.
GAGACATAGTACTCTAGATATATCAAAGTTTTTCTAATAATTCTTTCCTTTTTATATAAAGAATTTATTTTTCCTATAAATAATATTTAATAGTTTTTTAAAAATCTATAATGTATTATTGCTATAAAAAAAGAGGCCCATCAAATTTGGGGGTCTAAGACGGTCACCTTTTTTTCAAAAGGGTAGAGCCGTCCATGGGTAAAAGGTGGGCCTAAAAATGCGAGTTGCACCTATGAAGGTATTCGACCGCGTATTATATATCATGAAATATTCTTCATGTTTGACAAGTCGAAGATGCTATTGGAGCATTGAGTTGGATAAGAGATCCAGGCTGATACATACTACTGGGCCTAGTTATTGGGCCAGTTGATTGTAATAGGGACCCGACCCTTGTTCGGATATTTTCTTATACTTTCCTAATTTCAGTGTATATAACTATTATGTAGAAGCTTCTTGGAGACGGAATGAAACATAACAGGTTATTTACTTTGTCTCTCTACATCTCTCTTAGCTCTCTCTCCGATCAGAGATTAGGGAAAGTTCATCGATTCACATTACATTTTTCTCCGCAAATTCACACGTTATCATGGTATCAAAGCAACGATCTGAGTATTTCATGATCGATTTATTCGATAACTGAGGTTTTCGTACAGTTATCTTCTTCATTTTCTTTTCGGAGAGCTATTGGCGGTTTTCTCTGAGGGTTTGTTCTTCATATTCGGTCGATCAGAATCATCTTCAGCTGGTATAGCTCGTAGAACTCTATTTTTTGCAAAAATCGGAAGGAGATATGGAAAAATCTCTTCATGTTAAGCTGTGTTGTTATTGGATTTCAAAACCCTAATTTGGTGATTCGTGTATCTCCTTCAAATCTTCATTTCCTTGCAGATTCGTGAGGTATATTTTCCTATATTGCATTTGTCTCCTCTGAGTGATGATATTTTGTTGAAATTTTCCTATCGACTCGACTCTAATGGCGCAAGCCAATGATGCTACGACCTCTGGGATTACTCCTAATGTAACTCTTATGAGTAGTTCAATCATAGATAGTTTTCATCCATTATATGTCCATCCCTCCGATAATCCTGGTATTATACTGGTACCAGTCCCCTTTTTAGGGACTGGTTACATATAGTGGAGAAAACATGTATTAATTGCCTTATCTGCGAAGAACAAGGAAGGTCTGGTAAATGGTAGGGTTCCTAAACCTAGTCTAGATTCGCCCCTATTTGACTACTGGCTAAGATGTAATGATATGGTCTTTGCCTGACTTAGTAATTCTATGTCTAAAGACATTGCTGAGAGTGTTCGTCACTGTGAGACGGCTAGAGAAGTGTGGCTTGACCTAGAGGAAAGATATGGTCAGACCAATGCTAGTAGGTATTATCAAATCCAGAGGGAAATTGTTGGGATTACTCAGGGCACATCTGATATTGCCACATATTATACTAGGCTTAGGAGATTATGGGATGAGCTTAGGGGTGCCTCTTTTGGTATAACTTGTACCTGTGGAGCTGAGCCTCACTGTAGTGAAGGACAAAGGCTCATTCAATTCCTAACTGGGCTCAATGATAACTACTCTAATGTGAGAAGCCATATTCTCATGCTAACTCTTGTGCCCAGTGTAGGAAGAGCCTACTCTATGCTTCTTCATGATGAGAATCAAAGAGAAATCCAGTCCTCACCCTCATCGTTTGTCTCAAATCCTACCTCTTTCTCTGCTAAGTCCACATCTGGACTTCCTCCTCTTCACCCTCCACCCTCCACATCTGGACAAAAACTTTATACTCAGAGGGTGAACTTTGATAATCAAAGGATGAGTTTTGATAACAGAAGGTCAGGATCAGGGTTATTTTGTAGATACTGCAAGAATCCTGGACATGTTGTTGAGAATTCACAGGCTTCATGGTTTTCCTGATCACTTCAAGTTTACTAAAGGGAGAAAATCAGTTGAATGTGCACATGTTGATGAACCCAAAGTGGATCCTTCTTTTACTCCTCCTTCTGAGGATGGTGCTTCTTCTATTCATGGGTTCAACAGAGAACAATATCAGCACATTATGTCTCTCTTCCAGCAGTCCAATCTATCTGGAAATTCTGAAGCAACACTTAGTAGCTCTACTTCTCTAAATGCCTGTGCAGGTATGAGTTGCAGTTTTGCTATTTACTCTGTTGCCTTATCTTGTGCATCTCAGATTAAAGATAACACTTGGATTATAGATTCAGGAGCCACTAATCACATGACCCCTCATGCTATTCTTTTACATGATATCCAACCTCTTTCTTTTCCTTACCTAGTTACCCTTCCTAATGGTTACAAGGTAAAAGTCAATAATACTGGATCCCTGTTTCTTTGCACTTCTCTTATACTTACAAATGTTCTCTTAATCCCTTCATTCCAATTTAATCTAATCTTTGTGCCTCAACTTGTTGATAAACTTCAATGTTCTGTGAATTTCACTGAGCTACTTTGTTCTATACAGGCCCCTTCTCTGAGGAGGCCCTTGGAACTTGGTAGAGAGGCCAATGGTTTATATGTTCTACACTCCATTTGTCCTATTTCTCCTTCTGTAAATACCATAGCTGCTTCTCATTCTGTAGTCTCTTTTAAATACAGTGCTTGCACTACTACATGTAATATTCCCCATTCAGTCAATAAAGCAGATTTATTTTGGCATCAAAGTCTTGGGCATATGCCCTTTCATAGAATGAAATCTATTCCTTTTTTGTCTGATAAAATTTCTACTAAACAAAGTTTTATTTGTCCTGTTTGTCCCCTAGTTAGGAAACAAAGACTTCCCTTTCCTGGCAGCACCATTAAAACCACTAAATGTTTTCAGCTCATTCATCTTGACTTGTGAGGTCCTTATCACACCAGAACCTACAATGATTACAAATATTTTTTGACCATTGTAGATGATTATTCTAGAGTGACTTGGACACATCTTTTATCTTGCAAAAGTAATGTCTTTTAATTAATTAAATCTTTTGTTGCCTTAGTCAAAACTCAATTTAATTTCACCATTCAGACCATCAGGTCTGATAATGCTTTTGAGCTAGGGTCCAGCTCTATAGCTTTCTCTTTCTTCTCTGAAGCTGGTATTCTTCACCAGACAACTATTGTGATAGCCAGGTTGCTTTGCACATTCCTCGTAATCCGGTTTTCCATGAGCGCACCAAACACATTAAGGTGGATTGTCACTATGTTCATAATGTCCTCCACTCTGGTGTCATTTCTCTTCATCATATTGGGACTGCTGATCAACTTGCTGATGTCTTTACCAAGGCTTTGACTGGGGTTCCTCATCATCGACTTCTCTGCAAGCTTGGTGTGTGTACACCCTCCAACTTGAGAGGGGGAGGGGGTGTTGGAGCATTGAGTTGGATAAGAGATCCAGGCTGATACATACTATTGGGCCTAGTTATTGGGCCAGTTGATTGTAATAGGGACCCGACCCTTTTTCGAATATTTTCTTATACTTTCCTAATACTTTCCTAATTTCAGTGTATATAAATATTGTGTGGAAGTTTTTTGGAGACGGAATGAAGCATAACAGTTTATTTACTTTTTCTCTCTACATCTCTCTTAGCTCTCGCTCCTATCAGAGATTAGGGAAAGTTCATCGATTCACATTATGTTTTTCTCCGCAAATTCACACGTTATCAGATGCATCTTTTATACACTTTTTGGTTCACGTACACTACAGTTAAAATCTGACAGAATTTCAAATATTATATTTTAATTATATATTTTTATTTTCATTTTTGTTACACTAAAATATTATTTAGAATATGGTTGTAATTGGAAATTATATTTTTTTGGATGTAATATTTATAACAATAATTGCTTTGTATTATACGTGCAAAACACATGCAAGTAATGTACGTGTCTAATGATGAATCATGACTCATTTTTGTGTGACTTAATCTTGATAATAATATTTGTTGACAATTAATTTTTATGGGAAATAACTAATATTATGTTGTATACATATACTAAACACAATTTGATGACACGTGAAAGCACATAAATTTTGCTTCTTTCCAACTCGTAAAAGACAAAATGTTTAACTTATATCTAGTTATTGAAGAAAAATATAAAGTTTTATGTGAAACAAAAATTTAAATACTGTCTTTTAAAGATATTTTTTAACATAATTTATTGTTTGTTCCGCTAACCACCTCCACCTCCTCTGATCCTCCTCTTTATTTTCCTCTTTTTAAGATTTGAGTAAATCTCCACTACTACTTTATACGTTTCTCGTTTCTCTTAATTATATGTCATTACGTACTTTCCATTTAAGAGTTTAAGATACATTTTACTTATCCACTTCTTGTGTTTGTGATTCACTATATGCAATTAACTTAAATAAAATATTCAAATAATTACTAGCAGTAATTTTTCGTATACTTTAATAAAATCGTCATTGAATTTTTGTTTCACATCGCACTTCATTTTTTTGGCGAAGACAAGATATAAGTTAAGTTTAGCCTTTTACGAATTGGAAAGAAGTAAAAATTATGTGCTTTTACACGTCACTAGTTATGTTTAATAAAAGTACATAATGTAATATTCAAGATATTTCTCACAAAAATGAAGTGTTGAAAAAGATTATTGTCAAGATTGAGTAACACAAAAATGAGTCATGATTCATCATTAGACGCGTGACTTGCACGTGGACAGTGGAGGAGTCAGAATTATTGTTAATAGAGTTAATTTTTTTGGAGTCATCCACACTCCCCTTCCCATTTATTTCTGGGGAAAAAATAACGTAAGAATTTTCCATTTCCTTTTTTGTTTTTGTTTTTGTTCTCTACATGCTAGTTTTCATTCATCAACAGCAAGAAAAATGGGTAATGACTCTTGATGAAGATAGAGGTAGAGTCAAAATTTAAAGTTTTAGTATAGACTGATAGTGAATGTTTTAATATAAATGGTGAATGGTTAAATATAAATTATAGAATTTGAATTAAAATTATTTATTCGATTAAACTCGTACATTTGTCGTGATTGAGTCACATAAAAATAATTACTAGCAGTAACTTTTAGTATACTTTAATAAAATAGTCATTGAATTTTTATTTTACATCTTACTTCATATTTTTTGGCGAATACAAGATATACATTAAGTTTTTAGCTTTTTACGAGTCGGAAAGAAGTAAAAATTATGTGCTTTACATAACATAATATTCAAGATATTTCTCACAAAAATAAAGTGTTGAAAAATATTATTGTCAAGATTGAGTCACAAAAAAATGAGTCATGATTCATTATTAGACATGTGACTTGCATGTGACCAATGGAGGAGTCAAAATTTCTGTTTATAGAGTTGATTTATTTTTTTTAAAATCAAAGTCGGACTCACAAGACTCGTGTGAATGAAAGAAAATACCTTCGGAAAATGCAACAACTTACCCACACAATTGAACTACCTTTACATTAATTAGTTATGGATGGTTGTTCTTTTCTGGTATTTGGTAGTATTGCCCAATTAAGTCATATTTTAAATATTGGAATCAAATCAAATTAATTAAAATGATTTTTTATTGCTTTGATTTTTAATTTTTTGGGTTAATCAATTTAGTTATTTTTTTAATAAAAAATTACCAAAATCAATAACTCTTTAAGAAAAGAAATGAGTACAAACATTTAATCAAGATATATGAAACTTTTTTCAAAAAAGTGTATACATTGTCAAAAAATTTAGCCATTTCCAATGAATATAAATAAATTTCTTACAACAATATTAATCATTAGACACGCGAGTTGCAGATATATATATATTTTTGGGCTAAATTTGGTCACCACAAATAAAGAATAAAGTGTCCATAAAAATTACTCACAAAAGTGTTCAAGACAATATATTGATGAAGATTCATTTTTTGTGTGTGAATGTTGACACGTGGTAAAGACTATTTGGTTATAAAGAATAAATTGATTCCCTCGCAAATATTTTGGATGAAAAATGTTTGATCAATTCCAAGAATTTTTTGAATGTACACAAAATGTTACTACTAATTATTTGAATATTTCGTTGAAGTTAATTACAAATAGTTAGACAAGAGGGAGTTGCTCGAATGGTAAACATCCCTCACTTTTAACTCGAAGGTTGTGAATTCGAGTCACCAAAAGAGCAAAAGGGTGGGAGTTCCTAGGGAGGGATGAAAAAAGTTACATATAGTGAATCACAAATACAAAAAGTGGATAAGGAAAATGTGTCTTAAACTCTTAAATGGAAAGTTGTAATGACATATATATGTTAAAATAGTGACACATTTTATAAACTCATAAGTGTATCATAAACTCTTAAAATGATCCAGTCAGAAAAGATGAAGGAAGAAGAAGTATTGGTGGCGATATGAGGACAATCAAAACAAGAAAAAGAAGAGGTGGTCGTTGGTAGTGATGATCTGCTATGAAGAATGAGGACAATCAAGAGGTGGAGCTAAGGTGGCTAGCAAACAATAATAATATGTTAAAAATAGGATAAAATTGATAGTCATTGAATTTTTATTTTCCGTGGAAAATCACTTTTTCAGTAAGGACAAGATATAAAATAGATATTTAATTATTAATTAGAAAAAAGTAAATATCAAATGCTTTCACATGTTATAAAATTATATTTAATATGTGTACGCAATGTTATATATGTTTCCACAAAAGATGAAGTGTGAAAATTATGATTTTTTTAATGTAAATTCATAATAAATTCTTTGTAGTACTTTCAAGTTACATGCCTGATGATGAATCATGTTTCGTCATTTAATTTTGGGAATATTATTTTTTGACACCTTATTTTTGTAGAAAATATATTAGATATTACGTTGCGTACTCATATTAAGTACAGTTGGTAACGTGTGAAAGCACGTGCTTTTTTATCTCTTTCTAACTCGTAAAAAGCTATAAAAGCTTAAATTTTATTTTCTTCACTTAGAATTTCACATTTTTTGCCAATGACGGATATAAGTTAGGCTCTTAGCCTTTTAAGAGTTCAAAAAAATGAAAATTATGTGCTTTCACTTGAAGACATTAATGGTTATGGTAGTGGTGGCTGGATTCGAAAAGAGAGGATTAAGAGAAAGTGTCATTAATGGTTATGGTAGTGGTGGTCGAATCAGAAAGAAGAAAAAAGAAAAATTAGCGGTGATGTTGCCCAAATCTAAAGAAAAAAAAAAAAAGGAAAGTGATTATGATGTTATCCAAATTTTGAAGAAAAAAAAATGGTTAAGATATTGCTCAGATTTGAAAAAAAAAAAAAGAAAAGAGGTGGTGGTGATAATGACCGACTCTAAAAAATAAGGTGGTGATGGTCGAATATGAAGAAGAAGGTGGCTGAACACAAAATTGATTTCAGTGCAACATTTATAATAATTTATTATTTTATGTACGTGCAAGCCACGTGCAGCGTTAACAACTACGATGATTCAGTTAGAAAAGATGAAGAAAGAGGTAGTAGGAATGGCAATACGAGGTTGACTCAAACAAGAAAAAGAGAGGTGGTGGTTGGTATAGTGTTGATGTGATCTGAAGAATTAGGAGGACGATCGGAGGAGGTGTAGCTGAGGTGGCTAGCAAACAAAAATAATACGTTAAAAATCAACTAAAAATTGATAGTCGTTGAATTTTGATTTTGCATGAAACTTCACTCTTTCAGTAAGGACAATATATAAGTTATATGTTTATGAATTAGAAGTGAATATCACATGCTTTCACACGTCATGAAATTATGTTTAATATGTGCACGCAATGTGATATATGTCCAATATATGTTTCACACAAAATGGACATGTCAAATATTATGAACTTCTTGTCACGTGTAGGGGCAGAGCTAGGAAGGACCTAGGAGTTCATTCAAATTTTCTTCAACGAAAAATTATAATTTTTGTATATGGTTACAATTATTTTTTATGTATAAATAATAGATGTTGGACCCTCTTAATTTTTTTTTTTGTGTGTGTAATTCTTCATATTTTCAACCCCTTAGCAAAATTCTATTGGAGCAACAAGATTATAGGTAGAAGCAAACATGGGCTTCTTGGGCGTATAAACAACACCATGAGACTTAAGGGATCCAAGATTATGCAACTTGTCATGACAATCAATCAAAAACTAGCAGGCATCCTCGCCTATAGCTCTACTAAACTTGGGTGGACCCAAGCGAATAAACCTCTCAAATCTCTTCTGATCATCAGAAGACATAACTATACCCGAAGCAACCAAAGGGATAATAAGTCTGGCAGGCTGTGAATCCACCTATGGGGGTAACATAGATGATGGTTATACCCCTGAACTCGGAATACCATAATCAGATACTGGCACAGAAGGTAGAGGACCACTCAGAGTCTGCAGAATACCATGAGTAGATGCCAGTATCGATGAAGAAATCACACTCAGAACTGGAGGAACACCAGATGTACTCAAGGGAACAACCTCTAAACGGGTTAGAAACCTAATCAACAAACCCTCCAATATCAGGGTAGCAGAACCCTGTGGAACCTGAGTTGGTCCCATATTCTCTACATGCCTAACCTTGGGGTCAAGGGAGATCTCCCTAGCACTACCTCTAACCGGGTCAGCTCCTCGTGCCCGTCCTCTACCTTGAGGTAGTCCACGATCCCTAACTCGCCCCTAGTCTGAGCTTCATCCCCGGTTGGTGGCTCAGTATCCATAGCCTCAAGAGATCTAGTCCTCACCATCTGCGCAGAAAAGGATGGACTACAACTTAGAACATTGGGTAAGAACTACCCGTATGATAAGGAATCAAATTAGAGAAGGTTTTCCTAAAGATATCTTATAGCCTCTTGAAGATAGATACGGACGTCTACGTACGGATCCGCGAGACTATACTAAACATCATGCTCGTACACTTATGAGATCGGAGAAATCTGATGCTCTGATACCAATTTGTCACGACCCAAAAACTGGGTCATGATGGCACTTATCGCAGCCCAGTCTTGATAAGTAAGCCGATCATTCCAAAAGAAATAATAGCGATTGAAATAAGGAAAATAGAACAAACGAGACTTCTAGAACGAAATCGGATCAACTCATGCACAAACATTTAGCGGAAATCCTAAAGAAATACATAAAACCCAAAGAACCTGGTGTCACAAGTGTGGAACATCTAAATATACATTCGAGTACTGAAAAATACAAACTCTATCTCTGAATCCAAAATAAAGACAACATAGATAGAGGAGATTATGACATCGACTCTAAAGGCCTAGAGTGTGCCAGTACCTCGAATCGCCAGGCTCCACCGCATAAATCATCCTCCGCAAATAGTGTTTGTACTAGGATTTGTACTGAAAGGGCACAGTAGGGATGAGTACGGGTCCACTTGTACTCAGTAGGTATCATAGGCAGACTGAGCAAAGTAAAAAAAATATAGATATAGATAGAGTATGAGCACGTAAACCTACATGCAAAAAAGTTCCCAAATAGTAGCTCACACTGTCTCTACTAACAGTTCTAAAATAATATCGAAGTAGACAACACAAGTAAACACAGAAATATAATAACTAAAAACAAGTCAAGAACTAAGGAAACACTGAATATGAGAATGCAATGCAATGCAATACAATGCAATGGTGATGATAGGGTGGAACGGTGAAAGTCATCGCATGACTTTCAGTATACACCTACCGAGTTCGTAACTCTATAATAGGACCCATATGGGGTTTGCAACCCATATACTTTATCTCATATCTCATCTCAATCTCTCAACACGTCTCACCTCTTCGGCTCATGTTCACGAAGAGGGTTTTTATGAAAATGTCTCATTTTCTTTCAAAAATGTGTTCCTCAATGGTACCAGCATTTTATAAATGTATATGTATGGAATGAGGATATAGTGCTCACAATTAGATCCATTTAAAGATATCCAATCAATTCAGTACGTATATATATATAGGTGAGCTCAGAAATCAACTCAATATGTCCATAATTCATGATTCATCAACTATAAATGGGCACCATTGGAATAAATATGCATGTAAGACACCATAAATATCATATCAACCCCCAACTCGGGTATTTTAATCATGATAAAGCAATCAATGCTCAATAAGGCCTATAATAACAATTTGAGCTTCCCCCCTCTCCCCCCCCCCCCCTCCACGGGCATCATATCTAGAAATAAGGTATCTAAATGCACAGATAAAGCCAAATGATGTCAAATAGGGCACCTACATGGGCAACATGCAATCACAGATATCTCAAGTCAACAACAATATGAAATAAGGCCCACACAGGCAAACAACGATAAGTATAATCTCAACATATAAACCTCATAGTCATTCTCCCCATCCGATAACATGCTTTTACCTATATATTAACTACTCAGCTCAATCTGAAAGAAGTTAAGCCATAACCTACCTTGAAATAATGAAATCCAGGCCTAAAGTGCTTTAATACGGAGCTTTTCCCTTTCGAATGGCCTCAAAAACAACTAAAACACACAAATATAGCATTTATGTGTTAAAAGAAAGCCAACAATACCCATATTGCCCATATTTAAACCAGGTCCAAAACTGACTCCAAAAATGGGTTTTGAAAATGAAAGGGTAAAACTCAAATTTTTCTTTAGAAATACATTCCCCAAGGTTAAAGGAGTCTACAGATGAAAACCCACGCGAAAACAAGCTTAAAACAAGGTCCAAATCGAAGAAAAATCATTTTCAAGCTTTACCGGTAAACCCCTCCCCCCCCCCCATTTTTCCATTTTAAAAACGAGATTAGAAAGTATTTTCGAAGTCATAATCGATGTAAAGTAATGAAACTAGAGTTTTGGAGCTTACCCAAACTCAAATGATGGAGAAATCGACCAAAAATCCTTGAACCCGAATCTCAAAAGCTCAAAAATGGAGAAAAATCGTGGAAATGGGTTTTATATCAACCAAGCACTGGACGCTTAAGTAGTCAAATGACCGCTAATGCGGTCATCACTTAAGCGCTAAGTGAACTCTAAGTGGTTTGGCCTGCGTGGCTAAGCCTCTTAAGAGGTCCCATTCCGCTAAAGTGGTCAAGTGCCCGCTTTAGCGGTAGGCGACTGTTGGGCTTACCGCTAAAGCGGTGCTTTGCCACTTAAGTGGCTACCGCTAAAGAGGTATTTGGACGCTAAAGCGGTTGCACCAGCTGAAGCAACATCAGCAACTTGGCCAAAATGTCAAGTCCCTGATCACACCCTCGGGATTCATTCAGAATCCCGTGAATGCAAACGAACTATGCTACTAGATAAATTTCGACGTTCCGAACTCAATGGTGACATCGGATTTTTGAAAAAAGATTGTTTTCAACAAATTAACCCCCGGGACCCTATCTCACTAATTTCCAAACTGAGGGTCAAAATGAGATATAAAAGCCACGAAACTGAACCAACCCCTCTACTAACCCAAAATCAACGTCTCGAATTTGCTAGCGCAGTCCGTTTTGTCATCCAGCACTCGAATCAAGAAATGTTGATCGAAGTCAACTATGAGGCTTTTTAAACCTCTAAAACACACAAACTCAACCAAAATTCTCTCGATCGCATTGGGAACTGTGCCAACTATCCCCGAATCCCAAAAATAACATAAAGCCACTACGGAGAAGGACAAATTGGGCAAAACACGTAAAATTGGAAAAAGTTTTTACCTATTACAAATAAGTACAGGTATAATTGTTATAGTTTTAATTTATAATTAAATAATAATAATTAGAGAAAATAAGTGAAAAAACGATTTTGTCTAAAAAAGAGATTTTTAATGAAGGACAAAAAGTTTGAATCACTTTTCTAAGAGTCTTCACACTTTTAATATATTGTAGATGTAGATGTAGATATAAAGACTCACATTTGAAATACGATTACTATTTTCAATTATGGGGAAACCATAAAGGGGACACGTACAAAATCCAAAAGGACTTGCAATTCCAATTGGGAATAGGTTGCAAAGTTTCGATGGAATGAGGTTCCATATGTGGAATGTCCTTATCGACTTATGCAACTTGTAGTTGCAATTCCAATTGAGAATGGGATGTTCATTTTGCGTTAATTAAACTTTTATCTCAAGTAATTATTACGTTAACAAATAGGAAAAAGGTTAATAGGTGATATTATATAAAGGGTGGTGGAAAAGGTTTTCACAACACAACATGTTTATGCAAAAGGTTTTCATTATGAAAAAGATTTTCCACCCTGAGAAAATTTTTCATTATGAAAAAGATTTTCACTACGAGAATAGCTCTTATGAGAAAAATACTTTATTAAGAGTGTGTAAGTTGAATATCAAATGAAGAGAGAAAATATAATTGACAAGAACAGTGTTTCTTGTTCTGTTTATTATGGGTTGTTATTTTTGAGAATAGTCTCAACACAATATTCGTAATCCAATTTGTTTGTGAGTTTCACTGATCAAGGAGTTGATAACAAAGATCAATCTTGATGTGGATACGCTTAGAGTCTTCGTACTATCGAAGAATTACGACTAATGTCATCAGGTTTGTCTTGAAACCTACTTTTTAGCTGTTAATAAATTTTAAACGTAAATAAATATGTCTAGGGTTGCTTATTGTCTTCCGCTGCGTGTTATGAACACCCTGAAATTCTACACTAGCAAGGATTAGAAATTTTAGTTGAAACTACAAATTCAGAGTATCAAAATGGGGTCAAAATCTGTAGATAAATATACAAAAAAAAATTCAAGAGAATTTGTGATAGTCTCATCCCTATGCACAAACTGTTAATGTTTGATATCCATAAAAGAGTGCCTACAAAAACCTTCCCATAACTACCTTAATAAGAACTTGATACTGAGTGAAAACAATAATTATTTAAGAGAAAGAGGATTTACAATTGTATATCGTGCATTAATATATCACAAGAAGGAAGAAAAAAGGAAAAAGGTTCAAATATGTCATCAAACTTTCAGAAATGGCTCACTTATGTTATCTGTTAATAGTTGGGCTTATTTATATTATCTTCATGATATATTTGGTTCATTCATGTCACTAACCACTAACGGAGTCCTGCTACTACCAGATATTATTACGTGGCATTATCTAAACCCTTCATTACTTACCAACCCTACCTCCTCTTACGAGTGACATATGTGAATCATTTTATTAAGTTCAGTGGCATATTTGATTGAGTCATTTCTTAATTCCTTATAATACAAGACTCTCTTGGGTAACAATGAAATGATTTATGTTTATAAGTTGTTTTAATTTGTGTATAGCTAATTAATTTAGGCGTAATTACTTTTGCCAATATCAGAGCAGTCCCATGTGCTTGACCAATGTTCCAAATGTGCTTATAGAGAAAAACTATTTTTTAGCTTATGAAAAACAGTTTTTACTACTACTACTCCTCAAAACCACCTATATTTCCTCTAAAATCATGGACAAACACTTCAATTTTTGTAATAATCACTTTTTATGCTCTAGAAGTTTGATCAAACATTCTATTAAACCATATGTTTCAAAGGTGATTTTGTCCTTCTTCAACTCTACGCTCAATCAAACGGTGCCATATGAATGGAAGCGATGCGAATAATAAAAAAATGGAAGAAGAGAAAGGCTTGCATGAAAGAGGAGAGCTTGTCAAGTTGGCTAAAGATGACCTGCTTGAAACCAAGAAAGAAAGGACATATGAAAGACCTTTCCAAGCGGTGCAGGCAAGTCATCCTTGGCTACCAAATAAGACTCTTCTCATCATGCTAGACTTCTCTTCTCTTCTCTTCTTTTCTTTTATCTTGATCCATTCTACCAAATAAGACTCCTCACATCATGCTAGAATAATGAAAAGAGTCTTGCATAAAAGAGAAGAGCATGTCAAGGTAGCCAAGGAGACTGCCTGAAACCAAACTAAAAGGCCATCATCATATTGATGGTGTGATTAAACACCCTTTTAGACTCTGAAGCAGGCAAGTCATCCTTGGCTACTAAACAATAATATGTCTCTCCTCTTCATGTAAGACTTGTCATCTATTCCTTGAGATGATTACACTATGGAAAGTTAGCCATGTATTTATAGCCACAACAAATTGTAGTTAATGAAAAACTATATAAGCTAAGCATCTCTGACTTAATTCTTTATGTTACTTTTTCTTTTCTTTTTATGATTGCTGTACTTTGACTCTGGTTTCTTAGCTACATTATCTGATTTCCCAAATTGGAATAAGTTATCTTTATTTGTAAGAACATTTATACTCACTTTATCTCCATGTAGTTCTTTTAGGAGACGAGGTAAACTTAAAATTACATTTGAAGGAAATTATCTCGAAAAATCTACAATATAATTTCTTGTATTAAGTACAAATTGACATAACGAACAAAAATGATTAATATAGGTGATATTTTCTAGTCGGGAATAGATTTTTGTCTTGTTAGAGTACTTCATATATTATTATTATTACATTTGTTTACATATATATAACTTGTTTTTACTTTTATTTTTATTTGTTGTGACGATGACATGATCAGTTGAGCTTAAATGGAACGAAGAGGATTCATATGCCGGCCTCAACTTGTTTGGGACGACGTATACGTTGTTTGTATTATGTCCCAACACCGTATATACAAGTACACCTAGTGGCCAGTCTAGAGTTGCCATGCATGCACATTGACACTTAGAAATTAGTGCATGTATTTTTGTAGTTCTCAATACAACACAAAATTCGACATGCTATGAATTATGATTGACCTTGATTATTTTGTGGGGCTGAACAAATGGATTTGATGCCAAATTTTCATGTTTAAAGGGTATTCCTTCAAACAATATGCTTTCCTAAAAGTTCCAACCATTTTATTGATGATCCAACTTTAGTCAAAATGGTATAGTTTGTAGCTTTACCCATATTCCCTACTTGCACATGCATGTGCAAATTTATTAATTCATTTAAATTTAATTTCAATATTTTTTCCGTTTCAATCTATTTATCTGGTTTAGACTTCGTATGAAGTTTAGAAAAATGAAGAAGACTTTTGAATTTTGTGGTTTTAAACTAAAGATATGTATAATGTATCAAATCATTTAATCGTGTGGTCTTAAACATGTCATGTGAAAAGTTAGAAACTAAAAGTTGACGAAAAAAAAGAGACCCTTTTTTCTAAACAGACTAAAAAGAAAATTAAGACAATAAATTGAAACGATGGGAGTAATATAAATGGTCATACATGAAAATTAATTTAAAGTGAGTTAATTATTGTTGGTATCTTTATTAAATTAATAAAATAAGGATATAATTTTTAAAACCCAAGCAGCATTTTCTTCATAGTTAGCAAAAGGATTACATTTGAGCTGAGGGAAGTTCATAAGTTATGCAGACCTTGTTTTTTGTTTGAGATGTGAAAAGTAGGTAAATTTCACTTATCCATGTTCATGAGTAAGGGCGGATTTGTTGACTAAAATATGGTGCACGTGAACTCACGATCTTTTTATAAAATTAAACATTTTATGTATGTATTTCCTAAAATTGATCTAAGACTATTCGATGACACTTGTGCTCTAGAAAGATTGAATGACACACTTGATTGAATACTGAGTTATTTACCTAAAGAAACAAGGATTAATCCTTTTGCCAATGCTTTTCCCAAAGGTCCATTGATCCATATTTAGTCAAAATGGTATATATAGTTTGCATCTTTATCTATATTCTTCCCAAGGAGCTGGATTCTTCTTCTCTTATCTTAAATTTGGGTTGGAGAAAAAGAATTACGTTTTGTTCCCCTTTTTATGAATTTTACATCTCAATTATCAGTTATTTCCTTTTCTTATCTAAATTATCATCATCTATATGTTTTACAACAAACCTAATTGAGTAACTGATGGTGTTTGCATGTGTGGTATACACTCTCTATTTTTATTTTAAAAAGGTGACAAGTGGCACTCCACGTGGATAACTATTTCCACATATGCAGAACTCAAATAATCACTAGTTTGAAATTTAAAAGGGAGGGGGGGGGGGGGCTGGCTATATATATTCTAGTAAAAATCTAAATTGGGTCATTTGTAAAAATCTCATCGGATATGTTCCTTTTCTGATAGTGGTCCATCGTCCCTTAGTCATGTGGTTTGTGCCTTCAAACCATTATCCCGGACTTGTTTTCCACCATTAACCTTTAGTTTCATCATATAGATTCTATGTTAGTTACTTATTTTGTTGACAAAATAATAGGGTTCTTCTTGCCACAAAATTTTGGCTGATTTTGTATAAAAGCTGAAGATTCTTGTGACTCTTTTCATTTGAAAGGAGTAGAAATCAACTACTAACTGCTTTTTAAAATTGGGGTCGAATTTGAATTTTATTCGAAAATTGACTTAGTTTCTTTCTCCTAAATTTTTAACATAGAAGAAGTGAACAAGAAAGGCTGATAAATGAAGAAGAAGTGAAGGAGAAAATATGATTAAAGAAGAAGAAATGAAGAAAAAGGGGGAGAAGAAACTCAGTGTAAAATAGCAATAGAAAAAAAAATGAACTAGATAGCTCATTAATCATTATAGTCATTGTCTATGTCACATGGAACAAAATTCATAGATAGATTAAGGGTGTGTTTGGTATGAATGAAAATGATTTCCATGAAAAATAAGTGGTTTTCTTACTTATTTTCTAGTGTTTGGTTGGTAAGAAGAAAATATTGTTCCAAAAGCATTTAGGTATAATCTAGGCAAATACTAATGACATCAGACCTAACCACGATCTTAGACCCCGACTCCTGACATGTGATCCAGGACCCGACCCCGACAATCGATCCGGGACTCGACCCCAACTCCTCACCTGGGACCTAACTTCGACTCTCGACCCAAGAGCCAACGACTCTCGGTCTGGAACCCAACCCCGACTTCCCAATCCGAGACCCGACTCTGATTCCCGACCGAGGATTCGACCCCGACTCCTAATCCCGACACCTGACTCGATACCCAACCCCAACCCCAACTCAAGACCTGATTCCGACACCCGACACAAGACCCGACCCCGACTCCCAACTCTCGACCCGAGACCTGATCCTGACATATAACCCGATCCCATTATCAAAATCGGGACCCAATGTCACGACCCAATTTATCAAGTCATGATGACACCTACTCTATCCCACCAGTAGGTAAGTCAAACCATAGCCCGGAACGACAAGTAATGGGCTGGTTGGTGGAAGGTATAATAAATACCGAAATTAAGCATACAATAGAATTGTTGGCAATAAAATATAAGTACAACATATATATATATATATATATATATATATATAGTTCAACTACCATATTATTCCTCAATGAAATGTAACCCCACTCCCCCGCCACACCCCTACAATTTCATAAAATAAATCTATATGAATAATAAAGACAACGAATCGTATAATTATTTTTTAAAAAAATTGTTTCTTATTTTATTTATTACATTGTCCATTATTTAAATTTATTAGATTGTTAATATTTTTTTTTAATAGTTTTCACCTGGTCTAATATAGTTATCAAGTACTATTCTTCTTATTATATTTATTTTATTTATTTGTGATCTTTTTGTTTTTGAATTTTTATTCTACTATTCACATCTCTTAATTTAAAATTTATGGATAGTAACATATATTTACTTGTGATTTTTTGTTTTTGAATATTTGTTCTATTACTCACATTTTTTCAGTTTAAAATTTATGGATAGTAATATATATATATTATCTAATTTTTATTATATTCTAAAATATAATTAAAAATATTATCCCCCTCCCCCAACTCATCCCATCTTTGAAAGCGTTAAAAGAAGATAGCAATATAATCTAATTTGTTAGAAGTACTTATGATTTAAAATTTAAGCTAAACATTTTCACCTATATCAAAGATAGTTTTATCTCACATTCGATACTTCCCCTTTCAAATTTGACTTATATTATTATCTAAATAGATCCATAATCTTCATAACTTATACATTATCAATTACTAATTAATTTTATCAATCTAATCTATCCAATTTTTGAGATAAATTCAACTAAGTTGAATATTTGATTTTTGAAATATCTCACTCTTATTCTATTATTTTTCACTTTTGATAATAAGTAAGCCTAACTTGATTAGTTTTATATGGATATTTGAACAATATGTGACATAAAATTTGGATATTTGATCAATATGTAACATAAAATTCAAAACAACAAAATTGATCATCTTTTCTTAATTAAAAAGATGAGTATATATAAGGAATCTAATTTCTTTTAAATGTAATTTTTAAGATAAAATTTATTATTTTTGAATTGAATATAAAATTTTACTTAGAATTAGTAAAAGATATGAAAATTATATATCAATTTATAAGATGTTTAAAATAAAACAAAATTCTTTGAAAAATAATACATACTAATATGCATTTGAAAAGATAAGGTTTTAAGTTTCAAATTATAAGTACATTAAGTATAATGATTATCAAGCTAATTTCACAAAAAAGAAATGGAATGAAAATTTTAAAAGGAAGATATTCAAGTATTTATGCGGAAGTATATACATGTGTATATCTTCACTATAAAGCTTTAATGTATCAATTTAAGATTTTTTCCACCCTCTCTTCAATTTTCTTCCCTGCATTTCCTGTATATATATATATATATATATGTATGTTTTAGTCAAGAGCATAGAGAAGAATAAATCTACATCAATTTAAATTTAAAAATTCTCTCCATAATCACAAAGTATCAATTTTACGTTCTAATAGAATTCAAAATTGCAACAAACTTCTCCCGAAATGTGCTGCATTTAAAGTAAAAATAACAAAAATAAATTTAAGAGATAGTAAAATAAGAAAGAAATAAAAAATACTTGCATATGTAATGTATGAGTAAAATGAGTTATAAAGTGCTAATCAAGAAAAAAAAATTATGTGAATGACTATCAAGAAAACATCTTAAATACGTCAGTAAAAGATAAATAACTCCGCATGCAACTTTTCTAAGCAATTACCTTATGCTTCTTATGATGTCTGGTTCTTGATCATCGTTTTTAAAGTTTATTGATTTTTTCGATGCACGTCTCTCGTCTCTTTAAAAACAAACTTTTCATAAATATCTGGTAGCGTAAGCAACCTAGCACAATAAAAAAAAAATTATATCAACATTTAGTATATATAAGATTATTTCATGATAATCATTGATATCAATAAAATAATTATAACAAACTAACTATATAATATCAAATGCACAAACTGTTAACAAATTATAATCAAACAATCTAAAGTTAAGATTTGAGTAGCAAAAATTTGTGCACAGATATATTAGTATAATCATGTGCCAGCCATAAATATTGTGTAATCAATAAACGAATCTAATTGAAGAATTAAAGAATAAGTAAAGAGTTTAGAAAACAAAATAAAAGGTTTGATTGAAAAATCAGTTTATATAGGAAAGAGTTATTTGAATTCGGCTTTGTCTAGTATAGAGTTAGTTTTCAATTCAAATTGTCGGAGAATCTGTAACTGATAATTCTAATTCAAAATTCAAAATTTAGCACCAATTCAACTAACTAATTTTTAGCTAACTTTTATCTATATCTAAAAAGCAATTTTAAAAATAAACTTTATCTTTAAAAATAAATTATATCCTCTTATAGTTTCAATTTAGAACTATAAAAAAATGTTTCAAACTAAATAATTTTTAGTTGACTTTATTTTTATCTCTAAACTAATTTTAGTAACTTCATATTTTTATAATTACAATTTGTAACTATACAAATCGTAGAATACTTTGTTCTACAAAAATGCAACATGTGTGATAATTGATAAAGCTTGAGGAAAAATAGGGAAAAATTACTTTTTTTCTTTTACTATTATTATTATTACTACTACGTGTTTTTAAAAAATTAAAATTGCTACTACGTTTTTTTTTAAAATTAAAATTGCTACTACTACTACTACTGTTACTGCTACTGCTACTGCTGCTACTATTAATGCTACTAGCTCATTTAGAACTCTTCAATGTTAGGTTCCTAGTTTCAAAGCTAATGGTAATTTTTCTTTAAAAAAATTCTAATATTTTAAAATTCAAATATCCCTAATGTTTTAATTCAAAAAATTTATTACAATACTCTATTAACCTTTTCTTAAAACAGCCAAGTGGCTTATTCTTATGCTGTCACTTGGCTTCTTCTGGTACTTCGTCCTCTGCTTTATAATAGATATAGATAAGAGGGAGAGAAAGATAGCAAAAGAATATCCCACGACCTAGTAAGGTCGGTACAAGAGCCACTAAGTCCAAAAGAATAAGAGTACTAATAGTATCCAATATACAGGTAGTCTCGAAAGTAAAGACTGTCCAAAATAACAAAAGGAGAGAGGATTAGCTTTGGCTCTGAAAGCTTACCCTATCTCCGAATGCACCCAAAAGTAAGCCTGAATAGAGCGTCAACGATGGCAACTAGTACACGGATCTATATCAGAAAAAGATATAGAAGTGTAGTATGAGTACCAAAACAACGGGTACACAGTAGGCATCATCGACCGACTAAGCTAAATCATAATAAGAGCATAATAAGATGCGAGAATGTAAACTAAAGTCAGGGAAAAAGGGCAAACCTGAAATAATGCCCCGACTGGCAGATAATAAATAACGAGGTAAAGAAAGTCAAAAGAACACAAGCTAACTATAGCCTAACTGGGCCTCCATAAGCCCAGAAGGCACAAACAAGAGAGGATTAACCCAAACGAGCCCCCATAAGCCCGATGGATACAATCAAGAGGAGAACCATCAACAATAATAGATATAAAGTAACCAACAACCGAAACCATATCTGTGAATCTCTTCCTACTATAAACGCCGGACTCGAACTGGGCCCTTAATAAGTGAACAATGAATATCGGACTCGAACCAGACTCTAGTATCATATATGCCGGACTCGAACCTGGAATTTAGTATCATAAGTGAATAGTAAACATCGGACTCGAACCGTTCATTAAAGTAAATACAAGTAACAAGTCTATTCAAGAGTTGAAAAGATGTCTAAATCATCCTAAGGCTTAAGAATGTATGTAAGATGACGAAAGAAGGCCTCCTAGGGCTACAAGGAGCTAATTAGGATATTTGTCCTAAAAGAAAGCCAGCAGGGCCTGCTACTAACCCCAAAAGACCCTACTAAGACAATTTCTACCTAATACTAGACTAAGGCTTCAAGGTTCCAATACAAGGTATTAAATAAGTCTAAACAAGTCCTAAGGCAACAACTATACTCAAGAAGAGGGTAAATGGGTCAATTCTATCTAAAAATGGCTCTCTAATCGGCTAAATATTTCAAATTTCACTAAACATGCAACCAAGCCGTAAATTCAAACCCAAATCTAGCATATTACTATACTAATACCGTAATAAAACTCAATCTATAAGGAAAGTAAGCCTAGCCTACCTGGACGCCATCGAAGCTCGAGAAAGTCCACTAAATCAGAGTTTTTTCCTTTTGAGAAGCCTCCGCATAATGCCATGCTATCAAAATAATGATCTATACATTAATACGATAATAACAATATCCATATTGCATACAAATGCTTTGGCTTCAAAATCGAGCTAAAAATCCCATGTGGGACTCGCTTACGGAATCACACATTTAAAATCGTCAAAACGTCTCTCTAAGCTCAAGGGTCATTTATCCTCAAAAATGGATAAATTTCAAGGACAAACGAACCCAAAATCAACCCACAAAGTAAACTAGGGATTGGATTTAAGACAGAGAATTAGTCAATAATTTAATGGAAACTTACGGAATAATCTATGGGAAAATGACTATAATCGCGCCTCTGACTCACTCCGAACACCCAATGGTCAATCTTCACTCTCTCTAAGCTTCCTACGGTTATTTATGAAGTTGGGACTTGGAAAAATTAAAAAGAAATCAAGTTCCACAACATTAAATACTGACAGGGGTCCCTTCTTCGCGAACTTGGGGACCCCATCGCGAACGCGATGCTTAGTTAGGCTTATCTTTTGCGAATGCGGTCGGTCAACTGCGATCGCGAAGGATGAATTCTGGTCCGGTTTGGCGGAGGCCCTTCACGAACTCGGAGACAAGCTTGCGAATGCGAGGGCCGATAAACTTTACCTTCGCGAACACGACCAAGGTCTCACTATCGTGATAGGTTATTACCTTGGCCTTCGCAAATACGGCCAAGGTCTCGCGAACGCGAAGGCCATTTTTGGCCTGCACCATCCGGGATTCGTTCGGAATCCCGTGAACACAAACGAACTATGCTACCCTATTAAATTTGACATTTCAGACTCAACGGCTCCATCAAAATCTCCATCAGAGGTCGTTTCGATGAAATGTGGGTCCCACACCTAAGGGTTGTTTTAACCAAAATCCACTCAATAGCCCAAAATGAGTCTGGAAGTCTCGGGGCCCAAACCAAGGGTCTCCCTAAACTAAAATCGATGTTCTGAAGCTGATGAAACTGTCAAAATTAGCATACGAGGCTGTTTACCTAAAGTTTAGGTCCAATACCCAATTCTTAACACAGAAAACTTCAAAACAGGGAATTAGCTCTAAAAATCAAACGCACTGCTCGGTAACCGAACTGTCAGCTCCAGCTATGGGAAAGCTCTAAATATCGAAATAGTGCGTAAATACAGAAAATAACCTGGAGGGTCATTACACCCAACCAGACCCCAATACTAGAATCGAGACATCCCAACTCTCGACTCTCGATTCGAAACCCAAACCCGACTCCCGACCTGAGATCCGATCCTGACTCCTACTATCGACCCGACTCTTGACCCGAGACCTGTCCCCAATACCCGACTCCGACTCCGACTCCCGACACAAGATTTGACTAGAGACTCGACCCTGAATTTCAACCCCGACTCTTAAATCTCGACCTGGGACCCAATTCGAGTTTCAACTCAGGATCCAAGATCGAACCCCGACTCCTATCTCAAGGTTTTATCACGAGTTGGTGTCGAAAGTTTTTCTCTGATCGTGTTCTAGGTCCCGAGTCGAGGTTAGGATTCTGAATCCAGGTTGGGTTTGGGAGTCGGGTCTCGAGTTGAGATCGAATTTTGGATTCTGTGTCTTAGATTAGGATTGAGAGTCGGATTTGTGGTAGGGATTTTAGTGTTGGGATTGGGAGTTGGGTCCCGAGTCTAGAATCAGGAGTCATGGTCGGGAGTTGAATCCCTATTTAGTATTGGGAATCGGTACCCGAGACTCAGGTTTGGGTTGAAAGTTGGGGTATGAGGTTGAAAGAGAGTTTTGAAAAATATTTTCCTTATTTTTTGAAGGAAAGTCATTTTTCTTAAATTTGAGGAAAATAACTTGATTTGGAAAACATTTTTCAAAACATTTAAGCCAACCAAACATGAGAAAATTGGAAAACATTTTCTCATACCAAACACACTCTAAGCTTTTATGTGCCTATTGGCTATTGTCTTTAAATATTTGACCTAGTTAGCTTTAAGTGTGTTTCAATACATAGATGATGATAGTTCATATAGGAAAAGGAAATAACTGATAGTTGGGGTGTGAAATTCGTGAAAAAAGTGATAGCTCATATGTGTTTTTAATTGTTAACTCAAAAATAAATAATTTATTAACTATTCAC
Source organism: Capsicum rhomboideum (assembly GCA_031232105.1). Taxonomy (NCBI): domain Eukaryota; kingdom Viridiplantae; phylum Streptophyta; class Magnoliopsida; order Solanales; family Solanaceae; genus Capsicum; species Capsicum rhomboideum. Next base: position 7,979,578 of record CP124712.1, on the reverse strand, counting down.
AATCTAAACACTAAGTTCTTAATTCTTAGCAAAATGTTCATTCTTTTCTCCGCAAGCTGATTGTTTGTAATAAATTTTAATGTGATAGAAAGTAAATTTCTATCACAAATTAAATATGAAAAAAAATTAATATATATATATTAATAAATTGTGCAGGTACAAATCTGTTTTTCCCTTGATTCTTCTTTTTGAATTTTTCCATGATTCGAGGACTGTTAGCAGTGTATTTCTCGAACTTAAGAAAATTTGAACTCCTTAAAATTTATTTGATCTCCATGAAAGAAGGATTTTGTTGACATGCCGCTTCGAGAAACATATTACCATTTCCAAGTCAAGAAAGTACTTTTTCTATAAGGTTGACAATTGAGATTATGCAATTTTCCAACCAAAAAATATATACGATGGAGAACCTGCTAGAATAATTGTTCCTTTGGAGAACAATATTCCATTCAATCCTAATCCAAAGTCATAAACGAATATATTCCAAATATTAAGTGATCAAACATGAAGAAAGTCAAATAGGTTCAAAAAAAAAAAAGAAGATGAAGATCATCACTAGGGCAATTATGTTCACATTTCCCCCCCTCTTGAAGCTATAAATAGAGGCATTGAAACCAACTAAGTGCATCACATATTGAAGTTGAGAGTATTGTCTAGTAGCCAAGGATGACTTGCCTACTCCATTTGATAGATAGTTCAAAATAATTATAATCCTTTTCATTTGGTTGTAGGCAAGTCAATCCTGGCTAACTTGACATGCTCTTAATTATATATCTTTCATGTAAGGCCTTCTTCATTACTGTATATCCTTTTCATACTGTTTTATATGGGTTACTTCGGTTAAAGGGTCCATCAGAAACAACATCTTTATTTTCACAAGATAAGGTAAGATTGCATAGACACTACCATTTTCAGGTTCCACTTGTGAAATTATACTGGATATGTTGTTGTTGTTGTTCTAAGGCCTTCTTCTCTATTGCTTTTCTTGAACATGATTCTATGTCAAATTTTCATGTTGAAAATGGTGCAAAGAGTTTTGAAAAAGAGGTCTAATATGATTATTTTTCGTAATAACTATTTGGCATTTAAAATCCATTGGTCCGACTAACAGAAACAGTATTCAGGATTTGAAAATTACGAAGTCGACTTCGAGATTCTAAATACAACGTCCCATCTAATATATTGGGCCTTCAAAATCTATTATATATAGTTATTTAGGGGAGGATTATTAATCATATCTTCATGGTCGAACGAAAGATTTTGGGTTCATCTGAACTCAACCATTCTCTACATCCACCTATGCCGACTACTAAATATAACATATAGCTCGTTTAAGGAGGAAACGTCTCATACCAAGAATTTTTCTATTCGCAAGGTTAGAACTTGAGGAGATCTTGCATGATATTACGGTGACTCTACTCATCTCGGGCACTCTGTATTTAAATTTTTTATTGTTTTAATATGATATTTGCGATTGAGGTGTAATTATTGTTAGTATCTAATAAAACCTGCGACTTTGGTAGTGATTTGACCCGTACATTTATTTAAAAATAAAGAAATATAACACTATGGTAAGTGATATAGTATTATTTTATACACCATGGTACGTAGAATATTGTTGCAAAACAAGTTAATTAACAAGTAATTGCATATATAAACAAAGTATAAATCTTGTAATTTGATTCCCTAATTATCAGGAAGCATCGAAAAATCTTTTTTTTTTCTTCCTGTTTTTGTAAAAGTAATACAATTAACTCTACAATAATCCCCTTTGAGAAAAGGGAAAATTAAGATATCAACAACCCTAAAAGTTGAATATTCAATAAATAAATACATTAAAAAGGGAAAATGTACTCAATGGCTAATATCTTATATTTAAATTAAGAGGAATAAAATCTAAAAACATTGTAATTTGACTTCTTTAGCTACTTTATTATACATGTTGATCTGCTGTTTCATCTCCTTTTACAATCTTGGAGCAGAATTGTCCTGAAACTGTAAAAGCATATATGATCAAATATCCAAACTAATAAAAATAATCACCATATTTTAACAACATAAAGAGGTAAGGACAGTCTGATTCATTAAGCTAATGTTATACGTGGAGTCTGGGGAATGGTAGAACTATAAGGGTCTATTGTAGCAGTCTTATCTGCATTTATGCAAGAGGTTGTTTCACAGCTCAAACACGTGATCTCTTGATCACATGACAACAACTTTAGCGGTGGAAGAAAAAGTAAATATGTCCATTCTGAACCCATTGTATCTGGACTTGAAAATGTCCTTGTGTACACGTATGGTATATGATAACTCTAACATGAAAAACAATATGTGTATGTAGAATTTAAAATTTTGTGCACTGATAGCGTATAGATATTTTTATAAGTATTCTATATTATCAAACAAGATTGACCTTCAACAATATGTAATTCTTCAGTTTTTTACTTTTTTTGTAATAACCGAGAAATCCCAGAGGCTATTGGCACACGAATAGAACACGTTGGATAATGGGCCAACTCCTTTACCTTTCTCCACCTAAGTACTATGCTTTTGTCTACGGCAAGAATCGAACCTGTGACCTGTGCTAATTCACACATCACCCATTGCGCCCTTACTACTAGACCAAACCTTAGAGGCAGCAATAAGTAACTCTTCGTATAAAGCTAGATACAGCAACCACATTTGAGCAATGTGCTGCAACTATAATATTTATATTCACACGCACTACATCAAAAAAGATATTTAGCGGCAATAGCTAAATTATCGCTAAACTATTTTTTTAGAGGCAATTATTAGTGACAATTACATTTTAGCACTCTTTGTAACTGCCCCCTAAAATCTATAACGACATTAGATCCAATGGCAATTACCTGATACCGGTAAAAGTTTTAACACTCTTTGTTAAAGTTACTCCCTCCGTTTCAAAAAAAATGACTTAGTTTGACTTGGCACGGAGTTTAAGAAAATAAAGGAGACTTTTGAATCATGTGGTCATAAATTAAAGTTATGTCAAATGTACCAAAATGCCCTTTAATCTTATGGTCTTAAACATGCCACATGGAAAGTTGGAATTAACGTATTGCCAAAAAAGAAAGGGTTATTCTTTTTGAAACAGACTAAAAAGTAAAGTAAGTCATTCTTTTTGAAACGGAGGGAGTAATATTTATTGCCGCTAAAAATCTTTACCGTTTGTAGTGACGTATTCATAATCTGAAGGAAATTAAAGAGGTCAATACCTGTTGTACCATTGTGCTAAGGTCATCATCATCCAAGGAACTAGAATTATTCTCATGGACATTGCTTCTTCTCTCTGAATCATCATTGATTAGTTGCAAAAATCTACTTTGGCCATCTATTTGAGCACCTCTAAAGTTAATTGGAGAACCATTGGCTGAGGCCCCTACACCAAAATCTTGAACCCCTCTTCCATTAAAACTAACTAAATCCCCTCCTTGAACCTGTCCTGCAATAGGAAAAATAAAAAGGGAAATAAACATGTTGTAACAATCAACTTTATCTTCACCATAATATATAAAGAGTTTTAAGTACTCTGTAAATCATTACTAAAAAAAGGCTGCCTAGTGCATAAAGCATCTCCTGTACACGTGGCGTCCACGGAAGGGAAGGGAAGAGGAGTGATATAGGCAGCCTATCTATCGCAAGCTGATTCTACAAGTCAAATTCTTGACCTAGTCACACAGAGACAACTCTAATATTGCTCCAATCACTATAGAAACACATGTTTTCTCGATGGAGTCAGAAAATCTAGTCAATTTACGACAAGCACATTTCCAACAGGTGTCTGAAAAATGCATGTTTCTGGTAGTGAATCTTTACACAATTGAGCTACTTGTGAGGTTGTTAAAAATGACAATTAACTAACATGCTATCACACTTTAATGGTATTAAAAATTCTTAAACTATCAGTATATAAAACTTAAATTCAAATAATCAGTAAAGAAATAAAGATAAGAATCTTGAAATAACATTGTAAATGAAAATAATAAATAGAAAAAGAGTTACCTACCATGTATGGAACTTACAACAAGGCCAGATGAATCAAAAGGTGCATTAGGTGTCATTTGATGTGAAACAGAAACATCTCCAAACATTTGATGATAAGGTGCACCAACATAATTCATTGAAACAGGACCACTAGAATATGGGTAAATATATACAGAATGATGAGGCATATTTTTCAAGATCTCATCGTCCATTATCCTCCGGGAGGGATGATTTTGATAATGATACTGAAGAGCATTCAAATCAGGCTGAGAAACTGCATTAGCAGCCAACACGGGACGATAAACAAAATTATCAAGCCCTGGATAGGTACTTATTGGAGCAAAATTTGCTGCATTTTGCTGAAATAGAACTTGTTCATGCTGGGTCCGGGGCACGAGACAGGGCTTCTGATTTGCAAACATGTTTGAAATTTCAGGCTTTGTGACATAGTGCCCTGGAGAATTGCAACTTGTGGAAATTGTACTATGTTGGTTCAAATTTGCTTTGTGCTTCTTTAAGCCATTCCTAAACTTCTATAATACAAAATAAGAAGGTTACATTTTTTACAAATCTAAAAATAAAGACGGATAGAGAATAAATGGGAACAATATAAAAATAATTACATTCGCTAGTCAAATATACCTGAAGATGACTTGCGACTTTTTCTCTAGTTACCTCAGGTTCGTTCATGATTTCAAGAATTCTCTTGGGAACAACCTCTGCATTCATTGTCATAGAAATTCTGAGCACTAATTTTATCTAACTAATCAAGTATAGTATACCGAGGTATATGTAGCATATAATCAATGGATTCAACGTTCGACATAGATATCATGTAACGTTCTGTTCATGGGTTCAACTGGATCCAGTATTTTTGACACATATGATGGGCATATATGTGAAAAGCTACAAAACTTTAACAAAACGATGCAATAGACCCCTAGACAGATGGAAACAACCTCTTGCAGATTTATGTGTATATTAAAAAAATAGCTGATCCTAAATTTGCTGGTAAATTTGATGACATCTATGCGCACGATACGGGAAAGGGTGGACCGAAAGGGTCTATTGGTCCCACGGAAGCTTGAACCCGTGACCACCCGGTCACATGGAGGCAACTTTACCGGTTACACCAAGGCTCTCCTTCAAAATTTTGAACAAATAATCTTAAAAAATGTCCACTACTACAAAACATAAATACCCAACGGACGTTAAAAGTAAAACAACATAAATCTGCAAAAAAGTAAGAAGTTGTTATCTAAATAGTAATGAAAACTTACTATCAAAAGTATCAGCTTCAAGCTGAAAATAAGCATCCAAGAACTTCTTGTGCAACTCTTTAGTCCAACGCATTCGCTTTTTTTCCTTTCTAGGAGGACAAGATTCACCACTTGATTGATCATTATTTGTTTCTTCGTCATCGTCATCATTTTGTTGTTGGCTTCTTCTTTTGTTAGGCAATTTTGATGAACTTGATTCTTCAACACCAAATTCATTTGTATCATTTGTGTCATTGCATGATATTGGAGTACTATGATCATCTTCTACTATAGTTTTATTATTACTACTACTAATAGTAACATGTTGAAAAATGTTCTTGACATCTTCTATTTTTATAGGCTTCACCAAGTAGTCACTTGCTCCATGTTTGATTCCCTCCACAATTGTTTTTCTCTCATCATTTGCAGATGTCACTGAAGTTAATGTAATTCAATCAGTCATCATATAAAAAGTTGTAAAATTTTGATATAATAAAAAGGGTAACAAAGAAAAGAGAAAATAGGACCACTAATAAATTTGGTGGGATATATTTCATCCTTAACCAAAAGTCTCTCATCATTTCAAGACTCGGGAATGATGAAACTCCTTATAAGGTGATCAAGGAGTTCATGATTTATTTTCGCTTACAAAATATTGAAGATTATGAAAAAAAACATACATAATTTACATAGAAAAGGAAAGAAATAAAGACCAACTATTTTCTAACAACAATATTTTAGAACTTTAAATTAAACTACTCAAAGTTTCATATTAATAAATAAAGCTTTTTACAACAACATCCAAACTAATTTATTGCAAACACATGGCCAAAATGTGCTAACTTGAATAAATTCTTACTATTATAAATAATACCATATCACTATGCAAATGCAACGTTTTATGAAATTCAACATGATTCTAATTTCAAGTAAAAATATTTTTATACTATCGATTAAGTGACGTGATCGTATAAAAATTGCAACAATAACTTGTGGAAAGTTTGAACTAAATTTTAGAAGTTTGTAGTGCAAAATCAATTTTTGATAGTGTTTGGTCAGGTTCAACAATTGAACATTGGCTTTCGAGCCAGTACCACTCAGAGCTTGAATGATCTTAGAATGAATCAGAATGAAGGTGCAGTGGCGTAGCAGAATGAATTGGCTAACGTAGTTGATCTTGTTCAACAACTGAACATTGGCTTTTGAGCTTGCAGAATGAATTGGCTAACGTAGTTGGTCAGATTCAATAATTGAACATTGGCTTTCGAGCCTTCGTTCAATCTCAGATTTTGACAAAACTCAAAGCTTGAATGATCTTACAATGTACGTTCATTTTAATTATATCAAACAAGGAGATTGGGTTAAATTTTAGATTGTACTTATCGAAAACTTTAGAAATTGCATATTAGATTCAACATCCTTTACAAATATTATATTTATATCAACTTGTGTTCTATAGTTAAGAATTCTAAAAACGTTAGAGTCAAATATAAACATGTATATGAAAAAAAAAATAGTTATCTTAAATTTGAACGAATACTAAATTTTGAGCATATAATCTCAGTTTTTAAATAATATTTGACCAATATGTATCATGTAATTTTCCAGCAAGGTGTTCAATCCACACATAAAATTGGGATTATATTCTTTAGTTCAAAAATACTTACTTATTACTGGAATATCCATCTCAAGGCCAATAGCTTCCAAAATCTTGAAACCATCCATATCATCTCTAACAACATCAGTTATCACAATATCAAAGCTGTCTTTGTTCTTCCTCAACATCTCCAATGCTACATTCGCATTTCTTGTCGTTCTAACTGCAAAATATTCAACACAATTTCACTCCTTAGTAAAACAAAGAAATTGTTCATGATTCTAGTTTAAGTTTTGTGCACCAACAAACTAATAATATTTTTACACCATCATCACGTTAAATGATCTGATAGTGTAACTTGAGAAAACCTTTTAAGTTTGAAAAACTAAATTTTAGGAGTTTGTAATACATGAGGGAATTGATTTTGATAGTGTTAGTTGTAGATGAGATTTAAATTTTAGATTGTGCTTATCTAAAAGCTTTAAAATAAAAAAATCAGCTAAATATAAAATTGACTGACTAAGAAAAAAAAATTAAACAACTGATAACTATTGCTTTCTTATTATTTTCCTCTTTACACTGAAACTCTATTTTTTAAAATTTTTTTTTTGTTGTTGTGTGTGGGGGGGTTGGGGTTTTTTTTGTTGGGTGGAGGGTGGGGGTTTTGTTAAAACTTCAAAAAGTATAATACTTTGTTTCTTCTGAAAACTTCATGATACGTATGATTGCGTCAAAAATCTAATTAAATGGGTATATGTATAAATTCTATACGTATACAATTATATAATACACTGCTTAAAAAATAATGCAAAATAAACGTCAATTTGTGATGGGAGTCAAGTCTTAGAACACATAAGACTAAATCAAAATTAGTGTGCTAGTTGAATTGTGACAATAGGTTAGATATTTTTTAATTCAACTACACCACACCCCAAATTCAAATATATATGTAAGTAGAATTTGTTAATCTCTTGTGTAAACCACACAATAGGTCAAACACTATTTTAAGAATTAATTCAAAGTAAACGTCTATGTGTGATCGAAATTAAATCTTAGTACCCCATAACTCTATATTCCAACTCTTTATATAAGTCGAATTGTGACAGTAGGCTAATAGTGCTTACTCAAAGTTCTACATACACCTCCACCCTTCAAATTCAAACTCGTATATCAACAAGTTAAATTGTAACAATAGACCGACACATATAGCTCAAAATCTTGCTTACGCAACTACTAATGGAACCAAGAACTTTAAGAAAAACAATACATATTGTTTAAAACCAGTGTAAACCACACTATAGGCAAAACACTACTTTAAGAATGAATACAAAGTAAACGTCTATGTGTGATCGAAATTAAATCTTAGTACCCCTCAACTCTAAATCCGAACTCTTTGTACTAGTCGAATTGTGACAATAGGCTGATACTGCTTACTTAAAGTTCTACAGATACCTCCACCCTCCAAATTCAAACTCGTATATCTACAAGTTAAATTGCAACAACAGACAGTCATATATAGCTCAAAATCTTACGTACACCACTACTAAACTGTATAGCACTTAACCAAGAACTTTAAGACAAACAATACACATTAGGCAAAACACTACTTAAGAATTAATACAAAAAAAATCAATTTGTGATCGAAATTAAATCTTAGAACCCCATAATCCTAAATTTAAAGTCGTTGTACTTGTTGAATGGTAACAATAGACCGACGTTTCCTCCTCAATTTTCTACATCCCCCCCCCCCCCCCCTTTCCCCAAACCTCCAAATTCAAAACCGCGTATATATCTACAAGTTAAATTGTAACAATAAACCGACACATATAGCTCAAAATTTTGCATACACCATTACTAACCTGTATAGCCACACTTTTGGAGGATGGAACCAAGAACTTTAAGACAAACAACATTGTCATCAATGGCAAGAACTTTTAATCCTTTTGGCGATTGGGATTTTTCCTTCTCTTTATTCACTTTCAATGGATTTAAGCACTCATTGGTAACACTATGAGACATGGTAAATAACCCTAAAAAAAATCTTTGCTAGATTTTGATTACTACAATAAGCTAATTATATTTTTCTCAACTGGAAGATCAAAAATTATAAGCTAGGTTAAAATGATCTTATAAGATTCGGTTCATAATTATAGTATTATTTGAACGATTATTTAAGGAATGGAATTTAATAGTGATATATACTTTGGGTCATAGTTACCATATATAGCTGATGAACTAGAAATTACAATGAGAAGCTTAAAAAAGGAAATATTGTGCTTGTGTATTTGAGTATTTATTTCGTTCTTTGCATTTTTTTCTTTCTAATCTTGGTATTCAGAATTCACTGATCCGACTAATTCTAAATTCTAAATTTTATATATGCTTGGTGTGTGGCCATTCAAGGGGAAAACGCTTTCTACCTACTAGGAATTTCTCCACTCTTGAGTCACAAATTTGGAACTTCTCAATAAAAGTGGAGGGGGTTGACTAATTGTATCTAAGGGTAGCAAAATTAATAAAAACATGATGTGCATATCTCATTCAAGTTAATCCGCTCATTTATTAATTCAATCTAATGTGTTCTATTCGATTCAGCAAATCGGTAAGTTGGGTTGATTATTAGCCTCATTGACACATGAGAAAATTTGTCAAAATATTTTTAAAAGAGTTTTGTTTTGTTTTGTTTTATATATATGTTATATATTGTCTTTTTTATTTTTTTAACTTTGATTTGTTATATATACGGTCATAATAAAGGAAAAAATATTAGGTAATTAAAAATATTTAAAACGCAAGCAAAGAAATTAAACTTTGTAAGTTATTTGGGGAGGTTTAGGGGGGGGGGGGGGGAGAGATGTATTGTAATTTGTATGTTCAGACTAATATTAATCAGTTTTTCTATGTATGTTCCGTAAGAAAAGCAAAGATCAAACATTTTCCGAAAAGGACACTTTTTTTATGGAACAGACATGTTCAATTTTATTCAAATTCAAAATTAAAAAAAAATTTGATTTTTAAAACAATCAAAAGAAATATTAAATATATTAAACGGAAAAGGGTCAAAACTACCCCTGAACTATCCGAAATAGAGCAAAAATACCCTCCGTTTGTTTTTTGGCTCAAAAATACCCCTCTGTTTATTTTTTGGCTAAAAAATACCCCTCATTCTAACGGAATGCCAAAAAGGGCCAAAACTACCCCTGAACTATCCGAAATGGAGCAAAAATACCCCTGTATTTGTTTTTTGGCTCAAAAATACCCCTCACATTAATGGAGTGCCACCAAGCACACCACGTGAAAAAAAATTGTCACATGGTTAGTCTACGTCAGTGTCCCATTTAATATCCAACCAGCCCACTTAACCATATTCCAACTTAACAACCATTTAATATCCATACCCGACCCATCTTAAAAAAAATCCGATCCGTCCTCATAAGTAAATGGTAAAGATAGATCCCCCCTTCATTTATCTTGAACTCTCCAAAAAAAAAAAATCGATGCAGACTAGGGATTCTGAGGAAAAAGAAAGCCCTTAGGAAAAAAATCAACCCGTGTACTAAGAGCTTTCTTTTCCCTCAGAATCCCCAGTCTGCATCGATTTTTTTTTTTGGAGAGTTCAAGTGAAATGAAGGGTGGATCTATCTTTACTATTTACTTATGAGGACAGGTCGGGTTTATTTTAAGATGGATCGGGTACGGATATTAAATGGCTGTTAAGTTGGAATATGGTTAAGTGGGCTGGTTGGGTATTAAATGGGACACTGACGTGGACTAACCATGTGACAATTTTTTTTCACCTGGTGTGCTTGGTGGCACTCCATTAATGTGAGGGGTATTTTTGAGCCAAAAAACAAATGGAGGGGTATTTTTGCTCCATTTCGGATAGTTCAGGGGTAGTTTTGGCCCTTTTTGGCATTCTGTTAAAATGAGGGGCATTTTTTAGCCAAAAAACAAACGGAGGATATTTTTGCTCTATTTCGAATAGTTCAGGGGTAGTTTTGGCCCTTTATAAAATTGTCGTAAAATAAAATTAAAGAAAAAATTACAAATTTTCAATGACATAAAAATTGTGTGTATGTCAACTGATCACTTGCGATAATTAAATGGAGCTTTTCTCCAAGTTTGTTTGTTTGAGCCTTGGGTATGGAGAAAATCCTGATGCCTGATGGGAGCGTCACCCCCAGAATAGGCCCTACAGTGCGCAATCCGAATTAGTTTTCACGCCCCGAATCCCATCGAGACATGATTGGCACCCGTAGCCGATAAGGCCCGAGAGAACCAACCTTTGCCTATGCTCAATCATATGCATATAATATTCATAACCACCATTGCATACTATTATGAAATCCGAATAAAGGAGAAAAAGGGACATATTTAGGCATACATATGAAACTTGGCCGTTGAGGCCATCCAGTCAAAACAACATGTGTCTTTTACACTATTACACCCACATCGGTCTACAAAAGCCTCTAACAAGAGCATTGACCAAAATGAACCATAAGTCGGGACAAGTCCCCGCTTTACACATTATGTACAATACCAAAACATATATACACTCTGACTCGGAGAAGCCCCGAATGAGCTGGAGCTCACCAAAGAACCGCTAACACTGGCAGTCTATTGAGGAGGCCTACTGGGACCTGCGCCTGCAGCAAGTAAGGTAAATCCCCCGAGAGGGGTCAGTACGAAATAAGTACTGAGTATGCAAGGCTCAGATGAAACTATACAACACATGAATATTTCAATGAATATGTCAATGAACTCAAAACATATGAATACTCAATGTGAATAAGTCACCATGTTACTCTTTGGAAACCATGTGGATTGCTTTCATTATTTTCATTACTTCCTTTATCTCAATGCTCACATGCCATTACATATCACAATGTACCCGGGCCCCGACTGATCAGTGGGTCTTTCATATCATATCATTGTGTAGGGATCGAGTCGAGCTAGGCTTATGCCCCTAGACTTGCCACCCATACATCAATGCATCGGGATCGAGTCGAGCTAGGCTTACGCCCCTAGACTTGCCACCCATAAATCCAAACCTCGGGATCGAGTCGAGCTAGGCTTACGCCCCTAGACTTGCCACCCGTACTTGATCATTGACCACATTTGCATTACTTTGTTCATTACTTTGAGATTGATACTTTGATAGTCATAACATCACTTTGGAACTTTGGAACATAACATTGTTGGAAACTTTGAATCATTGACCAATGAGTGAAGGACATGTGAATAAATATCAATGAGAAATATAATATAACCAGCACCATGATACCATTGGAACCATTGGACAATAATCCATGAACAAGAGACACAAGTATAGTCACTATTGAAATGTTGGAACATAACCTTATTTGAGCTTTTGGAACATTAACCATGAATATGAGAAATGGGATTCACAATTGTTCAATGAGTAGGAAATATATGACAATGACCATGGCTAAGTGCATATGGGATACCTTGGTACATTTCGGAATAGAACTAGAGAAATGTCAATGTGAACACTATTGGCCGTAGAAAGATACGGACAAAGTAACCTTACATACCTTGGATTCGTAATACGAATCTATAACCTTAGATGCGTAGACAATAATCCCGCTCCTTCTTTATGTGTCACTCTACAACATAAATACATAACGAAATTCACATTAACCACCAAGTACTTTACAAATGCATACAATGTCAATGAGTTACATGTTTGCCTTTTAAACATGTCATTTTCCCTTGACAAAACCATTGATCATACTATTATTTCAAAAATTCCATAATATTCCCAACATTGACCAATACATGAAAATCAATACATTTCACCACAATACTTCTCCTTTACACTTTCTTATCCATAACGTATCACAAATAATCCATCAAAGCACCTTAATTCAACTCATAACACATATCGGCCAAAATCTCATAATTTTCACTTTTAGACAAGAACAAGTTTTATACCAAAAATAACACCATACATGTTTATATTTTGTCCATACCATGCTTTTTCTTCAAAGGCACAAGGCCTAGTTCACACTTGAATTCCATATACCACAAATCTCATACAAAATCACCAAGTACCATGAACAACTTTTCCAAGCACCACCAACATGATATACATATTCTTTTATGCATATAAGATATTAATCCATGAAAATAAATACTTACCAAAGCTTGGAATATGTTGATCTTGTCCAAATATGCCTTAGGGTTTATTTGCTTTAGGGTTTGGAAGAGTAAAGAAATGTTGTGAAAAATATCCAAAAGGCATGAGAGGCTTTAATGATAAAAAATCTGATATTGGGGCCTTTATATAGACCCCAAGTCAAGCTTAGCCTTTTCTTTGGCATTTAATATGGTCAAAGTGGAAGAATGGATCTTTTTGCCCTTTGGGCCAATTCTTTCATTTCCATTTTGGGCCTAACTTTGGGCCCAAGAACTCATATCCATGCAACCCATCCAATTTCATGTATTAATCACCATATCTCTAATGTTTACATAATACCATAATGTTACGACAATATTCTCTTAAAAGATTCTCATTCGTCCTTTCGATCGCAAAAATTGGAATTCTAGTCGCCCTTGGTTTCATTGGACATTTTGGATCACTATTCACCTTTCGTGATTTGATCATGTAGGAGTATGTAGGAGTGTATTGAAGTGTTTAACTCTTTAACAATGCTCAAATAACTCCAAAGAATCAAAAGAAACCATCTAGAAAGCGTCGTAGAATTGCGTTACGAAACGACTCCGGAAAGGCATAGTTTTGTTCCTTGCGCCACACCCCCTGAAACAGGGTAGTGGCGCAAGAATTGGGCCTGCTCTGAAGTTTATGCAGGCTGGTGGCTTGCGCCACACCCTTGAAACAGGGTAGTGGCGCAAGTCTCAGCACATTGCTGAAATTTCCGGCCACTTATCCAATGTGTACGTATCGTCCAATCCTTTATCCAAACACTACAAAATACTTACTTAGTGATCTTAACCATCAAGTAAACATGACTTAAAGTCACCAAATGAGGTTATAATGTGTACGAGTTCTTACCCAAATGCTCCACGAAATCACAACACACCTCCTACGACGATCTAATCGCACATGTTACGTTCCGATATCAAGTGTTTTACCAATGACACTATAAAACACATATGCATGGCATCTCAACACCTATGTAGGGATCGAGTGAGGGTATAAAAGTACGGGGTGTTACATTAGTTGAGGCTCCAATATAGATACCGAACACTAGGTGGGAAACCCAAAAAAATGGAGCTTTCAAACATAAAATGACTTTAAGCTAATGAAATGTACGAGGCATAACGAAAATCAAATACATTTTTTCATTTATTTGATCCATTATTCATCATGGTATAACAAGACTAGATGAAAAGGATGAAACAGAAAACATAAAGAAAAAATTGGATCTATTATTCAACACTTGCATCGTTATTAAAGCGACATTTTCTGACAAGGGCGGAGCCAGTGTACTACCTTCGGGTTCAGATGAATCCATGCATATGTATAATATAAATATTTTATTATGAACTCAGTTACTAAGACGAGCTAGATGTAGCAATCAAGTAAAGATCATTCGCTCTTCTAGCAGTTATTCCGTTAGACTCGGTCATGTCCAAATTCCTTGCATTAATTCCTTCTGGAAGTGTCCAATCAAACTTGTAAAGCAAATGGGCTAAAGGCAGAGTAACAAGAGCTATACCAAATAGCATTCCCGGACACATTCGTCTTCCTGCACCAAAAGGAAGAAATTGAAAGTGATTTTCAGTAAACTCAATAGAACTGTTTTCAAATCTTTCTGGTATGAAACATTCAGGATTTTCCCAACTCTCGGAATTCCTTCCAATTGACCACACATTAACCAAGACTTTGCTTTTCAACGGTATAGTGAATCCATCTACCTTTGTTTCCTCCCTGCATTCTCGCGGGACCAATAGGGGAGTTGGAGGGTGTAACCTGAGTGTCTCTTTGATCACTAGCTTTAGGTAATTAAGCTTTTCAAGGTCTGTATCATCATAACGATTTTCCTTTCCCTTAAAGGCTTCTTTACTTCAGCTTGTGCTTTCGCCATGACACTTGGACTCTTCATCATTTCTGCTAATGCCCAAATAACGATTGAAGACGCTGTATCTGATCCTGCTACAAACATGTTCTACACTATGTATGATCATAAAATGACACAAATCGAGTCAAACATGTAAGTAACTATATATATAAATTTTTTAAACATAAATTAAAAAAAAAAAAGATTTGTATGTGCATGTCATCTTTCGGAAACACTTAATATTTTTTACGAAGTTTGGAAACAATAGGTAAGAGGAAACAAAAAAGGTATAATGTTAGTCACAAACAAAATTGTAGCAAGCAGTATATAAGAGACACTTACAAGAATAACTGCTTTGATATTGTCATATGTTAGAGGAAATTGAAATTCGCCACTCTCCATGACTCTTAAAAAAACATCGATCAGATCTTTAGTTCCAGACTGATCATTACAATTTTTTCCATTTGCCCGATTCTCTTTATGCACATTGATAATATTGCCCAAGAGGGTGTCTACCTTATTACGAGCTTTCATTAGTTCAGATTCCATCCCACTAATCCCGTGTAGAAACGTTTTTTAAGGGAACAAATTAGCTAACTCGAATCCACCAGATAATGATTGTGCTCGATGAATCAAAGTTATCAACTCATTTTGATCTTTACATGCTTTCCCAAATGCTGACCTACATGTCGCGACATTCATAAACCAAAAAAGTTTTTCTAATAAGTTAATTGGTGAACCTACCATTGATCCGATGGTTGATAGGAGATTTGAGAGCTCATCTTGTTGAATTGAGCTGAAGGACTTGACCATCTTAGCGCTAAGTAACTCCAAGACACTCAATTTACGTATTTGTCTCCAATAATCACCAGACGGGGAAAAGGCAATTTAAGAAAGAATTTTTCCCAACATGGTTACTGGCCTAGATGCAAAGGCGAGGTCATGAGTTTTTAGAATTTGTTTGGCCATTTGTGGGGATGACACAACTACTGTGGGAACTTCCCCCAGTTGTAAGTACATAATGGGTCCATATTTTTATGACAAGTTTCGGAGAACTCGATGTGGTACTCCACTTGTCAAGTGATGTTCACTTCCAATAATAGGTAACCTCCACGGGCCAGGTGGCAGCTTTTTCTTGAGGGTTTTTGGCTACTTTCTCCAATTTTGAATTAGCGAAAAGAGGAAGAAGATGAATAGAGAAAATGAAACGAAGCGTTGAAACTCCATATCTCAGTACAAGAAAATAAGAAAGGGAAAGGTAGATATGATGAATTTTGCCTTTTGAGATAGTAACTTATATAGTGGCTACACTTCATGTGGTACCACAATGGATGTTGATTTTTCTCGAGTAGGAAAGTTGAATAAATTATTGTACATCGGGTTTGTTTGGTAAGGAAAATATATTTTATTTTTTGGGGGGGAGGGGGGAGAATAAGCGCCTTTTTTAACTTATTTTTTAGTGTTTGGTAAGAAAGCAAAAAGATATTATATTTCCCTGGAGCATTAATATATATAATATAGCAAATCATTATGGTAGTGGGATAGAGTAGTATTGGGGAGTCGGGGTTCGGGAGTTGGGTGGTCAAGAGGTGTGGGTTAGGGGATGTCGGGTGAGTGCAGAGGAGACAATGAAATTGGAATGTGAACTTATTTTTCCTACTTTCCTTATGAAAGTCATTTTTCTCATTTTTAAGGAACTTATTTTTCAAAACATTTTTAAGAACTAATCATGAGAATTTAATATTATATTATTGGGTTTTAAGTAAAAATGTGAATGGAAAATGGAGGAAAAACAAATGGAGGGAAAATGAGTGAATTGTGGTTTCACTTTATAGAAGAGTGTCTTTGCCACCAATGTGGGAGAAAGGAACATTCTTATGCTTAAATAAAGAAGCATTCCTTCATATGGATGGTGAGGCAAGAACAAGACAAGTTTTGCACCATCGTAGTCGCTCGCTCACTCGGCTTTAGATTTGGCAAATGATCGATCAAGAGATTATCTTATGGGACAAAATTCATTTAAGACTTAAAAATTAGTGATGTTTTAATCCAAAAATCCGATACGAAATTTTTCTCCATGTGCAAACGCACCCGAGCATGTGTGGACGCATGTCACAACGCACCTCGAACGGAAGCGACCCTTCGAGGCACAGTTTCACAACAAAAAGACGACCTGTGGACGCAAGTACCAATGCAGGTCAAGCCAGAAAATTCTGGTTTGTGCCAAGAAGGCAATCTGCGGGCGCAGGAAATCCCGACAGCACGAAACAGTGCGATTTTTCATGAATCATTGTTTCTTTTCTGAAGCACCACCTTTTGGCTATAAATACCTAATTTTTTTCTCAGGTAAAGGCACAAAATTTTGAAGTAAAAATACTCTTCTTCTTCTTGAAAAACTCAAGTGTGATCTATAAATCATTGAGTGTGTTCGAAGTTCAGCAAATTTAAGGTACCACCATTTGCTGAAGTGAATCATTTTATCCTGGGAGGATATATTCCATTTACCTCGGGTACTTTAGGGAAATAATTTTCTTAAGGACACATCGTGAATTCAGTAGAATTGATCCTTTCTTTTTCATCTCTTTCTAAACGTTGGTTTTACTATTTTCCAGAAAATAGTTTGAACTTCTTTGTTGTTCTTGAATTTGGTGTTAAAGTTCATTATTGTAATATAGATTTTGTACTCGGAAAGAACAATATTATCTTAAGGAAATTATAATCTGTATTGTTTGGGTTTCTGGAGATTAAAAACTTTTGGTTTTCGATTCTGTTTGAACTTAATAGTGATTTGAAGATATAAAAATTTCATCACGAGTCAAAGTTCATTCGGTTGACGATTAGAAGAATATAAAAACTTCATCGTTAAACTAGAAACAAGTTGTTTAAAGTTTAAAACCTTGTTGGTAGTATTTGAGATACTAAATTGGTTGTCTTATTGTGACAGCAAAATGACTAATGAAAATTAAGTCAATGATGGAATGACAAATATTGCAGCAACAAATATTGCTACTTCAAGCCGTTCTAATGCTGCTCCTACCATGGCACCGATGGAAAACCAAAAAAAATATTCTGGTATTGATTTCAAACGTTGGCAGCAAAAGATGTTCTTTTACTTGACTACTTTAAGTCTGCAAAGGTTCATCACGGAAAGCGTTCCTGAGTTGCCGGAAGAAACTCTGAAAAAAGAACGTTTCTTAGTAACTGAAGTTTGGAAGCACTCGAATTTTTTATGTAAGAATTACATATTGAGTGGCCTACAAAATGATTTGTACAATATGTACAACAATATGAAGACCTCGAAGGAACTCTGGGATGCTTTAGAAAAGAAGTACAAAATAGAGGATGTCGGAATGAAGAAATTCATTGTTGAAGAATTTTTGGACTTCAAGATGTTAGACAGTAAAGCTGTAGTTACCCAAGTCCAAGAATTGCAATTCATAATCCACGATCTCCTTGCTAAAGGTAGAATTTTAGTTAATACCTTTGTTAGATATTTTAAGAATGTTCTCAATATTCACTTAACCTTTGTTGTAGGTTTGATTGTGAATGATGTTTTTCAATTGGCTGGTATAATCGAGAAGTTACCACCTTTGTAGAAGGACTTCAAGAACTACTTAAAGCACAAACGCAAAGAGATGTCTGTTGGAGATCTCATTGTGAGGCTAAGGATTGAAGAGGACAATAAGCCAGCAGAGAAGAGGTCTCGTAGAAATTCTGCGATAAATAGAGAAACTATTATGAAAGACGATCCCACTAAATCAAAGAAGAGAAAGAAACTATCATGACAACAAGGCAATCCTCCTAAGAAGAAATTCAAAGGAAATTGCTTCAATTGTGCTAAGAATGGATTCAAATATGTATTTTCTTCTGATAAAGTTATAATACGTAAGGGTGAAGTGTATGTAGGTAAAGGTGTAACACCCCTTACATCCCCGACCCTAATTTGATGGATTGGTGACCTAAGATGTAGTTATAAACCTTAGCTTTGTAAGCACTAAGTACGTGTGTTGCATTGGTTTTGGATGAAACAATTGATATCGTACTAGTCAATGTGACTAGACTCTTGGAGGAGGAGTTTGAAACTTTCTGAAACATTTTGGGAGTTATAAGTGAGGCTTGAACGACTTCTAAACAAAGGGTTTTAATGCTAAGAGGTAAGCTAAAGAGTTGAACTTGAAGTATCTAACCGAATCCACAAAGAAAAGTCGAAGAAACAAAAATTTAAAAACAATAAGGCTGGGGCGCGCCCAGGGGCGTGCCAGGTCGCTCTGGGCTAAAATTTTTAGCCCACAGGAAGCAAAGGGGCGCGCCAGGCGACGTACCGGGGTGGTTTTCGCCAAATATTTTCTTCGACTATTATGATGTATGTAAGACCTTTGAGTCATGGTATCATTACTCCATCATAGTAGAACTATTCTTAAGCGCGTTTAGCATCCGAGTTGGGGTTAATTCTACATCACAAGTATTTTAACAAATTATGTTCAAATAAACCATGAGCGACTAGAATTTCTATTTTTTGCGATTGAGGCTACGATCGGGAATCTCGTAAGTGAATGTTGTCGTGACAATTATGGAATTAATTAAACATGAGATATATGATGAATTACACCTTGAATTTGGTGGGCTAAGTTGACATGTGTTATTGGGCTCAATTTAAATCCCAAAGTGGAAATTAGAATTAAAGATATGGCCCAATGGGTCAAATGACCCATTCTTCCTTTAGTTAATCAATTATTGACCCAAGGGGATAAAGATAACCACTAAATGGAGGCTATATAAGGCCAAAATCAGATTTTTATTCACAAAAATCTCTCATGATATTTTTAGAATTTTCTCTCTATTTCCAAACCCTAAGACAATCAACTCTTTGGACAAGATCATCATCTTTAAGCTTGGATAAGTGATTATTTTTGTACTTTAACATATTATGTACATGAGAGATTATGTATATCATGGTGGTTATGTTGGCAAGGTGGTGAATAGTGCACTTAGGCTCTTTGCTAAAAAATGTGCATCCTTGTGAATTAAACTTGAAAAAGGACGATCTTTTGATGAAAGTGCATGGTATGGATGAAATATCAACATGTATGGTGTGATTATGTTTCTAAACTTGTTATTTTTCTATAAGTATAAATCATGGAATTTTGGCCGATATGTTGTTATGAGGTGTATTGAGGTGACTTGATGGAGTAATTGTGATGTTGTGGTGATATAGAAGTGTAAAGTATGAACTTGGTGTGACATGAAATTGGTTTATGATGTATTGGTCAAATGTATGGAATGTTGTGGTATTGTTGGTATGGTGATTTCATAAATGGTATTGTCAAGGGGGAAATGTCATATTAAGGTCACCATGTAACTCATTATCGTTATATGCATATATAAGGTAGTTGGTGGTTAATGTAAACTCCATTATGTACTTGTGTTATAGAGTGAAACGTAAGGAAGGAGTGGGACTATTGTATGCACATTTAGGATTGTATATTCACATTTGGAAGTATAAGGTATGTAAGGTTACTCTTTCTGTATCCTTCTGCAGCATATAGTATTCACCTTGTTATGGTACTTACTCATTTTTGAAATATTCTAAGGTATCTTATTTCAGATTATCATCCATTGTTAGTCATATATACCTTATTCCTGATCTATTGTCACTCATGTGTCACATAAATATGGACATGGTTCCAAAGTCCCAATACTATTGTGTTCAAGTTCCAACAATGTTATGTTCCAAAAGTCCCAATAATGTTACGACTATCAAATGTATCAATCTCTCACAAGCAAAAGTATCAATCTCATGAATGTGAAGGAATGAATAATGCATATATGTGCTTTTAATAATGGTATGATCATTGAAAAAACTATTTCGGAGATTAAAGAAGTAATGTTGTAAAGAGATGATGTTGTAAAGAGAAGTGATGTGTTCTTGGGTAGTATCCCAAGGGTTAAATACCTAGCATGGGTCGATCCCAATATCTACGGGTGGTATCCCAGGGGTCAGAAGAACACCTAGCATGGGTCAATCCCGCTACTACGGGTGGTATCCCAGGGGCAAAGAAAAAGCCTAACATGGGTCGATCCCGAAAACTATTGATTACCCACTGATCAGCTTGGGGCTCGGGCATTGTAAGAATGAAAGGATGAGTAGTGAATGAGGAAGTGAGCGATGAACGAATGAATGATCATAAAAGTAAAGAAAGTAATCCACATAATGTACATACTTCCATACGTACAGAATGGTGACTTACCCACATCGGTTATTCATTTATATTTGAGTTCATTGAAGTATTTATGTGTCATACAGTTTTATATGAGCCTTATATACTCAGAACATTCTTCGTACTGACCCCCTCGGGGGAAACTTACCTTATTTGTTGCAGGCACAGGAGCTAGTAGACCTCCACAGTAGAGTGCGGGTCAATTGCAGATTTTTGGTGAGCTCCAGTTGGTTCGGGGCTTTCTGAGTCATAGTGTACACTGATTTTGGTATTGTATATGTTGTATAAAGCGGGAACTTGTCCCGACTCTAGTTTGGCTATGTGTATGTATCTGTAGAGGCTTTGTAGACATATGTGGGATGAGGAATGAAAGAGAAGTATGTCCATGTTGACTCGATGGCCCTAACGGCTAAGTTTCTTATACGTATATATATCACATGTTTCCATAACTTCCTCTATTGACATTTTATACCTCTATGTGATGGTACTGCTTATTGAGTGACATGCATATGGGTAGGCATGAGCAAAGATTGGTTCTCTCAGGCCTCATCGACTTCGAGTGCCAGTCAGTCCCGAATGGGATTCAAAGCGTAACAAAAGTGGTATCAGAGCAGGTCTTCCTAAGGGTGTCTACAAAGTCGTGTCTGAGTAGAGTCTTGCTTATGGATGTGTTGCGCGCCACATTTATAAGTAGGAGGCTACGGGCATTTAGGAGTTGCTTCTGTTCTTAATTCCCAGATCGTGTAATAGAGCCAAAGTTGTAGGTGGATCTATTTGTACGCATTGACACTAGTTTTCTTTTGCATAGTCAAATGTTGACTATCCGACAAGATAAAGGCAAAGGTAAGCAGGTTCATAGGCCTGCCGAAGAGGAAATGAGTAAATCACCACCTGACCAAACTAGTCAAGGTGGGGGCTGACATGGAATTTGCAATACGGGTTTCTCTTGGCCAAAAGGTAGAGAAGTACTTGCAGAACCACCTATAAATACCACTGAATAGGATTTAAGAAATGTAGTGCATATGTTGACTCAGATAGTTGTTGTACAATGTCACGGGCGAACTAGCCCAATGAAGAGTGATGATGGTGTGGCTAGGGAAGCTAGTCGTCGAACACAGGATTTTCTAAAATTAAACCCTCCCATGTTCACCGAGTCGAATCTGAATAAAGGCTCACAGGACTTTATAAATCAAATCAAAAAGGGCTCTAGATGTTATGCATGTGACTGCATATGGATGTACTTCCAGCTAGTTGGGAGAAATTTAAAACGACATTTCTTGACCAGTACCTCCCATATGAGGTCTGAAAAACTCATGCGGACCGATTGTTAAATCTTTATCAAAGGACTATGAGTGTCATAAAGTACAGTTTTCGGTTTAATTCTTTGGCTAGGTATGGTCTAAGTGTGATAGCTATTATGACCGATAGAGTGTATCGGTATGTGGATAGTTGGGTTATGCTATTGCGGCCTTGAAAAGATATATGGATATAGCCAGAATATAGGCTTTTTACATAGATAATGGAGGATCAGAGGCAACAGAAAATGACACAAATATTTGAAGAAGGGTCGTCAAAAAGGGCTAGACCTATGAGACCGTTCATGGCGTCCCAAGGAGAATTTAGGTCTCAGGTGTTTAACGGACCGCCTAGACCATTATTTTCTTAGTCTATAGTAAATGTTCTACCTCGATCCTAAGGGTTTAGAGATAATCGATTTGGGAAAGAGTGAGATTTAGGATTCATGGGCAATGGGGTGTCAAGTACAAGATCGTAGAAAGTAGGAACCAACCGAATTCTCCTCGTCAGCCGTGTTAGTGCTGCGGAAGTTATCATCTAGGTGAATGTCGGTTGGGGCCGAATGGTTGTTATTGGTGTGATGTGTCGGGCCACGAAATGAGGCTTCTCCTGATGTAGCTATAGGTACCAAATACGTATTGATTGACCTATATTTGACACTAGCATATGCTATTTCATTAATTGCTGAAAATTCAACAGAACACCAGAATTACTAGTTATGTCACAGGAAGTCTATACATCATTTGGTGAACCTATTGTAGTTAAAAGAGTATATATAAGTGCATAGAAATTGTTTGTGTTCATGAGACACTGGTTGGTCTCATTGAGCTAGAAATAGTGGAATTTTGATGTTATAAAGGGATTGTGCCATAGTAGATTTCCGAACTAAGGAGTTATATTGCCATTTTCCCCAAAAGAATGTTTTTGAATGGCCAGGGAAATATGGGGGCACCAAGAGGAAAATTTATTCCCCATCTTAAAGCAAAGAAAAGGATACTCTAAGGGGTACATATGCCACTTAGTAAGAGTGAGAATTCTTCGATGTATGAGCTGGTGTTAATGTGATGTCAGGTATTCAACCTATTTTCATTTCTTCATATAGCATGGCCCCGGTGGGGTTACGGGAATAAAATGAGAAATTAAAAGTCGTGATGAACAAGAGATTCATATGACCTAGTACGACCCCTTGGGGGTGCATCAGTGTTCATAGTACAAAAACAAATGGCACATTGAGAATGTGTGTTTACTATCGACAACCGAATAAGGTGACAATGAAGAATACATGTCTTCTCCCCGTAGTTGATGATTTATTTGATCGATTATAGGGTGCTAAATTCTTCCTAAGGATTAATTTGAGGTCAGGAGATCATCAAGTAAGGGTCATAGAAAATAAACACACCTAAAATAGAGGTATGGTTGTTATGAACTCGTAGCTATGCCATTTGGGCTAACAAATGCACCAGCTGCATTGATGGGTTTGATAATTAGGGTGTTTAAGCCATCGCTAAGCGTATTCGTGATAATGTTTTAGATGCTATATGAGATTACTCAAGATAAGGACCAAGCTAATCACTTGTGACAGGTGTTACGGATTCTTCGTGACCGTAAGTTATATGCAAGTTCTTTAAATGCAAGTTTGGTCACAATCCATATCGTCCTTAGGACACATTGTATAGAATGAAGGAATAAGGATTAATATACACAAAAGAAGTGGCCAAGGCTTACGACGCCTACGAAAATTCGTAGCTTCCTTGAGTTGGCTAGTTATTACAGAAGAATTGTTAAAAAGGGCTTTCTGCCATTACCTTTAGCAAAGCTAACACACAAAGTAACTAAGTTTCAGCGGAAAGATGTAGGTGAGAAAAGTTTGCAAGAGTTGAAAGATAAATTGACTCCTACACCTGCACTAGTACCTCCTAAAGGCACATAAGAGTATGCAGTATATTGTGATATTTTGAAAGTTGGTGTGGGATGTGTATACATGCAGCACGACAATGTGATAGCGTATGCCTTAAGACAATTGCGTCCACATAAGAGGAATTATCCCACAGGTGATTTTAAGTTAACAATTGTGACAATTGCTTGTAACAGATGGCACCACTACTTGTATAAAACTTCAAGTGGAAGAATCATAGTGTCAAATGTGACAGAATTTTCATTGATATCTGAGATAAAGGAAAAAGCAATATGTAAGTCATATTTTTAGTTCAATTGAAAAAAATATGCAGCAAAGTTCGACGAAGGTATTTGAGCAAACACAAGGGGGAGTACTTTAACGCCAATGTAGATTGTGTGTACTGGGTATAGATGAGTTAAGGAAATGAATTATGACAGAGTAACATCGTTCACGGTATTTTATTCATTCGGAATTAACCAAAAGGTACCATGGTTTAGCAGAGAGGTCTTGGTAAGGTTACACGAGAAGCGCATTGTAGAATTTGTAGCTCAATGTCCAAGCGGTCACTGATTAACAGTATGGCATCAGAAATTTGTATGTTTTATGCAATGTATTACCCTTCCAGTTTGGAAGCGGAACATGAATAACATGGATTTCACCACAGGGTTGCCTCGTACCCTACGAAGCAGTGGCGTACGCAGGATTTTTTTTAAGCAGTGTCGACATTTAACATAGAGAACGAATGAACAGACTAGAGAGAAGAACTTTTTGATAATATAGTTCAAATTTGCTTTCAAGTAACTTAATGTCTAGGGGTTATCTATAAATGAATCTTGGTTGGTTGTTTTATTGATTTCTATTTTTTAGCAATTAATGCATACAAAAACAAAAACAAAAAAACTGTTGCTACGGAGGTTCGACCTCAAGGAGCGTGCCACATTACAGAGGCTCTTAACCAACTGACCAAAGTGAACTTAGTGCTGAAGTAGTGTCACTGTATACTATATATACCTAATTCTGTTTTTTTTTTCAGATTATATGTACATATTGATTAATATTTTCGATGAAGCGGTGTCGGATGACACACCTTGCTATAAGGTGGGTCTGCCCCTGCAGCGAAGGTTGATTTCGTATAGGTAATAGCTGACAGGCTTACCGAGTCAGCGTATTTCCTACTAGTTAGGACCATCGATATAGCTGAACATTATGCAAAGTTGTATGTTACAGAGATAGTATGATTACATGGAATTCCATTCACTATTTTATCAAACAGGAGAGCTCACTTTATTGCACAGTGTTGGAAGTCTTTTCGGTAAAGCATGGGTACATAGGTGGATGTAAGTACAGCTTATCATCCTCAGTTGGATGGACAAACAGAACGTATTATATGAATATTTGAAGATATATTACGAGTTTGTACATTGGACTTTACATGTAGCTGGGATGAACATCTATCGTTTATTGAAATTGCTTACAATAAAAGTATCAAAATGCACCTTACGAAGCTTTATATGAAAGAAAATATATATCATCAATTGGATGGGTTACAGCTGATGAAATTTGCTTTGCTCGGGTCAGATTTCGTTCATCAAGCTATAGAGAAGGTGAAGGTGATATAACAGCTACAAAAGTCCCAAAGTCGATATAAATCATGTACCGATATTAGAAGAAGGGAATTAAAATGTGCCATAGGTGATTAGGTATTTTTGACAGTGTCACCAATGAAGAAAAATAATGAGATTCAGAAAGAAAGGGAAATTGTCCAAAGATTTGGGCAAATTACGTATCTATTAGCACTAGTCCAAGAACTCTCCACAGATCATCCAATATTTACTGTTTTGACGTTCCGAAAATGCATAGGGGATCCATCTCGTATTGTTGCTAGTGGAGATGTACAAATTATGGAGGATTTAGCATATGAAAAGGTATTCATTGTTACCTATTGTATTCTAGATCGATGAGTGAAGGGAGTAAGAAATGAAAAAATTAGTTTTCATAAAGGTACTATTGGAGAATCAGCAAGTAGAGGAAATGACATGGGAAACCGTAGAAATAATGGAAATCTAAAGTACTTGCAATTGTTGTACACGAAAGAGAAAGTTTGTAACACCCCGTACCTTCCTAACCATACTTGACGACATTAAATAATGTTTACTTAGGTGTCACGAGCTATAAGTATGTATTTGGTAATGTTAGTGATGGAGAAATTGAAATTTGGCCCTTGTATATGTGATTAAACTTGCATAAAAGGTGTTTTGCGATTTTCATGGCGCATTTGTGGGGTTAAAAAATGAGGCTAAGAGGACCTCTAAACAAAGTATATTGAGGCCAAGAAGTAAGTTAAAGAATAGGACTTGAAGTATCTAACCAAACCCGCGAAGAAAAGTCGAAAAACAAAATTTTCGAAAAAAATTAAGGAGGGGCGCGCCCAGGGGCGTGCCACGCCGCTCTGGGCTAAAATTTTTAGTCCAGAGGCAGCAAGGGGGCGCGCCAGGCAGCGTGTCGGGCTGCTTGTGCGCACCTTTCAAAAGTTGGAATTTTTCTTAAGTTCCAAGGGTGCCCGGGGACGTACCGGACCGATTTTTGCCACGTTTCTCCTACAACCATGAGAATATACATGAAATTAGTGAAATATTATATTGGTATGATACAATTACCCGAGGACGAATTTGGCGTCAAAATGACGATTTTACCCCTATAGCCAAAATGGGTCATACGTGGCTAGAATCGCTTGTTTTTGGGATTGAGGCTACAAATATAAATCCCGTGAGTGGGAATATTGTTGTAACGCATATGAAATGAATTAAACATGAGAAATTATGGATTTTGTTGGATTAAGTGAATTGGGCCCAAAAAGGACCCAAAATGTGAAAGAAAACATGAAAGGCCCAATGGGTCAAAATGACCCATTCTTGCCTTGACTTGTCAATGATGGACTTAATGGCTAAGGATGACTTTAAAAGGTTATAAAAGGTGGCCAAAAATCAGATTTTAATTCATTGTATACACACATGCTTTTCTCTCATTTTCTAGAATTCTCAAGAACACTTTTTTGGTGCTCTTCAAACCCTAAGGCATTTTTGGGCAAGATCATCCTTTTTCAAGCTTGGGTAAGTGCTTATTCTTGTACTTTAACATATTATAATCATGATAGATTATGTATATCATGTTGGTTATGCTTGGGAGTGTTGGACATGGCACTTTTGGTTTTGTGAAAAAGATGTGAAATCCATGGAATTGTAACTTGAATTATGACTTGTGCCTTTGATGAAAAAGCATGGTATGGACAAAATATAAACATGTATGGTGTTATTTTTGGTATTAAACTTGTTATTGTCTATAAGTGGAAATTGTGGGATTTTGACCGATATGTGTTATGAGTTGTATTAAGGTAAGTTGATGGATTAATTGTGATGTGGTATGGATAAGAAAGTGTAAAGGAGAAGTGTTGTGGTGAAATGTGTCAATTATCATGTATTGGTCAATGTTGGGAATATTATGGAATTTTTGGAATAATACTTTTATCAATGGTTTTGTCAAGGGGAAGTGACATGTTAAAGCTAAACATGTGACTAATTATTATTTTATGCCATTATAAGGTAATTGGTGGTTAATGTTGGTTTCGTTATGAACTTGTGTTGTAGAGCAAAACACAAGAACGGAGAGGGACTATTGTATGCGCATCTAAGATTGTGTATTCGTATTAAGAATACAAGGTATGTAAGGTTATTCTTCTATATCCTTTTGTAGCATGTGGTGTTCACATTGTCATTTGATTCCGAAGTGCTCATTGTCCTAAAGTGTGGGTTCTATAGTATTCCAACTAAGGTTGATATATATTGTTATTCATATGAGTTTTCCTCTTAGACGAATTATGACCCACTTAGTTCTTATTTATGGACGGAAGTTCTTAAGTTGTCATATGTTGTAAAGCCTAAGAGAACTACCTCAACAAGAGTAGTGAGGTAAAGAGGACTTGTTGAGTTTGAATAGCATTATTCCAATCATGCCATGAACCAAAGTTCCAATAGAGTTATACACATGTCTCATATTCATGATTAATGTTCCAAAAGCCCAATAAGGTTATGTTCCACGGTTCCCATGGTGGTTATACTCATGTCCCTTGTTCATGGATTATGGTCCAATGGTTTTAATAGTGTTATGTTTCTCACAATGTTTATTCACATACCTCTCACCCATTGGTTAATGATCCAAAGCTTCAAGGAAAGTTGTCATAACGTTGAAATCTCTAAAGGACCTATTTTCAAGAGAATAATAACATAAGAGAATCTATTTCATCTTGGATGGCATTTTCCAATCATGTCTTGTTCCAAAGTCCGATAGTATGATGATTAGCCTTGTACCAATCTTGCATAAGTAAAAGTACCAACCTCATAAGGGTGATAAGAGAGGCGATGTGCAAGATAGTATAATTATCCCTCATAAGTGAAGATGTGAATCTTATGAAGTGAAGTGAAGTGAGATGTGTATACAAATGTGAGCTTTAGTGTCATGATCTCTAATGGATCACTCTCATAGCTATGTCAAAGAAATAAGATTGTGAAGAAATAATGCACAAATGGTTACTTTATGTTATGGTTCATTGAAAATGGATTAAAAATCAAAAGGGTATATATTATAGCCCACTAAATGTGGATGTCCGGTATTATATATATATATTATAGCCCACTAAATGTGGATGTCCGGTATTATATTTATATATTATAGCCCACTAAATGTGGATGTCCGGTATTATATTTATATATTATAGCCCACTAAATGTGGATGTCCGGTATTATATATATATATTATAGCCCACTAAATGTGGATGTCCGGTATTATATTTATATATTATAGCCCACTAAATGTGGATGTCCGGTATTATAATTATATATGATAGCCCACTAAATGTGGATGTCCGGTATTATATTTATATATGATAGCCCACTAAATGTGGATGTCCGGTATTATATATATATATTATAGCCCACTAAATGTGGATGTCCGGTATTATATTTATATATTATAGCCCACTAAATGTGGATGTCCGGTATTATAATTATATATGATAGCCCACTAAATGTGGATGTCCGGTATTATATTTATATATTATAGCCCACTAAATGTGGATGTCCGGTATTATAATTATATATGATAGCCCACTAAATGTGGATGTCCGGTATTATATTTATATATTATAGCCCACTAAATGTGGATGTCCGGTATTATATATATATATTATAGCCCGAAAATAGTTGTAAAGAGATGAGAATATATGCCTCACGTGCATAGATGTAAATAAACATGAAGATGGTTATAAGAAAGTGATAATGATGCGACTGATTGATCAAGTATTGAGACTAATAGAAGTAATGAACCTGGTTCCACATATTTTTATACGAAGGTATATCCATATTGATTATTCTCTTACGCTTAATTTCTTGGAAGTACTTATGTGCTATTTTAGTTTCATCTGGCCTTACATACTCAGTACTTTATTCGTACTGACCCCTTTTGGGGAACTTACCTTACATGCTGCAGGCACAGGTGTTAGTAGATCTCTGCAGTAGGTGGCGAGATATCCGCAGATTATTGGTGAGCTCTAGTTGCTTCGGGGCTTCCCAAGTCACATGTGTTCATTAGGTTTTAGCATTTTGTAAGTATTGTACAGACATGGTCATGTATCTATTAGAGGCTTTGTAGACATATGTGGGGTATCGTGAAAGTAAAAGATGTACGTTCATTTTGACGAGATGGCCCTAGCGGCCAAGTTTCATAGATTGCACGTATTGCCATGACTTTCGCTAACGATATTTAATTACAGGAGATAAAATGATATGCATACGCGAACATACATATGAGAGTACATGAGCAAAGATTGGTTCTCTCGGGCCTTATCGGCTTCGGGTGCCAATCACGCCTCGTTGGAAGTCGGGGCGTGACAAAAGTGGTATCAGAGCAGTTCGTCCTAAGGGTGTCTACAAAGCCGTGTCTGAGTAGAGTCTTACTTATCGATGTGTTGCGCGCCACATTTATAAGTAGGAGGCTACGGGACATTTAGGAGTTGTTTCATTTTTTTCATTCTACATCGTGCAATAAAGCCATTGTCATAGGTGGGATTACATCTGACAAGTGTAATTGATTTCCTTTGATATAGTAACATGCCGATTTCAAGACAAGGTATGGGCAAAAATAAGCAGGTAGATATGCAAGCGGAAGAAAGAACTAGTAAATCCCCACCTAATCCAGCTAGTCAGTATGGGGTTGAAACTGAGTTTACATCACGGGCACCTTCTCCTCCCCCTTCTCCAGGGAGGCCACAAAGGAGGGAAATATCCCCAGAATCGTCTGTTAATGTTACTAGGCAGGAGTTAAAAGATTTGAAAAATGCAGTGCAAATGTTGACTTAGATAGTTGTTGCCCAGAGTCAAGGACGAGTTGGTCCAGTGACAAGTGATGGTGGTGCGGCTAGGATAGCTAGTCGGCGGACACAGGATTTTTCTGAAATTGGATCCTCCCACATTTACCGGATCCGATCTTAACGAAGATCCGCAAGACTTTATAGATCAAATTCAAAGAGCTCTAGATGTTATGCATGTGACGGGCGTAGAAACAGTGGAGCTTGCAGCATATAGATTGAAAGGAGAGGCTATATTATGGTACGAAGATTGGAAACAATCCAGAGGTATCGATGTAAATCCATCTAGTTGAGAGGAATTCAAGGGGGTATTCCTCGATCATTATCTGCCATATGAGATCCGCGAGGCTCGAGCGGATCAGTTTTTAAATCTTTGTCAGGGGAATATGAGCGTCAGGGAGTACAGTCTTCGGTTTAATTCATTGGCTAGATACGCTCCTCATATGGTAGCAACTATGGCCGATAGAGTTCATCGGTATGTAGACAGATTGGAGCCCTACTTGGTAAGAGACTGTACTATTGCTGCATTGAATAAAGACATGGACATAGCCAGAATACAAGCCTTCGCGCAAAAGATGGAGGATCAAAGGCAAAGGGAAAGGATACAAGAATCTGATGCAGGGCCGTCAAAGCGGGCTAGACCCATGGGACAGTTCACGGCATCTCAAGGAGGATTGAGGCCTCAGGTTTTCCCAAGACCACCTAGACCGTCATTTTCTTACCCTACAGCGGATACTCCACCTCCATTTTGAGGGTCTAGAGGCACTCCGATTGGGCAGAATAGTGGAATACGGGGTTCGCAGACAGCAGAATCTTTTCGTCAGCAGTGCCAACGCTGCGGAAAGTTTCATTCAGGTGAATGTCGGTTTGAGACGGACGTTTGCTTTTGGTGTAAAGAGCCAGGACACATGAAGAGAGCATGCCCACAGAGGGCCACGGGTAGTATGACACGACCTACGGGGTCGGCAGAATTCAGAGGCTCTCCGTGACATAGTGACAGGTACGTTATTTATATGTTTACCTAATGACTATGCATCAATTGATCCGGGTTCTACCCTATCAGATGTTACTCTATTGACTGCGGGAAAAATTTGAAGGAATATTAGAGTTAATAGTTAAGTCAGTTGGGATGTCCACACCAGTTGGTGAATTTATTATAGCTAAAAGAGTATGTCACGATTGTATAGTAAATGTAGTGATCACGTTACATTGACGAATATTATTGAGATGGAAATGATAGATTTTTAATGTTACCATGGGTATGACTTGGTTAGCTTTTTGTTAGGCCCCAATAGATTGCCGAGTAAAGAAATTGCAGTTTCACTTTCCACAAAGAATGTTCTTGAATGGAAGGGTAAATATGTCACTTGGTCAAAGTGAAGAATATTAATGTTAAAGCTACTAATGTGAAAGATACTAGTCTACCCCCATAGGATGTCCCAGTATAAATTGTATCGACGAGGGATGACACGTATAGGCAACGGATTGAGATGTCAGGAAGATTTTATGTATCGGATAGATATATGAGCTGAAGAAATGCATTAGGGTAAAGCACATCATTCATAATACGCTATTTAGTAGGGAGTAATCCATATGTACCAGGATTTGGAAGCGACTTATTGATGAGATTACATGAAAAGAATATTGCGAAATTTATACTTCAGTAATCGAAGTGATATGGGTAATAACAGTTGTAGAAATGTTTTTGGGAACCCAAGTGAATGCAAGAATGGTTTTTGTCTTCAGATAGAGGAACAAAGAAGTTAGTTCTCTATAGCGTATCTTATAAGATGGCTCGGAGATGTGGTCAAGTCGTATATGACTTTGAGGTATCCCCAGAACTCTTTATAGTTCATTCAGTATCTCATATGCGATGCTTTAAAAGTGTGTAGGAGATTCTGCCGTGTTGCTCCCAGTGGAAAATCCACTAGTTATGGAAAAAAAAAATCTCATAGGTGAGGAAGTACGGCTTATTTTTCTAGCTCGATAAGCGAAAGTAATGAGAATTAAAGAAGGAGCTTCCGTGAAAGCACAATAGGAGAAATGAACACAGGGAAAAAGTCACAAGGAAGACCAGAGAAATAATGAAATCTAAAGTAATCGTAAGTTTTGGACAAAGCAAAGTTCGGGGTACGGAAATGGATCCTAATAAGTAAGTTTTTACAAGTATTCTATGTGTATATGACAATTGAAGGATTCACTTCGGCATAAGTTATTACGATGAGACAATGTTACTAACATTCGAGGACGAATGTTTCTAAGGGGGGAAGGATGTAACACCCCGTACCTTCCTAATCATATTTGACGACATTAAATAATGTTTACTTAGGTGTCACGAGCTATAAGTATGTATTTGGTAATGTTAGTGATGGAGAAATTGAAATTTGGCCCTTGTATATGTGATTAAACTTGCATAAAAGGTGTTTTGCGATTTTCATGGCGCATTTGTGGGGTTAAAAAATGAGGCTAAGAGGACCTCTAAACAAAGTATATTGAGGCCAAGAAGTAAGTTAAAGAATAGGACTTGAAGTATCTAACCAAACCCGCGAAGAAAAGTCGAAAAACAAAATTTTCGAAAAAAATTAAGGAGGGGCGCGCCCAGGGGCGTGCCACGCCGCTCTGGGCTAAAATTTTTAGTCCAGAGGCAGCAAGGGGGCGCGCCAGGCAGCGTGTCGGGCTGCTTGTGCGCACCTTTCAAAAGTTGGAATTTTTCTTAAGTTCCAAGGGTGCCCGGGGACGTACCGGACCGATTTTTGCCACGTTTCTCCTACAACCATGAGAATATACATGAAATTAGTGAAATATTATATTGGTATGATACAATTACCCGAGGACGAATTTGGCGTCAAAATGACGATTTTACCCCTATAGCCAAAATGGGTCATACGTGGCTAGAATCGCTTGTTTTTGGGATTGAGGCTACAAATATAAATCCCGTGAGTGGGAATATTGTTGTAACGCATATGAAATGAATTAAACATGAGAAATTATGGATTTTGTTGGATTAAGTGAATTGGGCCCAAAAAGGACCCAAAATGTGAAAGAAAACATGAAAGGCCCAATGGGTCAAAATGACCCATTCTTGCCTTGACTTGTCAATGATGGACTTAATGGCTAAGGATGACTTTAAAAGGTTATAAAAGGTGGCCAAAAATCAGATTTTAATTCATTGTATACACACATGCTTTTCTCTCATTTTCTAGAATTCTCAAGAACACTTTTTTGGTGCTCTTCAAACCCTAAGGCATTTTTGGGCAAGATCATCCTTTTTCAAGCTTGGGTAAGTGCTTATTCTTGTACTTTAACATATTATAATCATGATAGATTATGTATATCATGTTGGTTATGCTTGGGAGTGTTGGACATGGCACTTTTGGTTTTGTGAAAAAGATGTGAAATCCATGGAATTGTAACTTGAATTATGACTTGTGCCTTTGATGAAAAAGCATGGTATGGACAAAATATAAACATGTATGGTGTTATTTTTGGTATTAAACTTGTTATTGTCTATAAGTGGAAATTGTGGGATTTTGACCGATATGTGTTATGAGTTGTATTAAGGTAAGTTGATGGATTAATTGTGATGTGGTATGGATAAGAAAGTGTAAAGGAGAAGTGTTGTGGTGAAATGTGTCAATTATCATGTATTGGTCAATGTTGGGAATATTATGGAATTTTTGGAATAATACTTTTATCAATGGTTTTGTCAAGGGGAAGTGACATGTTAAAGCTAAACATGTGACTAATTATTATTTTATGCCATTATAAGGTAATTGGTGGTTAATGTTGGTTTCGTTATGAACTTGTGTTGTAGAGCAAAACACAAGAACGGAGAGGGACTATTGTATGCGCATCTAAGATTGTGTATTCGTATTAAGAATACAAGGTATGTAAGGTTATTCTTCTATATCCTTTTGTAGCATGTGGTGTTCACATTGTCATTTGATTCCGAAGTGCTCATTGTCCTAAAGTGTGGGTTCTATAGTATTCCAACTAAGGTTGATATATATTGTTATTCATATGAGTTTTCCTCTTAGACGAATTATGACCCACTTAGTTCTTATTTATGGACGGAAGTTCTTAAGTTGTCATATGTTGTAAAGCCTAAGAGAACTACCTCAACAAGAGTAGTGAGGTAAAGAGGACTTGTTGAGTTTGAATAGCATTATTCCAATCATGCCATGAACCAAAGTTCCAATAGAGTTATACACATGTCTCATATTCATGATTAATGTTCCAAAAGCCCAATAAGGTTATGTTCCACGGTTCCCATGGTGGTTATACTCATGTCCCTTGTTCATGGATTATGGTCCAATGGTTTTAATAGTGTTATGTTTCTCACAATGTTTATTCACATACCTCTCACCCATTGGTTAATGATCCAAAGCTTCAAGGAAAGTTGTCATAACGTTGAAATCTCTAAAGGACCTATTTTCAAGAGAATAATAACATAAGAGAATCTATTTCATCTTGGATGGCATTTTCCAATCATGTCTTGTTCCAAAGTCCGATAGTATGATGATTAGCCTTGTACCAATCTTGCATAAGTAAAAGTACCAACCTCATAAGGGTGATAAGAGAGGCGATGTGCAAGATAGTATAATTATCCCTCATAAGTGAAGATGTGAATCTTATGAAGTGAAGTGAAGTGAGATGTGTATACAAATGTGAGCTTTAGTGTCATGATCTCTAATGGATCACTCTCATAGCTATGTCAAAGAAATAAGATTGTGAAGAAATAATGCACAAATGGTTACTTTATGTTATGGTTCATTGAAAATGGATTAAAAATCAAAAGGGTATATATTATAGCCCACTAAATGTGGATGTCCGGTATTATATATATATATTATAGCCCACTAAATGTGGATGTCCGGTATTATATTTATATATTATAGCCCACTAAATGTGGATGTCCGGTATTATATTTATATATTATAGCCCACTAAATGTGGATGTCCGGTATTATATATATATATTATAGCCCACTAAATGTGGATGTCCGGTATTATATTTATATATTATAGCCCACTAAATGTGGATGTCCGGTATTATAATTATATATGATAGCCCACTAAATGTGGATGTCCGGTATTATATTTATATATGATAGCCCACTCAATGTGGATGTCCGGTATTATATATATATATTATAGCCCACTAAATGTGGATGTCCGGTATTATATTTATATATTATAGCCCACTAAATGTGGATGTCCGGTATTATAATTATATATGATAGCCCACTAAATGTGGATGTCCGGTATTATATTTATATATTATAGCCCACTAAATGTGGATGTCCGGTATTATAATTATATATGATAGCCCACTAAATGTGGATGTCCGGTATTATATTTATATATTATAGCCCACTAAATGTGGATGTCCGGTATTATATATATATATTATAGCCCGAAAATAGTTGTAAAGAGATGAGAATATATGCCTCACGTGCATAGATGTAAATAAACATGAAGATGGTTATAAGAAAGTGATAATGATGCGACTGATTGATCAAGTATTGAGACTAATAGAAGTAATGAACCTGGTTCCACATATTTTTATACGAAGGTATATCCATATTGATTATTCTCTTAC
Source organism: Capsicum rhomboideum (assembly GCA_031232105.1). Classification (NCBI taxonomy): domain Eukaryota; kingdom Viridiplantae; phylum Streptophyta; class Magnoliopsida; order Solanales; family Solanaceae; genus Capsicum; species Capsicum rhomboideum. Next base: position 7,943,242 of record CP124712.1, on the reverse strand, counting down.
GCTTAATTTCTTGGAAGTACTTATGTGCTATTTTAGTTTCATCTGGCCTTACATACTCAGTACTTTATTCGTACTGACCCCTTTTGGGGAACTTACCTTACATGCTGCAGGCACAGGTGTTAGTAGATCTCTGCAGTAGGTGGCGAGATATCCGCAGATTATTGGTGAGCTCTAGTTGCTTCGGGGCTTCCCAAGTCACATGTGTTCATTAGGTTTTAGCATTTTGTAAGTATTGTACAGACATGGTCATGTATCTATTAGAGGCTTTGTAGACATATGTGGGGTATCGTGAAAGTAAAAGATGTACGTTCATTTTGACGAGATGGCCCTAGCGGCCAAGTTTCATAGATTGCACGTATTGCCATGACTTTCGCTAACGATATTTAATTACAGGAGATAAAATGATATGCATACGCGAACATACATATGAGAGTACATGAGCAAAGATTGGTTCTCTCGGGCCTTATCGGCTTCGGGTGCCAATCACGCCTCGTTGGAAGTCGGGGCGTGACAAAGTTCAAGATACAGAATTGGAGTCATAATAAGTAAGTCTTTATAAGTGTTATATGTGTATACGATAATGTGAAGTATTCGCCTCGACTTAAGTTATTACAATGAGACAATGTTACTAACATTCGAGGATGAAAGTTCCTAAGGGGGGAAGGATGTAACACCCCGTATATCCCTGACCCTAATTTGATGGATTGGTGACCTAAGATGTAGTTATAAACCTTAGCTTTGTAAGCACTAAGTACATGAGTTGCATTGGATTTGGATGAAACAATTGATATTGTACTAGTCAATGTGACAAGACTCTTGTAGGAGGAGTTTGGAACTTTCTGAAACATTTTGGGAGTGATAAGTGAGGCTTGAACGACTTCCAAACAAAGGGTTTTAATGCTAAGAGGTAAGCTAAAGAGTTGAACTTGAAGTATCTAATCGAATCCGCAAAGAAAAGTCGAAGAAACAAAAATTTTAAAAAAATAAGGCTGGGGAGCGCCCAGGGGCGTGCCAGGTCGCTCTGGGCTAAAATTTTTAGCCCACAGGCAGCAAAGGGGCGCCCCAGGCGGTGTGACGGGGTGGTTTTCGCCAAAATTTTTCTTCGACTATTATGATGTATGTAAGACCTTTGAGTCATGGTATCATTACTCCATCATAGTAGAACTATTCTTAAGCGTGTTTAGCATCCGAGTTGGGGTTAATTCTTTATCACAAGTATTTTAACAAATTATGTTCAAATAAACCATGAGCGACTAGAATTTCTATTTTTTGCGATTGAGGCTACGATCGGGAATCTCGTAAGTGAATGTTGTCGTGACAATTATGAAATTAATTAAACATGAGATATATGATGAATTACACCTTGAATTTGGTGGGCTAAGTTGACATGTGTTATTGGGCTCAATTTAAAGCCCAAAGTGGAAATTAGAATTAAAGATATGGCCCAATGGGTCAAATGACTCATTCTTCCTTTAGTTAATCAATTATTGATCCAAGTTGATAAATATAACCACTAAATGGAGGCTATATAAGGCCAAAATCAGATTTTTATTCACAAAAATCTCTCATGACATTTCTAGAATTTTCTCTCTATTTCCAAACCCTAAGACAATCAACTCTTTGGACAAGATCATCATCTTCAAGCTTGGGTAAGTGATTATTTTTGTACTTTAACATATTATGTACATGAGAGATTATGTATATCATGGTGGTTATGTTGGCAAGGTGGTGAATAGTGCACTTAGGCTCTTTGCTAAAAAATGTGCATCCTTGTGAATTAAACTTGAAAAAGGACGATGTTTTGATGAAAGTGCATGGTATGGATGAAATATCAACATGTATGGTGTGATTATGTTTCTAAACTTGTTATTTTTCTATAAGTATAAATCATGGAATTTTGGCCGATATGTTGTTATGAGGTGTATTGAGGTGACTTGATGGAGTAATTGTGATGTTGTGGTGATATAGAAGTGTAAAGTATGAACTTGGTGTGACATGAAATTGGTTTATGATGTATTGGTCAAATGTATGGAATGTTGTGGTATTGTTGGTATGGTGATTTCATAAATGGTATTGTCAAGGGAGAAATATCATGTTAAGGTCACCATGCAACTCATTATCGTTATATGCATATATAAGGTAGTTGGTGGTTAATGTAAACTCCATTATGTACTTGTGTTATAGAGTGAAACGTAAGGAAGGAGCGGGACTATTGTATGCACATTTAGGATTGTATATTCACATTTGGAAGTATAAGGTATGTAAGGTTACTCTTTCTGTATCCTTTTGCAGCATATAGTATTCACCTTGTTATGGTACTTACTCATTTTCGAAATGTTCTAAGGTATCTTATTTCAGGTTATCATCCATTGTTAGTCATATATACCTTATTCCTGATCTATTATCACTCATGTGTCACATAAATATAGACATGGTTCCAAAGTCCCAATACTGTTGTGTTCCAAGTTCCAACAATGTAATGTTCCAAAAGTCCCAATAATGTTACGACTACCAAATGTATCAATCTCTCACAAGCAAAAGTATCAATCTCATGAATGTGAAGGAATGAATAATGCATATATGTGCTTCTAATAATGGCATGATCATTGAAAAAACTATTTCGGAGATTAAAGAAGTAATGTTGTAAAGAGATGATGTTGTAAAGAGAAGTGATATGTTCTTGGGTGGTATCCCAGGGGTTAAATACCTAGCATGGGTCGATCCCAATATCTACGGGTGGTATCCCAGGGGTGAGAAGAACACCTAGCATAGGTCAATCCCGCTACTACAGGTAGTATCCCAGGGGCAAAGGAAAAGCCTAGCATGGGTCGATCCCGAAAACTATTGATTACCCACTGATCAGCTTGGGGCCCGGGCATTATAAGAATGAAAGGATGAGTAGTGAATGAGGAAGTGAGCGATGAACGAACGAATGATCATAAAAGTAAAGAAAGTAATCCACATAATGTACATACTTCCATACGTACAGAATGGTGACTTACCCACATCGGTTATTCATTTATATTTGAGTTCATTGAAGTATTTATGTGTCATACAGTTTTATATGAGCCTTACATACTCAGTACATTCTTTGTACTGACCCCCTCGGGGGAAACTTACCTTATTTGTTGCAGGCACAGGAGCTAGTAGACCTCCACAGTAGAGCGCGGGTCAATTGCAGATTTTTGGTGAGCTCCAGTTGGTTCGGGGCTTTCCGAGTCATAGTGTACACTGATTTTGGTATTGTATATGCTGTATAAAGTGGGGACTTGTCCCGACTCTAGTTTGGCTATGTGTATGTATCTGTAGAGGTTTTGTAGACATATGTGGGATGAGGAATGAAAGAGAAGTATGTCCATGTTGACTCGATGGTCCTAACGGCCAAGTTTCTTATACGTATATATATCACATGTTTCCATAACTTCCGCTATTGACATTTTATACCTCTATGTGATGGTGATACTTATTGAGTGACATGCATATGGGTAGACATGAGCAAAGATTGGTTCTCTCGGGCCTCATCGGCTTCGGGTGCCAGTCAGTCCAGAATGGGATTCGGGGCATGACAAAAGGTTACCTCACTGAGGGTCCTTTTAAGATCAATGTAATGACAATTGATAGGAATAAAAGTTTTGGTTCTTTTTATTTACTTGAGTCAAATGATTTATGGTATGAACATTTAGGATATGTCAATTATAAAACCTTGTGAAAGCTGATTAGTTTGGAAGTTTTGCCTAACTTTGAGTGCAATAAATCAAAGTGTCAAACATGTGTTGAATCTAAGTATGCTAAGCATCCGTATAAGTCTGTTGAAAGGAATTTCAATCCCTTAGGCTTAATTTACACAGACATTTGTGATATGAAGTCAACACCATCTCGAGATGGGAAAAAGTATTTCATAACTTTTATTGAAGATTGCACTAGATTTTGTTGTATTTATTTGCTAAATAGTAAGGGTGAGGCAATAGAAGCATTTAGGCAATATAAAACTGAAGTTGAAAATCAGTTGGAGAAAAAAATTAAAATGATAAGAAGTGATAGGTGTGGAGAGTATAAATCTTCTTTTGCAGAGATATGTTTAGAAAATGTAATTGTCCATCAAAATACTGCCCTGTACTCACCTCAATCAAATGGAATTGCTGAAAGGAAAAATCGAACGTTGAAGGAAATGATGAATGTCTTACTTATAAGTTCAGGTTTACCGTAAAACTTGTGGGGAGGGAGGGGAGCTATCCTTACAGCAAACTGGATAATCAATCGAGTGCCCCATAGTAAGACACAATCCATTCCATATGAGAAATGAAAAGGAAGAAAACCCAACTTGAAATATTTCAAAGTGTGGGGGTGTCTAGCCAAAGTCCAAGTTCCTATACCCAAAAGGATGAAAATAGGACCAAAAACTGTGGACTGTGTTTTCATCGGATATGCTACAAATAGTAAAGCATGGTGATTTTTGGTTCATAAATCCAAACATCCGGATATCTATGATAATACGGTAATGGAAACAGATAATGTTGAGTTCTTTGAACACATTTACCCATATAAAACTAGAAATGAATTATCTAGTGAAGGACCTAAACGACCTAGGGATGAACCAAGGAGAATGTACTTAATGAAGAGAATCCAAGGTGTAGTAAACATCAAAGAACATCAACTTCCTTTGGATCAGAATTTGTAACATTTCTTCTTGAAAATGAGCCTCAAATATTCAAAGAAGTGGTGTCGTCTGTGGACTCATCTTTTTAGAAAGAGGCAATCAATAGTGAGATTGATACAATCTTGAGCAACCATACTTAGGAATTGGTTGATCTTCCTCCAGAAAATAAACGTTTAGGTTCTAAATGGATCTTCAAAAGAAAAATGAAAGTTGATAGTACTATTGACAAATACAAGGTAAGACTTGTAGTTAAAGGCTTTAGAAAAAAAAGAAGGCCTTGATTATTTCAACACATATGCGCCAGTAACAAGGATAACATCTATTCGGATATTGGTTGATTAGCTGCGGTATATGGTCTTAAAATCCATCAAATGGATGTGAAAACTGCATTCTTAAATAGAGAATTGGAAGAAGAAATTTACATAAAGCAACCCAATGGTTTTGTGGTTTCTGGTAAAGAAAAAAAGTATGCAAACTTGCTAAGTCACTTTATGGACTATAGCAAGCACCCAAACAGTGGCATACAAATTTTGACCAAAACATGTTAGAAAATGGATTCAAGATAAATGAATGTGATAAATGTTTTTACATTAAAGATACTCCAAATCACAAAGTCACTGTTTGTTTGTATGTATATGGCATGTTGATCATCAGTAGAGACATTTCTGACATATATGCTACGAAACGAATGCTTGAGAGCAAGTTTGATATGAAAGACCTTGGAGTTGCTGGTGTGATCTTAGGGATAAGAATTCATAGAACTCCACAAGGGTTAGCATTGTCACAGTCTCATTACATTGAAAAGGTACTTGACAAGTTCAAGTATTTGGATTTCAATATTGCCAAGACTCCATTAGACGTGAACTTTGTACTTCAAAAGAATGAAGGTGAAAGTGACTCACAATTGGACTACGCAAGAGTGTTGAAAAGTTTGATGTATATCATGAATTGTACGCGACCATATATAGCATGTGCTATCAATAAATTGAGTTGGTACACAATTACTTCCAATCAAACTCATTGGATAGTGAAAAGAGTTTTGGGGTATCTAAAACATACTCAAAACTATGTTTTGAGTTATAGTAAATATCCTACGGTAATTGAAGGATATAGTGATGCAAATTGGATCACCAGATCAAATAAAATAAAATCTACGAGTAGATATGTATTTACTCTTGGTGGAGGAGCAGTCTCTTGGAAATCATCCAAACAGACATGTATTGCTCGTTCTACAATGGAATCTGAATTTATCGCATTAGACGAAGCTGGTGAAGAAGTTGAATGGCTTCAAAATTTCTTGAAAGATATTCCTTATTGTCCCAAACCTTTGGCACCAGTATGCATACACTGTATAATAGTCAAGTGGAAATAGGTAGGGCAGGGAGCATGATGTATAAGGATAAGTTTTATCATATAAGATGGAGACATAATACCATTAGAGAACTACTCTCTAGTGGAATTATCACGATTGACTATGTGAAGTCAAAAGATAATGTGTCAGTTCTACTTACAAAAGGCCTAACTAGAGAGGGAGTTGAGAGATCACCGAAGAGAATCGGTTTAAGGCCTAGGACAAGTCATCATGGCGGTAACTCTACCTAGCAGACTGGATATCCATAGAGCTAGGTTTAAGGAGATCAAACAAAGTTGTGACTGACAGTTCAACATTGTCAATTAACTTAACTCATTCTCATGATGAAGATAATGTTCATGAAACAAGGATAAAGCTTATGGTTTGAAGCTTTAATGGTTTCTAAGTTTGGCAGGTATGACCAAATAGTTTGATCTATAGGATTAAAACATTTAGGAATCACCTATGTGAGGGTGAAGTGGAAATCGCTTCAAGGAGAATGACAGTAAAGGCCTATTCTCTAAGCGCTCATGAAATCAGGTTGAGTTCATGGCTGAAACGAACAAAATCGTGAGAACCATAAATGGTAGGCTGGTTGTGTGACCAATGTTGTCTAGATGTACATTAAAGTTCGACGGTTCAAAGATATCGCATCTACCAATTGACCAAGCACATCCGATGCAAGCTCACTAAGAAAAGTTCAAATAGAAACCTACTTATCCAGATCCAATTAGTTTTTGCTTGTAGATCACACACATGTCTGTAAAAGTTTTGATGAAATAGTCATTCCCCATTCATGTGGGCAATTGTTGGGTTCTAAGTAAAAATATGAATGGAAAATGGAGGGAAAACAAATAGAGGGAAAATGAGTGAATTGTGGTTTCACTTTATAGAAGAGTGTTTCTCCCACATTAATGGAAGAAAGGAACATTCTTATGCTTAAATTAAGAAGCACTCCTTCATATGGATAGTGAGGCAAGAACAAGACAAGCCTCACATCGTTATCGTCGTCGCTCGCTCTGCTCGGCTTCGGCTTCGGATTTGGATTTAGATTTGTCAAATGATCGATCGAGAGATTATCTTTTTGGACAAAATTCATTTAAAACTTGAAAATTAGTGATGTTTTAATCCAAAAATATGATACAAAATTTTTTTCATGTGCAAACTTACCCGAGCAAGTGTGGACGAATGTCACAATGCACCTCGAAGGGACACGAGCCTTCGAGGCTCTGTTTCATAACGAAAAGGCGACCTGCGCGCGCACCTGGGGACCTGCGGACGCAGGTGCCAACGCAGGTCAAGCCAGAACATTCTGGTTTGTGCCAAGAAGGCAACCTGCGAGCGCAGGTAGTCCCGACGATATGAAACAGTGCGATTTTTCATGACCCATTGCTTCTTTTCTGAAGCACCACCTTTTGGCTATAAATACCTGACTGTTTCCTCAGCTAAAGACACGAAATTTTGAAGTAAAAACACTCTTCTTCTTCTTGAAAAACTCATGTGTGATCTATAAATCGTTGAGTGTGTTCGAAGTTCAGCAAATTTGAGGTACCACCATTTGCTAAAGTGAATCATTTTATCCCGGGAGGATATATTCCATTAATCTCGGATACTTTAGGGGAATAATTTCCTAAGGGACACACCATGAATTCGGTGGACTTAATTCTTTCTTTTTCATCTCTTTCTAAACGTTGGTTTTACTATTTTTCAGAAAATAGTTTGAACTTCTTTGTTGTTCTTAAACTTGTTGTTGAAGTTCATTGTTGTACTACAGATTTTGTACCCGAAAACAACATATATATAACCAAGTCAGTCTTATTTTTATGTGACTACTCTAGTTTTTTTTATATAAAGTTACATGTAGTTATCTTTTTTACGACCTGACAGAGTCTTTTTTTTTTCACGAGTCATTTACAAAAGTTAAACTCAATTTCAGTTTTACATCTCTCTGGTGATTTCCAACACTTTATTTTGGACATTTTGCGAAGAATGCTTATACTAATGGATCAAGTAACTAACAGTATTAGCAAGGGTAATAACCTTCCAAATTGTTGCTGGCAAAATGTCGTGACTTTTCAATCTTTATTTTTCTTAAATTGATCTAGACAACACTGCTATATATTGCGCATCCGGTATATCATCAGGTATATATCTTCGTGCTCATTTCTTTTGTGCCCTGGCAAATTTGCAGTTTTTTTTTTTTTTTAACTTGAAAAGCGAATCTTGAGTTTACCCTTGCCAACAAATTAGCATTTTCGAGTGGAAACTAAATATTGTTTGACTATGTATGCGGGAATTTCAGACAAAGGTATAAGATTAGCAAGCAAATGATTTAGCCATATGAAGAATGATAAACAAAGTACTCAATCACATCTAATCAGTGACTTAACCAGAATTTTCACTAATGAATTCAAAATATAACTAAGTAAACACGGGAAGAAGTGAATCATCAAGATTACTAATCTCACCTCATAGTCAAGGTCAGATCTTTTTTCATCATCATCATCATAACTTGGATTGCTGATCATCAGAGTTAACTCTATTATAATTTCTTTCTTCTCTTCCATGATGAAAGCCACCGATCAATAAGCTCCCAAGCCTTTTAGGAAATACTACTACTAATTTCTTCGATTTTTCTGAAACGTTGAGCTTGCTAATTTTCGGCATCATTTGCTCGAATGCAATGAAGGGGACCTTCTAAGGGGTGACTGATCTTCAGGAATTGAGTGGGGATTTGGTTTCCATAATTTTGTTTTTGAGAGTTGATGAAGAATGACAGTTTGTCGTTGATCTTGTTCCTTGCTTAAAGGAAAGCCCGATGCACTAAAGTGTCCACTAGGCAGGGGTTTTGGAAAAGAATCGGACCCCCAAGGCTCTATTGTGCGGCTTACCTTGCATTTCTGTCAGAGGTCGGCTGTTTCCACGACTTAAACTCATGACTCCAAGGTTATGTGACTTTAAATATTTCCCAATAATTTGGTGATCGTTTAAGTAATGAATCCTTTTATCAAATAAAAGCTAAGTGTGCTTGCTTCAATTTAAACTTTTAAATAAAATTATCACATGCTTCAATAGTTTTTGAATTCAACAAATCTGTAAAGCCCGTAAGCCTTAAAGTAAGTAGGCAAAATAGGGTTGGGCCTAAGCGGACAAATATATGGGCCGTTAATATGTAAACATACATCTTAACTTATTATATTTACACAAATTCTCACCCTTACAAAGTAATTACAAAAATCTCAACTAATTATGTATCTTTTTGGATGTATCCGAAGCTATTTATGTATCTCGACAGACCCAAAATCAAAAAAAATGTATCGGGAGTTAATTATGTATCTTTATAAAGGAAAAAATGTATCTTCGTTGGATGTATTATGTATCTCGACAGACCCAAAATCGGGATTTTCAGTAATTATGCAAAATGTCGAGATTTTTTGTAATTAAGCTCCAAACTATCGGAATTTATGTTGTTTTTAAAATTATTATTCATAAGCTTAATTAATTACATTTTGCAGTTGATTAATCATGGATTCATCTCCAAGGAGAATTATCATTCTTTTTTCAATCGATTAAAAAATAAAGAGCGTCACATAAAAATAAGATAGCAATAGTAACGACCTTTCATCGGTGGAAATATGATCACAGTAACAAGAACCAAAAATACATGTTCTTTCTATTGCTAAATATTTCAATATTTTTCCCTTGTGAATCATATTTGCTTCTAAATTCATATGCCGAGCTAGGATTTTGGGTACATTGAATCTTGATTATGATTAATATTGAATTAATCGTATTTCAATATTTTTCCCTTGTGAATCATATTCACTGAATATTTTAAAGGATTTTTCACCCGTGAACTTGTAGGGAAAACATATGTGGACACGATGAGAATCACCAGTAGTACTGAAGATGATCAAAAGAATATTAATAAGTATTTGTATTAATGCTAATTAAGTAAATCCTTTGATTATGAAAGGATTAAAATAAATTAAATAATAACCTCTTTGATATGTATTGAAATTGTATCTGATCAATTCATTTAGAAGAGCCTTTTTAAGTTTACAGTATGTAATAAGTAGATTGTATCTGTCCAATCATTTTAAAAAATATTTTTGTTTTCAGTTAGCTAGAGATAGAATATGAAATAATTAAGAATGCATGTAATAACAAAAAAAGACAAAAAAATATCCTCACTACTTCAGACTTAAAATCTTATTTATCCTAAGGCCTCATTTATTTTTCGTTAAGACGCTTGGATCTCATGAATACACATCTAAATAATAAGTTGTGCATTAAGATTTTGATTTTCAGATCTGAATACACATATAAATATTGAGATTTAAATACGTACTAAAAAATTAAGTTTGTGTATCTTTTTACATCTGAATGTATAAAGTTTGTCTTTATTTAAAATTAATAAATTTAATAAAAATATTAAATTAATCTGTTACTATATATGAACAAAATATTTTTGAAAAATTATATGCATGTGATTGGTTGTGATAGGAGTTAACTGTGGTGATTGTGGATGTAGATTGGGATATCGTTGGCTAATGGTGGAATGTTGGTAGTAGCCAATGGTGATGGTGGTCCGTAGTATAGATTGATGGTGATAGTTGGGTGATGGTGATAACAAATATGCTAAATAATTAATTATGGTGGTTGGTGATATATAACATGGTGATGGGACTTATGATGGTTAGTAGTGGTGATGATTATTAATGGTGGCTAGTGACAATATTGATAATTTATTATAGTTATGATTAGGGGCGGACCCACGTGGTGCCAAGTGGGTTCAACTGAACCCGCTTTGTTGGAAAATTTATTATTTATACAAGGGAAAATATTGTAAAATTCCAATAAGGATCTAATTTGAACCCACATGAAATGAAGTTCTGCCGTGGAGCAGTTGTCAAGTGGATTCAAATTCACCCTCAACACGCGAGTTCGAATCCCCACCGCCGCATTTTGCACATTGCAATTTTTTGCTTTTGGGTCAGTGAGTTCAGTGCGCTATGGTAGGGCCCATTGGCTTACAGTGTTTCCAAAAAATTAAAAAGAAGTGACCAATCATATTTAATATGATAGTAAAATGCTAGTAAATTTATCACCTATATTTTTATTTTATTTTATTTTTTTGTCTATTTCACCTTGGATATATATATATTTTTTTTGCTTATTCAAAATCAATAAAAATCTAAAATCTACTTTACTTCAAAAAATATTTAACTTCTTATAATTGAATTTTAGCGCTCCGTTTCATTATTTTTTGCTAAAACATGCAATTATTTTTGTTAAAATTGTCACGCCCCAAAATCCCATCGGGACGTGATTGGCACCCGAAGCCGATATGGCCCGAGAGAACCAATCTTTGTTCATGAATCTTCGTATGTATATCTGCGTATGAATCTTATTCTACCTCATGCAACTATGCGGAAGACATGACTATGGAAACATATGCCATAAATAGAAATATCAAACTTGGCCGTTGGAGCCATTACGTCGAATTGAACATACATCTTCCATTCATATACCCACATATGTCTACAAAGCCTCTAACAGATTCATCTATTTATACCACCTTTACAACATCAAAATGAATATACAACTATGACCCAGAAAGCTCCGAATCAAGTGGAGCTCACCAAAATTTCTGCAACTGATCCACAGTCTACTGAGAAGGTCTACTAATGCCTGCACCTGCAACATGTAAGGTAAGTCCCCCGAGGGGGTCAGTACGAAGAATGTACCGAGTATGTAAGGCTATAGAAATTACATCATACATGAGAATGTCAATGAAATAAATATGAGAGATTTTCAATATGGATAAACCATCAGTCTAATTGGAAACTTATCTATTGCTTTCGTTATGAACATTTTAGGACATTCATTTTATATCCTTACTTTTCATAGAATATCTTTCATATTCATCTACACTCAAGAGACTCTTCTCCTCTATTCATGACCACTATTGTTCTACTACTTGGTTAGTAAATTACGAAAGAATAACATTCATCCACACCCACCCACTCTCTTGGTGGATTAGTAATATAACCTACATCCACTCTATGGGTGGGGTATCATACATCCACTCTACATGATTCTCTACCTTACCTTACTTTACTTAATCACTTCTTAATCATACACTGCCCGGGCCCAACTGATCAGTGGGAAATTCATAGAACCATCATGCCATCATGCAGGTGTCCATTGCACCCCATGGATAATGTAAGGAGAACCATCATGCAGGTGTCCATTGCACCCCATGGATAATGTAAGGAGAACCATCATGCAGGTGTCCATTGCACCCCATGGATAATGTAAGGAGAACCATCATGCAGGTGTCCATTGCACCCCATGGATAATGTAAGGAGAACCATCATGCAGGTATTTGTACCCCATGGATAAATTATCATCATCATGTTGGGATCGAGTCGAGCTAGGCTTATGCCCCTAGACTTGCCACCCATACTTGATCATTGACCACATTTGCATTACTTTGATCTTTATTTTGAGATTGATACTTTGATAATCATAACATCACTTTGGAACTTTGGAACATAACATTGGTAGAACCACGAAATATTTAGAACATTACTCAAAGCATATGACACATGTGAATGACAATTAATCAATGCATAAAGAACATATGATGAACCATAATTGATACCCGGAATGAGGGTACCTTGACTTATAAGGGATTGATACTTTTGTAGTCATAACATTGTTGGAAGCTTTGGAACAATAACCAATGAGCTAGAGACATGTATGTAAACATTCTTGGAAACATAGCTTTCATGGAAACATAATACTGTTGGAACCGTTGAACAATGATCAATGAACAAGGTACATGAGTATAATCACTATTGAACCCTTGGAACATAACCTCATTGGACTTTTGGAACATTACTCATGAATATGAGACACGTATATAACTCCATTGAAACTCTAGATCATGACACTAATTGGAACACACCCATATACTTTACCTTACTCTTGTACTTTATGAGATTAACACCTTAGCCAAACACGTACTTACATGCACATCTCACTTCACCCTTTTATCTTATGAGATTGACAATTTCACTTATGAAGTATAACTATACTAATTTGCACATCACCTCTCTTATTACTCTTATGAGATTGATACTCTTACAATTGGCACAAGGATAATCATCATACCATAGGATTCATAACATGATTGGAACAATGATATTCAACTAAACAAGCTCTGTTTACCTCATTGCTCTTATTGGGATAATTCTCTTAGGATCAACAACATATGACAACTTAAGAACTTCCGCCCATAAATAAGAACTAAGTGATTCATGATTTGTATAGAAGGAAAACACATATGACTATCAATATATCAACCCTAGTTGGAATACTATAGAACCCCCTTGGTATAGTACATTTTTGGAACCTTAACATAATGATCACTAAATACGATACATGTGGGTACTAACTATTCATCACCCTGCGATGCAATACCTTAGACCATTTGGAACTTTTGACATATTAGCCAATGAACGTGAGTCAACCAATGGACATGAGTCAATCAATAAATATGAGTTATACGATTCACCATTGACCAATGAATAAGGAACATATGAGTAACTCTAGCCAACTATGAATATGAAATACCTTAGAGTATTTCGGAATCAAGTGAGTGCTAGGACAGTGTGAACATCATATGTTGCAGAAGGATATAAAAGTAACCTTACATACCTTGTATTCTTACTTACGAATACACAATCTTAGACGTGCATACGATAGTCCCGCTCCGTTCTTATGTTTTGTTCTACAACATAAATACATGACGGAACCAACATTAACCACCAATAACCTTATAATGGCATACAACAACAATAAGTCACATGTTCAACTCGAACATGTCATTTCCCCCCCTTGACAACACCATTTATAAAATCATCATACCAAGAATTCCACTATATTCCATACATTGACCAACACATGATAACCAATGGCATGCTACACCAAGCTCATATTTTATCCTTTTCCATCACCACCACATCACAATTCTTCCATCAAATTACTTCAATACACCTCATAACAACAAATCGGCCAAAATCCTATAATTTATACTTATAGAAAAAGAACATGTTTAAGACCATAATAACACCATACATGTTGTTATTTCATCCGTATCATGCACTTTCATCAAAGTCATAAGTCATAATTCAAGTTACAATCCCATGGATTTCACATCTTTCACAAAAGCCAAAAGTGCCATGTCCAACATTTTCAACCATCACCAACATGATATACATATTTTATCATGCTTATAATATGTTAAAGTACAATAATAATCACTTACCCAAGCTTGTAAGATGATGATCTTGCTTCAAGAAGTGTCTTAGGGTTTGAGAGCCAAAGAAGTGTTCTTGGGAATTTTCTAGAAAATGAGAGAAAAGCATGTGTGTACAATGAATTAAAATCTGATTTTGGACACCTTTTATAACCTTTTAAAGTTGTCCTTAGCCATTAAGTCCATTATGGACAAGTCAACACAAGAATGGGTCTTTTGGGCCATGTCTTGTTTTCATTTTTGGGTCCTTTTTGGGCCCAATTCTCTTAACCCACTAAAATCAATAATTTCTCGTGTTTAAATCACCTCATACGTGTTACAACAATATTCCCACTCATGCTATTCACACTCGTAGCCTCAATCCCAAAAGCAAGCGATTCTAGCCACGTATGGCCCATTTTGACCAAAAGGGCAAACTCGTTATTTTGACCCCAAATTCATTCTCGAGTAATTTTATCATACCAATATAATATTTCACTCATTTCATGTATATTATCATGGTTTTAGAAGAATCGTGGCAAAAATCGGCTCAATACGTCCCCGGGAACCCTTGGGACTTAAACAAAATTTTCAACTTTTGAAAGGTGCGCAGGGGCGGCGTGGCACGCTGCCTGGCGCGCCCCTTTGCTGCCTCTGTACTGAAAATTTCAGCCCAGAGCGGCGTGGCACGCCCCTCCTTATTTTTTTCCAAAATTTTTGTTTTCGACTTTTCTTCGCGGGTTCGGTTAGATACTTCAAGTCCTATTCTTTAACTCACTTCTTAACCTTAATATACTTTGTTTAGAGGTCCTCTTAGCCTCATTTTGAACCCCACGAATGTGCCGTAAAAATCACAAAACACCTCTTATGAAAGGCTAATCACATGTACGAAGCCAAATTTCAAATTGCTCATTGTTAACATTACCAAATACATACTTACGGCTTCTCGACACCGAAGTACCTATTGTTTATCGTCATCACATTGGGTTGGGAGTATGCGGGGTGTTACAAAAATTATATATACTTTCTTAATTTACTTTAATTTTAGTTTAAGAAAATGTTAATGGGTTCTTTGTAATTTTTTGAAAAAGTTTTCTCAACTTTGTTTAATGAAAACATTGTTGAGTTTTTTCTTTTAAAAAAAAAACTTATTTTGATATTATATTATTAATAAAAAGGATAAATAAAAGAACAACAAGCAAATGTTTGTTTGTGCTCGACGTTTGCTCGACGTTACTTACATTATCGGCTATCAAGACCGTTCCCTATTTACCAATTGAATCCACTTGTGCAAAATCCTTGGTCCGCCGCTGATTATGATTGACAGTGATGATATTTATGATTGAGAATGATGGATGGTGAATGATCACCTGGTAGGCGATAATAACGATACTTGATAATGATAAACCGATAACCATAACAGTGAGAGAATGAAATTGATGAACTATTATTTTTGCTTGTAGATGGTGAAAGCATTTTTATTAAATGGTTAGAATGCAAAGTGTAAAGCTTCTTTAAGCTTATCCAAAAGAAGAAGTCCAAATACATAGTTACAAAAATATTTAATAAAAAATACATTGTAAGAAAATGTAACTTCTGTCACGACCCGAATCCCATTCGGGACGAACTGGCACCCGAAGCCGTTGAGGCTCGAGAGAACCAATCTTTACCCATGTACCCTCATATGCATGTCTATATATGAATGTTCTTCTATCCCATATAATAATAAACAAGTACCAATAGTGGAAGTCATGACATGTACAATATATGAAACTTGGCCGTTAAGGCCATTAAGTCAAACTGGACATACATCTCTTACATTACTTATCCCACATATGTCTACAAAGCTTCTACAGATACATGTACGTAGCCAAGCTAGAGTCGGGACAAGTCCCCGCTCTATACCACATATATGCTATACCATAATCAATGTACACTATGACTCGGAAAGCTCTGGGTCAACTGGAGCTCACCAAAAATCTGCAAATGACCCTCACTGTACTGTGGAAGTTTACTAGTACTTGTGCCTGCAGCAAGTAAGGTAAGTTTCCCCCGAGGGGGGTCAGTACGAAGAATGTACTGAGTATGTAAGGCTCATATAAAACTGTATGACACATAAATACTTCAATGAACGCGAATATGAGAGCATAGCCCATTATGGGTAAGTCATCATTCTGTATGTGTATGGAACCATGTACATTACATTCATTACTTTACATTACTTTATTTGCTTTACTTTACATCATCCATCATCCATCATCAATCATCATCCATATAATGCCCGGGCCCCAAGCTGATCAGTGGGTAATCAATAGTAATCGGGATCGACCAATGCTAGGCTTTTCCTTTGCCCCTGGGATACCACCCGTAGCGGAATCGACCCATGCTAGGTGTTCTTCTCACCCCTGGGATACCATCCGTAAATATTGGGATCTACCCATGCTAGGTTATTTAACCCCTGGGATACCACCCATGAAACATCTCTCCTCTTTATAACATTACTTCTTTAATCTTTGAAATAGCTCAATCAATGGTTACTTCATTTTTGGGAACTTTTGAGTATAACATTATTGGAACTTGGAACCATGTTCATAATTATGTGACACATGAATGACAATAGACCAAGAATGCGATATATGTGACTAACAATAACAAGAAATGATAACTCGAAATGAAATACCTTAGGACAATTCGGAAATGAGTAAGTACCCTAACAAGGTGTACACTATATGCTGCAGAATAATACGGAAAGAAGAACCTTACATACCTTGTATTCTCAATACGAATATATATAATCTTAGATGTGCATACAATGTCCCGCTCCTTCCTTATGTTTCACTCTACAACACAAATACATAACGGAATTCACATTAACCACCAACTACCTTACAAATGCATATAACGTGAATGAGTTACATGTTTGCCTTTAAATATGTCATTTCCCCTTGACAAAACCATTCATGAAATTATTATTCCAAAAATCCCCCAATATTACCAACATTGACCAAAATATCATTTATGAATTTATTATCCCAATAATCCTACAATATTCCATACATTGACCAATACATGATAACAAAGATCATGTCACACCAAGTTTATACTTTTCACCTCTCCATCAACACAACATCACAATTACTCCATCAAGTCACCATAATACGCTTCATAACAACATATCGACAATAATCCCACAACTTACACTTTTGGCACAATAACAAGTTAAAGAACAAAATCACACCAAGTTTCTCTTTTACGTTTCTTCAATACCACCATGTCGCAATTATTCCATTAATTCACTCCAACACATGTTATAACAACATATCGCCAACAATTCCATAATTTCCACTTATAGAAAAAAAATAAAATAATAAGTTAAAGACCATAACCACACCATACATGTTGATATGTCATCCATACCATTCATTTTTACCAAAACCTTAAGTCTCCTTTCAAGGCTAAAAGACATAGATGGCACATCTTTCACAAAAAGCAAAAGTGCACTACTCACACTTTTAGACATAACCATCATGATCCACATATTCTCCCATGCATATAATATATTAATCCATGAGAATAAACACTTACCAAAGCTTGAGAGATGATGATCTTGCTCCAAGAGAAAGCTTAGGGTTTGAAGAGCCAAAGAAATGTTCTTGAAAATTCTAGAAATGTTATGTGTGTTTATGGAAATAAAAATATGATTTTTCTTGCTCTTTATAGGTCCCTCAAGCTCATATCTATCCATCCAATTAGTCAAAAAAGGTTGTGTTTACTTGTCAAACACAAGAATGGGTCATTTGACCCATTGGGCCATGCATTTTGGCTCCATTTTGGGCCTCAAATTGGCCCATTAACACATATTACCTTAGCCCACTAAAATCAATGTATAATCCATCATATATCTCATGTTTAATTAATTCCATAATCGTCACGACAATATTCACTTACGAGATTCCCGATCGTAGCCTCAATCGCAAAAATAGAAATTCTAGTCGCTCATGGCTTCTTCTTTTTTTTTTGAACATAATTTGTTAAAATACTTGTGATGAAGAATTAACCCCACAAATGCTCCACAAATTCACAAACATCACCTACTACCAAGGTCTAATCGCATGTATGTGGCCAAATTTCAATTTTCTCATCATTAACATTACCAAATACATACTTATATCTCTCGACACCTAAGCAAACACTATTCAACGTCATCAAGTAGGGTTGGGAAGGTACGGGGTGTTACATTCTTCCCCCCTTAGAAACATTCGTCCTCGAATGTTAGTAACATTGTCTCATTGTAACAACTTAAGTCGAGGTGAATCCTTCACATTATCGTATACACATATAACACTTGTAAAAGATTTACTTATTATGACTCCAATTCTGTATCTTGAACTTTTCCTTCATGTGCAATAATTAAAAGTACTTTGGATTCCCTCTTAATTTCTTCTATGTGCTAATTTCTCCCATATTGCCTTTACGGGAGCTACTTCTTTATTTCTTATTGCTTTCACTTATCAATCTAGAGTAGTAAGCAGTACCTCTTCACATGTGAGGTCTTTCATAACTTGTATATCTCCACTGGGAGCAACACGAGATAATCTCCTATACACTATCAAAGCAGCGAATATGAAATACTGAATGAGCTGTGAAGAGTTCTTGGACTAGTGCTAACAGATACGCAATTTGTCCAAATCTTTAGACAATTTCCCTTTCTTTCCGATTCTCATTATTTCTTTCCTTTTCATTGGTCACATTGTCAAAAATACCTAATCACCTATGGCACACTTTAATTCCCTTCTTCTAATATAGGCATATGATTTGTATCGACTTTGGGCCATTTGTAGCTGTTGTTATATCACCTTCACTTTCTCTATAGCTTGATGAACAAAATCTAACCGGAGCAAAGCAAATTCCATCAGCTGTAACCCATCCAATGGATAATCTATATTTTCTTTCACATAAGGCTTCGTAAGGTGCCTTTTGATACTTTTATTGTAAGACATTTCAATAAGCAATAGATGTTCATCCCAACTACCTTTAAAATCCAATGTACAAACTCGTGACATATCTTCACATATTCGTATAATGTGTTCTGTTTGTCCATCCATCTGAGGATGACAAGCCATAGTTACATCCACCTGTGTACCCATGCTTTACTGAAAAGGCTCCCAACACTGTGCAAGAAAGTGAGTTCTCCTATTTGATATAATAGTGAGTGGAATCTCATGTAATCGTACTATCTCTGTAACATACAACTTTGTAGAATGTTCAACTATACCGATAGTCCTAACTGATAGGAAATATGGTGACTCGATAAGTCTGTTAACTATTATCTATATGGAATCAACCTTCGCAGTGTACGAGGCAACCCTGTGGTTACATCCATATTATTCATGTTCCACTTCCAAACTTGAAGGGTAATACACTGGAATAAAACATATAGATTTCCAATGCCATACTGTTAATCAGTGACCGCTTGGACATTGAGCTACAAGTTCTACAATGTGCTTTTCATGTAACCTTACTAAGACATCTCTGCTAAACCATGGTATATTTTGGTTGCTTCTGAATGAATAAAATACCGTGAACGATGTTCTTCTGTCAAAATTCATTTCCTTAACTCGTCTATACCCAGTACACACAATCTACATTGGCGTTAAAGTACTCCCTCTTGTATTTACTCAAATACCTTTGTCGAACTTTGTTGTACATTCTTTTTCAATTGAACTAAAACTATAACTTACATATTGCTTTTTCCTTTATATTAGGTGTCAATGAAAATTCCGCCATATCTGACACTATAATTCTTTCATCAGGAGTTCCAAGAAACAAAAATCTTGACTATATCTTTCTTTTCTGTGAGCTGGCCATTCATACTTTCTACTGCCTTGCAGCTTAATGTATCAACTATCCCATTGCTTTTTTTTTCTTTTCCAAATGACACAAGATACCATTGTTCTAATCTTTTAATAGTTCAAGCCACCTTCGCTACCTCAGATTTAAGTCCTTCGGCTTAAAATATAGTACATTTTCTTATGAACAGTATATATGTCAGCATGAATCCCTTACAAATAGTGACACCATAATTGTAAAGCAATATCGCGGCTGCTAGTTCAGGGTCATGTGTTTGGTAATAATTTGTTTTCTTATGTAGCCACAACTGCCGTAAGGCATATGCTATTACCTTATCATGCTACATCAATACACATTCGAGGCCAACCCCGGAAGCATTACCATACATTGCATAACATTCTTATGCCTTCGGGAGGCACTTAAAACTGGTGTGGAAGTTACTTTATCTTTCAACTCTTGGGAAACTCTTCTTACATGCATCATTCTACTGGAACTTGATTGCCTTGTATATAAGCTTTGCTAAGGGTGTGTAGGGATAGAATAATCCTTCAACAATTCTCCTATAATAATCAACCAACCCAAAAAAATGATAGATCTCTGTAAGCATCGTAGGCCTTAGCCAATTGTTCACCATTTCTATCTTTTGTGTAACAACTTTCATCTCTTCATCCTATACAATGCATGATCCTCTTGTGATTTTGAATACCATCACCAAACATGGTCACACACACCCTGAAAAGTGTTTTGAACACCCTATTTATTTCACCCATAACAACTATAGGTGCATTCAATAGCCCAATTGACATACTAGGAATTCATAATAACCATACCATGTTTGTAATGTTGTCTTGGGTATATCATCATCATTTTTTTAATTTTTTTTTTGTCGTCATTCGTTTCATCATTGCATCATTCATTTTACCTTCTTTTTTTTCTAACCCCAACCCCATAACTAATCAAACAAATCATCAACTCTGGGGAGGAAATATTTATTCGTAATCTTCATCTTATTAAGTTGCCGATAATCGACACACATTCTCAACGTACTGTCTTTCTTTTGTACAATTAACACTGGTGCACCCCAAGGGAACATACTAGGTCTTATGACTCCCTTGTTCATCACGTTTTTCAACGTTTTCTGGGTTTTTTTTCCAATTCCCATAACTTTATCGGGGCCATACTATATGAAGAAATAAAAATAGGCTAAGTACCTGACATCACAGTAACACTAGCTCATACATCGAGGAATTCGTTTACCACCAGAACTGATTGAAGAGTTGGTGGCTTCACAGCAGTATCTTTCACTCTTGCCAAGTGACATGTGTATCCCTTAGAGTACCATTTTACTTGATTTACTATGGGGAACAACTTTTCCCTCTTAGTGTCCCCACATTTCTTTTTTTGGGAAAATTGACAATATAACTTCATAGTTCAGCATCTACTATGGCGCAATCCCCTTTATAACATCAAAATTCCACTATTTCCAGCTCAATAATATCACCCAGTGTCTTATGACCACAAGCAATTACTATGCACTTAAGATATACTCTTTTAACTATCATAGATTCACCGACTGATGTATAGACTTCAAGTGACATAACTAGTAATTCTGGTGTTCATTTGAATTTTGCAGCAATTAATAAAATAACATATGCTAGTGTCGAATATAGGTCAATCAATACGTGTACGGTACCTTTAGCTACCTCAAGAGAAGCCTCATTTTGTGGCCCAACATATCATATCAATAACAAACATTCAGCCCCAACCGACATATCCTTTTTTTGTTGCCTCTGAGCTTTCATTATCTGTGCAAAAAGCCTGTATTCTGACTATATCAATATCTCTTTTCAAGATCGCAATGGTACAATCCATTTGTCCATATACCGATGCATTCTATCGGTCATAATGGCTACCACTTTTGGAGTATACCTAGCCACAGAATTAAACCAAAGATTGTACTTTCTTACACTCATTCTTACACTCATAGTTCTTTAGCAATGCTTTAGCAATTGATCCGCATAAGTTTTTCAGACCTCATATGAGAGGGGCTGGTCAAAGAATGCCGTTTTAAATTCCTCCCAACCAGCTGGAAGTACATCAATGCACTTGTCACATGCATAACATCTAGAGCCCTTTTAATGTGATCTATAAGGTCCTGTGGGTCTTCATTCATATCTGACTCGGTGGACATGGGAGGGGAGTTTAATTTCAGAAAATCCTGTGTTCGACGACTAGCTGCCCTAGCCGCACCATCATCACTCATTATTGGGCCAGCTCGCCAATGACATTTCACAACAACTAGCTGAGTCAACATCTACACTACATTTCTTAAATCCTGTTTAGTGGCATTTATAGGTGGTTCTGCGGATATTTCTCTACCTTTTGGCTAAGAGAAACCCGTAGTACAAATTCTATGTCAGCTCCACCCTAACTAGCTTGGTCAGGTGGTGCTTTACTCATATCTTCTTCGGCAGGCATATTAACCTGCTTACCTTTGCCCTTATCATGTCCGATAATCAACATTCACCCATGCAAAAGAAAACAAATGTCAATGCGTACATATACGTCCACCTACAACTTTGGCTCTATTGCACGATCTAGAAGTGAAGAAGTGAAACAACTCCTAAATGTCCCGTAGCCCCCTACTTATAAATGTGGCGCGCAACACATCCATAAGCAAGACTCTACTCAGACACGGCTTTGTAGACACCCTTAGGACGACCTGCTCTGATACCACTTTTGTCACGACCCGAATCCCATTCGGGACGGACTGACACCCGAAGCCGTTGAGGCTCGAGAGAACCAATCTTTACCCATGTACCCTCATATGCATGTCTATATATGAATTTTCTTCTATCCCATATAATAATAAACAAGTACCAATGGTGGAAGTCATGACATGTACAATATATGAAACTTGGCCGTTAAGGCCATTAAGTCAAACTGGACATACATCTCTTACATTACTTATCCCACATATGTCTACAAAGCTTCTACAGATACATGTACGTAGCCAAGCTAGAGTCGGGACAAGTCCCCGCTCTATACCACATATATGCTATACCATAATCAATGTACACTATGACTCGGAAAGCTCTGGGTCAACTGGAGCTCACCAAAAATCTGCAAATGACCCTCACTGTACTGTGGAAGTTTACTAGTACTTGTGCCTGCAGCAAGTAAGGTAATTTTCCCCCGAGGGGGGTCAGTACGAAGAATGTACTGAGTATGTAAGGCTCATATAAAACTGTATGACACATAAATACTTCAATGAACGCGAATATGAGAGCATAGCCCATTATGGGTAAGTCATCATTCTGTATGTGTATGGAACCATGTACATTACATTCATTACTTTACATTACTTTATTTTCTTTACTTTACATCATCCATCATCCATCATCAATCATCATCTATATAATGCCCGGGCCCCAAGCTGATCAGTTGGTAATCAATAGTAATCGGGATCGACCCATGCTAGGCTTTTCCTTTGCCCCTGGGATACCACCCGTAGCGGAATCGACCCATGCTAGGTGTTCTTCTCACCCCTGGGATACCATCCGTAAATATTGGGATCTACCCATGCTAGGTTATTTAACCCCTGGGATACCACCCATGAAACATCTCTCCTCTTTATAACATTACTTCTTTAATCTTTGAAATAGCTCAATCAATGGTTACTTCATTTTTGGGAACTTTTGAATATAACATTATTGGAACTTGGAACCATGTTCATAATTATGTGACACATGAATGACAATAGACCAAGAATGCGATATATGTGACTAACAATAACAAGAAATGATAACTCGAAATGAAATACCTTAGGACAATTCGGAAATGAGTAAGTACCCTAACAAGGTGTACACTATATGCTGCAGAATAATACGGAAAGAAGAACCTTACATACCTTGTATTCTCAATACGAATATATATAATCTTAGATGTGCATACAATGTCCCGCTCCTTCCTTATGTTTCACTCTACAACACAAATACATAACGGAATTCACATTAACCACCAACTACCTTACAAATGCATATAACGTGAATGAGTTACATGTTTGCCTTTAAACATGTCATTTCCCCTTGACAAAACCATTCATGAAATTATTATTCCAAAAATCCCCCAATATTACCAACATTGACCAAAATATCATTTATGAATTTATTATCCCAATAATCCTACAATATTCCATACATTGACCAATACATGATAACAAAGATCATGTCACACCAAGTTTATACTTTTCACCTCTCCATCAACACAACATCACAATTACTCCATCAAGTCACCATAATACGCTTCATAACAACATATCGACAATAATCCCACAACTTACACTTTTGGCACAATAACAAGTTAAAGAACAAAATCACACCAAGTTTCTCTTTTACGTTTCTTCAATACCACCATGTCGCAATTATTCCATTAATTCACTCCAACACATGTTATAACAACATATCGCCAACAATTCCATAATTTCCACTTATAGAAAAAAAATAAAATAATAAGTTAAAGACCATAACCACACCATACATGTTGATATGTCATCCATACCATTCATTTTTACCAAAACCTTAAGTCTCCTTTCAAGGCTAAAAGACATAGATGGCACATCTTTCACAAAAATCAAAAGTGCACTACTCACACTTTTAGACATAACCATCATGATCCACATATTCTCCCATGCATATAATATATTAATCCATGAGAATAAACACTTACCAAAGCTTGAGAGATGATGATCTTGCTCCAAGAGAAAGCTTAGGGTTTGAAGAGCCAAAGAAATGTTCTTGAAAATTCTAGAAATGTTATGTGTGTTTATGGAAATAAAAATATGATTTTTCTTGCTCTTTATAGGTCCCTCAAGCTCATATCTATCCATCCAATTAGTCAAAAAAGGTTGTGTTTACTTGTCAAACACAAGAATGGGTCATTTGACCCATTGGGCCATGCATTTTGGCTCCATTTTGGGCCTCAAATTGGCCCATTAACACATATTACCTTAGCCCACTAAAATCAATGTATAATCCATCATATATCTCATGTTTAATTAATTCCATAATCGTCACGACAATATTCACTTACGAGATTCCCGATCGTAGCCTCAATCGCAAAAATAGAAATTCTAGTCGCTCATGGCTTCTTCTTTTTTTTTTGAACATAATTTGTTAAAATACTTGTGATGAAGAATTAACCCCACAAATGCTCCACAAAGTCACAAACATCACCTACTACCAAGGTCTAATCGCATGTATGTGGCCAAATTTCAATTTTCTCATCATTAACATTACCAAATACATACTTATATCTCTCGACACCTAAGCAAACACTATTCAACGTCATCAAGTAGGGTTGGGAAGGTACGGGGTGTTACAACTTCTTACTTAATTCTTTTGTAACTGTGTCCTTTCAATTCTCCTTTAACGGATGAATTCATTTGGTGAGACAATTCTTGTTTAACTGATGAATTAATTCATTCAATTCACCATTAACTAACTCTTGTAATATCCTTCATTCCTCACCTATATAAACCACTCCTTTTGTGAACAAAAGAAACCAACAAAAGTGAAAGAAAAACATCTCCCTCCTTTCTTCCTAAGTTTCTTATTTTGGGCAATAGTTTTGAGCAACCTCCAAACTTTCAGTCACGAGTGCACGTGTTTGAAGGTATCTGTGGAATCTTGGGGAGCAACCGGTTAGAAGGATTTGCATCGGAGTTGGGCCGAAATCGCTTTCAAGGCAGTGGCTTGTCACGACGTAGTATTTGTGACTATTTTCTTTTTATTTTTTAATTCCAGTTCCATATCAATATTGTAGTATTTTTCCAACAATTTGAAAGCGACTTTGTTACATACAATATTGATAAAATGGCTATTTCTTTGAACAAAACTTTTACTGATTTGTCAAAACTTAAGCCATTGGACAGAAATAATTTTAAACGTTGGTCACAGAAGCTTCTTATTTTCTTTGAACAATTAGAAGTTGATTATGTTTTATTTAATGAACCTCCAATTGATAGTTCTAACACAAATATTGGCTCTAACACTGTTGTGGTTGTTGATGATGCTGTTAAAAAGAAATTTGAAAAGGATAACAAAACTGTTAGAGGACATTTGTTGAACCATATGAATAATCCTTTGTTTGATTTATTTGTCACTTATAAATCTGCTAAGGAAATATGGGACAGTTTGGAAAAGAAATATGGTGCTGACGATGCAGGAAAGAAAAAATATGTTGTCAGACAGTGGATTAAATTCCAAATGGTTGACAATAAATCAATCATGGAACAAGTTCACGAATATGAAAATTTGACTACTGATGTTCTCAACGAGGGCATGAAGATGTGTGAGATTCTTCAAGCTAATGTTCTACTTGAAAAATTCCCACCATCCTGGAGTGATTACAGAAACCAATTGAAACATAAGAAAAAGAACTTAAATCTCCAAGAACTTATCAGTCACATGAGGACTGAGGAGGCAAATCGTCTCAAAGATAAGATGGAAGCTCTTTCTCTTAATTCTTCTAAAGCTAACCTTGTGGAATCTTCTGGTACTATTGCAAAAGACAGGTTCGAAGGCAAACAGAAGAATTTTCAGAAAAAGGAACAGATGAAGAAGAAAAATCAATTCAACAAGTCAGAGAGTCAAATTAAAAAGGCAAAGGGATCTTGTTTTATCTGCAAAAAACCTGGCCACAGATCTGTCCAGTGCTATCTAAGAAAAGGGCAAAAATCAAAGCAGGAAGGACAAAATGATATCCAAGCTCATCTTACGGAGGGTGATGAAGTGATAGCTGCAGTAGTCATCGAGGCAAATCTGGTGGATAACAAGACTGACTGGGTGTTGGACACAGGTGCTTCAAGGCATTTCTGCGCCAACAAAGAGTTGTTCCATGACTTTGAAGAATCCACTGATGGAGAGTGCGTCTACATGGGTAACTCCACTACTGCTGGAGTTATGGGTAAAGGAAAAATTTTACTTAAACTAACTTCTGGAAAAACTTTAGCCTTGAACAATGTTTTGTATGTTCCCTCGCTCCGTAGAAACTTAGTTTCTGGAGCACTTCTCAACAAAGTAGGCCTTAAACTTGTTTTTGAAGCTGATAAAATAATTATTTCTCGTGGAGGAGACTTTGTTGGGAAGGGATATCTTAGTGGGGGTTTATTTGTACTGAACATTGTTCAAGAGATTGCCAATAATGCAAATATTTCTAATTCTGCTTATATTGCTGAGTCTATTAATTTGTGGCATGATAGACTAGGTCATGTTAATATTGCTTCTATTAAAAGACTAAGAAAAATGGAGTTAATTCTTGTGGTAAATATTGATGATGTTTCTAAATGTCCTGTGTGTGTAGAAGCAAAGCATGCCAAGAAACCTTTTAAATATGTTACTAGTAGAAAGACCGAGTTGCTTGAACTAGTACATTCTGACTTAGCAGATTTTAAGAACATTGTTAGCAAAGGTGGAAAGAAGTATTACATTACTTTTGTTGATAACTTTTCTAGGTACACTAAGGTATATCTTCTTAAGTCTAAAGATGAGGCTGAAAACATGTTTTTGAAATTCAAAGCAGAAGTAGAAAATCAATTAGATATGAAAATCAAGAGATTTAGATCTGATAGGGGAGGTGAATATAGTACTAAAACTCTAGAAGATTTTTGTGAGAAAAATGGTATTATCCATGAGTTTAGTGCTCCCTATACTCCACAACAAAATGGTGTAGCCGAACGAAAGAATAGAACCCTTAAGAAAATGATGAATTCCATGCTTTTAAGTTCGGGTCTACCTGACTATATGTGGGGGGAAGCCATCCTGTCTGCATGCTATATTCTTAATAGAGTCCCTCATAAGAAGTTAGACAAAACCTCATATGAGTTGTGGAAAGGATTTTCCCCTAATTTGAAATTTCTGAAAGTGTGGGGGTGTTTGGCTAAGGTTGGTCTACCTGTTTTTAAATGGGTAAATGTAGGCTCTAAAACTTTTGACACTATCTTTATTGGTTATGCTCAAAATAGTGCTGCATTTAGATTTATGTCATTAAATGATCATTCTATTAGTGAATCTAGAGATGCAGAATTTTTTGAGCATATTTTCCCTTTGAAAATTAATGTGCCTAGTGATAATAATGATTCTACATCTATGTCTGTTAACTCTCATGTTGTGCCTTCTTCTGATGTTATTTCTAACGAGAATGAAAATGAACTTAGAAGGAGTAAAAGACGTAGAACTGAGACAAGTTTTGGTCCTGATTTTATCACCACCTTCTTGACTGAGAATTTTGACATTGATGCTTTAAATGATGAATTAGTGTCTATCTACTTAATATATGAGGACCCTAAGACTTATGATGAAGCAATGAGTTCAATAGATGCAATGTTTTGGAAAGAGGCCATTAAAAGTGAATTAGACTCTATAG
This sequence comes from Capsicum rhomboideum, assembly GCA_031232105.1. NCBI lineage: Eukaryota > Viridiplantae > Streptophyta > Magnoliopsida > Solanales > Solanaceae > Capsicum > Capsicum rhomboideum. The sequence continues at coordinate 7,914,652 of CP124712.1, read as the reverse complement.
TCTCTAATCACACTTGGGACTTGTATGATTTGCCTAAAGGTTGTAAACCCATAAGTAGCAAGTGGATATTTAAAAAGAAATTGAGGCCTGATGGTACAATTGATAAATATAAGGCTAGACTTGTAATTAGGGGTTTTAACCAAAAGAAAGGTGTTGATTATTTTGATACTTATTCTCCTGTGACTAAAATAGTGACCATTAGGACTCTTATTGCTCTAGCCGCTATTCACGATTTAGTGGTACACCAAATGGATGTCAAAACAGCATTTTTAAATGGTGACTTAGAGGAAGAGATCTATATGATTCAACCTGAGGGTTTTGGGGTCCCAGTACAAAAGGATAAAGTATGCAAATTGAGAAAGTCCTTATATGGATTAAAGCAGGCACCTAAGAAGTGGTATGAGAAATTTAATTTCACATTAATGGATAATGAGTTTGTTGTTAATTCATCTGATACCTGTGTTTATTCTAAAATGATAGGATCAGATTGTGTGATTATATGTCTATATGTGGATGACATATTAATCGTTGGTCCTAATGTGAATGTTGTAAATAAGACTAAGAATTTTTTGTCTTCTAAATTTGAAATGAAAGACCTTGGAGAAGTTGATGTGATTTTAGGAATCAAAATGTCACGCCCCGAATCCCATCGAGACATGATTGGCACCCGTAGCCGATAAGGCCCGAGAGAACCAACCTTTGCCTATGCTCAATCATATGCATATAATATTCATAACCACCATTGCATAATATTATGACATACGAATAAAGGAGAACAAGGGACATATTTAGGCATACATATGAAACTTGGCCGTTGAGGCCATCCAGTCAAAACAACATGTGTCTTTTACACTATTACACCCACATCGGTCTACAAAAGCCTCTAACAAGAGCATTGACCAAAATGAACCATAAGTCGGGACAAGTCCCCGCATTATACAACATGTACAATACCAAAACATATATACACTTTGACTCGGAGAAGCCCCGAATGAGCTGGAGCTCACCAAAGAACCGCTAACACGGGCAGTCTATTGAGGAGGCCTACTGGGACCTGCGCCTGCAGCAAGTAAGGTAAATTCCCCGAGAGGGGTCAGTACGAAATAAGTACTGAGTATGCAAGGCTCAGATGAAGCTGTACAACACATGAATATTTCAAGGAATATGTCAATGAACTCAAAACATATGAATAAGCAATGTGAATAAGTCACCATGTTACGTTTTGGAAACCATGTGGATTGTTTTCATTGCTTTCATCACGTTCTTTATCACAATACTCACTTGTTATCACATATGTCACAATGTACCCGGGCCCCGACTGATCAGTGGGTCTTTCATATCATCATATAGGGATCGAGTCGAGCTAGGCTTATGCCCCTAGACTTGCCACCCTCGGGATCGAGTCGAGCTAGGCTTACGCCCCTAGACTTGCCACCCATAAATCCATACCTCGGGATCGAGTCGAGCTAGGCTTACGCCCCTAGACTTGCCACCCGTACTTGATCATTGACCACATTTGCATTACTTTGTTCATTACTTTGAGATTGATACTTTGGTAGTCAAACATCACTTTGGAACTTTGGAACCTCACATTGTTGGAAACTTTGAATCATTGACCAATGAATGAAGGACATGTGAACAAATATCAATGAGAAATATAACAACACTAGCACCATGATACTATTGGAACCATTGGACAAGAAGCCATGAACAAGAGACACAAGTATAGGCACTATTGGAATATTGGAACATAGCCTTCTTTGAACTTTCGGAACATTAATCATGAATATGAGAAATGAGATTCACAATTGATCAATGAGTAGGAAATATATGACAATGACCATAAATAAGTGCATATGGGATACCTTAGTACATTTCGGAATAGAACTAGTGACATGTCAATGTGAACACTATTGGCCGTAGAAAGATACGGACAAAGTAACCTTGCATACCTTGGATTCGCAATATGACTATTCAACCTTAGATGCGTAGACAATAATCCCACTCCTTCTTTATGTGTCTACAAATACATAACGAAATTCACATTAACCACCAATTACTTTACAAATGCATACCATGTCAATGAATTACATGTTTGGCTTTCAACATGTCATTTCCCTTTGACAAAACCATTGATCATACTATTATTCCAAAAATTCCATAATATTCCCAACATTGACCAATACATGAAAATCAATACATTTCACCACAATACTTCTCCTTTACACTTTCTTATCCATAACACATCACAAATAATCCATCAAAGCACCTTAATTCAACTCATAACACATATCGGCCAAAATCCCAAAATTCCCACTTTTAGAAAAGAACAAGTTTTATACCAAAAATAACACCATACATGTTCATATTTTGCCCATACCATGCTTTTTCATCAAAGGCACAAGGCCTAATTCACACTTGAATTCCATATACCATAAATCTCATACAAACTCACCAAGTTCCATGACCAACTTTTCCAAGCACAACCAACATGATATACATATTCTTTTATGCATATAAGATATTAATCCATGAAAATAAATACTTACCAAGGCTTGGAATATGTTGATCTTGTCCAAGAAGTCTCAAGGAAATTATTTTGCTTTAGGGTTTGGAAATGAGAAATGTTTGTGAAAAATGTCCAAAAAGATATGAGAGTTTTGTGTGAATAAAAGAAAATCTGATGTTGGAGCCTTTATATAGTACTCAAGGCATCCTTAGCCACATTTGGTATTTAATACAATGTTTACTTGGTCAACATTGGAAGATTGGGTCATTTCCTCTTTGGGCCTTGTCTTTTATTCCATTTTGGGCCTCAAATTGGGCCCAATAACATGTCTCAACTTAGCCCACCAATTCTCATGTATAATACATCATATATCTCATGTTTAATTAATTCCATAATGCCACGACAATATTCACTTATGAGATTTTCATTCGTAGCCTCAATCGCAAAAATAGGAATTCTAGTCACCTATGGCTTCTTTGAACATTTTGGTAAATTCTTGTATTCCATGGTTTGATCATGTAGGAGTATGTAGTAGTGTATCGAGGTATTTGAAGCCTTAACAACGCTAAAGGAACTCCAAGGAATCAAAAGAAACCATGGAAGAATCGTCGTTACATTTCGTCGCAAAACGAGCTCGGAAAGGCCAATTATGTTGTGCCTTGCGCCACTGCCTTGCTTTGCAGCAGTGGCGCAGGAATTGAAGGTTCTCTGAATCAGTGGCCTGCTGGATTTTTCAGCCATTTTTTTCTAACACTTGCATATCATCCAATACCCTATCAAAACACTACAAAATACTTACGTAATGACCTTAATCATCAAATAAACATGACTCCAAGGTACCAAATGAGGTTGGAAATGTATGGGGTATTACACAAGACATCTCCGACTAAAATCTAATCACATGTACGAGGCTCGAAGTAAATTTTTTTTTTCATCACCAACCTTACAAAATACATACTCATAGCATCTCGAAACTTAAGTAACCATTGTTCAACATCATCACATAGGTCGAAAAGGTACGGGGTGTTACACAAAATCAAAAGAATTGTTAATGGTTTCTCTTTGTGTCAGTCTCATAATATTGAAAAAATATTGAAAAGGTTTGATTGTTTTGATGTAGCTTCAGTGAGAACTCCTTATGATCCTAGCATACATTTGAAAAAGAATAAAGATTCTAGTGTTTCTCAAATTGAATATGCTAAAATAATTGGGAGTGTAATGTTTCTCATGAACTATACTCGGCCTGATATAGCTTATGCTGTTAGTAGATTGAGTAGATATACTCATAATCCCAGTAATGAACATTGGAATGCTCTTCATCGTTTGTTGAGGTATTTGAAAGGTACTATGGATTGGTGTTTGCATTTTAATAAATTTCCTGCTGTTTTAGAAGATTTTTGTGATGCAAACTGGGTAACTGACAATGATGAAGTTAGCTCCACCAGTGGCTATGTGTTTACTTTGGGTGCAGGTGCTATTTCATGGAATTCTTCAAAACAGACTTGTATAGCACGTTCTACTATGGAATCTGAATTCATTGCTCTCGAGTTGGCAGGGCAAGAAGCTGAATGGCTGAGAAACCTTTTGGCAGATGTGCCATTATGGGGAAGACAAGCTTCACCAGTTTCTTTACATTGTGACTCACAGGCGGCAATTGGGATTGCTAAAAATAGTGTGTACAATGAAAAAAAGAGACATATTCGCATCAGACATGGTGCAGTTAAACAGTTGTTGAAACATGGTGTTATTTCCTTGGAATATGTAAGATCCGAAAGAAATTTGGCGGATCCTATGACCAAGGGTTTGACAAGAAAAATGGTCCTTGAATCGTCGAGGGGGATGGGGCCAAAGCCCATGGATTGAGGTAATATGGTGGATACCCATTAGTGGTCAAACGAAGCCATATAGGCCTTCAATAACACTACATATCCTATCCCTATGGCATGAGGTAGTGTATTATAAGGTTGAGCTTATTATGCTCTTAATGATCCATAGCCTTAAGGTGGTCTATGAGATAGACTTGATGGATCACCTACGTGAGTGTAAAGGTTGGTCACCTTTTATGAAAGACTTGGGTCGTCTTTCTAGAGCACTCATGAGACCCAAGGTTTGTGTGCATGACCATAAAAGCACTTTGTAATATCGCGGAGGTTGCTTAAAAATCAAGGGTATGGTATGTGTTGTGGGGGTCTCAACTTATGTCCATCTAGTTCAAGAGTACTTCACTTTTTGGATATTTGTTGTTGCCTCATATCACTACGTGTCAATTCAAATCGAAAGATATTGGCACTTAAGTACATGTTCCTATATTGGCACTTAAGTACATGTTCCTTTTCTTTGACCAGAAGTGTTCCTATTCTTTTGTCTTTGCATTTGTGGGGGATTGAAAGCATTTTTATTAAATGGTTAGAATGCAAAGTGTAAAGCTTCTTTAAGCTTATCCAAAAGAAGAAGTCCAAATACATAGTTACAAAAATATTTAATAAAAAATACATTGTAAGAAAATGTAACTTCTTACTTAATTCTTTTGTAACTGTGTCCTTTCAATTCTCCTTTAACGGATGAATTCATTTGGTGAGACAATTCTTGTTTAACTGATGAATTAATTCATTCAATTCACCATTAACTCACTCTTGTAATATCCTTTATTCCTCACCTATATAAACCACTCCTTTTGTGAACAAAAGAAACCAACAAAAGTGAAAGAAAAACATCTCCCTCCTTTCTTCCTAAGTTTCTTATTTTGGGCAATAGTTTTGAGCAACCTCCAAACTTTCAGTCACGAGTGCACGTGTTTGAAAGTATTTGTGGAACCTTGGGGAGCGACCGGCTAGAAGGATTTGCACCGGAGTTGGGCCGAAATCGCTTTCAAGGCAGTGGCTTGCCACGACACAGTATCTGTGACTATTTTCTTCTTATTTTTTAATTCCAATTCCATATCAATATTGTAGTATTTTTCCAACAGATGGACGTTCAATTGAGTTTTACTTTTGTTTGTGTAGGCAGTCCATTAGTCAATGAAATTAAGGAAAATGGAAGAGCAAGTGGAGGAGAAATTAATTAGATCACATCTATTTTCCTTCCTTCGTTTGATTGAGATGAAAATGGGGAGCAACATAATCTTGTGTCATTAACATTGAATTATGGCAGGGACACCAAAATAAAAGAAACAGATTATGAAAGTAGAAAATCGATTTTTTTTTAAATTTTTTTTTTTAATTTAAATGGGGTAGGAGAAGGGAAAATGGGAAAAGGATTAAAATGTGGAAAATAGAACTCACACCAACGAGTTGAAAGTTCAGATAGTCAACCAACTGAGCTACTAAGATTTTCCGATATAAAGAAAATTGTTAAATGAGAAACTAAAGCATATTATTTAATGGTAAAAATTTATCTACATATGATATTATGTAGGTCGTTTGACCAAATCATATAATAATATTAAGTTTTTAATATTGTTTTATGTGTCATCTAATTTGTCACATTGATGGTTTGCAACTATTAGCTTTCGCATGACGCCCTCTCGATTTCGAACCCAACACAAGTGGAGGAGAAATTAATTAGATCACATCTATTTTCCTTCCTTCGTTTGATTGAGATGAAAATGGGGAGCAACATAATCTTGTGTCATTAACATTGAATTATGGCAGGGACACCAAAATAAAAGAAACAGATTATGAAAGTAGAAAATCGATTTTTTAAATTTTTTTTTTTTTAAAATTTAAATGAGGAAGGAGAAGGGGAAATGGGAAAAGGATTAAAATGTGGAAAATAGAACTCACACCAACGAGTTGAAAGTTCAGATAGTCAACCAACTGAGCTACTAAGATTTTCCGATATAAAGAAAATTGTTAAATGAGAAACTAAAGCATATTATTTAATGGTAAAAATTTATCTACATATGATATTATGTTAAACCAATAAATATATGCCATATATTCTCTACATAAAATTTTGTCATTTAATCACTTTATAACCACGATAAATTGAATTAATTTGCTGTAAACATCCTATATACCTAATTATTTACGTTCTTTTCCAATGAGTTCCACTAATTCAGGCCATTATATAGGTATAGAATTCTAACCTATCATCATTATTTGACAAAACTTATCAATGAGTAAATAATTACAGGATGAGGAATATGAACAATACTTAATGCGATTTTATGTATAAATTATTTTCCAAATTTTTAATTAATATTTGACGATTTTCTTCCCAAATAGTTTAAAGTGAGAATTACCAAAGCTTTTGTTGAAGAAAAAAGAATATCTAAAGCTAAGCAATAAAGAAAATGTACAAAGCTAAAGAAGATAAAAGGGTAATAATCCTAAACAATGTTTTATTATGTAGAAGAAAGTAGATAAATTAAATTATGTACTACGTATACAAATTTTGAATACCCAACAACCCAAATATCCAATAAAAACAATTTATGCATTGTAATTTTTGTATTATTAATTCATGCATAACTTATCTGGTGGCACAATCAAACCCAACTCGTTCAAGTTTGGATTGGTTATTGACCCGCCCATTTATTATCTCAACTCATTTCAAGTTTGGATTGGTTATTGACCTGCCCATTCAGAACAGATATGTACAATTTTGTTCAAACTCATATTAAAATTCAAAATTCAAGTAAAATAAATTTTTGATTTTTGAAAACAATCAAAAGAAATACTAAATAGATTAAATAAAAATTGTGTCAATAATAAATAAAATTAAAGAAAAAAATACAAATTTTCAATGACATGAAAATTGTGCTTAAATTGTGTATATGTCAATTGATCACTTGCGATAAAGAGCTTTTCTCCAAGTCTTTTTGTTCGAGCCTGCGTATGAAGAAAATTATGATTGGAGCGCCAGAATAGACCTCACAGTGCACGATCCGAATTAATTGAGGTTCCAATAAGGATACCGGACATTGGATAGAAAACCAAAAAAAAAAATGGAGCTTTTCAAACATAAAAATGACTTTAAGGTAATGAAATGTACGTGCATAATAAAAATCAAATACATGTTTCATTTATTTGATCCATTATTCATCATGGTATAACAAGACTAGATGAAAAGGATGAAACAGAAAACATAAAGAAAATATTGGATCCATTAGTAAAGCGACATTTTCTGACAGGGGCGGAGCCAGTGTACTACCTTCTGGTTCAGACGAATCCATACATATGTATAATATAAATATTTTATTATGAACTCAGTTACTAAGACGAGCTAGATGTAGCGATCAAGTAGAGATCATTCTCTCTTCTAGCAGTTATTCCGTTTGACTCGGTCATGTCCAAATTCCTTGCATTAATTCCTTCTGGAAGTGTCCAATCAAACTTGTAAAGCAAATGGGCTAAAGGCAGAGTAACAAGAGCTATACCAAATAGCATTCCTGGACATATTCGTCTTCCTGCACCAAATGGAAGAAGTTGAAAGTGATTTCCAGTAAACTCAATAGAACTGTTTTCAAATCTTTCTGGTATGAAACATTCAGGATTTTCCCAACTCTCAGAATTCCTTCCAATTGCCCACACATTAACCAGGACTTTGCTTTTCAACGGTATAGTGAATCCATCTACCTTTGTTTCCTCCCTGCATTCTCGCGGGACCAATAGGGGAGTTGGAGGGTGTAACCTGAGTGTCTCTTTGATCACTAGCTTTAGGTAATTAAGCTTTTCAAGGTCTGTATCATCATAACGATTTTCCTTTCCCTTAAAGGCTTCTCTTACTTCAGCTTGTGCTTTCACCATGACACTTGGACTCTTCATCATTTCTGCTAATGCCCAGATAACGGTTGAAGACGATGTATCTGATCCTCCTATAAACATGTCCTACACCATGTATGATCATAAAATGACACAAATCGAGTCAAACATGTAATATATAAGTTTTTTAAACATAAATTATAAAAAAAAAAAAAAAAGTTTTGTATGTGCATGTCATCTTTCGGAAACACTTAATATTTTTTACGAAGTTTGGAAACGATAGCTAAGAGGAAACAAAAAAGGTATAGTGTTAGTCGCAAACAAAATTGCAGCAAGCACTATATAAGAGACGCTTACAAGAATAACTGCTTTGATATTGTCATTTGTTAGAGGAAATTGACATTCGCCACTCTCCATGACTCTTAAAAAAACATCGATCAGATCTTCAGTTCCAGACTGACCATTACAATTTTTTCCATTTGCCCGATTCTCTTTATGCACATTGATAATATTGTCCAAGACAGTGTCTACCTTATTACGAGCTTTCATTAGTTCAGATTTCATCCCTCTAATCCCATGTAGAAACGTTTTTGAAGGGAACAAATCAGCCAGTTCGAATCCACCAGATAATGATAGTGCTCGATGAATCAACGTTATCAACTCATTTTGATCTTTACATACTTTCCCAAATGCTGACCTACATGTCGCAGCATTCATAAACCAAAATAGTTTTTCTGATAAGTTAATTGGTGAATCTAACATTGATTCGATGGTCGATAGGAGATTTGAGAGCTCATCTTGTCGAATTGAGCTGAAGGACTTGACCATCTTGGCGCAAAGTAACTCCAAGACACTCAATTTACGCATCTGTCTCCAATAATCACCATATGGAGAAAAGACAATGTCCGTACAATTGTAACAAATAATTTTTCCTAACATGGTTACTGGCCTAGATGCAAAGGCGAGGTCATGAGTTTTTAGAATTTGTTTGGCCATGTGTGGGGACGAGACAACTACTGTGGGAACTTCCCCGAGTTGTAAGTACATAATGGGTCCATATTTTTGTGACATGTTTTGGAGAACTCGATGTGGTACTCCACTTGTCAAGTGATGTACACTTCCAATAATAGGTAACCTCCATGGGCCCGGAGGCAGCTTTTTCTTGAGGGTTTTCGACTTCTTTCTCCAATTTTGAATCAGCGAAAAGAGGAAGAAGATGAATAGTGAAAATGAAACGAAGTGTTGAAACTCCATATCTCAGTACAAGAAATTAAGAAAGAGAAAGCTAGAAATGATGAATTTTGCCTTTTGAGATAGTTACTTATATAGTGGCTACACTTCATGTGGTACCACTAGGGATGTTGATTTTTCTCGTGTAGGAAAGTTGAATAAATTATTGTACTTGAGGGTGTGTTTGGTAAGGAAAATGTTGCTTTTTAAAAAAAAAAAAGAAGTGGTTTTCTTACTTACTTTCTAGTGTTCAATAAGAAAGTAAAAAGATATTATAGATCCTCAGAGCCTTAATATATGTAATCTAGAAAAATATTATGAGAGTGAGATAGGTAGTGGCCGGGGTGTGAGGGTTCGGGAGTGAGGTGGACAAGAGGTGTGAGTTGGGGGTGTTGGGTGAGTGGAGAGCAGACAAAGAAATTGAAATATGCACGTATTTTTCCTACTTGAAGTCGTTTTTCTTATTTTTAAGAAACTTATTTTCAAAACATTTTGACCAACTAAACATGAGATCAATTTTTAATTTTATGTAACCGATAGTCAGTCTTATTTTTATGTTGTTGATCTCGCTTTTTATATAAGGTTACATGCAATTATCTTTTTGTCGACCTGATTGAATCTTTCTTCTTTTTTAAGTTCGTTTACAATTAAAACTTTTTTATTTCATAGGCACTTTCTTGTATATTTCGATTTTTAATTCAAAAAGTCATGCTAGTAGTAGTACTCATTTCTTTTCAACGTTATAATCTCTTTGCTATTTCGAACAATTTTTGAAAGAATATAACTATATATAACAACCCTACCTCTCATTTTAATTTTAACTTAGCTCTAGGATATGTCTTAAGTTTTTAATTAATTAAGTGAAATTAAAAAACATCAGGTGAAAAATGTTGAAAAGTAAAAAGGTGAATACTAGTTGTATATTGTTCCACGGCGCATGCATAAGAAGACCACATAATTTCCAAAACGACTATAAAAAACACAGAAAAATCTCTAAAGGATTTGAAATGTATGCCAATATGTTTCATCATTGCTGATGTAATAGCTCCGTTGTTGGTCGTGTGATAAGTATTGTTTCATTCTTAACCAAAGGTCTTGGGTTCAAGTCCTCTTGGGTACGGAATCGCCTTTGTTAGGGAGTGTTTTACCCTCCAATGTGAGACTTCCAGACACAAATCCGAATTTAGTGGAGTTCAATGCGGATACCAGCCTCCGGGTGGGAAATCAAAAAAAGAAAACGCTCCATTGTTATTAACATTTTTAATAAGGAAAGCACTAGGGATTAATTAGAGGCACAGATTCGAGATTTAAATTTTATAGGTTAAAATTTTAAGATTTTTATTATAGAATTCATTTATTTTTAAAATATCCACATACCATTTGTTGTAATTTTTATAAACTTTTGCACATATGTTTATGCTTCATGTTGAAAGTACTGATTTCAAATGAAATCGGGGATGAAACTCTACATCCGCCCCTGGTCACTGTCATTTGGTTACAAAAATAACCAATAACAACGTACCTAGGGTTGATTTTTACACTTGGACAAAAATAACCAATAAAACCATGACAAACAGACTTGGACAATCAGCTCCAAGTTCTGCCCAAAACATCAAGTTTTCCTCTTACCCCTTGCTAACAATTTTGCTCATAGTACTCAGGGGTACACATTAAGATTTAGAAGTCTATTAGCTAATTTAGGTTGACAGCTAGGATCCTCTACCATGCACGTCTTGAATAACTTGTCTAATAATAGTCTCCACAGTATAGATTGTGCCAGCCAGTGCATGTTATCTTGTAAATCTGAGCTCTACTACTCTTTCCTATCATGTGCCACTTCATACTCCATTTTTGTATTCCTTGCCAAGCTAAGATCTTAGTCCACACATTAATAGCAAAAGAACACTCAAAGAACAGATGGTCAATGTTTTCATCCACCAATTGGCATAATAGATAGGACAAGGCTTCTGTTACTCCGATCCCCACTTTACTAATCTGCCTCTCGTCAATAGATCATTTCATACGGAATTACATAATAATAAATTGTTTATAAAGTTAAGAAATATATCCCATCACAAACGTGGATAACGTTAATTCTCACTTCAAAATACTAAGCAAGCGTTTGGCCATGTAAATCAAAAAAAATTGGAGTTGAAGTTCTTGAATTTTTGTGAGAAAAGTGGGTTGGAAAAAATCCACATGTTTTCACTTTTCCAAATATAACTTGGAGTTGTATTTAGAATTCTTATGGCCAAACACTATTTTTAGAATAAAGCAAAAAAAAAAATTCGAAAAATAGTGAAAAACACTAATGACCAAACAGGGCCTAAATCAATTTGTCAAAGACAAATGTGTCATAGTATAGTTCCTGTCAAAGAATGCTGCAGCAGGGAAAATGAAACCTTATTGAGAGAAAGTTTTCTCCAAATAAACATGTAAGTTGACTTTAGCGTCCTAATATTACAATTAGTCGTACTTATAGTTTATTACATAATTTTAAATAAGGAAATTTTTTATATAAAGTAGAATTTTAATTGATTTTAGGGAAAAGGCTCAAATATGTCATCGAACTATTGGAAATGACTCATTTATGTCATTCGTTAAAAGTTTGGCTCATTTATGCCATCGCCGTGATAAAAAAGCTCATTCATGCCATTTTTTTTAACGGTGGTTTTTTAAAAACAGCTTTGCCACGTGGCGTCTTACTAGAGGTCCACGCCATTGATCAAATATGCCATCGAATTTTGAGAAAAGGCTCATTTATGCCATCCGTTAAAAGTTTGGCTCATTCATGCCATTTTTTTTAACAGTCCGATTTGGTGATTTTTTGCAAAACCAGTTTGTACACATGACCAACAATGATCCGTCCACATCATTAATTAAATCAGCCAAATAAAAAATCTAAAATATTGAACTTTCTTCTAAAATGTGAAATTAAAATTTTTTTTTCGATGATTCACAAATTTCTAGTACATCTGATTCTTCAAGTCATTAGAATCTTTAAGTTTTGATTTTAATTTGATTTTGCTGAAATATTCTTGTTTTCTTCTCTGTAATTTCACCAATTATAGAATTTTTCTGATTTTTACTTCAAGTACAATTTTTTAAGAATTTGAAAAATTGTGTTTCGGTAACTAATTGATTCGTTGTTTGAAATAGTGGATGTCTGTTTCGGGCTTGAATTGGCCTTGAGATTTGCAGAATTGTGTTCGGCGATTCCGAAGAAATTGAAAATGGATGAACTCTTTACAGTGCCTATAAAGGAGTTACAAAATGCATAGAAATATTTTGACCGGAGAAGTCGATATTTTCTTATTAGGAATTTTAAAATTTCTTTGGCTGATTTAATTAATGATGTGGAAGAACTATTGTTGGCAACGTGTACAAAATGGTTTTGCAAAAAACCCCCAAATTGAACTGTTAAAAAAAAGGGGCATGAATGAGCCAAACTTTTAACGGATGACATAGATGAGCCTTTTCTCAAAGTTCGATGGCATATTTGAGTCTTTTCCCTTTAATTAATGATGTGAACGAATTATTGTTGGCCACGTATACAAAATGGTTTTGCAAAAAACCACCAAACCGGATTGTTAAAAAAAATGGCATGAATGAGCTAAACTTTTAATGGATGACATAAATGAGCCTTTTCTCAAAGTTCGATGGCATATTTGATCAATAACGTGGACCTCTAGTAAGACGCCACGTGGCAAAGCTGTTTTTAAAAAACCACCGTTATAAAAAATGGCATGAATGAACTTTTTTGTAACGGCGATGACATAAATGAGCCAAACTTTTAACGGATGGCATAAATGAGCCATTTTCAATAGTTTGATGGCATATTTGAGCCTTTTCCCTTGATTTTATAGTGCTAAGTATTAAGACGTCTTATATGGTTCATATAAGGAAAGATTTAATAATTAAAATTTAAGTTGATTTTAAAGTCTTAAATATTAGACTAATAATTAAATGATAATTATTTGAGGAAAATAGCAAATAACTATTTTGTCTATTATAGAGTCTTTAATGAAGGACAAAACATTCAAACAATATTTTTAAGAATATTGATATAAATTTAACGTACGAATCTTTAATTGTATTCCGATTTATAAAGATTTATGTATCAAACAAATATAAATGAATGAAGTGGATTTACTTAATTTTATTTTATATTTTAAATTAATTAGAAAGATCGGTCGATTTATTACAAATCTTATCTTATTTCTAAAAATTATAAATTTTGCACCACATAAATATTCTCATTCCATGCAGTGCACCTTATCTCAATCCTATGTGAATTTAAAAGGAAAAAATTACACAGTATAGATAAAACAGCTTCATAATTACCTCACATGGTTAATATTTAAAATAATTATTTTACATGGTTAAAGGTAGTTGGAATAGTTGTTAATTATGTGGGCCCTCATATACAAATGGAGTAGGTATATATTTTAAATTAGGCAAAACTAATCTCTCACCTAATTGGCTATTTTTGGGGTTGATTTACATTAAAAAGATTTCAAAAAGATTTATCCCTATTCATGCGAAATTCAAATTCCTAAACATCCGCATACGATTTTCTTTGGACTTCCTCACCGCCTTCTTCTCTGGTGAAATCTCACAGATCCTTGCCTCCCTCCTCCCCCTCCCCCCTCCCCCCCCCCCCCCGGCCCCCTCTCTCTCTCTGACAAAAACGGAAACAAATAAATATCCCGGCCTTATTTGCATTACTTTAGAACTGCTTGAATGAAAGTAGGAATACAATACCAATTTTTTAAGTACAATCATGGCAGATTTTATTTGCAATATTATTTGGTAAGTGTTTAAAGAAATTATCCAACAATATTTTTTAGAGATTTTTTTTGGTAAATACATTTCAGGATCTCTCAAGCAACGGATCATTATGAATTCTAAGAGAAACCAAACCAAAAAAAATCAAAAGTCAAATCTAGCACCCCTCTTCCTCACCGCCTCCTTCTCCGGTGAATTCATCGATGATAGATCATTGAATTTTTTAGTGCACCGGAGCAATGGACGATGCTGAGGAGAAAAAATGTATAAATTTTTTTTTAGTTGTATCATTGAATTTGTATCAATGTATAAATTTCTTGGTTGTATCAGTGAATTTGTATACATTTATACATTTTGAATTTGTATATTTATATATATATAATGTATTCTGGATATGTCTATGTTTTATGTCTACATTTATATTCTGGATATGGAGTGTTTTCATACATTATATTAATTTTCTGTATATATTACATGTCCTTAATTGTATATAATTGCATGAACATATGTATTCTGTATACTCATTTGTACATTTTGAATTTGTATCCATTTATACATTTGAGTTTGTATATTTATACATATAATCTGAATTTGTATCCATTTTATACATTTGAATTTGTATCAAAGCGTGTTTATCTTGAAGATATGAGTAAATGTATTTTTGTATCCTGATTTTCTTTAGTCATAAAGTGAATTTGTTTGTATATTTCTATCAGTACGTTTGTATTTTTGTATTTATTTTGTTATATTTCTTTCACATACATTTTGAATTTGTATACATTTGAGTTTGTATATTTATACTTATAATCTGAATTTATATCTATTTTATACATTTGAATTTGTATCAATTCGTATTTATCTTGAAGATATGAGTTGTAAGCGTTTGTATTTGTATTTGAATGTTAAATTCAAAGCTAATTCTACATTTGTATTTCTATTCATAGCTAATTTTCATGAATAAATACATTGAATATATAAATATATTGAAATTATATTTTAAATTCTAAAGTCATATGAAAAAATCAGAGGAATTTTAGCTTGAATTCTATTTTTGTATTTAAAAAATTAAAAGGTAAGTTATAACAGTCCATATAGAAAAAGAAAAAAGAAAAGATTTGAAAAAGATATGTTGGAGAGAATAAAGGGAGTGAATCACTCCCCTTTTCTTTTTTATCTCTAAACATAACTGAAATATTAATAAAATCTGTTAGTTAATATTTGTATATTATAGTCCTAAATACATTTAATCACTAACTGAAATCTATAAAATGTAGTTATTAAAACTTAGACTAAAAAGTTAATTAAAAGGGGTATAAGTTGGCTATGTGTGAAGTTTTGCCATTTAAAATTGAACTCTAATTTTTTCAAAATCAGCATTACTTGAATTGTCTTTTCCTAGCTTTTTCTGCTAGCCTTTTGTAGTAATTTTTTTTTTGGTTTTCTACCCGATGTCCGATACCTGTATTGGAGCCTGACTAAATTTAGATTCGCGACGGGAAGTCCTACATCAGAGGGTTAAAGCGCTCCCTAACAAAAGCGATTTCGTACCAGGGGTACTCGAATCTGAGACATCTGGTTAAGAGTGAAGAAGTACTTACCTGTCACGACCCAAATGGCCATGAGTGGCACCCACTCTAATACTTCTGTGGAAGAACCATCTAACTCAAATCATTAGCACTCTACTACAATCCTTGTTGATGCCTTTTGTAGTAATTACAAAGACCTAATTATACACAATTTTTAGTCTTCTCTAATTATTACCGTTTTAGTTGAACTCAAAATCCCAATTTTTAGAAGAAGTCCTAGCTAGATATTACAATTTTATTCAAGAAATAATTTCCTTATTGTATTGCAAACTCACTATTTCCAGTTGTGTCCTTTTCTTGTGACTTCATATTAAAACTAATATAAATAATTAAGGACATAAAAATCGTTCAATATCTAAAGAACATTTTGGTCAACCAATATTTAACAAAAATTATTCGTGCTTTTGTAATATACTAAATATTTACTCTAATCGACAATGACACTGACCAAGAACAATGTCTTTTCCCCTTCTTTTAGTTTTGACCAAACATAAGTTGTTGAGCCTATACTCAAATTTGATGTTAAACAAAATAATAACCTATAATTTAATTTTGCATAAACTTATAGCCATATTTCAAATTGATTTATCGTTGCAGTAAGGATAATAAATGCGAAGTTTTTAACTTTCTGAAAAATTCCATCCCAACATAAAATAAAAAGATGAGAATCATTACACGAATTATGACTTAATAGATTATCAAGCATTTTTTTCCGACAAGTCTCCAATCCTTGGATGTTTAAACATTCAATCGGAACGAACTCCTTAAGATGATTCGAAAATTCAATATGAATATATTGAAATATTTTACTAGGATCAAATATTTCATCTATTGATGTCTGAAGTTACGACTTCAAATAAAAACACAAACCATGAATTTACCTAATAAATTCCTACACTAGGTAGTTGAAGAAATTACTGCTTATAGTCTACAAATTAACATATTCAGAATACGAATTATCCAAAATACATACATATCAAAAATAAAAAAAAAATAAAAATGTATTGAAATAGCACAATTTAGCAATTAAGAAAAAAGGATTTACCATATTGCTATATCTCCGGAGGACCTCCAAATTAACTCGATGGATTATGTATGATAAAATATAGATTTGGCAAAGGCATCCTTTGAGCATTGATGTTATATGTTGTGTTATTCCAAAAGAAGTCAAATGTTTGAAGAAAAGTTTCAATCCCATCATAGTTGACCCTTGTAAGAGTCACTTCATTTATCTTATTTACCATAAATTATACGTAATTATTTTCAGCCATGAGTTCATCGCATCTTACTTTTCAATCCCATCATAGTTTTTAAGTCGTAAGAAAGTTTCAATCCCGTCATAGTTAACGATTTCTAGTTCAATTCAAAGTCGTATATATTGAAGCTAAGATATCATAATTACATTCGTCTATAACTTTCTTCATTAAATAAATATTTTAGCTATTTAAGGATATAAAAGTCGTTCAATATTTCAAGAATATTTTGGTTGATCATCATGAACGACACATGCATAAGGAAACAACAATTTTTTCAAAAGGAAATTAAATCAAAGACAAAGGAAAATCTCTGCAGGAATTGAAATGTATGCCATTTTGTTTCATCATTGATGATTTACGAAGGAGTAAGGAAAACACTAGGTGTCATTGGTTACTAGGATAACAATTTCGGAATAAAATGTGAAATTATTTTATTTTATATGTGATTAAATTTTTATTTCAATATAAGTAATCTAGGGATTATATATGTCACACTATACTCAATATGTGAAAATATTCCTGAAATTGCTAATACGAGATAAAATAGTACTCTCTTTGTTTCAAAAAGAATGACATAGTTTGACTTGGTACGAAGTTTAAGAAAAATAAAGAAGATTTTTGAATCTTGTGATTCTAAATTAAAGTTATGTCAAATATATCAAAATGTCTTTTAATTTTGTGGTCTTAAACACGTCACATGGAAAGTTGAAATTAAAGTGTTTCCAAAAAAAAAAAAAAAAGGCATTCTTTTTTAAACGGATTAAAAAGAAAGTAGGTCAATCTTTTTTAAACAGAGGAGTAACAAAATAACATATATGTCCTTCCCGAACACTCTTCTCCTGATTAAAGTTCTTTTGGAAAATCAAGAACAAATTTGAAAATGAAACTTCATCTAATATAAAATCGAACTTATACTTTATATGATACACATGTTAATAATCCAGTGAACATCTACTTAAAAAAGAGTATATTCAATGAATAATCTCGTCAATATTTAATACTGTATTTGCATTAAAATCTCTGCCGGATTTGAAATGTATGTCATTTTGTTTCATCATGGACGATGTTACTATAAGGGAAACACTGGGCGCTCGTTTGGCATAAAAAATAAGGGATAACTAATCTCGAAAATAATTTTACGATAGTATTTATCCCACATTTGATTGAGATAAAATGGGTAGAATAACACATCCCGAGATTAGTTATCCAGAAATTAATGTTATTTTTATTCCACTTTAAAAGTGGGATAACTAATACCAAAATAACTTGTTTCCAACCAAATGACCCCTAGGTGTCATAGGAGAATATAGGATAATATTATGAATTACGAAGTAAAATGTAAGATCATTTTTTAATGTAAATATTACTACTACAATAATAAGGAGGTAGAATGTACGCGGACCGCACCACTACCTTAGAAGTGAGGTAGGGAGGTTGTTTCCAGTGGACCATCGGCTTAAGACAAAATACAATTCAGAAAAAGATGTAATACAGGTACAAAAGATTAAAAGACAATAAGGAGTAACACAACAGCAGATAGTAATATAACAATACTATCACAAAATGATACTACAAGCGATTTACCCTAAACAATAAATATCCACAAGAATCCAAGAACAAGAAACTACAAGTATAGCATTAACTAATAAGGACAACACTCCTACCTACTAGTAAAAATTACTACTAAATTATAATTATTAAAAACTAATTCAATTACTGTCGAATTCGAAATGAAAGTACATTTTTCTAGTCAATTAATTAATTAATTTATTTATTGTCTTTTCCTTTTTCTGATTTAACTTTTCAATCTTGTCATTTATTAGGAGGAAGGAATTTTCCCTTTCTGATATGCTTATCATATGTACAATCACTAAAAGCAACAAAGAATAATAATTAAGTTGATTAAAACGTGAAGTGCTAGCAAAAACATCACCATAATGTATAAAATTAGCTTGTTTTGTTAAGCAGATGTGTGGGCATACTAGGTGGGATAAGATTAGGATTGAGGATATTAAGGATAAGGTAGGAGCGGTCTTAGTAGTGGACAAATGAGGGAAGCGAGCTTGAGATAATTTGGACATGTGAAGAGGCGAGGTGCGGACGCCCCAGTGAGGAGGTGTGAGAGGTTAGATATAGTCGGTACGAGGAGATGTAGAGATAGGCCGAGGAAGTATTGGGGAGAGGTGATTAGACAGAAAATAGTGCAACTTCAGGTTACCGAGGATATAACCTTAGATAGGAGGGTGTGGAGGATGCGTATTAGGGTAGAAGGTTAGTTGGGTAGGAGTGTTGTCTTGCTTTTCGAGGATTTAGGCTTACTGTTGTTTGTTGTTGTACTAGTCGTAGTATTGTAGTTCCTACTTATGATACGTATCATAGTCTATTGTTTCGATTATTACACTATTTTGTTGTTCTTTGCATTGTTTCCCTGTCAGTTGTTGTATCTTCTTCATTGTTTTCTTCTTCTTTGTTCTTGGATTTGCTGCACTTAAACTGAGGGTCGTTCGGAAATAGCCTCTTTATCTCCCAAGGTAGTGTTAAGGTCTGTGTACGCTCTACCCTCCCCAAACCTCACTGGTAGAATTTCACTATTTCAATGTTGTCGTTGCTATATATTTTTGTGAAGACAAGGTCTCATGTTAGTTACAAGACAAACTTAAAAAAGAAAATTTTACATCAAATAAAATAAATAGTAATCACATTCAATTTTTACATCAAATCACATCAACTTATATGATTAAATCACATATGATAAATTGGATAATAGCTACTATCTGGAGTTGCAAAATCCGCAAGAAAAATCCTAAGATAATAGTTCACTTGTGAAATTTGAAACTTCAAAGTCGACGGATTAACACGTTTTCTCAACACTAAAGGAAGATTTCCTCCACTATCAAAGAATTCGGAAACTAGTTCCCGGAACATCTCTTCTAGTTCCCGAATTCTTTGACAGCTTGCTTGCGCTCAATCTTCAATAGCATCCGAGTTCACGGAGTGAAAATGCCCCGAGAATTCATTATACACTACTAAAAAAAGACCAAAAAACGACGGAAAAAAGCGACGGACAGCGTCGTTTTTTTGGTCAAAATCGACGGAAAAGCGACCCAGTCACTTGCGTCGTTAAAAGGCTCGATGATTTTTAAAAACGACGAACAACGTCGCTTTTTTTACGACGGACAGCGTCGTTTTTTTGAAAAAAAAAAATTACAAATTTTTCCAGAAAAAGCGACGCTGTCCGTCGTTTTTTGTTCTTCATATGAAGAACACATGATGAACAAAAAGCGACGGACAACGTCAATTTTTAGAAAACAATAATTTTAATTTAGTTCAGAAAATGCGACGCTGTCCGTCGCTTTTTTTCTTCATTTGAAGAACAAAAAACGACGGAAAGCGTCGTTTTTTTAGAAAAAAAATTTATTTTTTTTCAGAAAATGCGACGCTGTCCGTCGCTTTTTGTTCTTCAAATGAAGGAAAAAAGCGACGGACAGCGTCGATATTTTATTTTTTTTTTTAAAAAAAATAAACTGAAAAGCGACCAACACCGTCGCATTTCTAGAATATTTTTTAAAAAAATTCCAGAAAAGCGACGGACAAAAGCGACACGTTCCGTCGCTTTTCTGCATATTTTTTGGATGCAGAAAAATGCATTTTCTGCATCTCACCTGTCAAATGAAAATGCAATTTAATATGTACAGCCCCAAGCAACACACATTACGCATATAACACATAATACTAGTCAACAAAACTTAAACAATTAATCCAACAACATCTAAAACACTTAAAGAATCGTAAAGGTTTTCAAAAAGATATAAGTTAAGTTCAAGAATGTCTAAAAAGTGTCTAGAAGCATCAAATCCAACAACACTAAGGAGTAGCCCCAACTAACTCCTCGTCACTCTCTGTGTCTTCTTCGCTACTTGAATCGGGTGATGGAGAACGTTGACGACGACGACGAGCCATGCTAGCCATTTGTTTTTTAAGTTCCTCGACAGTCTTGCACGTGATATCATTTTTGAAACAAGTCTAGTGACATTGCATGAACGATAAAACCTCTAACACCATTAAGATATTGCGGTTTTAAACCCCCACCAGTTTCATAATCCATATCATACATCCACAAACGATGATCCATCTACAAAAATATAGATATTCAATTATAAATTTGCATTTCCAAGCCACAAGTTCACAATTTCAAATCACTACACTTAACAATTTTCAAAAAATAAGTTCACAATTTCAATGCTTACACTTAACCATTTTCAACTCACAAGTTCACATTTCAAGTCACTACACTTAACCATTTTCAAAAAAAAAGTTCACATTTTCAAATCACTACACTTAACAATTTTCAAATCACTACATTTAACAATTTTCAGAAAATAAGTTCACAATTTCCATGCACTACACTAAACCATTTTCAATTCATAAGTTCACATTTCAAGTCACTACACTTAACCATTTTCAAAACACTAATTCACAATTTCAAGTCACTACACTTAACAATTTTCAAGTCACAAGTTCACATTTCAAGTCACAACACTTAACCATTTTCAAAAAACAAGTTCACAATTTTAAATCACTACACTTAACAATTTTCAAAAAATAAGTTCACAATTTCCATGCACTACACTTAACAATTTTCAAGTCACAAGTTCACATTTTAAGTCACTACACTTAACCATTTTAAAAAAAACAAGTTCATAATTTCAAATCACTACACTTAACAATTTTCAAAAAATGAGTTCACAATTTCCATGCACTACACTTAACCATTTTCAATTCACAAGTTCACATTTCAATGCACTACACTTAACCATTTTCAAGTCACAAGTTCACATTTTATGTCACAACACTTAACAATTTTCAAGTCACTACACTTAACCATTTCAAGTCACTACACTTAACCATTTTCAAGTCACAATATTAAACCACTTTCAAGAAACAAGTTCACGATTTCAATTAACTACATTTAACCATTTTCAAGTCACTACACTTAACCATTTTCAACTCACTAATTCACATTTCAAGTCACTACACTTAACCATTTTCAAAAAACAAGTTCACAATTTCAAATCACTACACTTAACAATTTTCAAAAATAAGTTCACAATTTCCATGCACTACACTTAACCATTTTCAATTCACAAGTTCACATTTCAAGTCACTAAACTTAACCATTTTCAAGTCACAAGTTCACAATTTCAAATCACTAAACTTAACCATTTTCAAAAAACAAGTTCACATTTATAAATCACTACACTTAACAATTTTCAAAAAATAAGTTCACAATTTCCATGCACTACACTTAACCATTTTCAATTCACAAGTTCACATTTCAAGTCACTACACTTAACCATTTTCAAGTCACAAGTTCACAATTTCAAGTCACTACACTTAACCATTTTCAAAAAACAAGTTCACATTTTCAAATCACTACACTTAACAATTTTCAAAAACAAGTTCATAATTTCAAATCACTACACTTAACAATTTTCAAAAAATAAGTTCACAATTTGCATGCACTACACTTAACCATTTTCAATTCACAAGTTCACATTTCAATGCACTACACTTAACCATTTTCAAGTCACAAGTTCACATTTCAATGCACTACACTTAACAATTTTCAAGTCACTACACTTAACCATTTCAAGTCACTACACTTAACCATTTTCAAGTCACTATATTAAACCACTTTCAAGAAACAAGTTCACGATTTCAATTAACTACATTTAACCATTTTCAAGTCACTACACTTAACCATTTTCAACTCACTAATTCACATTTCAAGTCACTACACTTAACCATTTTCAAAAAACAAGTTCACAATTTCAAATCACTACACTTAACAATTTTCAAAAATAAGTTCACAATTTACATGCACTACACTTAACCATTTTCAATTCACAAGTTCACATTTCAAGTCACTAAACTTAACCATTTTCAAGTCACAAGTTCACAATTTCAAATCACTACACTTAACCATTTTCAAAAAACAAGTTCACATTTTCAAATCACTACACTTAACAATTTTAAAAAATAAGTTCACAATTTCCATGCACTACACTTAACCATTTTCAATTCACAAGTTCACATTTCAAGTCACTACACTTAACCATTTTCAAGTCACAAGTTCACAATTTCAAATCACTACACTTAACCATTTTCAAAAAACAAGTTCACATTTTCAAATCACTACACTTAAGAATTTTCAAAAATAAATTCACAATTTCAAATCACTACACTTAACAATTTTCAAAAAATAAGTTCACAATTTCCAAGCACTACGCTTAACCATTTTCAATTCACAAATTCACATTTCAAGTCACTACACTTAACCATTTTCAAAAAACAACTTTACAATTTCAAATCACTACATTTAACAATTTTCAAAAAATAAGTTCACAATTTCAAGTCACTACACTTAACAATTTTCAAGTCACAAGTTCACATTTCAAGTCTCTACACTTAACCATTTTAAAAAAACAAGTTCATAATTTCAAATCACTACACTTAACAATTTTCAAAAAATAAGTTCACAATTTCCATGCACTACACTTAACCATTTTCAATTCACAAGTTCACATTTCAATGCACTACACTTAACCATTTTCAAGTCACAAGTTCACATTTCATGTCACAACACTTAACAATTTTCAAGTCACTACACTTAACCATTTCAAGTCACTACACTTAACCATTTTCAAGTCACTATATTAAACCACTTTCAAGAAACAAGTTCACGATTTCAATTAACTACATTTAACCATTTTCAAGTCACTAAACTTAACCATTTTCAACTCACTAATTCACATTTCAAGTCACTACACTTAACCATTTTCAAAAAACAAGTTCATAATTTCAAATCACTACACTTAACAATTTTCAAAAATAAGTTCACAATTTCCATGCACTACACTTAACCATTTTCAATTCACAAGTTCACATTTCAAGTCACTAAATTTAACCATTTTCAAGTCACAAGTTCACAATTTCAAATCACTACACTTAACCATTTTCAAAAAACAAGTTCACATTTTCAAATCACTACACTTAACAATTTTCAAAAATAAGTTCACAATTTCCATGCACTACACTTAACCATTTTCAATTCACAAGTTCACATTTCAAGTCACTAAACTTAACCATTTTCAAGTCACAAGTTCACAATTTCAAATCACTACACTTAACCATTTTCAAAAAAAACAAGTTCACATTTTCAAATCACTACACTTAACAATTTTCAAAAAATAAGTTCACAATTTCCATGCACTACACTTGACCATTTTCAATTCACAAGTTCACATTTCAAGTCACTACACTTAACCATTTTCAAAACACTAATTCACAATTTCAAGTCACTACACTTAACAATTTTCAAGTCACAAGTTCACATTTCAAGTCACTACACTTAACCATTTTCAAAAAATAAGTTCACAATTTCAAATCACTACACTTAACAATTTTCAAAGAGTAAGTTCACAATTTCCAAGCACTACACTTAACCATTTTCAATTCACAAGTTCACATTTCAAGTCACTACACTTAACCATTTTCAGAAAACAACTTCACAATTTCAAATCACTACATTTAACAATTTTCAAAAAATAAGTTCACAATTTCAAGTCACTACACTTAACAATTTTCATGTCACAAGTTCACATTTCAAGTCACTACACTTAACCATTTTAAAAAAACAAGTTCATAATTTCAAATCACTACACTTAACAATTTTCAAAAAATAAGTTCACAATTTCCATGCACTACACTTAACCATTTTCAATTGACAAGTTCACATTTCAATGCACTACACTTAACCATTTTCAAGTCACAAGTTCACATTTCATGTCACAACACTTAACAATTTTCAAGTCACTATACTTAACCATTTCAAGTCACTACACTTAACCATTTTCAAGTCACTATATTAAACCACTTTCAAGAAACAAGTTCACGATTTTCAATTAACTACATTTAACCATTTTCAAGTCACTACACTTAACCATTTTCAACTCACTAATTCACATTTCAAGTCACTACACTTAACCATTTTCAAAAAACAAGTTCACAATTTCAAATCACTACACTTAACAATTTTCAAAAATAAGTTCACAATTTCCATGCACTACACTTAACCATTTTCAATTCACAAGTTCACATTTCAAGTCACTAAACTTAACCATTTTCAAGTCACAAGTTCACAATTTCAAATCACTACACTTAACCATTTTCAAAAAACAAGTTCACATTTATAAATCACTACACTTAACAATTTTCAAAAAATAAGTTCACAATTTCCATGCACTACACTTAACCATTTTCAATTCACAAGTTCACATTTCAAGTCACTACACTTAACCATTTTCAAAACACTAATTCACAATTTCAAGTCACTACACTTAACAATTTTCAAGTCACAAGTTCACATTTCAAGTCACTACACTTAACCATTTTCAAGTCACAAGTTCACATTTCAAGTCACTACACTTAACCATTTTCAAAAAACAAGTTCACAATTTCAAATCACTACACTTAACAATTTTCAAAAAATAAGTTCACAATTTCCATGCACTACACTTAACCATTTTCAATTCACAAGTTCACATTTCAAGTCACTACACTTAAACATTTTCAAGTCACAAGTTCACAATATCAAATCACAACACTTAACAATTTTCAAGTCACTACACTTAACCATTTCAAGTCACTACACTTAACCATTTTCAAAACACTAATTCACAATTTCAAGTCACTACACTTAACAATTTTCAAGTCACAAGTTCACATTTCAAGTCACTATACTTAACCATTTTAAAAAAAACAAGTTCATAATTTCAAATCACTACACTTAACAATTTTCAAAAAATAAGTTCACAATTTCCATGCACTACACTTAACCATTTTCAATTCACAAGTTCACATTTCAAGTCACTACACTTAACCATTTTCAACTCACAAGTTTACATTTCAAGTCACTACACTTAACAATTTTCAAAACACTAATTCACATTTCAAGTCACTATATTTAACCATTTTCAAGAAACAACTTCACAATTTCAATTCACTACATTTAACCATTTTCACCTCACTACTTCACTTTTCAAGTCTCTACACTTAACAATTTTCAAAAAATAAGTTCACAATTTCCATGCACTACACTTAACCATTTTCAACTCACTAATTCACATTTTAAGTCACTACACTTAACCATTCTCAAAAAACTAGTTCACAATTTCAAGTTACTACACTTAACCATTTTCAAGTCACAAGTTCTCATTTCAAGTAACTAACCTTAACCATTTTGAAGACACTAATTCAAATTTCAAGTAACTCAACTTAACCATTTTCAAGTCACTAATCAACATTTCAAGTAACTAGACTTAATCATTTTCAAGTCACTAATTCACATTTCAAGTAACTACACTTAACCATTTTCAAGAAATAAGTTCACAATTTCAAATCGCTACATTTAAACATTTTCAAGTCACTACTTCAAATTTTCAATTCTAATATATGTAAAACAATTCAATAAAGCGAATAAGTAGAGGCGTCGCATGTCCCTCTCACACCATATAATCATCACAAAACCTAGGGCTTTCAAAGCCTTCTACAGCAAATAATCCCACCATAACACTACATTTAGGGACTTCAATATAAGAAAATATAGAGAAATCAACTTACCTTTACTTGGTTGTTGTTGTTGTCGTTGGTGAGAGAAGGAGCGGAGAGAGAATGTTGCTGTTGTTGGCTACTGCTGGTGGTGGAAGGAGGCGGCGGCGGCGACGACAGCGGCGGCGGCTGGTGGGCAAGAGCAGTGGTTCGTCCTTCCGTCGGGAGCAATGTTGGTGTAGATTAGTGTGTGAGAGAGAGAGAGATTTGTTGAATATTTGAGAGAGAAAAAAAAAGAAAGAGATAGAGAGAAGAGAGAAGAGAGTCTTGAAAGAGAAAGAGAAAGAGCAAGAATAGAGTCTTGCCCTAATTATATGGGTGACTAAAAAGTTGACTAAAAAAGCGACGGAAAAAATCGACGCTGTCCGTCGATTTTTGCGTCGATTTTTTTTAAAAAAATATATATGAATTAATTTTTTAAAATATAAAAATTATTTATTTATTAATAAATTAAAAATATCAAATATCGACGGACAGTGTCGTTTTTATAAACTTATTTTTAGAAAAACCGACTCTGTCCGTCGCTTTTAATAAAAAATAAAGAAAAATTAAAAATAAATTTAAAAAGCGACGGACAACGTCGTTTTTTCTAAAAAATAATTTTCTTTTTAAAAAAAATAATAGCGTCGCTGTCCGTCGATATTTGTAAAAATAAATAAAAATTTAATTTAAATTAAAAAAGCGACGGACTGCGTCGCTTTTCTAAAATTAATTTTCTTTTTTTAAAATTAAAAGCGACGCATTCCGTCGCTTTTATTAAAAAAAATATTATAAATTATTTATTAATTGTTTGGCACAATAATCCGCGAAAATAAGCGACGGAAATTGAGACGCTGTCCGTCGATTTTAATAAAAAAATAAATAAAAATTTAAAATAAATTAAAAAACGACGGACAGCGTCGTTTTTTCCGTCGTTTTTCTGAAGCGACGCAATCCGTCGCTTTTTTGTCAGTCGTTTTTTTGCCTTTTTTTAGTAGTGATAGCCCACGGCTGAATATGAATTTAGACGAAAGCTTTATAAAACCCTTTGTATAGCCATAATAAAGAAAAATAATAATTCTATTAGATACTAAAATCATTTAACATTGCCCACGACCTGCTTATTTAATAATTCAACATATTGACCTGCTCAAATTCAGCCCTACTCCGCCATTTTCCACCTCTACATACACCCTTGATCTTTATTTCTCAATACATCAAGCTGTTTTTTCCATTGATGCATTTTCTGCATTGTCATTAAATTTTGCCTTCTTCGCCTCGTAATCCTTCTTAGCAGCCCTAATTGCATCCTCAGCAAGCATACTGCAGTGAATTTTTTGAGGTGGAAGGGACAGATGTTTTGCTATTTCCCTGCAGCAAAAGTCAAATATGTTTCAGAATACATATCACACAGTCTAGAAAATGGCAAGACTACCAATTAACCATCCAGTAGGTTGAATAGACATCACAAAAGAGATCGCCAAAATTATTTTACCACTGGTTCTACATAAAGATAAAGAATAGATTTGTTCCAGGGGTGGAGCTACAACCTACCAAGGGTGGTCAGGTGAACACCCTTTGCCGGAAAATTACACTGTGTATATAAGTAAAACGCTACCCTATTTGGTTAAATATGACATTTTGAACACCCTTGACACACTTGAAGGAAATAGCGGTAGCAGCGTTTCATCAAAGGCCAAAGGCAGCGCGCTCATGGGTTCGAACCCCAGCAGCAGCTATATTTGTTTACCTTTTTAACATTTTCAAAGGAGCTTTTATTTTACTTAACACCCTTCCTAAATTTTCTGGCTCCCCCACTGATTTATTCCCACAGCCTGTTTGATCATCTCTCTCCACATATGATACGGAAAAAAAAAGAAGGCATAGTACATAAATAGATACTAAAAACTGGCCCAAATTGGCACGTAAGCACTCACAACTTTGAGAGTGCGCATCTAGACATCTCAACTTGGTCTCAACCGAAAACTAAACACTCCAACTCGTCCATACTGTGTCTCGTGGACACCTTATGCTGACGTGGTGCATAAATTTTGGAGGTGTCTAGATGGTCATTTTGTAAGTTAAGAGTGTTCAACTGACACACTGGAGATAAGTTGAGGTGTCTAGATGTGTATACTCAAAGTTAGAGTGTTTACTTACCATGTGAGGCCATGTTTAAGATGTTTGTTTATGTATTATGCCAAAAAATGGATCACAAGCTGTTTGGGAACTAATAATGTTGCAAAATTTAAAAGCTAAACTATGCCATGAGGCAATCTATCCTAACGGGCGCACACGCTTCCATGGTGATCCTCAAAAAGCAATCAATTTCAAGATGGAAAATTTTCTTCCAAGTATGGTCAAAGATAGTCGTGGCACAGGAACTCCAGTCTTCTAAGAAGTTATAAGCTTTCAGTAATAAAATGACAATCGCATCGACACAAGAATAGCGACAAGATTTAGTACGCCTGCTGTTCATTAGATTCAGGTAAATTTTTCAAACAAATTGGAAATAGATACAAGAGACTAAAAATCTAATTGAACAAGGCAATTGCAAGATTCAACATTCCTACAGAAAAGCTAATCAGAATGCGGATGCGTTCGCTAAATGGAGTATAGGAAGACCAAACAAATTTCTCTCTTTTGAGCGTAGTAACCTCATACTTACACCTTCAATTTTGCTAAATTGACACATACAAGATAAAGGAAAACCTCTAAACTCCAAGAAGTTCAACCTTAATCTTTTGAGCGTGTTAAGAAGACGATGCAAACAGTGCATCCAAAGAGGTGAAGTAACACCCTTGGGATATATAAGGTTCAAATCTCAACAAAGACCACACAAAGCAAATTTTTTCATTTGTTTAAATATTGGGGACCAGAATTACTCGGGTACACCTGTACTAGTGAGAGATAATGCTGCAAATCTTGATAGCAAAAGTGCCGATGTGAACTATCTTGAATATGGAAGCTTTCAATCACCCCCAAAGAATTTAAAGTGTCATGGAAGGATCATAAAAAGAGCGGTTAAAGTCCATAACATGCTCAAATGGATCTACAAGGAAAGTGGTGATAACCAAGGAGATCATAAGGGGCTCAAGTGGCTATCATTTTTATAATTTGGTCATATTTGTAATTTGACTATTTTTGCAAGACTAGTATAAATAGTCCTAAGTGTTCCATATTAGGATTAGATAGCTTTTGGATGAACTTGGTGTTTAGGCTCCTTTGTGAGTTTTGGGGAAACCCTCTTATCTCTTCCATTGAACCCACTTGATTACTTGGATAAGTAATCTTTGTATGAGTTCAATATCTCTTCTCCCTTGGATTTATTCTAGCAATTAGTTGTCTCTTAATTGCTAGATTTCCATTCTTTCTTCTAAATCTCTTCTCCCTTTTTTTCTATTCTTAATATATCCTTGTATCTTGTCTTGTCTGGATTTCTTGCATCTCGTTTTACATCAGATAACATGTATCCCGTGGATTGGTCAACGAGCATGCTCAAGTTTACTGGTTAACGTTTATGCCAGCTAATACAACCACTCCCTCACCCAAAAAAGGGGGAATTATGCTACCCGACTACTTTGGTTAAAATGCTAATTTGCAGAACAGTGCAACTTGGGAGCCAATGAGTAAACTCTTTACCATTTCAAAAGCAATATTGGTATCAGACCAGGTAAGAACAACACAGCAGGAACATTGAATTGAGGAAATTTCACTTAAATTTGGCAAAGAAGGAACAATAAAAATGGTTTTTTGAAATGGAACTCAAAATTTGAGACTTATAACTAAGAGAATCAGCTGTTCAATTACTTAAGGTCACTTGAGGAAAGCAGAAAGACAGGAAAAAAACTGAAAGGGACAGTCTGAAACCACACTATGTAATCTAAAACACACACATATACAGAGTAATGAAAAATGACAAGAATGTTTGAAGGACTTACGTGTTCTTTATGGACAGTACTTCCTCCATTGTTCTGCCTTTCACCCATTCAGTTGCTGAATATTGGAAAAATTAAACTCAGAATCACCACTACTCCCATCTTAATGGGCATCAAAATGTTCAATAAAAGCAGTTTATACTATGTGAAAGGGGTAAATAGATATGTCTTATTCATTTTTATTAGATATAATATAATATAAAAAAAAAAAACACTTGAGGTATCACTTTTTTTCGAGTTCCATACCTGAATTATCACGTGTTGGTGTTTCTTAACTGAGCTATCACCAACTATTTATCAAAACATACCTCGTAACTGACTAGACTAAATGTTTGAATACAATGGACTAAAGGCGTCTCGTCCACATGGACACTGACTCATTAATTTTGAGGCATATTTTGACAAATAGTTGGTGATAGTTTATGTACAAAACGCAAACATCTAATAGTCTGGTAGACAACTCGCAAAAAAGTGATACTTCAAGTGTGTTTTTGACCATTATTTCTTTTTTTTTTTTTTTTCAGTTAATTCCTTTAATAGCCGCATGGAGTGTCATTTGGCACCATTTTTAAACAAAAAAAGAGTGTACACCATGCATCATCACATACTAGTAGGGGTATATTTTGATAAATAGTTGATAAGAAACACAAACACATGATAGTATATGTAGAAAACTCACAAAAACATGATATCAGGTTTGTTTCTGACCATTATATCTTTAAAAATTTTAATCCAATTAATTCCTTTAGTTATCTGCATAGAGTGTCATTTGGCACCATTTTTAAACCAAAAAAAAAAAAAAGGTGAACACCACGCATCACTACAGCTAATGATAAAAACACACCTAAATTATCTCAACAACAACATACCCAGTGTATTCCCACCAAGTGGGTTTGGGGAGGGTAAAGTGTATGCAGTCCATAGCACTACCTCAGATGAAGTAGAGAGGTTGTTTCCGATAGACCCCCAGCTCAGAACAGATAACAATAACAAACAAAAATCATAAAAACAAACAACAAAAAAGAGATAAAACATCGCTAGATAATAAAATAAGAAAGACACCCACAGAGTAATACTATAGACTATTTATTCGACCTAAATTATCTCAGTTTTTTTGAATTTCATGGCTGAATTATCACCAACTATTCATCACAACACAACTTAACTATTGGTTGTTCACTTTTCTTACCTAAAATTCAGGTATGAAACTCGAACAATTAATAGTTCATAACCTAATAGTTCGAGTATGAAATTCAAAAAATCGAAATACTTACTACCAAATTAATGGAAATACAGAGAGGATATGAAATTGAAAAATATACCGAGGGAAGACGAAGCAATAGCAGAACCACAGCCAAAGGTCTTAAAACAAGCATCCATAATTTTCCCCGTCTTATCATCAACCTTAATCTGAAGTTTCATCACATCACCACATGCCGGAGCTCCGACAAGACCCGTACCGACAGTTGGATCGTTTTTGTCGAACGATCCAACGTTACGAGGATTATTGTAATGGTCAATTACTCTTTCATGATATAGTCGCCGGAAAACTCCTCCCGCCGCCGCCGCCGCCGACGGTATTCGATTTCCGATGTGCTTCATTAACGCCATTGTGATTTTGCCCTAGTTTGGTTTGGATTTGGGAATTTACAAGTTACGTGAATGCATGTGTGTTGTTGTATATATACACGAGGGATAATTAGAGTGAAGCGGTGAAAACTGAAAACCACCCAAACTTTAACCATAGATTCATTTTTGGGTGAAGTTTTATATTTGAGTATAGTATTTGAAAAACATATTTCACTCTTAAAAGTTAACAAAAATTGGAATTTGACCCAAATATTAGTATTTTTTAATATTTGAGAATTTGAATTATTTGCCAAAAATATTTGCTAAATAATGGCAAATTATATGGCCGAACACTATTTGCCAAGTTTTTTTCCAAAAACTACTTGGAAAATCTATGCCAAAACGGGTCTTTAGTGCGAATTATTATTTTCGTCCCCGAATTATTTCTAATACTTCAAGCACCCTTATTCTTACTAATAAATGAATGTAAAAATGCCTTCGATCTATCTTATTTTGACTAACATATTTTCACTCTCGGTCCGCTAGACTTATGTGATGATGTGTTATTCACGTAGATATTTAAAAGCCACGAAAGAAAATAAAAAAGACATACTTCATATGTATTATTCGTTTTCTAAGAGTCAAACAATTTAAGTTTAACTGTAAATTTGGACATGAAATCTTTAAGTTTTTCAAAATAAAATTTATATATTTGAAAACTACGTAAAATGTACTATAAGTCACAATAATTAACATTAGACAAACTCATATGTTAAAGTCGATATCGCCTTTGCCGCGTCATGTCTAACCTATCTTCAATCTTCACGTATATATCTTCATCCAATGTGTCCAACTATCAAGTTCAGATTTTACCCTATACACCTATTAAATTAACCTCTTTCAATTCAACTTTTATTATATTAGTGAAAGTTTGATTTTTAAATCCAACTTAGGTCGTGCAAGTGTTTACTCCATCAGTTCTATTTAGAAGTGTCAAATTGGCAGTTTGGGTGAGTCAATATAAAGTTTGACCCGATGTTCAATACCTGAATTACGCCAAAAAATCCCATATTAAAGAATGAAATGTTATAAAATATTATAGTGTGGATGTCCACTGCTCCAAGAATTTACTCCCACTATATTACTTTCATCTATTATGAAGATAACCTCCATCATTCATGATCATTATTGTTGTAACCTTACACCTCCATAACCTCCTTTATTATCTTCATGGTTAATGTCATGTTTATGACAACCTTTTGTATGCCTCCAGAGGCGATTCTAGGATTTATAGACTGTGGGTGCACTACTAAAAAAAGAAGGAATTATAGACTACGGGTGCACTACTAAAAAAAAAAAGAAGGAAAAAATGTGTTATGTGGGAATAGATCCTTGTTCCTCTTGGTAAATAACTAAGATTTTGACCAAGTGAACCATCAAGTCTTTTTGTAGCATGGGTGCCAACAGATGATATTAGATCAATTCTACAAAATATGTACATAAAATATCTAGTTTTACGGAAAGAGCCCAAAAATGCACATATATTCGCCCCTGTATGTCTCTATGTAACACTATAAATAGAGGCATAATGGTTCATATTGTATACACTTTGATATTTGGAAGAATAAGAAATCTCTCCCCTCTTCATCTCTCATTTCTTGTCTTATATTGCTTTATTATTTAACACGTTATCAGCACGAATCTCTAACCAATTGAGATTGCTTAATCTTTTTTCAAAAGGTATAATCCTTGTCCAGGAATCCCATTTATGGAAAGGTATATGAGGTTTGTTTCTGGAACTCATCTCTCAGTCATCTAATACGTTCCACATTCTCTGATGTTACTCACTGAAATTAGAATGAAAGGTGCATATTAGTATCATATTAGAAGAAAGATGGATATATATGACATTATTGATATATCATATTTACAGTTACTAGATTCATTTGCTTGATCATTCCGTCTTTGTTCAGATTTTGACATGGTAATTTTTTTTTATTCGTTGTTCAGATATGTCAATGGTGATAATTTGTCTAATTTGTTAATTCTAAGGCATAACCTAATTAGTACTGCATATTGGTTTTCTTTAAAAGAATAGGCATCTCAATTTGATGATTACATGAAGAAATCAAGTTACGGACATTTGTTTTCATTATAATTTATAGAGTACAAAAGGGATTAATAAGTGACAATGCATGTTTGTTAATTATCTTATAAGATCATTATTTGTATTATTAGTATATAATTAGAACAGTAACATTATAAACTTGTACTATTTTTTCTTAATCTACTGGTGTTGTGTTTGTACACATGCATTAGTAAGTTTGTCACATTGAATTTGTCGGTAAAGTTTGAGCCTTTGCTCTTGTTTCCTTATATATTGCCTCTGTAAACGACTAAATTTAGTACCTCGCAGATGAGATTAATTTCTAATTAACTCGAATTGAGTTTATAAAGAAATATATGACAATACTAAGTGGTAATTTTTTTTAAAGACTCAAAGATGAGTTCTATTGTACTTTGACATATTATGTCATTGGTTAAGGGTAAGACGATGGATTTAAGTTTCATCGCACCAAGAGGATAAGACATCGGGTTAGAGTCCTGATGCACCATGATAATAAGATGTTGGGTTGGGTCCCAACGAATAATGGCCTAACACAACTTTTTATGGTAAGACTTTGGGTTCAAGTTCCAACGCACTATATTGATGACAATTGATGATCGAGACAAAGTAATGGACTTTCGATGAAAAGTCATGAAATCCGCCACATTGATTTGCTCCATTTTTTGATATTCATATGGTAGCAGTAAATAATAAGTCTAAAGAAAGACAAGTGATTCTATATGTGGGCGTGAAGGAACAACATTATAATAGTCATCATTATGGTAAAAATGAAGAACATTATGGATTGCTAAAATGGTCCTTCAAAAGTGAAGGTAATGTTTACAATCAATTTGGTATAAAAGGTATATATTGGGCACGCGATTGTCATGCGACCTAATTTGATAAATGTTATAAATCCTCCATCAAAAGAATATAAAGTGGTGGTACATTTAATCTTTCAAAGTGATGTTGAGGTGGGTCATGTGATATGATAAATATTAAGACATGACATTGAGATTATAATAAAATTTATGTTGTATGTACAATTATTAGTCTATTCCTTGAAGAGAATATGGCTTGTGATAAGCATTGCAAAATGCTCACCTATTCTTGGAAGTAAACATGTCAATATGTAATAAAAATTATGGATAAAGACGTGCTTATGTATGGTTGATAAACACCAAAGCTCACCTCTACGGGAGGTTTGAGAGAAACAAAGAAATTTTCTTTGGTATAAAAAGGTCATTGGTATTGTACCATGTCTTATCATGATCTACCACAGGGTAAAATCAAGAAATGGTTCTTGCCTATAAACGTTTTATCCATGACCAAAATGATATTATTGTGTGGCTACACAAATTTGTCATTGATTGGATACATATAATTTTCTCCTTAAAGAAGATGTTCACCACATGTGTGGTGTTTTGGAATATGAGGTAGTACACAAGTATTTGATAGCTTCGAAAAAGCTAATATGTTACTACATGGAGGAATGAAAATGTTCATGATATTGAGATTGTAGTAAGTCTCCAAGAGAAACTATTTGTGATACTTTTATTTCAGTACAGTGTTATGTATCATGAATTTTTTTTTTAATGCATTGATCTTCTTCTCCATCTTCACACTTCTATTTACAAAATCTCCATTAACACCACTACTCGTTAACTCTCTCAACCTTCACTGAAAAGCAGCCAAATACACCAAAGTATGCTTCCAGGATGTAGCTTGTGTTGTCTGCGATACCATATCTTTTCAAAGACTCTGAAATATGCTTGGATCCCGAGTAGTTGTAAGCAAGTTCAGAATAGAGGGTCCATCTATTTAGTGAATCCCGTGATTTAGCTACAAGTGTCTTGTTTGCAGATGCCAAAATAGAAAATACATCTGGGATAAGTGATGCATTCAGAAATGCTACTTCTTGCTCTAGTATTTGCAGACTGCATTAAGTTCAAGAGTTCTTTATAATTAGTAACATTGTTGAAAAGGGCAAGAGAAAGGGCTGAAAAGGGCAAGAGAAAGGGTGGTTCCACCGACTTTGAATGCCTCATTGCTAACTTTTCTGCACTGAGCTTTCCTGAAGGAACCAGGGAAGAAAATCAGGCAACAGGGATAGTCGCATTTGGCTCAACTCACATATGCTCTATCAGCACTTTTTTTTTGGTAAGGAACACTTTTTTTCTTCATTTTTTTTTGTTTTCCACATTTTTGTACACATAAATCACGCAACCACACATGACTTGCTCATTACTTATGGCATATCTAGTTGATACTTGTGAATTTGGATTAGGAAAGTTAAGCCTCGAGTTGTGTATATGAAATTACAATTTAGGTGATGTGTGGAAATATTAGTCGCTCTCGAGTATTACTTGTTCTTAAGTCCATGTAGTTGTAGTTGGTGTATCTTTAAGTTCCATTTTATCATTTTATATGGATGATTCTGTATTCATGTACTTGGCATAATTATTCTTGGGTATTGTAGAGATACATTAGATGAAGGCAGTAGTTGTAGGATGCAGTGAGGCTGACATATTTCATTTTCCAATTATTTCATGCACTTGTTGAGAGTTAATTTCTTCAAGTAAAAGGTACACCTTCATAACTTTGGCAAATTTTGGGAAACTTAGCTAGAAGCTAGAAAGCAGTGCCTCCATTCAGAATGAAATTAGTAAAGCTCAATTTTTAAAATAAATATATACATTTTTAGTATCCTAGCCGATTTCTCACCATGTATATCAGATGTCATCATTCATGTTTAAAAAGGAAAATTAGTTTGATAAGGATTTTAATTATAATGTTTGTCACTGTGGTTATTTATTTATCACATTTGATTCAGGTTATTATTTATTTAATTCTATAATTAAATTTCAAATAGAAAGTAATTTCAGGAGCAAAAATATTGCGGCGGAAATAAACCGCCATTAATTATTTTTTTAATTTATTTATTCCTATTATAAATTTCAAATAGAAAGTAATTTCAGCAACAAAAATATTGTGTCGGAATTAAACTGTCACTAATTTTTTTTTTTTAGCATTAATATCATATTGTAGCGGTTGTAAACCCCTACATAATTTTTAAAAAAAGAACTAAAATTATATTGTGGGAATTATAGAACCCCACAGTATTTTTTTTTTGTAACATTGTGATCATATTGCGGGGGGTTATAAACTCCCCCAATATTATTTTTTGAAACACTAATATCGTATTGCGAGGGTTCTAAACTGCCACTTATTGACTTAATCACGTCTAATGATTTAGCAAGCAAATGATTTAGCCATATGAAGAATGATAAACAAAGTACTCAATCACGTCTAATCAGTGACTTAACCAGAATTTTCACTAATGAATTCAGAATACAAATAAGTAAACACGGGAAGAAGTGAAGCATCAAGATTACTAATCTCACCTCATTGTCAAGGTCAGATCTTTTTTCATCATCATCATCATCATAACTTTGATTGCTAATCACCTGTTTCAGAGCAAAACCATGAGTCAGATCAAATGTCTGTAATTTTTCACCAGACTTAACTCTATTATAATTTCTTTCTTCTCTACCATGATGAAAGCCACTGATCACTAAGCTACCAAAGCCTTTTAGGAAATACTACTACTAATTTCTTCACTTTTTCTGAAACGTTGAGCTTGCTAATTTTCGGCATCATTTGCTCGAATGCTATGAAGGGGACCTTCTAAGGGGTGACTGATCTTCAGGAATTGAGTGGGAATTTGGTTTCCATGATTTGTTTTTGAGAGTTGATGAAGAATGACAGTTAGTCGTTGATCTTGTTCCTTGCTTAAGGGAAAGCCTGGTGCACTAAAGTGTCCACTATGCGGATATTTTGGAAAAGAATCGGACCCCCAAGGCTCTATTGTGCGGCTTACCTTATATTTCTGCAAGAGGCCGACACTACTTGAACTCATGACCCCAAGGTTATGTGACTTTAAATATTTCCCAATAATTTGGTGATCGTTTAAGTAATGAATCCTTTTATCAAATAAAAGCTAAGTGTGCTCGCTTCAATTTAAACCTTTAAATAAAATTGTCACATGCTTCAATATGATATCAGATCAGATGAAAGGTTTTTGAATTCATCAAATCTGTAAAGCCCATAAGCCTTAAAGTAGTCAAAATAGGGGTCGGGCCAAAGCGGACAAATATATGGGCCGTTAATATGTATAATTGTTATGTAAATATAAACATAAACATACATCTTAACTTAACGTATTTACACAAATCTTAATTAATTATGTATCTTAGTTGGATGTATCGGAAGTTATTTATGTATCTCGACAGACCCAAAATCGAAAAAAATATATCGGGAGTTAATTATGTATCTTTACAAAGGAAAAAATGTATCTTTGTTGGATGTATTATGTATCTCGACAGACCCAAAATCAAAAAAAAAAGTATCGGGAGCTAATTATGTATCTTCATTGGATGTATCGGGAGCTAATTATGTATCTCGACAGACCCAAAATCGGGATTTTCAGTAATTATGCAAAATGTCGGGATTTTCTGTAATGAAGCTCCAAACTGTCGGGATTTATGTTGTTTTTAAAATTGTTATTCATAAGCTTAATTAATTACATTTTGCAGTTGATTAATCATGGATTCATCTCCAAGGAGAATTATCATTCTTTTTTCAATCGATTAAAAAATAAAGAGCGTCACATAGAAATAAGATAGCAATAGTAACGTCCTTTCATCGGTGGAAATATGATCACAGTAACAAGAACCAAAAATGCATGTTCTTTCTATTGCTAAATATTTCAATATTTTTCCCTTGTGAATCATATTTGCTTCTAAATTCATATGCCGAGCTAGGATTTTGGGTACATTGGATCTTGATTATGATTAATATTGAATTAATCGTATTTCAATATTTTTCCCTTGTGAATCATATTCACTGAATATTTTAAAGGATTTTTCACCTGTGAACTTGTAGGGAAAACATATGTGGACACCATGAGAATCACCAGTAGTACTGAAGATGATCAAAAGAATATTAATAAGTATTTGTATTAATGCTAATTAAGTAAATCCTTTGATTATGAAAGGATTAAAATAAATTAAATAATAAATATGTATTGAAATTGTATCTGATCAATTCATTTAGAAGAGCCTTTTTAAGTTTACAGTATCTAATAAGTAAATTGTATCTGTCCAATCATTTTATAAAATATTTTTGTTTTCAGTTAGCTAGAGATAGAATATGAAATAATTAAGAATGCATGTAATAAAAAAAAAAGACAAAATATCCTCACTACTTCAGACTTAAAATCTTATTTATCCTAAGGCCTCATTTATTTTTCGTTAAGACGCTTGGATCTCATGAATACACATCTAACTAATAAGTTGTGCATTAAGATTTTGATTTTCGAATCTTAACACACACATATATTTTGAGATTTGAATACATACTAGAAAATTAAGTCTGTGTATCTTTTTACACCTGAATGTATAAAGTTTGTCTTTATTTAAAATTAATAAATTTAATAAAAATATTAAATTAATCTATTATTATATATGGATAAAATATTTTTGAAAATTATATGCATGTGATTGGTTGTGATAGGAGTTAACTGTGGTGACTGTGGATGTAGATTGGGATATCGTTGGCTAATGGTGGGATGTTGGTAGTAGCTAGTGGTGATGGTGGTCCGTAGTATAGATTGATGGTGATAGTTGGTGATGGTGATAACACATATGCTAAATAATTAATTATGGTGGTTGGTGATAT
This sequence comes from Capsicum rhomboideum, assembly GCA_031232105.1. Classification (NCBI taxonomy): domain Eukaryota; kingdom Viridiplantae; phylum Streptophyta; class Magnoliopsida; order Solanales; family Solanaceae; genus Capsicum; species Capsicum rhomboideum. Next base: position 7,874,577 of record CP124712.1, on the reverse strand, counting down.
ATAACATGGTGATGGGACTGACGATTGTTAGTAGTGATGATGATTATTGATGGTGGCTAGTGACAATATTGACAATTTATTATAGTTATGATTGACAGTGATGATATTTATGATTGAGAATGATGGATGGTGAATGATCACCTGATAGGCGACAATAACGATACTTGATAATGATAAACCGATAACCATAACAGTGAGAGAATGAAATTGATGAACTATTATTTTTGCTTGTAGATGGACGTTCAATTGAGTTTTACTTTTGTTTGTGTGGGCAGTCCATTAGTCAATGAAATTAAGGAAAATGGAAGAGCAAGTGGAGGAGAAATTAATTAGATCACATCTATTTTCCTTCCTTCGTTTGATTGAGATGAAAATGGGGAGCAACATAATCTTGTGTCATTAACATTGAATTATGGTAGGGACACCAAAATAAAAGAAACAGATTATGGAAAATGGGGAAAGAATTACAATGTGGGGTATAGAACTCACACCAACGAGGTGGAAGTTCAGATAGTCAATCAACTGAGCTACTAAGATTTCCCGATATAAAGAAAATTGTTAAATGAGAAACTAAAGCATATTATTTAATGGTAAAAATTTATCTACATATGATATTATGTTAAACCAATAAATATATGCCATATATTTTCTACATAAAATTTTATCATTTGATCACTTTATAACCACGATGAATTGAATTAATTTGCTGTAAACATCCTATATACCTAATTATTTACTTTCTTTTCCAATGAGTTCCATTAGTTCAGCCCATTATATAGGTACTGACTTCTATCATCATTATTTGACAAGACTTAGCAATGAGTAAATAATTACTGAATGAGGAATCTGAACAATACTTAATGCAATTTTATGTATAAATTATTTTCCAATTTTTCAATTAATATTTGACGATTTTCATCCCAAATAGTTTAAAGTGAGAATTACCAACGCTTTTGTTGAAGAAAAAAGAATATCTAAAGCTAAGCAATAAAGAAAATGTGACCTTCGGGTCGGCGCAGTTGGTTTGGAGGCAGGTTGCCCACCCAGGCAACCGGGGATCGACCCACCTCAATGCCTTCTGCGTCTGAGCCTGTCGCACGGGGCTTGCCTAGTGCGGTTTACATCCCCTGTGTGGTTTGCAGACTATTACACAGTGGGGGGTTTACCCAGTGCGCACAAAGTGCTCACCACAGAGTGCTCACCCGAAGGGCAGAGGCTGTGGTAGAGGTTGTAGCGGCTGCGGGTTTTCCTGGGATTACCAAAAAAATAAATAAAGAAAATATACAAAGCTAAAGAAGATAAAAGGGTAATAATCCTAAACAATGTTTTATTATGTAGAAGAAAGTAGATAAATTAAATTATGTATAACGTATACAAATTTTGAATACACAACAACCCAAATCCAATAAAAACAATTTATGCATTGTAATTTTTGTATTATTAATTCCTGCATAACTTATCTGGTGGCAAAATCAAACCCAACTCGTTCAAGTTTGGATTGGTTATTGACCCGCCCATTTATTAACTCAACTCATTTCAAGTTTGGATTGATTATTGACCCGCCCATTTGGAACAGATATGTACAATTTTGTTCAAACTCATATTCAAATTCAAAATTCAAATAAAATAATTTTTTTGATTTTTGAAAACAATCAAAATAAATATTAAATATATTAAATAAAATTGTGTAAATAATAAAATAAAATTAAAGAAAAAAAATACAAATTTCAATGACATGAAAATTGTGCTTAAATTGTGTATATGTCAATTGATCACTTGCGATAAAGAGCTTTTCTCCAAGTCTTTTTGTTCGAGCCTGCGCATGGAGAAAATTAAGATTGGAGCGCCACCCCCAGAATAGTCCTCACAGTGCTCGATCCGAATTAATTGAGGCTCCAATACGGGTACCGGACATTGGATAGAAAACCAAAATAATAAATAAAAATGGATCTTTTCAAACATAAAAATGACTTTAAGCTAATGAAATGTACGTGCATAACAAAAATCAAATACATGTTTCATTTATTTGATACATTACTCATCATGGTATAACAAGACTAGATGAAAAGTATGAAACAGAAAACATAAAGAAAATATTGGATCCATTATTCAACACTTGCAACGTTATTAAAGCGACATTTTCTGATAGGGGCGGAGCCAGTGTACTACCTTCGGGTTCAGACGAATCCATACATATGTATAATATAAATATTTTATTATGAACTCAATTACTAAGACGAGCTAGATGTAGCGATCAAGTAGAGATCATTCTCTTTTCTAGCAGTTATTCCGTTTGACTCGGTCATGTCCAAATTCCTTGCATTAATTCCTTCTGGAAGTGTCCAATCAAACTTGTAAAGCAAATGGGCTAAAGGCAGAGTAACAAGAGCTATACCAAATAGCATTCCTGGACACATTCGTCTTCCTGCACCAAATGGAAGAAGTTGAAAGTGATTTCCAGTAAACTCAATAGAACTGTTTTCAAATCTTTCTGGTATGAAACATTCAGGATTTTCCCAACTCTCGGAATTCCTTCCAATTGCCCACACATTAACCAGGACTTTGCTTTTCAACGGTATAGTGAATCCATCTACCTTTGTTTCCTCCCTGCATTCTCGCGGGACCAATAGGGGATTTGGAGGGTGTAACCTGAGTGTCTCTTTGATCACTAGCTTTAGGTAATTAAGCTTTTCAAGGTCTGTATCATCATAACGATTTTCCTTTCCCTTAAAGGCTTCTCTTACTTCAGCTTGTGCTTTCGCCATGACACTTGGATTCTTCATCATTTCTGCTAATGCCCAAATAACGGTTGAAGACGATGTATCTGATCCTGCTACAAACATGTCCTACACCATGTATGATCATAAAATGACACAGATCGAGTCAAACATGTAATATATAAGTTTTTTTAACATAAATTTTTAAAAAAAAGTTTTGTATGTGCATGTCATCTTTCGGAAACACTTAATATTTTTTACGAAGTTTGGAAACGATAGCTAAGAGGAAACAAAAAAGGTATAGTGTTAGTCGCAAAAAAACTTGTAGCAAGCAGTATATAAGAGACACTTACAAGAATAACTGCTTTGATATTGTCATTTGTTAGAGGAAATTGACATTCGCCACTCTCCATGACTCTTAAAAAAACATCGATCAGATCTTCAATTCCAGACTCACCATTACAATTTTTTCCATTTGCCCGATTCTCTTTATGCACATTGATAATACTGTCCAAGACAGTGTCTACCTTATTACGAGCTTTCATTAGTTCAGATTCCATCCCTCTAATCCCATGTAGAAACTTTTTTGAAGGGAATAAATCAGCCAGCTCGAATCCACTAGATAATGATAGTGCTCGATGAATCAACGTTATCAACTCATTTTGATCTTTACATACTTTCCCAAATGCTGACCTACATGTCGCAGCATTCATAAACCAAAATAGTTTTTCTGATAAGTTAATTGGTGAATCTAACATTGATCCGATGGTCGATAGGAGATTTGAGAGCTCATCTTGTCGAATTGAGCTGAAGGACTTGACCATCTTGGCGCTAAGTAACTCCAAGACACTCAATTTACGCATCTGTCTCCAATAATCACCATATGGAGAAAAGGCAATGTCCGTACAATTGTAACAAATAATTTTTCCCAACATGATTACTGGCCTAGATGCAAAGGCGAGGTCATGAGTTTTTAGAATTTGTTTGGCCATGTGTGGGGACGAGACAACTACTGTGGGAACTTCCCCGAGTTGTAAGTACATAATGGGTCCATATTTTTGTGACATGTTTCGGAGAACTCGATGTGATACTCCACTTGTCAAGTGATGTACACTTCCTATAATAGGTAACCTCCATGGGCCCGGAGGCAGCTTTTTCTTGAGGGTTTTCGACTTCTTTCTCCAATTTTGAATCAGCGAAAAGAGGAAGAAGATGAATAGTGAAAATGAAACGAAGTGTTGAAACTCCATATCTCAGTACAAGAAATTAAGAAAGGGAAAGCTAGAAATGATGAATTTTGCCTTTTGAGATAGTTACTTATATAGTGGCTACACTTCATGTGGTACCACTAGGGATGTTGATTTTTCTCGTGTAGGAAAGTTGAATAAATTATTGTACTTGAGGGTGTGTTTGGTAAGGAAAATGTTGCTTTTAAAAAAAAAAAAAAAAGTGGTTTTCTTACTTACTTTCTAGTGTTCAATAAGAAAGTAAAAAGATATTATAGATCCCCGGAGCCTTAATATATGTAATCTAGAAAAATATTATGAGAGTGAGATAGGTAGTGGCCGGGGTGTGAGGGTTCGGGAGTGAGGTGGACAAGAGGTGTGAGTTGGGGGTGTTGGGCGAGTGGAGAGCAGACAAAGAGATTGAAATATGCACGTATTTTTCCTACTTGAAGTCATTTTCCTTATTTTTAAGAAACTTATTTTCAAAACATTTTGACCAACTAAATATGAGATCAATTTTTAATTTTATGCAACCGATAGTCAGTCTTATTTTTATGTTGTTGATCTCGCTTTTTATATAAGGTTACATGCAATTATCTTTTTGTCTACCTGATTGAATCTTTCTTCTTTTTTTTTTTTTAAGTTCGTTTACAATTAAAACTCTTTTATTTCATAGGCACTTTCTTGTATATTTCGATTTTTAATTCAGAAAGTCATGCTAGTAGTAGTACTCATTTCTTTTCAACGTTATAACCTCTTTGTTATTTCGAACAATTTTTGAAAGAACATAACTATTTATAACAACCCTACCTCTCATTTTAATTTTAAATTAGCTCTAGGATATGTCTTAAGTTTTTAATTAATTAAGTGAAATTAAAAAACATCAGGTGAAAAATGTTGAAAAGTAAAAAGGTGAATACTAGTTGTATATTGTTCCCCGGCGCATGCATAAGAAGACCACATAATTTCCAAAACGACTATAAAAAAAAACAGAAAAATCTCTAAAGGATTTGAAATGTATGCCAATATGTTTCATCATTGCTGATGTAATAGCTCCGTTGTTGGTCGTGTGATAAGTACTGTTTCATTCTTAACCAAAGGTCTTGAATTCAAGTCCTCCTGGATACGGAGTCGCCTTTGTTAGGAAGTGTTTTACCCTCCAATGTGAGACTTCCCGACACAAATCCAAATTTAATCGAGCTCAATGCGGATACCGGCCTCCGGGTGGGAAATCAAAAAAAGAAAATGGTCCATTGTTGGTAACATTTTTAATAAGCAAAGCACTAGGGATTAATTAGAGGCACAAATTCGAGATTTAAATTTTATAGGTTAAAGTTTTAAGATTTTTATTATTGAATTGATTTATTTTTAAAATATCCACATACCATTTGTTGTACGTAAATTTTATAAACTTTTGCACATATGTTTATGCTTCATGTTGAAAGTACTGATTTCAAATGAAATCGGGGATGCAACTCTACATCCGCCCCTGGACTGTCATTTGGTTACAAAAATAACCATACTGATCAGGGGTACACATTAAGATTTAGAAGTGTATTGGCTAATTTAGGTTGACAGGATCCTCTACCATGCACGTCTTGAATAACTTGTCTAATAATAGTCTCCACAGTATAGATTGTGCCAGCCAGTGCATGTTATCTTGTAAATCTGAGCTCTACTACTCTTTCCTATCATGTGCCACTTCATACTCCATTTTTGTATTCCTTGCCAAGCTAAGATCTTAGTCCACACATAAATAGCAAAAGAACACTCAAAGAACAGATGGTCAATGTTTTCGTCCCAACATAAAATAAATTATTCGTGCTTTTGTAATATACTAAATATTTACTCTAATCGACAATGACACTGACCAAGAACAATGTCTTTTCCCCTTCTTTTAGTTTTGACCAAACATAAGTTGTTGAGCCTATACTCAAATTTGATGTTAAACAAAATAATAACCTAAAATTTAATTTTGCATAAACTTATAGCCATATTTCAAATTGATTTATCGTTGCAGTAAGGATAATAAATGTGAAGTTTTTAACTTTCTGAAAAAGAGCCGGACCACAAGGGTCTATATGTAACCTTAATTTATATTTCTGTCAGAGGCTATTTTCAAAGCTTGAACGCATGACCTCCTGATCACATGGTAACAATTTTAGTTACTCCAAGCCTCCCCTTCTTGCATGTAACATATGGATTATATATAATATAATAAAATATAGACTTGCAAAGGCATCCTTTGAACATTGATATTATATGTTGTATTATCCCAAAAGGAGTCAAATGTTTGAAGAGAAGTTTCAATCCCATCATAGAAGATACTTGTATGAGTCACTTCATTTATGATAAAAAAGATAAATGGGTTTGCCCGCGAGGGCATGGTTGAGTGGTTCGGAGGTGAGTCTTCCATGTGGGAGACTTGGAATCCAGCCTCCATTTGCCGCTCAGCCATGAGCTCGTCGCATGGGGCTTGCCTAGTTTATTTTACATCTCCTGTGTGGTTTGCGAGCTATGCACAGTGAGCAGGTTATCACAAAGTGTTCACCAGAAGGGCAGAGGAGATTTTCCTGGGATTCAAAAAAAAAAAAAAGATAAATGGGTTTTAAGTTAACCTTTTGTAAAGATCCGTATGAAGATAAATTAAGCCTAAAACATGTTTATTGGACTTATGAATCCTTGTTTATATTGAATTAGCTACTCATACAATTCTATTTTCAATTGATTTCGTGCAATATGGCAGTGAATTAAGTTGAGTAATTATAATATTAGAAGTATAATCAAAAAAGGGTTTATCGTCAACTTTATTTTAGTTAAATAATAATTTCTAGTTCAATTCAAAGTGTAGACATTGAAACTAAGATATCATAATTACATCCATCCTTAACTTTCTTCATTAAATGAATATTTTAGTTATTTAAGGATATAAAAGTCGTTTAATATTTTAAAGATATATTGATTGATCATCATGAACGACACATGCATAAGGAGACAACAATTCTGAAGGAATTGAAACGTATGCCATTTTGTTTCATCATTGATGATGTACTAAGGAAAACACTAGGTGTCATTTGGTTACGAGGATAATATTTTTGGAATAAAATGTGAAATTATTTTATTTATACTTAATTAAATTTTTATTTCAATATAAGTAATCTTGGGATTATATATGTCACACTATACTCAGTATGTAAAAGTATTCTTGAAATTGCCAATCACGGGCAGTGTTTTTAAAGGCATAGGCATAAGGCGAGGCATTTTACCTGGTATAAGATGAGGCGTAAGCCCCGAGGCGATGAGGCGTAAGCCCCACGGATCCTTTAATTTGTAATATTTTATAAATTAATATAATTAGAAATAAATATTTTTTGAAAGAGATAAATAACAAAAAAAAAAAAAAGTAAAACTCCATCAAAGTTATAAAAAATAAGTGGAATATGTATCTAAACTCCTTCAACAAAAAAAAACTAACCAAAGACACATAATACAACTAATAGATAAAGTCAACTTTTATATAATAAATTATTATATGTCCTCAAAAACACAAGTTTGTATAAAAAAAAATAGTACATAAGTAATCAACTCCCACCTTCCTGTTACTCGATCAATATACTTACGCACCCATTTACTATATATTGTAGGGAAAAGGGTCAAAAATACCCCTCTACGTTGATAAATTGGCTAAATTTACCCCTCATTATACTATTGGACTAAATATACCCCTGTTATTATACTATAGGGCCAAATATACCCTTGTCATTAGCAAAGTTATCAAAAATACCCCTCTTTTTAACATTTCTCTATCATGGCAAGGTGTGAGCCACGTGGCGTGACATTTGGGTGAGATGGATGCCACGTGGCATGCCACCTCAGCATCAGATTTTTTTTCCTTCTTCATTTTAATTTTTTTGCTTCAAATTTTAGTACTTAATTATTTATTTTATCAATTTTTTAAATAAATAAAATATGTGAGTATTTAACACCAAAAAAAAAAAAAGACTAATTACTGATCACTAATCACTATCACTAGTAGTAAAACATCCATGGCGGTGTCAACTTTTCCTCGCATTTCGCTAACCTTAAACCCCCATTTTTTCGGCACCTCTTCGCCGGACTTTTCAAAATCCACCACCTTCTTCGGGAACTCAGTTCCAAAACTCATCGCTTTTGCTCTTTACAGCTTTACATGTGGCATATCTTTTCTTTCCAGCGCCTTTGGTGGTGGTTCTCTTCAGTTTGGTGAGGAAAGTTCGACGTTTATTAACAATGACGGTTATTTTATTTTAAATAAATAAAATATGTGAGTATTTAATTTATCAATTTCTGTAAATAATTAATAAAAATTGAAGCAAAAAGTTTACAATGAAAAAGGAAAAAAAATTATATGTTGAGGTGGCATGCCACGTGGCATCCACCTGACCCAAATGTCATACCACGTGGCTTTCACCTTGCCATGATGGAGAAATGTTAAAAAGAGGGGTATTTTTGATAACTTTGCTAATGACAGGGGTATATTTGGCCCTATAGTATAACAACAGGGGTATATTTTGCCCAATAGTATAACGAGGGGCAAATTTAGCCAATTTATCAAAGTAAAGGGGTATTTTTGACCCTTTTCCCTATATGTTATTTTGAAAGAGAGCAAAAAAAGTAAATAACTTAAAAGCTCGTCACTATGCGACTTGAAAAGAACTAAAAAAAAAAAAAAAAGAAAGGAACTAGGAAGAAGAAAGCACACCCAATACCTTCTTGAGTAGCGGCAACGTCGTCGACACCCACCGGCCAGTACATTTGAAAGTGTGACTTTTAAGTTTTCTTTTACTTTTGATTTGAGTATTTAAGTATTTACCAATCATATATTTTAGTATCAAGTTTAAATTAGAGATTTTAGTAGGAAAAAATCATTTTACTTTGTAAACTTTCTGGGCTTACGTCTAATTTGCGCCTCACGCTTAGGCGGACGCCCCAATGCTTAGGCGAACACCTTAAATTTCAGGACATTCGCCTTTCGATACTTTTGCCTCCCCACAATGCCTCGGGGCGTTTTTGGGTACGCCTAGCCCCGAGGCGAGCCTCAAGGCGAACCCCATGACTGCCTTTTAAAACACTGATCACGAGATAAAATAGTAACAAAATAACAAATATTTCCTTCCCGAACACTCTTCTCCTGATTAAAGTTCTTTTGGAAAATCAAGAACAAAATTAAAAATGAAACTTTATCTAATATAAAATACTTTATATTATACACATGTTAACAATCCAGTGAACATCTACTTAAAAAAAGTATATTCAACGAATAATCTCGTCAATATTTAATACTGTATTTGTATTAAAATCTCTGCCGAATTTGAAATGTGGCATTTTGTTTCATCATTGATGATGTACTAAGGGAAACACTAGGTGTCACTTTTGTCTAGAACCTCCGGAAAATCTATAATTTCTGTCACAACCTCTGTTCTTCACGTGAGCATCTGTGGTGTGCATTTTGTGATAATCTGATCATTGTACAATAACTCACAAACCACACATGAGATGTAAAATACACTAGGCAAATCTCATGCGACGAGCTTATGATTGAGCGGCAGATAAAGGCTAGATTCGGTCTAAGTTCACTCACGTGGGATAACACGAATTATGAAGCAAAAATGTGACATTACTTGTTATTTCTAAAAATTATGTAAAAACTATATAAAATTACAATAAATAATAATTTAAAATATTTAAAAGAAATATAAAAAATTATGATTAAAAACTAATTTAGTTGAGTCTGGAATTCGAAATGAAAGGAGTACATTTTTCTACAGTCAATTAATTAAACATTTTTTTGTCTTTTCCTTTTCTGAATTAACTTTTCAATCTTGTCATTTATCAGGAGGAAGGAATTTTCCCTTTCTGATGTCACCTATCAAATGTACAATCACTAACGCAACCAAGAGTGAAGTGCTAACAAAAACATCACCATAATATATAAAATTAGAATGTTTTGTTAATGTGGATATGTAGGCATATTAGGTGTGATAAGATTAGGAATAAAAATATAAGGTGAAAGTGGCTTCCGTAGCGGACAAGATGAGGGAAGGGGCATTGAGATGATTTAGACATGTGAAGAGGCGAGGTGCAAATGCTCCGGTGAGGAGGAGCGAGAGGTTGGAATAGTCGGTAAAAGGAGAGACAGAAGTAGACTGAGGAAGTATTGGGAAGAAGTGATTAGACAGGAGATGGTGCGATTTCAGGTTATTGAGGACATGACTCTATATAGAAAGGTATGGAGGACGCGTATTAGGATAGAAGGTTAGTCATGTAGAAATGTTGTCTTACTTTTTGAGGATTTAGGCTTGTTGGTATTTGTTGTTGTACTAGTCGTAGTATTATTGTCCCTGCTTGTGATATTTATCACAGTTTATTGTTTATTATGCTTCGATTCTTGCACTATTTTGTTGTTTTTCTTTACATTGTTTCCCTATTAGTTGTTATATTTTCTTCACCCTTTCCTTCTTTTTTGTACTTGGATTTGTTGCACTTGAGCCGAGGGTCTTTCGAAAATAGTTTCTCTACCTACACGAGGTAATCGTAAAATTTGTGTACACTCTGCCCTTCCCAAACCTCACTTATAGGATTTCACAGGATATGTTGTTGTTTTGTTGCTGTATATTTTTGACGGATAATAGTGTGTAATTTCACTTGTGAAATTTGAAACTTCAAAGTCGACGGATTATATAAGTTTTCTCAACACCAAGGAAGATTTCCTCCACTATCAAAGAATTCGGGAACTATTTCCCGGAAGATCTCTTCTAGTTCCCGAATTCTTTGACAGCTTGCTTGCGCATGGTCTTCAATAGCAGCCGAGTTCACTGAGTGAAAAATGCCTCAAGAAATCATTTAACATAGCCCACGGCTGAATATGAATTTAGACGAAAGCTTTATAAAACCGTATAGCCATAATAAAGAAAAATAATAATTCTATTAGATACTAAAATCATTTAACATAGCCCACGACCTGCTTATTTAATAACTCAACGCACCTTGACCTGCTCAAATTCAGCCCTACCCCGCCCATTTTCCACCACACATAAACCCTTGATTTTTATTTATCAACTAGTATATCAAGTTATTTTTTCCATTGATGCATTTTCTGCATTGTCATTAAATTTTGCCTTCTTCGCCTCGTAATTCTTCTTAGCAGCCCTAATTGCATCCTCAGCAAGCATACTGCAGTGAATTTTTCGAGGTGGAAGGGACAGATGTTTTGCTATTTCCCTGCAGCACAAGTCAAATATGTTTCAGAATACATATCACACAGTCTAGAAAATGGCAAGGCTACCAATTAACCATCCAGTAGGTTGAACAGACATCACAAAAGAGATGGCCAAAATACTTTTACCACTGGTTCTACATAAAGATAAAGAATAGATTTGTTCCAGGGGCGGAGCTACAGTCTACCGAGGGTGGTCGGGTGTCCAGAAAATTACACTGTGTATATAAGTAAAACGCTACCCAATTTGGTTAAATATGACGTTTTGAACACCCTTGACACACTTGAAGGAAATAGCTCAGCGGTAGCAGCCTTTCATCAAAGGCCAAAGGCAGCACGCTCATTGGTTCGAATCCCAGCAGCAACTATATTTTTTTACCTTCTAAACATTTTCAAAGGAGTTTTTATTTTACTGAACACCCTTCCTAAATTTTCTAGCTCCGCCACTGATTTGTTCCCACAGCCTGTTTGATCATCTCTCTCCACATACGATACGAAAAGAGGAAGAAGGCATAGTACATAAATAGATACTAAAACTTGACCTAAATTGGCACGTAAGCACTCCCAACTTTGAGAGTGCGCATATAGACATCTCAACTTGGTCTCAACCGAAAACTAAACACTCCAACTCGTCTCATCCTGTGTCTCGTGGACACCTTATGCTGATGTGGTGCATAAATTTTGAAGGTATCTAGATGATCATTTTGTCAGGTAGAGTGTTCAACTGACACACTGGAGATAAGTTGAGGTTTCTAGATGTGTATACTCAAAGTTAGTGTTTACTTACCATGTGAAGCCATGTTTAAGATGTTTGTTTATGTATTATGCCAAAAAATGGATCACAACCTGTTTGGGAACTAATAATGTTGCAAAATTTAAAAGCTAACCTATGCCATGAGGTAATCTATCCTAACGGGTGCACACGCTTCCATAGTGATCCTAAAAAGCAATCAATTTCCAGATGGAAAATTTTCTTCCAAGTATGGTCAAAGATAGTCGTGGCACAGGAACTCCAGTCTTCTAAGAAGTTATATGCTTTCAGTAATAAAATGACAATAGCATCGACACAAGAATAGCCACAAGATTTAGTACGCCTGTTGTTCATTAGATTCAGGTAAATTTTTCAAACAAATTGGAAATAGATACAAGAGAATAAAAATCTAACTGAACAAGGCAATTGCAAGATTCAGCATTCCTACAGAGAAGCTAATCAGATTGCGGATGCGTTGGCTAAATGGAGTATAGGAATCCCTAACAAATTTATCTCTTCTCCTAACAGGCTACCTGCTCTGGCGAAAGGAGCTTACAAATTAGACCTGGTGCATATGGTAGCTATTAGACATATTCACAGGAGACACCAGTTCTTATAACTTTGGTTCAAGTATCTTCCTCTGTTTTCTCTTAGTTTTTTGCCTTATTAGGATGATACTTTGTATGTAATTTTCTTTTGGTATGTATATAACGGACACGCCACCTTACGGCGTAGTTGCATCTAAAATAAAAATAAAAATTGGTAATAGATCAAATTTAAACTTCACGGAACTGGCCATGATAACCTCCTCTTACTTAAAAAGATTAACCAGGTCCTTCAAACAAGAGAATCTGAGCATCAATTCTCTCCTAAATTTCATGCCACAACGATGACAATTGCCTCTTGAAGGATTGCTTTGAGAACCCATTTGGTTTTCCCTTTTCTGGTTACCACCACCACGACGATTATTATGTCATCCTCTGCCATTGCCATGCCCACGCATATTATTTTGACCCCGATTTTGCCGTCTTTTAGGCTGGCCATATGCTTGTACCTCATTTGCTTCCGGTAATGAAGCAGTTCCAGTGGGACGAGCTTCATGATTTTTCATCAAAAGGGCATTATGTTGCTCAGCCACCAGAAGGCATGAGATTAATTCAGAATACTTCTGAAAGCCCTTTTCACGGTATTGCTGCAGCAATATCACATTTGAGGCATGAAAAATAGTAAGTGTCTTTTCCATCATGTCCTCATCATTTATGGTTTCCCCACATAATTTCAATTGGGAAACAATCCTGAATACAACAGAATTATATTCAACAACGATTTTAAAATCTTGAAACCGTAAGTGCATCCACTCATAACGAGCTCTAGGCAATATCGTGGCCTTTAGGTGGTCATACCTTCCCTTCAAATCAGTCCACAATTAAAGTGGATCTTTCACTGTTAGGTATTCAACCTTCAATCCTTCATCCAGATGATGACGAAGGAAAATCATAGCCTTGGCCTTGTCCTGACTCGACGTTGCATTGTCCTGGGTAATGGTTTCACCAAGACCTTTAGCAGCTAGGTGGATTTCAGCGTCGAGAACCCATGACAGGTAATTTTTCCCGGAGATGTCAAGTGCCACAAACTCAAGCTTTGTTATATTAGACATGATAAAAACTTGTTTTGAAACGACAATTAGAAATGATGAACTTGATTAGAACGTCGTGCTGATAACGTGTTTTAATATCAAGAACAAGAATAGTAAGTAAAGAACAAGAACAATATAGAAAATAAGAGGAACAATATTATAAGATAGATTTCTTTCAAGTGTCTTCAACATCATCCTCAAGTCCTCTATTTATAGCATTACATTGAGGAACTTAAAGGGGTGTCATAAACATGACATTTAACTCAAGAGAATGTGGGGAAGGTTATGGGATTATGGAAGAATAAAGAAGAGGTGGTGGAGGTGTGGGAGTTACTACACTTAAAGGAGGAATTACTCATAGGTGCTATGGACCTTATGGTCATCCACAATTACTTTCATTTACAACAATATTCGCTTCCTGAGAGTCAAATAATTTAAGTTTGATCATATCACACAGTCTAGAAAATGGCAAGGCTACCAATTAACCATCCAGTAGGTTGAACAGACATCACAAAAGAGATGGCCAAAATACTTTTACCACTGGTTCTACATAAAGATAAAGAATAGATTTGTTCCAGGGGCGGAGCTACAGCCTACCGAGGGTGGTTGGGTGTCCAGAAAATTACACTGTGTATATAAGTAAAACGCTACCCAATTTGGTTAAATATGACGTTTTGAACACCCTTGACACACTTGAAGGAAATAGCTCAGCGGTAGCAGCCTTTCATCAAAGGCCGAAGGCAGCACGCTCATTGGTTCGAATCCCAGCAGCAGCTATATTTTTTTACCTTCTAAACATTTTCAAAGGAGTTTTTATTTTACTGAACACCCTTCCTAAATTTTCTAGCTCCGCCACTGATTTGTTCCCACAGCCTGTTTGATCATCTCTCTCCACATACGATACGAAAAGAGGAAGAAGATGAATAGTGAAAATGAAACGAAGTGTTGAAACTCCATATCTCAGTACAAGAAATTAAGAAAGGGAAAGCTAGAAATGATGAATTTTGCCTTTTGAGATAGTTACTTATATAGTTGCTACACTTCATGTGGTACCACTAGGGATGTTGATTTTTCTCGTGTAGGAAAGTTGAATAAATTATTGTACTTGAGGGTGTATTTGGTAAGGAAAATGTTGCTTTTTTTTAAAAAAAAAAAAGTGGTTTTCTTACTTACTTTCTAGTTTTCAATAAGAAAGTAAAAAGATATTATAGATCCCCGGAGCCTTAATATATGTAATCTAGAAAAATATTATGAGAGTGAGATAGGTAGTGGCCGGGGTGTAAGGGTTCGGGAGTGAGGTGGACAAGAGGTGTGAGTTGGGGGTGTTGGGTGAGTGGAGAGCAGACAAAGAAATTGAAATATGCACGTATTTTTCCTACTTGAAGTCATTTTCCTTATTTTTAAGAAACTTATTTTCAAAACATTTTGACCAACTAAACATGAGATCAATTTTTAATTTTATGCAACCGATAGTCAGTCTTATTTTTATGTTGCTGATCTCACTTTTTATATAAGGTTACATGCAATTATCTTTTTGTCTACCTGATTGAATCTTTCTTCTTCTTTTTTTTAAGTTCGTTTACAATTAAAACTCTTTTATTTCATAGGCACTTTCTTGTATATTTCGATTTTTAATTCAGAAAGTCATGCTATGTAACGACCCAATTTCTGAGTCATGATGGAGGCTACCGTAACCCACCAATAGGCAAGCCAAACCCTAGCCCGGAGCGACAAGCGACAGGCTAATGGGCGGAATCTCAGAAGAACAGAGATGAAGTGGAAGTAACCGTACTAATAAGCACGCTAGAAATATAAAAAGAAACAGAACCAAAATATACCCATAACGAGACTGAGAAGGAAGAGGACAATATATATAAAGTCAAGAAGCACTCCTAAGACCTGGCAGGGTCAGTACAGGAGCCACTACTAAACATACCCAAAATACAAGACAGAAACCAAATATGTATAACAAGTACAACAGTCTCGAGAGCAAAAGACTATACAATAGAAGATGGAGTAGGATCTACCTTGAACGTCAGTAAGCCCACCCTGCTCCGGAACTAGTGCTGGAAAGAGAGTCACGTCAAAACTGTCGGCTAGTGCCAGGATCTGCATCGGGGAAAAAGATGCAGAAGTGCAGTATGAGTACCGGGGCAACAGGTACTCAGTAGGCATTATCGGCCGACTGAGCTCAATGTAATATAAGTAGGCTAAAAGTGCGAGGGTGCATGCTAAGTCCGGGGCGTAAATAATAAGTAAATATACTACTGTCGGGGTGGGTAGATATGCTCAGAAGATAAATGAATGTGATACTGAATAACGAGTAAATAAATGTATAAGCAAACACACAAGTTAAACATAACCAATCTGGGTCCCCATAAACCTGATAGGCACACGGAAGAAAATAATAACCCAGTCTGGCCCCCATAAACCGGCGGGACAGACAAGAATAATAAATGCATAGTCACCAGTGTCTCGAAGCTGTGTCAGTATCCAATAACCACAATAACCAACAGGGGTGCACCGGGCTTGAACCGGCACCAATGGGTAATAACAAGAGGCCAGACGCTGGAATTGAACCGGACATAGTGGGTAATAACGACAGGCCACATATATATCATATCTGTCGAACTCGAACCGAAACTCAGAGAACAACAGTATCATAATCACGGTACCCAGTACCAGAACTCATAGTATGCCACAATCTGGGGCCGGACTCGAACCGGAACACCCAATAGTCAATAACCAGAATCATCATACCTGAACCAGTAGCCGGACTCGAACCGAAACTCACAGTAGTTAGTAACCATCATATCTGAATCAGTGGCCGGACTCGAACAGGAACTCATCATAGCCAGTAACCAGAACAGAACCAAATGTCATATCATATCAGATAAACGGGAAAACATGCCAGTCCCAGGCCGAAACTGAAGTATAGGTAAATGAGCTAACCCATTACCTGCTACAAGGTAAGTCCCTGGGTCCTCCTATGTCTATATTCTACTATCATGCAATATCTAAGTGAGTCCGGGTATCTAGAGTAGCTCATGACAAGGTGGGTCCTAATTCTAAGCTAAGACCAGCAATCCCGATCAAGTGCGATGTTGTCAGGTACTAAAATGCTAAATAGATCAATTGGGTATGATCGGGGTGGCATAACAGGTCACATAGGTCTTAACTAAGTCCAAAAATATCAACCTTCTGACAAGTCGACAAAAAGGGTAACGGGGCCCACTACCGAGTCCCAGACACCAAGTCTAGTTATACCTGTCTAAGTCTGGGCTAAGTCTGCCTAAGCCTGGACTAAGGTACAACAATAACATTCCCCAATCAGCAATCAACAACAATAATACTATACGACTCCGAATAGGTCATCTGTGGCGTACCACGAGGACAATGGGCATGGAATGTGTCCGAATAACCCTATTCGGCCTAGAAGGCCTAAGTCACAGTAAACCACCACCACCAAGTCTATCATACCAGCCCACGACACCAGCACAATAGCATACATATATCACACATAAGCCCAATCTAAGTGTAAAGAAAGGTAAACCTAGCCTACCTGGACGCCGCCGAACGCCTGCTAAAGCCAATTAAATAGGAGCCTTCCCCTTTCGAGAGGCCTCTGACTGCTGCCAAGCTACCACAATAATAAACTACATGTCAAAACATGACTATTGACACCCTTATTGAATTAATTCGTAAAATGTCCGAACAGTCCACGTAGGGCCCACTTGCGGTATCACAAAATTGAAACCGTCACAGCGTCCCAAACAACTCAGTGACCAATAGTCACAACTAACAACGTTAAATCCAAGATCAATATATGTCTCAAATAGCAACAACAATACCAACGCATAGGAAAACTACCATAAACACTATAAAACTTACCAAAATAACGACGATGACACGTCCACAAACACTTCCTCGCTAGAACCCGAGCTTGAATAACTTGGTGTAGATAATATATTTATTTTGATGACCACGTATACTGCCTCAATAATTCTTTTTCCCTTGAAATCTTCTACGAAATACGTACTAGGCAGTAGTTGAAAATGAAAGGAACAGGAAGTGAAATGATTTTCAGTGTTTAATTTTTAATAGTACTATACTTATGATTTGAAAAACAATTAGTGCCTACCTACTCTCAATAACGTCACTTCAAGCCTTGTTCTATGGACACCACGTGTAAATGTGGTGTCACATTAGTAGCTTATGACTTAATTTTGTCCCGTTACTTATATATTCGGGTATTGCATAGGTTCGTGGTAAAATAAATATAATATTTTAAATATACCATAATTAATAGAAAATTATTTCTAACAAAACCTCTATGAAATAAAAATATTATTTTAACATATTTAAATTCACTATCTCCGCTTAAATTATTTATAGATTATAAAACTATTATAAAGTAGTATAGATATATCATAACTAAAGAATTTCATAAATTTCAAAAACATTTTCGAAAGGTGATTAACTATGTTATTTTACCACACTCAAATTTAATTTCATATTTTACAACGTGCTCGATCTAAATAATATTTTCAAACGAACTGCCCGGGAACCGAACTGTCAGTCCCAACAAGTCATAAATAACTTGGGGCAGTTATAGAAAAGCTCTAAACACCGAGAACGCACGAAAATGAAGAAAATGACCGGGAAGGTCATTACAATATCCACTACTAAAAGCAATTTCGTCTGCAAAAGTCAAGAATAAGCACTTACAGACGTGAACAAGTAGGGATACTGGGCTCGCATGTCACGTTCAAGCTCCCAAGTAGCCTCCTCAATTGGACGGTAACGCCACTGTACCTTAACCACTGGAATGTCCCGGGAGCATAACCGTCTGACATCTCTAGCCAAAATGGATACAGGCTCCTCCACAAATGCTAACTTATCATCTAATTGAACCGAGTCCGACTGAAGCACATGCGACTCATACGGAATGTACTGTCGCAACATAGAACCATGAAATACTGGGTGGATAGCTGACAATGCCAGAGGTAAAGCTAGCACATAAGCGACCTCTCCAACTGTCCGCAAAATCTCAAAGGGTCCAATATATCTCGGGCTAAGCTTACCCTTTATTCCAAACCGCATCACGCCCTTCATGGGCGATACTCGTAAGAAGACCCTATTATCCACCCTGAATTTCAATGGACGACGTCTACGGTCAGCATAACTCCTCTGTCTACTCTGAGTTGTCCGCAACCTGTCCTGAATTACTCGAACTCGGTCCAAAGATTCTCGGAGTAAATTTGTGCCACGAGGACTGACTTCTGAAGTCTCGAACCATCCAACTGGAGACCGACACCGTCTACCATACAAAGCCTCAAACGGAGCCATTTGAATGCTGGAGTAGAAGCTATTATTATACGCAAACTCTGCCAAAGGTAAGAACAGATCCCACTAACCCCCAAAGTTCAGCACACAAGCACGGAGCATATCTTCTAATACCTGAATCGTCCGCTCTGACTGCCCGTCGGTTTGAGGATGAAATGCAGTGGTGAGGTCCACCTGGGTACCCAACTCTTCCTGGAAAGTCTGCCAGAAATCGAAGGTAAACTGAGACCCTCAGTCTGAGATAATAGATACTGGCACTCCATGTAGGCGGACCACCTCCTGAATATATACACGAGCTAACCTCTTAGCACTATAGGAGACTCGAATAGGGATAAAGTGTGCAGACTTAGTCAACCGGTCCACAATAACCCAAATACTATCAAAACCACGGGAGGTGCGAGGCAATCCAATAATGAAATCCATAGTGACCCACTCCCATTTCCACTCGGGAATGGGCAACTGCTGAAGCATTCCACCAGGTCTCTGGTGCTCGGCCTTTACCTGCTGACAACAAAGGCATCGGGCTACAAACCCTGCTATATCTCTGTGCATACCACTCCACCAATAGTGCTGCCTTAGATCCCGATACATCTTAGCTGTCCCAGGGTGAATAGAATATCTAGAACTGTGCTGTCACACCCCGAATCCGATTGGGACATGATTGGCACCCGAAGCCGATATGGCCCGAGAGAACCAACCTTTGCTTATGAACATTCGCGTACATAATCTCCTATGAATCTTATTATTCCTTGTGCAACTATGCGGACGTCATAGACATGAAAACATGAGCCATAGCTATGTATGTAAAACTTGGCCGTTTGAGCCATTAAGTCAAAACAACATGTACTTACATACTTATACACCCACATCCGTCTACAAAAGCCTCTAACAAGTGCATTGACCAAAATTAACAAAAAGTCGGGACAAGTCCCCGCTTTATATAACATGTACAGAAGCAAAACACATGTACAACAGTGACTCGGAGAAGCCCCGAACTGACTGGAGCTCACCAATGAACTGCAAACAGCTGGCAACCTACTGTGGAGGCCTACTAGTGCCTGCACCTGCAGCAAGTAAGGTAAATCCCCCGAGGGGGTCAGTACGAAGAATGTACTGAGTATGTAAGGCTCAAATGAAACTGTAAGATATAGAGATATGTCAAGAACTCAAGTTCAAATGCATAACCAATATAGATAAATCGCAACCGTACTTTGGAAACCACGTATATTACATTCATTCTTTCTCTTATCTTTACTTTACTTTGACATTGTTCAAATACTGTGAGGGCCCTCATCATGCAGGTGTTCTTATCACCCCATGGATAACATAGCATCGTCATGCAGGTATTACCCCATGGATAAGATCATATCGTCATGCAGGTGTCCTTTGCACCCCATGGATAAATGGCCATCATCACGCGGGTATTTGCACCCCGTGGATAAACTATCATCATCATGCGGGTATTTGTACCCCATGGATAACACCCATGAACACAATCAATACACATTACTTCATTCTTACTTCATTTCTTACTTTGAGATTTATACCATTACTTGTGAAAGATTGATACATTCATTTGACATAACATTTGGAAGCTTTGGAACCATAACCAAAATAAACTACATGTGAATAAACTTTATGGGAAACATAACACCATTGAAGCCATTGGACAATCATTATGGAACAAGAGACATGAGTATGACTACTATTGGAGTATCGCAACATAACCTTCTTGGGCTTTTTGGAACATTAACCATGAATATGAGACATGAGATTCACCATTGCTCAATGAGTAAGAAATATATGACAATGACCATTGATAACCGGATATGGGATACTTTAGCACATTTCGGGATAGGACTAGTGAGATGTCAATGTGCATACTATTTGCCGCAGAAAGATACGGACAAAGTAACCTTACATACCTTGGATTCACAATACAAATATACCACCTTCGATGCGTAGCAATAATCCCTCTCCTTCTTTATGTGTCACTCTACAACATAAATATATAACGAAATTCACATTAACCACCAATTACTTTACAAATGCATACCATGTCAATGAGTTACATGTTTGCCTTTAAACATGTCATTTCCCCTTGACAAAACCATTGATCATACTATTATTCCAAAAATTCCATAATATTCCCAACATTGACCAATACATGAAAATCAATACATTTCACTACAATACTTCTCCTTTACACTTTCTTATCCATAACACATCACAAATAAACCATCAAAGCACCTTAAGACAACTCATAACACATATCGGCCAAAATCCCATAATTTCCACTTTTAGACAAGAACAAGTTTAATGCCAAAAATAACACCATACATGTTCATATTTTGTCCATACCATGCTTTTTCATCAAAGGCACAAGGCCTAATTCAAGTTCAAATTACCAAGATGACACATCTTTCACCAAAGGCAAAATACACTATTCACCACCTTGCCAACACATCTAGCATAATAGACATAATCTTCCATGCATATAATATGTTAATCCATGAGAATAAACACTTACCAAAGCTTGGAATATGTTGATCTTGTCCAAGTATGCCTTAGGGTTTATTTGCTTTAGGGTTTGGAAAAGAAAGAAATGTTTGAGAAAATATCCAAAAGTGATGAGAGGTTTGATGCTAAAAATCTGATCTTGGGGCCTTTATATAGACCCCAAGTCAAGCTTAGCCTTTTCTTTGGCAATTAATGTGGTCAAAGTGGAAGAATGGGTTTTTTTGCCCCTTTGGGCCAATTCTTTTATTTCATTTTGGGCCTAACTTTGGGCCCAATAACTCATATCCATGTAACCCATGAAATTTCATGTATTATTCACCATATCTCTCATGTTTTCCTAATTCCATAAGGTCACGACTATATTCGTTTAAACAATTCTCATTCGTCCTTTCGATCGCAAAACTAGACATTCTAGTCGCCCTTGGTTTCATTGGACATTTTGGATCACTATTCACATTTCATGATTTGATCATGTAGGAGTATATTGAAGTGTTTGAACCTTTAACAATGCTCAAATAACTCCAAAGAACCAAAAGAAACCATCTAGAAAGCGTCGTAGAATTGCGTTACGAAACGACTCCGGAAGGGTCAAAAATTTGTTCCTTGCGCCACTGCTGCAAAACAAGCCAGTGGCGCAAGAAATGCACCCTCTCTGATCTCAGAGGCTTGCGCCACACCCCCTGAAACAGGGCAGTGGCGCAAGTTTCCATGTGTTGCTGAATTTTTCGGCAATTTTTCCAACACTTGCGTATCGTCCAATACCTTATCAAAGCACTATAAAATACTTACTTAGTGACCTTAATCATCAAGTAAACATGACTCCAAGTCACCAAATGAGGTTAAAATGTGTACGAGGTATTGCCCAAATGCTCCACGAAATCACAAAACACTTTCTATAAAAGGCTCGTCACATGTTCAAGGCCAAATTTCAATTTTTCTCATCTTGAACATTACCAAGTACATACTTATGATTCTCGACACCTAAGTAAACATTATTCACTATCATCGAGTAGGGTTGGGAAGGTACGGGGTGTTACATGTGCGCCTCACGCAGAATCAATTGAGTCAAGTCCCCAACCCTCAGAACACAAATACGGTCGTCAAACCTCAGAACACCATTCGAATCCAAGGTAGCCCTCTCGGATTCACCCCTTAACACCTGATACTGAAGGCTACGAAGATCGTTATCCTCAAACTGACAACGCTGAATCTGCTCCAGCAAAGTAGATCTGGCCTCAACGCAAGCAACAACCCTCCTGGGGTTAGAAATATCCAATCGAACCATCGAATTAGCTAAGGAATGAATGTCCAAAGCTAATGGCCGCTGAGAGACTGGAATGAAGGCTAAGCTACCTATACTCAATGCCTTCCAGCTTAAGGCATCCGCTACCACATTCGCCTTGCCCGGATGATAGAGAATAGAGATATCATAGTCCTTCAACAACTCAATCCACCTGCGCTGCCTTGAATTAAGATCTCTCGGAGTCATAATATGCTGAAGACTACGGTGGTCTGTAAAGATCTCACAATGCACACCGTATAGATAATGCCCCCAAATTCGCAGTGCAAATACTACCGCTGCTAATTTCAAGTCATGAGTGGGATAATTACGTTCGTGAACCTTCAACTGCCTTGACGCATATGCAATAACACGACCCTGCTGTATCAGAACACAGCCCAAACCGATACCAGATGCATCACAATACACGGTGAAACCCTCGCCCTCAACTGGAAGAGTCAACACAGGGGCAGAAGTAAGTCGATCCTTGAGTTTTAGAAAGCTCGCCTCACAATCCTCAGACCACTGAAATGGAACCTCTTTTCTGGTTAATTTGGTCATAGGAGATGCAATAGACGAGAAGCCTTCAACAAACCGTCTGTAATATCCTGCCAACCCAACAAAACTGCGTACCTCAGTAGGCGACGTGGGCCTAGCCCAACCTCGAATAGCCTCAATCTTTGCTGGATCTACCATGATACCGTGTCTGGATACAACATGCCCCAAGAAAGCTACAGACTCAAGCCAGAACTCACACTTTGAGAACTTGGCATAAAATCGATGATCTCTCAAAGTGTGGAGCACAATCCTCGAATGCTGCTCGTGCTCCTCGCTACTCTTTGAATAAACCAAGATGTCGTCAATAAACACAATCACAAAGGAGTCTAAGTATGGCCTGAATACACGATTCATCAAATCCATGAAAGCTGCTGGGGCATTGGTCAACCCAAAAGACATCACCAGGAACTCAAAATGGCCATATCGAGTCCTGAAGGCTGTCTTTGGGATGTCCTCATCCCTAACTCTCAACTGATGATATCCAGATCTCAAATCTATCTTCGAGAATACCGCTGCACCCTAAAGTTGATCAAACAAATCATCGATACGAGGCATAGGATACTTATTCTTCACCGTCACCCTCTTTAGCTGCCTATAATCGATACACATTCGCATAGATCTGTCCTTCTTCTTTACAAACAGAACTGGAGCACCCCACGGCGATACACTCGGCCTGACAAAACCCTTCCCCAGAAGATCCTCAAGCTGACTACTCAACTCTCTCAACTCAGCAGGAGTCATACGATAAGGAGCCATAGAAATAGGTCGAGTGCCCAGCTCAAGGTCGATAATGAACTCTCTATCACGCTCAGGAGGAAGGCCAGGTAGATCAGTCGGGAACACATCAGGAAACTCACGAACAACCGGGATGGATTCAAGTGACGGACTCTCAATGCTAGCATCCCGAACATAAGCAAGGAATGAATCACATCCCCTCGATATCAACCTACAAGCCCGAACATATGAAATAATCCCCGTCGGTGTGCGGCTAAGAAAACCCTGCCACACCACCGGGGGTACACCAGGCATGGCTAAGGTAACGATCTTGGTAAAGCAATCCAAGACTGCGTGATGAAAAGACAGCCAGTCCATGCCTAGAATCACATCAAAGTCTACCATGGCCAATACAATAAAATCAACCTGAGTCTCAAACTCCTGAATAGTCACCAAACATGATCTATATACCCTATCCACTACTAAGGAATCACTAACGGGGGTGGATACACGTAAGGGTACAGATAATAACTCAGAACATAGACCCAACTATGGTGCATAATAAGTGGATACATAAGAAAACGTGGATCCGGGATCAAATAATGCAGAAGCTAGCTAGTGGCATACGGAAAGCATACCTATAATCACTGCATCCGAAGCCTCAGCCTCCAGCCTAGCCGGCACGACATACAACTGATGCTAGCTACCACTAGTCTGAGCACCGACCTGACCACCAGTCCGACCCTCCTACGCTCTACCTCGAGAACCCTGGGGACCACCCCGATAACCCTGTGCACCACATCTGCCTGCTGGCGGTATAGATCTGATGGGCTGTACCGTCTGAGCTGAAGGCTCAATCTCCATGTGCTGAGGACACTCACGCGCGAAATGACCGACAACCCTATAAGTATAACATGCTTCTGGCTCTCTGCTCGACCCAGAAGGTCCGGCTGATCCGATAAGACCACCTCTAGTCGATGAACTGGACCAGAACTCACAATAGTTAGTAACCATCATATCTGAATCAGTGGTCGGACTCGAACCGGAACTTATCATAGCCAGTAACCAGAACAAAACCAAATGTCATATCATATCAGATAAACGGGAAAACATGCCAGTCCCAGGCCGAAACTGAAGTATAGGTAAATGAGCTAACCCATTACCTGCTACAAGGTAAGTCCCTGGGTCCTCCTAGGTCCATAGTCTACTATCATGCAATATCTAAGTCATTCCGGGTATCTAGAGTAGCTAATGACAAGGTGCGTCCTAATTCTAAGCTAAGACCAGCAATCCCGATCAGGTACGGTGCTGTTAGGGACTAAATGCTAAATAGATCAATTGGGTATGATCGGGGTGACATAACAAGTCACATAGGTCTTAACTAAGTCCAAAAATATCAATCTTCTGACAAGTCGACAAAAAGGGTAACGGGGCCCACTACCGAGTCCCGGATACCAAGTCTAGTTATACCTGTCTAAGTCTGGGCTAAGTCTGCCTAAGCCTGGACTAAGGTACAACAATAACATTCCCCAATCAGCAATCAACAACAGTAATACTATACGACTCCGAATAGGTCATCTGTGGCGTACCACGAGGACAATGGGCCTGGAATGTGTCCGAATAGCCCTATTCGGCCTAGAAGGCCTAAGTCACAGCAAACCACCACCACCAAGTCTATAATACCAGCCCATGACACCAGCACAATAGCATACATATATCACACATAAGCCCAATCTAAGTGTAAAGGAAGGTAAACCTAGCCTACCTGGACGCCACCGAACGCCTGCTAAAGCCAATTAAATAGGAGCATTCCCCTTTCGAGAGGCCTCTGACTGCTGCCAAGCTACCACAATAATAAACTACATGTCAAAACATGACTATTGACACCCTTATTGAATTAGTTCGAAAAATGTCCGAACAGTCCACGTAGGGCCCACTTGCGGTATCACAAAATTGAAATCGTCACAGCGTCCCAAACAACTCAGTGACCAATAGTCACAACTAGCAACGTTAAATCCAAGCTCAATATATGTCTCAAATAGCAACAACAATACCAACGCATAGGAAAACTACCATAAACACAATAAAACTTACCAAAATAACGACGATTACACATCCACAAACACTTCCTCGCTAGAATCCGAGCTTGAATAACTTGGTGTAGATAATATATTTATTTTGATGACCACGTATACTGCCTCAATAATTCTTTTTCCCTTGAAATCTTCTACGAAATACGTACTAGGCAGTAGTTGAAAATGAAAGGAACAGGAAGTGAAATGATTTTCAGTGTTTAATTTTTAATAGTACTATACTTATGATTTGAAAAACAATTAGTGCCTACCTACTCTCAATAACGTCACTTCAAGCCTTGTTCTATGGACACCACGTGTAAATGTGGTGTCACATTAGTAGCTTATGACTTAATTTTGTCCCGTTACTTATATATTCGGGTATTGCATAGGTTCGTGGTAAAATAAATATAATATTTTAAATATACCATAATTAATAGAAAATTATTTCTAACAAAACCTCTATGAAATAAAAATATTATTTTAACATATTTAAATTCACTATCTCCGCTTAAATTATTTATAGATTATAAAACTATTATAAAGTAGTATAGATATATCATAACTAAAGAATTTCATAAATTTCAAAAACATTTTCGAAAGGTGATTAACTATGTCATTTTACCACACTCAAATTTAATTTCATATTTTACAACGTGCTCGATCTAAATAATATTTTCAAACGAACTGCCCGGGAACCAAACTGTCAGTCCCAGCAAGTCATAAATAACTTGGGGCAGTTATAGAAAAGCTCTAAACACCGAGAACGCACGAAAATGAGGAAAATGATCGGGAAGGTCATTACATGCTAGTACTAGTACTCATTTCTTTTCAACGTTATAACCTCTTTGTTATTTCGAACAATTTTTGAAAGAATATAACTATATATAACAACCCTACCTCTCATTTTAATTTTAAATTAGCTCTAGGATATGTCTTAAGTTTTTAATTAATTAAGTGGAATTAAAAAACATCAGGTGAAAAATGTTGAAAAGTAAAAAGGTGAATACTAGTTGTATATTGTTCCCCGGCGCATGCATAAGAAGACCACATAATTTCCAAAACGACTATAAAAAACACAGAAAAATCTCTAAAGGATTTGAAATGTATGCCAATATATTTCATCATTGCTGATGTAATAGCTCCGTTGTTGGTCGTGTGATAAGTACTGTCTCATTCTTAACCAAAGGTCTTGAATTCAAGTCCTCCTGGATACGGAGTCGCCTTTGTTAGGAAGTGTTTTACCCTCCAATATGAGACTTCCCGACACAAATCCAAATTTAGTCGAGCTCAATGCGGATACCGGCCTCCGGGTGGGAAATCAAAAAAAGAAAATGGTCCATTGTTGGTAACATTTTTAATAAGCAAAGCACTAGGGATTAATTAGAGGCACAGATTCGAGATTTAAATTTTATAGGTTAAAATTTTAAGATTTTTATTATTGAATTGATTTATTTTTAAAATATCCACATACCATTTGTTGTACGTAAATTTTATAAACTTTTGCACATATGTTTATGCTTCATGTTGAAAGTACTGATTTCAAATGAAATCGGGGATGCAACTCTACATCCGCCCCTGGACTGTCATTTGGTTACAAAAATAACCATACTGATCAGGGGTACACATTAAGATTTAGAAGTGTATTGGCTAATTTAGGTTGACAGGATCCTCTACCATGCACGTCTTGAATAACTTGTCTAATAATAGTCTCCACAGTATAGATTGTGCCAGCCAGTGCATGTTATCTTGTAAATCTGAGCTCTACTACTCTTTCCTATCATGTGCCACTTCATACTCCATTTTTGTATTCCTTGCCAAGCTAAGATCTTAGTCCACACATAAATAGCAAAAGAACACTCAAAGAACAGATGGTCAATGTTTTCGTCCCAACATAAAATAAATTATTCGTGCTTTTGTAATATACTAAATATTTACTCTAATCGACAATGACACTGACCAAGAACAATGTCTTTTCCCCTTCTTTTAGTTTTGACCAAACATAAGTTGTTGAGCCTATACTCAAATTTGATGTTAAACAAAATAATAACCTAAAATTTAATTTTGCATAAACTTATAGCCATATTTCAAATTGATTTATCGTTGCAGTAAGGATAATAAATGTGAAGTTTTTAACTTTCTGAAAAAGAGCCGGACCACAAGGGTCTATATGTAACCTTAATTTATATTTCTGTCAGAGGCTATTTCCAAAGCTTGAACGCATGACCTCCTGATCACATGGTAACAATTTTAGTTACTCCAAGCCTCCCCTTCTTGCATGTAACATATGGATTATATATAATATAATAAAATATAGACTTGCAAAGGCATCCTTTGAACATTGATATAATATGTTGTATTATCCCAAAAGGAGTCAAATGTTTGAAGAGAAGTTTCAATCCCATCATAGAAGATACTTGTATGAGTTGTTAGGGTTTTTGCCCTGATTTTCTTTCCAAAATTGAGTTTAATTTTCTATTGAAGGAAAGTCAAAGTATTACCATAATTGCTTTTACTTTTCCTAAAAGGAAAATATAAAACTCTTCCATATTTGGCTAACCTCTTTATTGTAGGAAAGATTTTAGACCTCTATAAATAGAAGACCCCTCTTCTCATACCATAACACAATAGTATCCACAATGTAGTCATTTAAGAGTCTTGTTTATGGGGAGAGTTTTTCTCTCATAATTTTTATGATATTTTTATATTAGTTTTTATATGTAGGCCTATTGGCCAAACCATATAATAATTATGCTGTTTTAGTTTGTTTTTCTTTGTCGTCTGAATTATCGCTTCTATGGTTCGCAAACTATATGCTTCCGCATGACGCCCTCTCGATTTCAAACCCAACATGAGTCACTTCATTTATGATAAAAAATATAAATGGGTTTGCCCGCGAGGGCATGGTTGAGTGGTTCGGAGGTGAGTTTTCCATGTGGGAGACTTGGAATCCAGCCTCCATCTGCCGCTCAGCCATGAGCTCGTCGCATGGGGCTTGCCTAGTTCATTTTACATCTCCTGTGTGGTTTGCGAGCTATGCACAGTGAGCAGGTTATCACAAAGTGCTCACCAGAAGGGCAGAGGAGATTTTCCTGGGATTCAAAAAAAAAAAAAAGATAAATGGGTTTTAAGTTAACCTTTTGTAAAGATCCGTATGAAGATAAATTAAGCCTAAAACATGTTTATTGGACTTATGAATCCTCGTTTATATTGAATTAGCTACTCATACAATTCTATTTTCAATTGATTTCGTGCAATATGGCAGTGAATTAAGTTGAGTAATTATAATATTACAAGTATAATCAAAAATGGGTTTATCGTCAACTTTATTTTAGTTAAATAACAATTTCTAGTTCAATTCAAAGTGTAGACATTGAAACTAAGATATCATAATTACATCCATCCTTAACTTTCTTCATTAAACGAATATTTTAGTTATTTAAGGATATAAAAGTCGTTTAATATTTTAAAGATATATTGATTGATCATCATGAACGACACATGCATAAGGAGACAACAATTTTTCCAAAAGGAAATTAAATCAAAGACAAAGGAAAATCTCTGCAGGAATTGAAACGTATGCCATTTTGTTTCATCATTGATGATGTACTAAGGAAAACACTAGGTGTCATTTGGTTACGAGGATAATATTTTTAAAATAAAATGTGAAATTATTTTATTTATACTTAATTAAATTTTTATTTCAATACAAGTAATTTTGGGATTATATATGTCACACTATACTCAGTATGTGAAAGTATTCTTGAAATTGCCAATCACGAGCAGTGTTTTTAAAGACGTAGGCATAAGGCGAGGCGTTTTACCAGGTATAAGATGAGGCGTAAGCCCCGAGGCGATGAGGCATAAGCCCCACGGATCCTTTAATTTGTAATATTTTATAAATTAATATAATTAGAAATAAATATTTTTTGAAAGAGATAAATAACAAAAAAAAAAAATTAAAACTCCATCAAAGTTATAAAAAATAAGTAGAATATGTATCTAAACTCCTTCAGCAAAAAAAAACTAACCAAAGACACATAATACAACTAATAGATAAAGTCAACTTTCATATAATAAATTATTATATGTCCTCAAAAACACAAGTTTGTATAAAAAAAAATAGTACATAATTAATCAACTCGTACCTTCCTGCTACACTTCATGTGGTACCACTAGGGATGTTGATTTTTCTCGTGTAGGAAAGTTGAATAAATTATTGTACTTGAGGGTGTGTTTGGTAAGGAAAATGTTGCTTTTTTAAAAAAAAAAAAAAAAAGTGATTTTCTTACTTACTTTCTAGTGTTCAATAAGAAAGTAAAAAGATATTATAGATCCCCGGAGCCTTAATATATGTAATCTAGAAAAGTATTATGAGAGTGAGATAGGTAGTGGCCGGGGTGTGAGGGTTCGGGAGTGAGGTGGACAAGAGGTGTGAGTTGGGGGTCTTGGGTGAGTGGAGAGCTGACAAAGAAATTGAAATATGCACGTATTTTTCCTACTTGAAGTCATTTTCCTTATTTTTAAGAAACTTATCTTCAAAACATTTTGACCAACTAAACATGAGATCAATTTTTAATTTTATGCAACCGATAGTCAGTCTTATTTTTATGTTGCTGATCTCGCTTTTTATATAAGGTTACATGCAATTATCTTTTTGTCTACCTGATTGAATCTTTCTTCTTTTTTTTTTAAGTTCGTTTACAATTAAAACTCTTTTATTTCATAGGCACTTTCTTGTATATTTCGATTTTTAATTCAGAAAGTCATGCTAGTAGTAGTACTCATTTCTTTTCAACGTTATAATCTCTTTGTTATTTCGAACAATTTTTGAAAGAATATAACTATATATAACAACCCTACCTCTCATTTTAATTTTAAATTAGCTCTAGGATATGTCTTAAGTTTTTAATTAATTAAGTGAAATTAAAAAACATCAGGTGAAAAATGTTGAAAAGTAAAAAGGTGAATACTAGTTGTATATTGTTCCCCGGCGCATGCATAAGAAGACCACATAATTTCCAAAACGACTATAAAAAAAAACAGAAAAATCTCTAAAGGATTTGAAATGTATGCCAATATGTTTCATCATTGCTGATGTAATAGCTCCATTGTTGGTCGTGTGATAAGTACTGTTTCATTCTTAACCAAAGGTCTTGGGTTCAAGTCCTCCTGGGTACTATTTAATACACTATTATGTAACTAGGCCATTATTTTATCACACTATAGGGCTCCTTTGGTACAATCGATAAGGGACAACTAATCTTGAGATCAATTTTAGGATTAGTTTATCTCATGTTTGATTGGGATCAAATGCATGAAATAACTCATCTCAGTATTAGCTATTCCAGGATTGTAGTGTTACTTTTATCTCACCTTGAGGGTGGGATAACTAATTTCGGTATAACTTGTTTCCAACCAAATGACCCGTATGTATATTACTCCCTCCATCCCTCTATACTTGTCTATGCTAAAAAGTGATGTCTAATAATACTTGTTCAGTTTGAAAAAAACTAATGTCTAATAATTTACACATTTATATGGATTTTAAACATTCAATCGGAACGAAATCCGTAAGATGATTCGAAAATTCAATATGAATATATTGAAATATTTTACTAGGATCGCAGCATCAAAGATTTCATCTGAAGTTACGACTTCAAATAAAAACACAAACCATGAATTTACCCAATAAATTTCTACACTAGGTAGTTGAAGAAATTACCGCTTATAGTCTACAAATTAACATATTCAGAATACGAATTATCCAAAATACATACATATCAAAAATTAAAAAAAAAATGTATTGAAATAGCACAATTTAGCAATTAAAAATAAAGGATTTACCATAATGCTATACCTCCTGAGCACCTCCAAATTAACTCTATGGCCTTCGGCGAGTTATTTGCATGTAACATTTAAAAAAGGCAGTTCGGTATGGTTCGGGAAAGAGCCGGACCACAAGGATTTATTATATGTAACCTTGATTTGCATTTCTGTCAGAGGCTATTTCCAAAACTTGAACGCATGACCTCCTGATCACATGGTAACAATTTTAGTTACTCCAAGCCTCCCCTTCTTGCATGTAACATTTGGATTATATATAATATAATAAAATATAGACTTGCAGAGGCATCCTTTGAATATTGATATTATATGTTGTATTATCCCAAAAGGAGTCAAATGTTTGAAGAGAAGTTTCAATCCCATCATAGATGATACTTGTATGAGTCACTTCATTTATGATAAAAAAAGATAAATGGGTTTGCCCGCGAGGGCATGGTTGAGTGGTTCGGAGGTGAGTCTTCCATGTGGGAGACTAGGAATCCAGCCTCCATCTGCCGCTCAACCATGAACTCGTCGCATGGGTCTTGCCTAGTGCATTTTACATCTACTGTGTGGTTTGCGTGCTATGCACAGTGAGCAGGTTACCACAAAGGTTTGCGAGCTATGCACAGTGAGCAGGTTACCACAAAGTGCTCACCCGAAGGGCAGACGTTGTAGATTTTCCTGGGATTTAAAAAAAAAGATAAATGGGTTTTAAGTTAACCTTTTGTAAAGATCCGTATGAAGAATAAATTAAGCCTAAAACATGTTTATTGGACTTATGAATCCTTGTTTATATTGAATTAGCTACTCATACAATTCTACTTTCAATTGATTTCGTGCAATATGGCAGTGAATTAAGTTGAGTAATTATAATATATTAGAAGTATAATCAAAATAGGGTTTATCAGCAACTTTATTTTAGTTAAATAACAATTTCTAGTTCAATTCAAAGTGTAGACATTGAAACTAAGATATCATAATTACATCCATCTTTAACTGTCTTCATTAAACGAATATTTTAGCTATTTATGGATATAAAAGTCGTTTAATATTTTAAGGATATATTAATTGATCATCATGAACGACACATGCATAAGGAGACAACAATTTTTCCAAAAGGAAATTAAATCAAAGACAAAGGAAAATCTCTGCAGGAATTAAATCATGAACGACACATGCCATTTTGTTTCATCATTGATGATGTACTAACTACTAAGGAAAACACTAGGTGTCATTTGGTTACGAGGATAATATTTTTGGAATAAAATGTGATATTATTTTATTTTATACGTGATTAAATTTTTATTTCAATACAAGTAATCTTGGGATTATATATGTCACACTATACTCAGTATGAAAAAATATTATTGAAATGGCCAATCACGAGCAGTGTTTATAAAGGCGTAGGCGTAAGGCGAGGCGTAAGCCTCGAGGTGATGGGGCGTAAGACCCACGGATCCTTTAATTTTTAATATTTTATAAATTAATATAATTAAAAATAAATATTTTTTGAAAGAGATAAATCACCCAAAAAGAAAATTCATCAAAATTATAAAAAAATAAGTGGAATATGTATCTAAACTGCTTCAGTAAAAAAAAAAAAAAACAAAGACACATAATCAACTAATAGATAAAGTCAACTTTCATATAATAAACTATTATATGTACTCAAAAACACAAGTTTGTATAAAACAAAAATACTCGTAGTACATAATTAATCAACCCCCACCTTCCTGTTACTCGATCAATATATGTACGCACCCATTTACTATATATTATATTTTGAAAGAGAGCAAAAAAAGTAAATAACTTAAAAGCTTGTCATTATGCGACTTGAAAAGAACTAAGGAAAAAAAAGGAACTAGGAAGAAGAAAGTTCACCAGTACCTTCTTGAGTAGAGGCATCACCGTCGACACCCACCGGCAAGTACGTTTGAAAGCGTGACTTTTAAGTTTTCTTTTACTTTTGATTTGAGTATTTAAGTATTTACCAATCATATATTTTAGTATTAAGTTTAAATTAGAGATTTTAATAGGAAAAAATCATTTTACATTGTAAACTTTCTGGGCTTACGTCTAATTTATGTCTCACGCTTAGGCGAACACCTCAAATTTCAGGGCATTCACCTTTCGATACTTTTGCCTCCCCACAATGCCTCGGGGTGTTTTTGGCTACGCCTCACCCCGGGGCGAGCCTCAAGACAAGCCCCGTAACTGCCTTTTAAAACACTGATCACGAAATAAAATAGTACTCCCTCCGTCCCAATTTATGTGATGTAGTTTGACTTGGCACGGAGTTTAAGAAAGAAAGGAAGACTTTTGAAACTTGTGGTCTAAAATGAGTGATAGATATTTGTGTGGTTGTAAATCATTTCATTAAGGGCAAAGTAGGTATTTTAAAGTTAAATTGTTACTAAATATAGAAATGTGTCATTCTTTTTGGGACTGACTAAAAAGAAAAGTGTGTCATATAAATTGGGACAGAGGGAGTAACAAAATAACAAATATTTCCTTCTGGAGCACTCTTCTCCTAATTAAAGTTCTTTTGGAAAATTAAGACCAAAATGAAAAAAATGAAACTTTATCTAATATAAAATACACACATGTTAATAATCCAGTGAACATCTACTTTAAAAAAGTATATTCAACGAATAATCTCGTCAATATTTAATACTGTATTTGTATAAAAATCTCTGCCGAATTTGAAATGTTTGTCATTTTGTTTCATCATTGATGATGTACTAAGGGAAACACTAGGTGTCACTTTTTTCTAGAACCTCTGGGAAATCTTCAATTTCTGTCACAACCTCTGTTCTTCGTGTGAGTATCTATGGTGAGTATTTTGTGATAACCTGATCATTGTGTAATAACTCACAAACCACACATGAGATGTAAAATGCACTAAGTAAATCTCATGCGACGAGTTCATGATTGAGCGGCAGATGAAGGTTGGATTCGGTCTAAGATCACTCACGTGGGATAAGTCGAATTATGAAGCAAAAATGTGATATTATTTATTATTTCTAAAAATTATGTAAAAACTATTAAATTATAATAAATAATAATTTAAAATATTTAAAAGAAATATAAAAAATTATTATGATTAAAAACTAATTTAGATGAGTCTCGAATTCGAAATACAAGGAGTACATTTTTCTACATTCAATTAATTAAACTTTTTTTTTTGTCTTTTCCTTTTCTGAATTAACTTTTCAATCTTGTCATTTATTAGGAGGAAGGAATTTTCCCTTTGTGATGTCACTTATCAAATGTACAATAACTAAAGCAACCAAGAGTGAAGTGCTAACAAAAATATCACTATAATAAATAAAATTAGAATGTTTTGTTAATGTGGATGTGTAGACATAGTAGATACGATAAGATTAGGAATAAAAATATAAGGTGGAAGTGGTTTTCGTAGTGGACAAGATGAGGGAAGCGACATTGAGATGATTTGGACATGTGAAGAGGCGAGGTGCAAATGCTCCACTGAGGAGGAGCGAGAGGTTGGAATAGTCGGTAAAAGGAGAGATAGAAGTAGACCGAGGAAGTATTGGGAAGAAGTGATTAGATAGGAAATGGTGCAATTTCAGGTTATCGAGGACATGACCCTATATAAAAAGGTGTGGAGGACGCGTATTAGGATAGAAGGTTAGTCAGGTAAAAATGTTGTCTTGCTTTTTGAGGATTTAGGCTTGTTGGTATTTGTTGTTGTATTAGTCGTAGTATTATAGTCCCTGCTTGTGATATTTAACACAGTCTATTGTTTATTATGCTTCGATTCTTACACTATTTTGTTGTTGTTCTTTACATTGTT
Organism: Capsicum rhomboideum; assembly: GCA_031232105.1. Taxonomy (NCBI): domain Eukaryota; kingdom Viridiplantae; phylum Streptophyta; class Magnoliopsida; order Solanales; family Solanaceae; genus Capsicum; species Capsicum rhomboideum. Next base: position 7,838,857 of record CP124712.1, on the reverse strand, counting down.
TCCCTATTAGTTGTTATATTTTCCTCACTCTTTCCTTCTTTTTAGTACCTGGATTTGTTGCACTTGAGCTGAGGTCTTTCGAAAATAGCTTCTCTACCTACACGAGGTAATCGTAAAATCTGTGTACACTCTGCCCACCCCAAACCTCACTTATAAGATTTCACAGGATATGTTGTTGTTTTGTTGTTGTATATTTTTGATGGATAATAGTGTGTAATTTCACTTGTGAAATTTGAAACTTCAAAGTCGACGGATTATATAAGTTTTCTCAACACCAAGGAAGATTTCCTCCACTATCAAAGAATTCGGGAACTATTTCCCGGAAGATCTCTTCTAGTTCCCGAATTCTTTGACAGCTTGCTTGCGCTCGGTCTTCAATAGCAGCCGAGTTCACTGAGTGAAAAATGTCTCAAGAAATCATTTAACATAGCCCACGGCTGAATATGAATTTAGACGAAAGCTTTATAAAACTATTTGTATAGCCATAACAAAGAAAAATAATAATTCTATTAGCTACTAAAATCATTTAACATAGCCCACGACATGCTTATTTAATAACTCAACGCACCTTGACCCGCTCAAATTCAGCCCTACCCCGCCCATTTTCCACCTCTACATACGCCCTTGATTTTTGTTTCTCAACTAGTATATCAAGCTATTTTTTCTATTGATGCATTTTCTGTATTGTCATTAAATTTTGCCTTCTTCGCCTCGTAAGCCTTCTTAGCAGCCTTAATTGCATCCTCAGCAAGCATACTGCATTGAATTTTTTGAGGTGGGAGGGACAGATGTTTTGCTATTTCCCTGCAGCAAAAGTCAAATATGTTTCAGAATACACATCACACAGTCTAGAAAATGGCAAGATTACCAATTAACCATCGAGAAGGTTGAACAGACATCAACAACACAAAAGAGATGACCAAAGTACTTTTACCACTGGTTCTACATAAAGATAAAGAATAGATTTTTTCCCACAACCTGTTTGATCATCTCTCTCCACATATGGTACGAAAAAAAGAAAAGGCCTAGTACATAAATAGATACTAAAACTTGGCCTAAATTGGCACGTAAGCACTCCCAACTTTGAGAGTGTGCGCCTAGACATCTCAATTTGGTCTCAACCGAAAACTAAACACTCCACCAACTCGTCCATACTGTGTCTCGTGGACACCTTATGCTGACGTGATGCATAAATTTTTGAGGCGTCAAGATGAGCATTTTCTTAGTTAGAGTGTTCAACTGACACACTGGAGATAAGATGAGGTGTCTAAATGTGTATACTCAAAGTTAAGAGTGTTTACTTATCATGTGGGGCCATGTTTAAGATGTTTGTTTATGTATTATACCAAAAAATGGATCACAAGCTGTTTGGGAACTAATAATGTTGCAAAATTTAAAAGCTAAACTGTGCCATGAGGTAATCTATCCTAACGGGCTCACACGCTTCCACGGTGATCCTCAAGAAGCAATCAATTTCAAGATGGAAAATTTTCCTCCAGGTATGGTCAAAGATAGTCATGGCACGGGAACTCCAGTCCTCTAAGAAGTTATATGCTTTCAGTAATTAAATGACAATCGCATCGACACAAGAATAGCCACAAGATTTAGTAGGCGTATTATTCATTAGATCCAGGTAAATTTTTCAAACAAATTGAAAATAGATACCAGAGAATAAAAATCTAATTGAACAAGGCAATTGCAAGATTCAGCAATCCTACAGATAAGCTAATCAGATTGCGGATGCGTTGGCTAAATGGAGTATAGGAAGACCTAAAAAATTTATCTCTTCTCCTAACAGGCTACCTGCTCTGGCGAAAGGAGCTTACAAATTAGACTTGGTGCATATGGTAGCTATTAGACATATTCACAGGAGACACCAGTTCTTATAACTTTGGTTCAAGTATCTTCCTCTATTTTCTCTTAGTTTTTTGCCTTATTAGGAGACACCATCAACAAACATTATTACTTCAAGCCGTTCGAATGCTGCTCCTGCCATGGCACCGACAGAAAAACCAAGAAAATTTTTTGGTATTGATTTTAGACGTTGGCAGCTGAAGATGTTCTTTTACTTAACTACATTAAGTCTGCAAAGGTTCACCATGGAAAGCGTTCCTGAGTTGCTGGAAGAAACTTCGAAAAAAGAACGTTTCTTAGTAACTGAAGCTTGGAAGCACTCGAATTTCTTATGTAAGAATTACATATTGAGTGGCCTACAAAATGATTTGTACAATGTGTACAGCAACATGAAGACCTCGAAGGAAATCTGGGATGCTTTACAAAAGAAGTACAAAATAGAGGATGCCGGAATGAAGAAATTCATTGTTCCAAAATTTCTGAACTTCAAGATGGTAGACAGTAAAGTTGTAGTTACCCAAGTCCAAGAATTGCAAGTCATAATCCAAGATCTCCTTGCTGAAGGTAGAACTTTAGTTAATACCTTTGTTAAACATTTTAAGAATGTTCTCAATATTCACTTAACTTTGTTGTAGGTTTGATTGTGAATAACGTTTTTCAAGTGGCTGCTCTAATCCAGAAGTTACCACCTTTGTGGAAGGACTTCAAGAACTACTTAAAGCATAAACACAAAGAGATGTCTGTTGAAGATCTCATTGTGAGTCTAATAATTGAAGAGGACAATAAGGCAGCAGAGAAGAGGACTCATGGGAATTCTGCAATAAATGGAGCAAATATTGTGGAAGACGATCCCACTAAATCAAAGAAGAGAAAGAAACTATTAGGACAACAAGGCAATCCTTCTAAGAAGAAATTCAAAGGAAATTGCTTCAATTGTGGTAAAGTTGTCTACAAGTCTACTGATTATCGGGCTTTGAAGAAGTGCAAGAAAAAGGATCAAGCAAACATGGTTGAATCCAAGGAATAAATGGACAATCTTTGTGCTATGCTTTCGGAATAAAATCTAGTTGGAAATCCTAGAGAGTGAGATGGATTGATTCTGGTGCCTCTAGCGACGTATGTGCCAACAAAGTACTATTTACATTATATGTTCCGGCTCAAGCTGATGAGAAGTTGTTCATGGCGAACTCTGCTACGGCAAATATTGAAGGAACAAACAAAATTTGCTTGAAGATGAATTCGGTCAAGATGGTGACACTAAACAATGTCCTTCATGTTCCGGAATTACAAAAAAACTTAGTTTCGACTTCACTTCTGACTAAGAATGGATTCAAATGTGTATTTGTTTCTGATAAAGTTGTAATAAGTAAGGGTGAAGTGTATGTAGGTAAAGTTTACCTCACTGAGGTTTTTTTTTAAGATCAATGTAATGACAATAGATATGAATAAAAGTTCTGGTTCTTCTTACTTACTTGAGTCAAATGATTTATGGCATGAACATTTAGGATATGTCAATTATAAAACCTTGCGAAAACTAATTAGTTTGGAAGCTTTGTCTAACTTTGAGTGCAATTAATCAAAGTGTCAAACATGTGTTGAATCTAAGTATGCTAAGCAACCATATAAGTCTGTTGAAAGGAATTCCAATCCCTTAGACTTAATTCACACAGACATTTGTGATATGAAGTCAACACCATCTTAAGGTGGGAAAAAGTATTTCATAACTTTTATTGACGATTGCACTAGATTTTGTTATGTTTATTTGCTAAATAGTAAAGATGAGGCAATAGAAGCATTTAGGCAATATAAAACTGAAGTTGAAAATCAGTTGGAGAAAAAGATTAAAATGATAAGAAGTGATAGGGGTGGAGAGTATGAATATCCTTTTGCAGAGATATGTTTGGAAAATGGAATTGTCCATCAAACTACTGCCCCGTACTCACCTCAATCAAATGGAATTACGAAAAGGAAAAATCGAATGTTGAAGGAAATGATGAATGTCTTACTTATAAGTTCAGGTTTACCCCAAAACTTGTAGGGAGAAGCTATCCTTACAGCAAATCGAATACTCAGTCGAGTTCCCCTTAGTAAAACACAATCCATTCCATATGAGAAATGGAAAGGAAGAAAATCCAACTTGAAATATTTCAAAGTGTGGGGGTGTCTAGCCAAAGTCCAAGTTCTTATAACCAAAAGAATGAAAATCGGACCAAAAACTGTGGACTGTGTTTTCATCGGATATACTACAAACAGTACAGCATGTCGATTTTTGGTTCATAATCCGAACATCCGGATATCCATGATAATACGGTAATGGAATCAGATAATGCTGAGTTCTTTGGACACATTTACCCGTATAAAACTAGAAATGAATTATCTAGTGAAGGGCCTAAACGACCTAGGGATGAACCAAGGAGAATGTACTTAATAAAGAGAATCCAAGGCGTAGTAAACGTCAAAGAACATCAACTTCCATTGGATCAGACTTTGTAACATTTCTTCTTGAAAATAAGCCTCAAATATTTTTAAAAATGATGTCGTCTGCGAACTCATCTTTTTGGAAAGAGGCAGTTAATTGTGAGATTGATTCAATCTTGTAACCATACTTAGGAGTTGGTTGATCTTCCTCCAGGAAATAAACCTTTAGGTTCTATATGGATCTTCAAAAGGAAAATGAAAGTTGATGGTACTATTGACAAATACAAGGCAAGACTTGTAGTTAAACGCTTTAGACAAAAAGAAGGCCTTGATTATTTCGAAACATACTCGCCAGTAACAGGATAACGTCCATTCGAAAGTTGGTTGCATTAGCTGCGGTATATGGTCTTGAAATCCATCAAATGGATGTGAAAATTGAATTCTTAATTGGAGAATTGGAGGAAGAAATTTTCATGGAACAACCCGAGGATTTTGTGGTCCCTGGTAAAGAAAGGAAAGTGTGCAAACTTGTTAAGTTACTTTATGGACTAAAGCAAGTACCCAAATAGTGGCATGCAAAGTTTGACCAAACCATGTTGGCAAACGGATTCAAGATAAATGAATGTGATAAATGTTTTTACATTAAAGACACTCCAAATCACAAAGTCATTATTTATTTGTATGTGCATGACATGTTGATCATCAGTAGAGACATTTCTGACATAAATGCTACGAAACGAATGCTTGAGAGCAAGTTTGATATGAAAGACCTTGGAGTTGTTGATGTGATCTTAGGGATAAGAATTCGTAGAACTCCACAAGAGTTGGCATTGTCACAGTCTCATTACATTGAAAAGGTACTTGACAAGTTCAACTATTTAGATTTCAATATTACCAAGACTCAATTAGATGTGAGCTTTGCACTTCAAAATAATGAAGGTAAAAGTGACTCACTATTGGACTATGCAAGAGTGTTGGGAAGTTTGATGTATATCATGAATTGTACGGGATCAGATATAGCATGTGCTATCAGTAAATTGAGTCGGTACACAAGTAATTTCAATCAAACTCATTGGATGGTAGTGAAAAGAGTTTTGGGGTATCTAAAACATACTCAAAACTATGCTTTACATTATAATAAATATCATGCGGTAATTGAAGGATATAGTGATGCAAATTGGATCACCAAATCAAATAAATTAAAATCCACGAGTGGCTATGCATTTACTCTTGGTGGAGGAGTAGTCTCTTGGAAATCATCCAAACAAACATGTATTGCCCACTCTACAATGGAATCTGAATTTATCGCATTAGATAAAGTCGGTGAAGAAGATGATTGGCTTCGAAATTTCTTAGAAGATATTCCTTATTGACCCAAACCTTTGGCACCAGTATGCATACACTGTGATAGTCAAGTAGAAGTAGGTAGGGCAGGGAGCATGATGTATAACGGTAAATTTTGTCATATAAGATGGAGACATAACACTATTAAAGAACTACTCTCTAGTAGAATTATCATGATTGATTATGTGAAGTCAAAAGATCATTTGTCGGATCCACTTACAAAAGGCCTAACTAGAGAGAGAGTTGAGAGATCATCGAAGCGAATGGGTTTAAGACCTAGAATAAGTCATTATGGCGGTACCTCTGCCTAGCGGACTGGAGATCCTAAGAGCTAGGTTCAAGGAGATCAAACAAAGTTGTGACTGACGGTTCAACATTGTTAATTAAGTTAACTCATTCTCATGATGAAGACAATGTTTAGGAAAAAAGGGTAAAGCTTATGATTTGTAGCGGATTGTTGGGTTCTAAGTAAAAATGTGAATGGAAAATGGAGGTAAAACAAATGAAGGAAAAAGGAGTGAATTGTGGTTTCACTTTATAGAAGAGTGTTTCTCCCACATTGGTGGGATAAAGGAACATTCTTATGCTTAAATTAAGAAGCACTCCTTCATGTGGATAGTGAGGCAAGAACAAGACAAGTCTCGCATCGTCATCATCGTCGCTCGCTCGGCTCGACTTTGGTTTCGGATTTGGATTTGGATTTGGCTTACCTTGCATTTCTGCCAGAGGCCGGCTATTTCCACGACTTGAACGCATAACCCCAAGGTTATGTGACTTTAAATATTTCCCAATAATTTGGTGATCGTTTAAGTAATGAATCCTTTTATCAAATAAAAGTCAAGTGTGCTCGCTTCAATTTAAACTTTTAAATAAAATTGTCACATGCTTCAATATGATATCAGATCAGGCGAAAGGTTTTTGTATTCATCAAATCTGTATAGCCCATAAGCCTTGAATTAGTCAAAATAGGGGTCGGGCCAAAGCGGACAAATGTATGGGTCGTTAATATGTATAATTGTTATGGAAATATAAACATAAACATACGCCTTAACTTATCATATTTACACAAATCCCACCCTTATAAAGTAATTACAAAAATGTCAACTAATTATGTATCTTCGTTGGATGTATCGGAAGCTATTTATGTATCTCAATAGACCCAAAATCGATAAAAATGTATTGAGAGCTAATTATGTATCTTTACAAAGGAAAAAATGTATCTTCGTTGGACGTATTATGTATCTCGACAGACCCAAAATCGGAAAAAATGTATCGAGAGCTAATTATGTATCTTCGTTGGATGTATTGGGAGCTAATTATGTATCTCGACAGATCCAAAATCGGGATTTTCAGTAATTATGCAAAATGTCGGGATTTTTTGTAATGAAGCTCCAAATTGTCGGGATTTATGTTGTTTTTAAAATTGTTATTCATAAGCTTAATTAATTACATTTTGCAGTTGATTAATCATGGATTCATCTCCAAGGGAGAATTATCATTCTTTTTTCAATCGATTAAAAAATAAAGAGTGTCACATAAAAATAAGATAGAAATAGTAACGACCTTTCATCAGTGGAAATATGATCACAGTAACAAGAAACAAAAATGCATGTTTTTTCTATTGCTAAATATTTTATTATTTTCCCTTGTGAATCATATTTGCTTATAAATTCATATGCCGAGCTAGGATTTTGGGTACATTGGATCTTGATTATGATTAATATTGAATTAATCATATTCACTAAAAAGTTTAAAGGATTTTTCACCCGTGAACTTGTTGTCACGCCCCGAACTCCCAACGAGACGTGATTGGCACCCGAAGCCGATGTGGCCTGAGAGAACCAATCTTTGCTCATGTACATATGCATATCCTCGTATGAACATCGTACTATCTCATGTAATTATGCGGAAAACATGAATATGGAAACATATGCCATATATAGATATAAATAAAACGTGGCCGTTGGGGCCATCGAGTCAACACTGACATTTATCCTTCATCTTCATAACCCACACATGTCTACAAAAGCCTCTAATAGATACATTTACAAGACCAACTAAAATTCAGGACAAGTCCCCGCTTTTATACAACATCAAAACAACTGTACATCTATGACTCGGAAAGTCCCGAACCAACTGGGGCTCACCAAAGATCTGCAACTACCTTCAAACTACTGTGGAGGTCTACTAATGCCTGCACCTGCAACATATAAGGTAAGTCCCCGAGAGGGGTCAGTACAAAGAATGTACTGAGTATGTAAGGCCATAAGAAAACTGCGTCAGTACATAAGAACTTCAATGGAAATAATTGTAAGAGAACTCTATATGTGGAACCATGTACCTTCCTTTCATTATTATCATCTCCAATCATTCATACATAATAACAACAATAACGGAATCAATATAAGAGAAATGGTAACTGTGAATGAAATCTCTTCTGCATGTGGGGAAACCATGTACATTACATTCTTTACTTCTCTTGCCTTTATACTCGTTCATCATTATTGTTCTACCCATGCTAGGTTGTTCGGTCGCCCCTGGGATGAGATTAACCCATGCTAGGTACTTTGACCCCTGGGATGCTATGTGAACCCATGCTAGGCTTTCGTGTCGCCCCTGGGATGTCATTAACCCATGCTAGGCTTATCGCCCCTGGGATGTACCGTGCTAACCCATGCTAGGCTTTTTTGTCGCCCCTGGGATACCACCCGTGATTATTGGGATCGACCCATGCTAGGTGTTCTAACCCCATGGGATACCACCCTTGATTACTCATTACTTATACCTTACTTCTTTCTCATGTTATTCTTTCTTTTATTGCTTAGCGATACCTTGTGACTTGGAACACATACATACATTACTTCACGTCTTTACTCTTGTAAGATTGGTACCTTTACTTGTGAGGGATAGATACATTAGCTTGCACATTACTTTCCCTATTACCTTGAAAGAGATTGGAATTTTTACTTGTGGGAGATTGATACAAAGATAACCATAATGTTATTAGACTTTGGAACATAACATTGTTGGAAGCTTTGAATCATTAACCAATGAGTGAGAGACATGTGAATAACTTGGCAACATAACTTTATTAGAAACATAACACTATGGGAACCATTGGACAAGAATCTATAAACAAAGGCATAAGTATAATCACTATTGGAACATTAACCATGCATATGAGACATGAGATTTACCAATGATCAACGAGTAGGAATTATATGTCAATGACCATGGATAAGCGGATATGGGATACCTTAGTACATTTCAGGATAGGACTAGTGAAATGTCAATGTGAATACTATTTGCTGCAGAAAGATATGGACAAAGTAACCTTACATACCTTGTATTCTCAATACGAATATACAATCTTAGATGCGTATACAATGGTCCCGCCCCGTCCTTATGTTTTACTCTACAATACAAGTTCATAACGAAACCAACATTAACCACCAATTTTCTTACAATGGCATACAATAACAATAAGTCACATATTTAGCTTTAACATTTCATTTCCCCCTTGACAATACCATTTATGATATCATCATACCAATAATCCCACAATATTCCATACATTGACCAACACATGATAACCAATACATTTCAACACAACACTTCTCCTTTACACTTTCTTATCCATATCACATCACAAATAACCCATCAAATTACCTTAATACACCTCATAGCACATATCGGCCAAAATCCCACAATTTATACTTTTAGAAAAATAACAAGTGTAGTAACAAAATCACACCATACATGTTCATATTTTGTCCATACCATTCACTTTCATCAAGACATCAAGTCACCTTTTAAGTTTAATTCACAAAAATGACACATCTTTACCAAAACACAAAAGTGCACCACTTACACTTTTAGGCATAACCATCATGATCTACATGCTCTCCCATGCATATAATATATTAATCCATAAGAATAATTACTTACCAAAGCTTGCAAATGAGTGATCTTGTCCCAAGAAGTGCTTTAGGGTTCTTAGGGTTTGAGAGAAATATTTGAGAAAATATCTAAAGAGGCATGAGAGATTTTGTGAATAAAATCTGATTTGTCCCTTTATATAGGCCTCTCATGTTGTCCTTATCCAAGTCTTGTCATTTAATACAAGGTTTACTTGGTCAATATTGGAGGAATGGATCATTTGCCTTTGGACCCATGTATTTTATTCCACTTTTGGCCTCAAATTGGGCCCAATAATACATTTCAACTTAGCCCATCAATTTTCATGCATAATCCATCATTTATCTCATGTTTCAATAATTCCATAATGTCACGATAATATTCTCTCACGAGATTCTCATTCGTCGTCTCAATCGCAAAAATAGGAATTCTAGTCGTCCATGGCTTCCTTGAACATTTTGGATACTTATTTATGTTTCATGATTTGATCATGTAGGTGTATGTAGGAGTGTATTGAAGTGTTTGAAGCTTTAACAATGCTCAAAGAACTCCAAATAACCAAAACAAAACCATCCAAGAATCGTCGTAGAGTTGCGTTACAAAACGAGTCCGGAAGGACACATTTTTTGTGCCTTGCGCCACTGCTGCAAAGCAAGGCAGTTGCGCAAGAAATCACTGCCCTCTGAATCAGGGGCTTGCGCCACACCCCCTGAAATAGGGCAGTGGCGCAAGTTTTGATGCTTTGCTGAATTTTTCGGCCATTTTTCCAACACTTGCGTATCGTCCAATACCTTATCAAAACACTACAAAATACTTACTTAGTGATCTTAATCGTCAAGTAAACATGACTCCAAGTCACCAAATGAGGTTAGAATGTGCACGGGGTATTACACAAATGCTCCACAAAATCACAAAACCCTTCCTATGAAAGTCTAATTGCATGTACGTGGCCAAATTTCAATTTTTTCGTCGTTAGCATTACCAAATACATACTTATATCTTTCGACACCTAAGCAACCATTATTTAACATCATCAAGTAGGGTTGGGAAGGTGCGGGGTGTTACACTTGTAGGGAAAACATATTCCCTTGTGGACACCATGAGAATCACCAGTAGTACGGAGGATGATCAAAAGAATATTAATAAGTATTTGTATTAATGTTAATTAAGTAAATCCTTTGATTATGAAAGGATTAAATCAAATTAAATAATAACCTCTTTGATATGTATTGAAATTGTATCTGATCAATTCGTTTTGAAGAGCCTTTTTAAGTTTACAGTATGTAATAAGTAGATTGTATCTGTCCAATCATTTTTAAAAATATTTTTGTTTTCAGTTAGCTAGAGATAGAATATGAAATAAGAATGCATGTAATAACAAAAAAAGATAAAAATATCCTCACTACTTCTGACATAAAATCTTATTTATCCTAAGGCCTCATTTATTTTTCGTTAAGACGCTTGGATCTCATGAATACACATCTAAATAATAAGTTGTGCATTAAGATTTTGATTTTCGAATCTGAATACACATATAAATATTGAGATTTGAATACGTACTAGAAAATTAAGTCTGTGTATCTTTTTACACCTGAATGTATAAAGTTTGTCTTTATTTAAAATTAATAAATTTAATAAAAATATTAAATTAATCTGTTACTATATATGAACAAAATATTTTTGAAAAATTATATGCATGCGATTGGTTGTGATAGGAGTTAACTGTGGTGATTGTGGATGTAGATTGGGATACTGTTGTCTAATGGTGGGACGTTGGTAGTAGCCAGTGGTGATGGTGGTCTGGTCCGTAGTATAGTTTGATGGCGATAGTTGGTGACGGTGATAACAAATATACTAAATAATTAATTATGGTGGTTGGTGATATATAACATGGCGATGGGACTGATGATGGTTAGTAGGGGTGATGATTGTTAATGGTGGCTAGTGACAATATTGACATTTTATTATAGTTATGATTGACAGTGATGATATTTATGATTGAGAATGATGGATGGTGAATGATCACCTGATAGACGACAATAACGATACTTGATAATGATAAACCGATAACCATAACAGTGAAAGAATGAAATTGATGAACTATTATTTTTGTTTCTAGATGGACGTTCAATTGAGTTTTACTTTTGTTTGTGTGGGCAGTCCATTAGTCAAGGAAATTAAGGAAAATGGAAGAGCAAGTTGTTAGGGTTTTTGCCCTGATTTTCTTACCAAATTTAAGTTTTACTTTTCTTAGAAGGAAAATAAAAGTAATACCATAATTACTTTTACTTTTCTTAAAAGAAAAATATAAAACTCTTCCATATTTGGCTAACCTCTTTATTGTAGGAAAAGTTTTGGACCTTTATAAATAGAAGACCCCTCTTCTCATACCATAACACAATAGCATCCACAATGTAGTCATCAAAGAGTCTTGTTAGGGGGAGATTTCTCCCAATAGTTTTTATGTTTTTTTAATATTAGGTTTTTATATGTAGGTCGTTTGACCAAATCATATAATAATATTAAGTTTTTAATATTGTTTTATGTGTTATCTGATTTGTCACATTGATGGTTTGCAACTATTAGCTTTCGCATGACGCCCTCTCGATTTCGAACCCAACAAGTGGTATCAGAGCTTACGGTTCAAAGGTCCAATGGTTTGGTGAAACGAGATTAAAAACAAGTTCAAAGCGGTTTCAAATCAAGTTGCAACCAATTTGATGATAATGAAGATTTTGTCCAACTACATGTGGAGAAGAAGTTTCAACCATATTTTCAACATTCCTGCTGCTGCATTTTTAAAAATAAAAATAAAATATTAATTTTTAACCCATTTTTAACTATGATATTTTAAACCTTATTTTTAACCATGGCAAGCAGCAGTGATGAAGATTATATGAAGAACAAAGATCATATATGCAAGTGAAGAAGGCGGATCAAGTTATGTCAAGAAAATCAAGCCAAAAAGGGGAGATTTGTTAGGATTTTTGCCCTGATTTTCTTACCAAATTTAAGCTTTACTTTTCTTAGAAGAAAAATAAAAGTAATACCATAATTACTTTTACTTTTCTTAAAAGAAAAATATAAAACTCTTCCATATTTGGCTAACCTCTTTATTGTAGGAAAAGTTTTGGACCTTTATAAATAGAAGACCCCTCTTCTCATACCATAACACAATAGCATCCACAATGTAGTCATCAAAGAGTCTTGTTAGGGGGAGATTTCTCCCTATAGTTTTTATGTTTTTTTAATATTAGGTTTTTATATGTAGGTCGTTTGACCAAATCATATAATAATATTAAGTTTTTAATATTGTTTTATGTGTCATCTGATTTGTCACATTGATGGTTTGCAACTATTAGCTTTCGCATGACGCCCTCTCGATTTCGAACCCAACACAAGTGGAGGAGAAATTAATTAGATCACATCTATTTTCCTTCCTTGGTTTGATTGAGATGAAAATGGGGAGCAACATAATCTTGTGTCACTAACATTGAATTATGGTAGGAACACCAAAATAAAAGAAACAGTTTATGAAAGTAGAAAATCGATTTTTTTTAAATTATTTTTTTTTTAAATTTAAATGGGGTAGGAGAAGGAAAAATGGGGAAAGGATTACAATGTGGGGAATAGAACTCACACCAACGAGGTAGAAGTTCAGATAGTCAATCAACTGAGCTACTAAGATTTCCCGATATAAAGAAAATTGTTAGATGAGAAACTAAAGCATATTATTTAATGGTAAAAATTTATCTACATATGATATTATGTTAAACCAATAAATATATGCCATATATTTTCTACATAAAATTTTATCATTTGATCACTTTATAACCACGATGAATTGAATTAATTTGTTGTAAACATCCTATATACCTAATTATTTACTTTCTTTTCCAATGAGTTTCATTAGTTCAGCCCATTATTTGACAAGACTTAGCAATGAGTAAATAATTACTGGATGAGGAATCTGAACAATACTTAATGCAATTTTATGTATAAATTATTTTTCAATTTTTCAATTAATATTTGACGATTTTCTTCCCAAATAGTTTAAAGTGAGAATTACCAAAGCTTTTGTTGAAGAAAAAAGAATATCTAAAGCTAAGCAATAAAGAAAATGTACAAAGCTAAAGAAGATAAAAGGGTAATAACCCTAAACAATGTTTTATTGAGTAGAAGAAAGTAGATAAATTAAATTATGTATAACGTATACAAATTTTGAATACACAACAACCCACATCCAATAAAAACAATTTATGCATGGTAATTTTTGTATTATTAATTCCTGCATAACTTATCTGGTGGCAAAATCAAACCCAACTCGTTCAAGTTTGGATTGGTTATGGACCTGCCCATTTATTATCTCAACTCATTTCAAGTTTGGATTGGTTATTGACTCGCCCATTTGGAACAGATATGTACAATTTTGTTCAAACTCATATTCAAATTCAAAATTCAAATAAAATAAATTTTTGATTTTTGAAAACAATCAAAATAAATATTAAATTAAAATTGTGTAAATAATAAAATAAAATTAAATAAAAAAAATACAAATTTCAATGACATGAAAATTGTGCTTAAATTGTGTATATGTCAATTGATCACTTGCAATAAAGAGCTTTTCTCCAAGTCTTTTTGTTCGAGCCTGCGCATGGAGAAAATTATGATTGGAGCGTCACCCCCAGAATAGATCTCACAGTGCGCCATCCGAATTAATTGAGGCTCCAATAGGGATACAGGACATTGGATAGAAAACCAAAAAAAAATAAAAATGGAGCTTTTCAAACGTAAAAATATCTTTAAGCTAATGAAATGTACGTGCATAACAAAAATCAAATACATGTTTCATTTATTTGATACATTACTCATCATGGTATAACAAGACTAGATGAAAAGGATGAAACAGAAAACATAAAGAAAATATTGGATCCATTATTCAACACTTGCAACGTTATTAAAGCGACATTTTCTGATAGGGGCAGAGCCAGTATACTACCTTCGGGTTCAGACGAATCCATACATATGTATAATATAAATATTTTATTATGAACTCAATTACTAAGACGAGCTAGATGTAGCGATCAAGTAGAGATCATTCTCTCTTCTAGCAGTTATTCCGTTTGACTCGGTCATGTCCAAATTCCTTGCATTAATTCCTTCTGGAAGTGTCCAATCAAACTTGTAAAGCAAATGGGCTAAAGGCAGAGTAACAAGAGCTATACCAAATAGCATTCCTGGACATATTCGTCTTCCTGCACCAAATGGAAGAAGTTGAAAGTGATTTCCAGTAAACTCAATAGAACTGTTTTCAAATCTTTCTGGTGTGAAACATTCAAGATTTTCCCAACTCTCGAAATTCCTTCCAATTGCCCACACATTAACCAGGACTTTGCTTTTCAACGGTATAGTGAATCCATCTACCTTTGTTTCCTCCCTGCATTCTCGCGGGACCAATAGGGGAGTTGGAGGGTGTAACCTGAGTGTCTCTTTGATCACTAGCTTTAGGTAATTAAGCTTTTCAAGGTCTGTATCATCATAACGATTTTCCTTTCCCTTAAAGGCTTCTCTTACTTCAGCTTGTGCTTTCGCCATGACACTTGGACTCTTCATCATTTCTACAAATACCCAAATAACGGTTGAAGACGATGTATCTGATCTTCCTATAAACATGTCCTACACCATGTATGATCATAAAATGACACAGATCGAGTCAAACATGTAATATATAAGTTTTTTAAACATAATTTTATTTTTTTTAAAAAAAAAAGTTTTGAATGTGCATGTCATCTTTCGGAAACACTTAATATTTTTTACGAAGTTTGGAAACGATAGCTAAGAGGAAACAAAAAAGGTATAGTGTTAGTCGCAAACAAAATTGTAGCAAGCAGTATATAAGAGACGCTTACAAGAATAACTGCTTTGATATTGTCATTTGTTAGAGGAAATTGACATTCGCCACTCTCCATGATTCTTAAAAAAACATCGATCAGATCTTCAGTTCCTGACTGACCATTACCATTTTTTCCATTTGCCCGATTCTCTTTATGCACATTGATAATATTGTCCAAGACAGTGTCTACCTTATTACGAGCTTTCATTAGTTCAGATTTCATCCCTCTAATCCCATGTAGATACGTTTTTTAAGGGAACAAATCAGCCAGCTCGAATCCACCAGATAATGATAGTGCTCGATGAATCACCGTTATCAACTCATTTTGATCTTTACATACTTTCCCAAATGCTGACCTATATGTCGCAGCATTCATAACCAAAATAGTTTTTCTGATAAGTTAATTGGTGAATCTAACATTGATCTGATGGTCGATCGGAGATTTGAGAGCTCATTTTGTCGAATTGAGCTGAAGGACTTGACCATCTTGGCGCAAAGTAACTCCAAGACACTCAATTTACTCATCTGTCTCCAATAATCACCATATGGAGAAAAGACAATGTCCGTACAATTGTAACAAATAATTTTTCCGAACATGGTTACTGGCCTAGATGCAAAGGCGAGGTCATGAGTTTTTAGAATTTGTTTGGCCATGTGTGGGGACGAGACAACTACTGTGGGAACTTCCCCGAGTTGTAAGTACATAATGGGTCCATTTTTTTGTGACATGTTTCGGAGAACTCGATGTGGTACTCCACTTGTCAAGTGATGTACACTTCCTATAATAGGTAACCTCCATGGGTCCGGAGGCAACTTTTTCTTGAGGGTTTTCGATTTCTTTCTCCAATTTTGAATCAGCGAAAAGAGGAAGAAGATGAATAGTGAAAATGAAACGAAGTGTTGAAACTCCATATCTCAGTACAAGAAATTAAGAAAGGGAAAGCTAGAAATGATGAATTTTGCCTTTTGAGATAGTTACTTATATGGTGGCTACACTTCATGTGGTACCACTAGGGATGTTGATTTTTCTCGTGTAGGAAAGTTGAATAAATTATTGTACTTGAGGGTGTATTTGGTAAGGAAAATGTTGCTTTTAAAAAAAAAAAAAAGTGGTTTTCTTACTTACTTTCTAGTTTTCAATAAGAAAGTAAAAAGATATTATAGATCCCCGGAGCCTTAATATATGTAATCTAGAAAAATATTATGAGAGTGAGATAGGTAGTGGCCGGGGTGTAAGGGTTCGGGAGTGAGGTGGACAAGAGGTGTGAGTTGGGGGTGTTGGGTGAGTGGAGAGCAGACAAAGAAATTGAAATATGCACGTATTTTTCCTACTTGAAGTCATTTTCCTTATTTTTAAGAAACTTATTTTCAAAACATTTTGACCAACTAAACATGAGATCAATTTTTAATTTTATGCAACCGATAGTCAGTCTTATTTTTATGTTGCTGATCTCACTTTTTATATAAGGTTACATGCAATTATCTTTTTGTCTACCTGATTGAATCTTTCTTCTTCTTTTTTTTTAAGTTCGTTTACAATTAAAACTCTTTTATTTCATAGGCACTTTCTTGTATATTTCGATTTTTAATTCAGAAAGTCATGCTATGTAACGACCCAATTTCTGAGTCATGATGGCGGCTACCGTAACCCACCAATAGGCAAGTCAAACCCTAGCCCGGAGCGACAAGCGACAGGCTAATGGGCGGAATCTCAGAAGAACAGAGATGAAGTGGAAGTAACCGTACTAATAACAACGCTAGAAATATAAAAAGAAACAGAACCAAAATATACCCATAACGAGACTGAGAAGGAAGAGGACAATATATATAAAGTCAAGAAGCACTCCTAAGACCTGGCAGGGTCAGTACAGGAGCCACTACTAAACATACCCAAAATACAAGACAGAAACCAAATATGTATAACAAGTACAACAGTCTCGAGAGCAAAAGACTATACAATAGAAAATGGAGTAGGATCTGCCTTGGATGTCAGTAAGCCCACCCTACTCCGGAACTAGTGCTGGAAAGAGAGTCACGTCAAAACTGTCGGCTAGTGCCAGGATCTGCATCGGGGAAAAAGATGCAGAAGTGCAGTATGAGTACCGGGGCAACAGGTACTCAGTAGGCATTATCGGCCGACTGAGCTCAATGTAATATAAGTAGGCTAAAAACGCGAGGGTGCATGCTAAGTCCAGGGCGTAAATAATAAGTAAATATACTACTGCCGGGGTGTGTAGATATGCTCAGAAGATAAATGAATGTGATACTGAATAACGAGTAAATAAATGTATAAGCAAACACACAAGTTAAACATAACCTATCTGGGTCCCCATAAACCTGATAGGTACACGGAAGAAAATAATAACCCAGTCTGGCCCCCATAAACCGGCGAAACAGACAAGAATAATAAATGCATAGTCACCAGTGTCTCGAAGCTGTGTCAGTATTCAATAACCACAATAACCAACAGGGGTGCACCGGGCTTGAACCGGCACCAATGGGTAATAACAAGAGGCCAGACGCCGGAATTGAACCGGACATAGTGGGTAATAACGACAGGCCACATATATATCATATCTGCCGAACTCGAACCGAAACTCAGAGAACAACAATATCATAATCACGGTACCCAGTACCAGAACTCATAGTATGCCACAATCTGGGGCCGGACTCGAACCGGAACACCCAATAGTCAATAACCAGAATCATCATACCTGAACCAGTAGCCGGACTCGAACCGAAACTCACAATAGTTA
The DNA here is from genome assembly GCA_031232105.1 of Capsicum rhomboideum. Classification (NCBI taxonomy): domain Eukaryota; kingdom Viridiplantae; phylum Streptophyta; class Magnoliopsida; order Solanales; family Solanaceae; genus Capsicum; species Capsicum rhomboideum. The sequence continues at coordinate 7,820,674 of CP124712.1, read as the reverse complement.
GTAACCATCATATCTGAATCAGTGGCCGGACTCGAACCGGAACTCATCATAGCCAGTAACCAGAACAGAACCAAATGTCATATCATATCAGATAAACGGGAAAACATGCCAGTCCTAGGCTGAAACTGAAGTATAGGTAAATGAGCTAACCCATTACCTGCTACAAGGTAAGTCCCCGGGTCCTCCTAGGTCCATAGTCTACTATCATGCAATATCTAAGTCATTCCGGGTATCTAGAGTAGCTAATGACAAGGTGCGTCCTAATTCTAAGCTAAGACCAGCAATCCCGATCAGGTACGGTGCTGTTAGGGACTAAATGCTAAATAGATCAATTGGGTATGATCGGGGTGGCATAACAGGTCACATAGGTCTTAACTAAGTCCAAAAATATCAATCTTCTGACAAGTCGACAAAAAGGGTAATGGGGCCCACTACCGAGTCCCGGATACCAAGTCTAGTTATACCTGTCTAAGTCTGGGCTAAGTCTGCCTAAGCCTGGACTAAGGTACAACAATAACATTCCCCAATCAGCAATCAACAACAATAATACTATACGACTCCGAATAGGTCATCTGTGGCGTACCACGAGGACAATGGGCATGGAATGTGTCCGAATAGCCCTATTCGGCCTAGAAGGCCTAAGTCACAGTAAACCACCACCACCAAGTCTATCATACCAGCCCACGACACCAGCACAATATCATACATATATCACACATAAGCCCAATCTAAGTGTAAAGGAAGGTAAACCTAGCCTACCTGGATGCCGCCGAACGCCTGTTAAAGCCAATTAAATAGGAGCCTTCCCCTTTCGAGAGGCCTCTGACTGCTGCCAAGCTACCACAATAATAAACTACATGTCAAAACATGACTATTGACACCCTTATTGAATTAATTCGGAAAATGTCCGAACAGTCCACGTAGGGCCCACTTGCGGTATCACAAAATTGAAACCGTCACAGCGTCCCAAACAACTCAGTGACCAATAGTCACAACTAGCAACGCTAAATCCAAGCTCAATATATGTCTCAAATAGCAACAACAATACCAACGCATAGGAAAACTACCATAAACACTATAAAACTTACCAAAATAACGACGATGACACGTCCACAAACACTTCCTCGCTAGAACCCGAGCTTGAATAACTTGGTGTAGATAATATATTTATTTTGATGACCACGTATACTGCCTCAATAATTCTTTTTCCCTTGAAATCTTCTACGAAATACGTACTAGGCAGTAGTTGAAAATGAAAGGAACAGGAAGTGAAATGATTTTCAGTGTTTAATTTTTAATAGTACTATACTTATGATTTGAAAAACAATTAGTGCCTACCTACTCTCAATAACGTCACTTCAAGCCTTGTTCTATGGACACCACGTGTAAATGTGGTGTCACATTAGTAGCTTATGACTTAATTTTGTCCTGTTACTTATATATTCGGGTATTGCATAGGTTCGTGGTAAAATAAATATAATATTTTAAATATACCATAATTAATAGAAAATTATTTCTAATAAAACCTCTATGAAATAAAAATATTATTTTAACATATTTAAATTCACTATCTCCGCTTAAATTATTTATAGATTATAAAACTATTATAAAGTAGTATAGATATATCATAACTAAAGAATTTCATAAATTTCAAAAACATTTTCGAAAGGTGATTAACTATGTTATTTTACCACACTCAAATTTAATTTCATATTTTACAACGTGCTCGATCTAAATAATATTTTCAAACGAACTGCCCGGAAACCGAACTGTCAGTCCCAGCAAGTCATAAATAACTTGGGGCAGTTATAGAAAAGCTCTAAACACCGAGAACGCACGAAAATGAAGAAAATGACCGGGAAGGTCATTACAATATCCACTACTAAAAGCAATTTCGTCTGCAAAAGTCAAGAATAAGCACTTACCTGAAGACGTGAACAAGTAGGGATACTGGGCTCGCATGTCACGTTCAAGCTCCCAAGTAGCCTCCTCAATTGGACGGTGACGCCACTGTACCTTAACCACTGGAATGTCCCGGGAGCATAACCGTCTGACATCTCTAGCCAAAATGGATACAGGCTCCTCCACAAATGCTAACTTATCATCTAACTGAACCGAGTCCGACTGAAGCACATGCGATTCATCCGAAATGTACTGTCGCAACGTAGAAACATGAAATACTGGGTGGATAGCTGACAATACCGGAGGTAAAGCTAGCACATAAGCGACCTCTCCAACTGTCCGCAAAATCTCAAAGGGTCCAATATATCTCGGGCTAAGCTTACCCTTTATTCCAAACCGCATCACGCCCTTCATGGGCGATACTCGTAAGAAGACCCTATTATCCACCCTGAATTTCAATGGACGACGTCTACGGTCAGCATAACTCCTCTGTCTACTCTGAGTTGTCCGCAGCCTGTCCTAAATTACTCGAACTCGGTCCAAAGATTCTCGGAGTAAATTTGTGCCACGAGGACTAACTTCTGAAGTCTCGAACCATCCAACTGGAGACCGACACCGTCTACCATACAAAGCCTCAAACGGAGCCATTTGAATGCTGGAGTAGAAGCTATTATTATACGCAAACTCTGCCAAAGGTAAGAACAGATCCCACTAACCCCCAAAGTTCAGCACACAAGCACGGAGCATATCTTCTAATACCTGAATCGTCCGCTCTGACTGTCCGTCGGTTTGAGGATGAAATGCAGTGGTGAGTTCCACCTGGGTACCCAACTCTTCCTGGAAAGTCTGCCAGAAATCGGAGGTAAACTGAGACCCTCAGTCTGAGATAATAGATACTGGCACTCCATGTAGGCGGACCACCTCCTGAATATATACACGAGCTAACCTCTTAGCACTATAGGAGACTCGAATAGGGATAAAGTGTGCAGACTTAGTCAACCGGTCCACAATAACCCAAATACTATCAAAACCACGGGAGGTGCGAGGCAATCCAATAATGAAATCCATAGTGACCCGCTCCCATTTCCACTCGGGAATGGGCAACTGCTGAAGCATTCCACCAGGTCTCTGGTGCTCGGCCTTTACCTGCTGACAACAAAGGCATCGGGCTACAAACCCTGCTATATCTCTGTGCATACCACTTCACCAATAGTGCTGCCTTAGATCCCGATACATCTTAGCTGTCCCAGGGTGAATAGAATATCTAGAACTGTGCGCCTCACGCAAAATCAATTGAGTCAAGTCCCCAACCCTCAGAACACAATTACGGTCGTCAAACCTCAGAACACCATTCGAATCCAAGGTAGCCCTCTCGAATTCACCCCTTAACACCTGATCCTGAAGGCTACGAAGATCGTTATCCTCAAACTGACAACGCTGAATCTGCTCCAGCAAAGTAGATCTGGCCTCAACGCAAGCAACAACCCTCCTGGGGTTAGAAATATCCAATCGAACCATCGAATTAGCTAAGGACTGAATGTCCAAAGCTAATGGCCGCTGAGAGACTGGAATAAAGGCTAAGCTACCTATACTCAATGCCTTCCGGCTTAAGGCATCCGCTACCACATTCGCCTTGCCCGGATGATAGAGAATAGAGATATCATAGTCCTTCAACAACTCAATCCACCTGCGCTGCCTTGAATTAAGATCTCTCGGAGTCATAATATGCTGAAGACTACGGTGGTCTGTAAAGATCTCACAATGCACACCGTATAGATAATGCCCCCAAATTCGCAGTGCAAATACTACCGCTGCTAATTTCAAGTCATGAGTGGGATAATTACGTTCGTGCACCTTCAACTGCCTTGATGCATATGCAATAACACGACCCTGCTGTATCAGAACACAGCCCAAACCAATACCAGATGCATCACAATACACGGTGAAACCCTCGCCCTCAACTGGAAGAGTCAACACAGGGGCAGAAGTAAGTCGATCCTTGAGTTTCAGAAAGCTCGCCTCACAATCCTCAGACCACTGAAATGGAACCTCTTTTCTGGTTAATTTGGTCATAGGAGATGCAATAGACGAGAAGCCTTCAACAAACCGTCTGTAATATCCTGCCAACCCAACAAAACTGCGTACCTCAGTAGGCGACGTGGGCCTAGCCCAACCTCGAATAGCCTCAATCTTTGCTGGATCTACCATGATACCGTGTCTGGATACAACATGCCCCAAGAAAGCTACAGACTCAAGCCAGAACTCACACTTTGAGAACTTGGCATAAAATCGATGATCTCTCAAAGTGTGGAGCACAATCCTCGAATGCTGCTCGTGCTCCTCGCTACTCTTTGAATAAACCAAGATGTCGTCAATAAACACAATCACAAAGGAGTCTAAGTATGGCCTGAATACACGATTCATCAAATCCATGAAAGCTGCTGGGGCATTGGTCAACCCAAAAGACATCACCAGGAACTCAAAATGGCCATATCGAGTCCTGAAGGCTGTCTTTGGGATGTCCTCAGCCCTAACTCTAAACTGATGATATCCAGATCTCAAATCTATCTTCGAAAATACCGCTGCACCCTAAAGTTGATCAAACAAATCATCGATACGAGGCATAGGATACTTATTCTTCACCGTCACCCTCTTTAGCTGCCTGTAATCGATACACATTCGCATAGATCTGTCCTTCTTCTTTACAAACAGAACTGGAGCACCCCACGGCGATACACTCGGCCTAAAAAAACCCTTCCCCAGAAGATCCTCAAGCTGACTACTCGACTCTCTCAACTCAGCAGGAGCCATACGATAAGGAGCCATAGGAATAGGTCGAGTGCCCAGCTCAAGGTCGATAATGAACTCTCTATCACGCTCAGGAGGAAGGCCAGGTAGATCAGTCGGGAACACATCAGGAAACTCACGAACAACCGGGATAGAGTCAAGTGACGGACTCTCAATGCTAGCATCCCGAACATAAGTAAGAAATGAATCACATCCCCTCGATATCAACCTACAAGCCCGAACATATGAAATAATCCCCGTCGGTGTGCGGCTAACAAAACCCTGCCACACCACCGGGGGTACACCAGGCATGGCTAAGGTAACGGTCTTGGTAAATCAATCCAAGACTGCGTGATGAAAAGACAGCCAGTCCATGCCCAGAATCACATCAAATTCTACCATGGCCAATACAATAAAATCAACCTGAGTCTCAAACTCCTGAATAGTCACCAAACATGATCTATATACCCGATCCACTACTAAGGAATCACTAACGGGGGTGGATACACGTAAGCGTACAGATAATAACTCAGAACATAGACCCAACTATGGTGCATAATAAGTGGATACATAAGAAAACGTGGATCCGGGATCAAATAATGCAGAAGCTAGCTAGTGGCATACGAAAAGCATACCTATAATCACTGCATCCGAAGCCTCAGCCTCCAGCCTAGCCGGCACGACATACAACTGATGCTAGCTACCACTAGTCTGAGCACCGACCTGACCACCAGTCCGACCCTCCTACGCTCTACCTCGAGAACCCTGGGGACCACCCCGATGACCCTGTGCACCACATCTGCCTGCTGGCGGTATAGATCTGATGGGCTGTACCGTCTGAGCTGAAGGCTCAATCTCCATGCGCTGAGGACACTCACGCGCGAAATGACCGACAACCCCATAAGTATAACATGCTTCTGGCTCCCTGCTTGACCCAGAAGGTCCGGCTGATCCGGTATTACCACCTCTAGTCGATGAACTGGACTGACCATGTCCCTGAGGCTGTCTAACAGAGCCACTATAGGCGGTCTGACCCCTATTCGATATCTACAAAGCTGACTGTACGGGCCTACTGGGCTGACCCTGTCGCTGAAAAGACTGTTGCTGCTGCTGAGGGTATCTACCCTAAAACTGGAAACCACGACCTCTGAACTGCGAACCACTATGGCTCTCACTGAAACTACCCTGAACACGAGGCCTCTTATCGCTGCCCCCTTGGGCCTCGCGATCCATCTCCTCAATAGAGCACACATAATCAGTAATCTCTGCGAATGACTTCCCTGAAGTCACTAAACTCTGGGTAGCCCTGCGGAGTGGCAATCTCAGTCTCCTGACAAAACATCTAACTCTTTCATACTCATCAGGCAAAATAAAAGTAGCGTGTCTAGCAAGATCATGAAACCTCGCCACATACTCGGCGACAGATAACGAACCCTGAGTCAATCTGGAGAACTCATCCCTGAGCCGCTCCCGCATAGTATGGGGCATATACTTTTCCAAGAAAATTTCAGAGAACTGGGTCCAGGTAACCGACGGAGATCCTGCTGGCCTGGAATCAAGATATCCCCTCCACCACCTCCTCGCTGCAGTATCAAACTGATATGCTACGAAGTCAACACCACGAGACTGTACTAATCCCAAATTCCTCAGTCTATCCTCGCAGCTGGACAAGAACTCATATGCTTCCTCACCCGGAGTACCAGCAAATCTCGATGGAGTCAACCTCAAGAAATGCCCCAATATCTTCTGTTCATCGACAAACATAGCAGGCTGATCTACAATCGGCTGTGGAGCTACCGGCGCTGGCGGAATCTCAACTCTGGGTGTTGCAGCTGCAGGCTGCGCCTCAACACCAACTCCCTGTACTGCTGGTTAGGCTCCCTTGGCTGACAGACCTCCAACTAATCCTAGCAACTGTAGTAATGTACCTCTGAGCAAAGAAGCATCAATAAATCCAGGTGGAGCCTGGGCTGCTCCCTGGCCCACTGGCTACTGTGGTGGCGGAGCATCTGGAGCTATAACAGGATCGGGTGACTGATCCCTAGAATGATCTCGGCCTGGGGCTGTTGCTCTAACCTGCCCCCGACCTCTGGGTCGACCTCGGCCCCTAATAGGAGCCCTTGCTGCAGGCTCGGGATCCCGATCCCCAGCTCTTGCACCATGCGTCCTAGCCATCTGCGTAAAGACTGAACCAAATGAAGATCAGAAACCAATACAGACCCAACGCACGGTCATGAGTCAAGAAAATGAGAGACTCCCCTAAAATGCTCCGTAGCCTCCCGAGGATAGGATACAAGCGTCCCTGCACCAATCCACAGGACTCTACTAAACATTGGCTCATGTACCGACACTACCTACACAACCTGGCTTTGATACCAAGCTGTCACGACCCAATTTCTGAGTCATGATGGCGCCTACCGTAACCCACCAATAGGCAAGCCAAACCCTAGCCCGGAGCGACAAACGACAGGCTAATGGGCGGAATCTCAGAAGAACAGAGATGAAGTGGAAGTAATCGTACTAATACGCATGCTAGAAATATAAAAAGAAACAGAATTGAAATATACCCATAACGAGACTGAGAAGGAAGAGGACAATATATATAAAGTCAAGAACCCCTCCCAAGACCTGGCGAGGTCAGTACAGGAGCCACTACTAAACATACCCAAAATACAAGACAGAAACCAAATATATATAACAAGTACAACAGTCTCGAGAGCAAAAGACTATACAATAGAAGATGGAGTAGGATCTACCTCGGACGGCAGTAAGCCTACCCTACTCCGGAACTAGTACTGGAAAGAGAGTCACGTCAAAACTGTCGGCTAGTGCCAGGATCTGCATCAGGGAAAAAAATGCAGAAGTGCAGTATGAGTACCGGGGCAACAGGTACTCAGTAGGCATCATTGGCCGACTGAGCTTAATGTAATATAAGTAGGCTAAAAATGCGAGGGTGCATGCTAAGTCCGGGGCGTAAATAATAAGTAAATATACTACTGCCGGGGTGTGTAGATATGCTCAGAAGATAAATGAATGTGATACTGAATAACGAGTAAATAAATGTATAAGTAAACACACAAGTCAAACATAACCTATCTGGGTCCTTATAAACCCGATAGGCACACGGAAGAAAACAATAACCCAGCCTGGCCCCATAAATCGGCGGGACAGACAAGAATAATAAATGCATAGTCACCAGTGTCTCGAAGCTGTGTCAGTATCCAGTAACCACAATAACCAACAGGGGTGCACCGGGCTTGAACCGGCACCAATGGGTAATAATAAGAGGCCAGACGCCGAAATTGAACCGGACATAGTGGGTAATAACGATAGGCCACATATATATCATATCTGTCGGACTCGAACCGAAACTCAGAGAACAACAGTATCATAATCACGGTACCTAGTTCCAGAACTCATAGTGTGCCACAATCTGGGGCCGAACTCGAACCGAAACACCCAATAGTCAATAACCAGAATCATCATACCTGAACCAGTAGCCGGACTCGAACCAGAACTCACAATAGTTAGTAACCATCATATCTGAATCAGTGGTCGGACTCGAACCGGAACTTATCATAGCCAGTAACCAGAACAGAACCAAATGTCATATCATATCAGATAAACGGGAAAACATGCCAGTCCCAGGCCGAAACTGAAGTATAGGTAAATGAGCTAACCCATTACCTGCTACAAGGTAAGTCCCCAGGTCCTCCTAGGTCCATAGTCTACTATCATGCAATATCTAAGTCATTCCGGGTATCTAGAGTAGCTAATGACAAGGTGCGTCCTAATTCTAAGCTAAGACCAGCAATCCCGATCAGGTACGGTGCTGTTAGGGACTAAATGCTAAATAGATCAATTGGGTATGATCGGGGTGACATAACAAGTCACATAGGTCTTAACTAAGTCCAAAAATATCAATCTTCTGACAAGTCGACAAAAAGGGTAACGGGGCCCACTACCGAGTCCCAGATACCAAGTCTAGTTATACCTGTCTAAGTCTGGGCTAAGTCTGCCTAAGCCTGGACTAAGGTACAACAATAACATTCCCCAATCAGCAATCAACAACAATAATACTATACGACTCCGAATAGGTCATCTGTGGCGTACCACGAGGACAATGGGCCTGGAATGTGTCCGAATAGCCCTATTCGGCCTAGAAGGCCTAAGTCACAGTAAACCACCACCACCAAGTCTATAATACCAGCCCATGACACCAGCACAATAGCATACATATATCACACATAAGCCCAATCTAAGTGTAAAGGAAGGTAAACCTAGCCTACCTGGACGCCGCCGAACGCCTACTAAAGCCAATTAAATAGGAGCCTTCCCCTTTCGAGAGGCCTCTGACTGCTGCCAAGCTACCACAATAATAAACTACATGTCAAAACATGACTATTGACACCCTTATTGAATTAGTTCGAAAAATGTCCGAACAGTCCACGTAGGGCCCACTTGCGGTATCACAAAATTGAAATCGTCACAGCGTCCCAAACAACTCAGTGACCAATAGTCACAACTAGCAACGTTAAATCCAAGCTCAATATATGTCTCAAATAGCAACAACAATACCAACGCATAGGAAAACTACCATAAACACAATAAAACTTACCAAAATAACGACGATTACACATCCACAAACACTTCCTCGCTAGAACCCGAGCTTGAATAACTTGGTGTAGATAATATATTTATTTTGATGACCAGGTATACTGCCTCAATAATTCTTTTTCCCTTGAAATCTTCTACGAAATACGTACTAGGCAGTAGTTGAAAATGAAAGGAACAGGAAGTGAAATGATTTTCAGTGTTTAATTTTTAATAGTACTATACTTATGATTTGAAAAACAATTAGTGCCTACCTACTCTCAATAACGTCACTTCAAGCCTTGTTCTATGGACACCACGTGTAAATGTGGTGTCACATTAGTAGCTTATGACTTAATTTTGTCCCGTTACTTATATATTCGGGTATTGCATAGGTTCGTGGTAAAATAAATATAATATTTTAAATATACCATAATTAATAGAAAATTATTTCTAACAAAACCTCTATGAAATAAAAATATTATTTTAACATAATTAAATTCACTATCTCCGCTTAAATTATTTATAGATTATAAAACTATTATAAAGTAGTATAGATATATCATAACTAAAGAATTTCATAAATTTCAAAAACATTTTCGAAAGGTGATTAACTATGTCATTTTACCACACTCAAATTTAATTTCATATTTTACAACGTGCTCGATCTAAATAATATTTTCAAACGAACTGCCCGGGAACCGAACTGTCAGTCCCAGCAAGTCATAAATAACTTGGGGCAGTTATAGAAAAGCTCTAAACACCGAGAACGCACGAAAATGAGGAAAATGACCGGGAAGGTCATTACATGCTAGTACTAGTACTCATTTCTTTTCAACGTTATAACCTCTTTGTTATTTCGAACAATTTTTGAAAGAATATAACTATATATAACAACCCTACCTCTCATTTTAATTTTAAATTAGCTCTAGGATATGTCTTAAGTTTTTAATTAATTAAGTGAAATTAAAAAACATCAGGTGAAAAATGTTGAAAAGTAAATTTTATAAATTTTTGCACATATGTTCATGCTTCATGTTGAAAGTACTGATTTCAAATGAAATCGGGAATGCAACTCTACATCCGCCCCTGGTGTCATTTGGTTACAAAAATAACCAATAACAACGTACCTAGGGTTGATTTTTACACTTGGACAAAAATAACCAATAAAACCATGACAAGCAGACTTGGACAATCAGCTCCAAGTTCTGCCCAAAACATCAAGTTTTCCTCTTACCCCTTGCTAACAATTTTGCTCATAGTACTCAGGGGTACACATTAAGATTTAGAAGTTTATTAGCTAATTTAGGTTGACAGCTAGGATCCTCTACCATGCACGTCTTGAATAACTTGTCTAATAATAGTCTCCACAGTATAGATTGTGCCAGCCAGTGCATGTTATCTTGTAAATCTGAGCTCTACTACTCTTTCCTATCATGTGCCACTTCATACTCCATTTTTGTATTCCTTGCCAAGCTAAGATCTTAGTCCACACATAAATAGCAAAAGAACACTCAAAGAACAGATGGTCAATGTTTTCGTCCCAACATAAAACATAAGTTGTTGAGCCTATACTCAAATTTGATGTTAAACAAAATAATAAACTATAATTTAATTTTGCATAAACTTATAGCCATATTTCAAATTGATTTATCGTTGCAGTAAGGATAATAAATGTGAAGTTTTTAACTTTCTGAAAAAGAGCCGGACCACAAGGGTCTATATGTAACCTTAATTTATATTTCTGTCAGAGGCTATTTTCAAAGCTTGAACGCATGACCTCCTGATCACATGGTAACAATTTTAGTTACTCCAAGCCTCCCCTTCTTGCATGTAACATATGGATTATATATAATATAATAAAATATAGACTTGCAAAGGCATCCTTTGAACATTGATATTATATGTTGTATTATCCCAAAAGGAGTCAAATGTTTGAAGAGAAGTTTCAATCCCATCATAGAAGATACTTGTATGAGTCACTTCATTTATGATAAAAAAGATAAATGGGTTTGCCCGCGAGTGCATGGTTGAGTGGTTCGGAGGTGAGTCTTCCATGTGGGAGACTTGGAATCCAGCCTCCATCTGCCGCTCAGCCATGAGCTCGTCGCATGGGGCTTGCCTAGTTTATTTTACATCTCCTGTGTGATTTGCGAGCTATGCACAGTGAGCAGGTTATCACAAAGTGTTCACCAGAAGGGCAGAGGAGATTTTCCTGGGATTCAAAAAAAAAAAAAAAGATAAATGGGTTTTAAGTTAACCTTTTGTAAAGATCCGGATGAAGATAAATTAAGCCTAAAACATGTTTATTGGACTTATGAATCCTTGTTTATATTGAATTAGCTACTCATACAATTCTATTTTCAATTGATTTCGTGCAATATGGCAGTGAATTAAGTTGAGTAATTATAATATTAGAAGTATAATCAAAAAAGGGTTTATCGTCAACTTTATTTTAGTTAAATAACAATTTCTAGTTCAATTCAAAGTGTAGACATTGAAACTAAGATATCATAATTACATCCATCCTTAACTTTCTTCATTAAATGAATATTTTAGTTATTTAAGGATATAAAAGTCGTTTAATATTTTAAAGATATATTGATTGATCATCATGAACGACACATGCATAAGGAGACAACAATTCTGAAGGAATTGAAACGTATGCCATTTTGTTTCATCATTGATGATGTACTAAGGAAAACACTAGGTGTCATTTGGTTACGAGGATAATATTTTTGGAATAAAATGTGAAATTATTTTATTTATACTTAATTAAATTTTTATTTCAATACAAGTAATCTTGGGATTATATATGTCACACTATACTCAGTATGTGAAAGTATTCTTGAAATTGCCAATCACGAGCAGTGTTTTTAAAGGCATAGGCATAAGGCGAGGCGTTTTACCTGGTATAAGATGAGGCGTAAGTCCCGAGGCGATGAGGCGTAAGCCCCACGGATCCTTTAATTTGTAATATTTTATAAATTAATATAATTAGAAATAAATATTTTTTGAAAGAGATAACTAACAAAAAAAAAAAAATTAAAACTCCATCAAAGTTATAAAAAATAAGTGGAATATGTATCTAAACTCCTTCAGCAAAAAAAAACTAACCAAAGACACATAATACAACTAATAGATAAAGTCAACTTTTATATAATAAATTATTATATGTCCTCAAAAACACAAGTTTGTATAAAAAAAAATAGTACATAAGTAATCAACTCCCACCTTCCTGTTACTCGATCAATATACTTACGCACCCATTTACTATATATTGTAGGGAAAAGGGTCAAAAATACCCCTCTACGTTGATAAATTGGCTAAATTTACCCCTCATTATACTATTGGACTAAATATACCCCTGTTATTATACTATAGGGCCAAATATACCATTGTCATTAGCAAAGTTATCAAAAATACCCCTCTTTTTAACATTTCTCTATCATGGCAAGGTGTGAGCCACGTGGCGTGACATTTGGGTGAGATGGATGCCACGTGGCATGCCACCTCAGCATCAGATTTTTTTTCCTTCTTCATTTTAATTTTTTTGCTTCAAATTTTAGTACTTAATTATTTATTTTATCAATTTTTTAAATAAATAAAATATGTGAGTATTTAACACCAATAAAAAAAAAAGACTAATTACTGATCACTAATCACTATCACTAGTAGTAAAACATCCATGGCGGTGTCAACTTTTTCTCCCATTTCGCTAACCTTAAACCCCCATTTTTTCGGCACCTCTTCGCCGGACTTTTCAAAATCCACCACCTTCTTCGGGAACTCAGTTCCGAAACTCGTCGCTTTTGCTCTTTACAGCTTGACATGTGGCATATCTTTTCTTTCCAGCGCCTTTGGTGGTGGTTCTCTTCAGTTTGGTGAGGAAAGTTCGACGTTTATTAACAATGATGGTTATTTTATTTTAAATAAATAAAATATGTGAGTATTTAATTTATCAATTTCTGTAAATAATTAATAAAAATTGAAGCAAAAAGTTTACAATGAAAAAGGAAAAAAAATTATATGTTGAGGTGGCATCCACCTGACCCAAATGTCATACCACGTGGCTTTCACCTTGCCATGATGGAGAAATGTTAAAAAGAGGGGTATTTTTGATAACTTTGCTAATGGCAGGGGTATATTTGGCCCTATAGTATAACAACAGGGGTATATTTGGCCCAATAGTATAACGAGGGGCAAATTTAGCCAATTTATCAAAGTAGAGGGGTATTTTTGACCCTTTTCCCTATATGTTATTTTGAAAGAGAGCAAAAAAAGTAAATAACTTAAAAGCTCGTCACTATGCGACTTGAAAAGAACTAAAAAAAAAAAAAAGAAAGGAACTAGGAAGAAGAAAGCACACCCAATACCTTCTTGAGTAGCGGCAACGTCGTCGACACCCACCGGCCAGTACGTTTGAAAGTGTGACTTTTAAGTTTTCTTTTACTTTTGATTTGAGTATTTAAGTATTTACCAATCATATATTTTAGTATCAAGTTTAAATTAGAGATTTTAGTAGGAAAAAATCATTTTACTTTGTAAACTTTCTGGGCTTACGTCTAATTTGCGCCTCACGCTTAGGCGGACGCCCCAATGCTTAGGCGAACACCTTAAATTTCAGGACATTCGCCTTTCGATACTTTTGCCTCCCCACAATGCTCGGGGCGTTTTTGGCTACGCCTAGCCCCGAGGCGAGCCTCAAGGAGAACCCCATGACTGCCTTTTAAAACACTGATCACGAGATAAAATAGTAACAAAATAACAAATATTTCCTTCCCGAACACTCTTCTCCTGATTAAAGTTCTTTTGGAAAATCAAGAACAAAATTAAAAATGAAACTTTATCTAATATAAAATACTTTATATTATACACATGTTAACAATCCAGTGAACATCTACTTAAAAAAAGTATATTCAACGAATAATCTCGTCAATATTTAATACTGTATTTGTATTAAAATCTCTGCCGAATTTGAAATGTGGCATTTTGTTTCATCATTGATGATGTACTAAGGGAAACACTAGGTGTCACTTTTGTCTAGAACCTCCGGAAAATCTACAATTTCTGTCACAACCTCTGTTCTTCACGTGAGCATCTGTGGTGTGCATTTTGTGATAATCTGATCATTGTACAATAACTTGCAAACCACACATGAGATGTAAAATACACTAGGCAAATCTCATGCGACGAGCTTATGATTGAGCGGCAGATAAAGGCTAGATTCGGTCTAAGTTCACTCACGTGGGATAACACGAATTATGAAGCAAAAATGTAACATTACTTGTTATTTCTAAAAATTATGTAAAAACTATATAAAATTACAATAAATAATAATTTAAAATATTTAAAAGAAATATAAAAAATTATGATTAAAAACTAATTTAGTTGAGTCTGGAATTCGAAATGAAAGGAGTACATTTTTCTACAGTCAATTAATTAAACATTTTTTTGTCTTTTCCTTTTCTGAATTAACTTTTCAATCTTGTCATTTATCAGGAGGAAGGAATTTTCCCTTTCTGATGTCACCTATCAAATGTACAATCACTAACGCAACCAAGAGTGAAGTGCTAACAAAAACATCACCATAATATATAAAATTAGAATGTTTTGTTAATGTGGATATGTAGGCATATTAGGTGTGATAAGATTAGGAATAAAAATATAAGGTGAAAGTGGCTTCCGTAGCGGACAAGATGAGGGAAGGGGCATTGAGATGATTTAGACATGTGAAGAGGCGAGGTGCAAATGCTCCGGTGAGGAGGAGCGAGAGGTTGGAATAGTCGGTGAAAGGAGAGACAGAAGTAGACTGAGGAAGTATTGGGAAGAAGTGATTAGACAGGAGATGGTGCGATTTCAGGTTATCGAGGACATGACTCTATATAGAAAGGTATGGAGGACGCGTATTAGGATAGAAGGTTAGTCATGTAGAAATGTTGTCTTACTTTTTGAGGATTTAGGCTTGTTGGTATTTGTTGTTGTACTAGTCGTAGTATTATTGTCCCTGCTTGTGATATTTATCACAGTTTATTGTTTATTATGCTTCGATTCTTGCACTATTTTGTTGTTCTTCTTTACATTGTTTCCCTATTAGTTGTTATATTTTCTTCACCCTTTCCTTCTTTTTTGTACTTGGATTTGTTGCACTTGAGCCGAGGGTCTTTCGAAAATAGTTTCTCTACCTACACGAGGTAATCGTAAAATCTGTGTACACTCTACCCTTCCCAAACCTCACTTATAGGATTTCACAGGATATGTTGTTGTTTTGTTGCTGTATATTTTTGACGGATAATAGTGTGTAATTTCACTTGTGAAATTTGAAACTTCAAAGTCGACGGATTATATAAGTTTTCTCAACACCAAGGAAGATTTCCTCCACTATCAAAGAATTCGGGAACTATTTCCCGGAAGATCTCTTCTATTTCCCGAATTCTTTGACAGCTTGCTTGCGCATGGTCTTCAATAGCAGCCGAGTTCACTGAGTGAAAAATGCCTCAAGAAATCATTTAACATAGCCCACGGCTGAATATGAATTTAGACGAAAGCTTTATAAAACCGTATAGCCATAATAAAGAAAAATAATAATTCTATTAGATACTAAAATCATTTAACATAGCCCACGACCTGCTTATTTAATAACTCAACTTACCTTGACCTGCTCAAATTCAGCCCTACCCCGCCCATTTTCCACCACACATAAACCCTTGATTTTTATTTATCAACTAGTATATCAAGTTATTTTTTCCATTGATGCATTTTATGCATTGTCATTAAATTTTGCCTTCTTGGCCTCGTAATCCTTCTTAGCAGCCCTAATTGCATCCTCAGCAAGCATACTGCAGTGAATTTTTCGAGGTGGAAGGGACAGATGTTTTGCTATTTCCCTGCAGCACAAGTCAAATATGTTTCAGAATACATATCACACAGTCTAGAAAATGGCAAGGCTACCAATTAACCATCCAGTAGGTTGAACAGACATCACAAAAGAGATGGCCAAAATACTTTTACCACTGGTTCTACATAAAGATAAAGAATAGATTTGTTCCAGGGGCGGAGCTACAGCCTACCGAGGGTGGTCGGGTGTCCAGAAAATTACACTGTGTATATAAGTAAAACGCTACCCAATTTGGTTAAATATGACGTTTTGAACACCCTTGACACACTTGAAGGAAATAGCTCAGCGGTAGCAGCCTTTCATCAAAGGCCAAAGGCAGCACGCTCATTGGTTCGAATCCCAGCAGCAGCTATATTTTTTTACCTTCTAAACATTTTCAAAGGAGTTTTTATTTTACTGAACACCCTTCCTAAATTTTCTAGCTCCGCCACTGATTTGTTCCCACAGCCTGTTTGATCATCTCTCTCCACATACGATACGAAAAAAAAAAAAAAGGCATAGTACATAAATAGATACTAAAACTTGACCTAAATTGGCACGTAAGCACTCCCAACTTTGAGAGTGCGCATATAGACATCTCAACTTGGTCTCAACCGAAAACTAAACACTCCAACTCGTCTCATCCTGTGTCTCGTGGACACCTTATGCTGATGTGGTGCATAAATTTTGAAGGTATCTAGATGATCATTTTGTCAGGTAGAGTGTTCAACTGACACACTGGAGATAAGTTGAGGTTTCTAGATGTGTATACTCAAAGTTAGTGTTTACTTACCATGTGAAGCCATGTTTAAGATGTTTGTTTATGTATTATGCCAAAAAATGGATCACAACCTATTTGGGAACTAATAATGTTGCAAAATTTAAAAGCTAACCTATGCCATGAGGTAATCTATCCTAACGGGTGCACACGCTTCCATGGTGATCCTAAAAAGCAATCAATTTCCAGATGGAAAATTTTCTTCCAAGTATGGTCAAAGATAGTCGTGGCACAGGAACTCCAGTCTTCTAAGAAGTTATATGCTTTCAGTAATAAAATGACAATAGCATCGACACAAGAATAGCCACAAGATTTAGTACGCCTGTTGTTCATTAGATTCAGGTAAATTTTTCAAACAAATTGGAAATAGATACAAGAGAATAAAAATCTAACTGAACAAGGCAATTGCAAGATTCAGCATTCCTATAGAGAAGCTAATCAGATTGCGGATGCGTTGGCTAAATGGAGTATAGGAATCCCTAACAAATTTATCTCTTCTCCTAACAGGCTACCTGCTCTGGCGAAAGGAGCTTACAAATTAGACCTGGTGCATATGGTAGCTATTAGACATATTCACAGGAGACACCAGTTCTTATAACTTTGGTTCAAGTATCTTCCTCTGTTTTCTCTTAGTTTTTTGCCTTATTAGGATGATACTTTGTATGTAATTTTCTTTTGGTATGTATATAACGGACACGCCACCTTACGGCGTAGTTGCATCTAAAATAAAAATAAAAATTGGTAATAGATCAAATTTAAACTTCACGGAACTGGCCATGATAACCTCCTCTTACTTAAAAAGATTAACCAGGTCCTTCAAACAAGAGAATCTGAGCATTAATTCTCTCCTAAATTTCATGCCACAACGATGACAATTGCCTCTTGAAGGATTGCTTTGAGAACCCATTTGGTTTTCCCTTTTCTGGTTACCACCACCACGACGATTATTATGTCATCCTCTGCCATTGCCATGCCCACGCATATTATTTTGACCCCGATTTTTCCGTCTTTCAGGCTGGCCATATGCTTGTACCTCATTTGCTTTCGGTAATGAAGCAGTTCCAGTGGGACGAGCTTCATGATTTTTCATCAAAAGGGCATTATGTTGCTCAGCCACCAGAAGGCATGAGATTAATTCAGAATACTTCTGAAAGCCCTTTTCACGGTATTGTTGCTGCAATATCACATTTGAGGCATGAAAAGTAGTAAGTGTCTTTTCCATCATGTCCTCATCATTTATGGTTTCCCCACATAATTTCAATTGGGAAACAATCCTGAATACAACAGAATTATATTCAACAACGATTTTAAAATCTTGAAACCGTAAGTGCATCCACTCATAACGAGCTCTAGGCAATATCGTGGCCTTTAGGTGGTCATACCTTCCCTTCAAATCAGTCCACAATTCAAGTGGATCTTTCACTGTTAGGTATTCAACCTTCAATCCTTCATCCAGATGATGACGAAGGAAAATCATAGCCTTGGCCTTGTCCTGACTCGACGCTGCATTGTCCTGGGTAATGGTTTCACCAAGACCTTTAGCAGCTAGGTGGATTTCAGCGTCGAGAACCCATGACAAGTAATTTTTCCCGGAGATGTCAAGTGCCACAAACTCAAGCTTTGTTAAATTAGATATGATAAAAACTTGTTTTGAAACGACAATTAGAAATGATGAACTTGATTAGAACGTCGTGCTGATAACGTGTTTTAATATCAAGAACAAGAATAGTAAGTAAAGAACAAGAACAATATAGAAAATAAGAGGAACAATATTATAAGATAGATTTCTTTCAAGTGTCTTCAACATCATCCTCAAGTCCTCTATTTATAGCATTACATTGAGGAACTTAAAGGGGTGTCATAAACATGACATTTAACTCAAGAGAATGTGGGGAAGGTTATGGGATTATGGAAGAATAAAGAAGAGGTGGTGGAGGTGTGGGAGTTACTACACTTAAAGGAGGAATTACTCATAGGTGTTATGGACCTTATGGTCATCCACAATTACTTTCATTTACAACAATATTCGCTTCCTGAGAGTCAAATAATTTAAGTTTGATCGTAAATTTAGGCATGAAATCTTTAAGTTTTTAGAAATAAAATTTATATATTTGAAAATTACGTAAAATGTACTATAAGTCACAATAATTGACAATTCAAAATATTTAAAAGATACACGAAGAAATTACAATTTTAATATAGACTTATTTGAATCTCGAAATTCGAAAAATGACACATAAATTGAGACGAATGAAGTAAAAATTAACCCCACAAAAATAATCTCACCCGGTCAATAATCTCACGGAAAACTCCTCCCGCCGCCGCCGACGGTGGTTGGCATTGCGACGGAATTCGATTTCCGATGTACTTCATTAACGTCATTGTGATCTTGCCCTAATTGATTTGGGTATTTGAAAGTTACGTGAATGCATGTGTGTTGTTGTATAAATATAAGGGATAATTAGAGTAGAGTAGTGAAAACAACCCCAAACTTGGCGTGAATTATTATTTTTATCCCCAAACTATGTCTAGTACTTAAAAACCTTGTACATGACTAAATAAACTTAAAACGCCCTCGATCTGCCTTACCTAACTAACGTGTTTTCACTCGTGGTCGAACTAGATTTATGTGCTTAGCTAACGTGTTTTCATTCACATTCCAACTAGATTTATGTGCTGATGTGTCATCCACATAGATATTTAAAGCTACAAAAAAAGATAAAAAAATTTCTCGGTCTTTTCATCAACCTTAATTTGTAGTTTCGTTTGCATGTGTGTTGTTGTATATACGAGGGATAATTAGAATGAAGCGGTGAAAACTGAAAACAACCCAAACTTAGTGCGAATTATTATTTTCGTCCCCAAATTATACCTAATACTTCAAGCACCCCGCCTTATTCTTACTAAATGAACTTAAAAATGTCTTCCATCTATCTTACTTTGACTAACATATTTTCACTCTCGGTCTGCTGGATTTATGTGATGGTATTGTCATCCACGTAGATATTTAAAGCCACAAAGAAGATAAAAAAGACATACTTTATCTGCACTATTCGTTTTTTGAGAGTCAAACAATTTAAGTTTAACTGTAAATTGAGTACGAAATCTTCGAGTTTTTCGAAATAAAATTTATATATTTGAAAACTATGTAAAATATACTCTAAGTCACAATAATTAACACTAGACAAACTCACATGTTAAAGTCGATATCGCCTTTGCCGCGTCATGTCTAATCTATCTTCAACCTTCACGTATATATCATCATCCAATGTGTCCAACTATCAAGTCCAGATTTTACCATGTACACCTATTAAGTTAACCTATTTCAATTCAACTTTTCTTATATTAGTGAAAGTTTGATTTTTAAATCCAACTTAGGTCGTGCAAGTGTTTACTCCATCAGTTCTATATAGAAGTGTCAAATTGGCAGTTTGGGCGAGTCAATATAAAGTTTGATCCAATGTTCAATACCTATATTAAAACCCAACTGTATCTGAATTACGCCAAAAAACTGAAAAAATAACATAAACATATACCTTAACTTACCATATTTACACAAATTCTCACCCTTACAAAATAATTACAAAATTCCCAACTAATTATGTATCTTCGTTGGATGTATCGGGAGCTAATTATGTATCTCGACAGATTCAAAATCGAAAAAAATATATTAGGAGCTAATTATGTATCTTTACAAAGGAAAAAATATATCTTTCTTGGATGTATTATGTATCTCGACAGACTCAAAATTGAAAAAAAAATATATATGTATCTTTACAAGGAAAAAATGTATCTTAATTGGATGTATTGGGAGCTAATTATGTATCTCGATAGACCCAAAATTAGGATTTTCAGTAATTATGCAAAATGTCAGGATTTTTTGTAATTAAGCTCCAAACTGTCAGGATTTATTTTGTTTGTTCCAAAAAATTTCATATTAAAGAATGAAACACTTTCTAATAAAGACGACTTTGTATCTAAGCATGATTTACCTCTTGTCCACTGCCTTTTTATTCGGACATCTTTAAATGTAATGTTAAAAAAAAAGAAAAAAAAAAAGTTGCGTAAATCCCAACTCTTTTAGAGCTAATTACTCTCTATTCCAACTTTTTTCAAAATTACTAAAAATCCCTGATTTAGTCCATTTCTTCAACACTTTGTATGATCCTTATAGAGAAGGTGCTGATTTTGTTCGAGGGTATCCGTTTAGCTGGAGGGGAGGTGTTCCAGCAGCCATCTCTCATGGCCTCTGGCTTAACATCCCCTGATTATGATGCCCCCACTCAGCTCCTCAAGCCTCTGGAGCGTAATACCATGTAAGTTCATTATAGGATTACTTTATGTAGAAAAACATTGGATGCATACTTTTTTCTCAATAATTGTAACATTCTAGCGTTGGCCCAAACAGGTATGTGGATGTTGTGATGAGTATCCCCAAAGGGACTCTCCATCCCATGTGTGCTATGAACCTTGCATTTAACAGAGAACTTATTGGCGCTGCTATGTATTTTGGGATTATGGGTGATGGCTAGCCTCTAGGCAGATATGATGATATGTGTGCTGGTTGGTGTACCAAAGTATGATAATCTGTTTCTTGATTGTTTAAATTTGTTAGACCACAGGATGTTAAGACAATCCTCCATTTTTACTTAACGCGGAATGTTTAAAATGCAGGTGGTTTGTCATAATTTGGGTTATGGTGTGAAGACAGGGCTGCCATACTTATGGCACAGTAAGTTAGCAATCCTTTTGTGAACCTGCAGAAGGAATACAAGGGGTTGTTCTGGCAGGAAGAGATGATTCCCTTCTTCCAATCTGTTGTCTTACCAAAAGAATGCACCAATGCTCAACAGTGCTATCTTGAGCTCGCTAAGCAGGCCAAGGAAATGCTTGGTCCAATTGATCCCTATTTCCACAATTTTGCTGATGCTATGGTTACTTGGATTGAGGCCTGGGAAGAATTCAACCCACCAGCAAAAACGAAGACTGAATCTTCTTAGTCGCCAAGCTCATTTCGCTTCATGATGAATCTTGAAACTTTATTTTCATCGCTCTCATTTAGTTCTGTTTTTATCTTTTCTTACTCTTGAGTACTAGAAAAGTGAGTCACCCAAGTCTACAGCAGCAGGTTAGTTGTTGCTGTATATGTTTGGTTGTTCTGTTTGCTTAAGAAATAAACATTGGAATTTCTTTTTTATGTCTTGGCACTGATATAGTAGCATTATTTCATTGTGTCTTATGTCTACTACTTTACTGACTAAACAAATTAAAATGTCTCAAAGTATTTCCTAACCATTACTTTAAGGAGAAACATCAAAAGACCCCAACAAAAAAATGTGCAAGTTTAACAAGTCGAAAAATTGAAAACGAACAACAATCATAAAACCTCATGTTGGGTGTGGAATAACTTCTACTGCCTTTCCTGCTATCAAGAAACTGCCTTGTGCGAACGCGGATAGAGTGATTACAAAAATAGACATAACAAGCGTCCATAAACAAGTTGTATAACGCCAACTCTTTCGTTCCATTAGATCTACTGGTGCTCTTTCATTCCTTTCAATCATCCTAATTTCATGATCTTTTGATGCTTTTTCAGTTGAAAAAGAAGACGTTGACAAGCAAGAAATCAAAGAATCATCACCAACATTCTCATTATTTCTTGTGAGGTAGTTGCAATAGTACTTTCATCATCACTAATTTCTCCGAAAAGGCGCCTTCCTTTAAGTTTACTACTGGCTAATGCAGTCTTTCTGTAATGGTGATTTGTTGTTCTGCAATGAAGACATTAGACTTGTTGGAGATTTTTCAACTAGTTTCACAAAATCCAGTGAAGTACTAGTACTAGAAGAGCTTGATTTTTCAGAAATCTGAGGAAAATTCAGTGGTTTATTTGATCTTTTTCAAGATTGATCAACTGTTGATAAAGTGCTCTATTTGCACTTTCTTTTGATTTTTTCATTATGGTTATTTGTTCTTTGTCAGTATTGTGACAATTCTTTGCTTTTTGGATTGTGGGGTTGTGGGGTTTCTATAGTTTTAACTTTGAAAAAGTTATTTTTTTTCCAATAAAAGAAGGAATGTCTGTTGTAAACTGTATGAGATTAAATAGGGATTTTAAGCTAATCATCTTGTCTTCTGGTTTTGAAAGTTGATTTTATGATAAGAGTTGGTTAAAATTTTTAAGAAGTGTTAACGGGTTTAGTGGTTTAATTCGAACTAATAGCCTTTGGTAGTTTTCTAACACAAACGAATAGACTGTAATTCTGTGCACTTTAGATCTCTGGTTCGGTCTTGTTGAAAATTCCAATCCCTTAGACTTAATTCACATAGATATTTGTGATATGAAGTCAACACCATCTCAAGGTGGGAAAAAGTATTTCATAACTTTTATTGACGATTGCACTAGATTTTGTTATGTTTATTTGCTAAATAGTAAAGATGAGGCAATAGAAGCATTTAGGCAATATAAAACTGAAGTTGAAAATCAGTTGGAGAAAAAGATTAAAATGATAAGAAGTGATAGAGGTGGAGAGTACGAATATCCTTTTGCTGAGATATGTTTGGAAAATGGAATTGTCCATCAAACTACTGCCCCGTACTCACCTCAATCAAATGGAATTACGAAAAGGAAAAACCGAATGTTGAAGGAAATGATAAATGTCTTACTTATAAGTTTAGGTTTACCGCAAAACTTGTAGGGGGAAGCTATCCTTACAGCAAATCGAATACTCAATCGAGTGCCCCGTAGTAAAACACAATCCATTCCATATGAGAAATGGAAAGGAAGAAAATTCAACTTGAAATATTTCAAAGTATGGGGGTGTCTAGCCAAAGTCCAAGTTCCTATACCCGAAAGAATGAAAATAGGACCAAAAGCTGTGGACTGTGTTTTCATTGGATATGCTACAAACAGTAAAGCATGTCGATTTTTGGTTCATAAATCCGAACATCCGGATATCCATGATAATACGGTAATGGAATCAGATAATGTTGAGTTCTTTGAGCACATTTACCCATATAAAACTAGAAATGAATTATCTAGTGAAGGGCCTAAACGACCTAGGGATGAACCAAGGAGAATGTACTTAATAAAGAGAATCCAAGGCGTAGTAAACGTCAAAAAACATCAACTTCCTTTGGATCAGACTTTGTAACATTTCTTCTTGAAAATGAGCCTCAAATATTCAAAAAAAAAAATGATGTCGTCTGCGAACTCATCTTTTTGGGAAGAGGCAGTCAATAGTGAGATTGATTCAATCTTGAGTAACCATACTTAGGAGTTGGTTGATCTCCCTCCAGGAAATAAACCTTTAGGTTCTATATGGATCTTCAAAAGGAAAATGAAAGTTGATGGTACTATTGACAAATACAAGGCAAGACCTGTAGTTAAAGGCTTTAGACAAAAAGAAGGCCTTGATTATTTCGACACTTACTCGCTAGTAACAAGGATAACGTCCATTCGGATGTTGGTTGCATTAGCTGCGGTATATGGTCTTGAAATCCATCAAATGGATGTGAGAACTGATTCTTAAATGGAGAATTGGAGGAAGAAATTTACATGGAACAACCCGAGGGTTTTGTGGTTCCTGGTAAAGAAAGGAAAGTGTGCAAACTTGTTAAGTTACTTTATGGACTAAAGCAAGTACCCAAATAGTGGCATGCAAAGTTTGACCAAACCATGTTGGCAAACGGATTCAAGATAAATGAATGTGATAAATGTTTTTACATTAAAGACACTCCAAATCACAAAGTCATTGTTTGTTTGTATGAGGATGACATGTTGATCATCAGTAGAGACATTTCTGACATAAATGCTACGAAACGAATGCTTGAGAGCAAGTTTGATATGAAAGACCTTGGAGTTGTTGATGTGATCTTAGGGATAAGAATTCATAGAACTCCACAAGAGTTGGCATTGTCACAGTCTCATTACATTGAAAAGGTACTTGACAAGTTCAAGTATTTAGATCAATATTACCAAGACTCCATTAGATGTGAGCTTTGCACTTCAAAATAATGAAGGTAAAAGTGACTCACAATTGGACTATCCAAGAGTGTTGGGAAGTTTGATGTATATCATGAATTGTACGGGACCAGATATAGCATGTGCTATCAGTAAATTGAGTCGGTACACAAGTAATTCCAATCAAACTCATTGGATGGTAGTGAAAAGAGTTTTGGACTATCTAAAACATACTCAAAACTATGCTTTACATTATAATAAATATCATGCGGTAATTGAAGGATATAGTGATGCAAATTGGATCACCGGATCAAATAAAGTAAACTCCACGAGTGGCTATGCATTTACTCTTGGTGGAGGAGCAGTCTCTTGGAAATCATCCAAACAAACATGTATTTCCCGCTCTACAATGGAATCTGAATTTATCGCATTAGATAAAGCCGGTGAAGAAGATGAATGGCTTCGAAATTTCTTGAAAGATATTCCTTATTGACCCAAACCTTTGGCACCAGTATGCATACACTGTGATAGTAGAGCAGAAGTAGGTAGGGCAGGGAGCATGCTGTATAACGGTAAGTTTCGTCATATAAGATTGAGACATAATACTATTAGAGAACTACTCTCTAGTAGAATTATCACGATTGACTATGTGAAGTCAAAAGATCATGTGTCGGATCCACTTACAAAAGGCCTAACTAGAGAGAGAGTTGAGAGATCATCGAAGGGAATGGGTTTAAGGCCTAGAATAAGTCATTATGGCAGTAACTATACCTAGCGGACAGGAGATCCTAAGAGCTAGGTTCAAGGAGATCAAACAAAGTTGTGACTGACGGTTCAACATTGTTAATTAACTTAACTCATTCTCATGATGAAGACAATGTTTAGGAAACAAGGATAAAGCTTATGATTTGAAGCTTTTAATGGTTTCTAAGTTTGGCAGGTATGACCAAATAGTTTGATCTATAGGATTAAAACGTTAAGGAATCACCTATGTGAGGGTGAAGTGGAAGCCGCTTCAAGGAGAATGATAGTAAAAGCCTATTCTCTAAGCTCTCATGAAATCAGGTTGAGTTCATGGTTGAAACGAACAAAATCGTGAGAATCATAAATGGTAAAAGGCTGGTTGTGTGACCTGTGTTGTCTAGGTGTACATTAAAGTATGACGGTTCAAAGATGTCGCATCTACCGATTGACCGAGTGCATCCGATGCAAGTTCACTACGGAAAGTTCAAAGAAAAACCTACTTATCAAGATTCAATTAGTCTTGGCTTGTAGATCACACACATGTCTGTAAATTTTTTGATGAAATAGTCATTCCCCATTCATGTGGGCGATTGTTGGGTTCTAAGTAAAAATGTGAAGGGAAAATAAAGGTACAACAAATGAAGGAAAAAGGAGTGAATTGTGGTTTCACTTTATAGAAGAGTGTTTCTCCCACATTGGTGGGAGAAAGGAACATTCTTATGCTTAAATTAAGAAGCACTCCTTCATGTGGATAGTGAGTCAAGAACAAGACAAGCCTCGCATCGTCATCATCGTCACTCGCTCGGCTCGGCTTCGTTTCGAATTTGGATTTGGATTTGGCTTACCTTGCATTTCTACCAGAGGCCGGCTATTTCCACGACTTGAACTCATAACCTCAAGGTTATGTGACTTTAAATATTTCCCAATAATTTGGTGATCTTTTAAGTAATGAATCCTTTTATCAAATAAAAGCCAAGTGTGCTCGCTTCAATTTAAACTTTTAAATAAAATTGTCACATGTTTCAATATGATATCAGATCAGGCGAAAGGTTTTTGTATTCATCAAATATGTATAGCCCATAAGCCTTGAAGTAGTCAAAATAGGGGTCGGGCCAAAGCGGACAAATATATGGGTCGTTAATATGTATAATTGTTATGGAAAAATAAACATAAACATACACCTTAACTTATCATATTTACACAAATCCCTCCCTTATAAAGTAATTACAAAAATCTCAACTAATTATGTATCTTCGTTGGATGTATCGGAAGCTATTTATGTATCTCAATAGACCCAAAATCGAAAAAAATGTATTTGGAGCTAATTATGTATCTTTACAAAGGAAAAAATGTATCTTCGTTGGATGTATTTGTATCTCGACAGACCCAAAATCGGGAAAAATGTATCGGAAGCTAATTATGTATCTTCATTGGATGTATTGGGAGCTAATTGTGTATCTCAATAGACCCAAAATCGAGATTTTCAGTAATTATGCAAAATGTCGGGATTTTCTTTAATGAAGCTCCAAACTGTTGGGATTTATGTTGTTTTTAAAATTGTTATTCATAAGCTTAATTAATTACATTTTGCAGTTGATTAATTATGGATTCATCTCCAAGGGAGAATTATCATTCTTTAGATAGAAATAGTAACGACCTTTCATCAGTGGAAATATGATCACAGTAACAAGAAACAAAAATGCATATTTTTTCTATTGCTAAATATTTCAATATTTTTCCCTTGTGAACCATATCTGCTTCTAAATTCATACGCCGAGCTAGGATTTTGGGTACATTGGATCTTGATTAATTCAATATGATTAATATTGAATTAATCATACTTCAATATTTTTCCCTTGTGAATCATATTCACTGAATATTTTAAAGGATTTTTACCCGTGAACTTGTAGGGAAAACATATGTGGACAATATGAGAATCACCAGTAGTACTGAAGATGATCAAAAGAATATTAATAAGTATTTGTATTAATGCTAACTAGTGTACCTGGCCGCGCTTCGCGCGGTTAAACTAACAATGAGAATTTTTTGAACACCTAAATATTTAAAATAGTGCTATTGATATAGTCACATTGTTTTAAAAATTGTTTTATCTAATAAATAGTTTAATACTAATATATTTTTAATCTACTACTTCTTTGCTTAAAAATTCTAAGCATTTCTAGTTAAGAAGAAATAGTCGTAAACACTAAACTTTGATCCTCCTAGTCCAATTATTTTCTTAAGATTTCTATAGTAAATGTTCCTAAGAACTTTATTTACAAAATATTAAGAATTTAACAAAGAATTTTTTCAGTTCATCATATTTTCATTACGTTTAAAAAAAGAAGTTTCCTTTTTTTCTTAGAAAAATTCCCTTCTTTTCTTTAAAAATAATAATTTCCCTTTCCCTTTTTTTTCTTGTTTATCTCCCATTTTATTGCTTATTTTCAATTTAGTTACCTTTGCTTATATTTGTAAATTTTATTCTTTATTTTTTTTTCTCGTACTCATACTCTTCTATTCTCTCCTAAACTTTGTTTGGATGGTGGTTACTCATGGTATGGTATGGTATCATTAATTAGAGTACCGTGTTTGTTTTGATTGTTTCTTAAAATATATGGTGTGATATGATTTTGATTCCATGGTTAGGTAACCATGAAAACTCACTTTAGGTAACTACCAATTTGGTGGTATCGCGTCATAACCTTATATATTTTTCTTATTTTACCTTTACTTATTATTTTATTTTTTTTGATTTGCACCGGGTGTCCGAGTCTCTTAGAGCACCGACTAATCCCGGGGGTGCACAGGCCCTCGGCAAGGACCTTTACTTATTATTTAATAATCCTATTTTATTCATTATCTTACCTTTTTATAGTAGCCATATTCTGTATCCTACTTTTCTAGTAGATTTATCCTTCAAATTATTGATGTGTGAGATTATGTAACGACGAAAAACGACACAATCTATAACAAATGTTGTATTCATTAAAAAATACAATACGATACAATACAACACAATACCGCACAATAAGGTGTTATCCTTCCTTGAGTTTCCAACTAATCTTACAGAAAAATTCAAATATCACTATCCCTAGATTAGTTTCTCGATCCTATCACTACAATACATCATCACTTTCTCTTAAATTCAATAAAAAAAGTGAAGAAAAATAAAGTTTGAAAGACATATCCATAACCACAAGGAGAAGCATACATGATTTGAATATGTTGTAGAAATTGCCTCATTAAAATAGGGCATTTTTAACTCACATAAAGGTAAATTGTTACATTCCAATTCACACTATACAAAGCTAAGTACAAACTTGTAACAAACTAAAAGAGTAAAAAGAATTATATGTCTCTAATAATGACATACTCATCAAACTTGAATTCGACGAATACTCCTGGTTATATCCCGTCCTCTTTTACATGCAAACCTATACAAAATTATGCACAAAAATTGTATATTAAATTAATAATCAGATAAAAAATATCATAGAAAAAACATGAGGATAAGAAGACGAAGACGACTTACTGTAAAGAGTTTCAAATGAAAAGGAGTGAAATAAGATATAAGAGAACAAAGTTATGCAATGAGAAGGAAGAAAATAATGCAAAAAAAAAGATGTGTTTTACTATTTATAGTAACCAAAACATAACAGAAGGAGAAGGAAAAAGAAGGGTCTTAGAAAATTTAATTAATAGTATTAATGGTGAAATAAAAAAGGTGTTCTTTTTTTAAAAAAAAAAAATCTGCAAACTTGTATGACAACAATAAGTTATTATAGAAAAGTTGAAAAGTTATTATTGGGAAAAAAATTAAAGTTTTACGTTATGTATATTAATGGGGAGAAGAACACGTTTGAAAATTATGGAAAGATAGAGAAATTTCATGAATAGTAATAAGTTATGGTAATAAGGAGGAGAGATAAATGGTAGAGAGAGAGGAAGGAAAAGCAATAAATTGTATTAAGGGTGAGGAGAGAGGAAAAGTAATAAAATATAGTAATGGGGAGGAGAGAGATAAATAAGACATTATAAATGTTTTTTTTTGGCAAATTTTATATATCAAAAGAAAGAAGAAAATCTCAAAAAATTGACAAAAATGATAAATAGTAATTTTGATCAAAGAGAGGTGTCACATTATTTTTTTATTACCTAACTTTATATATATTAAATTAAATAAATGAATAAGAAAGAGCAAAAATTGAAAAGAATAATGGAGAAAATATTTTTTTTTAAAAAGGAGAAGAAAGATAAATATTTTTCTTTAGCTGAGGAAATGATCTAAAAATCCAAAAACATGACAAATCAATTTCTGTAGAAAAAAGGCAATATTTATAGAGATATAAATTATACTCCTAATTCCTTGGATTGAATAAATAAAAAGGAAATAAAAAGAACAAAGAAAGGAAAAGGGTGAATTAAGAAAATGATATAATATTCATTAATAGCATTAATGATGGAAAGAATTAAATATGGCTATCTTTAATATTTAGTAAATTTTAAGTATTTTAAATTAGAAAAAAGGCCAAAAAAATCACACAAAAATAAAAGATGAATCCAACCCTTAGAGAGCGCCACTTCAGCAAATCTATAACCTTCCTTTATATATATATATAGATTAAGTAAATTCTTTGATTATGAAAGGATTAAAACAAATTAAATAATAACTTCTTTGATAAGTATTGAAATTGTATCTGATCAATTCGTTTAGAAGAGCCTTTTTAAGTTTACAGTATGTAATAAGTATATTGTATCTGTCCAATCATTTTTAAAAAATATTTTTGTTTTCAGTTAGCTAGAGATAGAATTAAGAATATGAAATAAGAATGCATGTAATAACAAAAAAAGACAAAAATATCCTCACTACTTCAGACTTAAAATCTTATTTGTCCTATGGCCTCATTTATTTTTTGTTAAGACGCCTGGATCTCATGAATACACATCTAAATAATAAGTTGTGCATTAAGATTTTGATTTTCGAATCTGAATACACATATAAATATTGAGATTTGAATACGTACTAGAAAATTAAGTCTGTGTATCTTTTTACACCTGAATGTATAAAGTTTGTCTTTATTTAAAATTAATAAATTTAATAAAAATAGTGAATTAATCTGTTACTATATATGAACAAAATATTTTTGAAAATTATACGCATGTGATTGGTTGTGATAGGAGTTAACTGTGGTGATTGTGGATGTAGATTGGGATACCGTTGGGTAATGGTGGGATGTTGGTAGTAGCTAGTGGTGATGGTGGTCTGATCCGTAGTATAGATTGATGGCGATAGTTGGTGATGGTGATAACAAATATGCTAAATAATTAATTATGGTGGTTGGTGATATATAACATGGTGATGGGACTGATGATGGTTAGTAGTGGTGATGATTGTTAATAGTGGCTAGTGACAATATTGACAATTTATTATAGTTATGATTGACAGTGATGATATTTATGATTGAGAATGATGGATGGTGAATGATCACCTGATAGGCGACAATAACGATACTTGATAATGATAAACAGATAACCATAACAGTGAAAGAATGAAACTGATGAACTATTATTTTAGTTTCTAGATGGACGTTCAATTGAGTTTTACTTTTGTTTGTGTGGGCAGTCCATTAGTGGGGAGCAACATAGTCTTGTGTCATTAACATTGAATTATGGTAGGGACACCAAAATAAAAGAAACAGATTATGAAAGTAGAAAATGGATTTTTTAAAATTGTTTTTTTTTTATTTGAATGGGGTAGGGGAAGGAAAAATGGGGAAAAGATTACAATGTGGGGAATAGAACTCACACTAACGAGGTGGGCGTTCAGATAGTCAACCAACTGAGCTACTAAGATTTCCCAATATAAAGAAAATTGTTAAATGAGAAACTAAAAAAATTATTTAATGATAAAAAATTTTCTACATATGATATTATGTTAAACCAATAAATATACGCCATATATTTTCTACATAAAATTTTATCATTTAATCACTTTATAACCACGATAAATTGAATTAATTTGCTGTAAACTTCCTACATACCTAATTATTTACTTTCTTTTCCAATGAGTTCCACTAATTCAGGCCATTATAGACTTCTAACCTTTCATCATTATTTGACAAGACTTAGCAATGAGTAATAATTACTGGATGAGGAATCTGAACGATACTTAATGCGATTTTATGTATAAATTATTTGCCAAATTTTAAATTAATAGTTTAAAGTGTTACCAAAGCTTTTGTTGAAGAAAAAAGAATATCTAAAGCTAAGCAATAAAGAAAATGTACAAAGCTAAAGAAGATAAAAGGGTAATAATCCTAAACAATGTTTTCTTATGTAGACGAAAGTAGATAAATTAGATTATGTATAACGTATACAAATTTTGAATACACAACAACCCAAATATCCAATAAAAACAATTTATGCATTGTAATTTTTGTATTATTAATTCCTGCATAACTTATCTGGTGACAAAATCAAACCCAACTCGTTCAAGTTTGGATTGGTTATTGACCCGCCCATCTATTATCTCAACTCATTTCAAGTTTGAATTGGTTATTGACCCACCCATTTGGAACAGATATGTACAATTTTGTTCAAACTCATATTCAAATTCAAAATTCAAATAAAATAAATTTTTGATTTTTGAAAACAATCAAAATAAATATTAAATAGATTAAATAAAAATTGAGTAAATAATAAAATAAAATTAAAGAGAAAAATACAAATTTTCAATGACATGAAAATTGTGCATAAATTGTGTATATGTCAATTGATCACTTGCGATAAAGAGCTTTTCTCCAAGTCTTTTTGTTCGAGCCTGCGTATGGAGAAAATTATGATTGGAGCGTCACCCCCAGAATAGATCTCACCGTGCGCGGTCTGAATTAATTGAGGCTCCAATACGGGTACCAGACATTGGATAGGAAACCAAAAAAAAAATTGGAGCTTTTCAAACATAAAAATGACTTTAAGCTAATGAAATGTACGTCCATAAAAAAAAAATCAAATACATGTTTCATTTATTTGATCCATTATTCATCATGGTATAACAAGACTAGATGAAAAGGATGAAACAAAAAACATAAAGAAAATATTGGATCCATTATTCAACACTTGCAACGTTATTAAAGCGACATTTTCTAATAGGGGCGGAGACAGTATACTACCTTCGGGTTTAGATGAATCCATACATATGTATAATATAAATATTTTATTATGAAATCAGTTACTAAGATGAGCTAGATGTAGCGATCAAGTAGAGATCATTCTCTCTTCTAGCAGTTATTCCGTTTGACTCGGTCATGTCCAAATTCCTTGCATTAAGTCCTTCTGGAAGTGTCCAATCAAACTTGTAAAGCAAATGGGCTAAAGGCAGAGTAACAAGAGCTATACCAAATAGCATTCCTGGACATATTCGTCTTCCTGCACCAAACGGAAGAAGTTGAAAGTGATTTCCAGTAAACTCAATAGAACTGTTTTCAAATCTTTCTGGTATGAAACATTCAGGATTTTCCCAACTCTTGGAATTCCTTCCAATTGCCCACACATTAACCAGGACTTTGCTTTTCAATGGTATAGTGAATCCATCTACCTTTGTTTCCTCCCTGCATTCTCGTGGGACCAATAGGGGATTTGGAGGGTGTAACCTGAGTGTCTCTTTGATCACTAGCTTTAGGTAATTAAGCTTTTCAAGGTTTGTATCATCATAACGATTTTCCTTTCCCTTAAAGGCTTCTCTTACTTCAAATTGTGCTTTCGCCATGACACTTGGACTCTTCATCATTTCTGCTAATGCCCAAATAACAATTGAAGACGATGTATCTGATCCTGCTACAAATATGTTCTATACCATGTATGATCATAAAATGACACAAATCGAGTCAAACATGTAAGTAACTATATGTATAAGTTTTTTAAACATAAATTTTTTTTTAAAAAAGTTTTGTATGTGCATGTCATCTTTCGGAAACACTTAATATTTTTTATGAAGTTTGGAAACGATAGCTAAGAGGAAACAAAAAAGGGATAGTGTTAGTCGCAAACAAAATTGTAGCAAGTAGTATATAAGAGACACTTACAAGAATAACTGCTTTGATATTGTCATTTGTTAGAGGAAATTGAAATTCGCCACTCTCCATGACTCTTAAAAAAACATCGATCAGATCTTCAGTTCCAGACTCACCATTACAATTTTTTCCATTTGCCCGATTCTCTTTATGCTCATTGATAATATTGTCCAAGACAGTGTCTACCTTATTACGAGCTTTTATTAGTACAGATTCCATCCCACTAATCCCATGTAGAAACGTTTTTGAAGGGAACAAATCAGCCAGCTCGAATCCACCAGATAATGATAGTGCTCGATGAATTAACGTTATCAACTCATTTTGATCTTTACATGCTTTCCCAAATGCTGACCTACATGTCGTGGCATTCATAAACCAAAAAAGTTTTTCTGATAATTTAATTGGTGAACCTACCATTGATCCAATGGTTGATAGGAGATTTGAGAGCTCATCTTGTCGAATTGAGCTGAAGGACTTGACCATCTTAGTGCTTAGTAACTCCAAGACACTTAATTTACGCATTTGTCTCCAATAATCACCATACGGGGAAAAGGCAATGTCCGTGCAATTGTAAGAAAGAATTTTTCCCAACATGGTTACTAGCCTAGATGCAAAGGCAAGGTCATGGGTTTTTAGAATTTGTTTGGCCATGTGTGGAGAGGACACAACTACAGTGGGAACTTCCCCGAGTTGTAAGTAAATAATGGGTCCATATTTTTGTGACAAGTTTCGGAGAACGCGATGTGGTACTGCACTTGTCAAATGATGCACACTTCCAATAATAGGTAACCTCCACGGGCCCGGAGGCAGCTTTTTCTTGAGGGTTTTCGACTTCCTCCAATTTTGAACCAGTGAAAAGAGGAAGAAGATGAATAGTGAAAATAAAACGAAGTGTTTAAACTCCATATCTTAGTACATGAAATGAAGATAGAGAAAACTAGACATGGTGAATTTTGCCTTTTGATTTAGTTACTTATATGGTGGCTACACTTCATGTGCTACTACTAGCAATGTTGATTTTTCTCGTGTAGGAAAGTTGAGGGTGTGTTTGGTAAGGAAAATGTTGCTTTTTAAAAATAAAAAAATAAAAAAAAAAGTGGCTTTCTTACTTATTTTCTAGTGTTCAATAAGAAAGTAAAAAGATAATATAGATCCCCGAACCCTTAATATATGTAATCTAGCAAAATATTATGAGAGTATGAGATAGGGTAGTGGCCGGGGTGTGAGGGTTCGGGAGTGAGGTGGACAAGAGGTGTGAGTTGGGGGTGTTGGGTGAGTGTAGAGCAGATAATGAAATTGAAATATGAACTTATTTTTTCTACTTGGAGTCATTTTCCTTAATTTTAAGAAATTTATTTTCAAAACATTTTGACCAACTAAACATGAGATCAATTTTTAATTTTATGTAACCGATAGTCAGTCTTATTTTTATGTTGCTGATCTCGCTTTTTATATAAGGTTATATGCAATTGTCTTTTTGACGACCTGATTGAATCTTTCTTCTTCTTTTTTTAAGTTCGTTTACAATTAAAACTCTTTTATTTCATAGGTTTCTTGTATATTTCGATTTTTAATTCGGGAAGTCATGCTAGTGGTAGTACTCATTTCTTTTCAACGTTATAATCTCTTTGCTAGTTCGAACAATTTTTGAAAGAATATAACTATATATAACAACCCAACCTCTCATTTTAATTTTAATTTAGCTCTAGGATATGTCTTAAGTTTTTAATTAATTAAGTGAAATTAAAAAACATCGGGTGAAAAATGTTGAAAAGTAAAAAGGTGAATACTAGTTGTATATTGTTCCACGACGCATGCATAAGAAGACCACATAATTTCTAAAACGACTATAAAAATCACAGAAAAATCTCTAAAGGATTTGAAATGTATGACAATATGTTTTGTTGGTGGCCATTTTAATATTATTATTTTTATTATATATTAAATTGCTAAATGTGTTGCTTATGCACATTACTCCTTTTTTGTTATGTGCCTTCATTGGCAGTAAGTGGCATTAAGGGACATTAGTGGCTTAAGGTACACTGAATTTGTGTAACTATTAACCTATTTCATTCACTGCAGCTAGCAGTAATACTCCCCATTCATTGTTGACAGTTTATGCCTATTACTCCCATTACTTTGGTGGCATTATATGTCAATTACTATTATGAGTTAGTGGTAAGAATGTAGCCATAAGTTTCTTGTAACTTTTGTAACTTCTAAGCCATTCATCTACCACATTTATCTTTCCATTTATTCTACCTATTCATTGCAAGGAAGAAACCTCACCTATAAATAGTGACCGTCTTGCATTATTTCTGAAGGTACAAGAAAATGTGAAAAGTGTGGAAAAATATTGTAGTATGTAGTAGTGAAAGAGAGAGTTGAGACAAAGAAAATATTCTAAGGCTTTAACTATTAAGCAAAATCTTGTAAATATAGTAACTTTATATTCTGTATCTATATTTGTAATAGATGTGATATTCTAGAAGATATTATATATATTCTCAGAATATTCTAAGGACAGATTTTAGGAGTAGGAGATCAAAATTCATGTATATATATTCTTCTTTCTAGTAATGAGAAGGTAAGTCAGATTCTTCAAAGTTAATCCCTGCTCTATTATGGTATCCGAGCCACATACACTTTGAAAAAAAAAAAAAAAAAACCTTTGATCCAAAATAGCCATGGCAGGGGGTGAAGAATCACAAAGGAATGAACCAACCAAAAAGAAAGTTTCACCTTACGATTTGACTTCAAATGACAACCCAGGAAACTTGATCACACAAGTACAATTGCGAGGAGAAAATTATGAAGAATGGGCCCGTGCAATGCGTACCTCGCTGCATGCTCGAAGGAAATGGGGATTTGTTGATGGAACCATCACACAACAGGAAGAAGGATCTTCTAAGTTGGAGGACTGGTGGACAGTTCAGTCCATGCTAGTGTCATGGATCCGAAATACTATCGAACCAACTTTGCGTTCAACTATATCACATATGGAGAATGCAAAAGATCTCTGGACAGAAATTAATGAGCGATTTTCTGTTGCTAATGGGCCTCGGATTCAGCAGTTGAAATCTGAATTGGCAGAATGTAAGCAGCATGGTATGACAATTAAAGCATACTATGGAAGGATGAAGGCTGTATGGGACGAACTAGCAAATTATGAGCAAATTCCTAAGTGTACATGTGCAGGATGCAAGTGTAACATAGGAGTGCAGTTAGAAAAGCGACAGGAGGAAGAAAAAGTGCATCAATTCCTTATGGGATTGGATGATATGTTGTACGGGACTGTGAGGTCCAACATGCTCGCTGCGGATCCATTGCCAACTCTAAACAGAATCTATTCTATTTTAATCCAACAAGAGAGGGTGAATACAATCTCTAGTGCAAAGGAAGAACGAGGCGAGATCGTTGGACTTGCGGTTCAGACAAATAGTAGGACGAGTGGACGTGGAGAGGTGAAGGACAAATCAATAACTTGCAACCACTGTAACCGTTCTGGACATGTTGCAGAATTTTGCTTTCAGCTTATCGGTTATCCGGACTGGTGGGGTGATCGTCCTCGAGGCGAAGGATGGACTAATGTAAGGTTAAGGTGCTTCCACAACAGCAATGAACTGTAGCAGGCGCTGGACGTGGTCGAGGTGGAGCAGTACGTGCTAATGCTTCTCAAACAGCTACAGGAGGTGCTGAAAAATCGAGAGCATCTGGCCTAGTAACTGACATGGCCAGTGTTGGCCTGAGCAATGAACAATGGTTGGCTTTACGCGACATACTGACCAACCAAAAATCTGGTACGAGTGATAGGATGACAGGTAAACATGACAAAATCCTTTGGATAATTGACCCAGGGGCGACAAACCATATGACAACAAACTTGAAGTGCATGACGAACTTGCGTGAAATGGCTGGATGTCCTGTTGGACTTCCAGATGGTACACATACAGTTGCTACAAAAGAGGGATCTGTAAAACTTAGCGAGAACTTAAAGCTTGAAAATGTTCTCTTTGTGCCTCGTATAAAATGCAATTTAATTTCTGTATCGCAATTGATAGATGAAGTCGATTGTATTGTTCAATTCACCAAAAGCTTGTGTGTTATGCAGGGCCGTATTTCGAGGATGCTGATTGGTGCGGGTGAACGAAGGGATGGACTTTACTATTTTCGGGTGGTACCTCAAGCGATGGCATTAAGCAGGACAAACTCTCTTGATCTTTGGCACAAGCGTCTGGGACATCCTTCTTTAAGGGTTACCAAGTTAGTTTCCAATGTTGTTCCCACTAATGATAGTGATATTATGAATAAAGCTTGTGATGTTTGTCAACGAGCTAAGCAGACTAGAGATAGCTTTCCCTTAAGTGAAAATAAAGCTTGTGACAAGTTTGAACTCATTCATTGTGATTTATGGGGTCCATATAGAACTCTTTCTTCATGTGGTACTTCGTATTTTCTGACAATTGTAGACGACTATTCCCGTGCAATATGGATATTTTTGTTAATTGATAAAAAGGAGGTATCACGCATGATGTTGAATTTTCTTGCCATGGTGGAAAGACAATATAATAAACAAGTTAAAATTGTTCAAAGTGATAACGGGACGGAATTTACTTGCATGAAAAATTATTTCCTTGAACAGGGAATTATTTTTCAAAACTCTTGTACAGGAACTCTACAACAAAATGGTAGGGTCGAGAGGAAACATATGCATATCTTGAATATAGCACGAGCATTATGTTTCCAGGGACATCTTCCAATTAAGTTTTGGGGAGAATGCGTGTTGGCTGCAGGTTACTTGATTAATAGAACTCCTTCAATTCTAAATGGAAAAACTCCATATGAGATTTTACATGGAGAACCTCCTTCTTATGAGAACTTGAGGATCTTTGGTTCACTATGTTATGCTCATAATCAGGGAAGAAAAGGAGATAAATTTATGAATAGGAGTCGTAAATGCATTTTTGTTGGGTACCCATACGGGAAGAAAGTGTAACACCCCGTACGTTTCTAAGTCTAGTAGACAACCGTAGCATTTATGGAAATATGGAAACATGAGAGAATTGATGAATTATGTATCAATTTGTGGACATCAAGAAGTCTTGCATCATTGGGCCTTAAATGAAGCCCAAAAATAACAAGAAGACATGGCCCAAGATGGAATTTTGACCCATTCTTCCAATTGTTCCATTTGACTAACTCAACCATTGTATTTAATGCTAAGGAAGAGATAAGAGTGACTTTGAGGGACTATATAAAGAGAGAAAAATCAGATTTTTATTACACTTAGCCTCTCATGTGTTTCTAGACTTTTCCACAAATTTCTTTGGTCTCTCAAAGAACCCTAAGGCACTCTTTTGATCAAGATCATCTTGCACAAGGCTTGGTAAGCATTTATCATGGTGATATAATATATTTTATGCATGAGATATGGTTTATATTATGTTGGTTATGTTGGTGGAGTATTGAGAATTTCACAAGGTGTGAAATGTTACATGTTAGTTAAATCGGAGGATGGTTTGTCTTGTAAACTTGACTATGCACTTGTGGTATTGAAGGAAATGAACTTGGTGGAGTAAATATTGACATATGAGGTGTGATTATAGTCTTACTTTGTTTAATCCTTGTGTATAACATTTGGAATTTGTATTGTGATATTGGTTATGGTTTTGGTGCCGTAATGGTCGTGAGATGTCGTTTTGGGTGTTGTTATGTGTGTTGTGAGCCCATGGCTGAATGTTGGTGTTTAATATGATCAAAAATATGTCAAAATAAGTTTGGTTATGCTCATGGACCATTCATGGCCTTCAAAGACCCAAAAAGAAGCCATTTCGGACCAAACGGGCATCCGCCCCCGCAGACGGAGGCACCTGCGGGCACAGATGCCTCTGGCTGCTGCTAGAGGGCATCTGTACGTGTACCTTGGCCACCTGCGGGTGCAGGTGGCAGCGCAGGTCACCTCCTGCATTGGTTTTGTATGCTTTCATCTCTAGTTGATCCCCGAAAGTCCCGATACCCTTTTTGGATGTAAATATCAACTTGTGATGTTATTTTAATGACTTTAAAGTATCGTATGGAGGTGTCTTGGACTGTATAAAGTATGGAAGGTTGTTCATATGTTGTTATAAAGGAGCAAATGTGACGGAATGATCAAGAGAAAAGCGTAAAGGGTAAGTGAGTTGTGAAATGCTATCGATATATGATTTCTTGGTTAATGTGCATAGTGTTGTGGTGTTGTTGATATGATAAGGCTTGGAATTGTATTGTAAGAGGTAACATGACGTTATACGGCATTCATATAGTTCATTGTCGCCTTGTACGCCTGTATAGCGACTAGTTGCTAATGTAAGCTCCGATATGCACTTGTATTGTAGATTGAAACTTAAAGAATGAGCTGGACTATTATTCTCATATATAGACTTGTGTATTCATACTTGGAAACGAAGTTATGTAAGGTTACTCTATCTATATCTTTCTGCAGCATATAGAATTCACAGTGACGTTACATTTGTCTTACCCCGAAATGTATAAAGATATTCTATTTCCGATTATTAACCATTGTTACTTACATGTTTCTTATTCCTTGGTTAATTATGATTTACATAACTCATCTCCTTTGGTTAATGCTCCAAAGTTCCAATCATGCTATAAGTTCCAATAATGTATCAATCTCATCAAAGTAAAGAAATGAAGTAAGAATAAAGTAATGCATATTGGTTTTGTTCGTCTATCCATGGGGTGCAAGCACCTGCATGATGATGCTCTTCTATCCAGGGGGTGCAAGGACACTCACATGATGATGTTAATTTATCCATGGGGTGCAAGAACACCTGCATGATGATATGATCTTATCCATGGGGTGAAAAGAATACCTGCATGACGATGATATGTTATCCATGGGGTGAAAAGAACACCTGCACGATGAGGGCCCAGACATTATACAAGTGATGTAAAGTAAAGTAAAGGCAAGAGATCGAAAGCAATATACATGGCTCCCAAAGTACAGTATTGTGACTTATCCATATTGATCATTTATTGTATCTGATTTCATTGACGTCTTTCCATATCATATAAGTTTCTTATGGCCTTACATACTCAGTGCATTTGTTGTACTGACCCCTCTTGGGGGGATTTACCTTACTTGCTGCAGGCGCAGGTACTAGTAGGCCTCCTCAGTAGGTTGCCAAGTTGTTGCAAATCATTGGTGAGCTCCAGTTTGTTCGGGGCTTCTCTGATTCACAGTTGTGCATATGTTTTGATGTGGTACATGGTGTATAGTTCGGGGACTTGTCCCGACTTGTAGTTTATTTTGGTCAATGCATTTGTTAGAGGCTTTTGTAGACAGATGTGGGTGTATAATGTGAGAGATACATGTCGATTTTGACTTGATGGCCTCGCCGGCCAAGTTTCACATATGTGTATATATATATCATATGTTCCCTAAAGTCCATTATAAGTATTGTTAAGATTTTATAATCATGGGTTTCTTATGGCATGCATACAAATGAACATAGGCAAAGCTTGATTCTCTCGGGTCTTATCGGCTACGGGTGCCAATCACGTCCCGTTGGCATACGGGGTGTGACAAAAGTGGTATCAGAGCAGGTCGTTCTAAGGGTGTCTACAAAGCCGTGTCTGAGTAGAGTCTTACATATCGATGTGTTGTGCACCACATTTATACGTAGGAGTCTACGGGACAATTAGGATGTTGTTTCTATTCTTCACTTCTAGATCGTGCATTAGAGCCAATATGGTAAGTTGAATTGTATTTGATCATGGTAATTGACTTTTTTTGATATAGTACAATGCCGATGACAAGAAGAAGAAGGGGTAAAAGTAAGAGACTTGAGACGATAGCTGGAGAGGGGACTAGTAGACCACCACTTGAACCAACTAATCAGGGTGGTGCTGAGAATGAGTTTGTATCACAGGCTTCCTCCACTCCTTCCATTCCAGAAGAATCAAGTAGGAGAGAAGCACCTACAGAAGCACCGATAAATACTAATGATCAGGATTTGAGAGATGCAGTGCGTATGTTGACCCAGATAGTGGCTGCGCAAACACAGGGGCGAGCTGGCCCAATGACACATGATGATGATGCGGCTGGGGTGGCAAGTCGCAGAACACAAGATTTTCTGAAACTGGACCCTCCTATCTTCACTGGGTCAGACTCGAAAGCAGATCCACAGGACTTCGTGGATCAGATTCAGAGGGCTCTGGAAGTTATGCATATGACTGGGGTGGAAACGGTTGAACTTGCCGCGTACAGATTGAAAGGAGAGGCGATATTGTGGTACGAAGATTGGAAGAAGTCTCGTGATGTTGTTGCAAATCCACCTACCTGGGAAGAGTTCAAAGCGGCCTTCCTTGACCATTATCTTCCTTATGAGATCCGTGAGGCTCGTGCGGATCAATTTTTGAATCTTCGTCAAGGAAACCTAAGTGTCAGAGAATATAACTTGCAATTTAATTCCTTGGCTCGATATGCTCTAAATGTGGTGGCTACAATGACAGATAGAGTCCATCGATATGTGGACAGACTAGAGCCATATTTGGTAAGGGATTGCACTATTGCCGCCTTGAACAAGGACATGGACATAGCCAGAATACAAGCCTTCGCCCAGAAAATGGAAGATCAAAGGCAGAGACGAAGGGTACTTGACTTTGACAGGGGACAGTCTAAAAGGGCTAGACCTATGGGACCACCTACGATGTCCCAAGGAGAATCTAGGCCTCGTATGTTTCCTAGACCACCTAGACCATCGTTTTCTCATTCCACAGCAGGTGCTCACTCTCAGTTTAGAGGGTTTGGAGGTGGTCCATCTGGGCAGAGTAGTAGAATGCAAGATTCACAGGCAGCGGGGTCTTCTCGCCCGCTGTGTCAGCTTTGCAGACGATTTCATGTAGGTGAATGTCGAATGGGAACGAATGCTTGTTATTGGTGTGGGATGTCGGGTCACATAATGAGGGACTGCCTACGATGGGGATTGGGTAGTATAGCACGACCGGCAGGATCGGCTGTTGCATCATCAGCATCGGTTCCTTCACGGGGTTGAGGTGTGCAGTCAGTTGGCCGTGGTGGATGTCACGCCCCAAACCCCGTTGAGGCGTGATTGGCACCCAAAGCCGATATGGCCCGAGAGAACCAACATTTGCTCATGTACGTTCGTATGCATGTCCTCGTGTGAACCTTATTAAACCTTATGCAATTCTGCGGAAAACATGAATCATGGAAACATGTGCTATATATATATTTAGAAACTTGGCCGTTGGAGCCATCACGTCAAAACGGACATTTATCTTTTACATTCATAACCCACACATGTATACAAAAGCCTCTAACAGATGCATTTACCAGACCAACTAATAGTCGGGACAAGTCCCCACTTTATACAATATGTACAACAACAACAACACAACTGGACGACTATGACTCGAAAAGTCCCAAAGCAACTGGGGCTCACCAAAGATCCGTAATCAACTGTCAACCTACAATGGAGATTTACTAGTGCTTGTACCTGCAACATGTAAGGTAATTCCCCCGAGGGGGTCAGTACGAAGAATGTACTGAGTATGTAAGGCTCATAAGAAAGTCATCATACATAATAACCACACTAATGGAATCAATATAAAGAAATAGAAATGTGAATAAACTCATTTTTCTGCATGTGGGGAACCATGTATATTACTTTATTTACTCCTCTTGTCTTCATCTTTATTGTTCTACCCATGCTAGGCTATTTTGTCGCCCCTGGGATGAGATTAACCCATGCTAGGTACTTTGACCCCTGGGATGTTATGTGAACCCATGCTAGGTTTTCGTGTCGCCCCTGGGATATCATTAACCCATGCTAGGCTTATCGCCCCTGGGATGTTATATTAACCCATGCTAGGCTTTCGTGTCACCCCTGGGATGTACCATCATAACCCATGCTAGGCTTTCGTGTCGCCCCTGGGATGTACCATCATAACCCATGCTAGGCTTTCGTGTCGCCCCTGGGATGTACCATCATAACCCATGCTAGGCTTTTCTGTCGCCCCTGGGATACCACCCATGATTACTTCTTAATTATACACCTCTTATTCCTCTCGTTATTCTTACTTCTACTTCCATTCTTAAGAGTGATACAATGAGGATCATGACATAATTGGAATCACACATATATATATTACTTCTTCACTCTTGCTTCATGAGATTGACATCTTCACTTATGAGGGATAGATATATTAGCTTGCGCATCACCTCTCTTATTACTCTTATGAAATCTTATGAGATTGGTACTTTTACTTGTAAAAGATTGATACAAAGATAATCATCATAATTTAGGACTTGGAACATGACATGATTGGAAAATACTATTCAAGTATACATAGGTTCTCTTATGTTATTACTCTCTTGAGATAGTTCATTTAGGAATGATAACGTTATGACATTTTTGGGAACTTCACTCAATGAACAAGAGACAAACGAATCATCATGCCTTTAAGAATAGGACACATATGAATAACAATATACGTCAACCTGAATTTGAGATACTTCAAACCTCTCGGAATTGAAACAAGTCCAATGTCAATGTGAATAACATGTTGCAGAAGGATGTGGAAAAAGGAACCTTACATACCTTGTATTCTTAATACGAATACACAATCTTAGACGTGCATACAATATTACTGCTCCTTCCTTATGTTTCTCTCTACAACACAAGTTTATAACAAAACCAACATTAACCACCAATTACCTTATAATGGCATACAACAACAATAAGTCACATGTTTAGCTTTAACATGTCATTTCCCCCTTAACAAAACCATTGATAAAATCATTATTCCAAGAATCCTCCAATATTCCCAACATTGACCAATAAATGATAATCAATACATTCCACCACAACAATTCCCCTTTACACTTTCTTATCCACACCACATCACAAACAATCCATCAATTCACTTTAATACACTTCATAGCACAAATCGGCCAAAATCCCACAATTTACACTTATAGAAAAATAACAAATTTAATAACAAAATAACACCATACATGTTCATATTTTATCCATACCATGATCTTTCACCAAAGAC
The DNA here is from genome assembly GCA_031232105.1 of Capsicum rhomboideum. Taxonomy (NCBI): domain Eukaryota; kingdom Viridiplantae; phylum Streptophyta; class Magnoliopsida; order Solanales; family Solanaceae; genus Capsicum; species Capsicum rhomboideum. The sequence continues at coordinate 7,775,879 of CP124712.1, read as the reverse complement.
ACAAGTCCAAATTCAAGCTCAAATCCCATGGATCACAAATCTATTATAAAAGCACAAAGTACCATGTTCAACATTTCCAAGAACAACCAATATGATTTACATACTCTTTCATGCATATAATATATTAATCCATAACAATAATCACTTACCCAAGCTTGAAAAGTGATGATTTTGCTCCAAGAAGTTGGCTTAGGGGTTTTAGGGTTCTTGAGAGTTGAGAGTAATTTTTGGGAAATTTCTAGAAAAGTGTAGTGCACTCCTTTGATTAAAATCAGATTTTTCCACCTATTTATAGCCCCTCAAGTCTCATTGGCATTAAATGCCATGTACAATTGGTCAAGGATGAAGAATGAGTCCTTTTTGGCTTAATTGGGCCATGTTTTCTTTTCATTTTTGGGTCCTTTTTGGGCCCAATTCACTTAACCCAATAAAATCAATAATTTCTCGTCTTATACGTATTACAATAATAGTCCCACTCATAATATTCATATCCGTAGCCTCAATCCCAAAAATAAGTGATTCTAGCCACGTTTGGCTTATATTGACCTTAGGGGCAAAACTGTCATTTTGACCCCAAATTCGTTCTCGAGTAATTTTATCATACCAATGTAATATTTCATTCATTTCATGTATATACTCGTGGTTGTATAATAAATGTGGCAAAAATTGGCTCAATACGACCCCGGATACCCTTGGGACTTAGAAATTTCCAACTTTCAAAAAAGTGGAAAACCCAAGTTGGCACGCTCCTGGGCGCTCCAACCTACTGCCTCTGGGCTAAAAATTTTAGCCCAGAGTGGCGTGGCACGGTCCCAAACGCGCCCCATACTTAGTTTTTTCAAAAAGTCCGTTTTTCGACTTCTCTTCGCGGGTTTGGTTAGATACTTCAAGTCCTATGCTTTAACTCACTTCTTAACCTTATTATACTTTGTTTAGAGGTCTTCTTAGCCTCATTTTGAACCCTACAAATGCGCCATGAAAATTTCAAAACACCCTCTATGCAAATTTAATCATACAACAAGAGCCAAATTTAATTATCTCACTAATAACATTACCAAATGCATACTTATAGCTCTCGAGACCTATGTAAATATTATTTTATGTCAGCAAGTAGGGTTAGGAACGTACGGGGTGTTACAGTGGAGGTGCCAGAGGAGCAGCCAGTACTAGTGGGGTACAGAATTGCACTTACGCTTTAGTAGACCGACAGAACTCAGAGGCTTCTCCTGATGTCGTTACAGGTACATTATCCATATTCTCACATATTGTATATGCCTTGATTGATCCCGGTTCTACATTGTCCTATGTTACTCCATTAATTGCTGCAAAATTTGCAAAGGCACCAGAATTATTAATTAAATCAATTGAAGGTCTACACCGGTTGGTGAATGTATTGTGGCAAAAAGGGTATATCGTAACTGTGTGTGGTCGTGAAACATTGGCCGATCTCATTGAGCTAGACATGGTAGATTTTGATGTGATAATGGGAATGGATTGGTTGGCCTCTTGTTATGCCACGGTAGATTGTCGGGCCAAGAAGGTACATTTTCATTTCCCACAAATGAATGTTCTTGAATGGAAGGGTGATGTAGGGGCACCAAGAGGAAGATTTATTTCTTATTTGAAAGCTAGAAAAATGATTGCCAAAGGTTATATCTGTCATTTAGTACGGGTAAGATACGGAAGTAGAACCACTAACTCCACAGTTGGTTCCAGTGGTCAGTGAATTTCTGGATGTATTTCCAGAAGATCTTACAAGCTTGCCCCTAGAACGGGAAGTAGAATTTGGCATTGATGTGATTCCAGGCACTCAGCCTATTTCTATTCCCCCATACAGAATGGCTCCAACAGAACTGCGTGAATTGAAGGAGCAATTAAAAGATTTGCTGGACAAGGGCTTCATCAGGCCTAGTATGTCCCCTTGGGTGCACCGGTATTATTTGTACGGAAGAAAGATGGCACATTGAGAATGTGCATTAACTATCGGTAATTGAATAAGGTAATGATCATTACTTGAGTAATTGAACAAATATCCCCTCCCTCGAATTGATGATTTGTTTGATCAGTTACAGGGTGCCAAGTGTTTTTCCAAGATTGACTTGAGGTCGGGTTACCACCAAGTCAGAGTTAAAGAAGAAGACATACCCAAGAGAGCTTTCCGAACACGGTATGGCCATTATGAATTTTTGGTTATGTCATTTGGACTAACAAATGCACCAGCTGTGTTCATGGATTTGATGAATAGGGTGTTTAAGCCGTTCCTGGACGTGTTCGTCATGATATTTATAGATGAAATCCTTGTTTATTCAAGATCACCAGAGGATCATGCTAATCACTTACGGCAAGCGTTGCAGGTTCTTCGTGAGCGTAAGTTGTATGCCAAGTTCTCCAAATGCGAGTTTTGATTAAAATCAGTTGCATTATTGGGTCACATTGTGTCAGATGAAGGAATACAGGTTGATACACAGAAGATTGAAGTGGTGAAAAATTGGCCAAGACCTACGACACCCACAGAGATTCATAGTTTTCTTGGACTAGCAGGGTATTACCGAAGATTTGTGGAAGGTTTTTCTTCCATTATTGCCCCATTAACAAAGCTTACACATAAGGCAGTTAAATTTCAGTGGAATGATGCGTGTGAGAAAAGTTTCCAAAAGTTGAAAGATAAATTAACCTCCACACCAGTTTTGATACTTCCTAAAGGCACCGAAGGTTATGCAGTGTATTGTGATGCTTTCGGGGTTGGCCTCGGATGTGTATTGATGCAACATGATAATGTCATAGCATATGTTTCACGACAATTGCGGCCACAAGAAAGAAATTATCCCACACATGATCTTGAATTAGCAGCGGTGGTGTTTGCTTTAAAGATATGGCGTCATTATTTGTATGGGGTTCATGTTGATATCTACACTGATCATAAAAGTTTGCAATATATCTTTAAGCAGAAGGAACTCAATTTGAGGCAACGAAGGTGGTTAGAGCTCTTAAAAGACTATGATATTGACATTTTTTATCATCCAGGAAAACTAAATGTAGTGGCGGATGCATTGAGCCACAAGTTAGTAGAAAGCACTAGCGGCCAATTGATGAAAAAGAAAGAGATAATCAAAGACCTACATCAATTAGCCAGCTTGGGGGTTCGTCTTCTTGAATCCTCAGATGAAGGAGTTGTTGTACAAAATGCAGCTGAATCTTTACTAATAGCTAAAGTGAAAGAGAAGCAGTTTGCAGATCCTATGTTATTGCAATTAAAGGAGAATGTAGAACAAAATTTGACAAAGACATTTGATCTTACACAAGAAGGGGTACTACAATGCCAAGGCATGTTATGTGTACCAGATATAGATGAGCTGAGGAGTCGAATTATGACAGAGGCGCATCATTCGCGTTATTCTATCCATCCAGGTACTACGAAAATGTACCATGATTTAAAAGACTTGTATTGATGGGGAAATATGAAGAAAAATATTAAAGAATTTGTCGCTCAGTGCCCGAATTGCCAACAAGTAAAGGTAGAACATCAGAAACCAGGAGGTTACATGCAATGTATTAATCTTCCAGTCTAGAAGTGGGATATGATTAATATGGATTTCATCACAGGTTTGCCCCGTACATTGCGGAAGTTTGATTCTATCTGGGTTATAGTGTACAGGCTTACCAAGTCGGCGCATTTTCTACCAGTCAGGACCACCTATACAACTGAGGATTATGCAAAATTATATGTGAAAGAGATAGTACGATTGCATGGTATTCCACTTTCCATTATATCCGACAGAGGAGCACAGTTTACTGCACAAGTTTGGATACACAGGTGAATCTGAGTACAGCTTTCCATCCTCAGACTGATGGACAAGCAGAACGTACCATCCAAACACTTGAAGATATGCTACGTGCATGCATATTAGATTTTCAAGGCAGTTGGGATGACCATTTGCCTCTTATTGAGTTTGCATATAACAATAGTTATCATTCAAGTACTAAAATGGCACCGTATGAAGCGTTATATGGAAGGAAATGTAGATCACCAATTGGGTGGTTTGAAGCAGGTGAGACTGCTTTACTTGGGCCGGATCTTATTCACCAAGCCATGAAGAAAGTGAAAGTAATCCAGCAGCGGCTACAAATGGCCCAAAGTCGACACAAGTCCTACGCTGATGTTAGAAGACGAGGCCTTGCATTTGCTATCGGTGATTGGGTGTTTCTGAAGGTGTCACCAATGAAAGGGGTAATGCGATTCAGAAGAAAAGGAAAATTGAGTCCACGGTATATAGGCCCATATGAAATTATTAGACGATTTGGGCAAGTTGCATATGAGTTGGCGCTACCCCAGGAACTCTCTACAGTTCATCCGATATTTCATGTTTCGATGCTTCGAAAATGCATAGGGGATCCATCTCGTATTGTTCCCATTGAAGATGTTCAAATTACGGAGGATCTTACTTATGAAGAGGTACCCATTGCTATCCTAGATCGACAAGTAAAGAAATTGAGGAATAAAGACATAGCTTCTGTAAAAGTCCTTTGGAGAAATCAACAAGTAGAGGAGGTCACATGGGAAGATGAAGAAATGATGAAATCCAAGTACCCTCATTTGTTTCAAAGAGAAGAATGACAAGTCAAGTATTTATAAGCTTTGTGTATATCCCTATGATGACATGCAGAATGCTCCTAAACTTGTAACTGTTTACTTTGAAATGATAACACTAACATTCGAGGATGAATGTTTCTAAGGGGGGAAGAATGTAACACCCCGTACGTTTCTAAGTCTAGTAGACTGTTGACACCTAATTTTTGCCCTCCACGACTAAATTTAATCCTGAGTTTCTTCGATTTTGAATAAAATCAAAATATTTATTTTATCCGGATAAATACTTTCTAAAAAATATCTATTTGGGTTAGTTTTTGTCATTTAAGTGACGAATTATATATTTTTTATTTATGGATACGAGATCGTATAATTTTGACCGCTTAAATAATTATTTTATCAAATATTCAAGTTTTAATCGAAATCCTATCTTGAAAATTAATCCAAATAGGTAAAATCTTGACTTAAATACATTTTGCTTTTAACTATAATTTATTTGGAAAATATTTATTTGATTTTTGCGAAACCAAGAAACTCGAGATTAAATCGGTGCACGAATACACACAAAACTCACACCGTCAAAATTCACACCAAACTCAACCAAACGATTTCAATATTCACGAATTCCGTCGACCTCCCTCCGTTATCTCATGTTTGTTCTATCGGTGCGCTGTCCAGATTTCAGAGGCTTCTAGAAGCTGTCCAGGTGTCTCTCTCAACGGGATTATCCCTTGATTCGCAGCTGTATTCACTCAAATCTTGTACGAATTTGTACATTGTTGGCTGATTGTGGTTGGTCCTTTGATGGAATTCATTTCCCCCCCCCCTCCCCCCCCCCCCCATTCTTCTAATGAATCTTCCCCAAAATTGGTCCAAGTTCATGGATTCACAAGCTGAAAAATCCATTCTTATCCAAACATATTTTGAAATTCAAAATCCTATTCGTTTTTCCCTAATTTACCCCTCCGTTTTCTCCCCCAAAACATCCCCTTCTTTTTCTATAAATAGATAGTGAGGGTTAAGGGTTTAGAGAGGATTTTTGGGGAAAAATTTGAAGGTTCTGGAGGCGCATGCTTCTAACCTTACGTAACCAAAAATTCTAGAAGGAATACGTTTGAGAGATAAGAAAAATCCGATAACTCGTTTGAATTCTGGCAAAAAATCTGAATCGAGTTTTGGTGTTGGAATTTTGTCTAACCGAAGCTCGTAGTCCTAGTTCCTGCCCAGAAAAAGGTAAAGACTTCACCTTTCTCTTAATTCTTCCCGTATTAAAATGGAAAAATGGGAAATCTGGTGTTTGGGATTGATTTTGTTTGAACTTTATGTGTTTTTCTTATTATTGAGTGTTTAGAGTTAATTTATCAGAAAAATTTTTATTGAAAAAAGTTTCATATTTTATTGGTTTTGAAGACTGTTTTGTTGTTATTTCTTGTTCACCACTTCTCCTTGTGTTCAAAAAAGGCTAAAAATGCAATCTTTACGTGTTGTTGGAGAGTAACAATGTTGTCTGTTTGCAATTATAACACTTGGGCCGTGTTCATGTCTAATACTTGGTCCACTCTTTTAAGTAATCTAAGTAGTAATAATCTAGTTGGATTAGCCTTGTTGTTGTGATATGTCCGTTTCCACGACATCATGTTTTACTTGAGATGTTGAATTTGTATATGTGAATTTGGTGCTTGTTTCTGTATTGGCAAAGCATTCCATTTAAGTGTCAATTCCCTCTCGTGTAAAGCTGTCATGTTGATCTTTTCGTTATTACGTTCTTTGTCATGTTTCGACTAAAACATAAGCTAATTTGTTACGTTAGTGATATTTGATGTAGTAGTAAAAGAAGTTGGTTCAAGATAGATTTTAAACCATGAAGTCCATGTCTTATTTGCTTAATACATGATAGATGATTATTGTCTGCAAATTGTAAAGGGTTCTTTACTGTTTCTTTACTTAGCATGAAAATTAATCCTTGAAGTTTAGATTTGTCTCCTTCTCTAAAGTCCCTTTGGATAGGTGTTTAAATCTTTATTGGTACCTTTGTGTTGGTTTGGGATTTCGGAAGGTTGCGTCAATCTCTACTTGTTTCTATATTGTTTTCTCTAAAATGGATAATGAAATAAGCTCTTAACATAGCTCATCCTCATTCTCCGGTCCGTCTAGTGAAAACAGTGATATTATGATAAACCCATTATATTTTTATAGTGTTGTAGAATCACTGCCTAAACAATATTTTCCGCCCCTTTGATGTTGTGTTTGATGCTATGCATTTAAAGGAAAGTTTAGTATTAGTCGAATCCACTGTGAAGGTGCTACTTCATCTTTTCATTAATCTTTGTACATTAAGTTACCACAACATGACTATGTTATTTATCTTTTAAAAGTTTTGTTTCTCTCTTTCCATTTGCTCAAAGCCCTTTTCCTGGATGATTTCATCGTACATTTGTTGGAGAGATGGTAATCTATAGTTAAAGTTGGGTGAATGGCTTAAATGATTTAATTCATGTTAGACTTACATGGTAACTTTTCCTTCATATGAATTGGTGTATGTTTTCGATACTTTGGTGATTGCTTTGGATTCTACATGTATTCGATACTTTGGGGATTGCTTTGGATTGAAGTTTTAAAGCAAGTGGCTTAGTATCAGTCTTCAAAGTCTGTGCCCCCTGTTTACCTATTTTCATGTTCATAGGCGTCATTTCTCTCAAATACTAGTCCTTATCCTTTTATCTTTTATGCATGAACTCTTCACATGAGTTCAAATGGACTCTCGTACACTGCATTGCCAGGGGCTAAGGCCCAAACTCTCGAGTTGAAACCTCCAAAACCAAGTCCTAAATGGACTGGTACAGAGATGTATACACGGATATACGGCAGATATACGCAAATATTCCAGATGAACGAAAAAATGGAATCAAGTATGCAGGTGGAAAGGTCACAAATACATGTATATAGACTGATATACGTCTATTATACACTGTATACAAAGGAAAACGCAAGGGGAAAAGCTGTGATATACGACTGGTATACACAGCTGAAAAGGGCCTGAAAAAGCAGCCCAAAGCTGCACAGATTTAATGGGCCAAATCAGGGGCCCAAATCCTAAACTTTTCTCCTTTTATTTATATGTAATTCATATTTGATTATTTGAATATGTGTATTTAACTCTTAAATTTGGTTAAATCAAGATAAATCCCCTTCGAGTTATTATTTTGTTTTATCTTCGTATTCTCCTTTAATTAACGCTTGTCGCGTAGTCTAATATGTTGGACTCAATAGAAAGAAAAAAAAAATGAATTTCTTTACATCAAGCTTTTGATAATAAAATAAAATAAAATGGCATTTGTTTTATTAATGTGTTAAATTGATTTACTTAAGTTAAATAGAATTCTCCTTAATATAAATCATTTCTCCTTGTAAAAAATCGAAATCTCTCATAACTAGTCAAAATCTCGTAACTTTTTAAAATTAAAGTTTTCTTTAAAAATTCCCATTGTTCAAAAATTGATATTTGTAGTAAAAATTATTCTCTTTCCCTTTTCATGAAATAATCGGTTTCCTTTTAATTCGGTAAAGGAGTCGAATTTATTTTTAGGAGAATTTTTCTTTAATTAATTGAACTATTTGTCACTTGAATAGAATAAGTGTCATGTTTGCAAATAAGTTCAAGATTTTACAAAATTAGTCAAGCTTTCAAAATTGGTCATTTTACAAATCAGTCAAACTGTCTTTTGGTCAACCGCTTTCGCGGACGCTTCTTGAGTGCCTTAAAAACCTTCTCAAGGCGTTACCAGAATCCTTATCCATTTTCTCTAATTTTAAAGATTTGTTTCTGTTTTTGAGTCTTTAAAATTCTTTAAGTATTTTCTGGATATTTTCTATAAAAAATCAAGTGGCGACTCTGTATTTTCTTAATTGTTTTGAAATTTTCTCTAAAATTTTGAAATAGTTTGAAAAGTCAAAACCAATGTTTTTCAACCCTTCGAGCTTAGAAAGGGGTAAAACATAGACAACCGTAGCATTTATGGAAATATGGAAACATGAGAGAATTGATGAATTATGTATCAATTTGTGGACATCAAAAAGTCTTGCATCATTGGGCCTTAAATGAAGCCCAAAAATAACAAGAAGACATGGCCCAAGATGGAATTTTGACCCATTCTTCCAATTGTTCCATTTGACTAACTCAACCATTGCATTTAATGCTAAGGAAGAGATAAGAGTGACTTTGAGGGACTATATAAAGAGAGAAAAATCAGATTTTTATTACACTTAGCCTCTCATGTGTTTCTAGACTTTTCCACATATTTCTTTGGTCTCTCAAAGAACCCTAAGGCACTCTTTTGATCAAGATCATCTTGCACAAGGCTTGGTAAGTGTTTATCATGGTGATATAATATATTTTATGCATGAGATATGGTTTATATTATGTTGGTTATGTTGGTGGAGTATTGAGAAGTTCACAAGGTGTGAAATGTTAACATGTTAGTTAAATCGGAGGATGGTTTGTCTTGTAAACTTGACTATGCACTTGTGGTATTGAAGGAAATGAACTTGGTGGAGTAAATATTGACATATGAGGTGTGATTATAGTCTTACTTTGTTTAATCCTTGTGTATAACATTTGGAATTTGTATTGTGATATTGGTTATGGTTTTGGTGTCGTAATGGTCGTGAGATGTCGTTTTGGGTGTTGTTATGTGTGTTGTGAGATCATGGCTGAATGTTGGTGTTTAATATGATCAAAAATATGTCAAAATAAGTTTGGTTATGCTCATGGACCATTCATGGCCTTCAAAGACCCAAAAAGAAGCCATTTCGGACCAAACGGGCATCCGCCCCCGCAGACGAAGGTACCTGCGGGCACAGATGCCTCTGGCTGCTGCCAGAGGGCATCTGTACGCGCACCTTGGCCACCTTCGGGTTCAGGTGGCAGCACAGGTCACCTCCTGCATTGGTTTTGTATGCTTTCGTCTCTAGTTGATCCCCGAAAGTCCCGATACCCTTTTTGGATGTAAATATCAACTTGTGATGTTATTTTAATGACTTTAAAGTATCGTATGGAGGTGTCTTGGACTGTATAAAGTATGGAAGGTTGTTCATATGTTGTTATAAAGGAGCAAATGTGACGGAATGATCAAGAGAAAAGCGTAAAGGGTAAGTGAGGTGTGAAATGCTATCGATATATGATTTCTTGGTTAATGTGCATAGTGTTGTGGTGTTGTTGATATGATAAGGCTTGGAATTGTATTGTAAGGGGTAACATGACGTTATACGGCAGTCATATAGTTCATTGTCGCCTTGTACACCTGTATAGCGACTAGTTGCTAATGTAAGCTCCGATATGCACTTGTATTGTAGATTGAAACTTAAAGAATGAGCTGGACTATTATTCTCATATATAGACTTGTGTATTCATACTTGGAAACGAAGGTATGTAAGGTTACTCTATCTATATCTTTCTGCAGCATATAGAATTCACAGTGACGTTACATTTGTCTTACCCCGAAATGTACAAAGATATTCTATTTCCGATTATTAACCATTGTTACTTACATGTTTCTTATTCCTTGGTTAATTACGATTTACATAACTCATCTCCTTTGGTTAATGCTCCAAAGTTTCAATCATGCTATAAGTTCCAATAATGTATCAATCTCATCAAAGTAAAGAAATGAAGTAAGAATAAAGTAATGCGTATTGGTTGTGTTCGTCTATCCATGGGGTGCAAACATCTGCATGATGATGCTCTTCTATCCAGGGGGTGCAAGGACACTCGCATGATGATGTTAATTTATCCATGGGGTGCAAGAACACCTGCATGATGATATGATCTTGTCCATGGGGTGAAAAGAATACCTGCATGACGATGATATGTTATCCTTGGGGTGAAAAGAACACCTGCATGATGAGGGCCCAAACATTATACAAGTGATGTAAAGTAAAGTAAAGGCAAGAGATCGAAAGCAATATACATGGCTCCCAAAGTACAGTATTGTGACTTATCCATATTGATCATTTATTGTATATGATTTCATTGACGTCTTTCCATATCATATAAGTTTCTTATGGCCTTACATACTCAGTGCATTCTTCGTACTGACCCCTCTTGGGGGGATTTACCTTACTTTGCTGCAGGCGCAGGAACTAGTAGGCCTCCTCAGTAGGTTGCCAAGTTGTTGCAGATCATTGGTGAGCTCCAGTTTGTTCGGGGCTTCTCCGAGTCACAGTTGTGCATATGTTTTGATGTGGTACATGGTGTATAGTTCGGGGACTTGTCCCGACTTGTAGTTTATTTTGGTCAATGCATTTGTTAGAGGCTTTTGTAGATAGATGTGGGTATATAATGTGAGAGATACATGTCGGTTTTGACTTGATGGCCTCGCCGGCCAAGTTTCACATATGTGTATATATATATCACATGTTCCCTAAAGTCCATTATAAGTATTGTTAAGCTTTTATAATCATAGGTTTCTTATGGCATGCATGCGAATGAACATAGGCAAAGCTTGGTTCTCTTGGGCCTTATCGGTTGCGAGTTCCAATCACGTCCCGTTGGCATACGGGGTTTGACAGAAAGGTTGGAAACTGTATGATCTTGAAACAAATGAATATTTTGTTTCCAAAGATGTCGTATTTTGTGAGAATGAATTTCCGTTTGCTCAACAAGTTCCCAGTTCTTATGAGAATATTGAAAAAGTTGTTGTTGACAATGGATCTGTTGATAATGATGTTGATGGAGATGTTGGAATTGAGCATGGAGAACACCAACTAGTGATGACAATTCCTGGTTCACAAGTTATTGATGTGCAAGATGCTCAAGAAATAGGGGAAAGAGACATGTTTGCCACTCAAGATGTAGCGGCCAGCGAAGAACAACATGATGAACATTGGTTTGCTCGCCTAAGTGATTATGTTACTAATAACATTCGAAAATTGAGTCTTTCCACTAGTTCATCTGCTCCAGCACATACCTCAGGTACGCCTTTCTCAATAGCACATTATGTGAATTGTGACAAATTTTCTTCGCGATATCAAAGTTTTCTTGCAGCTATTACCACAGGTCATGAGCCATCATCCTTCTCAGAAGCAGTGAAAGATGAAAGGTGGAGAGAAGCAATGCAAATGGAAATTGAGGCTCTTGAAAAAAATGAGACATGGGTAATTGAAAAACTACCACCTGGAAAGAAAGCTCGGGTGCAAGTGGATCTATAAAATAAAATATCATTCGGATGGTTCTGTGGAGCGTCTCAAAGCACGACTAGTGATATTTGGCAACCATCAAAAAGATGGAATTGACTATAACGAAACATTTGCTCCAGTTGCCAAGATGATCACAGTCCGGACATTTTTAGCTGTAGCTGCAGCAAAGTAGTGGGAGTTGCATCAAATGGATGTCCATAATGCTTTTCTACATGGAGATCTCCAAGAAGAAGTGTACATGAAAGTGCCTCCGGGCTTCAAAGTACAACATTCTAATATGGTTTGTAGACTGCAAAAATCGTTATCTGGATTGAAGCAAGCCCCAAGATGTTGGTTCGCGAAGTTATCAGCTTCCTTGAAGGAGTATGGTTTCATGCAATCCTACTCTGACTACTCATTTTTTACTTTACAAAAGAATGATCTTCAGCTTAATGTTCTTGTTTATGTGGATGACTTGATAATTTCCAGAAATGATCATGATGCCATCCAAAAATTCAAAAACTATTTCAGTAATTGCTTTCACATGAAAGATTTAGGAGCTTTGAAATACTTTTTGGGTATCGAAGTTGCTAGAAATTTAGAAGGCATTTTCCTATGTCAACGTAAGTATACTTTGGATATCATTTCTAAAGTTGGATTGTTAGGAGCCAAACCTGCAAATGTTCCTATGGAATCAAACCACAAGCTAGCACTAGCTGAAGGACGTCAACTTGCTGATCCAGAGAAGTATCGACGATTGGTAGGCCGTCTCATATATTTGTGCTTCACTAGACCAGAGTTGTCCTATTGTGTGCATGTACTATCCCAATTTATGCATTGCCCACAAGAAGAACACTGGGAAGCTGCTCTACGGGTTGTTCGATTTGTGAAAGGAAAACCTGGACAAGGTATTTTATTGAGTAGTGCATGTGATTTGAAGTTATATGGATGGTGTGATTCAGATTGGGCAGGTTGTCCTTTAACAAGGCGATCTCTCACTGGGTGGTTTGTTCTATTAGGCAATTCACCAATATCATGGAAGACTAAAAAGCAGCAAACAGTGTCCAGGTCATCAGCGGAAGCGGAATACAGATCCATGGCCACCACAACTTGTGAATTGAAGTGGCTAAAGGGAATTTTGTTCAGTCTAGGGGCGACATATCCTACTCCAATAAGATTATATTGTGATAGTCAGTCGGTGCTGCATATAGCAAAGAATCCAGTATTTCATGAAAGGACGAAACACATTGAAATAGATTGCCATTTTCTCCGAGACGAGATAATGAAGGGCAACATTTCTCCAGCATATGTTTCCTCTAAAGTGTAGCTCGCTGATATTTTTACAAAAGCATTAGGAAAACATCAGTTTGACTATCTTCTTCGCAAGTTGAGCATTCAAAATCTTCATGCGCCAACTTGAGGGAGGGTATTAAGCAAGATCTTGTAAATATAGTAACTTTGTATTCTGTATCTATATTTGTAATAGATGTGATATTCTAGAAGATATTATATATATTCTCAGAATATTCTAAGGACAGATTTTAGGAGTAGGAGATCAAAATTCATGTATATATATTCTTCTTTCTAGTAATGAGAAGGTAAGTCAGATTCTTCAAAGTTAATCCCTGCTTTATTATTAACTATATTCACTATTAAAAAAGAGTAATCCTTTTAGTGAAAGAGAAAGTTGAGACAAAGAAAAATATTCTAAGTCTCCAACTATATTCACTATACAAAAGAGAGTTTTAATATGTTGAAGGAAGGTGTTCTTATGATGGAGCTTTGGAATCTTCAACTAATCCGGAGTTGTTTGAGTTATGACGTTGATGGGTTGTTGTATCCTGGAGGGGACAAGTCAAGAGTTGATAATGCTGGATCGGTGTAGATTATGCCGTAGTGGACTTAAATCTCCTTAAAGAGAGCGAGATATCCCCGCCTCAACCAAGAAGAAGATTATTTTATTTTCTTTTTTTTATTCATTTTATTATTTCAACTGCAATTTAATTATTGTGGTATATTACACCGATAATTTTAAGGAGATTCATGTTGTGTTACAGTTTGAAAAATTGCGGATATCAAGATGGGAGATTTCAACATCTCAACGTCACTAGTCTCTTCAAGAGATGGACGGAAAGAGATGGAAGGTAAAGTATTATCTACTTGCTCAACGCAAGCGAAGGAAAGGTAAAAAAAAAAAAAAAAAACGTTTCTACTTATTGTGGAGGAAAGGTAAAAATAAATCATTTACCTAATATTTTTCATGAATAAGTGATAATACTTTTCATGAATATTGATTTTATTAAATTCTCAAAATAGTGGGGGTTAATGAAATGAGAAAAAATATCATCATGGAAAATGTGATGTTTGCACTTTTGAGAATGTGTTAAAAAAAAGAACTGTTACAAGTGCATAATTAGTCTTGGAATAAATCACATGTTATTATTTGCATATGACTTGATGTCTTTAAATTTGGCTCTAACATGTTATCAAAGAAACGATAAAAAATGTTGAGTAGCCATTTGACATGAAATATTTGGGTGAGATAAATTTCATTCTAGGAATGAAAAATACCTAAATCAAGTGATGAACTTTTCTCGACATGTCACATTATGGTGGATGAAAAAAAATTGTGAAATGTAATTTTGTTGATTATATGAGCCATGCAACTCCTTTTGATTCAAATATGTGAAAGTGGTGGGTCAAATAAAAAAGGAGTTTGCTAGCCTAATAAAAAATGAGTAGGTGGCTAATTGCACTTGGCTTGAAATTGTGTATGCTGTAAAAAGTACTTAGCAGGTACAAGCAAACCAGACATATTTATTTGGTACAAAAGTTGAGGCTTGTTTTACAAATGAAAAAATATTCTGGTATACTTAAACGTACTTAGTGATGCAAATGAGAAACTTTGGAGCTAATTGTTGGAAATAAAAATTTATTGTGACTAACTCTACTATGGATGCTGAGTTTGATGTTTTAACTTCAGCTAGTAAAAAAGTGAATTGATTTAGAGACTTATTATATCAATCACTTTATTTTGAGAAATTAAATTTTCTGTAATTTTGAGTTATTGTGATAGCACCAAAATTTATTGGTAGGTATAAACCATTATTATAATGGTAAATTCAGATAATAAGGAGGAAAACACAATATTGTGAGATCATATTGATCAACGGTATGCCAATAATAATTGTGTTAATTTTGTGATAATCTTGCAGATTCATAGACTAAGGCCTTAGCGAGAAAATGGTCTGAAGCACATCGAGGGGATGGAATTAAAGCTCAAAAACTCCTAAGTCATCTATGAGGAAACCACCCAACCTGGGGACTAGAGATCCTATAACCAGGTTCAATGGGAAAAACGAATCATATGATGACTTGTTGCGAAATGCACTACTATTTTGTTCCTTCCTATAGTGTAAGCGCATTTTTCTGTAATGATTTGTGAAGGTTGAGTCTAAGGACTCTTAATGAGATTTTGTATCTCGTATGAGTGGGGTGTCGAAATTACAGGACCACCCTTGACAGATTTCACCTATGTGAGTGTGAAAGTAGGCCGCTTCCTATGAGAATTGGGCTGATTCTCAAAAACACCCTTGATTATTGTGTGTAAGCATTAATACTTTATTTCTCTTAAGCAGTCATAGTTCAAGTCTGAGACCAATACTGACTCTGGAATAAATGTTATTGTTTTACTAAGTGAAGGTTCAATGCAGAGCACACCTTCATTATGCATAGGGGTCTCCCATCGACTAAATTGGTGAAATAAACTCTCTTGTATTAATATTAAAATGAGTGGAGGACTGTTAGTGGGCATTTTAATATTATTATTTTTACTATACATTAAATTACTAAATGTGTTGCTTATGCTCATTACTCCTTTTTTGTTCTGTGCCTTCATTGGCAGTAAGTGGCATTAAGGGACATTGGTGGCTTAAGGTACACTAACCTAATTCATTCACTGTCACTATCGTGCAGCTAGCAGTAATACTCCCCATTCATTGTTGACACTTTATGCCTATTACTCCCATTACTTTGGTGGCATTATATGTCAATTACTATTATGAGTTAGTGGTAAGAATGTAGCCATAAGTTTCTTGTAACTCTTGTAACTTCTAGGCCATTCAGCTATCACATTTATCTTCCCATTTATTCTACCTATTCATTGCAAGGAAGAAACCTCACCTATAAATAGTGATCGTCTTGCATTATTTCTGAAGATACAAGAAAATGTGAAAAGTGTGGAAAAATATTGTAGTATGTAGTAATGAAAGAGAGAGCTGAGACAAAGAAAATATTTTAAGTCTTTAATTATATTCACTATACAAAAGAGAGTAATTCTATTAGTGAAAGAGAAAGTTGAGACAAAGAAAAATATTCTAAGTCTCCAACTATATTCACTATACAAAAGAGAGTTTCAATATGTTGAAGGAAGGTATTCTTATGATGGAGCTTTGGACTCTTCAACTAATCCGGAGTTGCTTGAATTATGACGTTGATGGGCTGTTGTATCTTGGAGGGGACAAGTCAAGAGTTGATACTACTGGATCGATGTAGATTATGCCGCAGTGGGCTTAAATCTCCTTAAAGAGAGCGACATATCAGCGTCTCAGCCAAGAAGAAGATTATTTTATTTTCTTTTACTATTCATTTTATCATTTCAACTGCAATTTAATTATTGTGGTATATTACACCGATATGTTTCATCATTGCTGATGTAATAGCTCCTTTGTTGGTGGTGTGATAAGTACTCCTTCATTCTTAACTAGAGATCTTGGGTTCGAATCCTCGTGGGTACGGAGTCGCCTTTGTTAGGGAGTGTTTTACCCTTCAATGTGGGACTTCCCTACACAAATCCGAATTTAGTCTAGCTCAATGCGGATACCGGACTCCGAGTGGGAAATCAAAAAAAGAAAAAGCTCCATTGTTGGCAACATTTTTAATAAGGAAAGCAGTAGGGATTAGTTAGAGGCACAGGTTCGAGATTTAAAGTTTATAGGTTCAAATTTTAAGATTTTTATTATTGAATTCATTTATTTTTAAAATATAAGGTCACACATACCATTTGTTGTAATTTTTATAAACTTTTGCACATACTTTTATGCTTCATGTTGAAAGTACTTATTTCAAATGAAATCGGCGATGCAACTCTACATCCGCCCCTGGTGTCATTTGGTTACAAAAATAACCAATAACTACATACCCATGGTTGATTTTTACATTTGGTTACAAAAGTGGTTTAGAGTCTGTTTAGTCAAATTTTTAAAATCAGATTATTTGAAAAGTGTTTTTTTAAAGTACTTTCAAAAAAAAAAAAAAGGAAAAACAATTTTGGTGAGAAGCTGTTCGTATTTGACAATAAATTTCAAAAGCATTTAATGACCAAGCTTTTTTAAATAAATATATATTTATCGATTTCATATGAAAGGAAGTAAGAGGCAAAATTGCCTAGTGTGATTAAATAAAAGGACAAAGAAGACACAAATTATCATCTAGTTACCTCGTTGATTTGAAGTCCTAAATATTAGAGAAATAACTAATGTGTATTCCTAAACTTTTAAGACCAAAGTCTTGCATAATCAATTTGTCATAGTTCCTAGTTGACTTTAGCGTCCTAATATTACAGTTAGTCGTAGTTATATTTTGTTACGTAATTTCAAATAAGGAAATTTTTTATATAAAGTAGAATTTTAATCCATTTTATAGTGTTAAGTATATATTAAGACTTCTTACATGGTTCATATAATTAAGGAAAGATTTAATAACTAAAATTTTAGTTGATTTCGAAGTCTTAAATATTAGACTAATAATTAAATGATAATCATTTGAGTAAAATAGCAAATGATTATTTTCTCTATTATAGAGTATTTTAATGAAGGACAAAAAGTTCAAACAATATTTCTATGAATATTGATATAAATTAACGTACGTGAATCTTAAATTGTGTCCTGATTTATAAAGAATTATATATCGAACAAATATAATTTATTGTAATAAATGAAGTGGATCTACTTAATTTTATTTTATATTTTAAATTAATTAGAAAGATTGGTCGATTTATTACAAATCTTATTTCTAAAAATTATAAATTTTGAACCACATAAATATTCTCATTCTATATAGTGCACCTTATCTCAATCCTATGAGAATTCAAAATTGAACACTAATTTTTTCATAGTCAGCATTACTCGAATTGTCTTTGACTCTTTCCCTAGCTTTTCAGCTAGCCTTTTGTAGAAATTTTTTTTGGGTTTCCAATTCAGTTTTCGGTATTCTCATAGATGTCCGACTAAATTCGAGTTTGCATTGGAAAGTCTCACATTGGGGGTAAAGCGCTTTCTAAGAAAGATGACTCTGTATACAGAGGAACTCGAACCCGAGATTTATAATTAAGGATGAAGGAGTACTTACCACTACACCACAACCCTTGTTGGTGCCTTTTGTAGTAATTCCAAAGTCCTAATTATACATTATTTTGATAGTCTTCTCTAATTATTACAGTTTTAATTGAACTCAAAATCCTCATTTTAAGAAGAAGTCCTAGCTAGGTACTACAATTTTATTCAAGAAATAATTTTCCTATTGTATTATAACTCACTATTTCACTTTGTGTCCTTTTCTTATGACTTCATATTAAAACTAATATAAATAATTAAGGACACAAAAATTGTTCAATATTTGAAGAATATTTTGGTCAATCAACATTTAGCAAAAAAAATTTGTGTTTTTATAATATACCAAATATTTACTCTAATCGACAATGACACTGACCTAGAACAATGTTTTTTCCCCTTCTTTTAGGTGTGACCAACAAAAGTTATTGAATTTGAACCTATAATCAAATTTGACGTTAAACAAAATAACTACCTATTATTTAATTTCACATAAACTTATAGTCGTAGATCCACTTTGTGGGAATATACTAGAGATGTTGTTGTTGTTGTACAAACTTACAGCCTTAGATTCAACTTTGTGGGAATATAATGAGCATGTTATTGTTGTTGTACAAACTTATAGTCGTATCTCAAATTAAGTTATCGTTGCAGTAAGGATAATAAATACAAAGTTTCCAACCTGCTGAAAAATTCCATTCCAAAATAAAATAAAAAGATGAGAATCATTACAAAAATTATGACTTAATAGATTATCAAGCATTTTTTTTCCGGTCGCACTACTAACGCTAGCAATTGGCTTCCGATTCTCCTTAAGTCAACGTGTTGAGTAGGGATTTGAATATAAACTCTATTTGGGAGCTCAATGTTGCTGGACTCCACTACTCTCCCCGGGCACAAGTCTCCGATCCTTGGATGTTTAATTTCAATGGATTTGGCTCCTCTCCATTTCCTCAAGTACATAGTTGAATGAGAGACACTTGTCTTATTTAATTATGAATGTCTAGGTCAGTTTAATTTAATTAGAATCTTAACCGTAGTTAGAAGAATAGATTTTGGGAAAATACTCTTAATTTTGATAAGAAAAAAGTATTTCTCCACAAATTTTGGTACCCATAAACATCATTAATAATTTGATTTTATAATTTCAATCTTTACACAGGCCAAAGCTAATAGTTAAAGAGAGCACATATCCATGATCAAGTTTGTTAGCTAAATTATATGTTAAAATTTTGAATATTCAGTTTCAAATTTTACCGAATGTTTTCACGGCGATTTGTTTCCAATAATGCCTAAACAATTCAAAATTCAATCTAAATAAAATTTAAAAGACTATTCGAAAATTCAATATGAATATGGGTGTGTTTGGTATGGAGGAAAATGTTTTCTAAGAAAACATTTTCTAGGAAAACAAGTTGTTTCTTGCTTATTTTCTTGTGTTCGTTAAGCAAGTAGAGAAAATATTTTCTAAAAACATTTGTATATATTTAATACAAAACAATGAACACGAATAGGGTAAGGGGGTGGGGTAAGAAAAGAAATTTGAATTTTTTATAAAAAAATAAATTTTAAATTTTATTTTTTTTGAGCTTAGTAGGGTGTTGTGGGGGGGGGGGTGATGGTA
Source organism: Capsicum rhomboideum (assembly GCA_031232105.1). Taxonomy (NCBI): domain Eukaryota; kingdom Viridiplantae; phylum Streptophyta; class Magnoliopsida; order Solanales; family Solanaceae; genus Capsicum; species Capsicum rhomboideum. The sequence continues at coordinate 7,756,105 of CP124712.1, read as the reverse complement.
AGGGGTGGGGGTCGGGGTAGGTGATAGGTGGTGGGCTAAGAAAAAAAATTTGAAATTTTTTTAAAAGACAAATTAAAAAGTTTCAATTTTTTTTAGGGGGGGGCAGGGCTTGTAGGGGGTGAAATTGAAATTTTCTAAAAACAAATTTTAATTTTTTTTAAAAAAAAAATTGGCGTAGGGTAAGAATTTTTTTTGAATTTTGTTTTTTTTTAAAAAAACAAATTTAAAAAATAAAAATAAAAAATTATTTCGGGGGGAGGGGGGCGGGAGGGGTGGGTAGGAGTAGGGGGTAGGGTATGAAATTTTTTTGAAATTTTAAAAAATATATTTTGGGGGGGAGGGGGGGGTTAGGGGGGGTAGGGTAAGATTTTTTTTTTGAAATTAAAAAAAAAAAAAAAAAAAAAATATTTTTTTTTTGTAGGGGGTGGGGAGAGGCTGGTAGAGTGTGGGGGTAAGAAAAAAATTTGAAATTCTTTTTAAATAAAATTTTGGATAGGGGTGGTGGGAGTGGGGGTGGGGTCAGGACAGGGGGCGGGTAAAAAAATTTTATTTTGGGGTGGAGTGGGTGATTTTGCGAGTGAAATGAACATTGTAACTTGTTTCCCCTACTTTGATTAAGGAAGTCATTTTCTTTAGTTTGAAGGAACTTATTTTCCTAGAAAAATATTTTCCAAAACTTTTAGAACAAATGAACATGAGAAAATAGGAAAATATTTTCCTTCATACCGAACACACCCTATATTTTCCTTCGTACCGAACACACCCTATATCTAAATATTTTACCAGGATCGCAGCATCAAAGATTTCATCCATCAATGTCTGATGTTATGACTTCAATTAATAAACAAACCGTGAATTTACCTAATAGATTTCTACAATAGGTAGTTGAAAAAAATCCGTTTATGGTCTACAAATTAACATATTCAGAATAAGAATTATCCAAAATACATACATCTCAAAAATCAAAAGTAAAATATATTGAAATAGCACAATTTAGCAATTAAAAATAAAGGATTACCATAATGCTATATCTCCTGAGCACCTCCAAATTAACTCGATGGCCTTCGGCGAGTTATTTGCATGTAACATAAAAAAAGGCAGTTCGGTATGGTTCGGGAAAGGGCCGGACCACAAAGGTCTATTATACGCAACCTTAATTAGGCTATTTTCAAAGCTTGAACGCATGACCTCCTGATCACATGGTAACAACTTTAGTTACTCCAGGCCTCCCCTTCTTGCATGTAACATATGGATTATATATAATAAAGGGAAAAGAGCCAAATTTACCCCTCTACTTTGGAAAATTGGCTAAATATATCCTTCATATACTTTGGGGTTAAATTTACCCTCGTTGTCATACTTTAGGGTCAAATTTACCCTCGTTGTTAAGAAACTTTTCACTTGTACCCTTCCTTTTAAAAAAGCCCAAATCAATGTTAAACGCCCCATTTTTTAAAAATAAAACACACTGTAATCTAACCCGCCCAACCCGACTCAACCCACAAAAAAGGCACAAACAAATAATATACCCCTCCCTCAGTTTTGTTGGTAGAATTTCCCCAACAAATATACCCCTCCCTCGAACTAGACTTTCTAGCATGATTGAAAAATACACTTCTGTTTAGGGACGTTAATTAATTAACATTAATTGAATTATAGGAGACTGTTGGAGCTGAAATGAACATAAATAAAAGGTATTTGTTTGACGAACTAGACTTTCTAGTGTTGCACGTTGACAAAGAAGTATATTTGTTCGTTGGGGAAATTCGACCAACAGAACTGAGGGATTGGTATATTTATTTGTGTCTTTTTTTATGGATCGAGTCAGGTCAGATAGGTTAGAGTAGGATGTGTTTATTTTTAAAAATTGAGGCATTTAACGTTGATTTCGACTTTTCTGTTAAAAAGAGGGGTTACAAGTGAAAAACTTCTTTACAACGAGGATAAATTTGGCCCCAAAATATGACAACGAGGGTAAATTTAATCCCAAAATGTAATAAAGGATATATTTAGCCAATTTCTAAAGTATAGGGGTAAATTTAACCCTTTCCCTCTAATAAAATATAGACTTGCAAAGGCATCCTTTGAACATTGATATTATATGTTGTATTATCCCAAAAGGAGTCAAATGTTTGAAGAGAAGTTTCAATCCCATCATAGTTGATACTTGTATGAGTCACTTCATTTATGATAAAAAAAGATAAATGGGTTTGTCGGTGAGGGCGTAGCTGAGTGGTTCAAAGGTGAGTCTTTCATGTGGGAAACTTGGAATCCCATCTGCCCAGGGGCTGAGCTAGCATATACCCAGGGGTTCATTCGAACCCCCCTTCAGTAAAAAAAATTACACTATTTATACAACGTTAAAATTATTTTTTATGTATATATAGTAGATGTTGAACCCTTCGGATAGTTCGTGTGTGCACTTTTGAACCCCCTGAATGAAAATCCTGGCTCCTCCACTGCATCTGCCGCTCAACCATGAGCTCGTCGCATGGGGCTTGCCTAGTGCAGTTTAAATCTCTTGTGTGGTTTGCAAGCTATGCACAGTGAGGAGGTTACCACAAAGTGCTCACCCGAAGGGCAGAGGTAGTAGATTTTCCTGGGATTCAAAAAAAAAAGATAAATGGGTTTTAAGTTAACCTTTTGTAAAGATCCGTATGAAGATAAATTAAGCCTAAAACATGTTTATTGGACTAATGAATCCTTGTTTATATTGAATTAGCTACTCATACAATTCTATTTTCAATTGATTTCGTGCAATATGGCAGTGAATTAAGCTGAGTAATTATAATATTAGAAGTATAATCAAAATAGGGTTTATCAGCAACTTTATTTTAGTTAAATAACAATTTCTAGTTCAATTCAAAGTGTAGACATTGAAGCAAAGATATCATAATTACATCCATCTTTAACTTTCTTCATTAAACGAATATTTTAGCTATTTAAGGATATTCAAGGATATTTTGATTGATCATCATGAACGACACATGCATAAGGAGACAACAACTTTTCCAAAAGGAAATTAAATCAAAGACAAAGGAAAATCTCTGCAGGAATTGAAATGTATGCCATTTTGTTTCATCATTGATGATGTACTTACTACTAAGGAAAACACTAGGTGTCATTTGGTTACGAGGATAATATTTTTGGAATAAAATGTGAAATTATTTTATTTTGTACGTGATTAAATTTTTATTTCAATACAAGCAATCTTGGGAGTATATATGTCACACTATACTCAGTAGGTGAAAATATTATTGAAATGGCCAATCACGAGCAGTGTTTTTAAAGGCGTAGGCGTAAAGCGAGGCGTTTTACCTGGTACAAGGCAAGGCGTAAGCCTCGAGGTGATGGGGCGTAAAATCCACGGATTCTTTAATTTTTAATATTTTATAAATTAATATAATTAGAAATAAATATTTTTTGAAAGAGATAAATCACCCAAAAAGAAAATTCATCAAAATTATAAAAAAATTAGTGGAATATGTATCTAAACTGCTTCAGTAAAAAAAAACTAACCAAAGACACATAATTCAACTAATAGATAAAGTCAACTTTCATATAATAAACTATTATATGTCCTCAAAAACACAAGTTTGTATAAAAAAAAATACTCGTAGTACATAATTAATCAACCTCCACCTTCTAGTTACTCGATCAATAAATGTACGCACCCATTTACTATATATTGTATTTTGAAAGAGAGCAAAAAAAGTAAATAACTTAAAAGCTTGTTACTATGCAACTTGAAAAGAACTAGAAAAAAAAAAAAAGGAACTAGGAAGAAGAAAGTACACCAATACCTTCTTGAGTAGCGGCATCGCCGTCGACACCCACCGGCAAGTACGTTTGAAAGCGTGACTTTTAAGTTTTCTTTTACTTTTGATTTGAATATTTAAGTATTTACCAATCATATATTTTAGTATTCAGTTTAAATTAGAGATTTTAATAGGAAAAAATCATTTTACTTCGTAAACTTTTTGGGCTTACGTGTAATTTACGCCTCACGCTTAGGCGAACACCTCAAATTTCAGGGCATTCACCTTTCGATACTTTTGCCTCCCCACAATGCCTCGGGGTATTTTTGGCTACGCCTCACCCCGGGGCGAACCTCAAAACGAGCCCCGTAACTGTCTTTTGAAACACTGATCACGAGATAAAATAGTAACAAAATAACAAATATTTCCTTCTGGAACACTCTTCTCCTAATTAAAGTTCTTTTGGAAAATCAAGAACAAAATAAAAACTGAAACTTTATCTAATATAAAATACACACATGTTAATAATCCAGTGAACATCTACTTTAAAAAAGTATATTCAACGAATAATCTCGTCAATATTTAATACTGTATTTGTATTAAAATCTCTGCCGAATTTGAAATGTTTGTCATTTTGTTTCATCATTGATGATGTACCAAGGGAAACACTAGGTGTCATTTTTTTCTAGAACCTCTGGGAAATCTACAATTTCTGTCACAACCTCTGTTCTTCGTGTGAGTATCTATGGTGAGCATTTTGTGATAACCTGATCATTGTGCAATAACTCACAAACCACACATGAGATGTAAAATGCACTAAGTAAATCTCATGTGACGAGCTCATGATTTAGCGGCAGATGAAGGCTGGATTCGGTCTAAGGTCACTCACGTGGGATAAGTCGAATTATGAAGCAAAAAGGTGATATTATTTATTATTTCTAAAATTTATGTAAAAACTACTAAATTATAATAAATAATAATTTAAAATATTTAAAAGAAATATAAAAAAATATTATGATTAAAACTAATTTAGTTGAGTCTGGAATTCGAAATGAAAGGAGTACATTTTTCTACGGTCAATTAATTAAACTTTTTTTTTTGCCTTTTCCTTTCTGAATTAACTTTTCAATCTTGTCATTTATTAGGAGGAAGGAATTTTCCCTTTCTGTTGTCACTTATTAAATGTACAATAACTAAAGCAACCAAGAGTGAAGTGCTAACAAAAATATCACTATAATATATAAAATTAGAATGTTTTGTTAATGTGGATGTGTAGGCATATTAGATACGATAAGATTAGGAATAAAAATATAAGGTGGAAGTGGTTTTCGTAGTGGACAAGATGAGGGAAGCGACATTGAGATGATTTGGACATGTGAAGAGGCGAGGTGCAAATGCTCCACTGAGGAGGAGCGAGAGGTTGGAATAGTCGGTAAAAGGAGAGATAGAAGTAGACCGAGGAAGTATTGGGAAGAAGTGATTAGACAGGAAATGGTGCAATTTCAGGTTATCAAGGACATGACCCTATATATAAAGGTGTGGAGGACGCGTATTAGGATAGAAGGTTAGTCAGGTAAAAATGTTGTCTTGCTTTTTGAGGATTTAGGCTTGTTGGTATTTGTTGTTGTGCTAGTCGTAGTATTATAGTCCCTGCTTGTGATATTTAACACAGTCTATTGTTTATTATGCTTCGATTCTTGCACTATTTTGTTGTTCTTCTTTACATTGTTTCCCTATTAGTTGTTATATTTTCCTCGCTCTTTCCTTCTTTTTTTGTACCTGGATTTGTTGCACTTGAGCTGAGGTCTTTCGAAAATAGTTTCTCTACCTACACGAGGTAATCGTAAAATCTGTGTACACTCTGCCCACCCCAAACCTCACTTATAAGATTTCACAGGATATGTTGTTGTTTTGTTGTTGTATATTTTTGACGGATAATAGTGTGTAATTTCACTTGTAAAATTTGAAACTTCAAAGTCGACGGATTATATAAGTTTTCTCAACACCAAGGAAGATTTCCTCCACTATCAAAGAATTTGGGAACTACTTCCCGGAAGATCTCTTCTAGTTCCCGAATTCTTTGACAGTTTGCTTGCGCTCGGTCTTCAATAGCAACCGAGTTCACTAAGTGAAAAATGTCTCAAAAAATCATTTAACATAGCCCACGGCTGAATATGAATTTAGACGAAAGCTTTATAAAACCATTTGTATAGCCATAGCAAAGAAAAATAATAATTCTATTAGATACTAAAATCATTTAACATAGCCCACGACCTGCTTATTTAATAACTCAACGCACCTTGACCCTCTCAAATTCAGCCCTACCCCGCCCATTTTCCACCTCTACATACGCCCTTGATTTTTATTTCTCAACTAGTATATCAAGCTATTTTTTCCATTGATGCATTTTCTGCATTGTCATTAAATTTTGCCTTCTTGGCCTCTTAATCCTTCTTAGCCGCCCTAATTGCATCCTCAGCAAGCATACTGCAGTGAATTTTTTGAGGTGGAAGGGACAAATGTTTTGCTATTTCCCTGCAGCAAAAGTCAAATATGTTTCAGAATACATATCACACAGTCTAGAAAATGGCAAGACTACCAATTAACCATCCAGTAGGTTGAACAGACATCACAAAAGAGATGACCAAAGTACTTTTACCACTGGTTCTACGTAAAGATAAAGAATAGATTTTTTCCCACAGCCTGTTTGATCATCTCTCTCCACATATGGTACGAAAAAAAGAAAAGGCATAGTACATAAATAGATACTAAAACTTGACCTAAATTGGCACGTAAGCACTCCCAACTTTGAGAGTGTGCATCTAGACATCTCAATTTGGTCTCAATCGGAAACTAAACACTCCACCAACTCGTCCATACTGTGTCTCGTGGACACCTTATGCCGACGTGATGCATAAATTTTGGAGGTGTCTAGATGATCATTTTCTAAGTTAGAGTGTTCAACTGACATACTGGAGATAAGATGAGGTGTCTAAATGTGTATACTCAAAGTTAAGAGTGTTTACTTATCATGTGGGGCCATGTTTAAGATTTTGTTTATGTATTATACCAAAAACTGGATCACAAACTGTTTGGGAACTAATAATGTTGCAAAATTTAAAAGCTAAACTGTGCTCACACGCTTCCACGGTGATCCTCAAAAAGCATTCAATTTCAAGATGGAAAATTTTCCTCCAGGTATGGTCAAAGATAGTCATGGCACGGGAACTCCAGTCCTCTAAGAAGTTATATGCTTTCAGTAATTAAATGACAATCGCATCGACACAACAATAGCCACAAGATTTAGTACGCCTGCTATTCATTAGATTCAGGTAAATTTTTCAAACAAATTGAAAATAGATACAAGAGAATAAAAATCTAATTGAACAAGGCAATTGCAAGATTCAGCATTCCTACAGAGAAGCTAATCAGATTACGGATGCGTTGGCTAAATAGAGTATAGGAAAACCTAACAAATTTATCTTTTCTCCTAACAGGCTAGCTGCTCTGGCAAAAGGATCTTACAAATTAGACCTGGTGCATATGGTAGCTATTAGACATATTCACAGGAGACACCAGTTCTTATAACTTTGGTTCAAGTATCTTCCTCTGTTTTCTCTTAGTTTTTTGCCTTATTAGGAGACACCAGCAACAAACATTGTTACTTCAAGCCGTTCGAATGCTGCTCCTGCCAAGGCACCGACAGAAAAATCAAGAAAATTTTCTGGTATTGATTTTAGACGTTGGCAGCTGAAGATGTTCTTTTACTTAACTACTTTAAGTCTGCAAAGGTTCACCACGGAAAGCGTTCCTGAGTTGCTGGAAGAAACTTAGAAAAAAGAACGTTTCTTAGTAACTGAAGCTTGCAAGCACTTGGATTTCTTATGTAAGAATTACATATTGAGTGGCCTACAAAATAATTTGTACAATGTGTAGAGCAACATGAAGACCTCGAAGGAACTCTGGGATGCTTTAGAAAAGAAGTACAAAATAGAGGATGCTGGAATGAAGAAATTCATTATTGTAAAATTTCTGAACTTCAAGATGGTTGACAGTAAAGTTGTAGTTACCCAAGTCCAAGAATTGCAAATCATAATCCAAGATCTCCTTGCTGAAGGTAGAACTTTAGTTAATACCTTTGTTAAACATTTTAAGAATGTTCTCAATATTCACTTAACCTTTGTTGTAGGTTTGATTGCGAATGATGTTTTTCGAGTGGCTGCTATAATCCAGAAGTTACCACCTTTGTGGAAGGACTTCAAGAACTACTTAAAGAATAAATGCAAAGAGATGTCTGTTGAAGATCTCATTGTGAGTCTAGAATTGAAGAGGACAATAAGGTAGCAGAGAAGAGGTCTCATGGGAATTCTGCAATAAATGGAGCAAATATTGTGGAAGACGATCCCACTAAATCAAAGAAGAGAAAGAAACTATCAGGACAACAAGGCAATCCTTCTAAGAAGAAATTCAAAGGAAATTGCTTTAATTGTGGTAAAGTTGGCTACAAGTCTACTGATTATCGGGCTTCGAAGAAGGGCAAGAAAAAGGATCAAGCAAACATGGTTGAATCCAAGGAATTGAAGGTATCTAAAACATACTCAAAACTATGCTTTACATTATAATAAATATCATGCGGTAATTGAAGGATATAGTGATGCAAATTGGATCACCAAATCAAATAAATTAAAATCCACGAGTGGCTATGCATTTACTCTTGGAAATCATCCAAACAAACATGTATTGCCCGCTCTACAATGGAATCTGAATTTATCGCATTAGATAAAGCCGGTGAAGAAGATGAATGGCTTCGAAATTTCTTGGAAGATATTCCTTATTGACCCAAACCTTTGGCACCAGTATGCATACACTGTGATAGTCAAGTAAAAATTGTTAGGGCAGGGAGCATGATGTATAACGATAAATTTCGTCATATAAGATGGAGACATAATACTATTAGAGAACTACTCTCTAGTAGAATTATCATGATTGATTATATGAAGTCAAAATATCATGTGTCGGATCCACTTACAAAAGGCCTAACTAGAGAGAGAGTTGAGAGATCATCGAAGGGGATGGGTTTAAGGCCTAGAATAAGTCATTATGGCGGTAACTCTACCTAGAGAACTGGAGATCCTAAGAGCTAGGTTCAAGGAGATCAAACAAAGTTGTGACTGACGGTTCAACATTGTTAATTAACTTAACTCATTTTCATGATGAAGACAATGTTTAGGAAACAAGGATAAAGCTTATGATTTGAAGCTTTTAATGGTTTCTAAGTTTGGCAGGTATGACCAAATAGTTTGATCTATAGGATTAAAACGTTAAGGAATCACCTATGTGAGGCTGAAGTGGAAGCCGCTTTAAGGAGAATGATAGTAAAAGCCTATTCTCTAAGCTCTCATGAAATCAGGTTGAGTGCATGGTTGAAACGAACAAAATCGTGAGAACCATAAATGGTAAAAAGCTGGTTGTGTAACCTGTGTTGTCTAGGTGTACATTAAAGTATGACGGTTCAAAGATATCGCATCTAACGATTGACTGAGTGCATTCGATGCAAGTTCACTACGGAAAGTTCAAAGAGAAACCCACTTATCAAGATTCAATTAGTCTTGGCTTATAGATCACACACATGTCTGTAAATTTTTTGATGAAACAGTCATTCCCCATTCATGTGGGCGATTGTTGGGTTCTAAGTAAAAATTTGAATGGAAAATGGAGGTAAAACAAATGAAGGGAAAAGGAGTGAATTGCGGTTTCACTTTATAGAAGAGTGTTTCTCCCACATTGGTGGGAGAGAGGAACATTCTTATGCTTAAATTAAGAAGCACTCCTTCATGTGGATAGTGAGGCAAGAACAAGTCAAGCCTCGCATCGTCATCGTCGTTACTCGCTCGGCTCGGCTTCAGTTTCGGATTTGAATTTGGATTTGGCTTACCTTGCATTTCTGCCAGAGGCCGGCTATTTCCACGACTTGAACTCATAACCCCAAGGTTATGTGACTTTAAATATTTCCCAATAATTTGGTGATCATTTAAGTAATGAATCCTTTTATCAAATAAAAGCCAAGTGTGCTCGCTTCAATTTAAACTTTTAAATAAAATTGTCACATGCTTCAATATGATATCAGATCAGGCGAAAGGTTTTTGTATTCATCAAATCTGTATAGCCCATAAGCCTTGAAGCAGTCAAAATAGGGGTCGGGCCAAAGAGGACAAATATATGGGTCGTTAATATGTATAATTGTTATGGAAAAATAAACATAAACATACACTTTAACTTATCATATTTACACAAATTCCACCCTTATAAAGTATTACAAAAATCTCAACTAATTATGTATCTTCATTGGATGTATCGGAAGCTATTTATGTATCTCAATAGACACAAAATCGATAAAAATGTATTGGGAGCTAATTATGTATCTTTACAAAGGAAAATATGTATCTTCGTTGGATGTATTATGTATCTCGACAGATCCAAAATCGAAAAAAATGTATCGGGAGCTAATTATGTATCTTCGTTGGATGTATCGGAAGCTATTTATGTATCTCAATAGACACAAAATCGATAAAAATGTATTGGGAGCTAATTATGTATCTTTACAAAGGAAAATATGTATCTTCGTTGGATGTATTATGTATCTCGACAGATCCAAAATCGAAAAAAATGTATTGGAAGCTAATTATGTATCTTCGTTGGATGTATCGGGAGCTACTTATGTATCTCGACAGACCCAAAATTGGAATTTTCAGTAATTATGCAAAATTTCGGGATTTTCTGTAATGAAGATCCAAACTGTCGGGATTTATGTTGTTTTTAAAATTGTTATTCATAAGCTTAATTAATTACATTTTGCAGTTGATTAATCATGGATTCATCTCCAAGGGAGAATTATCATTCTTTTTTCAATCGATTAAAAAATAAAGAGTGTCACATAAAAATAAGATAGAAATAGTAACGACCTTTCATCAGTGAAAATATGATCACAGTAACAAGAAACAAAAATGCATGTTTTTTCTATTGCTAAATATTTCAATATTTTTCCCTGGTGAATCATATTTGCTTCTAAATTCATATGCCGAGCTACGATTTTGGGTACATTGGATCTTGATTATGATTAATATTGAATTAATCATATTTCAATATTTTTCCCTTGTGAATCATATTCACTAAAAATTTTAAAGGATTTTTCACCAGTGAACTTGTAGGGAAAACATATGTGGACACCATGAGAATCACCAGTAGTACTGAAGATGATCAAAAGAATATTAATAAGTATTTGTATTAATGCTAATTAAGTAAATCCTTTGATTATGAAAGGATTAAATCAAATTAAATAATAACCTCTTTGATATGTATTGAAATTGTATCTGATCAATTCGTTTAGAAGAGCCTTTTTAAGTTTACAGTATGTAATAAGTAGATTGTATCTGTCCAATCATTTTTAAAAATATTTTTGTTTTCAGTTAGCTAAAGATAGAATATGAAATAAGAATGCATGTAATAACAAAAAAAGATAAAAATATCCTCACTACTTCTGACTTGAAATCTTATTTATCCTAAGGCCTCATTTATTTTTCGTTAAGACACTTGGATCTCATGAATACACATCTAAATAATAAGTTGTGCATTAAGATTTTGATTTTCGAATCTGAATACACATATAAATATTGAGATTTGAATACGTACTAGAAAATTAAGTTTGTGTATCTTTTTACACCTGAATGTATAAAGTTTGTCTTTATTTAAAATTAATAAATTTAATAAAAATATTAAATTAATCTGTTACTATATATGAACAAAATATTTTTGAAAAATTATATGCATGTGATTGGTTGTGATAGGAGTTAACTGTGGTGATTGTGGATGTAGATTGGGATACCGTTGGCTAATGGTGGGACGTTGGTAGTAGCTAGTGGTGATGGTGGTCTGGTCCGTAGTATAGATTGATGGCGATAGTTGGTGACGGTGATAATAAATATGCTAAATAATAATTATGGTGGTTGGTGATATATAACATCGCGATAGGACTGATGATGGTTAGTAGGGGTGATGATTATTAATGGTGACTAGTGACAATATTGCCAATTTATTATAGTTATGATTGACAGTGATGATCTTTATGATTGAGAATGATGGATGGTGAATGATCACCTGATAGGCGACAATAACGATACTTGATAATGATAAACCGATAACCATAACAGTGAAAGAATGAAATTGATGAACTATTATTTTTGTTTCTAGATGGACGTTCAATTGAGTTTTACTTTTGTTTGTGTGGGCAGTCCATTAGTCAAGGAAATTAAGGAAAATGGAAGAGCAAGTGGAGGAGAAATTAATTAGATCACATCTATTTTCCTTCCTTCGTTTGATTGAGATGAAAATGGGGAGCAACATAATCTTGTGTCATTAACATTGAATTATGGTAGGGACACCAAAATAAAAGAAACAGATTATGAAAGTAGAAAATCGATTTTTTAAAATTGTTTTTTTTTTTTAAATTTAAATGGGGTAGGAGAAGGGAAAATGAGGAAACGATTATAATGTGGGGAATAAAACTCACACCAACGAGGTGGAAGTTCAGATAGTCAATCAACTGAACTATTAAGATTTTCCGATATAAAGAAAATTGTTAAATGAGAAACTAAAGCATATTATTTAATGGTAAAAATTTATCTACATATGATATTATGTTAAACCAATAAATATATGCCATATATTTTCTACATAAAATTTTATCATTTGATCACATTATAACCACGATGAATTGAATTAATTTGTTGTAAACATCCTATATACCTAATTATTTACTTTCTTTTCCAATGAGTTCCATTAGTTCAGCCCATTATATAGGTATTGAGTTCTATCATCATTATTTGACAAGACTTAGCAATGAGTAAATAATTACTGGATGAGGAATCTGAACAATACTTAATGCAATTTTATGTATAAATTATTTTCCAATTTTTCAATTAATATTTGACGATTTTCTTCCCAAATAGTTTAAAGTGAGAATTACCAAAGCTTTTGTTGAAGAAAAAAGAATATTTAAAGCTAAGCAATAAAGAAAATGTACAAAGCTAAAGAAGATAAAAGGGTAATAATCCTAAACAATGTTTTATCATGTAGAAGAAAGTAGATAAATTAAATTATGTATAACGTATACAAATTTTGAATACACAACAACCCAAATCCAATAAAAACAATTTATGCATTGTAATTTTTGTATTATTAATTCCTGCATAACTTATCTGGTGGCAAAATCAACCCAACTCGTTCAAGTTTGGATTGGTTATTGACCCGCTCATTTATTATCTCAACTCATTTCAAGCTTGGATTGGTTATTGACCTGCCCATTTGGAACAGATATGTACAATTTTGTTCAAACTCATATTCAAATTCAAAATTCAAATAAAATAAACTTTTGATTTTTGAAAACAATCAAAATAAATATTAAATATATTAAATAAAAATTGTGTAAATAATAAAATAAAAGAAAAGAAAAAAATACAAATTTCAATGACATGAAAATTGTGCTTAAATTGTGTATATGTCAATTGATCACTTGCGATAAAGAGCTTTTCTCCAAGTCTTTTTGTTCGAGCCTGCGCATGGAGAAAATTAAGATTGGAGCGCCACCCCCAGAATAGACCTCACAGTGCGCGATCCGAATTAATTGAGGCTCCAATACGGGTACCGAACATTGGATAGAAAACCAAAAAAAAATAAAAATGGAGCTTTTCAATCATAAAAATGATTTTAAGCTAATGAAATGTACGTGCATAACAAAAATCAAATACATGTTTCATTTATTTGATACATTACTCATCATGGTATAACAACACTAGATGAAAAGTATGAAACAGAAAACCTAAAGAAAATATTGGATCCATTATTCAACACTTGCAACGTTATTAAATCGACATTTTCTGATAGGGGCGGAGCCAGTGTACTACCTTCGGGTTCAGACGAATCCATACATATGTATAATATAAATATTTTATTATGAACTCAATTACAAAGACGAGCTAGATGTAGCGATCAAGTAGAGATCATTCTCTCTTCTAGCAGTTATTCCGTTTGACTCGGTCATGTCCAAATTCCTTGCATTAATTCCTTCTGGAAGTGTCCAATCAAACTTGTAAAGCAAATGGGCTAAAGGCAGAGTAACAAGAGCTATACCAAATAGCATTCCTGGACATATTCGTCTTCCTGCACCAAATGGAAGAAGTTGAAAGTGATTTCCAGTAAACTCAATAGAACTGTTTTCAAATCTTTCTGGCATGAAACATTCAGGATTTTCCCAACTCTCGGAATTCCTTCCAATTGCCCACACATTAACCAGGACTTTGCTTTTCAACGGTATAGTGAATCCATCTACCTTTGTTTCCTCCCTGCATTCTCGAGGGGCCAGTAGGGGAGTTGGAGGGTGTAACCTGAGTGTCTCTTTGATCACTAGCTTTAGGTAATTAAGCTTTTCAAGGTCTGTATCATCATAACGATTTTCCTTTCCCTTAAAGGCTTCTCTTACTTCAGCTTGTGCTTTCGCCATGACACTTGGATTCTTCATCATTTCTGCTAATGCCCAAATAACGGTTGAAGACGATGTATCTGATCCTGCTATAAACATGTCCTACACCATGTATGATCATAAAATGACACAGATCGAGTCAAACATGTAATATATAAGTTTTTTAAACATAATTTTTTAAAAAAAAAAAAAAGTTTTGTATGTGCATGTCATCTTTCGGAAACACTTAATATTTTTTACGAAGTTTGGAAACGATAGCTAAAAGGAAACAAAAAAGGTATAGCGTTAGTCGCAAACAAAATTGTAGCAAGCAGTATATAAGAGACGCTTACAAGAATAACTGCTTTGATATTGTCATTTGTTAGAGGAAATTGACATTCGCCACTCTCCATGACTCTTAAAAAAACATCGATCAGATCTTCAGTTCCAGACTCACCATTACAATTTTTTCCATTTGCCCGATTCTCTTTATGCACATTGATAATACTGTCCAAGACAGTGTCTATCTTATTACGAGCTTTCATTAGTTTAGATTCCATCCCTGTAATCCCATGTAGAAACTTTTTTGAAGGGAATAAATCAGCCAGCTCGAATCCACTAGATAATGATAGTGCTCGATGAATCAACGTTATCAACTCATTTTGATCTTTACATACTTTCCCAAATGCTGACCTACATGTCGCAGCATTCATAAACCAAAATAGTTTTTCTGATAAGTTAATTGGTGAATCTAACGTTGATCCGATGGTCGATAGGAGATTTGAGAGCTCATCTTGTCGAATTGAGCTGAAGGACTTGACCATCTTGGCACAAAGTAAGTTCAAGACACTCAATTTACGCACCTGTCTCCAATAATCACCATATGGAGAAAAGGCAATGTCCGTACAATTGTAACAAATAATTTTTCCCAACATGGTTACTGGCCTAGATGCAAAGGCGAGGTCATGAGTTTTTAGAATTTGTTTGGCCAGGTGTGGGGACGAGACAACTACTGTGGGAACTTCCCCGAGTTGTAAGTACATAATGGGTCCATATTTTTGTGACATGTTTCGGAGAACTCGATGTGGTACTCCACTTGTCAAGTGATGTACACTTCCTATAATAGGTAACCTCCATGGGCCCGGAGGCAGCTTTTTCTTGAGGATTTTCGACTTATTTCTCCAATTTTGAATCAGCGAAAAGAGGAAGAAGATGAATAGTGAAAATGAAACGAAGTGTTGAAACTCCATATCTCAGTGCAAGAAATTAAGAAAGGGAAAGCTAGAAATGATGAATTTTGCCTTTTGAGATAGTTACTTATATAGTGGCTACACTTCATGTGGTACCACTAGGGATGTTGATTTTTCTCGTGTAGGAAAGTTGAATAAATTATTGTACTTGAGGGTGTGTTTGGTAAGGAAAATGTTACTTTTTAAAAAAAAAAAAAAAAAAAAAAAAGTGGTTTTCTTACTTTCTAGTGTTCAATAAGAAAGTAAAAAGACATTATAGATCCCCGGAGCCTTAATATATGTAATCTAGAAAAATATTATGAGAGTGAGATAGGTAGTGGCCGGGGTGTGAGGGTTCGGGAGTGGGGTGGACAAGAGGTGTGAGTTGGGGGTGTTGGGTGAGTGGAGAGCAGACAAAGAGATTGAAATATGCACGTATTTTTCCTACTTGAAGTCATTTTCCTTATTTTTAAGAAACTTATTTTCAAAACATTTTGACCAACTAAACATGAGATCAATTTTTAATTTTATGCAACCGATAGTCAGTCTTATTTTTATGTTGTTGATCTCGCTTTTTACATAAGGTTACATGCAATTATCTTTTTGTCTACCTGATTGAATCTTTCTTCTTTTTTTTTTAAGTTCGTTTACAATTAAAACTCTTTTATTTCATAGGCACTTTCTTGTATATTTCGATTTTTAATTCAGAAAGTCATGCTAGTAGTAGTACTCATTTCTTTTCAACGTTATAACCTCTTTGTTATTTCGAACAATTTTTGAAAGAATATAACTATATATAACAACCCTACCTCTCATTTTAATTTTAAATTAGCTCTAGGATATGTCTTAAGTTTTTAATTAATTAAGTGAAATTAAAAAACATCAGGTGAAAAATGTTGAAAAGTAAAAAGGTGAATACTAGTTGTATATTGTTCCCCGGCGCATGCATAAGAAGACCACATAATTTCCAAAACGACTATAAAAAACACAGAAAAATCTCTAAAGGATTTGAAATGTATGCCAATATGTTTCATCATTGCTGATGTAATAGCTCCGTTGTTGGTCGTGTGATAAGTACTGTTTCATTCTTAACCAAAGGTCTTGAGTTCAAGTCCTCCTGGGTACGGAGTCGCCTTTGTTAGGAAGTGTTTTACCCTCCAATGTGAGACTTCCCGACACAAATCCGACTTTAGTCGAGCTCAATGCGGATACCGGCCTCTGTTTTTTAATTGGGTTTGAGTTAATGGGTAGGATTGTGAATGAATTTGAGTCTAATTATATGTGAAACCATAAAAATAATGCCACATATTTAATTTTAAAATTTATTTATTCCATATGTTAAAAGGAGGGGCAATTTAGAGCTTAAATTTAACCTTAAGGGCATTTTTTATCCAAATAGATGGATGGAGGGGCATTTCTGAGCCAATAGGTGGAAGGAGGGTATTTTTGAGCCTTTTCTAATATTTTAAGGGTATTTTTGACCCTTTTTCGTATAATAAAATATAGACTTGCAAAGGCATCCTTTGAACATTGATATTATATGTTGTATTATCCCAAAAGGAGTCAAATGTTTGAAGAGAAGTTTCAATCCCATCATAGAAGATACTTGTATGAGTCACTTCATTTATTATAAAAAAGATAAATGGGTTTGCCCGCGAGTGCATGGTTGAGTGGTTCGGAGGTGAGTCTTCCATGTGGGAGACTTGGAATCCAGCCTCCATCTGCCGCTCAGCCATGAGCTCGTCGCATGGGACTTGCCTAGTTCATTTTACATCTCCTGTGTGGTTTGCGAGCTATGCACAGTGAGCAGGTTATCACAAAGTGCTCACCAGAAGGGCAGAGGAGGCTTTCCTGGGATTCAAAAAAAAAAAAAGATAAATGGGTTTTAAGTTAACCTTTTGTAAAGATCCGTATGAAGATAAATTAAGCCTAAAACATGTGTATTGGACTTATGAATCCTTGTTTATATTGAATTAGCTACTCATACAATTCTATTTTCAATTGATTTCGTGCAATATGGCAGTGAATTAAGTTGAGTAATTATAATATTACAAGTATAATCAAAAATGGGTTTATCGTCAACTTTATTTTAGTTAAATAACAATTTCTAGTTCAATTCAAAGTGTAGACATTGAAACTAAGATATCATAATTACATCCATCCTTAACTTTCTTCATTAAACGAATATTTTAGTTATTTAAGGATATAAAAGTCGTTTAATATTTTAAAGATATATTGATTGATCATCATGAACGACACATGCATAAGGAGACAACAATTTTTCCAAAAGGAAATTAAATCAAAGACAAAGGAAAATCTCTGCAGGAATTGAAACGTATGCCATTTTGTTTCATCATTGATGATGTACTAAGGAAAACACTAGGTGTCATTTGGTTACGAGGATAATATTTTTAAAATAAAATGTGAAATTATTTTATTTATACTTAATTAAATTTTTATTTCAATACAAGTAATCTTGGGATTATATATGTCACACTATACTCAGTATGTGAAAGTATTCTTGAAATTGCCAATCACGAGCAGTGTTTTTAAAGGCGTAGGCATAAGGCGAGGCGTTTTACCTGGTATAAGATGAGGCGTAAGCCCCGAGGCGATGAGGCGTAAGCCCCACGGATCCTTTAATTTGTAATATTTTATAAATTAATATAATTAGAAATAAATATTTTTTGAAAGAGATAAATAACAAAAAAAAAAAATTAAAACTCCATCAATGTTATAAAAAATAAGTGGAATATGTATCTAAACTCCTTCAGCAAAAAAAAACTAACCAAAGACACATAATACAACTAATAGATAAAGTCAACTTTTATATAATAAATTATTATATGTCCTCAAAAACTCAAGTTTGTATAAAAAAAAAAAATAGTACATAATTAATCAACTCCCACCTTCCTGTTACTCGATCAATATACTTACGCACCCATTTACTATATATTGTAGGGAAAATGGTCAAAAATACCCCTCTACTTTGATAAATTGGCTAAATTTGCCCCTCATTATACTTATTGGACCAAATATACCCCTGTTATTATACTATAGGGCCAAATATACCCTTGTCATTAGCAAAGTTATCAAAAATACCCCTCTTTTTAACATTTCTCTATCATGGCAAGGTGTGAGCCACGTGGCGTGACATTTGAGTGAGATGGATGCCACGTGGCATGCCACCTCAGCATCAGATTTTTTTTCCTTCTTCATTTTAATTTTTTGCTTCAAATTTTAGTACTTAATTATTTATTTTATCAATTTTTTAAATAAATAAAATATGTGAGTATTTAACACCAAAAAAAAAAAAGACTAATTATTGATCACTAATCACTATCACTAGTAGTAAAACATCCATGTCGGTGTCAACTTTTCCTCGCATTTCGCTAACCTTAAACCCCCATTTTTTCGGCACCTCTTCGCCGGACTTTTCAAAATCCACCACCTTCTTCGAAAACTCAGTTCCGAAACCCGTCGCTTTTGCTCTTTACAGCTTGACATGTGGCATATCTTTTCTTTCCAGCGCCTTTGGTGGTGGTTCTCTTCAGTTTGGTGAGGAAAGTTCGACGTTTATTAACAATGACGGCTATTTTATTTTAAATAAATAAAATATGTGAGTATTTAATTTATCAATTTCTGTAAATAATTAATAAAAATTGAAGCAAAAAGTTTACAATGAAAAAGGAAAAAAAATTATATGTTGAGGTGGCATGCCACGTGGCATCCACCTGACCCAAATGTCATACCACGTGACTTTCACCTTGCCATGATGGAGAAATGTTAAAAAGAGGGGTATTTTTGATAACTTTTGATGGAGAAATGTTAAAAAGAGGGGTATTTTTGATAACTTTGCTAATGGCAGGGGTATATTTGGCCCTATAGTATAACAACAGGGGTATATTTGGCCCAATAGTATAACGAGGGGCAAATTTAGCCAATTTATCAAAGTAGAGGGGTATTTTTGACCCTTTTCCCTATATTGTATTTTGAAAGAGAGCAAAAAAAGTAAATAACTTAAAAGCTCGTCACTATGCGACTTGAAAAGAACTAAAAAAAAAAAAAAAGAAGGAACTAGGAAGAAGAAAGCACACCCAATACCTTCTTGAGTAGCGGCAACGTCGTCGACACCCACCGGCCAGTACGTTTGAAAGTGTGACTTTTAAGTTTTCTTTTACTTTTGATTTGAGTATTTAAGTATTTACCAATCATATATTTTAGTATTAAGTTTAAATTAGAGATTTTAATAGGAAAAAATCATTTTACTTTGTAAACTTTCTGGGCTTACGTCTAATTTGCGCCTCACGCTTAGGCGGACGCCCCAATGCTTAGGCGAACACCTTAAATTTCAGGGCATTCGCCTTTCGATACTTTTGCCTCCCCACAATGCCTCGGGGCGTTTTTGGCTACGCCTAGCCCCGAGGCGAGCCTCAAGGCGAACCCCATGACTGCCTTTTAAAACACTGATCACGAGATAAAATAGTAACAAAATAACAAATATTTCCTTCCCGAACACTCTTCTCCTGATTAAAGTTCTTTTGGAAAATCAAGAGCAAAATTTAAAATGAAACTTTATCTAATATAAAATACTTTATATTATACACATGTTAACAATCCAGTGAACATCTACTTAAAAAAAGTATATTCAACGAATAATCTCGTCAATATTTAATACTGTATTTGTATTAAAATCTCTGCCGAATTTGAAATGTGGCATTTTGTTTCATCATTGATGATGTACTAAGGGAAACACTAGGTGTCACTTTTGTCTAGAACCTCCGGAAAATCTATAATTTCTGTCACAACCTCTGTTCTTCACGTGAGCATCTGTGGTGTGCATTTTGTGATAATCTGATCATTGTACAATAACTCGCAAACCACACATGAGATGTAAAATACACTAGGCAAATCTCATGCGACGAGCTTATGATTGAGCGGCAGATAAAGGCTAGATTCGGTCTAAGTTCACTCATGTGGGATAACACGAATTATGAAGCAAAAATGTGACATTACTTGTTATTTCTAAAAATTATGTAAAAACTATATAAAATTACAATAAATAATAATTTAAAATATTTAAAAGAAATATAAAAAATTATGATTAAAAACTAATTTAGTTGAGTCTGGAATTCGAAATGAAAGGAGTACATTTTTCTACAGTCAATTAATTAAACATTTTTTTGTCTTTTCCTTTTCTGAATTTACTTTTCAATCTTGTCATTTATCAGGAGGAAGGAATTTTCCCTTTCTGATGTCACCTATCAAATGTACAATCACTAACGCAACCAAGAGTGAAGTGCTAACAAAAACATCACCATAATATATAAAATTAGAATGTTTTGTTAATGTGGATATGTAGGCATATTAGGTGTGATAAGATTAGGAATAAAAATATAAGGTGAAAGTGGCTTTCGTAGCGGACAAGATGAGGGAAGGGGCATTGAGATGATTTAGACATGTGAAGAGGCGAGGTGCAAATGCTCCGGTGAGGAGGAGCGAGAGGTTGGAATAGTCGGTAAAAGGAGAGATAGAAGTAGACTGAGGAAGTATTGGGAAGCAGTGATTAGACAGGAGATGGTGCAATTTCAGGTTATCGAGGACATGACTCTATATAAAAAGGTATGGAGGACGCGTATTAGGATAGAAGGTTAGTCATGTAGAAATGTTGTCTTACTTTTTGAGGATTTAGGCTTGTTGGTATTTGTTGTTGTACTAGTCGTAGTATTATAGTCCCTTCTTGTGATATTTATCACAGTTTATTGTTTATTATGCTTCGATTCTTGCACTATTTTGTTGTTCTTCTTTACATTGTTTCCCTATTAGTTGTTATATTTTCTTCACCCTTTCCTTCTTTTTTGTACTTGGATTTGTTGCACTTGAGCCGATGGTCTTTCGAAAATAGTTTCTCTACCTACACGAGGTAATCGTAAAATCTGTGTACACTCTGCCCCTCCCAAACCTCACTTATAGGATTTCACAGGATATGTTGTTGTTGTTGTTTTGTTGCTGTATATTTTTGACGGATAATAGTGTGTAATTTCACTTGTGAAATTTGAAACTTCAAAGTCGACGGATTATATAAGTTTTCTCAACACCAAGGAAGATTTCCTCCACTATCAAAGAATTCGGGAACTATTTCCCGGAAGATCTCTTCTAGTTCCCGAATTCTTTGACAGCTTGCTTGCGCATGGTCTTCAATAGCAGCCGAGTTCACTGAGTGAAAAATGCCTCAAGAAATCATTTAAAATAGCCCACGGCTGAATATGAATTTAGACGAAAGCTTTATAAAACCGTATAGCCATAATAAAGAAAAATAATAATTCTATTAGATACTAAAATCATTTAACATAGCCCACGACCTGCTTATTTAATAACTCAACGCACCTTGACCTGCTCAAATTCAGCCCTACCGAGCCCATTTTCCACCACACATAAACCCTTGATTTTTATTTATCAACTAGTATATCAAGCTATTTTTTCCATTGATGCATTTTCTGCATTGTCATTAAATTTTGCCTTCTTGGCCTCGTAATCCTTCTTAGCAGCCCTAATTGCATCCTCAGCAAGCATACTGCAGTGAATTTTTTGAGGTGGAAGGGACAGATGTTTTGCTATTTCCCTGCAGCAAAAGTCAAATATGTTTCAGAATACATATCACACAGTCTAGAAAATAGCAAGACTACCAATTAACCATCCAGTAGGTTGAACAGACATCACAAAAGAGATGGCCAAAATACTTTTACCACTGGTTCTACATAAAGATAAAGAATAGATTTGTTCCAGGGGCGGAGCTACAGCCTACTGAGGGTGGTCGGGTGTCCAGAAAATTACACTGTGTATATAAGTAAAACGCTACCCAATTTGGTTAAATATGACGTTTTGAACACCCTTGACACACTTGAAGGAAATAGCTCAGCGGTAGCAGCCTTTCATCAAAGGCCAAAGGCAGCACGCTCATTGGTTCGAATCCCAGCAGCAGCTATATTTTTTTACCTTTTAAACATTTTCAAAGGAGTTTTTATTTTACTAAACACCCTTCCTAAATTTTCTGGCTCCGCCACTGATTTGTTCCCACAGCCTGTTTGATCATCTCTCTCCACATATGATACGGAAAAAAAAAGAAGGCATAGTACATAAATAGATACTAAAACTTGGCCTAAATTGGCACGTAAGCACTCCCAACTTTGAGAGTGCGCATCTAGACATCTCAACTTGGTCTCAACCGAAAACTAAACACTCCAACTCGTCTCATCCTGTGTCTCGCGGACACCTTATGCTGATGTGGTGCATAAATTTTGAAGGTATCTAGATGATCATTTTGTAAGGTAGAGTGTTCAACTGACACACTAGAGATAAGTTGAGGTTTCTAGATGAAAAGACAATACAGAAACAAAGGCTTTCCTCACAATGCTTCAGGCCAAAAGCATGCAATATTTTAAGGGGGTCCAAGGGATGTGAAAGAACGCTGAAAATAATGGAACAGTAAGAAGCTGAAGCCGCATGATCCAAAAAAGAAATAGATCAGGCATTAGAGAAAAGAACAAAGGCTTTACCCCAAAGGAAGCCCTGAATGTTTAAAATTTTCTGAGTCAAAACCGGCAATGGAGAAGGGATCTGTAAAATGTTTTGAACTGCAAATATACATGCATCGCGAAAATGCTTTTACATAAAACTGCATCTTACTGAAAGTATAAGGAGCAATGCTGCCAGTTAGTCAATCCTGACTTCTTCTCCTGATATAAATTGGCCAAGCCTCGAGTTGGAAGAGAAGTTCTTTTTGTAGCCTGTAAATAATTAGCTTGCACCTTCTTGGTGCTAAACTAACGATACACTTATTATCTCTCAAAAGAAAGTTGGCCAAGCCTAACATATCCCGTTCCTCAAAGTAAGTTCACTCTAAACTATATTAAGTTGAACAGGTACTGACAGCCAACATGCAGATATCATAAACAGGCTTCTTCTGTTCTTCAGGGAGTTGTTTGATAATTATGAAATGAGTAGTTTTTAGTTCTAAAAACTCAGTCTAAAATAGGCCCAGTCCTCTACCGTTTTCCACTTAAATACCAGACTTGGTCCACAAACCAGGACTCAAACTGATGAGTGCATACTACCCCGTCTTGTCTACCTTTCGCTCTGTACCTAAAGACTTGCTGCATTCTATTTTATTTTTTGGCTAAGTTTTCTTTTTTCTTCTTTTCTTCTTTTTTTGAGTAAATATTTTTCTGTTAAGTTTCACTAAGCTTTTTTCTTCCAAGGTTCCAACAAGTTCATGAACAGAAAGAATTATCAAGCTCAATTCGATCATTCCAATTTTAAGGGACCACCTTCTAAATTGACCTGTTACATTTGGGGCTGAGATATCTGTGAAGTAACCTCATTCTAAACAAACTTACACCTTCAATTTTGCTGAATCGACACATACAAGATAAAGGAAAACCTCTAATATCCAAGCAGTTCAACCTTAATCTTTTGAGTGTGTTAGGAGGATGAAGCAAACAGTGCATCCAAAAAGCTGAAGTAACATCCTTGGGATATAAGGTTCAAATCTCAACAAAGACCACACAAAGTAAATTTTTCATTTGTTTGAATCTCGGGGACAAGAATTACTCACACCTGTGCTAGTGTAGTTGGTTAAAAGGCTAATTTGCAGAACAGTGCAACTTGGGAGACACTGAGTACACTCTTTACCATTTCAAAAGCAATATTGGTATTGCACCAGGTAAGAACAACATAGCAGGACCATTGAATTGATGACATTAACATAGCAGGACCATTGAATTGATGACATTAACATAGCAGGACCATTGAATTGATGACATTTCACTAAAACTTGATGAAGCAGGAACAATAAAAATGGCTTCTTGAAATGGAACTCAAAATTCGAGACGTATAACTAAGAGAATCAGCTGTTCGATTACTTAAGGTCACTTGAGGAAAGAAGGAAACAAATTGAAACACACAAATGAAAGATGAAAAGAAAGTTCAATGGACTTACGTGTTCTTTATGGACAGTACTTCATCCACGGTTCTCCCTTTCACCCATTCAGTTGCTGAAAATTGGAAAAATTAAACTCAGAATCACCACCAGCCATCTTAATAGCATCAGATGCTCAATAAAAGAAGTTTGTATTATGTGAAAAAGGATGAATAGATTGTCTTTTTTCAATTTTATTAGAGATGATGATCAAAAACACACTTGAACTTTTTTGTAAGTTTCATACTCGAACTATCACCAATTGTTTATCAAAACACACCTCGAAACTGAGTAGAACAAGTGTTTGAGTACAATTGCCAAAAGACGCGTGACAACTTAATTTGTCCATAAAACCTAGTCCATTGGCAGCTGAATCATTAATTTCAAGGTGTGTTTTGATAAATAGTTGGTGATAGTTCATGCAGAAAACGCAATCACCTGATAGTTTAGATAGGAAACTTGCAAAAAAGCGATATTTATGTTTTGACCATTATCTTATATTTTTTTAAAAAAAATTCAATCAGTGCCTTTAATTATCCACGTGAAGTATCATTTGGCACCATTTTATAACAAAAAAAAGAGAGTGTACACCATGCATCATCACATTCCAATCAAAGTATATTTTGATAAACAGTTTGGTAGGAAACACAAACACACAATAGTTTAGTTAGAAAACTTGCACAAAAGTGATGCTTTAGTGTGTTTTTGACCACTATCTCTTTAAAAATTTTAAATTTTCAATTAATTCCTTTAATTATCCACGTGGAGTGCCATTTGGCACCATTTTTAAACAAAAAGAGAGAGTGTAAAAAGTGATATTTTTATAATAATTTCACGGGATATGCTAGCTCCCACCAACAACAACAACATGTACAAGTAACTCTGTCCACCAAAGCTAAAACATAGGTAAGAAATCACTTATTATTTTTTCCCGACTGGGATTTAAACGTGAGAACTCATGGTGCTCAACCTACTTCATTAACCACGGGAATGTGATCAGAGGCGGATCCAGAATTTGAAGGTTCTGGGTGCCAAACCGTCCAAATAGGATTAACGGATCGGTTCCTTCAATTTTGGGTTACAATTCGGGTTATTTATCTTTTTCAATTTTTATAGACAAATCGATCAAATATTGCATAATCGATCAAAAATTTAGAGGCTTTATTCTCTAAAACTTTGAGAAAAAAAGATTTTTTTCACGTCAAAAATTCGAATTTGTATAAATCATATAATACAGTTACCTTAATATATTCATATTTCATTATCCTTATGTGTTAACAACGTTGTTGTAGATATATAGTTGAGAAAAAAAAATATAGTTTAGTCATATCTCACTTCATGCGAACGTTGGTGAAAGATCAAAAGAATGCTTAAATTTAAAAAACTCTAACATAATAATATTCATCATTTTTAAAACTTAAAACCTTTTTAAAATTTACTTTTTAAATATATTTTTATTAATATTTATGTGACATTTAAAATTTAATACTCATTAATCATATAGATACACATGCTGTCATACCAAGAGATTAATAAAGAGAAAGTAAAAAAAAAATCAAGTGTTTTTTTTTTACTCAATCATTTTTAGTTTTTTTACTTAATCAAGAATTAATGAAAGCAAAAAAAAAATGATTTGAATTTAATAAAGAATAGCAAGAAAACGAAACTAGTGAAAAGGACCAAAAGAAAAAAAAAAAATGAAGCCCCTTTGCACATTAATGAAAGACCTGAAGGCTGAAGCTCTTCGCACAAGAGCAAGCAGGGAAAAAAAGGTGACAACAAGACTCGAACCCCCGTCAATAGGGTGGATTGTCGCGCCTACTACCAGTAGCACCAATCACCATTTTGTTTAGTGGGTGGCAGGTTTATTATATAGTCAATTTCATATACATATACCCATATATATACAAAGTTTCAACCGAAGTGACCGGGTGCCGTGGCACCCCCACCCATACACGTAGATCCGCCCCTGAATGTGATACTTCAAGAGTGTTTTTCACCATTATCACACTACTAGAAATGGTGGTTTTTCCCTCCGCATTCAGTAGGAAATTTGTGCAATGAAATATGATTTTTCCACCGAACCAGCTCACTGGGAAAACGCATAGTGGAAAGCATATTCTCACTGAAACACTAGGACTACTATTTTTTCTTTTCTCACGGACCACTAAACAATTTTTAGTGGGAAATTTCAATGAGAAAATAGTTAAACTTTAGTAGTGTCAATTTTTATTATTACCAAATTCCTGGAAAGACAGAGATCAACAAGGATAAAACGAATTGATAAGCGCGTACCGAGGGATGACGAAGCAATAGCAGAACCACAACCAAAAGTCTTAAAACAAGCATCCATAATTTTCCCCGTCTTTTCATCAACCTTAATTTGAAGTTTCATCACATCACCACATGCCGGAGCTCCGACAAGACCCGTACCGACAGTTGGATCGTTTTTGTCAAACGATCCAACGTTACGAGGATTATTGTAATGGTCAAATTACTCTTTCATGATATAGTCGCCGGAAAAATCCTCCCGACGCCGCCGACGACGACGGAATTCGATTTCCGATGTGCTTCATTAACGCCATTGTGATTTTGCCCTAATTGATTTGGGAAATTGAAAGATACGTGAATGCATGTGTTGTTGTATATATATATATATATATACATATAAGGGATACTTAGAGTGGAGTGGTGAAAACTAGGATGTGCATCAGTCGATTCGGTTCGGTTTTATGTATTATCGATTCGGTTTATTGATTTTTAGTTTTTAAATATGTTAAATCAATAACCAAACCAATAAAATATTTTTATCGATTTATCGATTATTGGTCCTTAACGGTTTGGTTTTCCGTTTAACCGATAAGAAAATTCTCATAAAAAAAATATCAATTTGGCGCAATGATTTCAATATTGTGTAACCGTAGCAACTAACATGACATCAATTATAATGTTCACAAAATAAAAACAGCAACAACAAAATTCCACAAAATAAGAAGTTCACCATCCTGTCCACTAACTATGCAGCAATTGGAAATTGCATCAATAACAGTCGGGTTTAACTTTAGAGGTCTAATTTCCTCTTCAAATTGAATAATGAATATGTTTAACTTTATCAGGATATATGTTTTTCAAAAATTAAATAGGTTTGTAGAAATTAAAGAGAAATTAAGTGAAGGCATTAATAACTAATAAGTAAAAGTAGTAATTTATTATATTAACCCAATATGAAAAAATCAAAACCGAACCATTAACCCAATAAGAAATTTAGAAAACCATTAAAAAATTGTTAACTCGATAACCCAATAACAATAAACCAATAACATTTTTATCGGTTCGATTTTGCACACCCCTAGTGAAAACAACCCCAAATTTGACACGAATTATTATTTTTGTTCCCGAACTATGCTCAGTACTTAAAACACCCTTATATAGTTATGCTAGACTAAATGAGCTTAAAAGTGTTCGTGTCTTACCTAACTAACGTGTTTTCACTTGCAGTTTAGCTAGAGACTTATGTATTGATGTGTCATCCATGTTGATATTTAAAGCCACAAAAAAAATAAAAAAGACATATTCGCTTCCTGAGAGTCAAATAATTTAAGTTTGATCGTAAATTTAGGCACGAAATCTTTAAGTTTTTAGAAATAAAATTTATATATTTGAAAATTACGTAAAATATACTATAAGTCACAATAATTGACAATTCAAAACATTTAAAAGATACACGAAGAAATTACAATCAAATATAGACTTATTTGAATCTCGAAATTCAAAAAATGACACATAAATTGAGACGAATGAAGTAAAAATTAACCCCACAAAAATAATCTCACCCGGTCAATAATCTCACGGAAAACTCCTCCCGCCGCCGCCGACGGTGGTTGGCATAGCGACGGAATTCGATTTCCGATGTACTTCATTAACGTCATTGTGATCTTGCCCTAATTGATTTGGGTATTTGAAAGTTACGTGAATGCATGTGTGTTGTTGTATAAATATAAGGGATAATTAGAGTAGAGTAGTGAAAACAACCCCAAACTTGGCGTCAATTATTATTTTTATTCCCAAACTATGTCTAGTACTTAAAAACCTTGTACATGACTAAATAAACTTAAAACGCCCTCGATCTGCCTTACCTAACTAACGTGTTTTCACTCGTGGTCGAACTAGATTTATGTGCTTAACTAACGTGTTTTCATTCACATTCCAACTAGATTTATGTGCTGATGTGTCATCCACATAGATATTTAAAGCTACAAAAGAAGATAAAAAAAATTCTCGGTCTTTTCATCAACCTTAATTTGTAGTTTCGTTTGCATGTGTGTTGTTGTATATACGAGGGATAATTAGAATGAAGCGGTGAAAACTGAAAACAACCCAAACTTAGTGCGAATTATTATTTTCGTCCCCAAATTATACCTAATACTTCAAGCACCCCGCCTTATTCTTACTAAATGAACTTAAAAATGTCTTCCATCTATCTTACTTTGACTAACATATTTTCACTCTCGGTCTGCTGGATTTATGTGATGGTATTATCATCCACGTAGATATTTAAAGCCACAAAGAAGATAAAAAAGACATACTTTATCTGCACTATTCGTTTTTCGAGAGTCAAACAATTTAAGTTTAACTGTAAATTGAGTACGAAATCTTCGAGTTTTTCGAAATAAAATTTATATATTTGAAAACTATGTAAAATATACTCTAAGTCACAATAATTAACACTAGACAAACTCACATGTTAAAGTCGATATTGCCTTTGCCGCGTCATGTCTAATCTATCTTCAACCTTCACGTATATATCATCATCCAATGTGTCCAACTATCAAGTCCAGATTTTACCATATACACCTATTAAGTTAACCTATTTCAATTCAACTTTTCTTATATTAGTGAAAGTTTGATTTTTAAATCCAACTTAGGTCGTGCAAGTGTTTACTCCATCAGTTCTATTTAGAAGTGTCAAATTGGCAGTTTGGGCGAGTCAATATAAAGTTTGATCCAATGTTCAATACCTATAATAAAACCCAACTATATCTGAATTACGCCAAAAAACTGAAAAAATAACATAAACATATACCTTAACTTACCATATTTACACAAATTCTCACCCTTACAAAATAATTACAAAATTCCCAACTAATTATGTATCTTCGTTGGATGTATCGGGAGCTAATTATGTATCTCGACAGATTCAAAATCGAAAAAAATATATTAGGAGCTAATTATGTATCTTTACAAAGGAAAAAATGTATCTTTGTTGGATGTATTATGTATCTCGACAGACTCAAAATCGAAAAAAAAATATATATGTATCTTTACAAGGAAAAAATGTATCTTCATTGGATGTATTGGGAGCTAATTATGTATCTCGATAGACCCAAAATTAGGATTTTCAGTAATTATGCAAAATGTCAGGATTTTTTGTAATTAAGCTCCAAACTGTCGGGATTTATTTTGTTTGTTCCAAAAAATTTCATATTAAAAAATGAAACACTTTCTAATAAAGACGACTTTGTATCTAAGCATGATTTACCTCTTGTCCACTGCCTTTTTATTCGGACATCTTTAAATGTAATGTAAAAAAAAAAAAAAAGTTGCGTAAATCCCAACTCTTTTAGAGCTAATTACTCTCTATTTCAACTTTTTTCAAAATTACTAAAAATCCCTGATTTAGTCCATTTCTTCAACACTTTGTATGATCCTTATAGAGAAGGTGTTGATTTCGTTCGAGGGTATCCGTTTAGCTGGAGGGGAGGTGTTCCAACAGCCATCTCTCATGGCCTCTAGCTTAACATCCCCTGATTATGATGCCCCCACGCAGCTCCTCAAGCCTCTGGAGCGTAATACCACGTAAGTTCATTATAGCATTACTTTATGTAGAAAAACATTGGATGCATACTTTTTGCTCAATAATTGTAACATTCTAGTGTTGGCCCAAACAGGTATGTGGATGTTGTGATGACCATCCCCAAAGGGACTCTCCATCCCATGTGTGCTATGAACCTTGCATTTAACAGAGAACTTATTGGCGCTGCTATGTATTTTGGGATTATGGGTGATGGCTAGGCTCTAGGCAGATATGATGATATGTGGGCTGGTTGGTATACCAAAGTATGATAATCTGTTTCTTGATTGTTTAAATTTGTTAGAACACATGATGTTAAGACAATCCTCCATTTTTGCTTAACGCGGAATGTTTAAAATGCAGGTGGTGTGTGATAATTTGGGTTATGGTGTGAAGACAGGGCTGCCATACTTATGGCACAGTAAGGCTATCAATCCATTTGTGAACCTGCAGAAGAAATACAAGGGGTTGTTCTGGTAGGAAGAGATGATTCCCTTCTTCCAATCTGTTGTCTTACCAAAAGAATGCACCAATGCTCAACAGTGCTATCTTGAGCTTGCTAAGCAATTGATCCCTATTTCCACAATTTTGCTGATGCTATGGTTACCTGGATTGAGGCCTGGGAAGAATTCAACCCACCAACAAAAGCCAAGACTGAATCTGCTTAGTCGCCGAGTTCATTTCGTTTCATGATGAATCTTGAAACTTTATTTTCATAGCTTTCATTTAGTTCTGTTTTTATCTTTTCTTAGTCTTGAGTACTAGAAAAGTGAGTCACCCTAGTCTGTCTACAGCAGCAGGTTAGTTGTATTATATGTTTGGTTGTTCTGTTTGCTCAAGAAATAAACATTGGAATTTCCTTTTGATGTCCTGGCATTGAATATAGTAGCATTATTTCATTGTGTCTTGTGTCTACTACTTTACTGACTAAACAAATTAAAATGTCACAAAGTATTTCCTAACCATTACTTTAAGGAGAAACATAAAAGACCCCAACAACAAATTCTGCAAGTTTAACAAGTTGAAAAATTGAAAAAGAACAACAATCATAAAACCTCATGTTGGGTGTGGAATAACTTGTTCTACTTCCTTTCCTGCTATCAAGAAACTGCTTTGTGTGAACGTTGATAGAGTGATTGCAAAAATAGCCATAACAAGCATCCATAAACAAGTTGTATAACACCAACTCTTTCGTTCCCTTAGATCTACTGGTGCTCTTTCATTCCCTTCAATCATCCTAATTTCGCGATCTTTTGATGCTTTTTCAGTTGAAAAAGAAGAAGATGTTGACGAACAAGAAATCAAAGAATCATCACCAACATTCTCATTATTCTTGTTGCATATTTCATCTTCATTGATTACTTCTTGTGAAGTAGTAGTTGTAATAGTACTTTTCTCATCACTAATTTCTCCGAAAAGGCGCCTTCCTTTAAGTTTACCACTGGCTAATGCAGTCTTTCTGTCACTTATTATCTCTTCAACGGCCAAATCATTCTTCTTTTTCACTTTCCAACTAACCCCTTCTTCTTGTAATGGTGATTTGCTGTTCTGCAATGAAGACATTAGACCTCTTGGAGATTTTTCAACAAGTTTTAAAAAATTCAGTGAAGTACTAGTACTAGAAGAGCTTGATTTTTCAGAAATCTGAGGAAAATTCAGTGGTTTATTTGATCTTTTAAAGATGGCCCAATCTTTTTCAAGATTGATTAACTATTGATAAAGTGCTCTATTTGCACTTTCTTTTGATTTTTTCATTATGATTGTTTGTTCTTTATCAGTATAGTGACAATTCTTTGCTTTTTGGATTGTGGGGTTGTGGAGTTTCTATAGTTTTAACTTTGAAAAAGTTATTTTTTTTCCAACAAAAGAAGGAATGTCTGTTGTAAACAGTATGAGATTAAATAGGGATTTTAAGCTAATCATCTTGTCTTCTGGTTTTGAAATTTGATTTTGTGATAAGAGCTGGTTAAAATTTTAAAAAAGTGTTAACGGGTTTAGTGGTTTAATTCGAACTAATAACTTTTGGTAGTTTTCTAATAACTTTTGGTAGTTTTCTAACACAAACGAATAGACTGTAATTCTATGCACTTTTGATCTCTATGGTTCGGCCTTTTTGAAAATATCGTGGGGTGCGTTTTGGCAAGGGCCAAACTAGAGTATTATTTGAAGAAACGATTGAAACAATTGGAGAATTTTTCTTGCTCTTTCATTGAATATATGTACAGTATTTAAGCTAATACAAGGAAATCTATTTGTAACTAACTATACAGCTGTAAGTTTTCTATTCACCTAGAGCTTTTGGTTTGGTGGTAGCGAATTCGTGCTTCCCCAAGAAGGAGGACCACCTTATTACCTTTCGTAGTTCGGTAGTCAAGACGCAGATATACTTTTTGCTCCTTAGGAAGGGTGATAGAGTGTTATGTAAAGACTGTAAGGTCATACCTAGCGATAATCTTTCGACCCAGCATAAGCTATTTGTGATGGACGTGGAAGTCAAGAAGGGCAGAAGGAATAGGACTGTGGAGGATCGACCCAGGATTAAATGGGGGAGATTGAATTTGGCCAGTGCTTTAGAGATAGGGGAGAAGTTGTCGAATTTGGGGGCTTGGGAGAGTACAGGGGATGTGGATAGTATGTGGGAGAAGACTGCTAGTTGCATCAGGGAGTCAGCTAGAGAGGTGTTCGGTGTCTCGAGAGGCCGAGCTGGCAAGTACCGGGGGGAATGGTGGTGGAACGAGGAAGTCAAGAGGAAGGTGGAGACTAAGAAGGCGGCCTATGCGAAGTTGGTGGAAAGCAAGGATGACGAGGAGAAGCGGATGAAAAGGGAGGAGTATAAGTTAGCTAGGAAAGAGGCGAAGCTAGCAGTTACAGCAGCTAAGACGGCAGCTTTCGAGCGCCTGTATGCGGCTTTAGAGGAGAAAGGTGGGTATAAGAAGTTGTATAGGTTGGCCAAGGCTAGGGAGCGAAGAGCACGTGACCTTGATCAGGTGAAGTGCATCAAGGGTGAGGATGACAGAGTGTTGATGGATGACACCAGCATTAGGAGGAGGTGGCAGTCGTATTTTCACAGACTTTTGAATGACGAAGGAGGCGGAGGTTTGGTGTTGGGGGACTTGGAGCACTCGGAGAGGCGTCGTGATTATGGTTATTGTAGGCGTATTAAGGTGGAGGAGGTCAAGAGGGCTATTAGTAGGATGCATAGGGGTAGGGCGACTGGGCCAGACGAGATTCCGGTGGATTTTTGGAAGAGCTCTGGCAAGGTAGGTTTGGAGTGGTTGACAAAGTTATTTAACGACATTTTTAGGAAGACGAAGATGCCGGAAGCTTGGAGATGGAGTACGATGATTCCTCTATATAAGAACAAGGGGGACATTCAGAGTTGCAACAACTATAGGGGAATCAAGTTGTTGAGCCATACTATGAAGGTGTGGGAAAGGGTGGTAGAGTTGAGACTGAGAAGGATCGTGGCTATTTTGGAGAACCAGTTTGGTTTCATGTCAGGTCGCTCGACTACCGAAGCCATACACCTTGTGAGGAGATTAGTGGAGCAATATAGGGAGAGGAAGAAGGACTTGCATATGGTGTTCATTGATCTGGAGAAGGCGTACGACAAAGTCCCCAGAGAGGTTCTGTGGAGGTGCTTGGAGGTTAGAGGGGTGCCTGTAGCGTACCTTAGGTCGATTCAGGACATGTACGACAGAGCGAAGACACGTGTGAGGACGGCAGGAGGAGATTCGGAGCACTTTCCTGTGCTGAATGGGCTGCACCAGGGGTCGACTCTTAGTTCTTTTTTATTCGCCTTGGTAATGGATGTTTTGACGTGGCGGATTCAAGGAGAGGTACCTTGGTGTAAGTTATTTGCGGACGATGTAGTGCTTATTGACGAGTCCCGGGGAGGAGTCAATGATCAGTTGGAGGTTTGGAGACAGACCTTAGAGGAGAAAGGGTTTAGGCTGAGCAGGACCAAGACAGAATACTTGGAATGTAAGTTCAGTGCTGTGACGCAGGAGGAGGACGTCGTAGTGAAGCTGGAGTCTCAACCCATTCGGAAGAGGAGTAGTTTCAAGTATCTGGGATCTATGATTCAGGGGGATGGAGAGATTGAAGAGGATGTCACGCACCGTATTGGTGCCGGATGGTTGAAGTGGAGGCTAGCTTCGGGAGTTTTGTGTGATAAGAAGGTGCCTCTAAAGCTTAAGGGTAAGTTCTACAGAGTGGACGTCCGTCCGGCTATGCTATATGGCGCGGAGTGTTGATCAGTTAAAAACTCCCACATCCAAAAGTTGAAGGTAGCAGAGATGAGGATGTTGCGATGGATGTGTGGGCTGACCAAGAGGGATAGGGTTAGAAACGAGAGTATTCGAGAGAAGTTGGGAGTGGCTTCGGTTGAAGACAAAATGCGGGAAGTGAGGGTACGATGGTTCGGGCATGTATTGAGGAGGTGCACGGATGCTTCAGTACGGAGGTGTGAGAGGCTGGTTGTGGATGGTTTTAGGCGGGGTAGAGGTGGGCCGAAGAAATATTGGAGGGAGGTGATTAGGCATGACATGGAGCAGTTAGAGCTTATAGAGGACATGACCTTCGATAGGAAGGTGTGGAGGGCGCGGATTAGGGTAGAGGGTTAGGGAGTAGGAAGGCGTACGTATTAGTAGGAAGGAGTGTTTGTTTGTATCTGTGCCTGTTGTTTTTTAGCAGATTCTAATTCGCGTGGCTTTGGTGATGATTGTGATTTTCGAATGAATAGTTTATAGTATTACCCTATGAGTGTCTTGCTTCTTGTATCACCTAGTGATGTGTTATCTATTTTGTTGTTTGTTTTTTGTTTTTGTCGGCTATTGTTATCTGTTCTGAGCCGGGGGTCTATCGAAAACAGCCTCTCTACTTCATCTGAGGTAGTGGTATGGACTGCGTACACTTTACCCTCCCCAGACCCCACCTGGTGGGAATACACTGGGTATGTTGTTGTTGTTGTTGTTGTTGTTGTTGTTGTTGTTGTTGTTGTGTTATAGGAACTCTCTAGAAGCTAAAATAATCAGATGACTAGAAATCATCCAACACATTCCTAATCAAGGCTGGGATTTCATTCCACGTGTCCAGCAGCTCATTTCCAAGATATAGAACCAAGAATAGAGGAATTATTTTGTCCAACATTATTAGTTGGTTTAAGTGAATTCAATAATTTTATCACTCTATATATTTATTAAGAAAGCTACTAAATATTATTTAAATGTGAATTCAGTTATTGTTGTCTTATTAATTTGAGATCATAATAGGAATCATAAACTTTAAATTTGAATCCATCTCTCCATGTTGAATCCTTAAAATGTAATAGTGCAATTTCGAAAAATCTAAAACAAATAATGCAATATTTTTTAAAAATCCAGTGTTTTGTGAGTCACATGTTCTCGCAGTAAGTTGGTACATGCAACCATTGCTTGAATAATTTTCATCTTCTAACTTTCTCGGTTACTCTTGTTCTCTACGTACGTACAATAAAAGTTGATTCAAAAATTTGAAATTTATGAGTCCGAAATCAAATATTTATACATATTTACTGAGTTTTTTAATACTATATAAATTT
Source organism: Capsicum rhomboideum (assembly GCA_031232105.1). NCBI lineage: Eukaryota > Viridiplantae > Streptophyta > Magnoliopsida > Solanales > Solanaceae > Capsicum > Capsicum rhomboideum. Next base: position 7,720,196 of record CP124712.1, on the reverse strand, counting down.
ACCAATGGATATATTCAATTCGGGCCCACGAGGTTTTTAATACTATATGGGGTCGTTTGGTAGACGGGATTAGGCGGGTTATGCCGGTATTAAATTTTAGGCTTAAATTTGTACCATGTTTGGTATGAGGTACTAATTATGCTCAAGATAAAATTGTCCCACAATGTTGGCTTATATTATTCCACCTCCTAAATGGTATAATTTTGTACCAGCCTTAGTTATCCTTGGATAAAATAATAAAATGACTATTTTACCCTTGAACACATTTTACCTCTGTTCTTGCATTTTCTGCATTTTTTTCCTTCTGTTCTTGTATTTTCTGCATAATTTCTTTGTATGTTCTGCACTTAGCTGCACGATTTTTGCATTTTCTGCATAATTTCTGCACTGTTTATGTATTTTCTGCACTGTTTATGCATTTTCTGCATAATTTCTATATAGTATATCCCATTTTTCATTTAATATACCAAACGAAGGATTATAATCCCAGAATTATAATCTCAGGATAACTTTGACTGCGAACCAAACGACGCCTATAAATTTACCAATGGATATATTCAATTCGGGCCCATTGGACAATGATAGTCTTTACTCCTTCCGTCTATCTTTACTTGTCAAGGCTTGACACATACCTTAAGAAATAATAAATAATAGTGATAATATACTATATCATCCTTTGAATATAATAAATTTAATGTTAATGTATATATTAGTAATGAATAGTATTTAATAGCAAGGACAAAATGAACATATAGTGGTACATTATCCATTGAGTAAAGATGGATGGAAGGAGTAATAGCAAGGGTAAAATAGACACAAAATGATAAATTAACGATAATGGACATATAAAGATGTACGACGGAGGGAGTATATCGGATCATATACGTCCTTAGGTCCTTTAAAATGTTTGTGCGAATATTGCTCGGCTATTTGTGTAAAGGTCCCTTGTTTATCCTACAAAAGAAAGAACGAAGAACTGCAGAATGTTGTCCTATTGCTTAGCTAATCTTTCTGTTGTCAATGATTCACTTTTTACTTCTTTAATCATATATTATTACACTTTTTAACAATTTAATTGTCTAATTTTTCTTTATACTAGTTTAGCTTGTGAATGGAAATCCATTGTAATTAAAATACTCTAGCATGTTAAAGAAACACTTGACTTGTTTTAGTATTATTTTAGTATTATTTTTTCACAAGCACTTTGTACTTGTCTACTTTAGACTCCACATATTTATAGTGCAACTTCGAGAGGGTATCAATAGCACCTAGTCATACAAAGAAGGATTTTTTTCGGGAGAAACAGTCTCATCCACTGCATCACATCCTTTAGTGGTCACAACTATTCTTACTCTTGATAGTACGCATCAAATTTAGATTGAAAAAAGAAAGAAAAAAATTCCTCCAACTTTGTCTTAACAAATTCAGGAGGGTTAATTTGGTCTTTTTTTATACTTAAATGAAATTAGTTAAGTTCATATTTTTAAAGTTCAGTAATAAAATATGTAATAATTTACAGAAACTACCATAAATTACTACTACCACTACTACTTTCTCAATAGAGAAAAAATTAGAGGATAATTAAATGTCAAAATGCGAGTCAAAAGCAATCGGGGGTTAAAAGGAAGAGGTAATTTTTAGGCATTTCTGACTTTTAGTATTCCTCTTAAACATTTTATTTGCTTGATTTAGACTCGATATGAAATTTTAAAAAACAAAATAAAATTTAAATTTTATGATTTTAAATTAAAAATACCTAGAATATACCCCAATTTTCTTTTTAAGTTTTGTGTTTTTAAATAAATATATAAAAAGTGAGAATTAAAAGAGTTGTCATTGTTAAATAGACTTAAAAAAGAAAAACAAGTCAACAACAAATGGGGAGACTATTTTGACTAATCGATGTACTGAAGCGCCAAAACGAAGAAAAGAGAAACAAATTGGAAGAATACAATACATTATTTTTTAGGTTAATAGCTAGTTACTCCGTTTCAATTTGTTTGTCTAGTTTTAATTTGATCACTTTTGGATCTTGTGATCTTTAACATACCATGTATAAAGTTAGAATCAGAAAGTTATCAATAAAAGAAGGCATTTTTTTGAAATAGATTTAAAAGAAAAGTAATACACAAATTCAAACGGAAGAAGTGTTATGGATTCTGTTTATTCATCAATACTTAGGAACATATTAATCACTGATTATAGTATTGTCTCCTTGAAATGGGATTGTTATGCAATAATTCACCTATGTCTCAGTTCCAAATAAGTTGAGGTCGGCTATATGAATCGTCACTAGTTATGTTTCTCTGTTCAGACTATCTCATGTCACAACTCATACAAAGTAAAAACAGCACCAAGGGTGTGGCCTAGTAGCCAATGAAGTGTTTTGAGGCCTTACATTCAAATTCCAGCATTGGCAAAAAGTACTAGGTGATTTTTCCCATTTGTTCAAGCCTTGGTGGATAGAATTGTTCGGTACCTGTGCTGGTGGGAGGTAGAAGGTACCTCGTGAAATTAGTCGAGGTGCGCGCAAGCTAGTCCAGACACACGATTATCAAAAAAAAAAATCATACAAATTAAAGTGGAAAATGAGTTGAATATTAATAAATGGAAAATAAGTTTAATATTTATGTGAATAATAATAACACATAGTATTAGAAGTTCTCTATTCTTTTTATAGGAATATAAATAATAAATCTATGATAAGGTAAAATAATCGTGGAAAAGCCTCAGCCCTAAATAAACCTTCTAACTTGACTAAAACATACTTTCGATTAGTTGATATCACCTATATAGATTTTTTTTCCATTGTATGGAAGGATTTCAAGAAATTATAGGTCTTTCAAGACAATTTCCTTTCATGTAATTTTAGGTTCAGCTCGTCCCTTTTTAGCACCTCCACTCAGTCCGGAGGTCGATGCAAGAAATGTCCAAACCATTTCGAGTGACATTTTTCATTTTATCCTCAATATGTGCCTAGTTACACTTTCTGACAAATTTTTAATCTTATCTTATTTTGTATGACCGCATATCCATTTTGGCGTTAGCATTTCTGCTACGCTCATCTTGTGGATAGGTTGCATTTTAGCTGTACAACATTTACTACTTTATTGGTCTTACTATAATACTTACCTTTCACTTTCTCCAAGTTATATAAATATTGTTGCTGAGTTTTGCTGTGATTCTTTGAAGGATTTCAATCCTATGGAAAGGTTGGATTTTTTTGTGTTCTTTTGATTTTAAACTACTATCAGTTTGTACGTCTCTTTTCTCTAACTCATGCAAAATTTGGCATGATCCGCTTGTTGTTCCTTGATATGAACATTGCTTCTTATATCATTCTTGATTTGTTGAATGTAGTCTCAAGTTGAATGACGGATGAAAGACTCATAGTAATGGCAGTTTAAAAGCGAAAAAAACAAGAAAGAACTCACTAAACATCATCACTATTTCCCAAGCATCATCTATCAAAAGAATGCTGAAGATATTTTGATGAGTATATTCAGTAAAAAAAAGTGATTTCTTTTGAGTATTCTTTGAGATTTTTCCAATTAAGCATTTGAGTCTCTTGAATTGCCATCATGGCGAATCAGAAAATTGCTGTGCTGTAATCTTAGGCTCTAGAATCTCTTGACAAACAGCCATAGCCAACTTATCTGAATCAGCTCAATTTTGTGTCAGCTTTCTTGTTGTGTATCTAATTGCTTATGTTATTACATTGAATGAAGCTGTCAATACACCCCATGCAGCTATCAGATAACTCATTCACCAATCGCAAATCCTATAATACAACATGCCTGTACTTGTGTTCTTTTGAGCTTGGTTACCTGGATGTACTTGTTCATTTTTAATTTCATTAGCTGTTGCATGATATGTATGCATTTAATTTTTAGGAAATACTTATTACTGTCGTTATTGTTAATGTTTTCCTTTGCAGAAATCGGTAAATTCATTATGTTACAAGTTGCCAAAGCGTGTTGCATTTTACAGTATAGAATGCCGCGACTCCTGCAGTGAGATATTTATTGATTTGCAGAATTACAGCTACTATAAGGTTATAACCGATTCATTTCTGCGTTCAGTCGGATTTTACCCTCTTCGATCTCTTAGACATAATCCTTCCTTCCTAAATGATGATATAGTTAGAGTTACTGGTTCTTTTCAGGTCAGAAGAAACTTGATTTGAGACTATTGAATGTGAATTGTGTTATACAAGTTTTGAGGTACAACTCCACTGAAGCATATAAGAAACATTTGCTTTTGTTTAGCCATGATAATATTTTACTGACTTGTTCCACTATTAAGGTTATTGTTAGCGGAAACGTGAAATAAAGAACAAGAGAAAGAACACAAGATTTAACGTGGTTCGGATCCAAATGATCCTACGTCCACCAGAGAACAACCGCCTTTATATATTAACAAAGAAAGGGGAGAGATCCCAAATACACCTAAGAGAATTGTTTCTCAACTCTCTACTCTTACAATGTATTTTGCTATGAATTCAAGGATGGTTTCAACAATGAAGAATGGTCATCCTTTTATAGATGGCCAAACTTGGGCTCCAAGCACAAAATAAGAAAAGGAAAAATAAATAGAAAAATTGTCCTCCACAAATTTTGCTTGGCCTCCAAGTTCACTCCCTAGCCAAGTAAATTGGCACATGGAATTTTCTTCCACATGGGTTTGACCCCACAAAGAAACCAAAACAAACTCTTTCAATCTCCACGTTGGTTTGCGTTTCGAGCATGCGTATGAACAACTTCTGCCAAAACTTCTAAGCTTACTGGGCAACCCCGTTATAAGAAACAAGAAGAATCAAACCTTTGTAACATACTAGCTCCACCTAGCAGTTGTTCTCCCACAGTTGCATCAGTTGATGCATACCCCCGCCAAGTCCTTGCAGTGTGCAAACTTGGCGAGCAGAACTATCTTGGTCAGCATGTCTGCAGCGTTATCATCTGTGATAACCTTCACGACCTTGATAGTTCCCTCTTCAACGACATCTCGAATGAAATGGAATATGACATCAATGTGTTTGGTGCGCTCATGAAATCTTTGATTTTTAATCAAATGAATAGCACTTTGACTATCACATCTTAGAGTTGATTCCAGCTGAACCAAACTTAATTCTGCCACCAAACCTTTCAACCAGATAACTTCTTTTACTGCCTCTGTTGCTGCCATATATTCTGCCTCTGTTGTAGACAGAGCGACAATCGACTGTAAAGTCGATTTCCAACTAACGGCACTGCCAACGAGAGTAAAGATGTATCCATTTGTGGACCTCCTTCTATCAAGATCCCCAGCATAGTCAGAATCGACATAACGAGAAGTGAAATACCTTCACCTTTATGAAAGGTTAGGCCAACATTAGAAGCTCCTTTGAGATATCTTAATATCCACTTGATACCTTCCCAATGCCTCTTTCCTGGGTTGGCCATGCACCTGCTTACCACACTTACAGATTGAGCAATATCTGGACGTGTGCATACCATAGCATACAGAATGTTACCAACTGCGCTAGCATAAGGAACCTTTGACATATGCTCTACCTCATCCTCAGACTGAGGTATTTGTAACTCTGAAAGTTTAAAATGAGGAGCTAACGATGTACTTACAGGCTTGCTCATATGCATATTGAATCTCTCAAGAACCTTTTTGATGTACCTCTTTTGAGAAAGATTTACAACATTGTCTTCTCTTGAAATCTCCATTCCAAGGATTTTCTTTGCAGCTCCTAAATCCTTCATGTCAAATTCCTTGCTCAACAGTTTCTTCAAAGTATTTATCTCTGTGATGTTGTTAGCAGCAATAAGCATATCATCAACATATAACAGTAAATAAATCATAGAGCTACTAGACATCTTCTTGTGATACACACAGCTATCAAATGCACTCCTTGAGAATCCATGTGTAGTCATGAATGCATCAAACCTCTTGTACCACTGTCTAGGGGATTGCTTCAAACCATACAAAGACTTCTTCAGTTGGCATACATGATCTTCTTTTCCCTCAGCTAGAAAACCTTCAGGCTGATCCATATAGATTGTCTCTTCTAAATCACCATGCAAGAAAGCAGTTTTGACATCAAGTTGTTGAAGCTCCAAGTCAAATTGGGCAACCAATGCTAGTAGCACGCGAATTGAGCTATGCTTCACGACCGGAGAGAAAATCTCATTGTAATCAATTCCCTCCTTTTGACTGAAACCCTTTGCAACCAATCTCGCCTTGAACCTAGCATCTTCCACTTCTGGAATTCCCTCTTTTTTTCTGTAGACCCATTTGCATCCAACTGTCCTCTTCCCCTTTGGACTTTCAAATAAGACCCATGTCTGATTCTTGTAAAGAGATTCCATCTCTTCTATCATGGCTAACCGCCATTGTGCAGCATCCTTGCAAGAAGTTGCTTCAATATACGAGGAGGGCTCAAGATCCTTAATCTCTTCTTCTGCAGCTACGAACGCATATGCAATCAGATTTGCTTGCTCTATAAGGCGTTCTGGCTTCCGTATCTGCCTTTTGTCCCTTCCCTTCGCAATTGTGTATGGTTCATTGACCGCAAGTTCTTCAAGATCTACATCTTTTGACTCATCAACTTGAGTCTCTTGATCCTTCTCCTTGGTAAGCTTCACCGGTAGCTCCACCTGCTCATTGTTCTCGTTTTCTAATAACTCCACAGAAACTTTACGAGGATCAAGTATAGAGGATTCATCAAAGGTAACATCTCTACTAACTACAAATTTGAGTAATGACAAACACCAAAGTTTGTACCCTTTTACTCCATCCACATACCCTACGAATATGGCCTTCCTAGCCCTTGGTTCAAGCTTTCCTTCATTAACCTAATAATAAGCTGGACACCCAAATACTCGCAAGTATGAATAGTTAGAGGGTTCACCTGACCATACCTCATTCGGAGTCTTAAAGTCAATCGTTGATGTTGGGGATCGATTGACAATATGAGAAGCAGTGTGAACTGCTTCAGCCCAAAACACTTTGGACATTTTGGCTTGTAGGAGCATACAACGAGCCTTTTCAAGAAGAGTTCTGTTCATCCTTTCGGCAACTCCATTCTGCTGTGGGGTGTGCCTGACCGTCTTAAGTCTTGAGATCCCATGAACCTTGCAGAAATCATTAAACTCTTCACTGCAAAACTCCAAGCCATTATCTGTGCGAAGATACTTGATTTTCCGCTCCATTTGATTCTCAACCAATATCTTCCACTCCTTAAATGCTTCAAAAGCATCACTTTTTGCCTTCAAGAAACGCACCCAAACCTTTCGTGAAAAATCATCAATAAATGTGAGAAGATACCTCTTTCCACCCTTGGATGGAACTTTAGAGGGACCCCATAAATCTGAATGGATGTAGTCTAGCACCCCTCCCGTCTTGTGCTTGCCAGTGCTGAAGCTGACCTTCTTCTGCTTCCCTAGGACGCAGTGCTCACAAAATTCAAGTGTGCTGATCTTCTCACCATTCAAAAGGTTTCTTTTGCTCAACATCTCCAATCTTCGTGCTCTCATATGATCCAGTCTCATGTGCCATAATCTTGCCTTGTCATCATTTGATAACTGCACGGTAGATACATTAACAGAGCCAACAATGGTGCTTCCTATCAGTGTATAAAGGCCATCCTCCAGCTTGGCCTTCAGCATGACTAAAGAACCTTTAGTCACCTTCATAGTTCCTCCTTCGCTCATGTACTTGTAGCCTTGTTTATCCAGAGTACCCAGGGAGATCAAATTTTTCTTCAGATCAGGATCATGACGAACTTCTGTAATAGTCCTCATAATTACATCATGGCAGTGAATCCGAACTGAGCCAATGCCAACTATTTTACAAGTTGCATTATTTCCCATTACTACGGTTCCTCCACTTTTCTCGTAGTTGCTGAACCAATCTCGTCGAAATGTCATATGCAGAGTACAACCAGAGTCTAGCACCCATTTGTCGCCATAGACTCCACTATTGCATGATGTTGTAAGTACATATTCATTATCAGAATCATATGCCTGTTCAACAATGGATGCACTCGCCTTTTCTTTGGATTTTGACGTCGGGCAATCTCGTTCAAAGTGCCCCTTCTTGTGACAGCCCCAACATTCCGTATTCTTCTTGTTCACACGAGACTTCGATCTATGCTTTGATTTGCTACTTCCCTGTTGGCTAGTACGACCTCTCACAAAGAGTCCACTAGCTTCATCATCTTTGTCTCCTTCAAAATGCCTCCGCACATCACAAGAGTTAAATGCTTGCCGCACTTGCTCAAGAGTGATGGGCTCCTTGCTATACATCATTGAATTCTCAATATCACGATATTTTAAAGTCAATGAAAATAGAAAAGCACATGCCAGCGTCTCCTCATTCTTTTTAATTTCGGCAGTTTGTAAGTCCATGACAAGTTTGTTGAACGCATCTAGATGGTCTTGCAGCAAAGTACCCAACTCCATCTTAAATGTGTGAAGACGCCGTTGTAACAACATCCTTGTTGTCACTGATCGGTCCTGTTAAAGCCCTTGCAGCTTGTCCCATAACTGTTTGGCCGTCTCTTCGGTACCTGTACTCACTTCACAGAGCACGTTAGGTGCAAGGGACAGTTGGATGACACTCAATGCATCGCCTTCAATCTTCTCCTTGTCGGAATCCGATGTACCATTAGGGTACTTTCCGTCAATAGCATGGATTGAACCCTCCCTCCGCAGTAACGTCATCATCTGGATCTTCCAGATATTAAAGTTGTTGCGCCCACTAAATCTATCAATTTCAAATTTCATGGAACTCATCGTTACTTGTTCTTCCTCTTCTACTACAGATAGTATTTGGAAATACAGAAAACCAAAGTAATTTCTTTCTGATGTGGAAGTTCAGACTATGCTGCAACCAAGAGCATACTCAGACAGAACCTTGGCTCTGATACCAATTGTTAGCGGAAACGTGAAATAAAGAACAAGAGAAAGAACACAAGATTTAACGTGGTTCGGATCCGAATGATCCTACGTCCACCAGAGAACAACCGCCTTTATATATTAACAAAGAAAGGGGAGAGATCCCAAATACACCTAAGAGAATTGTTTCTCAACTCTCTACTCTTACAATGTATTTTGCTATGAATTCAAAGATGGTTTCAACAATGAAGAATGGCCATCCTTTTATAGATGGCCAAACTTGGGCTCCAAGTACAAAATAAGAAAAGGAAAAATAAATAGAAAAATTGTCCTCCACAAATTTTGCTTGGCCTCCAAGTTCATTCCCTAGCCAAGTAAATTGGCACATGGAATTTTCTTCCACATGGGTTTGACCCCACAAAGAAACCAAAACAAACTCTTTCAGTTATGATGAGTTTTTTATGATTAAGTAAATTTGAAGTCCTTAATCAGCAACAAATTATTCCAAATGAAAGTTAAATCTAGAATATATTTTCATTGAAGTCAATCTTAGAGTGTTTGTTAACTTAAGTTTATAACATCAATTGTCAGCCTTGGATACTAACTATTGCATTTAGATTTCAATTTCAGTGGAAGTTCACATAAATCTTTCTATAATTAAAATAAGACAGAGATGCAGAAACTCTTTGACTATAGTTTTTATACCATTTTCCAAAACAAAATACCAGTGTAATCCCACAAGTGGGATCTGGGGAGAGTGGTGTGTATGCATCCTTACCCCTTACCTTGTGAAGGTAGAGAGTTTGTTTCCGATAGAGATAGACCCTCGGCATGTATCGTTTTGAAGTCATAATATTGCTGAAAGATACTGATTAGCAACTAAATTTGTTTACACACTAGAGAATCTTATTCAAACCCTGTTTACACACTAAATTTGTTAACTAAAGCTTCTCATCCAGGTTTATCATGGTATCAGAAAAGAAAAGAGTTGCACATAACATTCAAATACTATGCAGTTAATAATAATTGACAACCATGAATATTTTTGAAAAACTAGGCAGAGTACTTTCAGAAGTTTTGATTTTTGTGTTCTTAACTTCTTTCTCATCGTATACTATCTATGTTTTTCTGGAATCATAAATATCTTTCAGACTTAATGAATGTAGTAGACTAATGGCAGGCTTTGATCATAATAACAATATTGACAGCCTGAACCTGTAATATTTCAAATGGCAATCTTGTTGTCTCCAGCATGCAGTAATGTTACCGGTATGTTACCCTGGTTGTAGATTGCCCCTTCCCCCAGCCCCCTACGCAGACACGAAACTATAGCCTTCTTGTCCAGGATATCATATTATCAGAAAAGAATAGAGTTGCACATTTCATTCAAATACTATGTAGTCCCGAATAATTATTGATGACAAGCATGAATATTTTTGAGAAACTTGACAGAGTAGTCTCAGAAGTTACGGTTTTATATTCTTTGCTTCTTTCTCATCATCTACTGTTTGTGTTTTCTGAAATAACAAATGTCTTTTAGCTGAATTGCTGTAGTGAATGTAGTAGACTAATGGCAGTTTTTGGTCATTATCCAAAGTTTGGCATTCTGAATCTGTAATATTTCAATTGGCGGTCTTATTGTTCCCGTTTTTATAGTAATAATGGTGACAAAGAATGACAACACGTTCTTTAGATATATTATATGTTTACAAAGGTGCATTTGCTGTGTTCATATCAATTTAGAATAATCGATTTGCTTTGGAACTACAGACAGTTGTTGTCTTGTGTGAATTTTGCTAACACTTCATTTGTCTTTAGGCTGGCTTCGAGGATTTATCGCTGACTATGGTGTCCCAATAATGGTGCTTGTTAGGACGGATGTATCATATATACCAGCCAATGTTGTTCCACAAGGGATGGATTCCACGGCACCCTTTCAGTCCCAATCCATGGTAGCCCGGTGCTTACTAGAATTGGACAGTTATAAGGGTGCTGCTTCTTTTTTTCCTTGGTGTTGATCAATCCAGGGATTAACACTATTTATACATGGTTAAAAAAAAATGTACGTATAGTAGATGTTGAATTCTGTTTGGCTTCTTTGAGTGTTTACTTCGTCATATTCTGAATGCTTGATGAAAATCCTGGCTCCGCCACTGTCTACACAAGGCCACATCATAGACCACGAAGGAGTATAACTTCATAAATATTTGTTGTCTCCTGCTTTCTGGTTTTTTTCTCTAACCATTCTCGCAAAATATTGTTGCTATTTTTTGTATAATTGACAATTTAGGATTCTCGATTGTCATTTCAGAGACTATCTACTTCTCTTATTGATATTTCAATAGTCTCATCTCTCTATAGAAACAGCTTTTGCGGAATAAACTTTTATCAACAGCTAGAGAAAGCATGAGGTGTTCACCTTGTCGATCACATTCCATCAGGACTGGTAAATAACTGATGTAATTTCTCAATGATGAAATCTAGCTAATTATATAAGATGCTTAACATCATAATATCTCCTTCAAACAAGGGGCTAAAAGAGCTAAAGGAGTCAAAGATTCAGTGTTCATAGAGTACGGGCTACATTGGTGCAACAATTGATGATAGTGACCCCCAAGCCGTGGAAACAGCCTCTTGTAGAGATACAGGGTAAGGTTGCGTCCAATAGACACCTTATAGTCTGGCCCTTTCCCGGAACCCATGCATAGTGGGAGCTTTAGTGCGTCGGGCTGCCCCTTTTTTTCATTCAAGGTCTTGGAAGACAGTCATGCAACATTTGTGGATATAGTGCCTTTCAAGACTATTGCCGGCTTCTTGTTTCAGACAGTTCATTTGCTCCTTTGTTGCAGCATAACATGGATACCAATAGCTGGCGCCTTTTCCCATTGTTAGTCATGCTTCTTATCCCGGTTCGGTATCTGCTGCCCAAGTTTTTCAAAGGAGCACATCTATAAGACCTGGATGCTACAGAATATGAAGAAGCCCCAGCAGTAACTCACAATTTGTCCTTTGAAGTAAGTAATCATAAACTTTCCATAATACATAAGCAGATACTCAAACTTGGCCTCAACTGGCAAGTAAGCATTCCAACTTTGAGAGTGCACATCTAGCCACCTCAACTTGGCCTCCACTGACAACTAAACACTCCAACTTGTTGCCATTGTGTCTCGTGGACAACCAATGCTGATGTGGTACATAAATTTGAGAGATGTCTAGATGATCATTTTAATAAGTTAGAGTGTTCAACTGACACAGTGGAGATGAGTTGAGGTATTTATCTATGCATACTCAAAGTTGAAGTTTTTACTTGCTAGTTGAGACCAAGTTTAAGTGTTTGTTTATGTATTATCAACTATGTCTTTGGTTAATTTTCTATAACAGAGAAAGACTCGGTATCACACCTTAAAGAAATTAGATTCTTTATGGTTCCTATGAGGTGAATGCAGTTGCTATGAGGTTTATATATCGGAATTTAACATCTGTGGAACACTTTTTGATAAGTATTGCAGATATTTCCAGTGCAAGTACCAGAAATCAAGACTGGTGTCTAAAAGAGCTGCATCTGGATCTATGACACAAGCATTTTCTAGAATCAATTTCTTAATTCTGTGTGAAACTTTTGCAAGATCAAAGTGGTCAGGCAAGATCTAGATTTATGTTTGTTATACTGTTATTTGTCCTGAGTTGGGGGTCTATCGGAAACAGCTCCTCTACTTCATCTGAAGTAGTGGTATAGACTGTATACATTTTACTCTCCCCAAACCCCATTTGTGGAATACACTACACTGGGTATGTTGTTGTTGATGTTGTTGTAAAGTGGTCTGGCAAGACCAGCCAGCATTGGTAGTGATGAAATTCTTGACGAAATGGTCATGAGATGCTGTGAGGAGATCCACGATTCGTGCAGCCCAAAAGTAACTAGTTCAACCCCAACATCCTCTTCAAGAGATAAATTGTGTGCATAGTCCACAGTTAATCCAAAGGAGTCCTTGACTGAGTGGAAAGGGACTCGAAACAAAACAAGTTTGGAGCCCTGGTCCATTTAACCTTGGGAATTTTAGGACCGAAATAACCAGGTATCATGCGGAAGCTAGTAAAGCAAACTTCGAAAGACGCCACATAAAAAGACATGCGAGAAATATATCAAAAGAGACACAATAATTTAACGTGGTTCGGTCAACCAACCTATATCCATAAAAGGAGATGAGCAATCCACTATATAAAAGAGAATACAAAATATCGAGAAAGACAACCTCACATAATTCACTCTAAATAAAAAGAGGTTCTCACAAGTGACACTGCAACACTTGTGTCTGACAAATTCTCACTCTAAACAATACTCTCAAACCCCTTATAACTACATTGTGGATGCTATCAAGCTAGAAGAAAAGAATCTCTATTTATAGAGTCTATAACTTTTTCTCACAAGAACAAGGATTAGCCAAATAGGGAGAATTCATGTTTTTCTTTTCCTAAAAAGAAAACCCAATTAAGATAAGAAAATCAAGACAAATACCAACAAGGAAAAACAGTCATGGCTCATCTTCTACCCAGTATCAAATGTAAGTTTGTATAAGTATGCACAGAGTCGTTCCTTCGTGCCTAAGTGGTCGTTACTGTTATAGTTTGTGACTCTATATAACCTTCTTTTATGAATCTCTTTTGTGTGTTTTATTGATATGAATCTCTTTTGTGTGTTTTATTGATCTCAATAATGTATAATGTTTTATTGGTCTGACCCTTGTTATGGAATTCTAATTTATGAAGACAAACCATTGTATATAGGAAAAAAAAAAAAAAAAAGAGGAAACTGTGAAAGTTTCCCTCTTCTTTGTGTAATTGTTGTACTACATATTATCAAGAAGCTTTATGAAAAAAAGGGGGCACTTCTACAAGCTTGCCTTCCATTTACATATTTATTCTGGTACTCAATATATTTCATATGCTCTATGTTAGACTCACTTACTGAAGATAATGTCCCTAGGAGTATGGGTGTGGAAAAATTGAACCGATCAATAAATTAAACCGATAAAAATGTTATTAGTTTATTGTTATTGGGTTATTGGGTTAATGGTTTTTTATTGGTTTTATAAAATATTTATTGGGTTATTGGTTCGGTTTTGATTTTTTCTTATTGGATTATTGGGTAAACCGATAATCCAATAAGAATATACTAAATTACCATTATAACCCTACTTATATATATATATATATTTCTCAGAATTTCTCTTTAATTTCTACAAATCTATTCAATTTCCTGAAAACCTATAAGTCGATAAAGTTAAACCTTTTTAATTTCCTCTCTGGTAAACCGACGGCGAGAGTTTGCAACAATGACGGTTGCATAGTTTGTGGACAGGATGGCGGACTGCTTATTTTGTGGAATATGGCACTACAAGGCATATGTCATGTTAGTTGCTACTATTTTTATTTTGTGAACATTCTTATTGATGTCATGTTAGTTGTTACTGTTACACAACATTGAAAATCATTATATTGCGCCAAATTGATATTTATTTTATGAGCAATTTCTTATCGGTTAAATCTAAAACCGAACCGTTAAGGACCAAAAACTGACAAACCAAAAATCGATAAAAAATATCTTATTGATTGGTTATTGGTTTAACATATTTAAAAATCGAAAATCGATAAACCGAACCGATAATACATAAAACCGAACCGAATCGACTGATGCACTAGGAGTTTGATGTACAAGAGTCAATTGTGAACTTATATGCAGTTTTTGAACTCGTTTCAGGGAGGGGTAGTGGCAAAATTGCCTCGAGGTTCACGTGTGGGGCTTAATTCTATGAAGCTTAATCCCTAAGCCCTAAGTCCCCGATTGTGCGTCTTAAACATGCAAAACACCCGATGTTCGAGATTCAACTAACAGTTCTTAATACAAATTGTGTCGAATTTTTTAGATAATAGTGTTGACTCTCATAAATCTTTAATAAATTAATGATGCTTAAAACTCTGTAGAAATTTAAAGACTGAGAGTAACTCAATAGTAATGTATATTTATTATGTGAGAACACTACGAAAGTGCCTATAACTTATGTTTTTAAAAAAAAATCGTAGCCGAATTTTACATTTTCATTTATCATTTAGATTTACATCTCCATTAAGTAATAACAAAGGAGGCCGTATCACTAATCCAAACCCCTTTTTTTTTTTTTAAAAAAAAAAAAAGAAATCTATTTGCAAGTAGAAAGTGAAATCTAATTGCAAGTACCACTTTTAACTTTCTACTCACTAAAGTACAAAACTACATTTTACCCCAAAAAAAAAGTACAAAACTACAACTACTTCTACTTTAGTTTGTGGTAAGTACACCCTTTGTTCCGATTTATTTATATTGCTTTTTTTTTTATCCATTTAAAAAAATGTTTCTTTTCTTTTTTACTATAACTTTTTAAATTTTATTTTTCACGTGATAAGTTTTAAGAGTATGAGATTAAATAACTTTTCATTTAATACCACAAAATTCTATTATTTTTAATTTAAAATCAGAAGATTCAAAAGTTTATCTTTTTAAAACTTCATACCTAATTAAAATCAAACAAACAATTAAATCGGAATAACTACTGTCTACTGTACTACTATTACAATATGATTTCATCATTTTTTTTGTTTTGTACTCTATTCATTTCATCAATTGAGAGATACCTCATGAAAAGCACTTACCTGCTGAATTATAGTCAAAGTTGTTATAATACATCTTAATTTTATAGGAGTTTTATTATCCCTAAACTCAATTTTATTATATTCTTATCCATCTTTTGTGCTTACATAGCATAAAAAAACTTGCAATTAAGGTGTGTTGTAAAAAGTGTCATGTAGACACAAAAGATGAACAATAATACAGTAAAATTGAGTTTAAAAAATAATAGAACCCCGTGAAATTAAAATATGTCGTAGCAATTTTGGCTATAGATCCGAGATAATAGTGACTTATCTCAAAAACTTACACAACTATATCATCATCACCATCAAGTTGCAGCAGAAGAAGTAGTAGAAGCTGCACCAGACACATTATTTTGTGATTGAGAAATCCAATCCAACCATCTTTTTACTGCACCTTTCCTTTCTCTTTCTCTTTCTCTCTCTCTTTCTTCATTACTACTAAACCTACTCATCCCTGTCATTTCCGACACACTTCTCCCATTTATTACTCTTCTGCCACTCCCGATCTCCTCCGTCCGTTTTCTCGATCCCGAATATCTACGGCTATCGCTCAATATCATCTCTGACCGCAAATACAACATATCACAAGCCTCCACATCACTCCACCGGTACTGAGCCCCACTTCCTCCTGATGCTGATGCTCCCAACGGCGGCTCATGATGATCACCGGATATTACTATCCGGTGCTCCAGCCGCCGTTCTTCAGACTCCTTATTTTTGTTTAACAACATTCCGTCTTTTCTTGCTAATGATGATGTGGATGATGAGTTAGTCGACTTGCATTTCTTCCGGTAGAAATTCCAACTATCCAACGACATTCTCTTGTTATAAAGCGACGGCCTTTCCTGTTCTTGTTCCTGTTTTGGAGTTTCCACGATGATCTGCAATGAAGACGAGGAGGACGTACCTCGTTCTCCAGCTGAAGAATGTCTAATGCAGGTAGAAGCAGAAGTCGAAGAAGAACGAATAATCTTCTGTTTTTCTTTTACAGGCGAGGAAGATAACGATGACGTCGATTTTCTCTCTGATGAGGCGTGTGAAATAAGAAGAATATCTTCTGGATGAACTTGATAACGACAAAGAGGACAAGTAGAATGAGCATCAAGCCAAGTATCCACACACTCAACGTGAAATGCGTGTTTACATTTCGGCAACAATCGGAGAATTTCACTTGGTTCGAATTTATTCAAGCAAACTGCACATTCAAGTCCTTCTGCTTTTTGTCCTCTAAGTGAAGCAAATCGAAAAACGGGTAAGGATTCAATTACCGTCCTATCAATGCCGGAGTTTTTCCGAAAGCTAGACGAATGCAGTGTATTTCCAGCGGTGGTGGTGGTGGAGCCTGTGGCCATGGTTCCGAAAGGACCTTTCTTACAATGTTTTGCGTATAATAGCAATAGAAATGTGATTGAGAAAATTGTTGTGAGAATAGCTATTACTATGACTATGCTAGGCCGAAATGGCGAATCTCTAGATCTGTATGGTGGTGGAGCTGGTGGTGGAGGTGGAGCAATTTCTGCATAGCTTGTAGCTATAACAGTAATCAAGAAGAAGAAGAAGAAGAACAAAAGAAAATGAACATTGAAAATGCCCATATGATGAGGAACCTGAAATTTGAGTTCAACTTTTAGTTTTTTGATTTTCAAGAAATCTATTGAATGTGTATAGAAATAGTGGGTTTAAGCCTTAAGGAGATGGGGTTTTAGTTGAAAAAAAATGAAATTTGAAAGGTCTCTAATTCAAATCTCAGTACATCTGTCCTAGTTTTAGTAGATAGAGTTAACTAATAGTTATTGTTGGTGGGAGGTGATAGGTATCTCGTGAATTTAGTCGAGGTGTGCAAAAATTAATCCGAATACTACAACTATAAAAAAAACACTAAGTGACTATTTCTATTTGTCCTAGTCTTGACAGATAGAGTTACATGATATATGTTGGTGAGAGGTGACATGTATACGAATGCCATAGCAAGTGAAGCGGAATAAGTTTGTGAATATAGTCGAGGTACACGAAAGTTAATCCTGGTTATAGCAGGAAAAAAGGAATGAAATTTGAAAGGAAAAAAAAAACAAGAAAGACAAGACAAAGAGGGATTAAAAGTAGTATGTATTGTTAACAAAAAAGAAATGAAGATGTTTACTTGAAATGGAACATATGGGGCAGAAATTAAGGGAAGGTGGTGGGGGAGACAAAGGCACATTAAATTGTTTGTTTATAAATAAAGAAAACAAAAAACATGAACAAGAAAGAGAAGAAAGAGGAAGGAGAGGAAGTTTATTAATGTTTAATTAATGGGAAAGGAATGAAGAATTATTGGTATGGATTATGAATAAATTAATGTTAATGATCACATGATTATGCAATAATCAGAAAAAAAAAAACAGAGTTGAAGAAGAAGTGTACACATATCATATCACTACCCCGTGGAAGTAGAAAAATTATTTCCGAAAGACCATCGGCTCAAGTACAACAAATCCAAGTAAAAGAATAGAATAGTGAAGAACGCATATCAATTAATAACAACAACAATGACAACAAAATAATGGATAATCGAAACACAATAAATAATATATTGATGATAGATATCAAAAGCAAAAACTATAAGAATACGATTAGTACTACAACAGACAAAAAAAAACAAAAACATGAACAAGAAAGAGAAGGAAAAGGAAGAAGAAGAACTTAACTAATCTTAATTAATGGGAAAGGAATGAAGAATAATTGATGTGGATTTTGAATAAATCAATGTTAATTGTCACATGATTAGGCAATAATCAGAAAGAGAGAGAAAAGGTTGAAGAAGAAGAAAATGTTGATTGATGAATATGATTATGGGAAAGCAGAACCACAACAGAGACACCGTAACTGATGCACTGTGGTGTAACCAAACTTGTGACACATGGTTGGTGGCATCTACACACTTTTTTTCCACTTCTTTTTTTAGAGTATATAAACAGAAAGATATTTAATCCTTGGATCTATTTGAATTGACTTATTTTAAGTGTTTTAAATCAAAATAATTTTTAAGTATTTGGATAACATAGAAAAGTGTTTTTAAGCATTTAATTTTAAACTAAAATAGTAAAAATAACTTTTGACTTATATATAAGTCATAAGTCAATGCAAGAGGACTCTAATTTGATTTCGCGCTAAATAAGTTCATTATAGCTTATAGAGAGTAAAATGCTTAGGGGTCATTTGGTACACCAGATGGGATAAATAGGGATATTTCATGGGTTGGGATACTTCATGAGATTATTATATCCCATAATTTCATATGAGATAGTAATCTCACCATCTTAGTACAAATGATGCGATGAAATAGTCTCAAGATTAGCAAATATCTCACACCAAACAAGGAATAAAGTTGATCCCAGATTTTATTTTCGAATCATTATCCTTACCCGATGTGCCAAATGACCCCTTAGGAAATCAAATAATAGCGCTACTTTTCAGCCTTTATTATTGAAAAATAACAATTGATATGCAATTCCAAAAATTCTACTGTGTCTTCGATATTGTCATGAAGTTTCATGTGGAATTTGAAGCTCTACGATCAATGACAGAGCCGCATTCATTCAAGGAGTGTTAATTGACTTTTATCGTGAAATTACAATGTATAGCTTAAATTAAAACTCTTACTATGTATTTATATATATCATATATTAACTCTCTTAATTACTTTGTGAGTTTACTTATTTATATTTTGAATTTAAAAGTCCTTAATAAAAAATTGGCTCCATCAATATATATGATAGCGGCTGCTTTTCATTAGAAGGTCAAAATGTTATCAATGGTCTCCATTCTACTATGTGCTTCCACCAAAATGTTCTCCCTTTCGGTTCAAATTTGAGATCTTTAACTAAAGTTAGGATAAAGCTATAATTCTGCTTACAAACTTATAATCAAAATTTAATAATTTTAGTTTAAATTTAATATTTATATGGAAAATTTACTAATTTGATATACATAAAAGAATTTATCTAAAGCTAGTAAATTATCTTTTATAAACTTCCAAATATGAAGTTTAGCCTCAAAATTGAACTCGATCTTTATAATTCAGCTCTACCACATACCTTATCTCTTGTTGGTAAAATAATGATAAATATGTGTTGAAACTATTATACAATAACTTACTTTTTATGAACATTTATGTTTTATTATATTGTGAGTAGTACACTAATTATAATATTAGTAATATATTTAGTATAATTCGATAAATAAAGTTTAAAAAGATGGAATATACGTAGATTTTGTTCTTACTTTTGAGGACAGATAGATTATTTCTGATAGATCATCACACAACGTATAAGAATAGTACACAAACTAAGAAATCATTTGTCACAAGGGATAAGGAATAACGAATCTCGAGATTAAATTTAGGGTGAGTTTATCTCATGTTTGGTCAGAAATAAATGCATGAAATAACTCATTCCAAAATTAGTTATTCCGAAATTATATTATTATTTTTATCCCACCTACCCGCAACTAGAATAAACTCAATTTGAGGAGGCTAAGCTTTTATAGCCAAAACTTCCACTGTATATGGGCCACGCTTCAAAAGGTAACCATCATTGTTGATTCCATGATTGCCATGATTGATCAATAGAAGGATGTGCATACCTTTTCATCAAAGACTATGGTGAGTGATAAATGTTTTTCCAGCTTTAACAAGAACAGAAATGTTCATTCGGCCAAACTAATTTCATGTCATGGTCAAAGAGTGTAATGACCCTTCCGGTCAATTCCTTCGTTTTCGTATGTTCTCAATTTTTAGAGTTTTTTTATAACTGTCTCAAGTTATTTATGATTTATTGGGACTGATAATTTGATTTTCGGACAGTTCATTTAATAATATTATTTATACCGAGCGTGTTGTAAAATATTTAAATTAAATTAAAATTGGGTAAAATGATATAATTAATTACCTTTCGAAAATGTTTTTAAAATTTATAAAGTTCTTTAGTTATGATATATCTATACTACTTTATGATAGTTTAATAATTTATTAATATTCTAAACGGAGATAGTAAATCTAAATATGTTATAATATTTTATAGAGGTTTTATTCGACATAATTTTTCTATTAATTATGGTATATTACCATCTAAGTAATATGTGTAGGGTATATGTTTGTTTTAGAAGGAAAAATGATTTATTTATATACACATAACCCACCATTTTCTTCTAAAACATTCCGAACATTTCTCTTTCTATATTCCACCATCTTTGATCAATTTAAGCACAACTTTGAGCATTTCTAGTGAGATTCAAGGTTAGGGGTTGGTAGATTTGGATCCGTGGTTGCATTCTCGTCGTTTCTACGGTACATTTTCTTATTTTTATGGTAGTTTTAGTTACGGTGGTATTGTTGGGATTGGTATTGATGTTTGAGCTATATTTTGAGCTCAAATTGAGTGGTGCTAGTTGTGACTATTGGTCACGGGGTGATTTGGGATGCTGTGAGGGGTTTAATTTTTGCGATTCCGCAAACGGGCCCCACGTGGATTGTTTGGGCATTTTTTTGAACTAATACAATATGGGTGTCAATAGTCATGTTTTGACATGTAGTTTATTATTTTGGTAGCTTGGTAGCAGTCAGAGGCCTCTCGAAAGGGGAAGGCTCCTATATAGTTGGTTCCTTTGGCAGACTTGCAGCGGCGTCCAGGTAGGCTAGGTTTCCTTTACACTTATATTGGGCTTACGTGTGATATATGTATGCCATTGTGCTGGTGCTATGGGCTGGTATTATAAACTTGGTGGTGGTTTGCTGTGATGTAGGCCTTTTAGGCCGGATAGGGCTGTTCGGACATATTATAGGCCCGTTATCCTCGTGGTACTCCACAGATGACCTATTTGGGGTCGGTTAGTATTATTATTGTTTTGGATTGGGGATTTGGAGATATTAGCCCACACTTAGACAGGTGTAGCCAGGCTTGATTTCGGGATCCCGTAGTGGGCCCCGCTATCCTTCATAGTCGACATGTTTAGCCTTCGACGTTGTTAGGCTTAGTTAAGCCCTGGGACGACCTGATAGTCTTATGGTGGGGTTGAATTACCCCAGTTATGCCCTTTTGGCATGTTTAGCCTTGTTAGTCCCTAATAGCACCGTATTTGACCGGGGTCGGCTAGTTTGATTTAGAGTGCGGACCCACATTGCCATGACTTATAATGTATACCCAGACTTGTATATACATATTGTTTATAGCAGATAGTTGACCTGGAAGGATCCCGAGATTGACTTGTAGTACATTGTGGGTTAGCTCCTTTATTTATGTTTTGGGTTAGTTCTAGGGCCGGTATATCCCCGTTTACTTGTATTTGTGTGGATTCTGGCACTATTCTGTCCCTTAGTTACTGATTATTATGAGTTCTGGTTCGAGTCCTGCCACTGATTCAGATATGATGGTTACTGATTACTATTTTGATTCGAGTCCGGCTACTGATTGCGATACTATTTGAGAGTTCTGGTATTGGGTATCGTGGTTCTGATATTGTGATTCACTGAGTTCTGGTTCGAGTCTGACATCTGGCTATGAGATCTGATACATTATATACGTGGCCTCTCGTTATTATCCACTATTACCGGTTTGAACCCGGCATCTGGCCTCTCGTTATTACCCATTGGTGTTGGTTCAAGCCCGGTGCACATCTGGATGGTTACTATGGTTACTTGGCACTGGATCAGTTACGGATTATTTACTCTTTCTTTTACTTTTCTTATGTGTCCCGTCGGTTTATGGGGGCCATACTGGGTTATTATTTTCTTCCGTGTGCCTATCGGGTTTATGGGGGCCCAGATAGGTTATGTTTGACTTGTGTGTTTACTTACGCATTTATTTACTCGTTATTCAGTATCACACTTATTTTTCTCCTGAGCATATCTATACGCCTCGGCAGTTACTTATGTATTTATTATTTATACCCCGTACCTAGCATGCACCCTCACATTTTGGTCTTGCTTACATTATATTGAGCTCAGTTGGCCGATGATGCCTACTGAATACCCGTTGCCCCAATACTCATACTGCACTTCTAAATCTTTTTTCCCGATGCAGATTCGGGCACTAGTCGACGGTTTTGACATGACTCTCTTCTCAGCACTGACTCCGGAGCAGGGTGAGCTTACTGACGTCCGAGGCAGATCCTACTCCATCTCTATTGTATAGTCTTTTGCTATCGGGATTGTAGTACTTATTGTATATATTTGGTTTTGTCTTGTATTTTAGTGGCTCTTGTACCGACCTCACCAGATCTTGGATGGGGTTCTTGACTTTATATACTATCCTCTTCCTTCTCAGTCTCGGTATGTATATATGTTGGTGTTGTTTTTACATTGCTAGCATGTTTATTAGTATGGTTACTTTCACTTCATCTCTGTTTTCTGAGATTCCGCCCGTTAGCCTGTCACTTGTAGCTCCGGGCTAGGGTTTGACTTGCATATTGGTGGGTTACGGTAGGCGCCATCATGACTCAAAAAATCGGATCATGACAAAGGGCCAAGTTTTTACTTTCTTTTAGTTTGCCCAGTTCGATGGTCTTCTCTTATTTATACAAAAATGCTACAATTTCTATACCTGAATTTCGGGATTAATTTTAGAGTGAATTTATCTCATATTTTATCAGAAATAAATGCATGAAATAACTCATTCTAAAATTAGTTATTCTGAAATTGTATTGTTATTTTTGTCCCACCTACCTGCAACCAGAATAAATTCAATTTGAGGAGGGTAAGCTTTTATAGCCAAAACTTCCACTGTATATGGGCCACGCTTCAAAAGGTAACCATTATTTTTGATTCCATGATTGCAATGATTGATAAATAGAAGGATGCGCATTAGGAGTGGGCATAAAAATCGGAGAACTGAAAAATCATATTGAATTGAATTAGTTTGGTTTTTTGGTTTTTCGATTTGGTTTTGGTTTTTTTCTTCGGTAGTTCGATTCTTCGGTTTGGTGTTCGATTTAGGGGTAACGGTTCTTTGGTATACCGAAGAACCGAAGTTTTATTAAAGTTTTTTTTAAAAAAATTTCTTTTAGCTCATGTTTGACCCAAAACTTTTCAAGACGAAGCCTCAAAGCCCATACCCAATTGCCCCATCAACATTTACCTTCCATTTTTATTACTTTTATATTTTTCTAATTTTTAATTTTAATTCCTCATATACTTATATTTCTAATTGTAATTCCTAAAAATTTTCACACAAATACTCCTAATTTCTAACTGTAATTCCAAATTTTTTTTACACAAATACTACCACCATATTGTGATATGAAAAATGGGGCACTACAATGATATGTATTTACAATGTTTAGATTTTTTAACGTCTTATATTTTGATTCAGTTCTCATTTTATTTTTTATTTTGCACCGAAAAAATGATTTAAAAACACCGAACTAAACCAAATCGAACCGAATTAGTTTGGTTCGGTATTCGGTGCACACTTTTTCAAAACCGAAAACCGAAGAACCAGAGAACCGAACCAAAATTTGATAAAACCGAACACCCACTATTGTGCATACCTTTTCATCAAAGACTATGATGACGTGATAAATGTTTTTCCAGCTTTAACAAGGACAACAATGGCCCTTCGGCCAAACTAATTTCATGTCATGGTCAAAGGGCTAATTTTTTACTTTCTTTTAGTTTGCCCAGTTCGCTGGTCTTCTCTTATTTATACAAAAATGTTACAAATTCTATACATATTATATATAACAAGGATATAATTTTAAATTTCTATATACATCCTATAGAGATACATATTTTATATAATAATTATACAATTTTTATACAATTATATTTGATTGTAAAAAAAACATAGTTTTTAGCAAAACAAAAAAAGATAGGATCAAATATTTAAAAAGGGGGCCGAAATGGCCCAGAAAAACAAATGGCTACCTGCATGAAAATTATTTGACCGAATGGCCATGGGGTGTTCTTTTCCCCTTACACATTTCAGCTTTGACCTAGAAATGAATCAGTAGCCTTTAGTAAAAAGTGTTTTACCTTTTAAAATGAAATTTTTGACGTAAATTTAAATTATCAAATCTCAAAGTGAATAACGGATATCGAATCGTGAACAAAAAAAGAGTACACCTTAGCTACTTAAAATTATAAATAACAAGAGCTCTACGGATATACACACACTAAAGAACTTTCAGTGATACATTTTACTTTTATGTGATTATATATTTCTATTATTCTCCTAATTTTTTTTTACATGGAACAAATATTACTCTAAGTGCTAACGTGATACAGAGAACCAAATTTTTGTACTTGGAAACACTTGAACGAGCTATAACAATATCAGAGGAAGATTAGAGGTGACTCAAACTGGTTTGGAGTCGAAATCCAAAGCCGAAGTCGACCTAGAAAAATGTCAATACTACATTGTATAACACGGTTATATCATGTATATACGAATTACAAAAATACATATGATATATAAATATACAAGAAAAATATACACATATCCTCCGCCACAAACACACCACAAGATCACTATAACACACGTATTTAAATACAAAAAAGATATACACAAATATACACTGGAAATTTGGTTTTTAGTAATTGTAGTTTATATTTTCTCATTTTTAACTAATCTAACATGAAAAAATAGAAAAATATTTTCTCCGTACCGAAAACACCCTTCCTCTTTTACCTCTTTCTTTTTTGATTTAGACCATTAATCCATTGCTCTTCATATTTTACTACCTAGCTACCAATATAATCATTAAGGCTATTGACTTCTCAACCATATATGATACCACAATAGGAAATGTGATTTTACATTTCATAATTGAGCAATGTATAGAGTACGTAGGCTCGTACATATTATTGGTTCTAAGCCTGAATAAAGGAGGAGGGTTGTCGAGGGTGAATCGAAAATAACCTTTTTACCCCAGTGAAGATATTTTTTTTAAGTTAAACAAATAGGCGAAATAAAAGGAGGAAAATCTAATGATGGGATTTAGTTGCCTTCATTCTTCCGTTACAGATTCTTTGGATGGTTGTTAATTGTTATAAATATTGTATTGTATTATTAGTTTAAATATAATATTTGATTTGTTTTTTGTTTAAATTTTATTGCATCATATTAAATTCATTGTTATGTAAAGAAGAGTTCCACTATATGTAAAGATCAATTTGGTGTAACCACATTGTTACCTTATTTGCTTTTTGCTCATTTTGTCTTTAATTTGATCATATTTTATTCTTTGTCCTAACTTTCTATAATAGTTCTACCTCATATTCTATTTTTCTGGTAGATGTATTCTTCAAATTGTTGATGCGTTTATGTAACGACTGAAAACAATACAATATTTTTATTCAAACAGTATATTCATAACAATACAATATAATGTAATACAACTCATACAATCAGTGACGGAACCAAAATTTTCATTAAGGGGTGTCAAAATATAAAGAAACAAACACACAAAAAAAACTAATGATTTAATATAAAAGGTGTCAACGTTTACATATATAGCTTAAAATCAAAATTTAATCTTATATACGATGTAATTTTCCGACAAAAGAATGTCACTTGACACCCCTCAGACAAAAATAGTTTCGCACATAAATACAACATAATACGATACATTATAACACAACACTTAACAACCTTCGAACAAGGTGTTGGAGGAAATAATGTGAATTAATGATGTCATGCAAGTGGTACTCATTTTCTAGGTAAGCAATGTTAATGATTTCATGCAAGTGGTATTATTTTGTCATTGCCTAGACCATGATGCATGGTCTATAAGGTTGTCTTAGTAAAAAAGAATGTGATTGTTTTTTTTTTTTTTTATAAAATTATTAGTTCATTTTCACTCAAACAATTGCAAAATAACTTTTATATTAAACCATTAGATATTTTCTGTGACTGAAAATTATTAGAGGTCTTTATATACGTCAACGGAAGTATTTGTTTCATCCCTATATGTTCTATAAACAATAGGGCAAGTTATTAGTGGTAAACATAAATAAAAGCAATTCTTAGTTAGTAAAAGGCAAAAAAAAGAAAGAAGTAAAATAATTATTTAAATTATTAATTGTATAGAACAAGAAGAACTCTATTAAAAATAATCTTTCTACTCTTTCCACATCTTATTTGTGAGAATATATTTGAGTATTTTGTTGTTATTGATATTGTAATTTGTAAGTAGAAGTCAATTTGATTTACAATTTTCATTTTCTTTTTTATGGCTAATCTAAATGTTAGTATCTTACTAAGGTCTCATTTGTTGTATCTTACTAAGGTCTCATTTGTTTTCATTAAGATTAAGACTTCATCTAAGATCTCATTTGTTTTCATTAAGATTAAGACTTCATTTGAATGCACACCTAGATGATTAAGATGTTGTCTTAAGATCTGACTACTGAATGATGAAGACGATTTATTTTTCAATTTCTGAATATACATAATTTATTTATTTATAAATATAATAAAATACAATTCAAAAAATTGATCGCAAACGTTTCTGAGACCGAATACACGTTGAATTTGATAAATGCATTGTTTTGTAAAGTATGTGTGCGTGTATGTGCTCTTCTTCTCCAATTCGAGTTTTACTCACATTTCTAATGAATTCAAGAACCCCATTTTGACCATTTTCATAGTTGTAATAGTTTGAAAAAAGTCCCGGCTCCAAGTTGTTCAAAAATAGCGGCGTTGAGTTTCTCGACTCTGCTTGTCGTTTTAACCCAGTTCCAACAATGCATTTTGCGCTCTCCAAGTGTGCTTGCTCATCTCTTCTCCCCTTATCCTAGCAAGTCTTTTATTAAAAATATTTAATTTAATAACATAAAATAATTATTTGATTAAACAAATGAAATATTTATGTTTGCTAGAGATAGCGGAGATGGTGGTAATGATTGGTGTTAGTGACTAGCAATGTTGGCGGTGATAATTGTGATGATAGAGGTGGTTGGTGTTGTAGTGGCTGTCATGATGGTGACAATTGATAGTATTAGCGGTTATTGTGATGGTGAAGTTGGTTAATATTAGTATTAGTTGGCGATGTTGATTAAAGAATGTGTAGTAGTTGGTGCTTGTTCTAATTGTGATGGTGGAGCTGCTGGTTTAGTATTAGGGATTGACCGTACTGGTGGTAGTGGCTGATAATGGTGGAGGTGGCGCTGATGGTGACAATGTGGTGACTGAAGAATGTGTTGGTGATAGTTAGCGGCGGTTACTAGTTTTGATGGTGGAGTTGGTTAGGAATTCACCACGATGCAAATCTGAATTAATCGAGGTCATAATACATTAACTAAATGGCGTGTCAGAACCCAAAGAAGAAAAAGAAAAGGAGAGCAAAAAGAAAAGGAGGGCACTTTAAAATATTTAAAACATATATAAAAAAATTACGATCAAAGATAGATATATTTGAATTTCAAAATCTGAAATATGACACATAAATTGAAACGGAGAGAATAGTAAAAAATACGTAAAATTTTGGAAGAAAAAGTCAAATAGATATAAATAACTTACAAATGAAAGATTAAAGTATTTATCCCAAAAAAAAAGATTTTTTTTAAAAAAAAAGAAAAAGAAAAAGAAAAAAAAGAAGAAGATTAGAATTCCATAGCCAGTGTGAGTTTTGTCTTCTGGTTTGATTTGCTGTTTTCTCAAAAATACCGAGTCAACCCTCCCTCCCTCCCTTCCTTCCTTCCCAGGAAAACCCTAAAATCCCCCCATTCCTTCACACGTTCAAAATTTTATTGATATAACTAAAATCTCGGTAGTCAAATTCATACAAAATTTACAATGGCATCGGAGATCGAGGTGGTGTTGGAGGAAATGGAATCAAGAAATGATGAATCATCTTCTCCTTCTTCTAATAACGCTGTGGTCAGCGGTAGCGGCGGTGTTGTTGTTGTTGAGGAGGATAGTTTGAGGAACGATGTGTATACCGCAGCTGCGTATGGGGATATGGAGAAGCTTCAGAGATTGGTCGAAAGTGAGGATTGTTCTGTATCTGAACCGGATGGTCTTGGTTATTATGCCCTTCAGTGGGCTGCGCTTAATAATCGCACTGCAGCTGCGCAATATATTATTGAGGTTTCATTTTGTTTTCTTTAAAATTGAAATTCACTGCACGCATGTTTACATTTTTTACTACTATATTGTACTTGTTGTTTTGATGCTTAGATTTGAACTGTGTTAAAATAAATATTGTCTTTACTGGCCATTATTTTGATGCTTAGATTTGAGTTTTTTTTTTTTTATTATTTTTTGGATAATGGTGGTGTCCGGGCCAGCTTTCGCGCACCTCAACTAAATCCACGAGATACCTGTCACCTCCCAGCAGCAACAAATATCAAGTAACTCTGACAGATGGGAAGAATCAACTAGTGTTTTTTGTCTCTGCTGGGTTGTGTTAAAATTAAGCCATAAAAATATTCTCTTTAGTTAAATATTGTCTTTAGTGGCCATTATTTTGATGCTTAGTTTTGAGCTGTATCAGAATGAAGCCATAAAAATATTGTCTTTAGTTGCTAAGGAGGGGTATCGTAATGGTGAAATAGATGGAGTGACAACCATTGGAACAAAGGATAGAATCCCAGTAGAGGTGGTACTAGGTGAATTATTTCAATGTGTCCAAGTCTTGATAGACAGAGTTAGAGTTACCTAATAATTGTGCTAGCAGGTACCTAATAACTTTGTGCAAGTCTTTGTGTAAAATTGAAATTATCCACACATATGTTCAGATTCTTGAATTTTGAGATTTGAAATATTGGAAGAAAAAAAAAAGAAAGGAATGTGGCACTGCTATATTGTCAAGCTGTGTTAAAATTAAGCCATAAAAATATCGTCTTTAGTTGATAGATTTGAGCTGTGTTAAAATTAAGCCATAAATATATTGTCTTTAGTTGATAGATTTGAGCTGTGGTTAAATTAAGCCATAAAAATATTGTCTTTAGTTGCCACTGAAGGGTATCGTAATGGTGAAATAGATGGAGTGACAACCATTGGAACAAAAGATAGAATCCTAGTAGAGGTGGTACTAGGTGAATTATTTCAATTTGTCTAAGGCCTCATTTGTTTGCACTTAATGGAGGTCTGAATCTGAATCATTCAGATTGTAGCCCATTAGGTGTGTTTGTTTTTAAATTTTTTTTACCATTTGTTGGGTCTTAAAGCCTCTGAATCGGTCAGATCTGAGATGAGGTCTTAAACCCATTCAGATGTTGGCGCTCTTCGTTACCAGTTACCACTTGTTGGCGCTCTTCTTTATTAAACTGGTAAATGCTTCACAAATCACACTTTCTAATTTCTACAAACACGCTGCTCTTAAACCCATTTGACACAATATCTCGTATAAATTTAATATACATATTGTTAATAGTTTTAGATACATTAAATTATTATCAACTAAATTACTCCTTATACGTTTTAATTTGTTTGTTTGGTTTTGACTAGACACGGAGTTAAAAAACATAAAGAAGATTTTTAAATTTTGAGCTCCTAAATTAAAGATATGTGAAATATATCAAAAGGTCATTTAATCTTTTGGTATTAACAGATAAAAAGTTAATATTAAAGAGTTGTCAAAAAGAAAAAAGACATTATTTTTTGGAAGGGACTAAAAGGAGCAAGACAAATAAATTGAAACGAGGGAGTATATCTTTCATATTTTACTAGTTTAGTGATCTTATTATGTTATATAACTTCCTCTGTCCACTTTTACTTGTCCACTTTGAGTTTTGCACGTCCCCTAAAAAAGAATATCTATTTTTGAAATACTGGACAAGTAAAAGTGCACAGAGGGAGTAATATTTTCTCAAATTTGTTGCTGATGTAATATTTAACAGTCCATCAATGGAAGAAGAGGAATGGAAAGAAATGTGGTACTACTATATTGTACTTATTATTTTTGAATTTTGAGATTTAGTTTATTAATGGAAGAAAAAAAATGGAAAGAAATGTGGCACTACTATATTGTACTTATTATTGATGCTTAGAGTTGAGCTGTGTTAAAATTAAGCCATAAAAATATTGTCTTTAGTTAAATGTTGTCTTTAATTGCCACTAAGGGGTATCGTAGTGGTCAAATAGATGGAGTGACAACCATTGGAACCAAGGATAGCATCCTAGTAGAGGTGTACTAGACAAATTATTTCCGTTTGTCTGAGTCTTGGTAGACAAAGTTGCCTAATACTTGTGCTAGCAGGTACCCTATAGCTTAGTTAGATGGGTGCACGCTTGCCCGAATATCACATTTTGAGAAAAAAGATGGTTCCTAGTTTATGAACATGCAGTGCTGACTGGATCATGGGTAATCAAGGAGTTGGATTGTAAATTAGAAAAGGAAAAAAAGAATTTTGAACCGATAACTTACTACTCTACTACACATTGTTTTGATCAAGTAACAATTAATCAATCATTCAACTTTCCGTCAATCCCACTAGTTTGATCAGTGGTGTGAATTCACTTCGCTTTGTCAACAACAACATACCCAGTGTAGTCCCACAAGTAGGTCCTGGATGGGGTAGGATGTACACAGACCTCACCCATACCTTTGCAGGGTAGAGAGGCCTAGGTCTGTATAATTCTAATACAGGAATTGAGTAATATTAATAAGACAGAACTATCGACTTTATGTTGATTGCTATTTCCTGTTTTGGTGTGTGTGTATTATTATTGCTTATTTTTTTGGTTGGTTGGGAACTGATGGCTAGTGGTGGTGATGCAATTGGCAGCATGGAGGAGATGTAAATGCTGCAGATCATACGGGGCAAACAGCATTGCACTGGAGTGCTGTTCGAGGTGCAGTGCAGGTTGCTGAGCTCTTACTACAAGAGGGTGCTCGTGTAAATGCTGCCGATATGTATGGCTATCAGGTATGTTTATGCTTGTATGTTCTTAGTAGTCATTGCATTACTTGAAATGTTTTTATGTTTCTTTTTCTGCTTAAATCTCTGAAGCTGAATCGGTCCAGTCTCCTTGTAATCCTAGATACTCCATCTAGGACCTCATGAGCTCAGCTCATCGCCACTTTGGTGCATATGTGATTCGGGCTTTGCTGGGCATCATAGGTTTAGGAGCTAGACCTGGTGACGAGGGTGCATGGAAAGTGGAACCTTGCCTGAATAAAAATATAACTAGTTGGACCCTCCATATATGGATCACGAAGAAAACATAGGGAAATTGCGCGGACCAGTGACATATCTCTTCTGGTCGATCTGATGGTATCTGCTGGAAAGACAGGATATATGGACACCCAGTTTTGCCACGTTGGTGAGGAAGGAAGAGTTCAGTATGTGAATTTTGGGTCAATTATTTTCTTCCCCCTGGACTTTAGAGTGTTGTTGCTAGCTGGTTAGACCTGTATGGCTGATAGTGGAAAATATCAGAGAAGAGCCAGTCAAACCACTTGATTAAACATAACCGCTATTGGATAGCAGAAACAAAGCCCTGATTCACATCAAGTCAGGAATGATTCTTCTTCAAGAGGTTACATTACTCACAGTTCTTCCTATTTGCTCGGTTTCCAATCCAGTGGCCTATAAGATTGATTTCTTGGATATATTTTTCTTTTCCTTATTTTGTTGGCTAGTTATTCTGTTGTTCTTTTCATCCAAAGTAAGTAAACCATGTTTGCTGCAGCAAACTTATTGATTCTCCAGCAAGCATATTAGCTTCTAAGGAGTGTTTTGCTGTGATTTGGAAGCACTAATCATTCTCCAGTTGGCATTAAAAATACAGACCTAAAGATTTAGTGCTCATAAATACTCACCCATCCTTGATCAGAAAAATGGATACTCGTCCATCAATATAACAACTCGAATTTCTCAACACAACTGTAATGGAGAATACAAGGTAATAGTGAATAATACCAACGGATAACTATCAGAATTACAGGGAAGAAGGTAATTAGAAGGAGATGAGATACTAGAACATAGAAAGGAGATGAGAGGATGACAGACTAAGCCAAAGCTTCGACATAATTGCATAACCCTTGAATCACAGACCACTACCCCTTATAATGGAACCGTTCTCATGACCACTATTTAACCTGGATTCCAAATTATCCTAGCCCTATTGCTTGTTCTCGGCCCAATAACTCTTGTCAGCCCAATAACAACTTGTGTGACCTTGGTATCCATATTGGGCTGGATTTGGTTCATAACAACTACATTTACACATTAATATTTTTCTACGATCTCTCATTTTGAACCTTATTAAAAGGTATTAAATTGATAGGCAAGTCATAGAAATTAGAACAAGAGTGCTTTCAGATTCTTACGTCCTTTTCTAGACTGGTTTTGTCTTGAGCCGGGGGACTATCGGAGACAACTTCTCTACTTCACCTCTGAGGTAGAGGTATGGACTGCGTACACTCTACCCTCCCAGACCGCACGCTGTGGGAATACACTGGGTATGCTGTTGTTGTTGTTAGTGCTTTCAGATTCAACTTTTTGAACAATGCCGAAGTTTTCCATAGAACTGGACTATAGTCATTAAACTGTCCAGAGGCTGTTCCACATTGTTTGATGCTCTGAGACCAAAGTAATGGAGCTGAAAACTCGAGCTCTCTTAAATTCAAGTGGGATCTTTTGCCTTAAGGCTGCATCATCCCTTTACTAATATAGGTGATTGTACCTTGTGAAGCCTAACACTTGTATATGTAAGGGGAAATTTGAGTGAACCTTATTTTTCTACTATATCTCCTTTATATGCTCGTCCACTTTGATTTGATACGATCATTCATAGGAGTTATAACTATGATCAGTTTAATATTGTTGTGAAACATAGTGGGACATATATGGAGTTGTCTAAGACTAAGTGTAGAATAGATGAAATTGAGCAGAGACGAGCAAAGGTGGGGCCTTGAAGAATTTTTGTGGTACTTTTCTCGAAGAAATTTGCCGTGAGCTTTTGGCTCGACTCAAGATGCTGCACGGGTTTGGAACTTTCAGGAATATGTGCCTGCACTCTACCCTCTTTCGAGGCCTTGTCCACGATAGGATTCGAACCCGTGACATACATCTAACTCACACATCATGTGCTGCAAATGTGGTTCAGCTTCATTTAAGGAGGGTGAACAACAATCAGGAACAATGGAACATCTCAAAAAGAAAGTAAGACTGATGCAACAACAGGAAGGCTGAGAATATGATTGAAAATTGTCTTATCTAACCAGAGGGTTTTAAATAGCCACTTGAAAACATAAAATATGCAAAATAAATATCTCAACAACCTAAAATATCTAAACAAAAATTTAAATTAAAACAAAGGTAGTAGACACCTCTTGCAACTAAACAACTAATTATTCTAGCAAATTAGTGGCCATAGATGCAATATTCAACAACTTCAGTTGGTGCAATCTAAAAAAGTTACTGAATTTATGCTTCTGCAATTTATGCTTGTGATTTTTTTGAGTGTCTTTGAACTTGCACATGTGCAACATGACCTTTTTTAAATTTTATTGTTCATAAAAAGCACCTCTCAATAACAACTTTGTCTTGTGATGTTTTGAATGAGCTTCGATTTGGGTAAGGGTAGGATTTGCTAGGAGTGGTAGTAAGGGTGTATCTTCCATTACGACTTCCCTAAGATCATAGTTTTGAAGATAAGACTTTATTTTCACTAATCAATCTGATAGTCTTCACCAATAAGGGGGTTGGGGCATTCAAGGATAGACGGTTGCCTGCCATGTTTGAAAAATAACGTTAAAAAATGTTTTTTTATTCAACTGAGATCCTGTAAGACCAGTTGAACCTCTAATACCATTGTTTAGTTTTTGTTTTTTTTACAAGATATAGCAACAAGAATGTTGAAACTATGACTGGAAATTGTCTCTTCAATTTTATTAACCACAAGCCTTTAAATAGCCACTTGAAAACAAAACATCTGCAAAACAAATATTCAAAAAAACCTAAAATATCTCACAGAAATTTAAATTTAAACAAAAGTAGTAGACTACTCCGACACCTAAACAACTAATTATTCTAGCAGTCAACAGCAACATACGCGATTTTCGACAAGGACAATTCCTTGTTTGAAGAAGAAGAAGAAAGTTGGACAAAGTTGTGAAAGATGAGGAATATTAATTCTCATTAAGGACTTCATCACTTGTTACGTGGATAAAAAGTGCAGAGATGAACATCTTACAAGTTATATCAGTTACAATATTGTTAAACCATTCAACCTCAGCAATAGATGATCTTTTTCTTTTTTTTCTTTTGATAGGCACTTTCGCAATAGATGATCTTACTGTCCAGGTATTTGAAGGTGCATCCTGTTTTTCTTCATATTCTTTGTCCACTGTCTGCATTAACGCGGTCATTCAGGACTTCGTCACTTGTTATGTGGATAAAAAGTGCAGAGATGAGCATCTTACAAGTTATATCAGTTACAATATTGTTAAACCATTTTACCTCAGCAATAGATGATCTTTTTTTCCCCCTTTTGATAAGCACGTTCGCAATAGATGATCTTACTGTCCAAGTATTTGAAGGTGTAACCTGTTTTTCTTCATATTCTTTGCCCACTGTCTGCGTTAACGCGGAATTCTTTATGCACCGGGCTGCCCTTTACTTCTTCTTCTTTCGTCACACTGTTGTTGTACTTGTTTAATAAATACAAGTGGTTAAGATTTTAGTATTTAAATCTGTGAAGACTTGCCTATTACTCATACTATGAAATTCTACTGCAGCCAACACATGTTGCCGCACAGTATGGTCAGACCGCTTTCCTTTATTACGTAGTTACAAAGTGGAATGCTGATCCTGATGTACCTGACAGTGACGGGAGAAGCCCTTTACACTGGTAATTCTGAGAACTATAGTATACCCTTTTTCTGAATAACAGGCTTGAGGTGTTAGAAGCATGCAATAGATGGTTGTTTGACAGTATGTGAAAACTTGTGAACTGGAATTTGTTGGGGTTCTTGATGCCATTTTGTTTTTAAAGCCAAATTTCAGGAGAAATTCCTCTAAAATCTGACAATCTGATTCTTATTCAAGGAACCAGGAGAAAATGATAGTGTAGAAAAGTAACAAATCCAACTCTTGATCTGGCATTGGAATATCTAAGGAATCTTCATAATGGATTTAATAATCACTTTTTTTTATTAGAAACTGAATATTGAAAACAAAGTAGCTACAGCTAACAGCATGAATTGTCAGGAATTGAATATGGACAGAGAATTTTCTCTTATTGCTTTCTTTAACAATCTCTAGCCTACATGCTTTTGATGGTATAAGTCGATTAGAAATTTACTTTCTTTGTCCATTTTTGCCATATAAAATGATATATGCATTACTCTTTAGATAAGAAAAGATTGTTTGGGTTTATTCATCATTTGTCCAGAAATGGAAATATTTTTGGTCACAATTGCTGTTGATGCTTCTTTCCCACCACCTTCCTGTCTCCCCCCCCCCTTTCCACCCCAAACCCCCCACCCCACCCCACCCCAAATGAATATTCTCCTTTGTTGCTTAGATCATCATCTTTTCTGTTACTTTATTCATGAACCGAGTTGTGGGGTTACCCGTGCACTCTTTTATTTTAGCTTTATTTGATAAATACTTATTTACTTGTGAATTTATCTCTCGTAAAATTTAGGGCTGCATACAAGGGGTTTGCTGACTGCATACGCCTTTTACTCTTTCTTGATGCATATCGTGGACGTCAGGATAAAGAGGGTAAACCAATTATCTTCCTCCTACTCTCTTTTTTGTGATGCATTTCTTGGCTAATGTTATTTTACATTGTACTCTACTTTAGGTTGTACTCCTCTTCATTGGGCTGCTATTAGGGGTCACCTAGAAGCATGTACGGTGTTGGTGCAGGCAGGGAAGAAGGAAGACCTTATCGTGACAGATAACACTGGCCTTACACCTGCTCAGCTTGCTTCTGACAAAAATCACAGACAAGTTGCTTTTTTCCTTGTAGGTGTTTCTTGATTTCGTTGTCCCTAATTTGAGATTAGGTTGTTTTTGAGTTGGTACCTATTTCAAGGTCCACAAGAATCATCGTTTGTTACATTAAAGTGTGTCTGTTTCTTTGCTGGAATGCAGCATTTTGTGCATTATTTGATTGTCATAGAATGTTAAATGGTTCTGCAGGGAAATGCTAGGCGGTTGTATGACAAACGCTGTGATGGAAGTACCCGGCTTGGCAAACTTTCAAAGCTTGGACTTGCTCCTATTCTCTGTTGTACAATATTTCTTCTACTTACCACTTACATTCATGCAGTAATCATGGGTACATCTCCTAATCCTTTTGTTCGCAATCAACCTTGTGTCATTGGTTTTACTATGGCCAATGTGGAATGTCCTGTTTCTGTTTGATTCAGCTTCAACTTTGCCAAAATTAACTGCTGCTGGTGCACTATTTGCATGGTCGGGAGTTCTCCTTGCTTCAGTTGGACTAGTTACGTTTTACCGGTGCAGCAGGTATTCTTATAGGAATATAAGAATGTTCATAAGGTTTTCAAATAGTGCTGTTTTTTTGTTTTGCCTTAGGTGGATTTCTTAGAATTACTTACTCTTTATACCTTGCTATAATTGGCAATTTCTGAAATTCCTATGTGCTAAAGTTGCTTGTACACGTCAAATTTGGATCTGTCTTGTTTTTTCTGTCACAGAAAAGATCCAGGTTTCATCCGGAGGAGTCAACATGATTCACAAAATACCAAAGATGATGTAAGTTCCAACCTTGCAGTCAATCGAAAAAAAGTTGAAAACAAAAGAACGAAGAAAACTAGAATTAATAGTGAAAAGAGACTCTGTAAAATAATACTAATTGTTTCTTATTAGAACATGCACATAATCTTGTATTCTCGTCCCAAAACCTTTATATACTTCTGTCTGTTGGGATTTCCCTCTCTTTTTCAGCCTGTATAATTCACAAGAAATGTTTAATTTCCTTGTCATATTTCAGGAACCTTTGCTGAAAGTGGAAATGAATCATCCTGCTTTGCTTGCTGGGAATTGGTCTCAGCTTTGCTCCACGTGCAAGGTACTGACTACATCTGTTTGTTCATACTTTTATTGATAGAGACTTATCTCTTAGGTGGTTATGTACATTATCATTTTCCTTTTGCCAGATTGTTCGTCCTCTTCGTGCAAAGCATTGTTCAACCTGTGATCGCTGTGTGGAACAATTTGACCATCATTGTCCCTGGGTGTCTAATTGCATCGGCAAGGTGATCGATTCTAGATTCTTTTGTCTCCTTTTTTTTTTCTTACTGGCCAACTAGTACATTTGAGATATATCAACAGTGAATTGTGATACTTAATGTATATACATGAATTTTATTGAAAAAAAGGGTATGTGTGATTTGGCCGTTAGCTCGTCAGGTGATGGTTATAGTATAATATATAAAGACTGAATAACGGTTTCCTCTGATAATTCAGCATGTCTTTAATTTTTATATTTGCCACCTAGTTCTTAGTTTCATCCTCTGAAGAGTTATTTTCCACATTTTTGTTCAGAAAAACAAGTGGGACTTTTTCATCTTTCTTGTTCTCGAAGTTTTGGCAATGGTCTTAACTGGTGCAGTTACTCTTACAAGTAAATACTCTTTCCTGTAACTCACATAACATATTTGTTCGTCAGAATTTTTTTTCCTTAAGTTGGTAGTTTGCTAAATAAAATGTCTTGTGTGACGGCAGGAGTCTTGGCTGACCCAGCAGCTCCATCATCTTTTGGGGCTTGGCTGAGTCATGCTGGTACTTACCATATTGGTGCTTTAGCATTTTTATTCGCCGACTTCTTCCTCCTCATTGGAGTGGCAGTCTTAACTGGGGTACAAGCTTCTCAGGTATGTTTCTTTGTTTTCCAGTTTACTTTTGATGAGCTCTTTAGCCTACTCCATGAAACTATATGCTATTTTATGCATGTAAGCATATACTCCCTCTGTTCCAAAATAAGTGTCACTTTAGCCAAAAAAAAATAAAATTGTCCCAAAATAAGCGTCACCTTAGGAATTCAAGGCAAAAATTAGTATGTTTTTCCAACTATACCCCTGTATTAAGGAACTATTTTTGCTTAATAGTGTGCAATTCTCAAGAAACAGGGGTAATTTAGTAAACTATACTTTCTATTTATTACTTAATGGACGTGAAATGAGCTAAGGTGACACTTATTTTGGGACCGAGGGAGTAGTATTATTAATGAAGCATACAACTAGGAACACTTGTGTCCAGTATTCGTTTTCTTGGTTCTGTTACAACTTTACATAATGTCTCAACTGTTCTTGGATAAATAGGTCCACTAGCACACATCCGGTGATCTTAAATTTGTTTTCTTTCCAGATATATTTTCTGGAAGAAACAGAATTATTGTGTATAAATGGTGATCATTGCTGATCAGAAAGTGTATTTGAATATCTTTCTACAGACGACATGAACTTGCTTATAGTTTGCCCCGAGATGCTCATTGGCTTCTTGTTTTCTTTATCTGTGCAACCTTCTTTCTCTTCAACCTTTCTGATACTTGTTTCCTCAAATTCTTACTGTCAATGGTGTCTTCCCGTCATTTACACATCAAAGCATGAACATAAACTATTGAACGGATCATTGGTGTTCAATGACAATTATTTCACCATCGCATGGAAACAGTAAAAACACGTGAAATATATCTTGACCTTTGTATTTTCCCTTTTGCAACAGATATCACACAACATAACGACAAACGAAATGGCCAATATGATGCGTTACAGTTACCTCAGAGGACCAGGTGGTAGATTCCGGAATCCATATGATCACGGGTGTAAGAAAAACTGTTCAGATTTCTTGATAAGCGGTTACAATGAAGACATCGAGCGCGCTGAAGAATCGGTTCAGTCCGAAGGGATTGGAATGATGCAGATTCCTCACAGTTCAAGTATGCAAAATGGCGCCGGCCATGGCCATTCTCATCAGATCAATGGAAATAGCCATCATGTTATCAATATAAGCAACAATAACCAGAACTCACACCAGGGCCATGTTCATTCTGCAAATTGTAGTCATAATGTGAAGAGCAAAACTGATTCTGTACCTGTGGGTTTGGGTGTTGGCTTAGGAAGAAACGCTGTGCGTAACGCGCTACCTTAGTAACTAGTGTGCCATTTGGCTTTATGGGTATTTAGAATCCCTTCTTTTTGACCTTTTTATTGTTTATATGAAGCACACAGTGATTTAGAGCTTAAGTAATTCAATTGGTTTACCATTTGTTCCTCCTTTATGCTATGCAACTTCTACAGTTCATAGTTACTCTGTACAAAGTTGTGATTCTTTTGCAGAAGCTACTGAATTTGCAGCTGTTAGTAATTATTTTGAGAAATTGGCTTTGCTTAAAGAATTTATTGCCTTATATATGAACCTACTTTCTTTCTTATTTCTTATTCATATATAAATATGCAACATTTGATCACTATTCGGAACTCATAGGTCCGACTAATTCAGATTCTCTGTGCATGTGACCTATAAAAGGGGAAGCATGAAATCTGTATAATCTTAGGGTGTGATGTGACTCGGCAAATTTCATATTGACAAAACACGGGAGTGATGTTGAGTATATAAGGAAGCAAGCTTTAGACCCTATGAGTTATGACATGCGTTAAAGTGTATAATTCTGGGCTCAACGCGAGTAATATCACTAGTGGATTGAGTTATAATATTTTTGAGATTGATGATGATTGAATAAGCCTCTACGAGGACACTGAATCCCTAAAAGGGATGTACGTGACACTTCAAGCAAATTTAGTTTATATTCGCATAAACATGAAAAGAATTTTTGAATATATAAGTAAACAATTCTTAAATTCTTTAACAAAAAAAAGTCTTAGATTCTAATGACGCGTTTTACAGTTGTGCATGCATGGATTTAAAACGGATGATATTACTAGTGG
This sequence comes from Capsicum rhomboideum, assembly GCA_031232105.1. NCBI lineage: Eukaryota > Viridiplantae > Streptophyta > Magnoliopsida > Solanales > Solanaceae > Capsicum > Capsicum rhomboideum. The sequence continues at coordinate 7,679,772 of CP124712.1, read as the reverse complement.
ATTGGTTATGTACGTAATATAGTTGTGACCTCCAGTTAATGACGAAGGAATCTCAATCTATTTTATCACATCCCGTGTTAACTGACCAATGATTCTCCTTATACTTCAATCTAAACATTGTGGAAAAAATTGATAATATTCAAACTTGTAACGTTGCAAATATCATTGTCTTAAGAAAAAAAATATTTTTCAAATAGTAATAGTATCTTCTTCCTTTTTTCTAAACGGAAAAAATAACATTTATAACATTTAACAGTGAAACGTTCAAAGTGTAGCTATATTTCGTAATTAAAGGCAAAACTATAGCTATATACGAAAATTTCTCACTATTATATGGTGATGAATATGGGGATAATTTTAGAAGTTGTATATGTTGAACATGATATTTGTTCACACAAAGTAAAGCTGATATTCCACGAGGAATTTATTCCCCTAATAATGGAAAAGGAGAATTTTGCCCACAGATTTGTTACAACATAGAGAATTACTATATTTTTTCCCGTTGACAAGAAAATTCACAGTCGCTATCCATCGAGTGCGCACAAGGTAAAATCACGCTCTAGTATAATAGCCCGCAAACCACACATGAAAAGTAAACAGTACTAGACAAGCTTCGTATGACGAACTCGACTGATGCAGGAAGTTTTGAATCTAAAAATCCCATTTGAAAGATCACCTGCTCATGAATCAACTCGGTCACCCTTACAATATAAAAATGAGGACAACACATGGATATTCGAATAAAATCATTTTCAAAGCATAGTAAGATGCTAAAACAGGATCAAGGTATTCTTAATCTCTATTTGTATACTATTACCAAATTGAAAGGGGAAAAAAAAAAAGAACAAAACTTTAGTTAGGGGTAAGTCCACTTAAACACCACCCAGAGAATCGTATCTCAGTGTGAACTTAATCTCAATTGTCAATTAATGACTTTTTATAATTAAGCATCTCCTATTATGTACACCATGTACTATCTATTAATTTAGTGCATGTATTGAATCAAATTAATGTAAAAGAATATTCATCTCGCATATGTGAAATATAATCGCACAAAAAAAGAGATTATACTAGGAATTTATTCATTAGGCATACCATCGGAAGAAAAATCTATGTTGAAATAACGAATTTATATATTTTTATTTTGTTTTTCATGCGGTCACACCATAAAGTCTCACATTGACAATATAATGATTCCTAACAAAGGCGACTCTGTATCTAGTAGGCTTCAAATCCAAAGTTTCTATCAAAGATGAAGGAATACTTATCACTCCACCAAAACACATTAGATCAATAATATGTATCTTCACTAATTATGTTACCCTATTTAATTTATCGCTAATCAATATACTCGGAATTTAGTCATTAGGCATACCATCGGAAGCAAAATCTACGTTTAAAATAACGATTATATATATATATATATATTTGTTTGTGGTTGCACCGTAAAGTCTCACATTGAAGTATAATCCTTCCTAACAAAGGATAAAAAGAGTATTTAACATTTCATGTTGTGTTAGTAGACCAATTATATGTATCTTCACTAATGATGTTACTCTATTTGATTTTATCGCAGATCAATATTGTGCATACCAAAAGAATCATTAAAAATTATAGGGATAAGGGTCCAAAATATACTCAAACTTTGATGAAAATTGTTGTAACATGCCTAAACTTTGTGGGGGTCCTATCACCCCCCTATACTATTTATTAGTGTATTTTAATGACATTTATACGCTAATAAATAAATAAAAAAATATGTTAAAAGTAAATAAATAAATAAATAAATAAAAGAGTTTAGTGCAAATAAATGTCACTAAAATACGCTAATAAATAGTCCAGGGGGGTCATAGGACCCCTGCAAAGTTCAAGTGTGTTACAACAATTTTCGTCAAAGTTTGGGTATATTTCAGACCCTTTTCCCAAAGTTATAACATGATTTGGATAAAAATGTTTTCAACCAAATAAAAAATAAATAAAAAAAGTCTCTTGAGATTACTTGGGTCTGTTTGGAAAGCCACCTGGTAATTAGAATTTATGTAATTACTAAGGTAGTAATTATCAGCCTAGTAATTACAATGAATTGTTTGTTTGCCACAATATAATTACAGTGTAATTACAAATGTACTGTTTGGTTGCACTTGTGTAATCACATGGTTATATTAAAAGTTTTAAAATAAAAGTTAATTATCAAAAACTAAAAATTTATATTAGACAAATAAGGACCTTTATAAATGATATTAAATTAAATATTTAAGATATATATATTGTTTTTTGTAAATATATTGATTAATAAAATATTTTCTTAACTAATATTATAAAAAAAAAAATCATTTATATTTTTCAAATTAGTATATTTTAATTAAGTTAATCATAAAAACTAAAAGTACATGAGTTTAAGAACATCATGAAATGCACGTTTGACTAAAAAAATAATATTATAAATATAGTGCTATAAAATTATTAAAACATTTGACAAAAAAAAAATCTATCAATTATAACTAAAAAATGAATGGCTTGCAATGTGAAATTTCAAGTCAGTACTAGTAAAAAAAATAAATAGAAACTAAAAATATAACATAAGTTTAAAATTCAAAACAAAAAAAGTTAACATAATACTCTTATGTCAAATTTCAACATAACATACATAAATATGATTCAAAAGAAAAAGAAAAATGTAAGTCTATAACATTATTAAACAATGAATTCTATTTTAACTTAAAAATTAGAATACTAACAAGAATATGCTAAATGAAAAAAAGAAACATAAAATAAAAAAAATTTGATAATACGAACAATTACATTGAATCACAAGAAGTAAAGGTTGAGAAATGAGAAGGAAATGAAATATAAAAAAAATTAAAAAATATTAGAATAATAAAAATAAAAAAGAATTTAAAATAATAGATATGAAAAATAAATTAAAACAAACAACAACAACAACATCATACCCAGTTTATTCCCACTAATTGGGGTCTGGGGAGGGTAAAGTGTACGCAGTCCATACCACTACCTCAGATGAAGTAGAGAAGTTGTTTCCGATAGACCCCAGGCTCAGAACAAATAACAATAACAAACAAAAATCATAAAAAAAAAAAAAAGAAGAGATAACACATCGGTAGATAATAAAAGAAGCAAGACACCCACAAAGTAATACTATAGACTATTTATTTGAAATCACAAATATCACCAAAACAACACGAACAAGAATCTGTCAAAAAACAATAGGCACTGATATAAACAAACACTCCTTCCTACTAATTCGGACGCCTTTCTACCCACTAACCCTCTACCCTAGTTTGCGTCCTCCACACCTTCCTATCAAGGGTCATGTCCTCTGTAAGTTGTAACTGCTCTATGTCATGCCTAATCACCTCCCTCCAATATTTCTTCGGCCTACCTCTACCTCGTCTAAAACCATCCAAAGCCAGCCTTTCACACCTTCGTACTGGAGCATCCGTGCACCTCCTCATCACATGTCCGAACCATCGCAACCTCACAAGTTTTGCGGTAAACCTGAACTTATAAGTAAGGAATTCATCATTTCCTTCAAAGTTTGGTTTTTTCTTTCCGCAATCCCATTTGATTGAGGTGAATACGGGGCCGTAGTTTGATGGAAAATTCCATTTTCCAAACATATCTCCGCAAAAGGAGATTCATATTCTCCACCCCTATCACTTCTTATTATTTTGATTCTTTTATCCAACTGATTTTCAATTTCAGTTTTATATTGCCTAAATGCATCTATTGCCTCATCCTTACTATTTAGCAAATAAACATAATGGTATCTAGTGCAGTCGTCAATAAAAGTTATGAAATATTTTTTTCCACCACGAGATGGTGTCGACTTCATATCACAAATGTCTGTGTGAATTAAGTCTAAGGGACTGGAATTCCTTTCAACAGACTTATACGGATGCCTAACATACATGTTTGACACTTTGATTTACTGCACTCAAAGTTAGGCAAAACTTCCAAGCTAATCAGTTTTCGCAAGGTTTTGTAATTGGCATGTCCCAAACGTTCATTCCAAAGTTCATTTGACTCAAGCAAGTAAGAAGAAGCCTCAGCTTTATTCTTTTCAACAGCCTTTGTATGAAGTTTGAAAAGGCCCTCATTGAGGTATCCCTTTCCTACATACATTTCACTCTTGCTTATTTCAACTTTCTCCGAAACAAACACACATTTAAACCCGTTTTTAACGAGTAGTGTTGTCGACACTAAATTCTTCCTAATAGTAGGAACATGGAGAACATTGTTGAGAGTCAACACCTTGCCGAAAGTCATTTTTAGGAATATCTTCCCACTTCCTTCAACCTTGGCTGTTGCATTATTTTCCATAAAGATCACTTCTCTGGGACCAGCGGTATCATAAGTAGCAAAAACTTTTTTATCCGCACAAACATGTCTTGTGGCTCCTGAATCTAACCACCATTCATTTGGATTTTCAACTAGATTATATTCTGTGATCATCGCACACAGATTTTCAATATTTCCAGTTGCTTCCAACATGTTTATCTTATTTCTTTTCTTGTTCTTATTCAGAACTTGACAACTTAGAGCTTTGTGGCCAACTTTACTACAATTGTAGCACTTGCCTTTGAACTTTTTCTTGTTCTGCTCTTTCTCTCGTCTAGAAGAATTCTTCCTCTTCATATTATGTGCAATATTATCTTTAACTAGATTTACACACATTATTGTTGATTTCTTACGCAATTTAATGTCCTCTTCTATCTTGAGACGAATCACAAGATCTTCTAAACCAAACACTTGGTTTTCAAACATTCCTTTTTCTAGAACATGAGGATATCCACTTGTGAACATTTGTAGTTCAAGTTTGGTCAGCCAAAAGAACATCATTTGCTGTCATTCTTTGAAGTTCACACCAGAATATTTTTTCGGTTTCTCTATCGTTTCCATTGCTTCAGCAATATCTGAATGACTTAATGACGCAACATGGGTTGCCGTTGGGACAACACCAATCACAACCAAATCAATTCGTTGTTCTGTTTCATTCGTCATTTCCTTGTCAAGCTTTGACAAACACTTTAGTATTTCAGAATACTAACTATAAAGATCACTTCTTTAAACACTTGTTTCTAGTTTAATGACAAAGTTTTTATATTCTTCAAATCGTCAACCGAATGATCTTTGACTTGTGATGAAGTTTTTATATCTTCAAATCACTATCAAGTTCAGACAGAGTAGAAAACCAAACGGTTTTAATCTCCAAAAACCAATACAAAGAGTTCAACGAATCGGTGAAGTTTTTATATTCTTCGAACCGAATTCACAGTCCAATTTCTCAACAAAGTTTTTATATTCTTTAAATCGAGGGAGTAGAAATCAAAAGATTTAGTCTCCACAAAATCAGACACTATACAGATTAACAAGTACTTATAAATTCCTTAAGATTGTTGTTTTCTGGGTTTAGTAAAATCTGTATTTTCCAATAATAACTTCAATCACATGTTCAAACTAAATAAGAACAATCATATGAAGTTGTAACTTTGTATTTTGCAACTTTGAACCTCAAAATAGGTTCAACCCAACTTAGGAACATCAACTTTATTCAAGAACAAGTTCAAGAACAACTTCAAACACAAGTTCAACAACTATGAACTATCAAAATGAAGTTTCTACTATTTTCTGAAAAATAGCAAAACCATAAAGAAAAGAGATGAAGCAGAAATGTAGAATCACGTCCATCGAATTCACGGTGTGTCCTTAAGGAATTTATTCCCCTCAAGTACCCGAGGTTATGGAATCTTTTCTCCCAGGATACAATGATTCACTTCAGTAGAATAGTGGTACCTCAAATTCTATCGAACAACGAACTCACTCAACGATTTGATGATCACACTTGAGTTTTTTCAAGAAGAAGAAGAAGTTTTTCTTTCACTTAAAACGTCATCATACCTGAGGAAAAATTCAGGTATTTATAGTTAAAAGGTGGTGCTTCAGAAAGGAAGCAATGGCTCCAGAAAAACGCACTGTTTCAGACCGTCGGGATCACCTGTGCCTGCAAGTGGCCCACCTGCGTTCGCAGGTGCCATTTTGGCACAAAACAGAGAGTTCACAGTGACCTGCGTTGGGTCATTTGCGTCCGCAGATGCTGACCTGTACGCGCAGGTCACTCTCCGTTCTTCCAAACAGTGCCTCGAAGGGTCATATCCCTTCTAGGTGCGTTGTGACATGCGTCCGCACTTCTTCATGTGCGTCCGTAAATGGAGAAATTTCAGATTGAATTTTTTGGATTATTAACTCTCAAGTTTCAAATGAATTTTGTTCAAAAAGATGGTCTCTCGATCGATCATTTTCCAAATCCAAATCCAAATTCAAATCCGAAGCCAAATCGAGCGAGCGACGACGATGACGGCGCGAGGCTTGTCTTGTTCTTGCCTCACTATCCACATGATGGGGAGTGTTCCAATATAAACACTAAGAAGTTTCTTTCTCCCACCAATGTGGGAGAACTTAACTTTCTTAAAGTGAAATCTTACTCTTTCACTTTCCCTCCATTTTCTATTCACAATACACTTAGAACCCAACATTAACCGACCAACACTCCGCTCTATATAACATAGCCGGTCGGACGACCACTCTGTAGAACTTACCTTTAAGCTTCAGAGGCACCTTCTTATCATACAAAACTCCTGAAGCGAGCCTCCATTTCAACCACCCTGCACCAATACGGTGCGTGACATCCTCGTCAATCTCGCTAGAGATACTTAAAACTACCCCTCTTATGGATGGCCTGAGGATCCAGCTTCACTACCACATCAGCCTCATGCGTCAAATCACTGAACTTGCATTACAAGTACTCCGTCTTAGTCCTGCTCAACCTAAACCCTTTAGACTCAAGGATTTATCTCCAAACCTCCAACTTATCATTAACTCCTCCCTGAGTTTCGTCAATCAGTACCACATCATTAGGAAAAAAAAATTAAAACGAAAAAAATAAAAATAGAAATAAAAGAAAGAAATTAAAAAGTAACCAATTGGAGAGTATAATTATCCCGGCTAATTATACCTAATTATCAAGTAATTACCTGACTTACCAAATATATTAAACTGTTTAATTATATCAAATTCTACCAAATTCAATTTTCAGGGTGACTTTCCAAACGGTCTTTAATGATGAAGTTGTAATTGCACAATTCTTATTTATCTAAAGAAAAGAAAAACCTTATCCAAAAGAGATGATAAAGTAGAATCCAAATCTATGATAATTAAGTGATTAATGATAATGATATTTATTCTGTTAATTTACCCTTGTTACAAATCCTATGGCGCCCTCTTTTTTTGTAATTAAAAAAATTCAATGGTTTTAACCATCTTTTTAATTCTTTGAGATAAGGTGGGTCCCTAAATTTATAATAATCCAAAAAGGAGATATACTCAAAACAAAGATTAGATAACTTTAGATGAAAATAGAGATATGATGTCAAGTAGAATTCTCATTTTGAAACATTTCTATCAAAATGACACAATAATTATCTATAAAAAATAAAATTGGTAAAAAAATAATTTGGGACACAAAGTATTTGGTGTTTATATATCAAGGAAGTATATGGTATACAGAACTTATCTGAACATAGTATCAATAACTAATTTCACGACTTAAAAAATCACATATTTTTTTTAATTGTTGCAACGCTATTCTTAACTGGCCAGCTATAATATCTTAAAATATATTAGTAATAAAAAAATATTTTAAAATATTTGTATATAACATTTACAACCTAAATGTAAGGATCAATAACTAGAATACTTTAAATGTGAGATGTTACTAGTATTATTTTCGGAGTTATAATATTTCATAACTAAAAATGTTTGAATGAAATTAAGTTAATGTGTACCTTTCACATCATACATATCTTAATTTAAATTAAGTGACATAACACATGGTTGGGAAAATCAAGTCACATGACACATGTTAATTCTAATCAGGAGCGGAGTCAAGTAGAAGCAACAAGTTCATCCAATTTTTTTTGTCAAAAAATTATATTATATATTCAAACTTAAAATCATACGTTTATGCATATGTAATAGATATTAAATAATATCTTTGTAAATTTATTTTTTTATATATTAATTTTTTTAGTAAAAATTCTGATTTCGCCACTTGAGATAAAAATTCTTGTAAGGATGACAAATCCTAGGACTACACATAATCATAACACAATACTAGTACTAGGAATAAAGATGTGACAAACTTTTTGATGGCACAAATTTCAATCTTGTTTTTATTTTTTTGGGTGAGAACTTATCTTCTTCTTGTTACTATATAATCAAATCAAGATTTTCTTCTCGGTACTATATAATCAAATCAAGATTTCATCATATAGTAAATGACTCATCAAAAAATGCCACATTTTGAAACAAAGATATGGACAAGTGTTACATACCCAAATATATAGTTACCCTTTTCTTGCCACCACCTTTGGCTCCTTTCTAACTGACATTATAAATCATTTTTTTTTATATTTATCCTTTAAAAGTATATAAAGGGTCTTTTTGTGGAGTAGTTTGGGGCATTAAGGTTTGAGATTTTAGTGCAAAAAATAAAGTTCTGCTCATGTAACTATTTTGAGTGAGTTCTTGTTTCTCTTTGCATGAATTTATTTTTTCTATGGTTCATTTTTTTTGAAGAATTAATCTAAATAGTCGATATATGTATAATTAATGTATATGTATATGATTAGAAAAAGTTAACAGTGAATTCGATTGACTATTTATGAAAAAATCTCTTTTTATTGACAATATATGATGTGTATTGACAATATATGATGTGTCACATACCCATATATATAGTTTCCTTTTTCTTGCCACCACCTTTGGCTCCTTTTTAACTGACATTAAGAATCAAATCTTTTGTATTTATCCTCTAAAAGTGTATTTAAAGGGTCTTTTTATTGGAGTACTTTGGGGCTTTTAAGGTATGAAAAAATATAAATTTTGCTCATGTAACTATTTTGAGTGAGTTCTTGGTTCTCTTTGCATGAATTTATGTTATTTAGTGTTCAATTTTTATTGAAGAATTATTGAATCCTACTGACTATTTGTGATGTTTCTTTAAGCTTCTATTTCCTACCTTTTATTTATTATTGCTTTAAAGTTTGAAACTTTACATGTATTTTTGTGTAGTTGAGTTATAGTAGAAAGAATGAAACTTGGACAAGTGGCATATACCCAAATAGTTCCCCTATTCTTGCCACCACCTTTGGCTTCTCCTTCATAACTGACACTAAAAATCAAATATTTTGTATTTATCCTGTGAAAGTATATAAAGGGTCCTTATGTTGGAGTACTGTGGGGCTTTAAGGTATAAAATTTTAGTGCAAAAAATAAAGTTTGTTCCTGTAACTATTTTGAGTGAGTTCTTGTTTCTCTTTGCATGAATTTATGTGTTTTGGGATTCATTTTTCATTGAAAAATTAATCTAAATAGTTGGCAGATGTATAATATATGCACATATATATATATAATTATGTATAGTCAATGTATAATTTTTCGACTGGCTATTTATGAAAAAATTCCTTTTTTATTGACAATATGATGTTTCTTTTTTTCCTACCCTTTATTTATTATGCTTTAAAGTTCCAATCTTTACATGTATTTTTGTAGTTGAGTAGTATATAAAGGGTCTTTTTGTGGAGTACTTTAGGTCTTTAAAGTACGAAATTTTAGTGCAAAAAATAAAGTTTGCTCATGCAACTATTTTGAGTGAGTTCTTGTTTCTCTTTGCGTGAATTTATGTTTTTCTAGTTCATTTTTATTGAAGAATTAATCTACATAATTGATTGATGTATAATTATGTGTAACTAATGTATAATTTATGCATTATGATTAGAAAAAGTTAATAGTAAATCCGATAGGCTATTTGACAATATGATGTTTCTTCAAGTTTCTTTTCCTACCCTTTATTTATTATGCTTTAATGTTTCAATCGTTACATGTGTTTTTGTAGATTATTAGTAGTAGAAAGAAAGAAATTTGGACAAGTGGCAATATCCAAATAGTTCCCCTATTCTTGCCACCACCTTTGGCTCTTTGCTAACTGACATTAAAAATCATTTTTTTTTTGAATTTATCCTCTGAAAATTGACATAAAGGGTCTTTTTATTGGAGTACTTTGGGGCTTTAAGGTATGAAAAGAATGAAGTTTGCTCCATGTAACTATTTTGAGTGAGTTCTTGTTTCTCTTTGCATGAATTTATGTTTTTAGAGCTCATTTTTATTGAAGAATTAATCTAAAGATGTTTGCTCAATCACTTAAAAGTCGGTCTTCGGATGTATAATATATGTATAATTTTGTATATAATTATGTATAAGTAATGTATATGATTAGAAAAAGTTAACAGTGAATCCAACCGGCTATTTGTGAAAAATTCCATTCTTTTTTTTTATTGACATTAGATGTTTCTTTAAGTTTCTTTTTCCTACTCTTTATTTATTATGCTTTAAAGTTTCAATCTTTACATGTATTTTTGTAGTTGAGTGGTATATAAAGGGTCTTTTGTTGGAGTACTTTGGGTCTTTAATGAATGAAACTCTAGTGCAAAAGATAGAAAATGGAAGTTTTTCTAATGTAACTCTTTTGAGTAAGGTTTTTTTTTCTTATATTAACAATGCAAATGCAAGGTAAGGTTGCGTACGATAAATCCTTGGTTCTGTCCTTCCCTGAACCCATCGGGTTGTCCTTCATTTTTTATTGTCAATATGATTTTTTGAAGTTTTTTGTTCCTACCCTTTATTTATTATGCTTTAAAGTTTCAATCTTTACATGTCTTTTTGTGGTTGAGTAGTAGTAGAAAGAAAGAAACTTGGACAAGTGGCATATACCCAAATAGTTCCCCTGTTCTTGCCACCACCTTTGTCTCCTTCGTGCCTCTGCCTTCTATTATTTTATTCCCATCATCATAACTGACATTAAAAATCAATCTTTTTGTATTTATCCTTTTAAAAGTATATAATGGGTCTTTTTGTGGAGTACTTTGGGTCTCCGAGGTATGAAATTTTAGTGCCAAAGATAGACAATGGAAGTTTGTTAGTGTAACTCTTTTGAGTGAGTTTTTCTCTTGGCATGCATTAGGGTTCATTTTTTAGTGACAATATGATGTTTTTTAAGTTGGTGACAGTATGGTGTTTTTAAGTTGCTGGTAAGCTGCCTCCACGTGACCTGGAGGTCATGGGTTCATGTCGTAGAAACAATCTCTTGTAGAAATGCAAGATAAGGCTGCGTACAATAGACCCTTGTAGTTCGGCGCTTTCCGAGACCCGTGCATAGCAGGAGCTTTGGGCAGGCCGCGGGCTTCCCTTTTTTAATATGATGTTTTTTAAGTTTCTTTTTCCTACCCTTTATTTATTATGCTTTAAAGTTTCAATCTTTACATTTATTTGTGTACTTTTAAAAAAGAAAGAACCTCTTCGCCCTGTCCTTACTTTTGGGTCATTGAGGTATGAAAATTTTAGTGGAAAATACACACTGAAAGTTTGCTAATGTAATTTTTTGAGCAAGTCTTTCTTTCTCTTTGCATGCATTTATTGACTATATGATGTTCTTTTTTCTTTTTCCTCCCGTTTATTTATTATGCATTGAAGTTCCAAACTTTACATGTTTTTGTGTAGTTGAGTAGTAGTAGAAAGAAAGAAACTTGGACAAGTGGCACATATGACATACCCAAGTAGTTCCCCTGCTCTTGCCACCACCTTGGCTTTTTCTTGCCTCTTCCTTCTATAATTGTTCCCATCATCTGACATTAAAAATCAAATCTTTTGTATTTATCCTCTGAAAGTAGATAAAGTATCTTTTTGTTGGAGTACTTTTGGGCTTTAAGGTGTGGAAATTTTAGTGGACAATACACACTGAAAGTTTGCTCATTTAACTCTTCTAAGTGAGTCTTTCTTTCTCCTTGCATGCATTTATGTTTTTGAGGTTTCATTTTTTATTGGCAATATGATGTTTCTTTAAGTTTCTTTATCCTACTCTTTATTTATTATGCTTTGAAGTTTCAAGCTTTACATGTATTTTGTTCTTACTTTAGTAGAAAGAAAGAAACTCTTGGCCCTCTCCTTATATATAGACTATTAGTACATGAGTATACTTCTGTGGGGAGGTTAAGGAAGTGGAAGTTCAAGGTTGTTTTCTTATTTGATGGACTGAAATGGGATTTAGCGTTTGCGAAGTGTATTTTGTTTTAGTTTTTCATTTGTTAGGAGAAATGTCACTGAGAAATTAGTCTTAGACAATGTTGGAAATAATTGAAAAGAAGAAAGGAAAGATCATATTTTTATCTGTTATTATTGTAAATGGTAGAACGAAAGTCTTAGAGGAACTAGTGAAGTTGTCACCTAGGTGACGGATGGGGTTTGAGCTGTAGAATCAGCCACTAACACTCGTGTTAGATTAGGTTGCCTATGTAGTGCACCCATAAGGTGCGGCCCTTCTCCGGACTCTGTGTGAAAGCTTGATGCTTCGTGTACCCTATTTTGTTATTTTATATGGTTAATTCTTGGAGAGTGATTGTTTTATGCCTCTTGTTTTCCTATGCTGTTAATTCATTGTGTTTGGTTGTGGTTTTGAAGTTTTCATTAAGTTGATATACTTCTGCAACACTATTTTCATTTGGATAGTCTTGAAAGAACAGAATCTTTTTGACCGTATTGTCATGTAAATTTATGTTGATTGTTTTGTTTTCTAAAGACCAGTTCCACATAATGTTAATTTCATCCCTTTAATAAAGTAGCAATCAGTAGCGGAGCCACCCTTGTCAAGGTCCTAGAAAATTATAGTGTGTAGATACATGATTTTTTTGTGTGTGTGCGTATACCTGTGTTTTCTTCATGTATGTACTTTTTTTGTATTTTGACTTCTCTCGGTGAAAATCCTAGCTCTGCAACTGGTACCAATATGTTGAATTTTGATGTGTAAAATATGAGTCTTGTGTTGCAGGACTGCTTTTGAATGCTTATGCAAAATTGCTACTTAGACATATGTGTTTAGTCTATTCATAACTGAGTTAACCATCTTTTTTGGAGCATTTAATGATAGTGAGTGAGTCTTCTCAAAGGAATTCCTTGATGGGGGGTGTTTGTTCATGTAAAAGAGACTACTATGCTGATGAGAACATAACTAGAAGAGGCTTCTCCAGTATATATTTCAAATTTGGGAGCTCAACATGGCTAGAATCCTTTTTTTTGCCTGCCTCGTGTTGTCAATTTCAACGAAGCAGTTGTCCGTCCCTCCTTGAATTATGCATTCGTAAAATATGTGAGGTAACTGATTCTCTCCGCTACATCCCTTTGAGGACTATGGTTGGGTACTTGTGTTTCTTCAGCAACTCTTATTCCCTCTGTATTGACAGGACGTCGCCAGATATCATTCATTTTCGATGCTCCCAAGGGACATAAGCCAGTTGATATTCAACCATCTGGTGAACTCATGCAGCCTTTCTGATAACTGTATTGAGGCTTTCAGAGGTTGCGCCCTGCAGGTAAAGTCCTCGCTTGTATTGAAAGCTTGAATCTAGTTATTGTTCAGTAGTAGATCTGTTTATTTCATTTGATGGTTTTCTGGTTGTTGATAGGATATGTGCATGGGAGGATGTACAAGAGTAAACGATAAATGGATGGACGTTATATCTTCACAAGGATCATCATTACTGTCTGCATATATCTCTAGCACTGAGGTTACAGATTTTGGATTAAGCCTCCTAAGGAATTGCTCAAACCTCCAAGCTTTAGGATTGGATTGCTGCGACAAAATTTCTGCCCGTGGTATAGAGCATATCGGTGGTAATTATTGCTACTCCCTTTGATGATATATCACATGTTAATCTATATTGCTCTCTTGCGACTACTTTGACATAGAAGGATCGTCTCTTGTGAAGGGAATATTCGTCTCTTGTGAAGGGCCCGTCTGTCATAGCTTGCCATTGTCAGCATAAATGTGGAAAGATTTGTATTTGAATTCGCTATTTGCTTTCAAGTGTCATTTGTCTTCTGAGATTGGATCATTACTTATTTAGTTCTGCTTCTAGCAATTGTGTTCTAATTAGTCTAATTACCAGGAATCTTTTTTTCATTTACATTTTTGGAATACCAACCTCTACGGACTTCTCTATTATTTAGAAAGCAAAAAAAGGAAATGAAAGGGAATCTGAAATATCCATCCGAAGAGAACTTCCGGTGATGCCTCAGCATTATGGTAATCTGCTACTTGAGATGTTATGGCCATTGACCTGCTTATGCAGCTTAAGAAGCTGAATTCAGAATGTGGCTCATAATGGAATGCCTTACATGTTTGATAAAATTGATCAGATTTAGACGCATTATTTGAGCTTCCAAGATCATTAATGAATTTACTTCCATCTCATTTGGCAGTGACAAAACAATTTCCATGTTTCCTATGGATAATAATGTGATTAAACATGTTTGGTTTGATGAACCATTTTGTCTGGTCTGCCAAGCAACTCTAGTGCTGGAATTTTTGGTGATGACAATCCATTATATTTGTGCCTCAGGTTTTACACATCTGACATACTTGGGTTTTAGAAAATGCTGTGGGCTTACTGCTGAAGCAATGAAAAGTTTATCCGGCTTAACGAAACTAGTCAAGTTGGAATTTGAGCGATGTCCTCTAATTCATGGAGGTTTTATTCATCTTGAAGGTTTGTTGTTCTCCATTATTTACCTTAGAGGAAACATTATGTCGTCTTTAATGTTTGGCTATTTTTATCGTTTCCGATCATATAAGAATGCGCAGTATATGTCCCTTTTTCCTTGGTTGTCTGCTGCCCTTTATGCATTCAGCTCCAACCTGTTGATGCACTTAATTAATTGTACTTTTGATGCGAAGGTCCTAATTTACAACACAGAAATTCTAGAGTGGAATGAGCGCGATTTTCAGGAGAATACCAAATATTCCATGCTCTTCTAAAGAACTAGAATGAATAATGCAAAAGAAAAAAAACAAAAAGAGGGTGAGATCAGAGGTGGAGGATCCAAAATTTAAAATTTGTGTGTTCAAGCTTTAACGTTCTTACCACTGAACCTATTATATTTTTAGAATTATAGGTTCAGACCTACTTATTGTCATAATTTGTGATTTTTCACGGATAAATTTATACTCTGCATTGGAAGTACGGGATTCAGATGAACCAGGTGCTCTAAGGCTGCATCTGCCTCTGGGTGAATGATAATGAAAGAATTGCATTAGAGAACAATGCGACCTCCTGCTTATTGCAATTACAAGTTGAGAAAGAACGCAACCAAAGTTACTTTTTCTTTATCAAGCTTTGTAACACATCTGTTGCACTCTCTATTTGAGTAGTTAAATGTTTGTCGCATCATGCTTTCTCATGGCACTCTCTATTTGAGTAGTTAAATGTTTGTTGCATCATGCTTTCTCATGGTCCTCTTTTCTTCTTGAATCAAACCTTAAATTTCACACTTTAAAGATATGGCAATGAAGATGCAGTTATAATTTCATCTTACTATACAAAAACACTTGCCCCTTGCTGTATATCACAAAATTTACTTCTCCTTAAAATGTACTCAAACAAGCTGAGAGGTAACAACCAACTCAAATTGATATAGCCAGAATAATCGTGTGTTGGAGTAAATTGGTTAAAACTGGAGGCAGTTTTTTCTTGTTAAAGAGGGTAGAAGTTGGTGGAAGAAAGAATCTGTCACTGGTCATGTAAGTGGATTAGTGAACCTATTTAAAGGACTTATTATTAGTGAATTAAGTTTTCACTTTTTATCTTTGACTATTTAAAGGACCTATGCTTTAAACCGGTCTTCGCAATGTCAAGATAGTTTTAATTCTTATGATTTAAGTGTATCCTTGTCTTCATTGATTTATTATGCTTTTAATTGGTTTTCAGCACGTCATGTCATTTGTGTCTTTTAACTTCCAGGTTTGACGAATCTTGAATCTCTCACTATAAGAAGCTGCACGTGTATTACGGATTCAGACTTGAAGCCTCTTGCAGGTATATTCTTGATGCATATGCTTTAGTCTTCATATATGTGTTTGAGCTTGTTTCGTAGAGTTGCTACTTAAATGTTTGCCTATTTTCACACAATGTATTCCAGGGCTTGTGAATTTGAAGGAACTTCAGATTTCATGTAACGCCATAACAAATGTTGGAGCGTCTTATTTGAGAGGTATCACTTGTATTTTTTGGTGTTATAAACTTTTATGATTGTCCTATGATGGTACTAATTGGTCATACGAGGACTGTCTGCATGCTAAGTTTAGGTGATCTCGCATTACTTTTTAAAATTTCCATCTTTTGGATTCTCTTGTAAAGGAAACACATTATGCTTTCTTGTGTCCATGAAAACCACTCAAGCTCATTGCACTTTTGCTAGTTTCGCTGGTTTTAATATAGTGGATATTTGTACTAAAACATTTCAATATGTGCTTTCATTTGTGAGATGTCTTTATTTATCAATTTGTATGTTGTTCCTGTTACCGGTTTTAGTCTTCTGAGTCTGATAAATTGCAAACTTTTAAGTATGTAAAGCTCAATTACTAGTCCACCTTACTTTGTGGCTATCTATGGATTTTCCACCTACTGCTCTTTGGCTTCTTTTTGTGAAGATTATATTTCTTTTTTTTTTTCCCTTGGGGTCTGTGGTAATATGCAATCTGGCTCTGATATATTACATTCTTTTACAGATTTGTACAAACTCGCCGCGCTAAACTTAGAAGGGTCTGAGGTTACTGCTGCATGTTTGGATTACCTCACAGGTCTGCTGCTTTTACTGTTCCAATGTTAACTAAACAGGCCTAGTTTGGGGACAAATTTTATGAAGTAAAAGAGAGTTCATGGAATCACTTTTCTATTTTGGGAACTTTTTCCGTCACGTTATTGAAGTTTCTGATAGTTCCTTTTACTGTAATGCAGCTCTCACTTCACTGAAGTCACTAAATGTCAATAGATGTCACCTATCAGATGATGGATGTGAGAAGTTTTCGGGTAAGTGAAGACATTCTTTATCTGCCATAAAGGACTGACTAAAGCAAAACCATTCCACATCTTGAGCCAACTGTTTTACATCTGCAGCACTCAGCAGTTTGAAAGAGTTGAATCTGGGATTCAACAATATCACTGATACATGTTTGGGACAGCTAAAAGGTCTGTAATTTCTTCTTTGATTGCCTTCTTTTGATTGCATACATTTCAGCTTTAGTTTCTCTAAATTTCAAATCCATCCCCTCTATGGTCTATACTATTATGCTATGGCATCCTAAAGGTCCGAAAGCTTTCGGTTTAACAAATCAATTTATTTCACCAAAATAGTCTGTTTTCCTTTCAAATAGAAAGCATAACCTGTCTTTCTGTTCACGTAATATGTCATTTATTGCCATTCTTTGTTGGTTAATTGTCAAATCATAGTGTTTCTTATGCAAACCTCTCAAAATGAGTAGGGAAATTTCTTCAGAGCCAGAAAAATGGAAAATATAATTGCTAATCTATTTTAGTTAGATGTTGTCATGCAAGATTTCTGTGCCTGCAATCAACAGCCCAAACCGTTGCAATCTTGATGTCACTCCTTCATTTAGTTGATTTTTCATCTCTTGGAGGGTTTTGTTGTTATCCAATTGATCATGTTCAGTCAAGACTCTTCAATTATGCGATTGAAACTTGGTAACTTGGCAATAATATGACCTTCCTCATTACTTAATGCTCACATGCTGAAACTTTAAATGAACTGCTGACAGATGGTATATTTAGAATTGATATGTGTTCTCACGGGTTGCTACTTTATTTTGGAGTTTTGAGATGCTTTCAGTATAGGTAGAATTGATGTTCTTTTACCTGGTCCCTCAGTGCGAAAATTTTCAGTTTTTAGTTGAGGTGGTTACTTCTACACATTTCATCTTTCTCCCATAATTTTTTGTTATTAATTTCCTTTAGTTTTACCCACATTGCAGGGATGACAAAATTGGAAGGCCTCTACTTGGATTCTTGTAGGATTAGCAATGACGGTCTTGCTCATTTAGCTGGTATACGTAAACATAGTTTATTTCCCTCCCCTCTTTTCTTTGATCAGCATTATTCTGCAGTGTCGCACAGTTCCTTTTTCTGTATTAACTTCTTGTCTTGAATTTCTCATCATGTAGTAATCCAATTTTTGGTGCGTCGGTGCAATATTTCCTTTGGCTGTTTGTTTAGTGGCTCTGTGTTATTTAAGATAGGCTGAATATTTGGACTTGAGCTTTATAGACATGAGATGATCATATACAGGCATGTTATGTGAAGTTCATCCATATTTGAACTTGTTAGACTCGTTTGGAGATTGTTCATGAGCACTTTTGAAGCCTCTGAATTAACGCCATATGATTTGGCTAAAATCCATCCACCAGAAAGAGAGCTCTTCCTATCTTATAGATTTATGTCGTCCTTTTGCAGGCATTTCAAACTTGAAGGCTTTGGAGCTGTCTGATACTGAAGTTGGAAGCAATGGAATACTTCAACTCTCTGGTTGGACTGTTTACCCTACTTTGTAATGACTTCGATATAGTATATGTTAAAAGTCCGTAAAATATTGCAGCTTAACCATTTGATGCTTCTGAGTTGTTATCTCGTACATATGATGATGTGCTGATTTGAACAATTCATATGTTTTAGGGTTGACAAAATTGGAGGATCTCAATCTCTCGTTCACCTCAGTAACTGACAGTGGTTTGAAGAAGTTATCTGGATTGACTTCTCTGAGGTCACTTAACCTTGATGCTCGTCAAATTACAGACTCGGGACTCGCAGTTCTCTCCGGTAAGCCCTAAAATCTCTTTCACTTTAATATGAGATGCAGATTTTGGAAAGCTACTCATTCTGAACACATGGACTTAATAGATATATTGCTAGGATAGAAGGTCGGCAGACTCAGGTTACGGACATTCTGATTCTGCTAAGGAGAATAATGATTGGTGCCGTATATGTATCAGTGGAAAACCTTGAAACACAAAAATATGTTTCTGGTAGTGACTTCTTTGACATTAAGAACTGTTTTTAACGTTTTATGAAGTTGTACCGGCAAATAGTCTTCTTCCAAATTATCATGATAGACTATCTTTTACAGTCTTGACAATTGTACATCATCTTTGGCGTAAACTATGTGAATATTTAATACTGCAATTAATTATAGTGACGCTTCATAGTAATAACCAGAATTTTTAAAGCCTCACGATTACTGTTCGTTTTGGTTTTGTTATATTTTCGTATGTAATTCATTTCTCTTTTTTTGGAGAATTCTCATTCTAGTTGAAGCTAGAACTTTTGAATTTCATCTTCGCTCTCTACAACATTCTTTAGTGAATCTGGCAGTTTGCTTTTGAGATTTCTTTGCCTTATCGAATTATCGATTGCTCAATAATATGTAGCAGCCGTTTACGCCATTCTTTTCTGGTTTATGCTAGAAACATTAACACGTAGCTTTCTCTGCCGTATGGAAGCAGGTTTAGCTGGATTGACTCATCTGGATCTTTTTGGTGCTCAGATCACGGATTTGGGGACAAAGTATCTGTCATGTAAGTTAAAGCAGTCATTTGTTCTTTTCTAAGAATTGTTAATTTTTCATGTCTATCGGAAACAACCTCTCTATCTCACCTCTGAGGTAGTGGTATGGACTGCGTACACTTACCCTCCCCGGATCCCACTTTGTGGGAATATACTGTTTGTTGTTGTTGCTGTTAATTTTTCCTCTCTTTTCAGAGTATGTAAAAGTTTTGAATACGGAATCGGAAATGTTCTCGTCATTTCTTTACAGATGGTAGTAAGAATGAATTTTCTTGGCGATACATGGTAATGGAATTGAATCGACAATAAGTATTTCTTCATTGCTGATAGAAACTTCTTTGAGTTGATCTGCTGCCAAGTATTATTCAGCTGTTAATTGTTTCTTGGTCTTATTATTATAACTTGCAATACTGATGCTAGCGTATGAAACGACCCTTCTAATGAGGGGAAGCATCAAACAATTTTCTTGTTGATTGTCCTCTCTCGGTGTTTCTGTTCTTCGTGATCACTATCTACAAAATCAGATACATTTGTATTCGGACATGTTGATGTTTCCAATTTTTAGCTCATTTCCAAATTCTAAAGTGTGTGCATGTCTCATCAGATTTCAAAAACCTGCAATCTCTCGACCTCTGTGGTGGTCGGTTGACGGATGCTGGTGTCAAGAACATAAAGGATCTTACTTCTCTGATGTTGCTAAACCTGTCACAAAACTTGAGGCTATCAGATACAGCCTTGGAGTTTCTATCAGGTACGTTTTGATTTCATTCGGTACATGAAACATCTACATCAGTTCAAATGCTCGTCAAAACTGCTGCTATGGATGATTAATTCGGAACTACAATGGCAATTGAAGACTTCATATGCAGTTAGTGAAGAAGATAGAACTCTTAATATGCTAATTTTATTGATATACTGTTGTACCATGTGCCCGCACTCTCTTGGAGGGCTTAAGAAGGGGATGGAGTAATCTAGTTGCTGCAGGAAATACGCTAGAATAGGAACACGATATTGCTCGTTTGACTTCTTTTTGTTTTCATCATTGTGGTGTTCATACCGGTTTGTGCACGTCTCATTTGTTCCACTTAGTGCCTGTTCTCACCAGCACAGGTGTAGGTGCTGGATAGCTGTCCCCCGAGGCGTAAACTGAATAGTAGTTTCTTTCTCTTATTGAATTCTAGTTTTTCCTATTTCATTGACAAACATCTCATTTGAAAATGCAGGATTGACATCGTTGGTTTCGTTGAATGTCTCAAACTCCAGAATCACCAATGATGGCTTGCAGCACCTGAAGCCCCTCAAGAATTTACGCGCGCTATACCTGGAATTTTGTGGGGTGACAGCATGTGAAATCAAGAAACTTCAAGCTACAAACCTTCCAAATCTTACGCGATATCGCCCTAATCAATGATACTAGTTTATCCTGTGTATAAGACAAGATGGACAACTGTTCTGGTGTGTAAATAGACAGAATAACACCAACTGGCTATTATCTGCATATACCGATAGAGAAATAGCTTTCTATTTCTAGCTATATTTTTGTTGGTTATATGTACTTTTCTGGTGTTTAATTACCTCTGTTAAATCAGGAACTGATGTCTCATGCCTACCTCTTTATGTGGTTTACTCTGTTTGCAGTTGATTCAACACTTATATATCCATATTTAGAGAAGATTCATAATTATCCATATTTGGGCCCATTTGGCCATGGGAGATGAAATCATGATATGAAATCATATAAGATGAAGTTGAAGTTTTGTTTGGACATGCAATTTGGGATTCTAAAGTTAGTTCTTTTTTCTTATAAACATAAAATCTCCATAAGATTTGAAAATTATTAAAATTACCTCAATTCTTCATATAATCTTATCAAATAAGTAAAAGTTCATAATAAAAATATAATAAATTATTATAAAGATATTTTTTTAAAAAAAAACATTTATTGATTAAATTTTAGCTAAAAATTAAGTAAAATTGAACATGTGAGGGAAATGAGATAGCTTTGTGTAAAGCTATGAAGTTCGTAACGTGAAATACACAAAAAAAAATATATATATTGATGAAAGTAATGATTGTATGATCTTTAAATGATTTAAAGATTGATAAGAGTAATAATGGTGGGATTTTTTTTTACAAATATAAACTTGTGCGTCAATTTTTATATTTAAAAAAATTTCAAATCGTAATATGAAATTTTAAATCACACTTTTTGGAGAATTTGGAATTTTATATCATGATATGAAATCATGAGATGCAATCACATGTTCAAACACTGATTTTATCTCATGATTTCAAATTACGAACTTCATATTGCATGTCCAAATGCCTACTTAGAGAAGATCCAACTCGCTCATGCTTAATTATCTAAACTAGTCTCCAGAAGGACCTTCATTTCCAGGCTGACATGATTTGTAGTTATGTAGTGAAGCAACTTCATCATTTTCCTGTACTTTCGGGGATATCTCGGGGAACGATTCAAAATCGATAAATAAAATAAGTGCAGTTTGATGCACAAGGCATTCTAACATTCACGCAGGGCAAGGAAAAAGGCCACATTCCCTGGTGTGACGTAGAGAGTCTATAGTGGCTTTCTCTACAGCTTGAAATAGGTCACATGGAGACAACTTTGTCGTCTTTCCAAGAAATAAAAGAACATAAAAACAGTAGTAATGCTAATATTGTCAACATTGCTGATTGGTAACTAACTGTGCTAAGTGAGGGTTTCTGCCAAGAGTGGTATTACATCCCAACCAAAAATCTGGAACATCATACAAACAACAGTAAAGTAAATAAATAACTCCCATAATGTTACATCAATACAATACAAGAAAACTCTATCTAAAACCCTAGATGTGATATCTCTAAAAATACAGTAAGACTAACTGACACAAATAGTACAAGCCATGAAAGAGAATCTTGGTGAAAACAAAAAATTGCACCTAACAAAGAAATTCCTATATAAGAAAAGAATGCCTTTAGGACCCTTCCATGAGCCACAAAAGGAGATAACTGAAAACTAAAGAAGTGATTCGCGCTACTGGCTCTTGAGGAACCACAGCACTGGGCAAGACAACGACGACGAGGCAAAAATAAAGAAAAACAGATTTCTGCCTCTTCATCTTCATATGAATGAAAAGAGAGAAAATTTTCTTTCTTTTTCTATTTTTTCTTCGTTATACTGTAAAAATGATGGAACGGAAAAAGGTAATGCACAATTCTAATTGTCACAAGGTCCAAATTCCAAAAACTGTATTAACAGCTGATGCACATACAATCCCTGCAGAACAAATAAATAAAACATCTCTCAGATAAAGCAGGGAACAACGACAACAACAAATAGGTAAAACATCTCTCAAATATATCAGGGTACAAGACAACAACAACAAACCCAGTGTAATCAACAAGTGGGTCTGGGGAGGGTAGAGTGTATGCAGACCTTACCCCTACTTTGAGAACGTAGAGAGGCTATTTTTGATAGACCCTCGGCTCAAAGAACAATAAAAAGAGGCAGTAGCAACAAGCAGAAACAACAGCAAGACAATAAGATAACCGAGCTAATTGCTAAAGGAACAATGCGTAGAAATTGCTGTCAAGACAGTATAGGTTTCAGTACAATGAGCTGTTAGCAAGAAAGTTGTGCACAGGCAGGCAACTTGTTAAAAGGCTTTTCCAGTGAAGATCTTTCAAGAAAGATGCAAGGGTTGTTATGACATGTAATGCTTGTTCAATGAATACCAGGAGGGTGTAACGGTAAGTGCACGTTTTGGGAGTGCGGGACAAACATCTAACAACCATAAGGATGTTGTCCACACAGATGTACAACGAAGAAAGAAGTGCTGAATATACTTTGGCGACTGCATGACGAATCACCTGTAAGTACTTCTGTACGGTACACTTAAAACATACGAAAATCATTTATAAGCTACAGTTAGTCGTTGATTATTGATCTTTCTTGTCCATTTTGGAATAGATTATCATCTAATCATCCAGGTACACCGGCCATTTTTCCTTACAAACTACAAAGATGAGTATTTATTTCCTGAGTAACGCTTTTAGCTCTATATGGAATAGCTTAACAAGTCATATAATACGGAAAGATCTGAACTTGTTAACACCAGGCTACTTCCAGCAATACGTGAAAACAAAAATGAAAAAATATAAAAGTAACAAAATTTATGTCTTTCTGCCTACAGGAATGAAAAAACTTTTGCAGGTACCGGCCATACGTCTTGCACATACGTGTGAAGTGCCACTAATTCCATAGGATTAAGTATTATTGCAACCTGACCACATATCATTATTCAATCTACATGAAGACCCCAACGAATAGAGTGATAAACTTTAAAATACAACCAACAACAGCATACCCAGTATAATCCCACACCCCACCTGCCTATGTCTTTCTTCCTACAGGATATCTAAATGAATATGTTAAAGACAGGATATTTACCTTCCAAGTAAGCATAAGTGTAGACTGCGTGCAACAACAGCGGTAATAGCGAGTTTCTTTCTTGATTCCTCTGACACCATAACAAGAACTCATGCTAATTCAAGGGCATGATACAGCTTGGAAACTCGTCGCCTAAGCAATGGTTCCAACCTGAAAGAAGGGACGCCTCTTTCCCACCGTTTTGCTTCATACATCTCATTCCATGCCTGTACTATCTCATCAATATTGAATCCCAGCCCTACAAACACGACAAACGTCAAAAACATTTCAAATAATTTTAAGAAAGTCACCGAATAGTAAACAAGTTTAAGGCACTATTTTCCAGTTTCACCTTCTGTTGCAGTACTGTTGGAACAGTGATTCTTTATCATAACAGCAATATCTGTAGGAGAAGCTCCGGCCAATTCAAATTTTTCAACAGCAACCTCCAAAGATTCTTGCCAAAGTGGAAGCCCAAGTTTGAACTCCATAAGTGATCGTTCATATAGCATCGTACCCCATAGTAAATTTATCTGAGACCTCATGTTTGCAGCTTGCTCAGTAGCTTCATCTGCGGATATTCCTTTGAACAAATTCTCCGGCTCCATCTTCTGCAAATGCGTTTTGTTGGGACGCGATAGTTCGTTCAGACGCTGCTCCTCTGCCTCCTCCCACATCTGCATACCTCTTTCCATATTTTCCTCAGCACTGTTGTAAAGCTGCAGAACTTCAGTAGAAGGCCAAGAATCCAAATTGACACCAGCGCTAATCGCATAATACCAAGAAAGTTTTGCCTGCTCAAACTGTTGCTGCCCCAGAGCAAGGATACCTTCATAAAAGTTTGGTTTGATATTTAACGCGTCTTCATATCTCTCTCCTGCTTTTGAATATTCTTTTAGAGCCCAATCATAAGCAATTTTTATCTGCGCAAGCAAAGATTCTCCGGAACTATCTTCTTTCAAGTAGACCCTTTTTCGTGCCCTGGACATATGAACATTACCCCAGTTGAACAGTGCCAAAGCAGCCATCTCCTGAAATGTTTCTCCAGCTGTGCTAAAAAGGCATTGAGCTTCTTCACTTGTGATTGCCTCTTCCAAAGCCTCAGAGTATAGCTTCATTCCGACTTCATGGAGATCCAGATAAGCATCGGACTCAAATCCAACATAGTTTTTGAACAAATTAGAGAACTGGAAGATCCAATCATTAATGCAAACTGGACCGTTATGCAAGTCCTTGCTTCTTTCAACATTTCCATTTTCAACAATCTTATCATGTCGTGCACTGTATTTATGATCGTCTCCCACCCTTTTGATCTTCTCATAGAAAGGATCCTGCTCCGTACTAACTTCCACGATATAGAATCTTATAGAACCATGTCCAACAGAAGCTTCAGCCCACCTTAACTCCTCGTTTGTTGTCACTGTAACCAGGTCACCTTCTTGGTCCCTATACTTGATTAGGACTGCTTTTAAGCTTGGGAAACGATCGCCTATGATCTCCCTCAGTGTCAAGATGCTGCAGTTCAGAGGAACTTGGGCCCATCTTATGTCTTCCCCAAATACTAATTTCACTGATCTTTTTGGCTCCTCTTCTGTGGTATGACTGATAATTTCCTCCACCACCAATTTATCTTCAGTTCTCCTCTCCTCATTATCCCCGTCTTTGTTCTCCTCATGCCGATCCTTGGCCTTATTTACCTCGATCTTGTTCTTACTCTTCTTATCCTTACTCTTATCCTTAGCTTTCTTTTTGTCGGTCTTGTTCTCAGCTTTATTTCCCTCCATCTTGTCGTCAATCTCTTCTTCGTGAGTCTGTTTTTTATCCTTAATTTCATCAGTCTCATTCTCAAGTTTCATCTCTTCAACTTTCTGGTCCTCGGTGTTCTTTTCCTCATTCCTGTTATCGGTTTGTTTTATATCAATTCCGTTGTTGAATTCCTTCTCCTCTACTTTCTTGCTTTTCTTCTTTAGAGCCTTCTCTTTTAATGATTTGGAGTGACTTGAAGCAAAAGGCGGCTCAACATATTCAGGTACCGGAATCAAATCAACTGGAATGTCGTTCACCCCAATGCCTTTTTGCTCGATGGTTGTTTTCACCCTCTCTGCAATCTCGGTAGCCATGAGATTATTCGGCTCCATCTCTAGTACCCTATTAACATCTCTCTGTGCCAAATCCAACCTATTCAGAGCCTCATAACACCTAGCTCTCTTCAAAAGCGCCTTACTATATTTCGGTGTGACTTCAAGAGCCAAATTACACTCGTGGATCGCCCTAGGGTATTCACCGAGTCCCATCTGCATATAGCAAGCTGCTATATTACTACGGAGGTAAGACACGTCAATGTGGATCCGCGGAAGCAACTTGATAGCTTTGTCATACTTCATCATCGCCCCTTCATAGTCCCTTTTCTGAAATAACTTATTCCCTTCATCCTTAAGCTCCTTTGACATAGCAATGAAAACTGCTGTGTCCTTATCAAATGCTCTAGGACTACTATTTTCACCAGATTTACCTCCTATCTTTTTCGACTTTTTCCAACTTTCCTTCCCCATTCTGAGCTCAACAATTCCAACTTTCCCAAAAGATTGAGTCTTTGCACCAGATAATAATTCAAGAACCAAACCCCAAGACCACTAAATTCAATCAAGAAAAGAGAACCCCAGATAAGGAAATTTCACCAACCAAACAGAAACTTAAAATCAAGACAAATCCACCATACCCCAGAAGCCAGGAAAACAAAAAAATCCAATCTTTTTTACAATATACCAAGAAACAACTTCAACAACTGAGATTTAGACCCCCTAAATCCAAAAGGGTCTTCTTCAACTTACAATAAGAACAAATCCACCACAGCCCAGAAACCAAGAAACCAAAAAAATCCAAACTTTTTTACAAAATACAAAGAAATAACTTCAAGAACTAAGAGCCAGACCCCCTAAATCCAAAAGGGTCTTCTTCAAAAAGTACAAAAACATAAAAAACCAGTATATATATATATTCAGATTTTTTCTCCTTCCAATCGCAGCAGCTCACCGAACAAACCCCAAGAATCTTTATTCAGCTGTAAACAACTCTTCTCCCCAACAAAGATTCTTGCTTTTTCTCTTTCTTTTTCAGCCAATAAATTTTTTTTAAAATCCAATCTTTTTCACAAAATACCAAGAAAAAAACTTCAACAACTAAGATTTAACTCCTTAAATCCAAAAGGGTATTCTTCAAAATTATAAAAACACAAAAACAGTATATGTATATATATATATTCAGAATTTTTTCTCCTTTCAATTATAGCAGCTCACCAAACAAACCCCAAGAACTCTGAAGATAAATTACCCCTTTATTCAGCTGCAAATAATTCTTCTCACCAACAAAGATTCTTGCTTTTTCTCTTTATATTTTTTCTTTTTTTTTTTCAAATTTTAAATTCAGAAGATAATTAAATATATATAACTTATCTGTAAATACTCAGCTTGCTTTTGAAGACCCTTCAAATTTTTCTTGCAGAATTTCCAGAGAAGAACGTTTTCTTTGGGTTTTTTTCACAGGGAATATATGCTATGCAGGACATGAAAAGTCCACCACCATTGCCTCCACCTATTATTTAATTTGAAAAAAAAAAAGGATGAAAATCGTTTTCACGACATAACTTTACTTTAAAAATTAAACTCTTTTTAATTTTGAATAATAATTAAATTTCTCCTTTATCCTAATTAAATTTTTAAAATATCTATTATACCCTTTTATTATAAACTTTTTTTATTTTACTTCTTAAAAAATTATGATATTTTATTTTTTAAAATTCATGAAATAATTTTTTCATAAAAATATAAACATTTTCTTTTGGAAGAAAAAAGTGAGAAATAGTACGAATTAAATATATAAGTTAATGATGTTCTATAATGAAGTAAATTAGCATAATGAGAAAATTATTTTTATTAATAATAATTAAAACTCTAATATTTATTTATACAAGGAAAAATAACAAGTAATAATAACTATACAAATATATTTCGATGCAGGAAATACATAATAATTAATTAAATTAAGGCCAAATTTTTAAAGATTATATTTATTTAAATTTTAAATTATTTTAAACTATAATTTATGTAATACTCCATTAATGACAATCAAAACTTGTTTATTTAAATAGACAATAGAGAATACCCCCGTCTTTTCATATTACTTGATCCTCACACTAAAAATAGTTGTTTTAATTTTGTTGCCCAATTTATTAAATCAAGAAATTTTTTTAATATTTTTTTATTTTTATCCTTAGTATTAAATAATTACATAAAGTTGTTGTAGTCAAATTTAAAGTTTCAAAGCATTATTAGGAGTAATAAGTTTATTTAGTAAAATACACCTATAATTAAAATTTTCTTAAGGGGTGTGTCATATCAAGAAGGGTCAAGTAATATGAAATGCATAGAGTAAGAAAATAGGGAAAGACAAAAACACATGCATATGCATGTACATACATATACACACGCCTAATGCATAAAATATTAAAATAATTGTCATAAAAATAACACTAAATTTAGTGACAAATTCATAAAAGTATTATTCTACTTATAATAATAATAAACTTAAATAAAAATGTATAAATACCTTTGTTAAAAAAATAAATTAGATATAATACATAAATATATTTGATATAATAAGGGTAAAATAGGCATTGCATAGGATAAAGGAGGAGTTTGATTATTGCTCAAAGTTGAGGGGGTAGTTTGATTTTTAAAGCAAAGTTGAGGGTGAAAATGATTTTCACCCATTTGAAAAAATATAATTTCTTTATTTTAATTTATTTGACATATTTTAACTTGACATGTACTTTAAGAAAGTAAATATGCAAGAGTTTTGACTATTGCGATACGTACAAAATATTGTGATCTTAATTAGATCGTCGTGTAAGAAAAATTAAAACTTAAGAGTTACTAAAAAGGAACAGGTCATCTTTTTAAAAAGAGGACTTAAAATAAAAAAACAGATCAAATAAATTGGAAAAAAATAAGTAGGATAAAAAAAAATTATAAAATATTAAAAAGTAAAAAAAAAAAAGAGGGTGTCTTTGTACCTTTACGTAGACGCCACAAAAACCACCTCAAGATAACAGTTGAATATTTTACTTATGTAGATTGTGTTGAATTTTTTTTCTTAAGAGAAAGACTATGTTGATTTTGATTTTGGTTTCTAGAATTTCTTTTATGTAAATAGGGATTTATAATTCAAATAACAATATTATATTTTCTTCATTTTAAAAAGAATGCTTTTTTTTTATTGCAATTTTTATTCTAACACCCTTCATTTTAGAGGTTTTTCCATCGCATTTAATGAAAAATTTATGCTATGAAATATAAATTTTCACTTATTTTCTCAGCTTATTGGAAAAACGCATAGTAGAAAATATATTCTCAGTAAGATACCGGGAAGCTTCCTAACTTTTATATTATTATTTTTTCTTTTTCATTCAATTAAAATATTTGTGTGAATAGTCACTGAAAAAATTTCAGTGCAAATTTCAGTTGAGTAATTAATTTTTAGTGGTGAAACCACAAGATTAAAAAATATTTTAATATATTTAATATATCTTTAATTTAATATAGTCTATATTTTTTTAAAAAAAAATTTGTATCAAATCAAAATCAGAACAATAAATTAAAAATAAATTTCCATATTCCGACAACTAAACGTGGGACCCACTAACCGTGTAATCCTAGATTGTGGGGGACATTTTGGGAGAGTACAAATGAAGGCAACTCTCTTTCAAGTTTCATCCAAAAGGAATCAATAGTGCTTTTTTTTCTTTTTTTTTTTCAAAATATTAATGCAATTAAACCCCTATATAATATTTCCTCCATTTTAATTTATTTATTCTTTTGATTTTATGTGAAATTTAAAAATGTAAAATGAATTTTGAATTTTATAGTTTTAAAATAAAGATATACAAAAAATATACTAAAATATCAATTAATCTTATGAATTTAAATATACCATATGAAAAGTTAAAATTAAAATTTCTTTGAAACCGACTAAAAAAAATAAGACGAATAAATGATAAGGAGAGAAAAGCTAGTTTTTATTAAAAAAAAATCACAATAAGAAGTGAATATTTAAAAAGATTATTAGTCTTATATTTTACATCTTTATAACTACTTTTTACAATTAATTTTTCTTTATAACTACTTTATATGTATAATAACAACATCTATCATTGTAGCAGACTAAACATTTTATAAAATTATAATCACAAAGTATCTCACGTTACGAAGGTTTAGAGAAGATAATTAGTGATTGCTTCCACAACTCAAACCTATAACTTATAGATCATACGAAGACAATTAACTTTTGTTGTTACTTTAAGCCTCTTCCTCGACGTTTTGTAAAATTATTTATTTATAATAATTTTACTAAAACAATTATGTATTTATTTTTAATATGAGCGTATCATATATTTATCTATTTTTATGTAATCCATTTTTCGATTCGTCCAATCCGTTTGTCACTTCTACACTTTTGACTATTCAAACTTGTAAATTTAACAACTGGTTGTCCCACAATTTTCAAATTTACAACAGTAATATTTGAAGCTTCTTATTTACAAATTATATTTTCTCCCTTTTTCCTAACATTTTACGTGCAAGTAATTAATTAATTACGTGTCCTAAAAAGAATAGGTAAAAAGTTTAACAAGGAATCTTAGCTTTACGAAACTGTCAAGAAACTTCGTTACTATAAAAATTATTTAAAGGTCACAAATTTAATTTTTTTTTTGAGTAAGTCATGATTTCTTGGTTGATTAAAATATCGCAAATTGAACATTTGTAAATTGACTCTATCTCATAGTAGTAGTCATGTTTCACTTTTCGATTGTCAATTTAATTAATTTTTCGAGCCAAATCGAATAAGTTTAATGTAATATTTAAAATTTTTAATTTCAACATTAAAAACTATACGAAAAATCTTATAAGTTGCAATTCTTCTTATATCAATATGATAAATAACTACTCCCTCCGTTTCAAAAAGAATTACCTACTTTTCTTTTTAGTCCGTTTCAAAAAGAATGACCTTTTCTTTTTTTGGCAACACTTTAATTCCAACTTTCCACATGACATGTTTAAGACCACAAGATTAAAGGGCATTTTGGTACATTTGCCACAACTTTAATTTAGGACCACAAGATTTAAAAGTCTTTTTTATTTTTTTAAACTCTATGCACTTCATGTCAAGTCAAACTAGATCATTCTTTTTGAAACGAAGAAAGTATATCTTATAATATTGATCAAATTTAATATAATTTAACTTTTGTAAAGTAAAACGTGAAACATTATAGGACTAAAGTATAAAATAATTATTTTCCCAATCCTTCCCTAAACCTACATATAACGGACACTTTAATACACAGGGCTGCGAACACTCATATCAAAAGTATATGGTGAGGGAAACAAAGAGATGTATTGTGTGGGGCATGAAATATGTTTGGACCTCTAAAAAGGAAGTGCACGTTATCTCCAACTCTTGAAGGCACCTCAAAAGTGTCAAAGAACAGACAAAGTGAAAGACATCATCATGTGATTGGGCCAAAGAGAAAAACAATCAAACTCTCCACATCTGTTAGGATTACACAAACTACCAACCAACTGTTTAAACCCCCCCCCCCCAAAAAAAAAAAAACAACATAAAAATGAAGGCAAAAGTTGTCTTTAATATAGAGTATTTTAATGTATATGTTTAAGTTGTCAACTTGACAAGGCAACATACACAACTGACAACCCCCCAACCCCTTCCACCCCCAAAACCAAGTGGAAGTCTTTAACTTCTTGTGGTTGGTATTTTTTTAATTTATTTTTTGTTAGTTTCCTTATTATTCTGCCTAAAGGAACACTTTACATAGGCATCAGTTATTGTGACAGTCTTTAGTTAAGTCTACATTAACATCAAGTATGTGTAAGTCTTTCGAGATAACTATTTCTTTCATGTATTTTAGGTCTACCTCATTCCATATTAATACATTCACTAACTATAGTCTCATCCCTACGGATCGTGTATTTATAAGTTGAGGTTGGATATATTCAATCTATTCAAGTGAACTTCTCGTGTTTTTTACATGGGTTAGTTCTTTTGGCTCAATCTTGACCCAACAAACCTGAATTAATCAATCAATAAAGGGCAAGGTTGTGAACCCAAGTACACACTCCATTCATCCTATTTTATTTTAGTAGAAATAACTCTATCTCAGCGTATATTTTATGTTTACACTGGCGATAGATATGTTGTTATTATTGTAGATATAACTCTAAGCAATCGTAATCGCTTGTAGCACTCCCATTTGAAATACATTCTCTTCAGGTAAAAAAAAATTCTTACTAGATATGTACATTAAATTAATAGATGCATGGTATATATTCGTATATGCACTTCTATCACTTAGAGCTTGTTTGACCAAACTTCTAAAATCAACTTATTTTGAAAAGGGTTTATTTCAAAGTAATTTTAAAAAAAAACACTTTTGAGCAGCAATTAGTGTTTGACCAAACTTTTAAAAGTGTTTTTAAGTGTATATTTTTTAAAAGTGTTTTTCAACTAAGTGCTTTTAGGAAGGAATTACTTTTTTTAGCTTATGAAAAAACAGTTTCTGTTACTCCCTAGAAACATTTATTTTCTCTCAAAAATTTGGTCAAACATATCACTTTTTAAAAATAAGTAATTTTTAGAAAAAATAAGCTTGACCAAACATGCTATTAAATCTTGATTAATTGTCTCATGTTATTAGTACATTAAATCACTCACCACGATAAGTTTAATTGGTTTGATTTAAACACTTGATATAAATAAGTATTTACATTTAGTTCGTTTTCTTCTACGACCCTTCGAATCCAAAGTTTATTTTTGTCAAAGTTTAATTTCATCTTTGAATTTTGAAAAAGCAAAATTCGTATTCGGATTTAAGGTCAAATTCAGGCACCACTTCATCAAATGAAAAATAAGTAAATGACATGTTTTTCTTTGCTTCTTATAATTTCCAAATTTGGGATAATTTTATATACTTTTTTCGTTCTAAAATACTTATCACCTTTGCTTTTCAAAAAGTCAAACTACTTGGACTTAGTTTGATCAAATATAACCAGCAATACAATGTACATTTCCTCTGAGTTTTCTACTTCTTAACAAATTAACAAAAACTAATTTGATGTATTCTTTCTATAGGCAGTACAGTACTAAACAAGAGAGTTAATTCTCTGACCATTGTTAAGGTAAAAGATTATGCTACCACATTGTGATATATGTGTTGTTTACTACTTTCTCTATTTTATGTGGCCAAACACTGGTCGTTTGATAACTGATTAGAGTTATGCAGGTATTAATAATACATAAATTATTTTTTTTTGGAACTTCATGATAACCCGCAGCCGCTGCAATCTCTGTCACAGCCTCCGCCTTTTGAGTGATCACTTTGTATATAGGGTTTTGTTTTCAAATAATAAATAAATAGTTATCCATGTATAATATTTTTCACCTTCTATCTTGCATAAAATAATATATATATTACCTCATAACTTATACATATATTAGTTATGCAGGTTTATAATTGCAAACCAAACATCGTATTAATATTATAGATGAATATCTTATAACGAACTATCAAACATGATATTTCTCATGAGGATTTAATACTTGCATCACTTATCTTTATTAAACCGGCAACCAAACGACTCCTTATTGCTACTCAAAGTGTTTTTTTTTAATTTTATTGGTTAAACACAAATTACTTTTCACTAAAAGTGTTTTGAAGGAAAAAAAACACTTCTCAAAATAAGCTAAAAAAAATATTTTTAAAATTATGCAAAATCTTACAATGACTTATAACCTGTTTGGCCAAGTTTATTTTTCTCAAAAAATGCTTATTTTTTCTCTTAAGTGTTTATTTTTTAAAAATGAGGTGTTTGACCAAACTTTTGAAAGAAAATAAATGCTTCTGGGAGTAGAAAAAACAGTTTTTCATAAGCTAAAAAAAATAGTTTCTCCCTAAGAAACATTTTTTTGAAAAGCACGTTTGAAAAAATACACTTAAAAACACTTTTAGAAAATTGGTCAAATACTAATTGCTGCTCAAAAATATTTTTAAAATTTATTGGCCAAACACAAACTTACTTTTCAAAATAAGCTGAATTTAAAAGTTTGATCAAATAGGCTATAAATCAATAACAACAACAATATACCCGATGTATTCCCACAAAGTGGGGTCTGGGGAGGGTAAGATGTATGCAATCCATACCACTACTTCGGAGAAGTAGAGAGGCTGTTTCCGATAGACCCCCGACTTAGGAAATGAAGGGAGTAATTTTTAAATGTATCTTTGACCATTAGATTAAATTTTGATGTTACTCACTCTGTTCGCTTTTACTTATCACAAATTTCTATTTTTACTTGTCATTTTTCTCCTATCAAGAAAAGACAACTTTTTTTTTCCTATTTTACCCTTAACATTAATTGTTTATGGCCCTTTTGGATTGACTTATTTTAAGTGCTTTTAAGCTAAAAATAACTTTTAAGCACTTTTGAAGTATTTGGGTAAATTTTAAAAGTGCTTATAAGCACTTCGCTTTTGGCTAAAACGCTTAAAATAAGCCCCAAAACCATAAGTTAGGAATTCTAACTTATGACTTTTGGCTTAAAATGCTAAAAATAAGCTAAAAAGCAAAAGCCAATCCAAACAAACACTTATTCTTTAAATTAATTTCAAGACACAAAAATAATCATCAAGTAATAAAAACACTTCATAAATCATAAAGTTTTTTGTTTAAAGATACCTAAAATTGGAGATTCTAACCTCCTAACACATTTTTGTACCCATAGTTATCCAATGACTATTGCATCGCTTCAGCGGGTTCACGGTAAATTTACCAGACAATAAAAAAAGTTTTATGTGAGACCGTTTGACTAGCACAAAAATTAAGAATTTTTTTTTAAAATTTGTTACTATTTAAAACAACCTTTAAACATTTAGAATATAGTTATAAATAAATTATTTCATTTACAATAAAAGTTAGTAATTTAATTATAGAAATGTGGAATATCTTTTTGATAAATTTTAAAAATATTACATAAATTGATAAATAAAATAATCATGTTAATAATTATATTCTTAATAAGTGCAGAGGTGGGAGTATTATAGTCTCAATTACTTGTAGTAACCATTCATCGTCCATCCATCGTCCTTTCTCTTTTCTTTTGAACAAAACTAGTTGTCCAGTCTAAAATCAATTAATTGTGTACCCATTGTATTATAATTAGGGTTTCAATATTTGGGGCAAAAAACAAAAACGAAGAAGATGAGATCTATATGGATTTTTGTTGTTGTATTTAATCTCTTCTTATACGACGTCGTTTCTTCCTCTCAGATAATTTCTGTTCACGCAGGTAAACCCTAAAATCTCAGTTGTTAATTGTGAAAAAAAAATTAATTTAATTGTTGATGTGTTAATTGTAACAAAAATTGAATTCTTAAGTTTAGATGTAATCATTTTTATGCTTGTTGGCTTCTGTAGCTCTTTTTGAAAGCCATTGTAGATGCTATAATTGTAAAACAAAAATAAAAAAAATGAATTTTTATGTTTAGCTTGTAAATGTTTTTGTTCTTGTTGGGTTATGTAGCTCATTATTTGCTTAATCTAGAGAGATCATTGACTGTTACCAGTTTCAAAAAATATCTAGAGAGATCATTCGATAATTAGATAGTGTTTGACCATAGATTTTTGAAAATTTATTTCAAATATCTGTTTGGTCATGACATTTGATATTCAAACATTTTCAAGTTTCGCACCTAAGGGTGTGGCATAGTTGTCAATGAAGTGAGTGCGCACCTAAGGGTGTGGCATAGTTGTCAATGAAGTGAGTGAGTGAGAATTATGAGGTCTCAAGTTCAAATTTGACCAGAGAGCTAAAAACACTAGGTGATTTCCTTCACTGTGTTCTAGCCTTGTTGGATAAAGTTAACTAGTATCTATTACTGATGGGAGGTGGTAGGTATCCGGTATCCCGTGGAATTAGTTGAGGTGCCTCGGATGCCATGGTTATCAAAAAAAAATGAAATAGCTAGCGTTTGACCATAGATTTGAAATTTTGGCCATAGAATTTGATGTTCAAATACTTTCAAATTCCAAAAACGAGCTCGGACCATTTTTTGGATTTTTGGGACTTTCACTTACTCCCTCCGTCCCAAAATAACTGTCACTTCAGCAAAAAAAGGTTTGTCCTAAAATAATTGTCACCGAATTCAAGATAAAAATAGTATGGTTATCCAACTATACCCTTGTATTAAAGATCTACTTCTTCCTAATAATGCTCAATTCTCAAGAAACATTCTATTTATTGTTGTGTTTTTTAATGGGCGTGAAATGAGCTAAAGTGACACTTATTTTGGGACGGGGAGGGAGTACAAAACTTCAAAAAATTTCCAAG
The DNA here is from genome assembly GCA_031232105.1 of Capsicum rhomboideum. Lineage (NCBI taxonomy): Eukaryota > Viridiplantae > Streptophyta > Magnoliopsida > Solanales > Solanaceae > Capsicum > Capsicum rhomboideum. The sequence goes on along the minus strand of CP124712.1, from coordinate 7,643,349 downwards.
TAAAATGCATGTCCAAGAACAACCTCAAATTCCAAAAATCACAACTTCAAAAATTCAAATTTTTAAGTTTCAAGTTTCAACTTCAAAATCTTTGGTCAAACGGGAGCTCAGAATTTTAAGTTTGTTATTAATGAAGTATGATCGGGACGGGAAATAATGAGCTGATAATACTAGGATAATAATCCTGTTTGGTGTTTGTTTACCTTTGATTTCTAGGCTTATTTCTTCTTCATTTTTGTGTTTTAGAATGATTATTATTATAACTGAAAATGGTTGATAGAATTACACAAAAAAAGGAAAAAAGCTTTAACTGGTTGATACTCTAAATTTTTAGTACTAGAAGCTTTAACTAATAGTTGGGAATATTAGCTTGAGCTGTCCAGGGAGGTAGGCGTACCCCATGCACCAAATGCTCCCCCATTTAGTGGTGGGGTAGGGGAAGAGTAGGCGTATACCGTTCACAATCTTCCTCTTGCATTTCCAAAAAGGGTCTTTTTCCACGCGTCAAAGTGTGAACCATATGCTAGTCACCAAAAAAGAGAACCTATTGTTGCACCAAAGCTTGCCTTCACTAGCTTGAGCTGACTATTTTTAAAGAACTGGTTCATGCCCTTAAATTATTGTGCTTGAATGACAAAGGAAAGCCTACAGCCTTTCTGTTCACTTGACTGCACTAGTGCTGACAAAGTTTATATCTTGCTCAAAATAGAATACTTTCCAATATTATTATTGTTTTCTACTATTGGGTTGTAATTCTTGTGGTTCATTCCTGTTTGTATCAGGTACATCATTCAGTCAAAGTTCTAAAGAACCAAAATATAAAGTTGAGTTTCATTCAGAAGACGCACCTTTCCAACCGGTAAGTTATTTTTCATGTCTCACACCTTTTAACATATTCAAAGGCACACTATGCACTTCAAAAAACGTTATATGCTTGCAATAAAAGGTGATCTTCTATTACAAATAAGATTCTTAGAAGTGGATGTAAACTGGAAAGTACATCTCTACTGAGACAAACAAGTACTACTTAAAACTGTGTCCATACGTCACTGCGTCTGTCCAAGAACATATATGGTTTCCTGGATATATATTTTGCAAGTCAGAGGGTTATGACAAGTTGTTTCAAGTTTCTAATTTTTCTTTTCTGCTTCATTATTACTCCTATAACAATGGGTCTCTACATTGAGCCCTTAGTTGTTTGCTCTAATTATGGATGAGTTAACCAACATAATACGAGATGAGGTCAAATAATGTATGCTATTTGTTGACGGTATTGTATTAATTGATGAAACCAGAGAGGGTGTCGGTCAAAAGCATGCACTATGGAGAAACTCTTTTTTTCTTTGATAATCGTGGTGTCTGGGCTAGCTTGTTCGCACCTCAACTAATTCCACGGGACATTTGCCCTTCCCGTCAACAACAGAATCAGATACTAGGTAACTCTGTCCACCAAGACTAGGACAAATGAGAAGAAACCATCTAGTGTTTTTGTCTTTGTTGGGATTTGAATTTGAGACCTCATGGTTCTCAATCCACTTCATTGACCACTAGGGCACAACTTTGGGTGCATGGAGAAGCTCTTTTGAGAAAAGGGTTTTAGGATAAACAAACATAAGACTGACTACATCGCTCAAGTTAAATGATCAGCATGACAAGAGTGAAATTGAGTTAGACTAGAATCGTTTCAAGTGAATAAAATGATAGATGAAGATGTTACAACTTACACATAGGACTAAAATTTGATTGTTGAAAGCTAGAAGTGCTACCGGGGTGTTATGTGAAAGAAATCGTTCTACCAAAATGAAAGGTAAGTTCTACAAAATAATTATAAGATTGGTAATGTCATACGGTATTAATATTGGGCTGATAAAGTTCAATAAATCCACAAGATGAGTGTTGCAGAGATGCGTATGCTAAGATGGCTGTGCAGTCATACAAGATTGGATAAGATAAAAAATTACTACATTTGCTAGAAGGTGCAAGTAACACACATTGAGGATAATATGAGAGAAAGTTGCTTAAGATGGTTTAGTCATGTCTTGTAGCACCGGTAATGTAGGCGTGAAACTATGGGTAGTGAAGGGTTAAAAAAGGGACGAAGTAAACCTAAAATCATATGGAACGAAGTTGTGTTGGAAGACCTACAATTTCTTGGAATCAATGCAGACTTGGCTAAAAATAGAGCATAATGGGAGAAAAAGATCAATATAGGTAATATTTATTAGTAGGGAATAGGTTTACTCTTGTTTTCTTTTTGGCAAAGCAAGTAGTATTGATGTAAAAGACAACATAAAGAGAATGTTGTTACAAATTGCTTTTCTAGGAGTATTTTGACCTTATCACAGATTTATATGCTAGTAAAAATATATTGTTATCATCTTTCAAAAAAAATATGCTAGTAAAAATATAGAGAAATTGTAATAATAATAATAATAATAACAACAGCAACAACAACAACATTATTATTATTGATATTATGCAGTATTAACTTAGTTTTCACCTTTATTTTTATTATAGTATGATGATATGAGTTGAAATTAAATGGAGAAACATGGCAAGGATTCGTATCGCCATGCCTTGTTTGGGACTGAGGTGAAGTTGTTGCTATTGCTTCATAAAGTTTGATTTCTAGAAGTTGAGATTGTAAGAGGTGGTTTGAGGACATAAATGTAGATTGCTTTATCATTCACATTTTTCATTTAGGATAATATGTTGTTGCAAATTTGATTGGTGCTTCTACCTCTAAACCACAAAAAAGAACAAATTTTTATGTATCCAGACTACTCTTACCTATCATCTAAAACTGAGTACTATGCGCGAAAAACACATGAATAATTTTAGAGTATATTGTTCTTTAAACTACAATTAGGAATTTAAATCTATGTTAGTCATACGTATTAGGGATTATAATGGGAAGCATGCTGAACAGCCTCTTTTGAGCAATGTATTTGAAGTATCGTGTCACCTTTAGGTTAGGATCTTTCAGTGGTGACCCTGGTAACTTGAGGGCTATGAACTGTGGGATAAATTTGAGAACATTTAGGCTTCTGTTGGTGCCTGAGGGAAAAGTGCAACTGTTTTTTTCAGTAATTCTGTATGCAACCTATTGGTTAAAGGGAAATGCAAACAGAAATTTGCCCTGACATTCTGTGCGAATAATGATGAGATGGGGTGAATTTACATGTATTGTCATTCTACAAATCTGATGTACTGGTGCACTCTCTTTTGCAGGATGATGACCAGGAAACTATTCTTATGCCCAACAAAAATGGGGAGAAGTTTCTCTGTTATTTGCCTAAAGTCGATAAACCCAAGATTGGTAAACCAGTGACACCCAATATAAGCAGTTTGGTCGTGGATACTGAGAAACGCATCAAGTTGAAGACACCAGATGAACTACTTGAAGTACTGAAGGATCGATGCCTTACCAGGGTGAGAGTCCATCTAATTCTTCCTGTACCACCTGATTTAGATAAGTTAAATATCTACAGAACTTCTAAGTTGTAAGTACACAATTCATGAAAAATTATTCAGCTATAAGTTTTTATGGTCTGCTCTAACTGGTGTTGGGAAAGAAGTAGTCTAATTTTGTCTATATGTTATCTTGCATCATCAAACTTTTCTACAGCTAGAAGGGTGGTGGTCGTATGAATTCTGTTATGAGAACAAGTTGAGACAAGTTCATTTGGAGGATGACAAGGTATGTTTTACTTTGCTTTTAAATATGTGTTTTTCAGGCATGATTTGCCAGAGTAACCCTTTTTTTCCACCAAGAATATTCTAAATATTTAATAGGTTGAGTCTTTGTTGCCTCACTAAAGCTCCTGTTATGCGATTGATGTTGGGTTGGTTTCGGAAAATTCAAAGGATGAGATGCTGACATTGGATAAGCTAAAACCACTTCCTTACAAAAAATGATTGTTCCCTTCTTATTTAAAGATATCAGTGGTACTTAAAAATGACTAATCCACCGGGCTGTACAGCCACACACGTTGCCAAAGATAATCCAGCCCACCATGACGGCAAGACCATTGCAAATGAGGTCACACTAAGTGATATAGCTGGGATTTGAACCTAGAATCTCTAGGTAATTAAGGGCTATAGCTGGGCTATGAACTAAGGATCTCTAAGTAGTTAAGTGCTATAGCTGGGATTTGAACCTTGGATCTCTAGGTTGTTACTCCTGCCTCTCGATTGCTAGGTCATCCCATCCCCCCGTTCCATTTTGTATGACTCGTGTTGACTTTCACGGTGTTGAAGTTGAATGAGCTGTTACAGTTGACTTTGAAATAGCCAAGGAGATCTAGTATGTAGATTTCTGACTATATCCAGATCCAGTGGGTGATACCAAAACCTTTGAGGCAACGGTTTCTGAGCTGGAAATTTAGGAAGGAAAAAAGAACTAATAACGTATTTCTTACATGTTCCAAAAAGTCCTTGTTGTTGCTGCTTTTTGGTAATTTTTACATCTATAGAAGACAGATGGTTTACTAGACTTTGAGGATTGCGAACTCCTTTCAAAAAGATTGCATGTAAGTATGCAAACGGAATTAAACTGTTTGTTCTGTCATATTTTTTATGCATCCTCTGGATGAGGATGCAGATTATATCGTAATTTTGCATTTTGCTTATTGCTAATTGAAAAGATAACAGTTTAAAGGTGTGAAGGGTATAGAGATGTCATTTCAAAATCAAAATATTATGATGTAGTAGTAAATATCGATTTTCCATTTTGAACTTGCTGGACTTCTTATTCAAGTATAGATTTCAAATTATTCGGTTGACGAAAATAGAAGGTAGCACAAACTTATTTATTGGAAAAAAAAAAAGTAGGTCAAACATATGGACGGAGGATGTATTAATATGCAATTGCATTTCATAGTTCATCATTACCTGCATATTCTTGTTATGTACATAGGAGTAATATCCTTTAGGCGAAATGACTCTGTAGGCCCTTGTACTTGACTCAGATTGTAACCTGAACCATTTTAATTATGACTTTGTCAACTGAACACTTAAAGTTATTATAACACGCTATTTTAAACCCTTTTGACCATTGACCAAGCTTATGTGGCGTTTGTTTTGCTGAATCAGATGAAACGCGTGATTACACACGTTTAAAAGCGAGTGAAGATGATAATTTTTAATTTAAAAAATATTAAAATTAAAAGAAAAATATAACTATAAAAAGAAAATTAAAAAAGAATTCCTCATCCCCATCTTCTTCTTCCTCGTGCCCCCCCCCCCCCCCCCCCCCCCCCCGCCATCCCCGACTCTTCTTCTCTCATCCTCCATTTTAGTCACTTTCTCGCCACCATTAAATAGCAAAAATTTCAAATGTTTTTTTTATTGTAAGACGCATGAATAAATTTTTGCTTGTCTTTAATTTTTTCTTCAACACAAGAAAGTTACAAGGAAAAAAAGTGAAAAGAAATAAAGAAGAGATGGCTATATATTTAGATCTTATTTTTTTCAAAACTACTATTTTTTCAAGACCACTTTAAATTCTGGAAGATCTAGAAGATTCAATTCCATTTAGAAGAGAAGAAAAATGAAAATCTTTGAAGGTTGATCTTCCATCCAAACAAGCTAATTTTGAAGATGAATTTGAGATTTTGTTTTAAGAAAAATAGTATTTGTAATGATAAAAATGATGTGGCTAATTTTATCTGATATGTCAATTTTTCTCTGATGTGGATAGTGATGTGTTATCCATGTCAGCGTGGTTGAGAGACACCCATGAACTGGGGTTTAAAATAACGTGTTTTAATAACTTTAAGTGTTTAGCTGGTAAAGACGTAAGTAGAAGGGTTCAGATTATAATCTGAGTCAAGTACAAGGGCCTATCAGATCATTTTGCCTATCCTTTACTCATATTTGTTTTACTTTTCTTTTTAGTTTGGTTTTAAAAAAATGCCTCTTTCTATATTTAGTATTTTTTATATATATAAAAATGACATGACATGGTTAAGCCCACAACTTTCAAAGGGTATTGTTGGCATGCTATATACACCTTTACTTGAAGACCACAAGATTAAAAAGTCTTCTTTATATTCTTAAACTTTGTGTCTAGTCAATCTAGGACAAATAAAATGAAATGGAGGGAGTATATGCATTACTGATCAATTATTTACCGTGTAAAAAAAATTTTCTCTGATCAAAGAAAATATTTGTTATGTGTTTTCAGCCGGTTCAAGAATTTATCTTGGGTTATTATGATGCTGAGGCTACAGCAGCTTATCATCAGAGTCACTCAGATAATTCAGTACTAAAGGATCCCCGTTCAAAAGATGCATCACAAAGGTATGGATATCAAACTGTGAGTTACTAACTGGCTTTGAATTTTGAAAGAGCTTCTAGCATTCACCTTGGGTATATAATGAGTCTGCTAACCATCATTAAAAGCGAATGATCTTCAGCTAGTACTTGACTACAGAAAACAACTATTATTGTAACATTTATGCAATTTTATGAAATCTTGGGAAGTCTTTCTCGAATTTCAAGCACATTGCCTGATGCTTGGATGGATTAGAATTTTTGATTTCCTCTTTGTCTTCTGTAGATATCATGCTCATATCTATACTAATGGGACCGTATGTGATTTAACAAATGAGCCACGACAGACCGAGGTATGAAGCTATGCTTTTGCTTTTGCTATTTATCTTTTTTATTCAAAAATTGTGTGTTTCTCATGGACTCAATTCCAGGTGAGGTTTGTTTGCTCAGAGCCTAGAGCTCTGATAAGCTCTATAACTGAATTATCCACCTGCAAGTACGCTCTCACCGTACATTGCCCAACCCTCTGCAAACACCCGTAAGTTATTCCGATTCATTTTTCTTGTTAAAGTTACTCATTTTTTGTTCAATTCTTCTCTCTTATGGCTGCTGACGACGGCAGTTAGTCATCCTCTCTCTTTTGGGCTGTCTGTTATTTCTGGTAGCTATTTCATACTTGCTTTCATTAGTAACTTGCTAACTGCTGCTGAGGCATTGAGAATTCTTAGACTTTTACAACGACATACTCAGTGTAATCCCACAACTGGGGTCTGGGGAGGGTATTGTGTACGCAGACTTGACCCTTACCTTGTACCTTGGGAGATCCAGAGGTTGTTTCTGATAGACCCTCAGCTCAAGTGGAAAAAGAAAAACTTAAATGAGTCGTGTGCTTGTGAATGACTAATTGATACAAAAAAATGGCCCGCACGCCAAACGACTGTTTGGTGTAGGCCGTCAACTTTTTTGGTTTGTTGTTGCACGGGGGGGCGCTCTGTCCTTCTGGTTCATCCCAAATTTCGTTGACCATTTCGGAATTTTAGCTTCAAATTGTGGCCTCTTAGGCTCCGGACTTGCTCATTTTCTCGGGTCGTCAGCATTTCCTCTGATTGTTAATTGTTTTATGCAGGCTCTTTCAGGAAGAAAGGCCAGTGTGGCATACCATTAACTGTAATAAACTTCCACAAGATTACAGAGAAACCAAAGTCGAAGAAAACTTTGAAAATGAAAATATCGCCATGGTTACAAACTCTTGAGTATCACCCTTCGATCGAATCAGACAATTCAGATGATGAACATGCCAATGTTGAGGGAGACAGTTTAGAAGATGAAAATATCACTGTAGCAACATAATACAATACATGACCTATGAAGGAAATTTTTCTATTTGCTGCAGAAATGCTACATTCTCTTTTTCTATTTGTTTATCTGATGCAATATAGAACCTTTAGGAAAGGGACAAAGACATTTCTCTTGAGGTACAGGGATAGAACTCACATTTGTTTAGGGAACATGACCCTAATGTTATAGTATAAGTTGGCATTTTTTTTTTTGACAAAGGTAACATTTAATATAAGTTGGCATTTTAGCTCAAGCATTCTCAAAGATTGCAAGGTAAGGTAAGACCGCGTATAATAGACCCTTGTGGTATGGCCCTTCTCCGGATTCCTGTATAGCGGGAGCTTTAGTGCATCGGGCTGTTTATTCTCAAAGATTGTGCACTAGTTTCAAGATTCTATATGCTTATTTGTTGGTGAGTTTAAACCAAATTTAAATTCAAAAAAAATAAAGGAAGCAAGAAACAAAAATAGTTTCTTGGAAGGGTGTGTTCAGGAGGAAGGAAAATGTTTATCATGCAAAAATATTTTCTTGAAAAACAAATTAGTTCTGTGTTTTTGTTGTGTTTGGTACATAAGCAAAAAATATTATTTTTAAAAACTTATAGTATGTGGCTATTTTCGAATACAATAGACTGAGATGTCACAATTCACGTTTCACGTTTCACGTTTCAATTTTAGAGAGTGAATAATGGGGTGTTTGGATAGACTTATTTTCAAATGTTTTTGGCTTTTAAGCACTTTTTAAGTTCTGGTGGTGTTTGGAAAAGTTTAAAAAGTGTAAAAATAAGTCAAAAGCCAAAAGTAAGATATCAGTTAGGACTTTTAGCTTTTAGCTTATAAGATACTTTTTAAAAGCCAATCCAAACAGCCGGCAAGAGGTGTAAAGTTTTTCTTATCATCCAGACGTCCTGCTATTTTTCCGACCCTTGTTTTGTCTTTAAAAACCAAATTATTGAGCATCAGGAAATGAATTCAAATATAGCAGAGTAGATCTAGAGATTCTGTGTAGTTGATCTCACTAGAACATGACTCATAAATTTGTGTAGAAAGACTCAAATTACAACAAATAGTAGATTTAAACACATACTGTTTAAAATATAACAGGTTTAATGCTAAGAAATTCAAATATCGAATTCGAAGGGAAGCCTTGAAGTAATTGGTAAAGTCGCTGCTGCCATGTGAGGTCACAGGTTCAAGCCGTGGAAACAAACTCTAGCAGAAATGCAAGGTAAGGCTGCATACAACAAACCCTTGTAGTTCGGCCCTTCCCTGAACCCCACACATAGCGGGAGCTTTAGTGCATCGGACTGCCTTTTTTTTTTTAAAAAAAAAAAAAAAACCTTTAAAGATCCAACTCAAAAAGCTTGAATCCAAAATCCCCCTCTGTTAATCAGGACCAAGGGAAAGTTGAAACAGTAACTAAACTCTTCATCATAAATGCAAAATAATTTAAAAAAAAGGAAGCGGAAGGCATCAAATTTTGATGGAGATATAGGCTAGCTAAATGTCCTCAAATCCGTGTACGAAACCGTGCTGGTACCGTACCATTAAAGAGGAAAATCTCGCCCTGATCATGCCTCAATGAGGGCAATTCGCGAGGAAAGATTCCACTCAGACACACACAAAGACAAAGATGACAACCAGGGCACGACACACACAAAGACAAAGATGACAACCAGGGCACGCCACGTTGCTAAGGATAGGCTCCTGCTTTAACTATAGAAAAGATAAAGGGAACTATTCAAAACCTATTTCATTCAAGGATTAGGCTAAGATTATATATTCTATACACAGCAAGCTATTCAAGTTTATTAAAATGTACTGTACTTATAACTACGAATACGGACAATTCTCAAACATGTACTGTACTTATAACTACGACGATGAACCAATCTCTACATTATTTCCTAAGGTTACTAAAGCTAAGTACTCGTTTATAGCTTCACCTTCTTCCGTAACCTCAATGTCATAGTCAGAGTAAGCATCTCCTTTTAGTAATTCGCCAGTAATCTCATCTTCCATTTCTACATCGCGCGTCTCAACTTTGTTATTACTTGGACCTCCATCACTACCAGCACTACTTGAGCCTGTGTTAGTACCCGATCCATCTACACTTTGGTCGTTAGTTAGAGGATCATTTGCAATTCCATCTCCCCCCTGATGGTTCTGCAGAGTATCATTTACATTGTGCCCTCCTCCTGCAAGTAGGTTTTCTAGCGCTGCTTGACTCGTGCCAAAACTGCGAATAGCTGCAGCCACTGCCAAAAAAAAAATCATTTATATTATTAGGTCAGCTAACTCTCCACATTAAATTAGACTATCCTATCTCAAGAAATGAAAGCAAATGAGAGTTCATGACTGTAAAATCCCCAGCTAATACATCCTAATTAACTAGTAATGAGTTGCCAGCAGGCAGCAGCTTAGCACGGTTGTTTAAGGCAAAAACCAATCAATTTTTTTCATAACGGTGGTGTCCGGGCCGCTTGCGCGCATCTCGACTAATTTCACGGGATACCTACCACCTCCCACTAGCAACTTTGTCCACCAAGGCTAAGGATAGATGGGAAGAAATCACTCGCATTACAAAGATGAAGAGTTCCCTGTGCTTTTAGCAGAAAACAAATATTATGATGCCCATTTGACTGATTCTGACCAAAATTCTACAAAATGCAAAGAAACGAGGAAGATAGCGCGAGTTACAGAAAACACAGTCCCCAGTAAGGAGACTCCAAAAACTGAAAGAACTTCTTGGTTGCCAAAACCATTTTGAACAGCCCAATCAGATAAATCGTTACATGATATTCTAGTTTGAGGCGAGGGGTTGGTGATCCTCGTATAGTTTCTGCAAGTGTTAATTTTAAGAGGTAATCTACTTGAGTTATTCCTTGATGCTGGCATGAGATTGGCGTTCTCTTTTGTGAAGAAATGGAAATTGGGCCCTAACTCAACACCAAATGGTAGCTCGTGAGGTGAGAATTGTCCAAAACAATGCAAACAATGCAATGAGACTAATCCCACATCCCACAATGGATGTGGACAACTTAACACCCCCTCCACATGCCCGGGTCTGCCAACCGGAGCGTGGACAACAAAATATGGGGCTCCAACTTTGGGTAAAACAAGAATTGGGATGAGTCTAGTTCAAATGTGAAAACAAACAAAGAGGAGAAGAATTTGGGGAGATAGTAGTGGTGTTCAAGTAGGTACACTTCTCTTCTTGCATGAAGAGACTAGTTGATGGCCGGCATGCGCATGGGTGTGGTTTCAATCTTGGTAGCTTTTCTCGCCAAAAGGATATTTGGTGGTCAGAATATGAGGTACTGTTTGTCTTAATGTTGGCAGTTGGTACGTTTTCCCTCTCTGTTTCCAACTCCTTTTCTTTTCTCATCCGAATGTCTAATAAAGAAGTAGTTCTTCGGTACACTTTTAAAAAGGAAGTTGTTAAAGTAATGGACCTTGAGCCTAACTAAAACCAAAAATCTAGCTTAAGAGGAGGATTGTCCACGACCATATAAGGATACATATTTGCATCCCACCCACTGACGCGGGACTTAACAAAAGTAAAAAAGCGGGAAAAAACATGAGTTTGTGACAATTAAAAAAAGTGAATAAAATGTCCACAGAAAGAATTGCTTAAACCCAACGTAATCAAACCGACTAACCTATTTCTAACGAAAGCCAAGTGATTTTACATTGAAAAAGTCTTGATGTCCCACAGAACATAATGTAACTCCAAAACGTCTGCTGACTACTGCATTAACCTCAAAAACCACGTAACCAACGGGTGAAAAGCATAATTCATGAAATTCCACTAATATCAGGGGGGGACATAAGCCCCTAAATCGTCCTTTTCCTTTTTATTTGGTGGCTGAGGACTGGTAGAGACCGAGAAGTCTTCTTGCCTTCAATCATTAATGTTTCTTCTGCTTTTTCACTCAATACTACACATTTCTTGGAACCTATTCTACCCATCATATTACAAAATCAACACTTGAAATAATCACTTTTATGGAATGATATGGTTATAAGTCAAAGAGTGGTTTCCGTAAATAATAAGCAAATGCTAATAGAATTTAACGAGATCAGTTTCGTGAACAGTTCTGCCATAGCCACTATTGCCATTCAAAGATCTTTCTAACTATTTGTCAACCATGGATTTGAGTTCCTAAAAAAGGTCATGTGTCAACTTTTTAGAGCTAAAGCAAAAGAGATCTCAGTAGACTCGCTTTACCAGACCCTAAGCGCTACTACTGCAATGCAGCACAACAAAACAATCACGAAAAACAATGATCATAGACCAGAACTTAAATCAGGATAGATGAATTTATCAAATACTAGATACCTGCTTCTCTGGGGAAACCCATGGATACAAGTTCTTCAATTGAAGCATTAGCTGCTTCACGCAATCTTTTCTTCTTCCTCGACTCAATATGTATCTGCATTACGAAAAGAGGAGGCATATAACGAGAGATATTCTTTGATAAATGAGCACTACGAGTCAGAACACTAGAATTTGATAAATCCTATTTTTGGCATCATTTTTCAACTATATCAAAGAGTCATTTCCATGCCACTAGTACTGGAATTGTTGAAGCCGAGCTATCTACCATGGGATGAATCTAGCAGCGCAAATACAACTGTCTCATTGAATAAGTAAAAAGAGGGCAGCCCCGGTGCAATAAAGCTCCCGCTATGTGTTGGTCCGGGGAAGGGCCGAACCACGAGGGTTTATTGTATGCAGCCTTACCCTGCATTTCTGCAAGAGGCTGTTTCCACGCTTGAACCCATGACCTCCTGGTCACATAGGCTCCCCTCCAAGTCTCGTCGAATAAGTAAATGGTTGAATTTCCAATTGCACGGTGCCAGCAAAACCAGGTGCTTATTCCCACTTTATTAACTGATTGACAAGCTAGCTAATATTTTTTTCAATAAGTCAAACTTTTATCAGTAAACATCAAGTTGGTGTCAAAAGTATTTACAAAGTTGTCCATATGACTAGTAAAACTTCACGTAGACATTTATTCATGCCAGAAAATTTACCTGTATCGAAGAATTAGCTTCTGGATTTGTCAAGTCATCTAAAGCCTTCTGTGTGTCATTTTCATTTCGTCGAAGTGATTCTGCAGCAAGCTCCTTCTCAAACCTGGCATTCAGGAATATGAATGAGTTTATACAAATATCAGGCTGGTCAAGACTTAACATAAGCATGACTTAGGAAAAAAGAAGCTCAGTCATTCTGGTTTATCAACCAAATGCACTCTTTGATAGCCGAAAAAGCTCTCCTTCAGATTTTCTGATCCAGTGTTAGTTACATAAATAGTAGTTTCAGTCAAGTTGTTCTATGTAAGGGATTCATGGAATGTATCCACTTGAAAGTTCCTTTGATTACAAGTTTTACTTACCCAATTGACACCAATTCATTCAGCCTCTCGATATCAACAGCTTTTCCAAGGGGAGTCGTTCCGTAATGCTTTTGCTCCCTACAGAATGGTAGATAAGTTTAGTAATGTATCTAATCTTAAGGAAAATACAGAAAGGAATTATATTTTAAACAAAGATGAATTCACATGATCTCCTTCCGCCGCTTGATGTCATCCTCCCTTTTCCTTTCTTTCTTTTCTTTCTCCTCAACAAGAAAATCAACAGCACTTTCTACTACTTGATTGTTCATGCGCAGCGCTCTCGTGGCATCCCGTTCTTTGTATCCCATACTCAAAAGCAAGGACAATGCTTCATCTGGAATTTGTAGCTGTTTTTTGTTTTTAAGAAAGACAAAAGAAATGGTTTAACTGTTTATGATACTGAGAAAATAACTATGAAGAATTAGCTAATAAGTTGTTTAATAGTTGGCATGTTCAATTGTAGATATAATATGAAGGGTTAGTTTAGATAATAAGTCAGTATCACAGGCAGCGCTAATCAACCAACACCACGGCGCAAGAACACATGTACACATGCATGAACAACTAGATAGAAATTAAAGCAAATGTAGACACTGGAGGTGAATATATTATCTCCTACAAAAATTGAAATATTGTCCAAATATCTGCCTATTAGTGAAAACGGCAAGAGCCAACCATCATCGGCTTCACAAAGAAATACAGGCTAACCTGCAAAAACTTGGCTTGAGCAGATGTCAAGGACTTTCTAGATTTTACAGTCTGATTGCTATGATATGCCACTACTCCTTCTAGCAGCTCCAGCCTCAAATGTCTAGAAAGAATATATGGAAGCAACAAATTTTCAAATAATGTTGGAAGGCATTTTTTCCTGCATTATACACGAGCAGTATCAATCTCTTTTGAAGGGTTTACTCACAAAGCAATCTCTGGATAACGTCCTTTCTGAAGCAATCTGAGACGACTCGCTTCCTTCCCGTGAGAACGCTCAAGTCCTTCCCTAGCTTTTGCAAGGCGGACTCCTGCAACTGAGAGCCAGCTGATATCTCGAAGCATAAAGTAGCACCACACCATGTCTATTTGCAGAATGGGCACATTGTCAACCATCTGCAAAGCCAAATAGGAAGGGCAAAAAAATCAGATAACAGCTATGGAGCAAATTTCTGCAGTCCGGTGAATAAATTTTCTTGCCATAAAATGAAATATACATTTAATATCTGCTGAAACCTAAGCACTATTCACAAGATAAGGCCATGCAAAGACTGACAACAAAGACACAGATCAAACGACCACATGAGAAGAGTAAGGAGGACATGTTCTGCGACTTTATTGCAATAAATAAACTATATCACCTATTTTATTTTTTGATAAAGGTAATGTTGTATTCATCAGCATTAAGGATATGCTGGGGACCTCCAAAAAGTTCCCAACAGAACAGAGAAAACTAGTAGATTACAACGATCTTATAAACTATATCACCTATTTCCTTTGATTTCTTTCTTTTTCCATACTATTTACTCCCTCCGTCCCATTTTATGTGGCACCCTTTCCGTTTTAGTCCGCCCCAAAAAGAATGTCACCTTACTATAATTAGAAACAATTTAACTTTATAATTCCCCTTGATGAAATGATTTACAACCACACAAATATCTAAGGATTATTTTAGACCACAAGTTTCAAAAGTCTTTCTTTTTCCCTTAAACACAGTGTCAAGTCAAACCGTGCCACATAAAATGGGACGGAGGGAGTAACTCAAAAGTGCAAAGTCACTTTTTTTTATTGTTGCAAAAGCCCAAGGTCACGTTTCACATCAATTCCCTAGGAATTCACATTTGGAAATTGCGAGCCACTCATCGTTAATCATTAGATAATAAACATTCACGGCTCTCATCTTAATTGCTTAAACTAACAAATACTCAATTTTTTGAAAGAAAGAAATCTAACTCACCTCGATGAGCTTCTGGTCGCAGAGAGAGAAGGCTTCCTGCAAAAAAGAGAACCCATTTCTGTACGAGCATTCAACCAGATATTTATATAAACAAAGGAAATAGCAAGAAAAAGATTAGGCACTAACCTCTCCCATGGTCAGCACTTCTAGTGCTTCCTTATATTTTTTCTTCCTCAGCAAGGCTTTTGCATTTGCGTGAAGCATGAGGCCCATGATTATTGCCCTAAAAAATAAAAAGGAAAGGAATCAACGGATCGTGTTTCATAGTCAATATGAACCTGTTTACAAAATAGGTTAGGAATAGTGGTTCAATGAAGTTGGGTTGAGCACCATAAGGTCTCAGGTTCAATTCCCAACAGAGACGAACACTAGGTGATAACTTCCCATCTGTTCTAGCTTTGGTGGACAGAGTTACCTGGTACCTCTTGCTGGTGGGAGATGGCAGGTATCCCGTGGAATTAGTCGAGGTGCGCGCAAGCTGACCCGGACACCACGGTTATCAAAAAAAGGTTAGGAAAATAATTTGACATACCGCTGATCAGTCTCAGACCCCAGTTGCACCTTTTGTCCACTCTGATTTTCGAGCTCAAGATTGAAATCTTCAACAGGTAATGAGCCATCCGCATGTCTCTTTGACAGAGAAACAGCAGCAGCCCTGTAATTCCAATCATATCAGTAGTTTGCTAGAAAAGAACAATACAGGAAAACACATCTATCCAATACTAAGAAGGAAAGAAAATTTATGCAAGACCACAAAGTAAATAGTTTCTTCCAGCAGAATAATATCATCCAGTGAAACTACAAGAGTGTTATAAACCCAATCATCACCTGAGGTACATGTTACTGATCTAAATATACATAGGCATTTCCTTTTTTTTTGAAGAATTGCAATGGCACTTCTATTATATCTCTATTAAAGTTAATTATCAACTACACATATCAAAAGGAGGTAAATACAAGTACATTGGCATGCTCTACCCATCAAAACTTAAAGATACTCTCAGCATAAGCATTCTCCTTCATATCATTGTGAAAGATCTAGCACATCAAATCAAGTAAGAGAAAAAAAAAAAAGGGAAATAGAATCCCAAGACAAACTCAGTGTAGACATAGAACAAATAAAGAAGAAGATGAACAACAACAAAAACTCCCCCACCAAAACACACACAGAGAGACACACAACACAAACAACAATGATCGCAATCAAAATCAATTTTATGTACCAAGATGAAAGCTAATCAAGCCAGTAACTTTCACTCTGATCACCCTTTAGAAACAAAACTCACATACTTAAACAAAATCAAGAACACAACACGAGAAGAACATAAAGAATGACAAAAAAGATACTGACTTAAGCCTGGAAAGTTCTTCCTCAAATAAAGAAGATGAACAACAACAAAACTCCACCCCACCCCACTCCCCATCCACACACACACACACACAACAATTATCACAATCAAAATCAATTTTATGTACCAAGATAACAGCTAGAGCCCCCCCCCCCCCCAAACCCACACACACAATCAAAATCAATTTGATGCACCAAGATAAAAGCTAAACAAACCACTATTTTTCACTCTGATCACACTACTTAAAAACAGAATTCACAACCCATAGCAAATAGAATCCCAAGTCTCAAATTCAGTGGAGACATAAATCAAATAAAGAAGAAGATGAACAACAACCAAATCTCCCCTCCACACACACCCCACCCCCACAAACACACACACAACCATGATCACTCTGATCACCCAAAACCATCAAGTGATTCAAGAAAACAACACAACAACAACATAAAGAATGACAAAAGATTAAAAAGATACTAACTTTAGCCTTGAAAGCCTAGTGTAACATTCTTCCACAAATAAAGAAGAACAACAACAGAATCTCCCCCTCCCCTTCCCCTGCCTCCCACCCCCCACAAACACACACGCAACAATGATCACAACCAAATTCAATTTTATGTACCAAGATAAAAGCTAAACAAGCCACCAACTTTAAACAAAAACTCACAAAATTCAATAAAATCAAGAAAACAACACAAGAATGACAAAAAAAAGATGCTAACTTTAGTCTTGAAATCCTAGTAGAACGTTCTTCCTCAGCCAAAGATTCTTCTTTTACAGACTTCCCTTGATCAACAGAAACCCTTGAAGCCAAAATCTTTCCATTATTTCTAACACCCAATTGACTCAAATTCTCAATCCCATCACCATCTTTCAACAATTTACCAGCACATATAAGGTTAATTGTTTCAGTTCCTCCTTCACCATGACCACATCTTCTTGCAATTTCTTGTCTTAACATTGGTACTGTCCATTCTTCCAATTCTACTTCTAACACACCACTCCATGCCCCTCCTATCTTCAATTTCGACAACCCCATATGCCCTTTTTTTGTACTAAAAAAGTTGTGTTTCTTGAAGTCTTTTCCTTAACTTGGTGGAAAAATCTTGTTTATATAGTTTGTTAAGTCCATGTTTTCGATATAGACCCAGGTTTTGGTGTGTTTTTTTCCTGCGGGTTGGGGGGTTGGGGGGTGGGTGGGGGCGTGGAGGTTGGGGTGGGATCATGTATTTCTTGTTAGATAATTGGATGTCTCCATCCTTTGAGCCCAAGTAATAGGCCAAACGTTTTGCCCAAGTAGAAGACTTTTATATATAGTCTTGTGGGGCACGAAAAAATGCTTTGTGCCCAAGTTTTTACCCCTATAAATCTCCCTCCCTTCTACTAATGTAACATATATACGAATACAGTAAAATGAGGGAATATAGTAGTGTTCTCCCTCTCTCTCCTTTGTTGCCATTTACTTTTATTTTATCTTTATTTTAACACGTTATCAACACGAGACTCTGTCATCTTGAACAAATACTTTTTCAGATAATAAAGGTAAGAACTTATTTTTCCTAAAATAATGTCGAATTTATCTAAATGTGAATTTATTACCCTGGATATATCGGGCAAAGCCTACTTATCTTGGGCATTTGATGTCGAAATCCATTTAAATGTGATGGGTCTGGCAGACACCATCAAAGATAAGAATCAGGCTTCAAACCAAGACCGTGCCAAAGCTATGATATTTCTCCGTCAGCATCTCGATGAGGGATTAAAAATGGAATATCTCACTATTAGGGATCCTCTTATACTATGGAATAATTTGAAAGATAGTTATGACCACCTGAAGATGGTCGTTCTTCCATAGGCACATTATGAATGGACCCATTTGAGATTATAAGATTTTAAAGATATAACTGTGTATAATTCTGCTATGTTTAGAATTAAATCACAGTTAAATTTATGCGGAGAAAATATCACAGATCATGATATGTTGGAGAAAACATTCCCCACCTTTCCTGCCTCGAGTATGCTTCTGCAGCAGCAATACCGAGAAATGGGATTTAAAAAATTATTCTGAATTAATTTCGCATCTCCTTGTTGCTGAACAACATAATGATCTTTTGATGAAAAACCATGAAAGTCGACCTCCTGGTACTGCTTCATTTCCTGAAGTAAATGCTGCAAATTTTCACCAATCTAGGCATGAAAGAGGTCGTGGTCGTGGTCGTGATCGAGGAAGAAATTTCAATCATGGTAATCGTCTTGCACTTAATAATAACCCTCAGCACCAGCAGTGTAAAAAGAAAGGTGAAAAGCCTGAAGCGGTGCAAAGAAAAAATACAAAAACTAGATGCTATTGGTGTGGTGGAAAAGGGTACTGTTCACGTACTTGTCGTACGCCAATGCACCTGGTTAATCTTTATCAGGCATCCTTCAAAAAGGTGGATAATACTGCAGAAGCAAACTTTATCTCTGAAAATAATATTGAGCCTATGTAGTTAGACGTTGCAGATTTCTTTGAATTTCCTGAAAGAAATGTAGATCACCTTGTCGGTGACGGATCTGCAATAGTCTAAGTATTTTTTTTTTTGTTAGTTGTATTAGTTTACGTTTCTGTTAGTAAGTGTTTCTCTAATCCTGTAAATAAATAAAGTTTGTGTAAATACGTTGTTTGCTAGTAATACTATAATGTTTACTTTGTTTATATTTTCATCTTGAAGAATATATGGATACTCCGCAAATTTTATTTGGATCAATGATCGATCATGAGGATATTTGTGTAATTGATAGTGGAACAATGCACGCCATATTTAAAGATGAGAAATACTTTTCTCGGCTGCTTAAGAGAAAAACAAATGTTACAACAATTTCTGGTAATTCAAAATTGATTGAAGGCTCCGGAAGAGCTACAATATTTCTGCCTAAGGGGACGAAACTTGTTATAGAAGATGCATTATTCTCTTCTAAATCCCCGAGAAACTTATTAAGTTTTAAAGATATTCGCCGAAATGGATATCATGTTGAGACAATGAATGAAATGAATGTTGAATATCTTGGCATTACCAAGAATATCTCAGGCCAGAAATATGTGTTGGAGAAATTGCCAACTTTGTCTTCTGGCCTATATTATGCAGAAATTAGTACAGTTGAAGCACACTCTATCGTAAACCAGAAGTTTACTGATTTGAATACTTTTGTGTTTTGGCATGACCGAATGGGTCACCCTGGATCAATAATGATGAAACGAATCATTGAAAATTCAAATGGGCATCCGCTAAAGAACCTGAAGATTCTTGCAAGTGAAGAATTTTCATGTGTTGCTTGTTATCAAGGCAAATTAATAACTACGCCATCACCACTGAAGGTTGGCGTCGAATCCCCTCTTTTTCTAGAACGTATACATGGGGATATATGTGGACCTATTCACCCATCTAGCGGGTCATTTAGATACTTTATGGTCCTAATAGACGCATCTTCAAGATGGTCTCATGTGTGTCTCTTATCGTCTCGCAATCTTGCATTTGCGAAAATATTAGCACAAACAATACGATTAAGGGCGCGATTCCTAGATTATCCTATTAAGGCTATTCGTCTTGATAATGCTGGAGAATTTACATCCCAAGTTTTTGATAATTATTGTGTATCAGTTGGGATATGAGTTGAACATCCTGTCGCTCATGTTCATACTTAAAATGGCCTTGCTGAGTCATTTATTAAGCGCCTACAATTGATTGCAAGACCACTACTTATGAAAACAAAATTGCCCACTACTGTTTGGGGTCATGCTATCTTACATGCAGCATCACTTGTTCGTCTCAGACCGACTCATTATAATAAATACTCTCCGTCACAATTAGTATTTGGTCATGAACTAAATATTTCTCATCTAAGAATTTTTGGTTGTGCTGCATACGTGCCAGTAGCACCACCACAGCGCACTAAGATGGGCCCCTAGAGAAGGTTAGGAATATATGTTGGGTCTGAGTCACCCTCCATAATTCGCTAGCTTGAGCCACTGACGGGAGATTTATTTACTGCTCGATTTACAGACTGTCGATTTGATGAAACAACTTTCCCGCAATTAGGGGGAGAGAAACAGGAACTCAAAAGAGAAATTGCGTGAAAAGTTTCGTCATTATCTTATTTTGATCCACGTACCCCTATATGTGAACATGAGGTCCAGAAAATCATTCACTTACAGAAAATAGCAAATCAAATGCCAGATGCATTTACTGATTTGAAAAGGATAACTAAGTCACATATCCCTGCAGTGAATGTGCCTGTCCAAATTGATGTCCCAAAAGGACCATCCACTAGTGTCATAGCTTCTGAATCCCAAACACGCCTGAAGCGTGGTAGACCATTGGGTTCAAAGGATAAAAGTCCTAGAAAAAGAAGCACAAAAAATGATAAAAGTGACACTCTAGAAGAGCCCCATAAAGATACCTGAGATCTGATTAATATTGATATTCCTCAAGAAATCAATGAACCCGAGATTCAAGTGAATGAAGAACTTTCAATGAGTTCTACCGGTGATGAGATTAATTTAGATCGATCAAAAATTACGGTGGATAATGTTTTTGCATATAATGTTGCACTTAACATTATACAAGACAGTGAGGATCTTGAACCTCTATCTGTCTAAGAATGTCGACAAAGAAATGATTGGCCAAAATGGCAAGAGGCAATTCAATCAGAATTGAACTCACTTGCTAAACGTGAGGTTTTTGGACCTGTAGTCCAAACCCCTGATGGTGTAAAACCAGTTGGCCATAAATGGGTCTTCGTGCGTAAAAGAAATGAAATTATAAGATACAAGGCACGCCTTGTTGCGCAAGGATTCTCTCAAAGACCCGGAGTCGACTACGAAGAAACATATTCACCCATTATGGATGCAATAACTGTCACACCCCAAATTCCCATTAAGGCGTGATTGGCACCCGAAGCCGATAAGGCCCGAGAGAACCAATCTTTGCTTATATTTGTTCATATGCATGCCATAAGAAATACCATTACCATGTAAGAACTTATCATGTTAATAATGAAATTCATGAAACATGTGCTAAATATATATACATATGTGAAACTTGGCCTACAGGGCCATCAAGTCATCATGGACATACACCTCCTACATTTGTCTTCCCACAACTGTCTACAAAGCCTCTACAGATACATGACCATGTCTATACAATATTTACATAATACCAAAACCTAGTGTTCACATGTGACTTGGGAAGCCCCAAAGCAACTAGAGCTCACCAGAGACCTGTATAAAATCTGCAGCCTACTATGGAGGTCTACTAATGCCTGCACCTGCAACATGTAAGGTAAGTCCCCAAGAGAGGTCAGTACGAAAAATGTGCTGAGTATGTAAGGCTATAAGTAAATATATGAGATATAAGAACTTTGATGATATCAAGTACAAGTGAACACATCATGTGAATAAATTACCATAAGAATACATGTGGAATTATGTGCATTATTTTCTTTACTTTCCTTCTTCATCATTCATGTGATCATCAATCATGTATGCCCGGGCCCAACTGATCAGTGGAAAATAACATTGGGATCGTCTCTAGCTAGGCTTATGCCCCTTTGAGCTGCCACCCATAAATCAATAAAGCAGGTTCGTCTCTAGCTAGGCTTATGCCCCTTTGAGCTGCCCCCTGTATCCAATAATCATTCGAGATCGCCCCTAGCTAGGCTTATGCCCCTTTGGGTTGCCACCCGTTCTCAACAAGTGTTCATTACTTTAATTCTTTACTTTTGAGATTGATACTTTTACTTGTGAGAGATTGGTATTTTTGCTTATGAGAGATTAATACCATTATAGTCACAACTTTCTTTGAAGCTTTGGATCAATAATCAATGAGTGAGAAACATGTGAATAAGCAGTATTGGAAACATAGCCTTCATGGAAACATAACACTGTTGGAACCATTGGACAATGATCAATGAATAAGATACATGAGTATAACCACTATTAAAACCTTGGAACATACCTCATTGGACTTTTGGAACATTGCTAATGAATATGAGACATGTATATAATTCTATTGGAACTTGGACCCTGACATGATTGGAATAATGCTATTCAAACTAAACAAGCCCTCTTTACCTCATTGCTCTTGTTGGGATAATTCTCTTAGGATCTACAACCAATGATAACTTAAGAACTTCCGCCCATAAATAGGAGACAAGTGGATCCTAATTCATCTAAGAATAATACACCTATGAATAACAATATATATCAACCTTCTTTGGAATACTATAGATCCCCATTGGAATAGAACACTTTTGAAATCTTAGGATAATAAGCACTAAACACGATACATGTGGATTTCAACTGTCACCAACTAGAAATGTGATACCTTAGAACCTTATAGGACTTTTAGCATACTAGCCAATGATCATAAGTCAACCAATGGAAATACGTCCATCAATGAACATGAACCATTGACCAATGAGTAAGGGACATATGAGTAACTCTAGCCAACTATCGGATACGGAATACCTTAGGGTATTTCAGAATCGAATGAGTACCATGACAATGTGAACACCATATGTTGCAGAAGGAAATAGAAGAATAACCTTACATACCTTTGCATCTCACTATGAATACCCAAGCTTATATGGAAATACAATAGTCCAGCTCTTTCCTTACGTCTCACTCTACATCACAAGTACATAACGAAGCTTATATTAGCAACCAACTACCTTACAAGTGCACAAGATGACCATGAATCACATAGTTACTTTATAACGTCATTTCGTCTTCTTACAATGTCATTTATCATATCAACATGCCAACACTACCATAACATTCCACTCATTGACCAAGATTTCATATGACAATAGCATTTCGCATCACAATTACCCTTTATGCCTTCTCATTATCATTTCGTCATATTTACGCTTCTCAATTGGCCTCATAACAACATATGAACAACCATACATACTTAACATAGTCCAACATGCTTCCATACGACATTTTAAAGTCATTAAAACGACATTCCAAATTGATAATTACATCCATGAAGGGTATAGGGGTTTCGGGGGGCCAAAGGGATGCAAAAACAAGCAATTCGGAGTTCTGGGCCGATACGCTAAGCCAACTGCTCCCACATGTGGATGACCTGCGTCCGCAGGAGACCTTTGGTCACCTGCGTTGTCACCTGCGGCCGCAGGTGCTTCGTCTGCGAGGGCGGGTGCCCGTTTTGATCCGAAATGGTCTTTTTGGGGTCTTTTTATGCAATGAATGGTCCATGATCATAAACAAACTTATTTTAAAATATTTTTGATCATCTAACATGCCAACAACCAGCCATGGTCTCACAACACACATAACATAACCAAAACGACACTTTACGGCCAATCCGCCACCAAAACCACAACCAATTTCACAATAGAAATTCCAACTATTATACACCATGAACAAACAAGGGGAGACTATAATCACATCTCACATGACAATATTGAACCCATCAAATTCATTTTCTTCAAGACCATAAGCCCATGTTCAAGTTTACAAGGCAAAACCATCCTCCGAATTAACAAACACATACACTTCACACATAGTGAACTTCTCACACTCTACCAACATAACCAACATAGTATAAATCATTTTCCATGCATAAAATATATAAAACCATAATAATATACACTTACCAATACTCACCAAGTGATGATCTTTGGCCAAAAAGATGAAGGCTTAGGGTTTGAGTTGAGAGAATAGTGTGGAAATTTCTAGACTTTGGCATGTGTAACCAAGTGAATAAATATCAGATTTTTGGTGACTTTTATAGACCCTTAATGGTCATCTTTATCCATCTCTTGGTCAATAATTAATGGTTTGATTTGGTCAAAAGAAGAATGGATCATTTCCCCTTCATTTGGGCCATGTCTTTTGTGTCTTTTTGGGCCTCCCTTGGGCTTTGGCTCAAGACTTCTTTAGCCCACTAACTTTGGTGTATAATTCCTTATCTATATATATATATGTCCCTCAAGTCACTCTTATCCATCTCTTGACATTAAATGCATGGTTGATTTGGTCAAATGGAAGATTGGGTCAAATTGTTATATTGGGCCATATCTTCTTGTTCATTTTGGGCTTCATATTTGGGCCCAATAATACAAGGCTTATTAAATGCCCACCTTTCAATACAAAAATTATCAATTCTCTCATGTTGTCATATTTTCATAAATGTACATGTAGTCGTATAGGTTTGGCAACATACGGAGTGTTACACCTCCCACGAGGGTCTAATCCCTTGTACTAGGCCCAATATCAATTAACTTATCAATAACATTACATAATACATACCTTTGGCTCTCGACATTAAGTAAACATTGTTCAACGGCGTCAAATAGGGTTTGGTAGGTACGGAGTGTTACAATAACATTTCGATATCTCATCAATTTAGCTGTACATGAAAACCTTGAAATACATCTAATGGATGTGGTTACAGCTTATCTTTATGGTTCACTTGATAATGAAATTTATATGAGGATCCCTGAAGGATTAAAAATGCCTGAAGCATATAGTTCAAAGTATCAAGACATGTGTTCAATCAGATTACAAAGATCGTTATACGGTCTAAAACAATCAGGGCGTATGTGGTATAATCGCCTTAGTGAGTACTTAATAAATGAAGGATATATAAATGATGTCATATGCCTTTGTATTTTTATTAAGAAAACAACATCAGAGTTTGTTATACTCGATGTTTATGTTGATGACATAAATCTCATTGGAACTCCAGAAGAGGTCCAAAAGGCAATTGAATATCTAAAGAAAGAATTTGAGATGAAAGATCTTGGAAAGACAAAACTTTGTCTTGGTCTGTTAATTGAGCATTTAGCAGACGGGGTCTTCATCCATCAATCTGCCTATACTAAAAGGGTTTTGAAATGATTTTACATGGACAAAGCACATCCATTAAGTACTCTAATGGTTGTTCGATCACTTGAAGTGAGGAAAGACCCGTTCCGACCTCCAGAAGAGAATGAAAAGATTCTTGATCCTGAAGTACCATATCTCAGTGTTATTGGTGTACTATGTATCTTGCTAACGCTACAAGGCCTGATATAGCATTTTCTGTTAATTTACTAGCAACGTATAGTTCTTCCCTTACACGTAGACATTAGAGCGGAATCAAGCATATATTGCGATAGCTGAAGGAGACTATTGATATGGGCCTGTTTTATACTAACAAAGATAGTGCAGATCTTGTTGGTCATACAGATGCAGGTTATTTATCTTACCCACATAAAGCTCGATCTCAAATAGGCTATGTGTTTACATACGGAGGTACTGCCATATCATGGCGATCTACAAAGCAGTCTATTATTGCTACTTCTTCAAATCATGCTGAGATAATAGCTATTCATGAAGCAAGTAGAGAATGTGTATGGTTGAGAACCGTAATACATTTTATCAAAGAGAGATGTGGCCTGAAGTATGATATCAAGGTACCCACAGTTCTATTTGAAGACAATACTGCATGCATAGCTCAATTAAAAAGAGGCTTTATAAAAGGAGATAGAACGAAGCATATCTCGGCAAAGTTATTCTTCACACATGATCTCCAGAAGAATGGAGATATTGATGTACAATAAATCCGTTCAAGTGACAATCCAGCAGACTTGTTCACTAAATCTTTACCAACTTCAACTCTTGAGAAAATGGTACACAATATTGGAATGCGAAGACTGAACCATTTGTATCAAAGTTTTCATCAGAGGGAGTAAGAATACACGCTGTACTCTTTTTTCCTTAACCAAGGTTTTATCCCACTGGGTTTCCCTGATAAGGTTTTAATGAGGCAGCAAACAATGTGTATTACATGGACATCCAAGGGGAGTGTTAGATAATTGGATGTCTCCATCCTTTGAGCCCAAGTAATAGGCCAAGCGTTTTGCCCAAGTAAAAGACTTTTGTATCATAGTCTTGTAGGGCACGAAAAAATGCTTTGTGCCCAAGTTTTTACCCCTATAAATCTCCCTCCCTTCTACTAATGTAACATATATACGAATACAGTGAAATGAAGGGATTATAGTAGTGTTCTCCCTCTCTCTCCTTTGTTGTCATTTACTTTTATTTTGTCTTTATTTTATAACATTTCTTTGATAGTTACAAGTTTTTTTAAAGGATTACTTCGGATTGTTTGGTTGGTGAATAAGTTATTTCAATATTATAATAGGAAAATTAATTTCTTATGCAGAGGTTATGCCAAATTTTTTTCGTATCGTTTCAATTTTATCGGATGTCCTCGATAAATTTTTTTAAAAAAAGAATTAATTTGAATAGTTATCTATTCGACTGATTAAATTAAAATAATTGATAAATATAGAGAATATATGGTATAATTTATGTTAATATGTGTATGATCATGAATAATGAGTGTAATTAGAATTTTTGTCTTAAGTTTTTGATATAGACTAGGTTTTGTTTTTTTGTTTTTTTACCTATGTACTTCTTGGATAGTTACACCGAAAGCCCTATAATTTTTTTTTTAGGATCACTTAGGGATCGTTTAGTCGAAAATAAGTTATTCCGAGATCATAATATAGACACTATATAAAAAGGAAAAAGAGATTTACGTCATTATTTCCAAATCGATAGAGGATTTTTTAATTTTTTAGGAAAGTTTGTCCCAATAATTATTGCAAAGAATTAAATATAAATATGGAAAAAAAAAGAAGAAGAGGTAGATTGAATAGATAAAGGAATATTTACCAAATAATATTTTTACAAGTGGATATTAATTTGTTGGATTAGAAAAAATATACAAGTTCTTTGTAAAATAAGTGTTTGATTTTATTTTAAATTAGATGAAATAAGTTTTTATTTTAAATTTTAGACTTAGATTTTTTAAAGAGAAAAACCTTGGAGAAGGGTATATTGTTTTTTTAAGTGTTTGATTTTGATGTTACTTATACGTATAAAAATAATGTTAAAAATATAATATAATTATTTTTGAAATTTCTAATCCCAAATTTTAGAAAAAAAGTTGATTAAACACAAATTAAAATTATTAAGAGTTTTATTTCAAAAATTAATATTTTACCCCACAAATGAAATTATTCTAATACTTAAAGTTGCATGTGTTTGGAATTAGAGAAGGATGAGTAAGGACTAAGGAGTAGCTTATTTCCCTCTCAATTCTTATATCCAATTAATAATTGATGAGAAAAAGCTAAGGATGTTGTGAATAGGACAGGTAAATGCTAATGTGGCTCATCTACTGTAGCAAATTGAGTTCTCCAAGTACTTCATTGTAGCAATTTCATCTCTTCAATTAGGACCCGTTTGGCCATGGATAAATTTCACTTTTTTCCGGAAATTTTTTTCACTTTAGTGAAAAAAGTGAAAAGTGGTGGTGTTTGGCCATGAAACTTTTTTCACTAAAGTGAAAAAAAAATTCGGAAAAGTGAAAACAAGTTTTTCTTGTTTTCACTTTTTTTCTCTCACAAAAAGTCAAAAAGAACTTTAATTTTTTTCATGGCCAAACATAACTCCAACTCCAACTCCAACTTCAACTTCAACTCCAACTCCAAAATTTTTAATTTTCATGGCCAAACGCCTACTTACTTTATGACTTTAAGGGGTCGTTTGGTGTGATGGATAAGAAGACATAATCCCGGAATAAGTTTTTAGTACCCCTTAATCTTATGTTTGGTTACAAAGTGTGGGATAACTTATACCAGGATTAATAATTAGTACTGGGATAAGTTATCCCTACCTATGGGTGGAATAGCTATACCGGAATAACTTATTCCGGTATAAACTGTGTAAAATAACAAAAATACCCCCTTAAATCCTCTTTTGTACATCACTTTGCACATTCATGTATATTGACATAACTTTTAATATCATTTATCATAACACTCACTATTCGTTATATTTTTGATAGTATATTTTTCCATTAAAAAATTAAACTATATAAATATAATTTTTATTTATGAATATATTATACATTGAATTTATTTGACTATTCTTATGTTTATTTATATTTTGATTTCTCTTAAAATATTGACTCCACTACTTAATGACATATTTTTAATTAAATAGTCTTTTAGTCACTTGAAATTTTTTATTTTATATATCAATCGAAATAAAGAGAACTTTAATATTTTATAATATAAGAGTGATATGTGCTTAAATGAAGTGACATAAACAATGGAATATCTTTTACTTTAGCAAAGTTAAGATGAAGGTTTTATTTTTAAAAACATATGGCACAATCATGAGAATGTACACACAAAAATATTTAAGCTAAATAAGATGAAAATTTTATTTTTAAGAATGAATAACTACAGCTTGCAAAGAAAATATATTTTAAAAAAAAAGAAAAAGAAAAAAGGTGGAGGATATTTTTGTAAACAAACAACTTATTCTTAGAAATTATGTAATGCATATTATTTTGAATATGTCAAACCAAACACTCAATAAGAAATAATCCCAGCATAACTAATCCCAGCATAACTTATCCCAACATAACTAATCCCTGTATAACTAATACCATCATAACTTGTGTTCAAACCAAACGACCCCTAAAGGTTACAACGAAAGCATCAATAAGTCCAAATCTTCTAAAAGCAACATAGCATTTTTACTATTTATTAATCTTTTACTCTCATACGCGTTCTTTACACCTTTCTATTTGAATGTCATGTTCTCGATAACCTGAAGTTACGTCATATCTTGTCTAATTACCTCACTTTAATACTTCTTCGGTCTATATCTACCTTTCCTCATACCTACTATATTCAATCTCTCCACCTCCTTACTGGGTCATCTGCGCATCCCCTCTCACATGTCCGAATCGTCACAATCTTGTTTTCCCTCATTTTGCCCACCACGGAGGTAATCACTCTCACCTTATCCCGATTATACATTCCTAATCTTATCTTGAGGCTCTGCAAAATTCTCTCCAATATTATAATTCTTTTTACAAATCTGAGCAATAAATTCAAAACAAGATGAAAATGCACAAATTTGAGTTTGAATTCATTCACTATATGCTTAATATATTGTGTTTTTTTGTATACAGGACATGATTTTTAGTAAATAAATGATATGGAGCTAAAATGGGTCAAATACGACTTTAAAGTCTAAGTAGAAACGGATCAAAAAATAATTGAAATCACATTCGACGGTCAAGGGACGAGCGCGGACAAGATTAGTGACAAACTTATAAAGTATGACTATTTTGGCCCAGTACATTGCATGGCACGTAGTGCAGTGCCACACTATGTGGTAGGGTAAAAATTGATCTGCTCGCACAATTTTACATTCAGAAGTTCTGGCTTGACACGACGTATAACACGTCATGGCAAGTCATTTTCGAACTTACATTGTTTGGGTCTGTTTTGATTTAGGAGAGGTATGTTTGTCCTATTGTGTTTTGACACATTATAGATACATGTTAGATATAACTTTTAGGAGAGTTCTGGAGGTGAAGAAATCACATACAAGGAGAAACCTCAGAGATGGATGGAGATTCAGCAAGAGAAAGAACAACTCCAACGATATCTATTCTAGATTTCCTTTCAGCTCTTCTATTTTAGTTTGTTAGTTATATAGTATTGTGGTGCTTCATGAATGTTGTAGTTTGAGCTTGAATTGCTTATTAATCTATCAAACTAATTTATTTATTCAATCTTGCTCTTAGTTATTTAATTGTCTGGACGACATTTGAGTACTATCTAGAATCTAAAGTTGAGCCTGGAAACGAAAGTTCTAGATTGCACATCTGATTAAACAGGGTAAGTTCTTGAACCCGTGACTCAAAAAACGGATTCGCGTTTAAGATAGTAATATATAACTAATTATCTTGCTTGGTTTATCTTATAGAATTCTTAATGCATTCTTGTTAATTATAGTTCCATAAGAATATAGATATTAAAATAAATTTGAATAGACAAGTAAGAACTCGAAAGATTCTTATGAGCGAAATTAGTCCTTCAACCAACAAACTAAATAGAACAATTAGTTAATTCTCACGAATTACTCAATAGGATTGTACTACCATAACCCTAGGATCTCATATCTCCTTGAACTGTGTTTTTTTTTTTTTTTTTTTTACTTCTTTTGTAGGATCGTAATAACTTAATTAATTATAATCACTCCAATAGATGAGTCATAATACTAGTTTGATTTGGTAAATAGTTAATCATCAGTTTTCATAAAAATAATACTATATTTATCACTTGACAAATCCCATTATATGAAAGGGATTCAAGAATTGATTTTCTTTTTATAAGGGCTAAAATCAATTATCGGTCACATATTCTTGCATGTGCATTTGGCTCGACAAGAAATATATCATATTTAAACTATCTTTAGAAATATATATATTAACCTCAAATATGAAATAACAATAAAACTTAATAAAGCACATAAATAGTCAAATGGTGAAATGATCAATCATTCTATAAATTTGTAAATATTCATTAGTAAAGAGAAACAATACATAAAGGACAACCTGATGCACATTGCATCCCTTATTAATATTATTGGTTGTGCGAACAAAAGTTCCACATTGGTAGCTGAAAGGATTAGAAATCTGCATATAAGGTGTATGATCTCTTAATGGTGTGAGGCCTTTTAGAGGAAATCATGCGGGCTTAGCCCAAAGAGGATAATATCACACCATGTAAGAGTGTATGTTGGCCGGCTGAGCCCAACAACTGGTATCAGAGCCTAGGTTCGGCGAGATTAGTATGGGAATGTGGTGGAGTGAAGTGTGGGGCTCGGTTTGCTTACCCTTACGAGCTTGGAGATGCACACATAAGAATAAGCTAGTTGCGGGCTTCGATTGTCATAAATACTCAGATGATGTGGGTGGCACACAGTGAATCTCAGTAACCCGTAGATCTTGGTAATGGATCATATGGAACTTAGTTCGAGGGGGAGATTATTGATTATCTCGGTGATCCATGGATCGTGATAATGAGCCACGTGGAACTTAGTTCTAGGGGAGATTGTTGGGTGTGCGAACAAAGTCCCACATTGGTAGCTGAAAGGATTGAGAATCTACATATAAGGTGTAAGATCTCTTAATGATTTGAGGTCTTTTGGAAAAAATCGCGCAGGCTTGCCCAAAACAGATAATATCACACCATGTAAGAGTGTTTTTGGGTCGGCTGAGCCGAACAAACATGAAGGATCACATCCAAGAGGTATGATGTAGACGGCCTATTCTAATTCAAGCATTAGTGACTGCTTCTTCAGCTCGAACTGTGACTTATAAATCACAAGATAACTTTACCGTTTCTCCAAAACTCACTTTCTAAAAATGGTATCAAATGCTCTTTTCAACTTGTGTTCCATTAGATAGAACTTAGGACTTCTTTTGCTAGATATAAATCCCAAGACAACAAACCAAATTGCTTGGAAATCTAAGGAGAGAGA
The DNA here is from genome assembly GCA_031232105.1 of Capsicum rhomboideum. Taxonomy (NCBI): domain Eukaryota; kingdom Viridiplantae; phylum Streptophyta; class Magnoliopsida; order Solanales; family Solanaceae; genus Capsicum; species Capsicum rhomboideum. The sequence continues at coordinate 7,611,634 of CP124712.1, read as the reverse complement.
GAGAGAGAGAGAGAGATCTTAAAAGTTACTCAAGGTGCTCGAGTCTGTTTTGCCTTAGGAAAGGTGTTATAGTTCTAGGGTGTTCCAACAAATTATTGATACATATTAGATTTGATTGATAGGAGAAGAAGTCACGTACAAGGAGAGAAATTCTGAAGAGGGATTGGAGATTTATCAAGAAATAGAACAACCAGAGTAATATTCATCCTAAGCTTTCTTTCATCTCTTCTATTGTAGTTTGCTAGTTATAGCCTTGTGGTGCTTCATAAATGTCATAGTTTAAAGTTTGGATTACTTATTAATTTATTTATTTAATTCTATTTTTAATTATTTAATTATCAGGCCAGTAATTAAATATTAGAGATAATTACCTTCTATATCCATTAGGTTAAATTTTTTCACAAATACTAGCCCACCTTTTAAATTTTACATCAAAAAAACCCCACTTCCTCTTCCTCTTCATCCTTTTCTTCTAGCCATGACTGTTACACTGCTTCTTATTTTTCTAGCAACCATAGTTGCTTATTCTTTTTTTTCTTCGTCTTCAAGGTTCCAGAGTTTGGACATGAATGAAGGAACTAAACCCTTACTATTTATTGCAGAGAAATACCTCAAGTGAACTACATCCGTTGGAAAAAAATCAATAACAATTTTGTCCTCCAAATCCAACATTTTCAGAAATTTGAAATTCTGTAAAGTGCTAGAAATTGTGATTTTCTCATATAATGTATCTTGACAGACAAGTATAGAGCCAATAAATAGACAAGACGTGGTCCATTTTACAAGAGTATCCATTTTACGAAAGGTCAACCATTCTTAGAAACCTGCAATTGATTCCCTCCAGGTTCTTCCTCTTCTCCTTTATTCAATTCTTCTGGTTTTCCCTCTTCTTTCTCTGCTTCGTACTTTTTTTCTTCCTTTGTTTCTTTCTCTTTTCCTTCTTCTGCTTCTTCTTTTCATCGTCTTCTTTCTTATCTTCTTTTCAATTCCTGTTTTCTTGATTATGCATAAGATGTATAACAATGTAAAAATATGTATAAATACCTTTTATATATTTATTATTCATATTTGTACATATATACATATTTGTGTATAGAGTTGTATATAAAATGGTATAAAGTAGTATAAAGTTGTATATCGCGTAAAAATAAGTCTATGCGGATGTAATTAATTTCATGGGTCATATAAATATAAATATTTTTTTTAAAAGGTATATTTTTAAAATTATTCCTAAATAGTATTTACAATTTTAGAGTTGAACTTTGGAAAGGAAGTTCTACATTGCCTGTAGGATTGAATAGAGCAAGTTCTTGAATTCGACATTGAAAAAATAGATCGTGTTTTGGATATGAATATACCTAATCATATTACTTGATTATCTTATAGAAATTTAATTTTCTTGTTAATTCTTATTCCATTAGGAATGTAGGTATTACTATAATCTTGAAGGACAAATTACATTTTATGTCTATTGGGAGAAAATATTTACACTACGTAGCCTCATATAAAATATTTTATAATATTATGCATAATTTAGTCCATATTTGTATATAAACACCTTTATATAGTATTATACATTTTTATACAATGTTGACACATTATATATTATGATTTTTCCGATATAATATTACTTAATATTATACATTGAGCTACACAAGATAATGTTTTTGAAAATTTTTCTAAGTTGAATACGCATATAAGAACTCGGAAGATTCTTATGAGTATAAGTAACCCTACAACTACAATTGTCAAAACGGGCTAACCCAACCCAATCCAGCCCAAGCCTCGCAGGCCAAAGAGTTTGATGGGCTAGGATGGGCCGGCCCTTCATTTTAAAGGGCATTAAAATATATGGCCCAACCCAGCCCTAAAAAGGTCGCGGGTTGGGGGAGGGCTAGCCCTTCATTTTTATCGATTTTTTTTAAATTAAAATTTTCTTTTTCAATCTATATTTGAACTTATATGTATGCCAATTTGTTAACATTTCTATCATATGATTATATGAAAGTACATAATTCTATGATAACCTATAACATATTCAACACCAATACATCATCAAACACATTTGAATTTGTTGATAAAATTATCTTAATTAACATCACCTTCATCTAAATTCATGTGCAAATTTAAAAATTTAAACATTATCAAAAAACTATGAATCAAAAAATAATACTCCAATATTTAAATTCACTTAAAAATATTATCGCTTTGAATTTGGGTAAAGTCGTCGTGCAATCAATTTCGAGTAGCAACAAATGTTTAAATGTTTTATGATGGATGCAATCTTTATATTGGTGGTTAAAATTTTTAGTATTTGAGATTTAATGCTAAATGAATAGAATATTGTGTTAAATAGTAGCTAGAACTTATTCAGTAATCACTATTTATATTTTTAATTCTCTTTGTTCACAATTTTTTTTTAAAATTTTAAGTTTTACATTGAATAGAAATCATGAATGAAACTTCTATAATTGGTGATTAGTATTTAACGTTAAATAAGTAAAATATTATATAAGATATTAAGACTAATTCAGTAAGTACTATTCTTAATTTTTACTTCTTTTTTCACCATCTTCATATTTTTAATTTAAATTAAATAATTTTTTGACCCACGGGCCAGCCCAGCCCAGCCTCAAGGGCCAGCGGGCTGAATTGGGCTGGGCTTATAATTCTCAGTTTTAAATAGGCTCAAAAATCATAGCCCAATCCAACCCTAATAGCGGGCTGGATTGGGCTGGCCTCAAGGGTCAATCCCATTTTGACGGCTCTACCTACAACCAATAAACTAGATAGATCAATTAATCATTTCTCGTAAATTGCTCAATAGGATTTTTAGCAACTATAACCCTATAACTGCACATCTCCTCGAACTATGCTAGCTTTATTTGCTTCTTTTATTGTGTCGCGGTAATTTAGTTACTTATAATCACTTCTCGAATAGTAACTTGAATAGATAAACCATAATATTAATTTAATTTAGTAAATAATTAATCATAAATCCTCATGAAAATCAATACATTTATTACTTTATTACTTGTCGATTACGTATTCTTGCGTGTGTAGTCGGCTCAACCAAAAATATGTCATATTCAAACTATCTTGGAACATATATATTAACTTTAAATATAGAATAACAATAAAAATCTTAATCTAACACATGAATAACTAAATAGTAAAACAATTAAGTATTCTATAAATTTGTGAATATCCATTAGCAAAGAGATAAACAATATATTAAGGGCAACCTGATGCAAGAAGCACTACAAATTAGAAGGGTTCAGAGAAATGACACATTATCTAACCTATTTCAAGCATTAATGACAGTTTTCATAGTTTAAATTCATGATCTATAAGTCAACAGAGAAAATTTTATCGTTGCTCCAAAATTCACCTTCTAAAAAGTACTATCAAGTATAGGACTCACTTTGCACAACTTAAATCATGTAACCTATAAATCACACGAAAATAACTTTACAATTGCTCAAAAACTCATCTTCTAAAAAAATACTAAATATAAAAAAAAAATCTACTAATTGTCTTTTCACCTAAAAAGTTTTTTTTTTTTTTTTTTAATAATTATTATCCCTTATTATTATTACTATTATTTTACTGGAAGAACAATGTCCTTGTGAGCTTGTATTTCCATTACATATATATATAAGGAATTATATTTTGCTCAACCCAAAATTACTTCACAATATAAGCCCGCGCACACACACTGAGAGATCACCACCAATGGCCACCGCCGGCAGAAAGAGAGGAAGAAAGAAGAAGAAGAAGAAAACAACCACCAAAAAAATCACCAAACTCACCAAGAAATTCAAAGCAACACTCCATCTCCGCCACCAACACTTCACCAAACACATCCCACAACTCATCTCCGCCATCTCCTCCGCCCACACTTTCCTCCAAAACCATGACCTTCACCTCCTCCCTCACCAATCTCTCTCCCTCGAATCCCTCATATCATCCACCTCAACCTCCATTTCCAACATTTTCTCACTCCTCTCCCTCCCCCCTCCCCCTCCACGCGCCTCACGCGCCGCTTTAACATCTCCACGCGCTTCCCCACGCGCCGCCGTGTGTTGGTTTGAGAGGTTTCTGACTGCAGATTCGGACACCCTTTGGGCTGAATGTTTCAATGTGAGGAAGTCATCGTTCACTCTGCTGCTTCGTCTGCTGACTCCTTCGCTTTGTTCGCTTTCGGTTCCTCCGAATTGCGCTCTTGCTTTGGCCCTTTACCGGCTTGCTCATGGGGGTTCGTTTTCTGCTGTTTCGAGGAGGTTTGGGATTGATTCGTCTACGGCTTGTCGGGTTTTTTATACGGTTTGTAAAGCTGTTAATGAGAATCTTGGGCATTTGTTTGAGCTAAAGAGTGATATTAATAGGGTTATTGTGGGGTTTGGTTGGATTTCTTTGCCTAATTGTTGTGGGGTTTTGGGGATTGAAAAGTTTGAATTGGGTAGTGATTTGATAGGTGAAAATGGGTTTTTGTTAGTTCAAGGTTTGGTTGATTCTGAAGGGAGATTCTTGGATGTATCAGCTGGATGGCCTGGTGCAATGAGGCCTGAATCCGTTTTACGAAAATCTAAGCTTTATTTAGGTGTTGAGGAATCGAAAGATTACTTGAATGGTTCGTCTTTCGAGCTAAATGATGGGAATTTGATACCTCAATACATTCTTGGTGATTCTTGTTTCCCACTTTTACCATGGGTTCTCACACCTTATAAAGGATCGAACGAGGAAGATGGGGCGGAAATGGCGTTTAATTCAGTGCATAGGAAAGGAATGCAGTTGGTGGGGAAAGCTTTTGGGAGAGTCAGGGAAAAGTGGAAGCTTTTAGCTAAGAAATGGAATGAGCAATGTGTTGAGGCATTTCCATTTGTGATTGTGACATGTTGTTTGCTGCATAATTTTCTTATCAAGTGTAGTGAAGCAGTGACAGATGAGACCGAGGAGTATCCGAGATGTGAAGAGTTTCCGGTGTTTGATGGAGAGGATGATGAAAGTGGGAAGAAGACTAGAGACGCGCTTGCTTCACACTTGTTTAGGGTAAGTCAGAGGGAATGAATTCCGGGTTTATGATGTTATTCTGCTTAGCATCTTATAATGGTATGTATATATGAATCTGATGTTAAGTTGCCCTAGTAGAAATTTAGAAGCAGCTTGCCTAGTTTTAACATTTCCAGTTCTCTTTTGGTCTCATGTAGAATCATATGGAAAATTTTAAATAGCATTAGCTGCTGAGTTGGTATTGATGTCTTGTGCTGGATGTCCATTATGCTGAATGAATTGTTAAAGGCATGGAAATTAGGGAAGGTTATCGCCTTATTTCATTGTTGTTCTTGTGTTTGTGCTGTTTTGCATTTCACATTATTTTGTTGTTATTACTGCTTTCATTTATGTATACCCTTTTCAAACTGCTGTTTGAAACTGCCGAGGGTCTATCGGAAACAATTTCTGCCTCTCTGTCTCTACGAGGTAGGGGTAAGGTATGCAACACTCTACCTTCCCAGATCCCACTTGTGGGATTACATGGGATATGTTGTTGTTGTATGGAAATTTAAGGATGGAAGCCTTCCCACAAAAATAAATACTGGTACAAGATAGGAGTCAGTATTTGCTGCTCGACCTTGATGTTCATTATGCTGAAATGGACAGAAATGAACTGATAAATTCATGGGAATTAAAGAAGGAAAGCCTTCCCCAGAAAAATAAATAAAGGCAAGGTAGGAGAATAACCCAAACAAGTTTATGTTAAAGGAACTAAGTGTGAAAGGGGCGATGTTGGCTCCGGGAAGGGGCGTTTGGGGAGTGAGGTTTACCATATTATGTTAATAATTGCAATGAAAGAAGAAAGCAACCTCACATTATCCATGTCTCTTAGTCTTAGAATGCCATTAAGGGTTCGTTTGTCGGATGTATTAGATGTGATATTATTTAATCCTTTGTTTGGTAGGATTTTCCGCCTATGTATAACTAATACATGTATTAGTTATGCACCCTATTCAGTATTATAGGATGTATAACTAATACATAGCAAACCATGGTATTAGTAAAACAAGGGTTAGTACTACATGGATAAGCATGGTTAAGGATAGAACAGTCCTTAATACACCAAACCAAACAACAATATAAAAAATAATTTCAGTATAACTAATCCCAACATTGCTAATACATCGCATTCAACACTATTCTTATACACTTTATCAAACAACCCCTAAGTGTGCAACTCAAAGTGGCAAAACTTGACTTCTTTACCCTTTCCCTTCCTATATTAGATTTCAGGGAGATAATGATCTAAAACTTAGTAAATAAGGCCATCTGCAAGTACAACAACACAAGGTGTTAGAATCCCACATCAGTTACGCATATGGTTGTAGTCTCTTTGATGGTTTTGGTCGATACACCTGGTGAAATGGAATTCAAAACGTAGCCAAAGAAGACTTACGGGATGGTAGTCAAGAGCCTCAAGTTGCACCAATGAAATCCTCCTATATAAATGGCTATGGAGAATTAGTAGTGAAGATTCAGTTGTATAGCAAAAAGCGGTGATGGCTAAATATGGTCTAGGGAGGTCTTGGTATATAATTATGAAACGTATTTGTAAAGGCTGGCAAGAATTTCATAATCTAAAACTAATGATAGTAGGTGGAAACGGCAGGAAGAAGATAAGGATGTGGATTGGTCCATGGCTTGATTTAATTCCTTTGAAAGTAAATTTTGTAGTGATACAGAACAAGGAGATTGTTGTAGGGCTTATAGCAGAATGCAGCAAAACAGAACTATAGAAGGCAAGGAATATGAGAAGGAGAAGGCCAGCATCACTGCTTGTACCACAACCTCTTCAGTTGCCTGTGTGGTCTCGTGTGCAAGGCATCTCTATCCCGCCCCTCCTTTGCTCTCGGTATGTTATTTTTTATACGATTAGGTTAACTAAAAGATAACTATATGTATCTGTCTAACAAGTGAGATTAGTAATCTGAAGAATTAGTAATTTGATCATTTTCCTCAATTTGTCCTTGACCCATGATACAATCTTTTTGATTGGGAATTAGATGAGGTGACTCAGTTTGACACTCAAAGATAGAACAAGTGTAACTTTTACCTGATAAGCCCTGCTTCTGCATGGTGGAAAAAGGAGGAAAAGGGGGTTCTCTCACTAAATTCTTGCTGGCGGGAGTTCCCTTCTCCCCGTCAACAACATACCTGGGTCAGGGGTTCGGAGAGAGTGGGTTATATGCACCCATGTTATTGTGAACTACCATTTTATTTTATTTTGTTTAGAGTTCGCAGTACCATTACAGACCAGTCATATTTATATTTAAGTCTACAACACTTTTTGATCTAGTGAATAGTTCAAGAACATATTAAAAAAATATTCATACTATATATTCTTGTGATGAAATTCGTCAATGTGAAATCTAATCTATTCTACATGGAAAACTAAAATGTTTGGTGAGAGCAGTTCAAGGATAAAAATGTTGTTTTTACTTTTGTTAGTTCACAAACATAGTAAAATATTTGTACTATTTAGTCTACTAAAAAAATGTTGCCTTTGAGTGTGAATATTCATTGAAAAAGGAAAAACAACATTTTTTTGAGTAAAATATATAGTACAAATATTTTACCATCCGTGAACTAAAATCTCATTGAGAAAAGTAAAAGCAATATATTTACCCATGAACTTCTCTATATTTTAGTGTTTTCATGTAGAATAGATAGACTTCACGTTAAAGAATCTCACTGACAAGAATATATATTATGAATATTTTACTATATGTCTGTGAACTACTCTCACCAAATTAAAAAGTGTAGACATAAATATAAATATGGCTCGTTCAATACGTACTGCGGAACCTAAACACAATTAAATAAAATGGTAGTTCGCACTACTTATTGCGAACTATAATTAATTTTTATTTTTAATTCAACTTCTGTAAAAGTAAAAGAACAATTTGTTGCAGTTCGCAATAGTTAGTGCGAACCCCTGCAATTTTTTTTTAAAGAAAAATTGGTTGCAGTTGCAACACTTTGAAACAAATTATTATCTAAAAAACTACACTTACAAACAATTTTTTTTTAAAAAAAAGTGAAAGGAGCAAATGGACTTTGCAGAGCATGTCGCGGACAACCCCCCTTTTGGTTTATGAAATTTTGACAACTCCTTTTGATTTTATAGGATAAAAAAAGTGTCTTTTGGCTTCAGATTCCTTCTTGTAATACCCTGTGTAACTTAAAGGATGTAGATGATGTAAATACTTATGCTAACTTAGTAGATTCCCTGCTTATTTTAGGAACCAGAAGGCTGTTGTGTACATATTCTAATGTTCTTGGTGCAAGTTATCAAATTCTACTTATCCATAAAAATTGATCTTAGTCTATCCTCACCACTTGAACCATCTGTCGGAATAGAGTTAACTATGATCCATTAACATGGTATTAGAGCCCCCGTACCTATCAAAAATAAGTTTAGGATTTATCCTTGATGTGTAAGACCCATCCTTTGTACTTTAATTTATAATGGCTGTGTTTGGGTCGGCTTTTGCATCTTGTCTAATTTCACGAGGTACTTGCTGCCTCCCACCAACATAAGTAGGGTAAACCTACTCTTTGTATTTCTTGTTGCACGTCCACAATTGATACTTCTAAGCACTAAGAGGAGAATGCTTATCTTTGAAAGTGTCTAATCTTTCTGGGAAAGTAATTATCTCTGTGATCTAACATATCAAAAGTGGAGACACACTGCATCACCCGATGAACAGACAGTACACCAAATTGACACAGGTGAAAGTAGAGTATACTAGGGCGCTTGATAGAACTATGTCAAAGAAACTTAACAAAATGACCTTGTAACTTCGGGAGAAGGAGGGCTGTTCGATCTTTTGATTAGGAAAGCGTTAGATATCAGGGGGTAGAGACTGTATTTATTAAAAACAGAGGACTCTACTAAGAGGTAACACAATGTATAGAGTTTGACACATGCTCGTTGCTAGAAAATCAGGAAAAGAAGTGTTATAAGTTTTGAATGGAAGTCTCGGTAAACGTGGCAATAACCTTTTTTTGGGGCTCAGCAGTTAAACACCAAGAGTGCCTCACCATACATATGGAAGACAATGTAATTATACAGGTGGTGAATATATAACTGGGTCATTCACACTCCTATTTTGGGAGGTGGAGAGGCTATTTTCGATAGATCCTGAGATAACTCCATGAAAATTAAGGAAAACCTTAAATAAAGGCAAGATAGATAGGAGCTTGACCCAAACAAATTTTATGTTAAAGGAGCATAGAGGGATAGGGCCAATGTTCGCTCCGGGCAAGGGGCGTTTGGGGAGTTGATGATATTTAAAAAAATGATATAAGAAAGCTCCTCACATTATTCATGCCTCTTAGAAAAAGTGGTGATAGCTAAATATGGTCTAAGAGGGATCTCGGTGGAGTATACAGACAACACATTCATGTAGTATATCGTTAAGAAAAATACTAGTAAGTGATGGCAAGAGTTCCAGACTCCTAACACTAATGGCAGTTGGAAATGATAACCCATGGCTTCATTTAATTCCTTTGAAGGTAAATTTTCTAGTGATACAGAACAAGGAGATGGTTGTAGGCTTATATCAGAATGCAAGAAAAGAGAAGGCTGGAATATAGGAATGAGAAGCGAACTTTTTGATAGGGACGTAGATGAAACGACTCAGTTGACACTTTGTTACAGTAGTATTAGCATTATTCTCGTAGTTTCTTGTCTTCAATTTTCTGTTACCATCGGTGTTTCTTGTGCTCCGGTTAAGGCATTATTTCATTGCTGTTACTGTTCCTTTTTTCTAAAATGCTATGTACTGGTTTCCTTTTGGTTGCTATGTCTTCTTCATTTTCGTATTTTCCTTTTCAAACTGCTTTGAAATGCTATTCTTAAAGCGAGGGTCTCTCGGAAACACTCTCTCTACCTTTATGAGGTAGGGTAAGGTCTGTGTAAGACCTACTCCTTTGTACTTTCTATTTATAATAGTTGTCCGGGCCAGTTTTAGTACCCTATCTAATTCCACGAGGTACCTACTGCCTCCCACCAATACTCTTTATACTTGTTGCACATCCAACAATTGATACTTCTTAGCACTAAGAGAAGAATTTTTATCATTGAAAGTGTGTAATCTTTCTGGGGAAGTAATTATCTCTTAGATCTAACATCTCAAAAGTAGACACACACTTTATTGCCAGGTGAACAGACAGCATACCAAACCGACACAGGTGTATACTAGGACGCGTGATAGAACCATGTCGAAGGAACTCGGCAAAATGAACCTGTAACTTCGGGAGAAGGAGTGCTCTCCTATTTTTTGATTAGGAAAGCGGCACATATCAAGGGGGTAGAAGGTCGGAAAAAGAAGTATTATAAGCTTTGAATGAAAGTCCCGATAAAGAGCGCCTCACCATATATATGGATGACAATGTAATTTTACAGGTGGTGACTATATAACTTCTTTAAATTTGCGCAACAATGTTTGTTCTTCATAGAGAGTTTGGAATCCAAATAATATAATGAACTGTATTTTTTTCGTTTAATAGCTTGTTTGACTAAACTTTTACGAAGCTAAAAGCACATCTTCTCGAACAAAGTACTTATTTTTAAAGATTTAATGTGTTTAACCGAAACTCAATTGTGCTTTTGAGCAGCGGCGTAGCCATATATATGGAAGGGTGGTCAGTTGAACACCTTTCGTTGATAATTTGTACTTTATATATAAAAAGTTATACTAAGTATATAAGTAACAAATTAGTTTTCATATGTATATATTAGTTCTTAAACACTTTTTTAAGTGAAATTTTTTGGGTCGCCACTGCTTTTGAGTAGTGACATGAGTCCAATTTTTTCAAGTCAAAATAGTTTTTTGACGGAACATCTGCGTTAATGTTGACCTAATTAATATTTGCCCTATAGTAGCAGAAAGGATAATAAGAAATATATAAAAGGAAAAAATAGTATAAATTTCTTATTTTCAAGAATTATATAAAAAAACACCTACCAATATTCTTTACAGTAAGTTTTTTGTCTCTAATAAATATTATTAGAAGAAAAAGCATTCCGAATAATTTATAGATTAAAAATCATAAATTCTTTTTTTTATTTTAAACTTGATAAAAGTAAACCTTGAACAAAAACTTCCACAAAAAAATTGAAATCCTTTCTCTTTGGTTGTAATTTGACACTCGAAAATATTTTTTAGAAAGTGGTAAAACACAATTTGTATAAAGAAGCACTTTCTAAATGAGCTGATTAAATACAATTTATTTCTCTTTGAGAGTACTTTTATGAAAAGTTATTTGATAAAAGTAGCACCCAAGAGTGTGGCCTGGTTCAATGAAGTAGGTTGAACACCATAAGATCTCAGATCTAAGAGAAAAACACTAGGTGATTTCTTATCATCTGTTCGCCTTGATGGACAGAGTTACCTGGTACCTGTTGTTGGTGAGAGGTGGCAAGTATCCCGTAAATTTAGTCGAGGTGCGCGCAAGTTGGCCAGGACACCACAATTATTAAAAATAAAGTTACATGATAAAAGTACTTATCAATATAAGTCATTTTAGAAGCGTTACTCAACTAGCAATTTATTACTTTCTCCGTTATAATTTAAATGGCATTTTTCGCTTCCCAAGAGTAAAACTAACCAATCATTAAAGCTAACTGGATTAGATCAGCCCAATATTTTAAAATATTTAAAAATAACACCAAAAATAATATAAGATGCAATATATATCATGTCAATATGATGAAACTATACATTTTAAAATTTATATAATTTTTATTTTGATAAGCAAAAAATAACACATAAATTGAAATAGATCGATAACCTACCACAACTTTCCTCCTTTATCCGAACAAAGACGTCAAAGTGAGAAAGCTCTCATAATAAGTGACTACAACTAATAGTGGCTTTGCCCTTTCCCTGTCCATGGTCCCTCATCCATGTTGAAAAGTTTAATTTTATAGTGCTATATTTGGTGCTCATGTTTGGTTGCCTAACATTTATGTATACCAAATAAATCATTAATGTTATATAAATATTCTTTGATCACTTCAAAAGCTCTTAGAAAAAAGTTTTAATGGACCCATAACTAATCAACATTATGGTTAGATGTCAAATTCAAACACTAGCTCCTTTTTGGTCTATGATTTTCTTATATAAATTTTGTTATATGACTGATGTTATATGGATCCTACCTTTTGTACGAACCTACTTGAGTTAGTTGATTGTAAATAATTTATAAGTATACGCATATCTAAGTACTTTCTTAAATGTTTAAGTTGATAGTTTAAATGAATTGGTTGTGTAAGAGTAGTCGGTGCACTAAACTCCCGCTATGTGTGTGGTTCGGAGAAGAACCGAACCACAGGATTTATTGTACATAGCCTTATCATGCATTTCTGCAAGAGGTTATTTCCACGACTTGAACCCGTGACTTCTTGGTCACATGGCATCAACTTACTAGTTACTCCAAGACATCCCTTCAAATAAATTGGTTATGTATTCGAATAAAAAAGTTGAAACTGATCATAAGCATTTGATATGTCCTATGAGAAAAAAATGCTAATAAAGCTCATCTTTTGGTAAAAAAAATAAATAAAGGCATGTGGTGTACTAAGCTTCGGCTATGCACGAGATCACCTTATTAAAAGATAATCGAAATTTTCTTCTTTTCTTAATTGCGTTACTAGATTTATTTGTTAAAAAAATACAAATAAAAATAAAATCGATTTTCTAAGTTCTCAAAAACAAGATTCATATCTAAACCAAAAATTGGGGAAAAGGATTTTTTTTTGTTCCATAAGAAGAAGAAAAGGTCTTCAATGTCTTAATCAAGCTAGTGGATAAGGGTTTTTGTTTTTGCCTTTGAGAAATTGAATGTGGCTTTTAAGGACAATCTTGAGGGTTGGCCATGTGAGTAGTAATTACTTGCCCCTTTGAATAAAACAACTCCTTTGTAGGTATGGAGGCATGTGGTTGTTAGCTCTTAGCAATGTCCAATCAATAACACTATAGTACAATTTTAGATATGTTCAATTGGAACATTTCTCACTATTGATAGGGGTAGCGTCTGAGTAAATTTACTTGCACCTAACATATATTATCGGATACATATTGCATGCCAAGTTCCATTGACATAAGCACCTAATAACTTTTCCCATCAAAACTTGGATATATAAAAAGAAATCACCTGATGTTTTGTCTCTGTTGAAATTTTAACACTCATCTCCCACAATTTTTTACTACTTCACTTACCCCTATACATCACACCCTTTAACTTTCTCCATGTAATTCTTTTTCTTAGAAAAAAAATAATTAACTTTGTATTTGAAAAATGTTCTAAAAAGCATACATGTGGAGATTTCAATTTTCAACCCTTTTGCAATACTCAATGTGGTCTTTTTGCAATATTGATATCCGAATTAGCTTACGCGCACTTATACCATTTCTAATACCTACTACTTCACACCAACATGGGTATCAGAGTAATACGATTTGAACCTTGGTCTATTAGATAACACCCTTAGTTATCTCTATGTAAATTCTTTTTCTTGAAAAAAAAGAAAGAATATTAACCTTGTTTTTAGGATACTTTTAATTGCATGTGGAGAGTTCAACTCCCTACAATACTCAAGTGTGTACATGTCAAGTTCCATGATGTCTAAGTTTTGGCAAGTTTATGCTACTTGGTATGCAATGTAAGCATCAAGTAAAGATTAGATGGGATACAATAACAACATGGGCTACATGTCAATTAAATTCCCTTGAAGAAAATTGGTGATTAATTGAATTCAAAACTATACACTAACATGACAATTGAAACCAATTTTAATGAGGCCTAACTGCCTAATTTTCAAGCAAACCAACAAAACTTATTGAATTTTATGAATCATTATTTAGCTACCTATCATCTTACCCACCACTATATTTTGGTTTCCTTTTCAAGCTCATTTACTTACTCTTGACCTTTTCCACCTTCCTCCTCCTATCTATTTAGTGGGGATGGACAAGTGAACTTTATTTTCCCTTTTTCTTTTGGTAGGGTGGGGTGTGTGTTGTTGTTGGGGGTGGGGGTGGGAGTTCAAATTGCATAATATATGTAATATGTCACATTAGCCATACCACTTACTAACAAACATAAAAAACATGGATTGGTATTCTTGGTTATCCAAGACTAGCCTTGATCAAGAACTTATCTATGAGTATGGTCTTGTTTTCAGCAGAAATGAGCTTCAGAAAGAGGACTTGATTTACTTCAATCATGAATTCCTTCAAAGCATGGACATAACAGTAGCCAAACACAGGCTAGAGATTCTCAAATTGGCCCGAAAGGAAGGCGGCGGAGGAGGAGGAACAATCTCATCATCAAATGGCCTTTCAAGACTTGTTTTGGCAATCAACAAAGCCAAGAAGCTCCTTGCCAAGAACCTGAGCAAGCTCAGTTTGCACCGAGCTTCGACTCATCTGGCTCTCTCCGAGCTCAAACCTTATCGAACACAGTGGACCGGAGCACTGAAGAAGCTCGAGAGCTCGAAGGAGCAAAGGCAAGAGAGAGCCATCATCACAACAAGAAGCATGGTGATGAAGTCAGGACCACTAGACAGAAGAATGCAAGACAAATATATGGTCACCAGCAGGAATCTGAGTGCTTCAGGGCCTCTTGATGGAAGAGTTCAAGAAAAGTTGATGCATCCCAATAGGAGCCCAATGAAGTCTGGTCCACTGGACAGAAGATACAAAGACAGTGCTGTTTATCCAAGCAGAATCAATAAATCTGGACCATTGGATGTAAAGTGCTTTAGCCCAAGGCTTAATCACTACAGTCAAGAAATGATACCAGCTGATGATGGGGTTGTCTACTCACAATGGTCTCTAATGTTTCAAGATATGAAGCCCACTTAACAACTTATATGAAGCTATCATCTTGTAAGACTGTCTGGCAGATTACATAATCCAAGGTTAGTATTTTTTATTTTGATAACTGTGGTGTCCAGGCTAGCTTTCTTGCACCTCGACTAATTCCACGGAACACCTGCCACCTCCCACTAGCAACAGGTAGCAAGTAACTCTGCCCACCAAGCTAGGACAGGACAGGACAGATGGAAGAAATCACCTAGGTTAGTATGTTTTTGGTAGATATCTGTTTGGTTTTTAATAGCAAAAAGTGTAGAATGCACTTTTAAGGTATGGCACAGAGGCATGGGGGTTGCTGTCTCAACATTCCTTGTTCTGTTGTAACCTTCTTTTCTGCATTTGTGTACTTGAAAGTCTTGGATTTTAATATCAAATATATCTGATGGGTGGTTCATATCAGTGCTATCAAACGCGTGCTCAAGCCCTCAAGCAAGGCTCAAAATGTGTTGAGCGCTCCACCTTGCTTAATGGACGCGTCAGTGTCGTCATCAAGGTTCTAAGGCATACTTTTCCTTGTCAATGATCCTCTTATGAAGAGGCGACACTAAACATGATATTTCACTTTATCGTAATTTATTTTCAATTTCTTTGTTCATATATTTGTCATTCTTGCTTATAAATATTAGTCTTGGACTAAACATATATATTTGTAACTTTTTTCTCCCTTTGCACCTTTTTTTTATTGAAGCCCACACTCTTTTTGCACTCTGCGCTTCAAGCACCAATGGACCTTAGAACGTTTTTGGATTTTGATAACACCGGTTCATATTGAACACAAAAATGAAATTCTAAGCAAATGGATCTAAGTATCCTCAATCTTCCCAAGAGACCAATATAGAGATACCAAAATAGAAAATTCAATTAGCTACAAGTATATATGCAACAAAAGGACTAACAGAAGGAATCCTAATCCATCAGCACTTAAAAAGTCACTCTTAGTATCATTCCATTTCCATTTCATCTATTAAGTGAAGGCTATGCAAATTCCTTTCTTCTTCACTCATGTAATGTATAGCAATGTATCTTAATGAGTTTTCCAACCAATGAAAGGCAACAACAACAACATACCCAGTGTAATCTCAAGTGGGGTCTGGAGAGGGTAGATGTGTGAGGACCTTACCCCTACCTAGGGAGGTAGGGAGGCGGTTTCCAGTAGACCCCAACTGATGTAAGGCATTAAAGATAAATAGCCGGACCACAGAAGCAGCATGATTTTGGGATAAACTATACGAATAGTGAAAGTATCTTCCTGGGAGTTTACTCTACAGAAATGGAATGATGGCAGAACTTGATAACGACCTTCACATGCAAAACTTTTTTCATACTGACAAAGACAAGTTTCATGTCATTCCAAAGGCATCAAAACTGACCAGAATTAACCTTATCCACAAGGATAGGCAATCAGAATTTGGTAATCACATAACTTGAAATTGTTGCAATGGCCAGTCTAGTTCCATGCTTTTGCCAGATATCAAGAACATCATACACTATTCTCCCACTTTCCTTTGAAGCATACGCACGATGCATTCACGAGTTCTTAGGAATAGCCATACGCTAAGTCATAATGTGTTGTATCATCGGAACAGTTTTCATAGTGTTTAGATGTCAATCTCAAGGGGGCAATGATACAGTACGTAACAATAACATACTCGTAATACTACCAAGATTGTATAACCATTTGGGGATGGAGTGGAAACAAAGTAAATGAGAGGACACTCTTTCTTACTATAGTTTGATGTATCGTGTTACAGTAGTTTAAGCATCTATGCGATAGATGCTTCATTGTGGACACAACCTAACAAACCTAAAATTCTCAAACATATCATATAAATCACACCAATTTTCAATATTATCATACTATCTGAAAATTGAACTCACAGGCGATTGCTGAACACTGTGCTTTCCTTATAACATTAGCACATGAAGTTGTTCAGGCTTTTTTCAAGATACCTCAGTTATTTGAACTTTGAGGTAGCCGAAAGGATCCTCCAGCATATAGCATTTGGTACACAGGTTTTATTCTCATGGTAAGAACAATACTAAGCATGGTGCCAAGACCACATACTCCAGCCAGAATCAGGAAGGTGACTCTAAAGCAATGAGGACCCAAGCAAGTGGAAGTGTGCTGCTTGGCTGCCTCGTTATCATAGAGAACCCCGGCGAGGAGACCGGAGAAGAGATAAGCACCTAAGGGATTCCCTAGCGACATAAAATTGAAAATTATACCAAAATGCTTGAGACCAAACAGCTCAGAGGCTGTTGGGACCATTGTTGTAAATTGAACACCATAGCAAACTCCTAGTAATGCTGTCGCTGCATATAAGGTACCATTAAGTGCAGAAGCAAACAGAAGGTAGGTAATGATCATTACTACTTGCGTGCAGGTCATCCAAACTGTTCTAGGTACTGCTTTTAACCTGCATTGCAAATTGAACAACAAGCAATTAGATCAGGGCTGGTATTACGACAGTGAATCGCTATAACTGAAACAAGCAGTCTACTTGGAAGATACTTACTTAAGATGAAAGAAGTTGTCCTTTCAATTTTAACGACAAAAGCATAATATAGTAGCAATAACTGCTTAACTAATTAATTTCAGCTAAGTTTTCAGCGAAGAAACCACCGATCATCATTTCCGTTCTATTTCATTTTCCCATTGGTTGAGTCAAACAAGAGCGGATTAATTTTTTATTAATGACCGAGAAATCAGTCTAGGGTCAACCCTTAGGACCAACCGCAGCCTACGAAATTCGGGGATAATAGGTCTCTCCTCTACCCTTCTTTACTTAATACCAGATTCGCATGCTCGAACCTATGATCTAAGTCACAAGTCCCTCCACCTTTGCCATTTGAAATTAAGCCCCGGGGTAAAACAATAGGGGATTAATACAAACAATAGCTAGGAGGTTGAAGGATCACACCTGACAAAATACTCTGAAACAACTCCTCCACCAAGACGACCAACAAAGTTGCAGAAGCTGAAGAGTGATAGCAAGATTTTTGTATCATGAAGACCTTGAGCAATTCCGATTTGTGCCAGATTATTGAGAACAGTAACCCCAGAACCCACACCGAAAAAATAAACCAAAAACAAAAGCCAAAAATCTGCCTTAACCAAAGCTTCAGTGAACTTGAAATCTTCACCTCTTCTGGGCCTCCTCTTTTTCTTTACTGCACCTTCCCCCTCAGCCAGAAGCATATCCACTTCAGAGATTTCGTCTCCCTCTTGAAAACTTCCTAGGTTTGCTGCTGATGATAATGGTGTTAACAAGGGTTCTGAATTCTCTGATACATCGGACACGCCCAGCTTGCCACGGTTTGAGGGATAAAAAGTCATCTTCACGGGAATGGCTAGTGGAGCCATTAGAAGGACCACCATAATAACGAGTAAAGTGTAAGAAACAAACACATTTAAAGAAAATACGTCTTCCAAAATTGTTGTTGTTAATACATAGACACCGAGAACAATACTAGCTACTTGGACGAACAAAAAGTGGGATGACTCCGAAGAATCTTCGCCTAAAGATGGAGTACAAGGCCTAATTAAGTACATCATTGACAAACTTAAAGTAGGAATCCCTAGTGCAAGGAACAGCAATAGCTTAGAAGAAGAATTGCGAAGCAATGCACTGTAGACTTCTGTATACACTGCAGCACTAAGCCCTCCATAGCCTTTAAGAATCCCAGCAACTGTGCCCCGACTTAGAGGAAAGTTTCTCATATTAGTCACAAGCACAGTTGTGCTGAACCAAGCACTGCTATTCGTGGCCACGCAAAGTGCAATCCATAACTGCCAAACCATAAAGTACGATATATTGTTCAATTAAAAAGAAGAAATGAGAAAATGACAATTACATTAACTCTTGAAACCATAAGTAGTGTCAACAAAGATACAGGTGACAACGAATGGAAACATTAGGAAATTTTAAATGCTAAAACGATTAATGAGCATCAGAGGGTACAACTTCACCAAGCAGCAGTAAACAACTTAAAGGACAACATGGAACATTTCTATGAATAAAGCCATGGTAATCAATGTTAACGGGGCTGAGCTTCAATCAGCAAAGGTGACAGGTGTACCAACCCAAGCAGAAAAAACAAGATCAGAGGAAAAGGATTCGGCTTCTAAGGAAAAATACCAATCCAAGCCGAAAAAGCAAGATCGAAAGAAAAATATTCGGCTTCTAAGGAAAAAAAAATAAAAATTACCAGATCTTCCTAATTGTTAGTAGTGGTCAAGCACCATTTGTTTCATGAAATGTAATAACAAATGAGTTATTCTCAGCCATGCAACCTAAGTTTAGCTTGTTTCTTTAAGTCCATCCAAGACTCGCGGACGCCGAGGTCCTCTTACAGATGACTTGATCCAACAATCAATGCTTCTAAACATTAAGTTATATGATTGAACACTTCTTAGACAAAAACTTAAGCTAATGTTCTTTCATGTCAAGCATAATCGGGATAGATGAACCGGGAGTGAAGAGGTCTACCTTCAGAAAAGCTAATTATAGGAGGCAGTTGCTAAGAATTCATAAAATTTCAGCAGACTATACCATCTTAGCTGTGAAAGTCATTGTAAACCACAAAAATTCAATTACGTGGACACAATTTTGCAATTACTTCAGCCACCGCTACATGCATCAATTTTGGAGAACCATTACTTATAGTAACTGATCTTCCTGAAATTTTTATACTTATAATGATCTCTTTGCATCTAAAACCAAACATATACCACTTGGAGATGCACCAAATTAATCTCTTCCCCAACAAAACTGGATTTCACTATAACATACCCAATGTAATCCCAGAAGTGGGGTCTGGGGAGGGTAGCGCATATGCAGACCTTAACCCTATCTTTGTAGGTAGAGAGACTCTTTCTGATAGGCAAAAATTGGTTTCACTAAGACATATAGCTAGGTAGTAAAAGTTTCAAAGCTAATCTAATCAACTCAAAACAATGAAACAATATTTTAAAAAAACAAAAAAAAGAATTGGAAGAGGGGATTACAAGGTGGGGAATGGAACCTCACCAATAAGGTGAAAGTTCAGGTAGTCAGCCAACCAATTAAGCTACTACGATTTCCCAATGAAACAAGATTCCAATTGCAAATAAAAAGAATAAACAGCATGTGATGTCCTAGAAATGAAAATTTCAAAAACATCAATCAAAGATTAGATCTTTAACACAAAGGAAAGCAAGAAAACCAAAAGGGACTAAAAAGTAAAAAAAGGAAGAATCTTTATCATCCAATAAGGCAAGTTCTGAACAGTATGACTAAGTGAAAGCCAAAGAACTCCAAAACCAAATATCTCTTCACCAATAAAATTGGATTTCACTACAACAACAATAACATACCCAGTGTAATCCCACTTCCCTTGCGAGGTAGAGAGGCTGTTTCCGATAGACAAAAATTGGATTTCACTAAGACATACAATTAGGTAGTAAATTCCAAAGCTGATCTAATCATTTCAAAACAATGAAACAAGATTCCAATTGCAAATAAAAAGAACTAAAACAGAATGTGATGTCCTAGAAATTAAAATTTCAAAAACACCAATCAAAGATTATATCTTTAACACAAAGGAAGCCAAGAAAACCAAAAGGGGCTAAAAAAAACCAAAAAAAGGAAGAATTTTTACCATCCAGTAAGGCAAGTTCTGGACAGTCCGACTAAGTGAAAGCCAAAGAACTACATAACAAAAGAGACAAGAAAAAGAACCAATCAAGAGACCAAGGAGCGAACTTGTTGCAGACAAGTCCAGGAATGAACCCCACATTTTCCCCTAGACAAAAATTGGATTTCACTACAACAATATACCTAGTGTAATCCCACAAGTGGAGGCTGAGGAGGGTAGTGTGTGCACAAAAAACCTTATTCCTGTCTTGGGAGGCATATAGGTTGTTTCCGATACACAAAAGTTAGAATTTGACTATAACAACAACAACAACATACCCAGTGTAATTCCATAACTGGTCTGAGAAAGGTAGAGTATACGCATACCTTACGCCTACTAGGGAGGTAGAGAGGCTGTTCTCTGATAGACAAAAATTGGACGTCACTACAACAACAACACTAACATACCAGTGTAATCCCACAGGTGGGGTCTGGGGAGGAGAGTGTATACGCAGGTGTACCCCTACTTGGAGGTAGAGAGGTTGTTTTCTGATAGACAAAAGTTGGATTTCACTACAACAACAGCAACAACAATAACATACCAGCGTAATCCCACAAGTGGGGTCTGGGGAGGGTAGTGTGTACGCAGACCGTACCCCTATCTAGGGAGACAAAAATTGGATTTCACTAAAACATATAAGTAGGAAGTAAATTCCAAAGCTAATCTAATCATCTCAAAACAATGAAACAAGATTCCAATTGCAAACAAAAAGAAATAAAACAGCACGTGATATCCTAGAAATGAAAATTCCAAAAAACATCAATCAAAGATTACTTCTTTTTAATTCAAAGGAAAACAAGAAAACAAAAAAAGGAAGAAACTTTACCATCCAATAAGGCAATTTCTGAACAGTATGACCTCAACAAAATTGGATTTCACTCCAACAACAAGAAGATACTACTGTAATCCCACAAGTGGAGTCCGAGGAGGGTAGTGTGTCTACAGACCCTATCCCTAATTGGAGATAGAGAGTTGTTTCTATAAACAAAAAGTTGGATTCACTACAACAACAGCATAACCAGTGTAATTTCACAAGTGGGTTCCGGACCTTACTCCTAACATGGGAAGTAGAGAGGTTGTTTCTCATAGATAAAAATTGGATTTCACTAAGACATAATTAGGTAGTAAATTCCAAAGCTAATCTAATCATCTCAACACAATAAAAGTATGAAACGAGATTCCAATTGCAATTAAAAAGAAGTAAAACAGCATGTAATATCCTACAAATGAAAAATTTAAAACATCAATCAAAAATTAGAACTTTAACACAAAGGACAACAAAAAAGGAAGAATCTTTACCATCCAATAAGGCAAGTTCTGAACAGTCTGACTAAGTGAAAGCCAAAGAACACCATAACCAAAGAAACATGAAAAAGAACCAATCAACAAAACAACCCAAGGTGGGAACTTGTTACATACAATCCCAGGAATAAGTCCAACATTTTCACCAATATCATTTGCCACCCCAAGCATAGTTAACTGTTGCTGATTAAAACCAAGAACTGATTTCAATGAATGAGAGTAAAGAGGGAAATTGTATGCATTCCCAGATGCTATTTGTAACCATACAGCAGCTCCTAATCCGACCCATGGTGGCCTTGTACCTCCTTTCACATTTACCATTTTATTTTCTTGGACCCTTTTGGATCTTTAAGAGTTTCAAGATTCTTGTTTTGATCATATAGAAGAGTTTATTGTATGTACAAGAATTAGGAGGTGAGTGAGACAGGGAAAATGGAAAGATGGGATTTTTATATTTGTATTTTTTTTGAAGTAGATTAGATCAGCTTGGAGTTAGGGGGTGGGGAGTGGGGGGGGGGGGATGGATCTTGCAGTGTGCAGGTGTTTTTGTCCGAACGGTGGTATGTACAAAAACAGAGAAAAGACAGAACAAGCAATAAGAGGCTTCTTGTATTTTGTGTCCGCTGCCACTTACTTATCTATTATATTAAAAATATATATATAATCAAACTTCTTTATAATGACAATATTTATTCGAAAATTTCATGGCTGCTATAGAGAGCTGTTATTATATATATATATATATTGACATTTGATATTGAAATCTCATTTAGCTGTTATAAACAAAAGTATACAAAATTAGAAAAAGTTTTAACATAAAAAAAATAAATATTAATAGTTTTTTCCTCATAAAGTTATAAAATAACTAATATGCATCAGTTAAATATAATTTTTTCATTTCAATTATATTCGCACTTGAAATTTACTATGTGCATAACATTAATGATGATTACCATAAATATTTTGATATTTTATTTTGTACATAATATATTTGTTCCAAAATATTACTCCCTTCGTTTAAAAAAGAATGACCTACTTTTTTTTAGTCCGTTTCAAAAAAAAATGACCTTTCCTTTTTTGGCAACTCTTTAATTCCAACTTTCCACATGACATGTTTAAGACCGCAAGATTAAAGGGCATTTTGGTACATTTGTCATAACTTTAATTTAGGACCACAAAATTCAAAAGTCTTCTTTATTTTCTTAAACTCTGTGTCAAGTCAAACTAGGTCATTCTTTTTGAAACGGAGGGAGTATTACATAATATTTGAGTATGTTATTATAGAGAGGTAATTTTACAAAGAGTGTACCGCTATAATGAACGACATTGTTGTTATAGACAGAATGTCGCTATAGAGAAATAAAATATAACATAAAAAATCAATTCCAGAGAAAATCAGACCGCTACAGTGAAATATTGATATAACGAGGTGACATATAGAGATGAATGTACAACATATTTATCCAATTTAAAAAATCATAAGTATTTCTTAAAACATTAAATTTATTATATTCAAAGAGTAATATAATAAAATTACCCTATCATTTATTATTTAAGTCAATAGTGAACTAGTATTGATGAACAGAGGGAGTACTCTCGTCATTCTATTTTAAGTGGCACTATGTAATTTAAGAAAAAGGGTCAAAAAATATTCTTCTACTTTTATTTATTGATCAAATTTATCCCTTGTTATTCTTTTGGGCTAAAAATACTTTGCCATTAGTAAACTTAACATATATGTCCCTCAATTAGATGGGTTCCCCAAATTAATCAAAATTATCCATTTTCTTTAAATAACCCAGACCCCCACTTTTAACCCAACTCCACCCACTAAACTAAAACCCAAATCCGATTTTGGTGGTCTTCTTCCTTCAACTGGAATTACTATTCAACTCAAAACCCATTCAATCATTTACCAAATTATTTCAACACCTACTCAAGAAGTATTTCGTTAAGGGAAAATTAAAATTTAAGCTTTGAAGCTTTATAGTCTGTTTAGCCAAGCTTCTAAAATCAGTTTATTTTCAGAAGTGTTTTTTTCAAAAATACTTTTCAAAAAAATACTTTTGATGAGAAGCAATTTGTGTTTGGCCAATACAATTAAAAAAGCACTTTTGAGCAGCAATTAGTGTTTGACCAAACTTTTAAAAGTGTTTTTAAGTATATTTTTCTCTTAAGTGTTTTTTTCAAAAGTGCTTTTGAAGAGAAACTACTTTTTTTAGCTTATGAAAAACTGTTTTTTTTCAGAAGCACTTATTTTCTTCCATAAACTTGGCCAAACACCTCAATTTTTTAAAATAATCACTTTTGAAAAAAAATAAGTACTTTTGAGGAAAAATAAGCTTGGCCAAACAGGCTATTAATGGAGCTTCAATGGCTGACAACGGTGATTTTCGCTTCAAGCTCATTAGAACGAGACTAGTATGTTCATGCACGGTCTCTAAATCAACAACAAATTACCAAAAATTCAGTTCGATATTGTTGTGTTGACGTTTGAATCGATCCACGACAACAATCTCCGAACTCCTATGAACTTCGGATGTTTTTAAACTCAAAAACGAGTAACAACTTTTGAATCAGTTCTCAAGTCTTCATAGAAGATCAGAAATGATCAAGAGATGTAAGAGAATCGCATCGTCATCTATATCGTCTGAGGACTATACACATTAAATACACATTAATGCGATACAACTCCATTCTTGATCAATTCTTTATTCAGTAAAATCAAGAATGTATAAATCTTTTCAAATTCAACTTTCTCTGTTATTGGATGTAATGAATTTTGAGTGTTTGCGGGAATTTGTTGATGGATTTCCATGCAAATATGATTTTATTTTTTCAAATCATGATTTTTGATTGAAGAGAGGAATGGTGTCTTTTCTAATTTTTTTTTTGGCTTTAAAATTTTTATGGTTTTAATTTAGTGGGTTGGGTCGGGTTATTTAAGGAAAATGGGCAATTTTGATCAATTTGGGAAAAATCATCTAATTGAGGGGTATATATGCTAAGTTCACTAATGAAAGGGGTATTTTTAGTCCAGAAATATAATGAGGGGTAAGCTTGACCAATAAATAAAAGTAGAGGGGTATTTTTGACCCTTTTCCCCTTTAATTTAACACAGTATTTAAAGGAAAAAAATACTTCTGAAATCTATGGTCTAAGATAAATTTTTGATAGTTGTGTGCCTGTAAATCATTTCAATAAGAGTAAGAAAAATAATAATCTCTTCTTCTTTAGAAAAATAATAATCTCTTCTTCTTTTGTAGTTATCATATTTTATTTTTCGATAGTCAATTTGACTAATTTTTAAAACTAAATTAAATTAGATCAATTCAATATTTTAAAATTAAAATTTAAATATTCAAAAATTATATGAAAAGTATTATAAGTTGCAATTTTTTCTTGTCAATATGATTAAAAAATACATCTTAAAATATTGGTCAAAATTTATATCGTTTGACTTTAAAAAAACAACCTATGACAAGTAAAAAGAATTGAAGGGAGTCCCTCCATCTATTTTTACTTGTCCATAATTGACGCGATACATATTTTAAAAGATAAGAAATAAAAATATAATTTTATTATATCACTATTTAATTATAAGTAACTAAATATTAAGAAATGAATGGTATTTAATTATAAGGGTAAAGTAGACACAAAACAAGATTTCATGTGGCATTTGTGCCTGCGTCCCACGTAGGAAGGGTCATTTGGTACGAAATAAGGTGAGATATTTCGAAATTAAAGTTTGACAAGAAATTTATATCATATTTGATTGATGATATAAATTTATTTCGGGATAAATTGATATAATCAACCAAACATGATGATGTATAAATCTAATATCAAACTTAGTCTTGAGATATTTCACTCTATCCCAAACAATATGAATTATATTATTTCACCTCCCATATGACATAAATTAGTCCAGAGATTATAATATCAAGACAATAATTTCAGCGTAATTTATTCTACGTACCAAATGACTCCTAAGGAATTTGTGTCCTGGGATCACTGAGTTAACCTTTTTATAGCACTTTGTCATGAATTTTTATTTTATCTTTTTTTTTTTTTTGGCTCTACTTTGAGTCGAAAATCAGTTAGAAATCATCTATCTATCTTCTAAAATGGGGTAAAATCTGCATACACTTTATCTTCTTCAAAATATGTTTATGAAATTACACAAAATATGTTATTGTAATATGCTTGACCACATTATTTAATATAAATATAAAATTTAAATCGAAGCTATTGTAATTATCAGTTTTATTAAATTTGTGACTTCTAACTATAGATTTGCCTCTAAATGGAGTCACCAATTTTTTTATTTGATCACAATTTTGTATTAAATACTTTGAATTACATAATAGTGTTCAGACATCATTTCGAATATGTAGATGTTTCAAATTTCACATCAGAGATGAATAGGCTAAAAGACTCTTAATATATTTAACATAATATCAAAGTTAAACTCTCAATATTGAGCCCCTAAATAGATTATTAACGCACTCACTATCAGACAATGTCTAAACATGCTGAGGGATGAATGAAATCCCACATAAAAAAATAGATGAATTTCTGGACTTTTAATATTACTTGAATAATTCTTGAAATCTTTATATGACTTAGTCGATCACTCCTCTCGAACTAATTTTTTTAGATTAAGTTAAGCTCAAAACTCATTTAATATATCTACGAACTCAAGATTATTGTTATGCATAAAATGTTAACACTAATAAAAATGCTCATGTGAGATGTTAATAGTCTTATTTTCATCTTGTCTTTATTCTTCACTCATCTTCGCATTGCCCACCCATGCAATTCAATAAGAAAATTGTAATATTATATCAAGAATATAATTTTATTGTATCTGTTAGTTAATTGAAGCAAAATCAGATTGTGTACCTTAGTCTGTTGCAGCGGAAATTGTTGATTTCGCTATCCAATATCAAATCTGCCCAAGTCTACTTCGTCTCTCTTGAAAACAGAGTGTTCTTCACAAACTAAATGTTCTTAGATTTGTTGAATATTATACTAGGAGAGATTGCTCCTGATTTTCGTCACTTTTTCTTGTTTTTTGTCATTGAAGAAAGAAGGGGTATATGTAACGATCTGTTTGTCAGTTAAGTAACCGTTCCCCCTTCTTTTCAAAATTCAGATAAGCCAAATCAGAATGGATCTTATCTTTTAATCAAAAAATATTACGGGTCGGGTCGGGTCGGTCCACTTGGGCGACCCATGACCCAAAATCTTACATCTCCCACTTCGCACATGGTGGACAAGACCCAAGCCAGTACGACATCAACAATATATCCAATTCATACGACAAATAGTTCGTGCGACCTGCGAGCATCAAGAGCTTTACCTATAAGGTTTTACAAGCTCCACATAGGAATCCAATCACATGTGGAAAGAATTCGCTACTAATATGAGGATACTAATATTCACAATACCCCAGACTTAATTCACTACTTCAGTAGTTACTTATCCGATCCCTCATCCTCTTAAAGAGGTGAACTCGAGTTCATGTTTAACTTTACATACACAATTACACTCGATACTTATATGGTTAGTGTAATAGCCGGCTTGTGTACACAAGTTAAATTATTCATTTTTATAGTCCTCCCTTTCTACTCGGATCTATCTGTTCCAGATCAACTGCTTTCCTAGACATGAATTGCATAGCCGAATTACTCATGGCTTTTAGTAACATGCTAAAGTAGCAACACCGATCGAAACTTAAAGAAACAGTTAAAGGTCAAAGGGTATTTCAATGAAAAGTTAATATAACTTTTAGGGTCTCACACAATGAAGAAGCAGGGATTCATTCTTCCATTAACCCATTGGTCGCTAAGCACACGCGGTATGAAACACGCGCTACGATGTTCTTACCATATATTGGTGTGTGTGTCTTATTCTTCTAGTCATTCAACATCGTACATATCTTGATCATGACACCTATAAATGTCTAACCTGAGTTTCTTTCTTTAAAAATCCTCAAATCCAATTTCTCAGAGAAACTCACATCTGGCTTTACAAAACAAGTCATAATTTGACGGTGGAACTCATCTCTTCACGTTCCTCGACGTAAGAGGCGATTGCTCGTGTGAGAGAGCCAATCTCGCGACTTGTTCGACACACTTTAAAACACATTATCACATGCATATGAGATATGAACATAAATTCAAGAGTTTTATATTGATAAAAATATTATAACAATTAAGTTATTTTACAATACAGAAATATAATCATATCCTACGCAAACCTAGAGCCATAACATGTTTCTCAAACAAGTCTCTAGATATCGCCTTCGTAAAGGGATCAACTATCATTTCTCGTGTAGGAATATATTGTAAATTTATTTCTCCACTTGCTACTATGTCTCTCACAAAGTTATACTTGATGTCAATGTGTTTGGTTTTGCTGTGACACTTAGGATCCTTCGTATATGCGATAGCCGCTTGACTGTCACAATGTAAAATCATAGGACCCTTAGAATTCTTTGCAATATTCAAATGCTCAAAGAATCTCTTTAACCAAACAGCTTCTTGTACTGCAGATGCACAAGCCACAAATTCAGATTCCATGGTTGAAAGAGCTGTGCAAGTTTGTTTCTTACTTTTCCATGAAATAGCACCACCATTTAGTAGGAAAGCATAACCGGAGGTTGATTTTCTATCATACCGATCACCAGCCCAATCAGCATCTGTATAACCTCTTATGAATAAATCAGATCCACTATAGCATACTGAATAGTCTACAGTTCCCTTCAGGTATCGAAAAATTCTCTTTACTGGTTTCCAATGATCTCTTCCAGGATTGGATTGATACCTGCTAACCAGACCTACGGCATAACAAATGTCTGGGCGAGTACACATCATAGCGTATATCAAGCTCCCAATCGCACTAGAATATGGAACTCGAGACATGTCTTCCTTTTCTTTTTCAGTCTTTGGACACATTTCAAGGCTTAAAGTTTCACCTCTTGCTATAGGAGTATCCATGGATTTGCAACTATTCATTCGAAAGCGTTCCAACTTTTCTTTATGTATTTTTCTTGAGATAGACTCAAAATTTTCTTGGAACGATCTCTTTGGATTTTTACACCCAATATATAGTCTGCTTCACCCATGTCTTTCATGTCAAATGACTTTGAAAGCCATGATTTAACAGTTTTCACATACTCCAAATTATTTTCAGCTAATAAAATATCATCCACGTAAAGAGAAAGAATCACAAACATTTCATTGGACTTCTTCACATAGATGCAATGATCTTCATCGATCATGGTGAAATCAAATGAAATCACTTCCTTATGAAATCTCAGGTACCACTGCCTTGAAGACTGCTTTAGGCCATATATTGATCTGTTCAATTTACAAACCTTCTTTTCTTGGCCTTTAACAACAAAACCTACAGGTTGTTCCATGTAGATTTCCTCGTTTAGTTCTCTATTGAGAAAAGCGGTCTTCACGTCCATTTGGTGTAATTCTAAATCCAAACGTGCAACAATAGCCAAAATTAAACGAATTGAGGTGAACTTCACAACTGGTGAAAAAGTTTCCTCATAATCTATTCTAGTTTCTTGAGTAAAACCTTTTGCCACCAATCGTGTTTTGTGTCTTTCTATTGACCCATCTGATTTTCGTTTAACTTTGAGAATCCATTTATTCCCAATAGCTCTACGCCCAAAAGGAAGGTCAACTAGATCCCAGACTTTATTGATTTTCATGGACTCTAATTCTTCTTTTATCGCTTTCATCCAGTCATCTTTTCCAGAGCTTAATAATGCCTCAGTCACAGAATTAGGTTCATCCAATTCTGTGGGAGATATCAAGAAAACATAATCCTCAATCTCATAAGATCGTTTAGGTACACCTTTTTTGGTACTCTTACGTAATTAAAGTTCAGATTCCTCTATAGGATTTTGGGAATCATAACTCCCACTTGGACCAAGAACCATTTCTTGATATAATGGATTATCAAGCATGTCTGATGACATTATTTGATCATCTGAATTCAATATTTCGTAAAGAGGCTCACTATCCTTTATTTCACCCTTTTTGGGAAAATCATTTTCCAGAAATGTGACATCTCGTGATTCAATTTCAGTAGTACTTCCATCCTCCAATTCACCAATGAACACATACCCTTTAGAGTGTTCTGAGTATCTTACAAAGATACATTTCTTACCTTTTGGTAAGGGTGTCAACTGGGCCGGTTCAACCCGGAACCGGCCCATTTAGACCGGCCCATTTACCGACCGGACCGGACCGGGCCGGCCCGGTATGGGTAATGGGCCTGACGGGTTTTTAGGGGGGCTGGGCCGGACACGATATTGAAACCGGTGGACCGGCCCAGTTAGAAAACCGGACCGGGTCCACCGGTGCACCGGCCCGGCCCGGTAACTTTTTTTTTTTTTTTTTTTTTTTTTTTAAATTTTTCTGGGCCGTTGGGCCCCAGCCTGCAAAGGCTGTTTTGGTCCGTTGAGGCCCAACGGCTATAATGCCGTTGGCCCAACGGCCAAAACAGCCTTTTTAGGCTTAATTTTAAAAAAAAAAAAAAAAAAATCAAATTTTTTTTTTTTCTATAAATACATGCCATTTCAAAAAATATTTCCTACAATCTCAATTCTCATTCTCTTATTCTCTCTCAAATTTGCTAAAATTATCTCATAAAGTGTTCTATATATTTTATTATTTTGCAATTACAAATACTACGTTGAAGTTTCCAAAAGTACTCAATTGACCAACTTTCGAGTACTTCAAAAATTTGGTATTATCGTTCCATCTCTTACTTTTAATTTTTAATTAGTGTATTATTTGTTGAATATTTATTTGGATTTTTTTTGTGTTTTTTGAATATTTGTTAGTTTAATTGGTAATATGGATAAATTAAGGAAAGTCGGTAAAAGTGTTAGAAATCTTTGTCCCGGAAGTGGTAGTGGTAGTGGTAGTAAGAAACAAATTGGTTCCGGTAGAGGTAGTTCAAATGCTCGATATACTCGTGTGCCTCCGGTACCAATTAGCGAACCATTTGAGAATGAAATACGTGTAGGTGCTCACGATATGAATTATTTTGAGGCTCAAGAAAATTATGGTATAGAAGAAGAGAATGAAGTAGACTCTGTTGATTTAGATGAAAATGATGATGATGATGTTACACCCGAATCTGGTAATGTTAATGTTCAATCTGAATCAGTTAATCTTCCTCCCCGGCCCCCTGTAAGATCTCGTAAACAAACTAGTGTTGTGTGGAATTTTTATACCCGAATAGAAGGAACCACTAAGGTTGAATGCGATCTTTGTCAGGTAAAATACGAGCATAAGACTGGGGGTAATAAAGGAGGTACGGGTCAGTTGTCGAGACATTTGAAGGAGAAACACCCAATAGAGCTAGCTCAGGTAACTGGTGGTGAGACAGTTGAGGGCCCAAGTCAAACTAGATTGAACCCAAAAACCGGTCTATTAGTTAAGAATTATAATAAAATGAAGGATCGTGAAGAAATAGCCAAAATGATAGCTGCGGGTTGTTTGCCTTTCTCTTTTGCTTCTTCTGATGCTTTTATTCATTATATTCAGGCAATTTATAATCCTATGTTTAAGGGTATTCCTAGAAGTACTTGTCGGTCCGATATTTTTAGACTCCATGCACAATATGTTTACTATTTATCTGCATTATTAAAAAATCTTTCATGTAGAGTTTCTTTAACTTCTGATCTTGGTCGTGCTATTAATAAAAATGATTATTTAACAATTACTTGTCATTGGGTAGATAGTAATTTTGTTATGCAAAAACGTATTTTAGCATTTTTGTATGATGAAGACCGTAGACACACTGGAAAATTTATTTCTGAATCTATTACAAAAGTTGCAAGATATTATGGTATTGACCGCAAAGTTTTATGTATATCTTTTGATAATGCATCTAACAACAACGCTGCTATTGAGTTGTTAAAAACTGAACTTTCTCCACCGTTATCCGAAATATTTCATGTTAAGTGTGCTTGCCATATATATAATTTAATTGTAAAGGATGGTCTTGCTTTTTTTGAGCCTGCTATTGAAAAAGTTAGACTTGCAGTTGGCTTTATTCAAGGAAATAATAGAAAAATTAGACTTACCGAATTTAAAAGAAAATGTCAGGAAAATGGACTTAGACCGAGATTAATGCCTGAAGAAATAGATGTGAGATGGAATTCTACGTATGATTTCTTAAATACTTGCAATATTTATAAAGTTCCTATTACTATGACTTTTAACCAATTTGCTAGTGATTTTCCCGATTGTATGTTACAAAATTCAGACTGGGCTGAAATTGATGATATTGTTAATTTTTTGCAAAAATTTTATCTAGCTACGGTTGAATTTTCTGGAGCTTATTATCCTACTGTTTGTAATATTTTAGCTTATTTAGCCGACATTTCTTTATTGCTTAACGAGTATAAGTCTAAACCAGGTTACAAATATGCTATTGAGGCAATGATTGATAAATTTAAAAAGTATTTTTTTCCGCTTCCCCCTATTTTCTTAGTTGGTGCTATAATAAATCCATGTATGAAATATAATACTATGTCCGAATTTACTTCTCTTATTTATTCTGCTTTAGGAGTAAAAGCTGATGAAGAACCTTCTTTGTATACGTCTATGTCTGATGCGAATAGTTACATGAACACATTATACAATCACTATGCTGATTTACTTGACAATGCTTTACCGTCACACATTACACCGACCCCCGCTCCCCATCGTTCTGAGGAACCATCATCTTCTAAAAGACAGGCACATAATATGCATGTTTATTGTGTTTCTGATCTATCTGTTTGGAATAGATTGCAGCCTTCATCGCATAGAACCGTAAGTCGGGAAGAGCTTAAGTATTATCTTATGCAGCCTACAGAGGATCCTAGAGGTAGAATCAACACGCTGGAATGGTGGAAGAATAATGAAAGACAATATCCTGTACTTTCAATGTTAGCTAGAGATATATTGAATGTTCCAATGTCAACCGTTGCATCAGAGAGCGCTTTTAGTCAAGGACGGCAACAGATTGGAGACAACCGACACACATTGGGAGGCAATGCCATGAATGTTTTAGTTTGCCTTAGAGACTGGATTAGAGCAGAACGAAGAAATCAAGGAATGTTCGTGGAGCCGGAAGACGAAGAAGATCTTGAAGAAATAATGACTTCAAGAGAGAATTCAGCACAATCAAGTCCAATGCATGGCTTTAGTGCCATTGATTTTGACAATCCACAGCCAATTCCCATTAATGTTAACATGCGTGAATTGGAAAAACTGATGAAAAATTTGTAGAATTTACAATTAATCAATTGAATTTTCATTTTTCAATTTAACTTTGTGAAATTAGTGAAATGTAATTGCAACCTTGTAACTTGTAAGTTTTCAAACATTTTGCAATCAATCAAATATTAAATTCATTTACACTTTATATATTTTTTCCATTTAAAATTTAAATTGAATATCTTGTATGAATTCAATACTTTTAATATGATAGTATAAACGTATATGTTGTTGAATATTGTATATATGTATGTATGTTCTTTAAAATAGTATATATTGAATGTATATATGTGTATGTTTATTCTTTAAAGTAGTATATATGGAATGTATACATATGTATGTTTATTCTTTAAAGTAGTATATATTGAATGTATATATTGAATGTATATATGTGTATGTTTATTCTTTAAAGTAGTATATATTGAATGTATATATTGAATGTATATATGTGTATGTTTATTCTTTAAAGTAGTATATATTGAATGTATATATGTGTATGTGTATTCTTTAAAGTAGTATCTATTGAATGTATACATATGTATGTGTATTCTTTAAAGTAGTATATATGGAATGTATACATATGTATGTTTATTCTTTAAAGTAGTATTTATTGAATGTATATATGTGTATGTATATTCTTTAAAGTAGTATCTATTGAATGTATATATGTGTATGTGTATTCTTTAAAGTAGTATATATGGAATGTATACATATGTATGTTTATTCTTTAAAGTAGTATATATTGAATGTATATATGTATGTGTATTCTTTAAAGTAGTATATATGGAATGTATATATTGTATGTATATATGTATGTTTATTCTTTAAAGTAGTATATATTGAATGTATATATGTGTATGTTTATTCTTTAAAGTAGTATTTATTGAATGTATATATATGTATGTATATTCTTTAAAGTAGTATATATTGAATGTATATATTGTATGTATATATGTATGTATATTCTTTAAAGTAGTATCTATTGAATGTATATATGTGTATGTGTATTCTTTAAAGTAGTATATATGGAATGTATACATATGTATGTGTATTCTTTAAAGTAGTATATATGGAATGTATACATATGTATGTGTATTCTTTAAAGTAGTATATATGGAATGTATACATATATATGTTTATTCTTTAAAGTAGTATATATTGAATGTATATATGTGTATGTGTATTCTTTAAAGTAGTATCTATTGAATGTATATATGTGTATGTGTATTCTTTAAAGTAATATATATATGGAATGTATATATTGAATGTATATATGTGTATGTGTATTCTTTAAAGTAGTATATATGGAATGTATACATATGTATGTGTATTCTTTAAAGTAGTATCTATTGAATGTATATATGTGTATGTGTATTCTTTAAAGTAGTATATATGGAATGTATATATTGAATGTATATATGTGTATGTGTATTCTTTAAAGTAGTATATATGGAATGTATACATATGTATGTGTATTCTTTAAAGTAGTATATATTGAATGTATATATGTATGTATATTCTTTAAAGTAGTATATATTGAATGTATATATGTGTATGTTTATTCTTTAAAGTAGTATATATTGAATGTATATATTGAATGTATATATGTGTATGTTTATTCTTTAAAGTAGTATATATTGAATGTATATATGTGTATGTGTATTCTTTAAAGTAGTATATATTGAATGTATATATGGAATGTATATATGTATGTTTATTCTTTAAAGTAGTATACATGGAATGTATATATATGTATGTGTATTCTTTAAAGTAGTATCTATTGAATGTATATATGGAATGTATATATGTATGTTTATTCTTTAAAGTAGTATATATGGAATGTATACATATGTATGTGTATTCTTTAAAGTAGTATATATGGAATGTATACATATGTATGTTTATTCTTTAAAGTAGTATATATGGAATGTATACATATGTATGTGTATTCTTTAAAGTAGTATATATTGAATGTATATATGTATGTTTATTCTTTAAAGTAGTATATATTGAATGTATATATATATGTGTATTCGTTAATGTAGTATATATTGAATGTTTATTCTTTAAAATCGTATTTTAAGTAGTATATATATTGAATGCATATTAAAAAACAATCAACGTTCAAAATACTATTTTTTTTAGTCGGGGCCCGGTAAACCGGCCCATTAACTGGTCAAAAAAATTAAATGGGCCAGTGCTGGGCCGTTTGGGAAAATTTCACTGTTCAGCCCGGCCCGGCCCGGCCCGTTAAGAATTGGGCCCGGCCCGGCACCGGCCCAAAACCGGAAAAAATAAATGGACCGAGTCCGGGTTGGCCCGGCCCGGCCCAGTTGACACATTTACCTTTTGGACTTAGTTTACCAAACTCACCGAAATGATCTTTAATATATGCAGCACAACCCCAAGGTCATAGATCATTAAGGTTTGGTTTATGGCTAGTCCATAGTTCATAAGGAGTAGAAGATACTGATTTAGAAGACACTTTATTCAATATGTAGGCAGCAGTCAATAACGCATCCCCCCAGAAAGAGATTGATAAATTTGCCTGCGCCATCATAGACCTTACCATGTCCAACAATGTTCTATTCCTTCTTTTAGCTACACCATTTTGTTGAGGTGTATAAGGAGTAGTTAACTGTCTGATAATGCCCTTTTCAGTACACAGTTCTTCAAACTGTTTTGAAAAATATTCACGACCTCTATCGGTTCTTAAAGCCTTTATACTTTTATCTAATTGATTCTCAACTTCATTCAAGTATCTATTAAGCATTCAAGTGCTTCAGATTTATGAGAAATCAAATAGACATAAAGCGTGTGAAATCGTCAATAAATGTAATGAAATATAAAGCACCAGACCTTTCCCTCACATTCATTGGACCACAAATATCAGAATGGATTAATTGTAGTGGGAATTCATCTCTTTCAGCCTTCCCAAATGGTTTACGTGTAATCTTTCCGGCAAGACAATTTTCACAAGTTGGCATTTCAATTTTGGAAAAAGAACCTAGATGTCCTTTCTTTGCCAATCTATTCATTCGATCTTGCCCTATGTGACCCAATCTAGCATGCCATGTGATTATATCAACATCATTATTACTATAACAACATGCCATTACACAACGGTCAACATAATAGTCATAAGTTGAAGGATTACAATCTAAAACTATAAAGTGAACATATCGAAGTCCAAAACCATAAAAAACATTAGCTAGAGTTATTCTAATATCATTGCGACTAAAAAATAAATTGAAACCGACATCTAAAAGAACAGATACAGATACTAAGTTTCGTCGAATCTCTGGAGCATATAGGACGTCATGCAACACTAATGACCGCCACCACGCAAGTCTACTTTGCAAGTGCCAATCCCTTTGACTTCAAGTCTTGCATTATTTCCTACATATATCCACCTTGATCCAGGTGAAACTCGACGGAACTCCACAAACGCTTCTCGATCACGACTCACATGGTCGGTGGCTCCTGAGTCTACAATCCACATAGGATAAGATTCAGTTAATAAAGCAGTGCTAGAAACATACGTAGCACTTAGAGATGCGTTTAGAAATGCTACCTTTTTCTGCTCAGTACAATCACGAGCAAAATGCCCCATAACTTGGCAATTGTAGCACTTCATCTTGCTCTTTTCTTTCTTCTTGAAAAACCGTTTTTCCTTCTTGAAATTTGGCTTGTTCTTTTGCTTAGAGGGTCCTTCTTCGGTCTCCTTATCCTTCCCGTTCTTTTTCCAATTTTTCTTACGCTTGAAGCCTGAAGACTTCTTACCACTTGATTCTGCCATAAAGGCATTAGAAGCAGCTTTAGCAGCACCAAACCGCTCGTCTTCAAGTTCAACATGAGGGGCAACATCAGAAAAAGTTTTGATGCTATCATTATGGGTTAAGTTAACCTTCAAATGTTTCCAACTGTTGGGAAGAAACCGAATTACTGCCTGAACTTGTTGCTCATCCGAGAGAACATGACCAGCACTTTTGAGTTGAGCTATCATATTAGACATCACCCTAAGGTGTTGTTTTATGTTCTGATCATAACGCTTCTTGTAAGTGTCAAACTTGATAGTCAGCTGTCTGAGGCGGGTGACAGATGTACCCCCATATGTTCCTCACAAGTGTGCCCAGAATGGCATGAGCAGTAGGAAATTCCTCAACTTCGTGAATGAGGTCATCAATCACAGAACTAACAATGATTCCACGTGCAACGGAATCAGCCTTTTTTCAAGCCTTATAAGCTTCAAGGTCTCTTTTGTGTTGTGCAGTGTTACCCTCCTCTGGTTGACATAAAACATGGTTAATACCTTCGAGAGCATTTTGCTCTTCCAGTACATACCACATTTTACGACTCCAAATATCGTAGTTGTCACCATTTAGTTTTTCACCTTTGTTTAAGTCAGCAATGATGCTTTTTGATGCCATGTCTGTTATTAAGAGACAATCATGCAAGTATATTTATCAATAATGCATGCGACTTACACATTTAAGCAAATCAATTCACATAAAGGTTTCATTCTTAGTGTAAAATCGAAAGAACACGAAAGTTTTCAATCATCATCTACGAACTAAACATTTGACCAAAATTAGAAGTTAATTTCTTAATGTGTAATATTATAAATTGAAGACTAATCACACAAATTTTCAAGTTTAATCATTTTGCAATGTTCTATTATGCAAATAATAAAGAACAAACACATATGCATATAATAGATATTTAACATGTGTTCATAGCAGAATTTGTAAAATTACAAGTTTTAAAATACTAAACTATGTTACTATGAGATCATGCTGGCCACCTAGCTTCTAAGGCCAAAGTGAACCTCCATAATGGTTCATTTGGACCAAAGTCGTGATAGATTTCAGCTAGTTCTTTCTTTCAAAAATCTGGTAAGGAACTGTACAATATGCCTAGTTCATCCCAATCCTCAACATAAATGTAGTTGTCATAAATTTCATTTATTTTAGTACAAAAACGGTTGAGAAAATTTGGTAAATTTTCAACTTGGTCCATTTTGATATTCTTGAACTCTTTAAGTAATCTTCTTCCTTCCCTTTTACAAGCTTTTTTCTCTCTATTCAGACTTTGCAGCGTTCGTGAGTCATTCCTTATGACTTCAGGCTCAGAGTCTGAATCATTACTGACTCTAGTTCTCTTGCGACGCATTCTTCTACGATTTTCTTTTGCTCGTTCTTCAAAACCACTCCCATTTGAAGCAATTTGAGCATGTTCCCGTCCAGCCATATCTGAAATGGGAATAAGAAATCAAAAATGGCTAAACCATTTAATGCAACAACGTATGTCACAATTTCTTATAGAAGACAAATTCTTTGAAAGTAACTTTAGGGACTAAAGAGACAAGAGTAATATCAAAATTAATTTTAAAACACATACTGTATTTAAACCAAAATTATCATATCATAAAAAAAATTGATTTATATATATTTTTACACAAACACAACATTTGGCTAAAAAAAAAATACACTTTAGATATTGAAATAATAGCCAAAATTAGAATTAATTTAGACCACATATATAATTGATTTAAATTACTATCACACGGGATCAAAACCCACGTGATCTATTCTTTATTCGAAAGAACTATTATTTAAATATCCAAGCAGTGCACTTGCACATCATGTTTTTCCACTTTTCCATAGTACTTATTCCTTTTTATTAATTAAATTAATGAAATGCAATAGTACTTAGTAGAAAGTATAAATTTAGTACATGTACTACACATATACCAACTACACTACAACACGTTTTTCCACTCATTTTTCCACTTTGTCTTATTATTTGATATTTTAAAAATAAAATAGTACACATATACCAACTACACTATTGTACAACACGTTTTTTCAAATTACTTTTCCAAAGATACTCTGCCATTCTCTTTTTCCCTATAAAAGTTAATAGCAATATATCTCATTAAAATAAAGGATGCTCTCTTTTTCTAGAATATGTTCAGAGGACCTTCTTTCCACACATTAAAGGTACAAATACACGTTCCTACACTCTATTCTTATCCTCTTCTCCACATTATTAAACACTTTCTTCTCAAAAAAAATCCCAAAAGAATTTATGGAGACAAAGAAATATAAATGTAAATCTGACTTATCAACATTTCATTTTCTCAATAAAATTATGGAGAAATAAATAGAAACTTTCAGATCTGCGGTGCAATCGTAGCATGTCTGATTTCAGATCAGAAGGTTGTGGGATCGATCCATGTCGGATTTCAAACAAAAAAATCTATTTTCGGTCCTCTATTTTATTTAACAGGTGAGTAATTATTCAATCTTTCAAGAGTTTTACACACCGATTTTCTTTCCAAAGAAAATTGAAGTCACGGAAACATGTAATCAGATTTTATACTGAAGAAATTACATGCAAGATAGGGAAATTAACTCCGGCTCTGATACCATTGTTAGTTAATTGAAGCAAAATCAGATTGTGTACCTTAGTCTGTTGCAGCGGAAATTGTTGATTTCGCTATCCAATATCAAATCTGCCTAAGTCTACTTCGTCTCTCCTGGAAACAGAGTGTTCTTCACAAACTAAATGTTCTTAGATTTGTTGAATATCATACTAGGAGAGATTGCTCCTGATTTTCGTCACTTTTTCTTGTTTTTTGTCATTGAAGAAAGAAGGGGTATATGTAATGATCTGTTTGTCAGTTAAGTAACCGTTCCCCCTTCTTTTCAAAATTCAGATAAGCCAAATCAGAATGGATCTTATCTTTTAATCAAAAAACATTACGGATCGGGTCGGGTCGGTCCACTTGGGCGACCCATGACCCAAAATCTTACAGTATCCATAAGAGTATATCAAGGAAAATAAAAAGAAATTAATGGAACTCTTATATTAATTATTATCGAGACTTATAATTTAGTGGTATTTATAAGAGTTTCTATATTTTTCATTTCTCGACACTCTGGTAATAATGAAAATTCTCTTTAATTAAAAACATAAAAGATTATTATATGGTCCTCCAAAAAACAAAAAGGAAAATAATTTAAAACAACAGATAAGTTCTACTCAGACTTGTGACACAAATTGTTTTCACTATTTAATGTAAAATGAAATTGAACGTGAACCTACATTTGATTTAACAATAATATACAAAAATATTTAGTGTCAATATAATTTCTTTAAAATATATTGGTCACTATATAACAGATTCATTGAAGTATTTCATCAGTATGATAATACAGAAATTATTTCCTTCCCATATATATTTAAATTTTGATATATGTCTATGCCATTTTTTAATAAAAAATCTTATTTATATGAATCAGCTTGTTATTACAACAACACATTTGTCAAATTAAATACATACCCAGTTTTACCAAAAACAAAATAATACCCCCTCCGTTCCATTTTACTTGTCATAATTTTTTTTTAGAGTCAAACGACATAAACTTTGACCGACGTCTTAAGATATATTTTTTAATCATATTGAAAAAAAATTGTAAGCATGTTAATATTTTTCATATAGTTTTTGAATATCTAACTTTTAATTTTAAAATATTATATTAATATAAATATACAATCTAATTTAACTTTAAAAATTAGTCAAATTGACTCTCGAAAAAGAATTATGACAATTAAAAAGGAATGGAGGGAGTAACAAGTATATATTACCTACCAAAAATAAATAAATAAAATACATAAAATGTTCTATTTACAACTTAGGAATCTTTTGCCTTTTTCATGGGAAAGTCAGAATGATTCACCTCGTTGCTTAATTTGTGCAATTGTCATGTGATATACAAGGCATAAGTAGATTTATGACGTCGGGTTTATTTAAATTCATTATTTTCGATGAGAAATATATAAAAAATTATATTTAAATTATAAATTTAAATTTATAATTTTAGAAATACAATATGTTTGAGAATAAATATTTTTAAAGTTGAACTCATAAAATTTAAATCCTGATCCGCCTCTATTTATGCTTTGCTTGAGATATGAGCTACTAATATTTTTTGTCAAACTTATGCTTCTTTATTGTGAGTTAGTCGTAATCTACAAGCATCAATTTTTGTGAAAAGCACAAAGTATGTCATCAGAATATAAAGTTACATTTTCTTTATTTTATTTTAAAAAATTGGAACAAATAGTTTGACAAGTGGGACATTTTGCTGTATTATTTTGAATATTTCCTCACCAAACTCAAGCACGTAACTCTTAATAAAGATATGACCAAAAAAAAAAAAATCTTAATAAAGATAATATAGTTATGGATAGTAGCGGAATAAGGATTTTCATTAAGAGAGTTTAAAAATACAGAAAAGACATAAAATCCCCCTATAACTTGTCCGCTAAATTTATTTTAGCACTTAAACTATATGGACATTTAAATACCCCCTTAACAACTTTGGAGTGAATTAAATACCACCCTGAAAGTATAACATCAGATTCATAGAGTGAAGTGTATTACACGAGCATGCCACGTCAACTCCATGTCAGCAACGTGTGTGCCACGTCAGTAATTTATTTAAAAAAATATTTTTCACTATTTCTTTTCAGACTTTTTTTTTAATTATTATTATTCCTTTTTTTACACTAATTAATTCTTAAAATCCCACATGACTTCATCTCCTTAACCCCCCTATAAATAAAAACATCAAAATTGCCATAACTAAAAATTTGTATATTTTTCTAAATAGCTATTTAATAGATTGTTCAAATTTTCATTTGCATTAGTGATTTATCTTTCACAATGAACAAAATAAATCGGCTATTTTTTAACCATAAATTCAAACAACCATCTTTCTCTTCTACTCTCATCTCCATTATAACTCCGTCAATGACATCTTCCAAAAATAACTGTTTTGAAATTAACATTACAATACTTGGAAGCTTCAATTGTCTTTGTCCCCAAATTTTTACTTCATAGCTTAGAGATATCATCAACAATAATAATATTATTTATTTTGAATAAATTGATTTGGGTATTGAAATATGTTACTTTCTTTAATATTATTTAAAAAGAATATTTTGTTGGTTGTTGAAGAAAAAAAAAGAAAAAACTGATCTGAAAAATGGTGAGAGAATGAAGAAGAAAGGGATGAAAAAGAGGGGAAGGACGAGGGGTGGGAGGGGGTGAATGGGTGTTAAAGAAGACAAAGGAAGCGCTGAAAATTAAAGGGAGGGTTCACTTATTAAATTTTTTAAAAGTAATGAATCAAAATTAATGAAGATGGGTTCACATTTTTCAATTTTGGATTATTAAACGCTTTTTTTTCTTTTTTCTTTTATTTTTTTATCTACGTCAGCTTTAAGGTGGTATTTAATTCACTTTAAAGTTGTTAAGGGGGTAAATAATTATTCGTGTATTTAAAGGTCTAAAGTAAGTTGTGGGGATAAATTTAGAGGCGATTTGATGTCTTTTCTCTTAAAAATATGAAGAAGTCAAGGAAATTCAACATCTACTATATATACATAAAAAATAATTTTAATCTAATCTATATAACGTAATTTTTTTTTTAAAAAAATTCAAATAGAACCCCTTGCCCTAACTGGCTCCGCCCCTGATTGGAGATCATCATATTCGTCTTCCTCTTTGGTTGTGTTTAATTTGGTATGAAAACTTTTTTATGTTCGAGTGGTCAAATTATTTTTGGAAAATAATTTTCGTAATGGAAGTAGGAAAAAGAAATTCTACAAATGATATATCCAAATTCATTATCTTCTTTCCATCTACCCAACGCTCCCCAACCCCTACCCCTTAACTATCCAACCTCCTGCTCAATGGCGGAGCCAAAATATTCATTAAGGAGTGTCAGA
Source organism: Capsicum rhomboideum (assembly GCA_031232105.1). Taxonomy (NCBI): domain Eukaryota; kingdom Viridiplantae; phylum Streptophyta; class Magnoliopsida; order Solanales; family Solanaceae; genus Capsicum; species Capsicum rhomboideum. The sequence continues at coordinate 7,568,610 of CP124712.1, read as the reverse complement.
ATATGAAGAAGTAAATTCATGAAGAAGTCAAGAGGTCAGAGGTGTCAATATATAATATATATATACATAAAAAAAATATTTTTACCTAGTTACATAGTGTAATTTACGAACTTAGTTATGTGTGATTCCGCCACTGTTCCTGCCACCACCGAAACCCCCACTCCTCACTTCATTCCACCTCCATTGTGTTTGCTAGATTACATATTAATAGTTTTAATATAATATTATTTTTCCTACATACTAACTTATTATTCAAAAAAATATTTTCTACGAGAACATTTTTCAAGAAAAAATTTCCTTTCGTACCAAACACATCTCTATTTTTATGCTATTATTATTCTTACAAAGATGAGTAATGAATTGCTAGTATCATATTTCAATACGGACCTACTCCTCTATCTCAAAATGGTTAAATCTAAATACACTTTTATATGACCTGATTTCTGATATTTGAATTTGACAAGAGTATCTCTTACTTGTATATATAGTCATATCAAATTATTATGATAGTGATCGATTTAAAAGAATGAGGGATGATAGTTGAGAAAGATAAAATTTAGATTATTCCGTAAATTTCTAGGGTATATATATGTGTGGTGGTAGTATTTCGTAGAATTAGTCGAGGTTCGCGTAAGCTGACTCAAAATCACAATTATATTAAAGTAAAATATAGGGCCCATCTCGTATATTTCAAGGGGCAAATTTGGACCTTTATCCTTGTAAAAGGGTCAATGTGTTAGAAAGTCCTTATCGTTAGTTAATTAAGTGCAAACCTAACTCATTTCCTGTAACAGGGATAGATAAAATCGTAATTATTAACGAATGACAAATTTTAAGATCATTGGCAAAACTCAGGGGCAAATTTAGACCTTTTCACCTTTTATAATGATAGTGGAGTCAATCTGTATCCAATCTATTATCTTCTATCGATATGAGTATCAGATAATTCTATCCTATAAGACTCAGATAAAAAAAAAATCAACGAATATATTTTTATTTCTGCAAAAATTTGAACCAATATAACAATGTTCCTTAACCACTTACACTCTAGTCAATATACACTTCTAATATTTGCAATCCAATACTGTATTCTAATCGAATTGGCAAACAATATGATGCAAAATGTATAACTATGTTTTATGTGCTAACTTTTAAGATTTCAAATCTAATTCACTTGACAATTTCTAATCTAAAGATCTATCTTTGTCTACCCTTTTGGAATTTTGTGGGTCTATGACATGTACCAACTTCTTGAAATGGCATGTACCAAGTTCTTGAAATAATTTAGACTCACAAAGTTCAAGAGTGTAAATATGGAAGGTGGCAGCCGACATGTATCCCATGAAATTAGTTGAGATGCACACAAGCTAATCCGAATACTATAAATATATATATATATATATATATATATATATATATATATATATATATATGTATATGGGGACCATTTTGTATATTTCAAGAGGCAAATTTGAACCTTTATCCTTGTAAAAATATCCACGCATTGGAAAGTCCTTTATCATTAGTTTTGTTCGTAAATGAAGAAACCATAAACATGAGTAGAAGAGACAGCTAAGAGGGAAGAAGTTTTATTAAAATGAATCAAGGAACTGAGCAGTTCAATGCATTGAGAGGCTATATATAGCCTTGTCCTTCTAAGAACTATAACTGACTAATAACTAATAAATGGACAATTTAGATATAACTACTATTAGACAATGACTAAACTACCCTTACTACACTTTAGCTAGCACTTAACTACTTTTTTACATCTTCATATCTCAACACTCCTCTTTAAGCTAGGTGGTGCAAAAATGTTCAAAACTCCTAGCTTGGATAGAAGATGTTCATGCTGCAGTTTAGATCGACCTTTGTCAAAACATCAGCTAGCTGTTCTTGAGTAGGAAGGTAGTTTACTTTGATTAATACTTGTTGTAGCTTCTCCCTTGGGAAATGACAATCGATTTCAATGTGTTTTATCCTTTCATGATAAATTGAATTTGTTGTAATTTGGATAGCAACTTTACTGTCACTATACACTTGAACTGGTAACTGAACATCAGCATTTACTTCTTTAAGCATTCCAAGTAGCCATACTAAATCTGATATTGTGCAAGCAAAACTTCTGTATTCAGCTTCAGCTGAACTTCTTGAGACTGTAATTTGCTTTTTTGCTTTCCATGAAACCAATGAATTGCCAACTTTAATCATATGACCTGTTACTGACTTTTTGGTAAGTGGACAAGATGCCCAATAACATCACAATAGGCAGTAACTACTCCATCTGAACTATTTGACATAGTAGACCTTGTTCAGGTTGCTTCTTAAGGTCTCTGACAACTCTTAGTGCAACATTCATGTGAAATTTTTTAGGTTGTTGCAAGAACTGACTCAATATTTGAGTGCTATATGATTTATCTGATTTTGTCATGTTGAGGTATAACAGCTTACCTATCAGCTTCTGGTACACTGTTTGATCTACCAAAGGATCTTCTTGTTCTTTATTCATATGCTCATTATACTGTTTTGAAGTTAGTTTGACATTAATATCAATAGGTGTTCCTGCAGGCTTAGCTGCTGACATACCTACTTCAGATATAAGTTCAAGAGTGTATTTTCTCTGATATATTAATGTACCAGTTGTAGATCTAGTGAACTTAATGCTTAGAAAATATTTGAGTTCACCTAAATCCTTCATTTTAAAGGCAGTTCACCTAAATCCTTCATTTTAAAGGCCTACTGCAATGCCTTCTTTGTCTCTTTTATCAGCTTCAGAGTAACTTGTGATTCCACTGTCTTGGAGCTTGTTTAAGCCCATAAAGTGATTTAGTCAGTCTACACACCTTCTTTCCTTGACTGATAAATCCTTGAGGCAGTTGCATATAATCTCATCTTTTAGATCACCTTGAAGAAAAGCATTGAACATATCCATCTGATGGATGTGCCAATGCTTAAAGGTTGTACAAGACAAAATGGTTTTGACAATAACCATTTTAACAACAGGAGAGAATGTCTCTTTATAATCTATACCTTCTTGTTGATTATAACCTTTACCCGCCAATCTAGCCCTGAAACTTTTCACCTCCCCTGTAGATTTGTATTTAATCTTAGATATCCACCTATAACTTATTGGTTTCTTTCCTGGAGGTAAGTCTGTAATCTCCTAAGTCTTATTACTTTCTAAGGCCTGAATTTCAGCCTACATAGCATCCACCCACCTTTTGGATAACATCAGAGTAAGTATCAGGTTCTATAAGAGTTGAGGTTTCAGCAATATAACATTGATAAGCAGGAGACAAATGAGTGTGTCACAAGTAGTTGCTCATTGGATATTGAACATCCTTCTTTATATTCAATGAAACAAAATCTCTCATCCATGTAGGTTTATGTTTACTTCTAGTGGACCTTCTAGTCTTAGTCTCAACTATCTGTTCAGGAGGAACCTGATCATGCATCTCAGGTAAAGCCATATCATTTGGTAGAATGTCAGCATTAGGGGGATGTATAGGTTCAAGCACTTCAGGTGGGACAATATCAGGAAGTTTCTCACCTGGCTGATCCAATTCCATTTGATCAGTATTAGATAATACAACCTCTTCTACAGATGAAGAGTGTGTATTACTGGTAGATACAGGAGCCTGATGAACCAGCTCTTGAAAAAAAACTTGTGATCCTTGTAAAGTATCCATAAATACAAGTTGTTTTGCATTATTCTTGATAGTTGAAAAGGAAACAGGTCTTCTCTACTTACAAAAAAGGACTTACTCAACAGATCAAATAGAACATATCCCTTCTATATTTCTGAATATCCCATATGAACTGCAGACCTTGATCTGGGCATCATTTTGTCACACTCAGTTAGATTTTTGCAAAACACATGCAACCTAGAGTTCTTAAATGAAACATATCAAGTTTGCATCCATACATTATTTCATAAGGTGTTTGATTACCAATCACACTACTAGGAAACTTGTTTATAATATATGCTGCAGCTAAAACACAATGCCCCCAATATCTTAAAGGTATTTTTGCTTGAAATCTCAAAGCTCTGGTCATCTCAAGTATGTGCCTATGTTTTCTCTCAGCAACACCATTTTGCTGAAGGGTGTAAGGACAAGACCTCTGATGGACTATTCCCAGACTCTTAGACAATACATCACATACTGTATTAACAAATTCTGTCTCATTGTCAGACCTCAAGACTTTAACATTCTTTCCAAACTAATTTTTAACAAACTGCAGAAAAACTTAGAGAGATACACAAACATTTGATTTATTTTTTTAGCAAAAACAACCAAGTCATTCTGGAGAAATCATCCATAATTGTAATGAAATACTTGTTACCATCAAAAGTAGGTGTACTATAAGGACCCCAAAGATCAACATGAATCAAATCAAAACAACCACCACTTCCGATACTACTAGAAGGAAACTTAAGTCTTGTCTGTTTAGCATAAGGACAAACTAAGTACTTGGACATTTTACACATATTTTGTTTAGGCATATCAAAAATTCTAGCTGGTACTACAAGTGACACATGTCCTAATCTTTGATGCCACAACTCCATATCTAAGTCCTTTAAGGTTGCTTTCACATTCTCAATAGCAAATACAGATTCCTTCTCATTCCTTTGGCCCAACTGTTTCAAGAGAAGATACAGACCTCTTTCCTCTTTTCCAAATTTCTTTACCTTCCCACTGTAAAACTCCTAAAAAACATAAAAATAAGGGAAGAAGGTAACTGAACAACCTAGTTCCTTAGTGACTTGGCTTACATACATCAGGTTATATTTGAACTGAGGAATGTGAAACACATTGGTAATTAAACTTCTAGCTGATAAAACACAAGAACCAACATATGTAACTATTGTAGTATCACCATTTGAAAGATAGACATGCTTAGGAAAATCAAGCTTAGAGATAGACTCATTATTCAACATGTCCAGACTAGAAACCGTATGGTTTGCTGCACTAGTATCAATAATCCACATCTCACTATTTTCAAAAAATAAATAATGTTTTACCTGCAGTAGTTACAGCATTGCAGTCAGAGGCAGTAGTAGACTGTCATTATCCTTGTTCCAACATCTTAAGAATATGATCATACTGTTCTTTAGTAAATGATGTGCAGCCTTGAAGAAGCTGTTTTGATATTTATTTTCAGCTTGAGACATTGAAGAACTCTTGTTTGCAGGACAACCAGTATCACCTTGATCAATCCTTCTTCCCCAGCCTGATAGTGGCACATTAGTATTCAGGCCATACGAGAAATTAGCTTGAATTTGTTGATTTTGACATCCAAAGTTGTTGTTCTCATTTGTAATGTAGACAAAATTCACACTTTGACGTTTCTTCTTGGACTTGAAATCTAGTGGATATCCCACCAACTTGTAGCAGAACTCTTTGCTATGTCCCTTACATTTGCAGAAATCACACACCAGTATAGCTTTATTTTTATACTTCTGATGAACTCCTGAGCTACTGCCAACCTTTGAGTACATAGCTACTGACTTTAAGCCAATAGAATTCATACCAAGATTGCTGCTATTAGACATCACAACCTTCTGTCCTTCATCCCCAACCACTATGACATATGCATGATTAATGTTAGGTAGAGGATCCATCATAAGAATCTGACTTATTGCCTAATGATATGACTTATTCAGACCCATTAAAAACTGATATAACTTTTACCTATTCATATGAGACACAAAACCTTTGGACTTTTCACAATTACAGCAAGGAGAAGGCACTAAAACCTCAAATTCATCCCACAAATTCTTTAAGTCTGGTGTAGTACATAGAAGTAGAAGCAGTTCCCTGCTGTAAAGAAACAATATCTTTATGAATACTGTAGGCTCTTGACCCATCTACTCTATCAAATCTTTTTTTTAAGTCATCCCAGACACTCAATGCACTAGATGCAAATACAATTCCACCAAGTAAACTCTTAGAGACAGAGTTCATCAACCAGGATAAAACAATAGCATTAACCCTCTCCCATTGTCCCTAAAGATCTTCTCCATGCATCTCCTTCTTGCATGTACCATCAATTAACTTTATCTTATTTCTTTCTAAAAGGGTTAGCTTAATAGATCGATTCCATAGAGTATAGTTTTCAGTTTCAAGTAATGGAAAAGAGATTATGTTTATACCACTCACATCAGTAGAACTAAGGAACAGGGGATGGTTATAGACAATACCTTGCCCTGGGATAGAATTGTCATTCACAGAAGCAGATGCACCATTATTGTGTTCATTATTGAGATTTTGAGAAAGATCACCAGCTGCATGATCATTTGCCATCTTGAATCTTTGAAGTTCTCAGAATTTCTTTCAAATTCTTTGTCACGGAAGCAATGTAATACCAAGAAAACAACACTGGATTTTCAAAATTCAGCTAAATCACCAAGAATCAACTGCAGAATCCAACTTCGAAGAGTATAAATTGCAGAAGACAAACACCAGAGAATCGAACTTCGAAGAGTATCGACTCATTAACAAAACTGCAAAATGAATCTTTGAATCTGTGAATCAATGGATGATTCTTTGATTCTGTGATCGAACTGCCTTCGTCAGTAATCACTGCGAAGAAAGATCTGATACCATGTTTTTAAATGAAGAAACTATAAACATGAGAGGGAGAGAGAGCTAAGTGAAGAAGTTTTATTAAAATGAATCAAGGAACTGAGCAGTACAATGTATTAAGAGGCTATATATAGCCTTGTCCTTCTAATAACTATAACTAACTAATAACTAATAAATGGACAAGTTAGTTATAACTACTATTAGACAATGACTAAACTATCCTTACTATACTTTAGCTAGCACTTAACTACTTCTTTACATCATCATATCTCAACAAGTTTATAAGTACAAATCTAACACATTTTATGTAATAAGAATAGATAAGATCACAATTATTAACATATGACAAATTAAGATCATTATGCAAAATTCAGGACTAAATTAAGACCTTTCATCTTTTACAATGATAGTGGTTTTAATCTGCATCTTGTGAGCTATATCCTATCGATATAAGTGTTGGGTGATTCTATTCTCTAAAACTTAGATAAAAAAAATATCAATAAAAATATTTTTGTTTCTGCTAAAATTGAATCAACATATCAAGGCCAACTTTGTAGATTCCTTAACCACTTATACTCGTCAATATATACTTCTAATATTTGGAATCCAAGACTATATTCTAATCGAATTGGCAAACAACATGATGCAAAATATATAAATATGTTTTATGTGCTAACTTTTAAAGATTCCAAATCCAATTCACATGACAATTTCTAATCTAAAGATCTAATCCTTGTCTACCCTTTTGGAATTCTGTGGGATCTAGCTAAAGTGTAGAGACGTGTACCAATTTCTTGAAATGATGTTGAGTTTTAAACAAAATAAAATCCTTTTTTATTTATCTTTTTTCTTTTTCTGTTGAGGTCGAAAAAGAATTATATTTACCCTTCTACTATTATTGAAAAAGCTTAATATTGTCTTCGGTTATACTATCAATTCGTATATATTTTTAGGGATCATTTAATGGTTGATTAGAATTATGCAAATATTAGTAATACATGAATTAATTCTGAGAGATTTTTTATATTATTTTATGCAGAAATTAGTTATGCATAATTTATTTATTCATATGTATTACTTATTTCATATTCTATCATACATAAAATAATACCGAGATTCATTCCTAACTTATACATATATTAATTATGTGAATTTTCAAATTACAAACCAAACACCATATTTATTTTATACATGAATAACTCACTTGATATTCATAAATTCGCCCATGTATTTAAGAAATGATAAAATTAAAAAAACATCATTTATATTTTCTTAATTATTTAAAAGATTACTTATTTAAGAATAAAATAAAATAAATTAAAACATCACGTATTTAGAAACAAGAGGGTATAGGAAAAAAGACAAAATGATGATACCGCCAAATTATTGGGGCTATTTACATAAATAGTATAAATATGTAGTCTTATTTATCAATTATAGTACATTTTTATTCTTAGAGTTAATAGCATAACTTTTTTTAACCAAAAATAGCTAAATACATATATAATACATTTTTAAATATTATAGTAACACATAAACTAACTTAAATAACATTTCAATATTTCAAATTTAAGTATAATACATTTTTAACATCATTAATAAGATAAAAAAAATAAACAACAAATTTAATACATTTTGAATTCAATATATTATATGTATTAAAAACATATTTCAATATACGTGGTGAATATATATAACTACAACATTTTTAATACAAATGTATTATAAGTATTATACGTGAATTTCAAACATTCCATTACAATTTAAATTAGTTTACGTTATTAGAAATGCATAATATTTGTTATAAAACAACAACTTTCGAATTCATAAAAATGTATACTATTGAATTTGAAATGTATTACAATGACCGTATGTTTTAATACAGTTTTAATACAACTTTTAAAAAATTCTACATTCTTCTTTGGTGAATCACCACCACCACGCCCCCATTTTATCCAGCAAACAAACAACAACATTGCCAACTCCGGCAACCTCCAACCACGACGTCATTGTCTTCTCCAACCTTAACCCACCGAAATCCGGCAAACAATCGAAAAAATACCACAACCAAACAACAACTCCGACCACCCACCTCCTCCCTCCTTCGTCATTGTCGAAGAGCCGCCACCACCAAACTCCGGCCAGACCTCCAACACCACCAACAAAAGACCCGTCACCTCTTTTTTTTCATTTTTTCCAACGAACCAGCCTCCAACCAAACAGCCCCCGGCTTCTCCGGCGAACTCAAGTCGCCAGAGCAACCAATAGCTTCACTACCCATTCCGTTTCTCCTCCATCACCAAACAACTACATCAAAATTCAATAATTTTGGACAGATTTGGATAATTCCGGCTAGATCTAGTTGCTCCATTATAATTCCGACATGAGTGTGGTGGCTGTCGGAGTTGAAGCTCCGGCGATGGTTGTATAGAAAGGGGAAAAGGACCTAGCGGCGGTTGTTGCTTTGCTCCGATTCACCGAAGCTTGAAGCTCCTCGCCGGAGAAGACGATGTTGATGGAAGAAGGGAGAGAAGTGAAGAAGAAATGGAGATATATGTTATTAAAGCTAATACTCAATTAAAATTGGTAATAAATTAAAAGTTATACTCCGCATGATAATAAAATACATTAAAAAATATTAATTATATAAATTTTCCAAATTATTTTGGGAATTGGGATACCTAGGGATTGAGATCGATATATATAGAATTTAGAATATCTCTAGATCTCATATTTATTGTCTATTTCATAAGTGATACTTCCTTCGTCTCATATTACATAGTTGATTATCTTACTAAAAATAGTTGTCTTATATTAGTTGTCCATCTTACTAAATTAAGAAAACATTAATTAAATTTTTTGTATATTACCCTTGCAGTTAATTCATTTTGAAAGTGTTCATACTTGTTTGTAAAGTTTCCAAAAAGTTTTTTAAGGGGTGAATTAGTAAAATTACCGTTTTATTTATGATTTCTTAAAATACGTGTAAAAAGAAAAATCATCAACCAATATGAGACGGAGGAAGTACATTCTTTAGTTAAACTTTAATTATAATATTTTGAGAAATAAATTTGGATATATTATTCTGAAGCTCTTTAATCACGAATATAAAAGTAAGACATATAATTTGCTGATGATAATATATTAATACATTAATAAAAATATGACGACAACAGTTAATTTAGTTTAGATATTTAGTCAAGCTTCTGAAAAAAGAAGTGAATTAAAATATCAATAGAATCGTTTTTTGATGGGTTGAAAAAGCTGTTATCTCCTTGAAAATAAAAGCAAAACTTTTTTTTAAGAAAAAAAAATCAAATCAAAAGAATTTTTATGCAAAATTCATGTTACCCATCCCAACAATATATAGAGTAAAAACAAATCTCATGTGTTATTGAAACCACATTTTTATTTTTGCTTGAGAAAACTATGGTTACAAGCATGAATATTACATCATAGGCGGATTTCATATTGAAATGAGAAAAGAAAGTTAGGGGTCTTATAAAAATGAGATCAGAATTAATTGTTGAGACGTTTTTTGAGATAAAACCCAAAAAATAAATTTGTGCAGTCCTAAACTAAGAACGAACAATACCTTAACAGTTGGACCATGATCGTTACATATTGCTGATGACTTAAGGCACTGATTTTGCTAAATTGTCACGTGATTTTATTCTTCTTAGATCACATTAGAATGAAACAAACTCATTCAATAACATAAGTTTTACAACAATCAAAATTTGACCTCATATGCCTGTAAATTTTTTTTAAAAAAAATAGGAGGTCAATCAAAAAGAGATGTTAATTAATCGAAGATCTAACTGATCAATACACGTATTCTTTTTTTTGTTCCATTTTTTTCCCGTTGAGATGGGCTCTTTAAGAGTTTATTACAATCATGGGCGGAGCTACAGTATAATACAGGAGATCGGAGGAACCCAATAACTTTTGCGTAGATCTGTATTTGTATTGAAAATTTAGTAAATATAGATAAAAATTAACATCCGAACCCCTATACAAAGAAAGGCAGACAGCTCAGAGGTGTAGTAGAGGCAAGTGAAGACTCAAAAAACATTTTAAACACGATTTACTCTTAAAAAAAAATTACCTTAGCTTTAAAGAAAGCAACTTATTTTTTGTAACTTTATTTAGAAACCAAAATATAAAATTGCTAAGTTAAAAAAATCAAAAGGATGGTCTATAAAATCTAAGAATAAAAAAGATTTTTCAAAATCAAAATTAAATTTTCAAAGAAGTTGCGGTTGTAATTCATACCTCCGCCGGATAATTGGTACTCCCTCCGTTCTATTTTAGCTGGGCACATTTCATTTTATATGGTGATTAAGAAATCATAAATGGAATGATGAATTTTACTATTTTATCCTTTATCCATATTAATGATATTCATTGGGCATAGGAATGAATATTGAAATTGTGATTAATTGTAGGGGTAAAATGAAAAAAAATAATTAATTCTATCTTGATTTAGTAAGTGATCAACTAATATAGGGCATTTATTTTTAGTAATGTGCTCAACTAAAATGGAACGGAGAGAATATGTTCATAATACACTTTTGGTTCCCCCCCCGCCCCCCCCCCCCCGCCCCCAATATGTTTGCTCATTATAATGTATAATAATTTTTTCAAAAATTGATTTTTAACATTTAATTTTATGACAGATTCACATTTTGACCTTTTATATTTAATAATTTCGGATTTCTAAAATTTCAACGTTAAAATTCTCGACAAGCCAAAAAGTATTTGATCCCTTTTTTATTTTTAACTTTTTATATAATCTTGATATTTGTTCGTTAGTTTATCGGTTATTATATATTAGTTTGAAATCGTTGTCCTGTCTTAATATTCATAATCCCCAGACTTCAAATCTTGGCTTCGCCTCTGATTACAATAATGCACAAATGAAAAATTAAACTTTCAATGTTAAAGTAGATCATGTAATCTTGAGTCTAATCCGAATTTAATAGCTTAACACGTAATGTAGTAAATATATTTGTGTGAAAACTATTAAAATTTTAATAAATATTAAATTTTGAACATGTAATTTTAAAAGTAAAATAAATTCAATACTAAAGTCCTTAAAAGTTGAATCCAGTAAATTTAAATCTTGAATTTGATTCCGCTTCATTCTTTAATTTAACGGAAAAGGGCCTAAAATGCCCTTCACCTATTGAAAATGATATAAAAATGCTCTCCATCCACCTTTGGGCTCTATAATGCCCTTCACATCCACCTTTGGGCTTCATAATGCCCTTCACATCCACCTTTGAGTTCTAAAATGCCCTTTATTTAACAACTCCAATATTAAATTAAAAAAAAAGATTTCATTAATGACATGTCAACTTTTCATTGATCCTCATTTAATTAATTAAAATATTAAATAACCCATTTTCTCTTTTACTCTTTTTCTCGTTGTTTTCGCGTTTGATCTGGTGAATAATTATTATACTTATTCTTGATTAATATATTTTTGTTAAAAATTGTACATGAATATTTTTTTGTTTTGTTGCATTTTTTTTGTATGATTTCGGATTTGAATTTGATTTCATATCTTGCTATGGAAAATATACACCAAAATATTTGAATATTATTATCTAAGTTTTTGTCTACTTTGATTGTTTCTTGATCTCAATGAGGATTTGGGTTCTATGGGTTGTATTCAATTTCTCCGAATGCACGAAAAAAAGTATCAAACTAGATCGAGGAATTGAATTATTGAATTACATGAAGAAATTCTTGATCTCTGATAGATTATGTGTAATTAGCTTTATGGATTTTACATTTTAGGATGAGGAATTTAGTTTTAAGGCATATGGAATGAAAGTATTGTAGCTATGGGAAAACAACTTCATTAGAAATATTCCAATGGGTTTAGGCAAAACCCGTAAATTAAAGACCCTTGATATAAGTACCAATAAATTAACTGGAAATTTGTCTCCAAACATGTGTACTGACAATAATTTGTAGACATTGATCACTCTCGGAAGCTACGTGTTTGGCCCAATTCCAGAATCTTTGGGTGAGTGTCAATCACTTAGTAGGATTAGAATGGGAGAAGATTATCTAAATAAGTCGATTCTAAAAGGGTTATTAAGTTCACTGAAGCTTATACAAGAAGAACTTCAAGATAATCTGGATCGGGTCTATTAGTTTTTGGGTGGTATTTTTAATTTTTTTAATTAATTAAATTGAGGCCAATGAGAAATTGACACGTCATTAATGGAACTTTTTTTAAAAAAAATTAATATTGGGGTTGTTAAATAAAGGGCATTTTGGAACCCAAAGGTGGATGTGAGGGGCATTTTGGAGCCCAAAGGTGAATGTGAAGGGCATTATAGAGCCCAAACGTGGATGGAGAGCATTTTTGTACCATTTGCAATAGGTGAAAAGCATTTTAGGCCCTTTTCCGTTAATTTAATTACAAAGAAAAAAGGTTTAAGAAAAATATTGTGTCTGTCTCACTGATTTTCATATTGTCTATGGAACACACATGAAAATTAGATTACATCATTACGTAATTAAAGTGAAAATTTCATGCTTCTAAATTCATTCTCATATAAATACAATATCCGAGTTTTATTTTATATTTTTATGGGACACAGATGAAAAAGATGATGTTAACATAAAGAGTAAAATTTGGGTCCTCAAAATGTTGTGGTATAGAAAAATTGTATTGAAAATATTTATTTAAAACGAATATTAGAACACAAAAAACAACCATGAATGACCATTCCTCTTTTTAAAAAAGTACTTAGGCATGCAATGATTAATTATGGTAAATCACATTCCTAAAGACAAAAGTTTCATTAATATTTAATACTGGGATTAAGCCTGAAAACAGTTCCCTCCCCATATCAAAAAAACACAAAAGTATTTTTCCTATTTTACCCTTAGCATTAATTGTTTATTCTCCAAATTATTTTCAAGATATATTACTCTAAACATCAATTAATAGGGGTAGTATGGTGAAATAGTCATATCAATAATTATTTTCTTAATGAGCGTGTCATATCAAAAAGTGACTAGTAAAAGCAAACGGAGGAAGTATTCCCTTGTTTTCTGGAAAAAAAAAATATTCCCCATGTTTCCACCACGATTTATGTGAACCTCAAATAATATACTCACTCTTAGCTAGGGACAACATTCCCATACAACTCGGCTCACCGATAGCGTCTCGTGGTGTGACATGGTTCGAGCGCAATGGGACTCTCACCCTTGCTACCTTTTCGACACTCCCTTCCAAGGGACTTAATTGAGCCCAGTCCACCGCAGAAAACGCTTCTCCACATCATAATTTGGATCACGAGGTCTCCTAATTCAAAGGTTAAGTTGTTCCTGATTTACTCGACGTTATTAGGGGGATACTTGTACGTTTCTTTTCCTCCACTTATTAATATGCTTAAACTCAATGAGTACTCTTGTCTGTCTAGCCTGGGGTTGTAGTCGAAACGCCTAAGGGTCTGGTCTAGGAGCCCAATCACGTGACCAACTATCGCCACAACCTTACGAGAGTTGAGTTTCCACAATCATATCTATTATATTACCTTGTCCATAAAATGTAGTCATATCAGACGGATTTAACTAGAATCGTTTTTTGACATTCTAATTTCCTAATATTTATTTCCAACAAAATCATTAAGAGAGAGAAATACAAATTGCAGTATCACAAATTCAAATTATGTCCAAATGATCTTTATTATTAAATCTCTATAGGTATGAGAAAAAGAAATTTCAATTTTTTTTGGCAAAATTACTTAAATCTACACACTAAGTTACCATTATTACATTAAATCCCAAACCACAAAACTAATTACAAAAATCCCTTTTTTGCATTTTCTCTCTCTACTTTTACCAATACATCACTGCTTACACCCATCCCTCCCCCCTTTAACGCGCATGCTCCTCAAATCTCGCCTAAAATCAAGACTATGTATCATTCGGTTTCCCCAACTCACCGTTTTTGAATTAAAATCGTGTTCTCATCCACTTCATCAACAAACAACTTTCAACTTCTACTTACAACCTCCATTATCTTTGTTCATCAATTTTAGTTTGGAGGTTAGTTTGTTTTCATACTTTTTAAAGTTTTTTAGTTCAAAAATTGAAGACAAACGTTTGTCAATTTCCTTTTTTTCACCATTTAAATCATATTAATGGAGGCAGGACCATCGTTTAGTGTTGGTCTTTCTCAATTAGATGTTAACAATCCAAATTCAGATGTAGTTGATTTTGGTGATGTATATGTTTCGGAAAACAACATATTGTAGTGGATTTTGAGATTACTGATACATAGATCTAATTTAACTGTTGGTTATTCGTATTGCTGATACATAGAATACTTATGTATAGGAAGACTATACATATGGCAGATACATACAAGATAATAAACCCATAAGTGTGTTAAGTAATGTATTGGATTAGACTTATGTAAATGAACAACATAGGCAGTACAGATACATACAACCGAATAATGCTTATGTTTGTGTTAAGTTAGGTATTAGATTAGACTAGTATTTTACTACATATGTATATGATTACAATAATAATATGGAAAATACATATAAGAGCAATGTATTGGATTAAACTTATGTATATGAATAACATAGGCAGTACAGATACATACAACAGAATGATGCTTATTTTTGTGTTAAGTTATGTATTAGATTAGACTAATATTTTGCTACCTATGTATATGATTACAGGGTATGAAATATGTAATCAATGCTGAGTATTTGAATGATATTTGAATGAAGGACTGTTAATTCCTTCGTCTGGTTTTGAAGCAGAATCGCATCGCTTGAGCTACACAACACTTTTATGGAATTATGAAGTTGTCAAGGCTAGGAAAGACTATGTTAGTGGCAATGGAGATTCTCCAAGACCAAGGCCCAATTATGTTTCACTACCCGATGAATTAGCGAAAGTTAGCATTGAGTAGTTGGAAAGTACATAGTGTTTTGATCCGAACAAAATAATATTTTGGCTACTGTGTTAGAAAATACTTATCAAGGCTTGTCTTGTAGCTTTCATTACATGTATTTGTTTTGTGTTTTGGACAAAATTTCTACAATATATTAACTTAGGTACATTGTCTTATTATAGCATATACATCTCAGTAACTCATAATGCTATCAACAATGTATATGTTACATTATGCATTGCAATGTATATGACATATTATACATTGCAACACATATCATATATTATAAATTCCACTGTATATGATACAATTCTTGCACAATGTAAGATGGTATAATATGACCTGTAATGTATAAGATAGATCTTATACAATAATGTATCTTACAATGTAATGTAACATTGCAATGTATATGTTACCTTATACATTGCAATATATATGTAATCTTATAATGTAATCTAACACTGCAATGTATATGTTATCTTATACATTGTAATGTATATGATAATATATAGGATATCTTATACATTTCACTGTATATGATTCAGTTCTAGCACAATATAAGCTGATATAATATGACCTCTAATGTATAAGTTATCTTATACATGACAATGTATAAGATAACTTGTGCATTGCAACGTATATGGTACAATTCATGAACATTAATGTATCTTACAATGTAATCTGACATTGCAATATAACTGAAAGTATGATGCAGTGTAACATTGTTATGTATAGGATAGCCAACTTTACACTTATGTATCTATTAATATAATGTATATAAGTAACCTTAGTTATGGATCTCTACTTACAATGGAGTTTTTCAGCGTATAAGTAGCCTTTATAAAAATAAAATTTTAAAATGTATAAGTAACCTTTATCTACATATCGGAATCTACACCATACCACTTAAATAATAGGTATGTATTTCAATAATTTTATAGCAATGTATTAAATACGTTAATTAAAAAGTAATGTATATGTTATAATATTGTGAACTATATAGAATAACTTAGCATTTTATCCCTGTTTATAATGTATAAGTAAACTTATTCATATATATATTAAATACGTTAATTAAAAAGTAATGTATATGTTATAATATTGTGAACTATACAAAATAACTTAGCATTTTATCCTTGTTTATAATGTATAAGTAAACTTATTCATATAGACAGGCAACATGCCTTCAGGAAAGATACCACACCTCAAAGTCGACAATAAGGAGATAACAATCAAACAACGAAATGTATAAGAAACTGGAAGCAAAACTTAAAATAATAAAATTAGCACAACAAATATTATAGTCATTACAGGAATTCTGGTTAAAGAAGATTTAACACTACTCAAACTAGAAAAAATCAAGATCATGATGCAACAATTTATTCTTCAGAAAAGATATGTTTACGGCGACACAATTGTCACTTCTCCTTTGAAAAAAAATCATAACTGCATCTGTTGTGACCTGCACGGCCGCATCTGCCAGAATGATTTGTGCTTGATGATAAAGTTTCACTGGATTTCTTATGCCTCCCTTTCTTTGGCCTTCCAGGTGGTCTACGATGATAGACTCCTCAATCTCTAATTCAGTTGCAATTGTCGAAATCAATCTTACATATGTAATATTTTCTGCAACAACAATTCCATCACTTTTGTATCGTTCATACTCAATTTCGGATTGCCAGACACCAGAATGCCTCAACAAAATTGAGATATTCATCTTGTATCGAAACTTGAAAAAAGAAAAACAAAAAAACTGAGCTTCTGAAAATTGAGAATATTTGATCGAAGGAATTGAGAGTATTTGAACAAATGAGGTTGATTTGGTAATTCAAAATTTGAAAATTTGAAGCTGTTACTAAATTCAAGGGATTCAAAGACAATCAATATCCCATTGATTGCTCTGCATTAACACTTTAGCCGTTTTTTTCCTTTTATATATCGTTAAGCAATTAAGTCCTTATGTATATGTTAGTTATGTATCAGGTCTTCTAGTTATGTATCAGCGGTAGAAACATCCGGGATTTGGTGTAATTATGGAAAATGTCGAGAGAGAGTGTAATTAGGTAGGAAACTAATGGGATTTATGTTATTTATACATTTTTTTTCCTTCAAAATAAGTGAAAAAAGGACTAAGGCTCAGCACTTAGGTCCAATTTCCATTCGGCCTCAGGATCAAGGCTCAGCATTATTGGGCTCCCAGATTTCTAGGCCTATAAATGATTTTGGTTATTAGAGGCCCATCTTTTCAAATAAATATTGAATTTGGGCTACCAAATATCATATACTCCTTCCGTTATAATTTGTTTGTCTCGTTTTAACATTTTATTGTTTAAACTAAAGATACATAAATTGTACCAGCATGCTGTTTAATTTTATAATATTGAACATGTCATGTGAAAAGTTATAATTAAATAGTTGTCAAAAAAAGTAATTAAAGATATTCTTTTTAAACGGACTAAAAATAAAAGCAAAACAAAACAATAAAAACGGAGGGAGTATTAAATATGAGCTCTTTTATGTCAATTATCCAACACACTTGTCATACAGTGCCAACTTTTCAAATCAATTTATCTAATTAGATTGGTATAGTGTGTAAACCTATAAGGTAGTTATTAAGCTTTTTAGCCCAATTAATTTCGATTTGCTTCAAATATAGCTTCTTTGTAGGCTTCGCCAGGGGATAAAATTCAGAAATAGTCATTTTTCAGCTTAAAGAGCATATCGGTTGAAGTAGATTTTAGTTTAGCACAAGTTCTGTTATTACTATATTCATATATTTTGACTCATATTTGCGAGATGACAAAATATGACAAAAGCCATAACGAAAATTAGTTTGCGAATGAATGTCTATATATTATTTATGTATTTATTTGAAGGACATATATATACCATTAATGCAAGAATCGGCATTATCAATATTTTTTGGTAGTGTCAAAAAGTTGCGAAGAGAATTCTAAACTCGAGATATATACATTAAATAAGATTAGTTTAATAATATATATTTTTAATTAAAATATTTTAAAGGAGCATGTCAGATCAATAAAGATCAAATAATATAAAACGAAGGAAATATAAATTATCTCACTTTGAGCTGTTACATCGTAAACTTTGACGGGGATTATAATGTTAGTCTTTTCGTGACACTTTGGAAATGCCCTTTCTTAGAACAACAAGAAGAAGTATCCAAATGTTATTCCTTCAAGCTTAATACTTATCCATAAGAAGAAAATATCTTCCCACCTTTCTTAATTATATGTGAAATGAAATTCAAGAATCTTTCAAGACTTTACTAGCTATACTTGAATCAAAAGTTGGTTGGACTTCATTAGCCATTAGTCATTATTTTCCACAATTTAAGTTGCATCCACTTAACACCTAACAGAATAAATCCAAGTATATACAGAGAAGAACGTGCATTCTCCTAAAGTTTATATAGTGGATTCGAACTTACTTTTAGGTCATAGCTAGACTTCAGACAAACCTTGCAAAGGTCATAGCTTCATATAGAAATGTTTGAAGTTGGTCTTGCCAAAAGTACAACTTCAATAAATTAAAAAATGTTTGAATTTAGGTTGTGTCAAGACCATCACTTCAGTTAAAAATAGTCAGAAGTTGCCCTTCACAAGTCATTATATATTTGAAGTCTTGCCAAAGTCGTAACTTCGGGCGAAAGTGTTCAAAGTTTGACCATGTCAAATTTATAATTTCAGTCAAAATATCTGAAGTTTGTTTTGGCAAGTCATACCAAAAAAAACTGTGTTTTGTGTCAGGGACGAAGCTACCTTTGTCAGAGGGGTTCGCTGAAAAATTACGTTGTATATATAGATATACCATTGTCGACACCTTTTGATACAAGTTAGATCGTTTTTTTTTACTACAGTCATTTTAAGCAATTAAAAGTAATGCTTGGCTGATGGTTACTGCATGTGCATCGTAAGCGTTATGTTGTTTTTCTTGGTTAGCATTATGATTTTTTTTTTCGTATCTAATTCTTTACAATTTGACATTCCTAAATGAAAATTCTGATTCCGCCACTGATTTGTGCATTCACTCAGGCCCTTCTGGGGCTCTCTTGGGCTCCATGTGAGCCTCACCTCTTGAACTTCATAATTATTAGGCTCTTTTCTACTACAAGCTAAGCATCATCTTGATCTCCAATTGAAGCTCAACAATATTGCCTCAAGATCCTTAGCTTCTAAAGCTTCATCTAAGTTCATTAATGAAGGCATGCCATCATGAATGCTAACAATGAATTATGTTTTCATGAGTGTAATTTTCTAAAATTAATTTAGTATTTTATTAATTGTTAAATAAAGATAAGTTTATTAATTGTATAATATTTGAATCTTAATACAACATCTTAATATTCAAATATCTAAATTTTTGATATATAGTTAATTTTAAACATCTTAATATTAATACAAGAACTAAGACATAAAATGCTTCTTATGCATTCTAAAACTTTAAGGGGTGGGTCATTTGGTTGAGTGTATTAAAAAACTAATGCATGCATTAATTTTGTGTATTATTAATTCCTTGTTTGGTAAATTTTTTCATCATATGTATTACTAATGTTTGTATTAGTTATACACTATTTGGTACTAAGGAGTGTATTACTAATGCATGAAAATTCATGGTATTAGTAATGCAATGGATGTAATGCATGCATTAGTATGGTTAAAATCACAATTGTTCCTCAAAATATTTTCCACATCCTTTCTACCATATTTATGAAGGATATATTTGTAAAAAAATATTTTGTTTTAGAAATTATGCAATTAATGTTATTTTTAATACACTAAACTAAACACTACATAAGAAAAATGCAAGCATAACTAACACAAACATTATTAATGCAAGCATTACTAATACACTATATTTTGCACTATTCTTATGCACCCTACCAAACGACTCCTTACAGTTAAAAGGTGGGAAGGGTGTGCTTGGGATATTATCTTAATGGCACTCATGTCTCATGATTATCTTCCACTATCTTTGAGAACATTCCCAAATTACTCTCAACAAAGAATTGTTATTTTCAGGGTGGAATAAATACATAGGTCTCTGAACACTTGTTGGGTTTTTCTGTGTTGACATCTCAATTAGACTTGTTCCTATTGAACCCCTGAACCTCTTGTAAAGTGTCTCTATTAAACACTTTTTCAGAAAACCATAAAAAAATTGGAACGCATGGAGTCTACACGCGGGTGACCTGATAAAACAAAGACAATTGGCTTTTGCTCACAAATAATCCAACAACAACAAAAAAAAAAAAAGTAAAAAACTTTTGAGACAAAAATAATTATTTTTTTTTAAAAAAAAAAACCTAATTCCTATAGGTCTTCTTCTTCTCGGGAAAAAAACCTTCATTTCCTTCAAAGAAAAACCTCCATTATCTCCATCATATCTTCTTCCACTTCAAATTCTATTGTCACATTCATTGAATTTGAACCAATTCTTTGTTGATTTTGGACATCCAAAATCAGAAATTAAGAATAGAAACATGGCATGGAAATGAAACTTGTCATCAAATCTGATGGTGCTTCGAAATGTAGTGCATTTCTTGAAGATTGAGAAAGACAAAACAAATTTACCAAATTCGATATGAAACTCTAGCATCTTTTTCATTTAGTGTTTGAGAACGGATGTTATTTGAGTTACAAAGTGGTGGAATTGGATTTTGGCGAGGCAGTTTACGGCGGCAAAAATGATGGGGAAGCTAGCGACAATTGTGGTGCGGCGATGGGTGTCACAGTGGTGGGCCTGGCCCATGAATCTTTCTCCTTACATTAATTTGACAATGGTGAGAAGGAGAATTAGATGCGGAAAAAGAATTAAAAAAGAGAAAAAGCAAATACATTTTAGGGAGAAATTATTTTCTTGTTGGAAGTGATGGCTATGGTGAAAGAGCCGGAGATGGTGGCAAACTGATCTTGAAGATGATAAGAAATAAAAGAAAATATAAATGAAAAAGATTAAGACCTTCCACTCTCTCAAAGGAGAGTGTACTCCATATGTTGTGCCAGGTCAGCGAGTGTACTTAGTAGGTACACTTTATGAAAGATTTAGGAACTCAATAGTAACATGACCTAGTTGAGGTGTTAATACGAAAAAATCTAATAAGTTCAGGGACCTATGTATGTATTCCGCCAATTTTCAGTGTCACTACTTTTTGATACATTTCCAATCAATTGTATACATGAGTCTAAATTCAATTTTCTACCTTCAATGCCCAATTGACTAGAAATTGAAAAGACACAACAACAACAACTAATAATTAAAACCATGACAAGACGAGGCAAATATTAAATTTCATAGTGGCATTTGCTAGCTAGGTGTGTGCTCATCTAAAATACCACACAACATAATGGAAAACCAGCTATATGTAACTTACCTAGCCCACAATATATTTGATGGGACCTAATTGTAAACATTAGAAAACTTTATCCTTATCCCCTTTGCACCAAAAAAGTGAAACTTGCTATCACCATCTTCATTGCTTGTTTGTTGGACATTCATTATCATTAGGGTATGTATGTATCATCCGACAGGGATATTGATTTTGATAAAAGTGAATTTAAATTTTGAAACTATAGTTTGCAAAACCCTAACGGATTGTTTGGCACGTCAAAATATTTTGAGATTATAATCCTATGACTATAATTTTGGACCGTTCTAGTTACGCCATTCATCGGGCCTTCGGTCGATGACTCTCCTGTCATCAGGTCACCAACTTCCTTGACCTTCCAGCACTGGGCAGACGTCAGCCCCCATACATGGTCTTAGGACTTTACAGAGATCTGTGTTTTTGATAAACAGTCGCTCGGTCTAATTTATCCTATCTGGAAGACGAAATAAAATAATCTCAAGTTGGATGAGATAAGATGGATATCCCAGGTTTAAGTTTGAAATTAGATTTATACTATGTTTGATTGATGGTACCAAATACAATATATATCTAATCTCAAACTTAATTCTGAAATATCACACCTTATCCCGAGTACCAAACAACCCTGGAATCTAGCTCGTGTAGTCTTATGGGTTCAAAACATATTACTTGTACTTATTGAAGATGTAATATTATAGGACCCTCCTTGAACTACCAATGATATGTGACACTAAAACCCTACTGCCTTTCCACTTACATTTCTTTTCGTTTCCTTTTTGTTTTTTCGTTTCTCAAAATTTTAACAACTGTCCATGAGATTCAAATACTTAACTATAGAAGGTTTTAGAAAGTAATTATAAAGTAGGATCATTTTCTTCTATTTAAATTATAATCGAAGATTATTTTCTTAACACTTTTTTGATCGTTATGTTCATCTTAAATTTCATTCACATTAATAAATTTCGTCCTAAAAAACAACCTCTCTACAGCTTCCACGAAGGTAGGATAAAATCTGCGTATAACTACCTATCCTGACCTCACTTATAGAATTACATTGAATTTGTTGTTGGTGGTGGGATTGATGAACTCCATCATAAAATCGTCGTAAATCCGCCACAATTTTTTGACAGACTTACCGGTCAAAAATTATATCATCACAAATTTGTGTTTTTCTTGTAGTGATACACACATCACTTTAAAGAGGTCAGTTTATATTTCATGAGTCATGAAAAATATTTTTAAAAATTATATATCTTTTTTATAGAGTAAGAACGATAAATAAAAGACACGAAAAATTTGAAAGATCATTTTCTTTTATTTAAATTGCGAAATAAGATCATTTTTCTCAAGACTTTCTTGGTCTTTAAAGGATAACAATCTATTGATACCTCTGACTAGGGGTGTCAAATGAGCTGGTTGGGCTGAAATTGAAGATATTAAAATGGGTTGAATTAGAAATTGGGTTGGGTTCAACCCAACCTAAATTTACTTTGGGTTCAAATGGGTTGGGCTAAAATGGGCTTAAAATTGGGTTGGGTCTTGATCCGCCCAATTTGACCCGCTTAATTTTAAGAATATTAACATATTGATATTTACCTCTTGTAACTATAATTTGAATTCCAACTCAAAAAATTAAAAAAGCATGTTCTTAATTTGAAAATGAAAGTCACAAAATATTATACCAATGAAATAAAATATACTATGAGTGTGTTCGGTATAGAGGAAAAATATTATCCATGAAACTTTTTTTAAAAAAATTAATCTTTTTTTTGGGGGGAGGGGGGGGGGGGCGTTAAGAGGGTTCCGTGGGGTAGGAGGGGTGTGTGTGTTTGGGTGAGAAAAAATATTTTAAAAAAGTTTTTTTAAAGAAAAAAAAAATTGGGGGGGGGGGGGGTAGGAGGGTGGCGTGGGTTAGAGGGGGTACGAAATTTTTTTTTAAAAAAGTTTTATAAAAAAAATTTAGTTGTCACTTGTTTTCTCTTATTTCATTAAGTAAATCATTTTTCTTATTAAATAGGTTGAAGTGAAGATCTTTTAAAAATGGGTTTAGGCTTAATGGGTTGAGATTGAATCCAATTATAAATTATCTTGAGCCCAACCCATAAATATTGAGTTGAGTTGGACGGATTCACTTAATTTGGGCTCACTTTGATACCCCTACCTCTGACTGTTAGACGCATCATGCTCTTTTAAATTATTGGCAGGCTTATCTTATAAAATTAGTGTTTTAGTTTACTTGATTGTTTCATTTTACCTCCTAAATAGATAATCCTTCATATTTTATTGATAATAATAATATGGGTATAATTCTGTTTGTTCCTTTGATTCTTCTCTTCGAAATCACGTTGTTAGTAACGTATTTCTCGAGTGTAAGATGATGTGGAGCTTCTTCCAATGTATTTAACCGCTAAGAAAGTTCGGCAATGACATTGATTGGTAACGTATTTCTCGAATGTAAGATGATTTGGAGCTAACTGCTAGGAAAGTTTGGCAATGACATTGATTAGTAACGTATTTCTCGAATGTAAGATGATTTGGAGCTTCTTCCAATGTATTTAACCGCTAGGAAAGTTCGGCAATGACATTGATTAGTAACGTATTTCTCGAATGTAAGATGATTTGGAGCTTCTTTCAATGTATTTAACTGGCAGAAAAGTTTGGCAATGACATTGATTAGTAACGTATTTCTCGAATGTAAGATGATTTGGATCTTCTTCCAATGTATTTAACCGCTAGGAAAGTTCGACAATGACATTGATTAGTAACGTATTTCTCGACTATAAGATAATTTGGATCTTCTTCCAATGTATTTAACCGCTAGGAAAGTTAGTTCGACAAAACATTGATAAAGACCATATTTGATGTCTTGATCTCTTTATTAATATCTCGTGAGTTTATCATATTAGATTATGAGCCTAAATAGAAAGAAGAAGAAAAAAGATGCTCCTTCTGTAATTGACCGTTCAGGCAGTTCGGATTAAATATCAAAACTCTAGTTTTGGATCTTCGATTACTAGATTTAAAAAATAAAAATTCTAATTTAATCCAAATAATTTTTGAATATCCGTAAATCTTATTTTCTCAATTTGAAATTTAAAATTCAATCTTCTAAAAAGTTAATCCGAAATTTTAATCTCTAATTCGAAAATCAAAATCAAAATCAAAATCTAATTTCAATAATATCAAATATTTTGATTTGCCTAAACTATGTCCCACCTTGCTCCTTTACCTGCTTTTTTCTTCTTCTTTGCTTTTGTTATTATTGTGATTGTGATTATTATTATTTATCATATTTTTTTTATTGTTTGTTATATTACTATTATTTTATCCATTGTAATATTCACTTCGTCATTGTAGATAACCTTATCTCTGTAGGCCATCCCTCAGATGTAATGTCCAACTGAATTTCTTAAAGTAGTCAATATTAAAGTGACACTACTATTTATTATTTTCTCTGTCTCATTTTATGTAGCTTTATTTGATTTGATACAGTTTTTAAGAAGAAAAAAGAAAGATTTTTAAAATTTATGGTCTAAAATAATTTTTAAATATTTATGTGATTGTAAATTATTTTATTAAGAAAAAAAAATTAAAATTAAATTACTTCTTACTATAATAAGATAATATTTTTTAAAAAACGAACTAAAAAGAAAAGATTGCCATATAAAATAAGACGGAGCGAGTATTTTGGGCCCACTAGTTTTTGGATTACGTTATGTACCCCACTATCTCTTAGTGGGCTTGGCCTTTTGCTTTTTGCCTATTTCCAGCTTTGAACCGAACCCCTAGGGCCCACATAATCAAGAACACGTATACACGATGTTGATCTTCATAAAGTTACTACTCCCTCCGTCCCATTTTATGTGGCCTACTTTGACCGAGCAGGAAGTTTAAGAAATAAGGAAAGACTTGGTGATGTTTACCAAATTGCCCTTTATTTAAAATGTAATATTACTATCTTTAATTAAGTGAGACCTTATAAGTGGGACCAATAAGGGTAAAAGAGTAATTGTGCTTGTAAAAAGTTACCAAATAAGAAAATGTGTCATTCTTTTTAGAATGGACTAAAAAGAAAAGTAGGCCACATAAAATGGGACGGAGAGAGTATATGACAGTAGTTTGGTTGGACACTTTTTTCCTCGTCTCAATTTGTATAATGTAATTTGATAGGGTACGAAGTTTAATAAATATGAGAAGACTTTTGAAATTTGTGATCTGAAATAAGTCATAGGTGTTTGTCTACCTATAAATTATTTCATTAAAGATGAAAAAAGCATTTTAAAGCTAAATTGTTACTAAATATAGAAATGAAGTGAGTCATATAAATTGAAATATAGAAAGTAACTTTTCTTACATGCTACTTAATACATATTTATTGTTTTACAATAAATTACACGTCTATTTATTTTGGAATAAATTTAAATATACAGAAATTATATATAGTTGGAGTTCAGATATTTTGTCAGAAGTTATGACACAAATAATTGACTTTCAATCATCATATGTGCATATAAGTAAGAATAATTGAATTTAGGCAAATGTGACGGAACTTATCAGAATGAAGTTCAGGCAAAATCGACTAAATTCTAATCATATGTATCTGAAGTTCAAAAAATAATAATTGAACTTAAGTCATATATATCTAAACTTCAATCATATATAGCATTTTATATTTTGAAGTATATCGACTTGTAAATTTTTAACCACTATAAATATGACTTAAATGATGCTCACGAAATGGGATATCTATTGCACTTTGGCCTTGACTTTCTGCTTTAAGTATATTTCACAAACAATTATAATTACATCCAATATGAAATAGATACTATCAATATTTTGGGTAGAAAATTTATTCCAATATTGGTTAAATATCAAATTGTCAATAATCAAACATTGAATCAAATATAATTTTAGATTTATAATATGTGTCACA
Organism: Capsicum rhomboideum; assembly: GCA_031232105.1. Taxonomy (NCBI): domain Eukaryota; kingdom Viridiplantae; phylum Streptophyta; class Magnoliopsida; order Solanales; family Solanaceae; genus Capsicum; species Capsicum rhomboideum. The sequence goes on along the minus strand of CP124712.1, from coordinate 7,541,764 downwards.
TTCGAACACTTCATTTTTTTTAAAATTTTTTGTGGAATAAAAAAAGCAGCCACAACCCAATAAAGGCAAAATATTCCTCACATGATAGTATACATTATACATCCACATACTTCATTTTCAAAACCTTATCTTGATTCTTTGTATTTCAATTTTTTCATCTAGATTCCTTTGCCCATAAAATAGCTAGGAGAAATATAAGTATATTGCTTTCGTGTTGCCTATTCATTTAAGATTGTGACACTCTCCTCAGCCAATCATTTTTTTTTTTTTGGGATTTCAATAAGAAATATGGCACTGTCTTGTATATGAATTTTATCTACTTATATACACGGCTTCTACTTATTGCCAAAGGCCACTGTTTTGTATTTATTGGAAATAACTTACTCCCTCCGTTTAAAAAAAAATGACCTACTTTTTTTTTTAGTCTGTTGAAAAAAGAATGACCCTTTCCTTTTTGGCAATACTTTAATTCCAATTTTCAGGTGGCATGTTTAAGACCACAAGATTAAAGAGCATTTTGGTACATTTGACACAACTTTAATTTATGACCACATGATTCAAAAGTCTTCTTTATTTTCTTAAATTCTGTGTCAAGTCAAACTAGGTCATTCTTTTTAAAACGGAGAAAGTATTTGTTACCGAGTACGTGGAAAAGGACAACTACATGCATTAGAGAAGTAGCTAAAGATGTGTTAAGAGAACGTGATTTTACTATGCTTTACTTGAGTCGAAGATTCATTAGTAACATCCTCTCTCAAGGGCGGAGCAGGGGTCAACTGAGCCTCCTTCGTTAAAAAATTATAGTATAGAGATAGGATTTTTTTAAATTTTTTTTTTTTCATATTTAAGTCGTTTTGAATTTCCTTGGCATGTAAATCGAAACCAAGGAGTACAATTTGATTACTTCAACAATATAACTTTCAATGCCACTTCACGTCGACCTTTTAAAATTCTTAAAACAAAACTTAATTTATATAATAGAAATGACGTAAGATATTACTAGTACTAGTATAGTACTTGCAAATTATTATAATTAGAGAAACTCAACTAGTTGGTTTAGCAAAATGTTTGACACTTGAAATAACAATAATAATAATAATATCTCTATTTAAATTTGGAAACAATACTCTAATGAAGGAAATTTGAGTAGAGTTGAAGTTGTTCAAAAAAATAGGTTTGAAAATGTTGAAATTCTGATTATAAAATTCCTCTCCATCTTGGTGGTTACGTTAATCCATCCATCCATCTTTACTTATCCATTATTAACTTGACACACTTTAACAAGGAGTAATAAATAAAAGAGATAATTTTATTAGATCACCCTTTGATTATAATAAATTTAATATTATAAAAAATATATTAGATAATAAATAATATTTAATAGTAAGGGTAAAACGGATACAAAATGATAAACTATCAATCGATTTTCAAATAAGTATTATCGAACATCTATTTTTGATATAATGAATAAGTAAAGGTGAACGGAGGGAGTAAACGTTAAGACAGGGCAAGTGTTGATAATTATATCAATGCAAGTTTAATTGGGTTAGCACATTGTTAGCTGTAATTGTGTATTTTCTTAATTTGTTATACTATGGGTTGTTCCAACTTTTCTGCTAACTCGGCAGTTAGTTTTCTGTTGACTTTGGGTACACTGACATTACTGGTTGAAATAGTAAAACTAATTACTCTAACAATTTTTTTTTCAAAACACATCCTAAAATCAAAATAAAATATTTAGAGTGCAAATTCAGTGATGCAATACATGAAGCAGGCATGGAAGTGAGGTTTGACACAACCTATCCCCAACACAGAGAGTTTTAAGTGTCTTGGGTTGTTAATTTAGGAAAGTGGGGACATCGACAATGATGTCATACATCGCATTGGTGCGAGATGGATGAAGTGTAAACTTAGCTTTAGATCCCGTGTGATAAAAAGGTATCACATAAGTTTAATAGATCTAAAGAGTGATGGTTAGATCATCTTTGTTATATGGGGTGAAATATTGGCCAGTTAAGAATTTACATGTTCAGAAGATGTACGTCGGGGAGATAAGTATACTGAGATGGAAGTATGAAAATGCTAGGAGCGATTAGATCAGGAATGAAGTTATCCGAGAAAAGGTGGGAGTGATCTTCAGACAATATGAAAGAAACGATATTAAGATGATTTAGACATGTAAAGAGGGGTGCTTAGATGCCCCAGTAAAAAGGTGGAGAGGCTGGTTATATGAGGTATATGGAGAGATAAAAGTAGACCTAAAAAATATTAGAAGGAGATAATTAAACAGGATATGACATAATTTCATATTGTCGAGGGGATTACTTTACGTAAGAAGACATGAAGATCGCATATTAAAGTAAAAAATTTAGTACCTTTCACAGGTTAAGAATTGTTGGGTCTGTTGTCGCATTAGTCACATTCTTGTAGTTTTTATTTTTAATATTTATTGTTATATGTTGTTTAATATGTTATGATTATTATATTATTTTTTTATTATTATTATTTCTTTCGTGTAGGTTGCTCCTCAAACCCCCACTTGTAGGAACTCACTGAATATATATTTTTTTTCTTTTCTTTTGTTGTTAATTTAATAACATAAAATTCAAAAAAAAAATTATTTTCTTAAATTTTTTGTTAAATCAAAATAGATCAAATAAATTTTTAAAAATATAACTTACATCTAAACTTATTTTCAACTTTAAACATCTCAACTCTTTTATTGTATTTTTAACCAAAGGTCACAAAACTATTTAACTTTGGATACAGCTTATAATGGAAAACTATGATCACCATTTATCACCATTTAAGCTTGCTTACATATATTTTCGAAATTACTAATAATCTTAAACATAATGATTACTGATTTGATTTAATACTTCCTTTCGTTTAGTTGATTCTTTTATTAAAAATATTTATTTTAATTTAGCTATCTCATTTATAAAATCAAGAAAATTTTATTATGTTATTTTAATTCTACCTCTATCATTAAATAACTACACATATACTCATTTATATTTTCAAAACATAATTAATACTCTCTCTGTCCCATTTTAGTTGATCATCTTATTAAAAAAAAATATCTCATATTAATTAATCACTTATTAAATCAAGATAAAATTAATTAATTTTTTCTTATTTTATCCCTACAACTAATTATTATTCATTTCTATACCTAATAATTATAATTAATATGAATAAAAAATAAAATAATAAAAATCATTATTTTATTTGTGATTTCTTAATTATTGTGTAAAATAAATTATGTCAACTAAAATAGAGCGAAGGGAGTAAAGCAAATTTGATGAAATAAACTCATAATAAATATTTTTGTAAAAAGAGTATTATGTCAACAAAGATCAACTATTTTATTTTAAAACGGAGATAGTAGTTGCTGAAAAGAAAATCTTCTTAAAGAATTAATTACTGTAGTTCGAAGAAAATGATCTATAATCATGACAAAGTTAATCATCAACAGAAGGGCCAAGTTTTTTTCAGTGGATTCCTCCTTATCTGCACCATCATTTCTTTTTAAAATTAATTAATCAAAACTTTAATTAAGCATTCCTATTATCATTTCATTCTAAGTTTTTTGTTTTTAAATCAATTTAACTTCAACTAAGCATTGTTATTATTATTATTATTATCATTTAATTTAATTCAAACTTTAAGTCCACTGTTCATTTTGGTCCCAACAATTTCCCTGATTGCTGTTCAGGTCCCTGCCAAACAAATTTACCCATCAGAAAATACCTGCAAAGTAAGAAAAACAATAAAACACAGTCAGTACCAGAAACTTCATAAAGAAAAAAGTTAAAAAGGAAAAAACAAAAAACAGATAATAAAAATCATTTTACACAATAAATACACTTAACAAAAAATAAAAAAACACGTATATTCTACACATATGTATACGGAAAAATAATACATACGGTATATCACTACGAACGTATACGGCATATATACAGCACAACCAAAAACTAAACGGAAAACGTTGAACGGCCAAAAGAGAAAACGGAAAACGGAAAACGCAAACGGAGATTTGTCAAAAAAAATTGAAGAGATTAATTTCCGATTAATTATTTAAATTTAAATTAATTTAATTTTAATTTCAGCCTTAGGAGATGTAATTTTTATGGATTATTTAACGAATTGGAAAATTAATGGACATCGGTAACAAAATTTATATGATTTAGTTTATATGTTTATAGCCAAAAAAAAAAATGAAAATATTTAGCTATTTTAGAGGTCTATACAGAGTCGGATCTTAGGGTTTCAACCATCGGAGTACACAAAAAACCGTTCCGTTCAACCGCGCCGCCTTCCTTACGAGTCATCATCGGTTTTCGACATAACGGAAAGCCGGCTAGGTCTCCGTTGAAAATCAGCACGGCGTCGTTGTTGATGTGACGACGGACGAATCAAAGCCGCTAAAGCTCTTTTCACCAATTCACCTTCAACAGTTCCGATTCTCACAAGCGAATTGGTCATAGCTGATCTCCTCATATTCAATTGATTCGAACTATAAGAAGAAGAGGACGATGTTGCACGGCTACCGGTGCTCGTATTCTTATGAAGACTACATCGGAACGAACCTGGATGAGTAGTCGGAGAACACAAACACGCCTTCTTCTGATGAGAACGATTCCGGTGGTTCTGCTGCTGCACTACGTGGTTCCGGTTCACAGCTGAAATAGACCGGCTCGGTGAAGTCGACCGGTCTAATGAAAACCGTACGGAAGAAGCCCCTGACTTTGAGTTACTGTACAAATTCACGCGATTCGGAGAAGTTGAACGATGGAGAATTGTATGTGAACCGGAAGAAAAACCGGAAGTGGACGAAGCAAAAGCCGAAGCCGAAGCCGACGTTCTCTGGCTAGGTGAGTAGAATCTTCCGGCCGGTGAAAGTGAACGGATTACCGGTCCACTAGACCGGCGGGTAGAAGCCGCCGCCATTTGTTAACTGTAAAGCAGAAGAAGAAGATTCTCGAGAGAGAGAGAACCGGGAAAAAACCGGAGTTTTTTTGGGTTTTTTTTTAGACCGGGTTTGGGCTATTTGGTTTGGCAAACATAAGCACCACTGAAGGTATGTATTTATAGGGGAGAAATTTTTTCATTTTTCGTTTTTGGAGTTCAATTGGGTTGGGATATTTTAGTGTTAATTGCGTGTGTGACCCTTTAACTTTTATTTTGACAGAAGGACCCTTTAATTTATTGGAAATGTGTTTTTGGGTCCCAAATGCATTTAATTATGATAGTAGTAATAATAATACAGCTAATGCTTGATAGTTAAGTAATGATAAATAACCTAGGGCCCTAGGCACATCTAGTCACTTCACTCAATAGAAATGCCGTTTTAACAATTTGTAGGAGTACTATTTGTTATGCTCAAAATAAAGACATTTTAGGTATTTACTTGAAAATAAAAATTATAATTTTATACATGAAATGGATAGAATTTATATAAATCTTATTTTTATTTTAGTGGATGTAGAGGTTGATTTCGATAGATTTTTAATTTTTAAAGAAATATTTATGAAGCAGGATTTTAAGAATAATAAGATAGGAGTAGTAAAATAGCATGACATAAAATGCGATAATACTCGACAATTTACTAGTCTTCTACCTAATTATTAATTTCTAAAATATTCTATTTAGAGTCATGTCCTTAGTGAGTTAAATTATATTATATCTTATCTAATTGCCTCCTTTCGATTCTTTTCGATCTGCATCTATATCTCTAACAACAAAATAACATAATACAAAGCAAATAAAATAAGTAATAATATATATTATAAAAATAAGAAACTAATGTAGTTACTAAACAACTCCTAACTTCCCCACATACAATGCGACAACATTAGCTGCTTATTAACAGAGGCGAACTCAGGATTTGAGCTTGACGGGTGCACCTTTATGTTTAAATATAGTAATTAATAGTGTCAAAGTTCGACATACAGTTCTTTGAAAACTTATTAATTATGGTATTTTATAAGAAAATCCTAATATTGTTGAATATCATTAATTAGATTTAATATGACAAAAGTGTGTTATCCACCGTACTTGAATTTGACGCACTTTTATATTTTGAACAATAATAGAAAGTTTTTGAAAAATATGAAATCCGAGAGATTTGTTTGCTAGATGGTTGCTAGGGGAAAACGTTTGATTTAAGCCTATTTCAAACTTTAAATTGCTAATTTTTTAAATTAAAAATAAGTCAATGATTAAAAGATAAAAGTAAAATAAATATTATACAGCATAAGATAGGGAGAATATCTACCTTTTGAAGTTGGAGGGGAGCTTGTATTTTTGAAATAAAAGAAAAAATATGTAAATAATGTCCACAACACATAAAAGAAAAAAAAAGATGTAAAATAATTGACTACTAAGTAGGAAGGTTTTTTTTTAACCAAAGGATATATATATATATATATATATATATATATAAAATATATATATATAAGTAGGAAGGTTGTTTGAAGTGGGGAAACATAAAAAATAGCAATAATGCTTCAGTAACATGTATTTGGAAAAAGGAGCAATAAATACTCCCTCCGTTCCATTTTACTTGGCCTCCTTTCTAAATATGTTTGTTTCAAATTAGTTGTCCATTTTCGCAAATCAAAAGTGTTTTATTACCTTTTTCCCAATTATCTTCAGTATTAAATAACTAAAGAAAATAATAATAATTAGATTTAGAGTTCCAAAACATATTAATAGGGTTAATTTTGTAAAATATACTTCTAATTAATGTTTTCTTAATGGGTGTGCCAAGTCAAAAGAGGCCAAGTATTTTAGAACGGAGGGAGTAATTGTTGTTGTTGGGGTTCGAACCCAATTCATCACGCAATAAGGGAGACTTTAGGCGACATGCTCAACCATCTAGCCTGCCAAGCCAGTTGTTCTTGCGGGTGCACTATATTTATTTAACTAAACTCCCTGATATATATACAGATATACAAACTATATATACAGAGTTTATCTCAAGGCTAGCGGGTGCACGTGCACCCCCTAGTCTATGTGTAGGTTCGCCTCTGCTTATTAATCTTTTACCTAATTATTGACCTCTAAATAATTCTATCTAGAGTTATATTCTTAATAAGCTAAATTTTATGACATGTCCTGTCTAATTATCTTTCATTAATTTTTGTTTCAACTTATCTCTATTTCTCTTATTTCTTATTATTGTCAACCTCTTACATCTTCTTTCTGACGAATTCACACACCTTCTTTTCACATGTCCAAACTAATTGATGTAACTATTTCTCGTAGCAGGAAAAAATATTTAAATTTTATTGGGTACGAAGTGTGAATTATGGAAAGTATAGAGGGCTATGATGCAAATAAGACATTTTCAATTCCTTGGGAATTCAATTTTCTTGACCAAAGCAAGTGGGCAAATAGACAACAAATTTATAAAAGTATAACAGAACCTAGAAATTTGGAAACTAGGGGCTGTTTTAAGAAGCTTTAAAGAAAAACAAAACGACAAGAGAACTTGCCGTTTGGTTAACGGCCATTGTTATGGTGGGGACACTAAAAGGCTGCCACGTACCCTTATCAACTTTAGTGAGTCACTTCACATCGATCCAACGTATTCGTGTTTTCTTTTTCTATAAATATTGTTTTATGTCTACTTCAAATGATATATTTGATTCGTCCCGTTTCAATTTATTTGACATAATTTGAATTAATATGAAATTTAAAATGTAATGAAGGTTTATTAAACTTGTAATCATACATACATTATCGATTTTACATGTATGATGGAATCAAGGCATCAATAAGGATAGTAAGAAATGATTCAAAGTTTTTTCTGATTGTAATCATATTGCACTATTTTTAGTTTATTTTTATTTGCCTTAGGAATATTTAGGAGGAGGTGTCATGATATATGTTATTTGTAAATGAGATAGTATTGATAGATGAGATTCGCAATGGAGTTTAACAATAAGCTGGAGGTTGGAGATAGAAGTTGAAGTGTAAAGGATTTAGGTTGAGCATGTAGGACTAAGACACATACTTAGAGTGCAAATTCAGTGACGTTACCAGTGAGGCAAATGTGAAAGTAAGAATCGATCGATACTCAGGTCTTGTCGTGAAAAAAAGCTTCAAATACAGTCAAATAGAATTAGGAACAAAGATATTCATGATAAGGTGAAAGTGACTTTATTGGTGAATAAGACGAGGAAAGCAAGAATGAGAGTCTGAGACGGTTCAAACATATGAAGAAGAGATGTCTAGATGCCCGGTTAGAAGATGTGAGAAATTAGCTATGATGGACCTAGAAATTAGCTATGATGGACCTAAGGAGAAATATAGATAGCTCGAAAAAGTATTAAGAAGATTGGATTAAATATGACATGACATACCTTCAATTTACTATAGACATGATCCTAGACAGAAGAATATAAAAATAGAAATTAGATAAAAGGTTAATAGGTAATCACACACTGTCTAGTTTCCCTATATGTGGTGATTTTATATATTTCTTTATATCCTACATACTTTTTGAGACTCAATTTTATATATATCAAAAATATTAATTTAATTTAATATAAATATTATGTGCAAATATTTTTTTTACTGGAATAACAATACTTTATTATTTAAAAATATGAGTATTAGATCTTGGCCATTTGTATCATAACCAAAGGGGGCGGTGCTCATGTGGGGCTGCATGATGAATGTCCACAAAAATTGTGACATTTCATAGTTAAATTTGTGATAATAATAATTTAGGAGGACATGTCCTTTGGCATATAATTAATTTAGATTGAACCCAATAATGTGTGCCTTACCTAATTACAATATGTTTATTCATTTTTTTAATGGTGTTAGGGCACAAGTAGGAGAATAATAATAGTTGAGCCATGGATTTTCTCTAAGAATTTCGGGTTTGTTCAATTAAGTAGGCTTTTGTGTTGTTTTTCTAATGAAATGTGCTAAATGCATTTGGGAATGTCCAAACAACTCTATGGAATAAAAACATAAGTACATGTTTAATGTGAAAAACAATATTTGGATTTTTATGATTTTAGCTTATTTAGCCAAGTTTCTAGAAAGTTAAAAGTGATTATTTTAGAGAGTTGAGATATTTTGTCAAGTTTTAGAAAAATATATAAGTATTTTTGAGTAGTAGCAGAAGCTATATTCTAAAGATGATTTTTTTTATTCGAAAGAACATTTGAAACCTTCACAAAAAGTAATTTTTTGCACTACTTAATAAAAGTGTTTTTCAAATAGATTAATCAAACACAAATTGCTGCTTTCTAAAAAAAAAATTTCGCAAAATACTTCGACAAAGAATACTTCCTTCAAATAAGCAAATTTTGTAAATTTTGCCAAACAACCATTTATGACTTCATACTTTTCCTTGCATTTATTTTGTTCTACTCGTCTATAGTTTTTTCTTGCAAGAGGTAAATTAAAATTAAATTAGTCTTCAAAAGATCTCATGTTGAAATTCATTTATTTTTTTAAAAGAATCTCAAGTTAATTAGTTTATTTCGTGTGTCACCATACTCTTTATTTCTTTCTACAATCAAAAGAAAAAGAGAAATTTAGTGGACTCTTTTTTCCAAATTGTATTATTCCAAAAGGTGTGGATACACTACTTTTTCAAAATTCGAATAACTAAAGTCATTGCACATTATTTTGACATAAAGATTATATAGTATAGTATTATATCAAATAATTCATTCAATCCAAAAGATACGTCCACCATTCCCACTACAACATTTGCTTAGAGGAGACGGCATTCATGAAAGAATCGAGCCTATTGAGTTTTGGTTGACAACTATTCCACGCACACGCCACATTCAATCAATTCCAAAATCTCACATGATATATAGTATGTACTTTAAATTTTATTCCTCGTAGTGCTGGAATCAACTTACGTATATACAATAGCATATTCAGTGTAATTTTACAAGCAGAGTTTGGAAGGGTGGTGTGTTCGCAGCCTCCTATCTTGTGAAGGTAGAGAAACTGTTTTCGATTTACTTTTGACTCAATAAAAATATTTCAAAGCAGGTTTGAAATGGAAATACAGTAGTGAAGAAGCCATGTTGAAAATAATGGAGAAAGGAACAATAACAACAGTAAAATATTATGATAATCGAAGCAAAGAAAATAACAACTTACGCATACTTGATTAATTTTATGGGGTACATGTTAACTTAACCTACCAAGACTTGAATCTATACGTGTTTTTTTTGTTCCGCTGAAAATATGAATGCGAGACCTCATGATTCTCAATCTGATTCATCGATTACTTGATCACACCTTGCAATCCCACATGATATTTTTCCTAACATTTCGTTAAACTAATTCCTCAATTTTTTATTTTTTATTTTATTTTAAAAGTCATACTCAGTAACAAATTTAATTAAGATTTTAGGTTAATGAATATGAAACACTACCATTAACGATAATTTTAAAGCAAATTTAAGCCATTTATGATTCCGTATTTCCTTTTGAGTTTAGTCATCTGAGATACAAAATTTACTAACTCGATAAATTTAAATTCACAACATCAAAAACATACCAAACAACAAAACATCTCATTTAGAATAAAGAGATCTCATCTATCAATACAACATCCTTGGTTCTGAGCATGTCCATATATTCACAAGGACATATGCTAGATCCCCCCTTTCTGAAATGTCTTTTTATTATGCCTAATTGAAAAAAGGACCACAAAACCAATAATTTTACTAAATTAAAAGTCTTGCAATTGACAACTTGCAAAAGAGATTCTATTAAAGTAAAGCACGAACCTTTAGTTTTTTTCTTTGTATTATTTTTTTTCTTTTATATTTCTGCCTTAAACTAAAAGAAGAAAAAAAATAAGGGTGAGTGTAGTATGACACTAATAATTATTGCTTTTAAGTTTGGTTAATCAAAATTCTTGAAAAGCATTCTCTACTAAAATAAGTTCTTTTAAAAATAGAAAAAATAATTTCTCCTGTAAAAGTAGGGCAATTTTTTTTAATAGATCTTTAGCAACATTCTACACTAACATGTAACCTCAACCTCAACCGGGAGAGTTGGGATTTTGAACACTTTTAAAACATAATTTGACAGAGAAACACCAGTCTCAAATAATTGAAAAAAAGAGACACTTTAATTGGCCCACAAAAAAAAGTCGCAACCCTTGCACACAAGTTTAAAAACGTGCACTTTAGTTCCACCCCCACTTCAGCCCCTAAGTTTTAGAAAATACACTTTAGCCCATGTTCAAAAATATAATTATTAAATATTAAATATAATTATTATATATATATATATATATCACAAATCTTCTAAAACAAGCTTATTTTCCCTCCTATTTCACAATTTTTCAGCTCATTTTCCGGTCATTTTCCGTTGATTTTCGATTGATTTTTTCGGCATCCATCGAAAACTCACACCCTTTCACTGTTTTCAGCCATTTTCATCCATCTCCCCACTGTTTTTATCCCTTTATTTTCAGCCATTTTCATTCAAAAAGCTTGAAAATTAGTCCCACTTTTTCGAAAGAGATTCTAGCTTCATTAGCCATAGTCCAACACTGCTTAGCTTCTTCCAAAGCTATAGTCTATTACATTATTTCGGTGGTCGTCGAAAAAACGATCAGGCCGGTTTTGATAAAGTACTGTATGGAGATCTGGTGAGAAAACGATAACTGCAGTTTAGTAAGTCTAGTAAGTCTAGGCGCATAGACCACTTCTTCAGTCTATTCGATATTATCATCTAGGTATATCATGTCTATTGTAGAATACGTAGTTGTTGTTGGTGAGTTTTTGGGTGAATGGGAGGAGACTCCTAAATGTTGGAATTGAAAATCCCCGTCTAAAGAGACAGTGTCCATTGCCCTTCGCCGCAATGGTTCATACAACGACATGGTTAAAGCGTAATGAAAAGCGAGGGCTTAAGTTGCCATCCAAGCGACGTGGTCATTAGTTACTTGATGAACGGTAGGGGGGAAAATCCATCCAACGTTCATAAAGAATGATAGGCACTTGAAATTCTACATGCTTAGTGTTGATTTCGATCATTCTAGGTCTATTTTGAGGATTAAAGTTGTGGAAAGGTCTCGGGAGCAAGTTTTCACATCAGCCCCACCCCCGCCTCCACCCCCACCCCGGTAGTGGATGATAACTCAATGGGATACGAGTGTATGGGTGATCATGCAACAGATATGGAAATGAAAGATTCTGAAGAATTTGTAAAAAAAGAGTGCGATGGAGGTGTCGAAGGGCAGTGCGGATAACAAGTAAGCCACTCTTTCTCGGATGGAACCGATCTTTATGTTGGACAAATATTCGACGACAAGAAAACATTGAAGATGTTCTTGCAGAAGGCCTCGGTGAAGAAGTCTTTCAATTTCACTACGGACAAGACTTGTAAGAAATACTACAAGGTGAGGTGTGTAGATCCTACTTGTCGGTGGATGGTGCGATCAGTTGGAAATGGAGCATCAGATTGGTTTGAAATCTACAAGTACGTCTATGATCACACTTGTGGCGTTGAGCATGTCACGGGCAGCCATAAGAATGTCACTGTCGATGTCATCACCTCTCTTTAATTGAACTTTTTCATCAACAACAAAGGTACAATCCCAAAAGAGATCAAAAGACTCGTCTTTAGGGAGCAACATTGCAAACCGGACTATTGAAAGTGTTGTATAAGAGGTATCATTACAAAGTACATTGTTCGAGGGACACCGGAGCAGGGGTATGCAGTGTTGCCTGCTTTTTCTTATGTTTTTAACGGCCTCAATCATGGGTCTATAAATTTCCTCATGATCGATGAGGATTCGGGCAAGTTTATGTACTACTTTATGGCATTTTGGGGCTTCTGTTCGGGGATTTGCACACATGAGAAAGGTCGTTGCCATTGATGACACACATTTGTTTGGCAAGTACCAGGGTGTGCTGTTGTCCGCTGTCACACAGGATACGCAGAATCATATCTATCTCATAGAGTACTATATGGTGGACAAGGAGAATGATGCATCGTGGAGCTTCTTCGAGAGAGAGGCTTAAGGCCATAGTCATTGACGAAACAGAATTGTGCATCATCTCCAACAGACACGGAAGCATAGCCAACGACCTTGCAAAACATTATTCGCATACATATCACGGAGTTTGTATGAGGCATCTCGATGAAAATATCTGAAAAAATCACTATTATGGAGATTATCTCCATGTGTACTACCTTGCGGCCAAGGCGTACACCTTGGATGAGTTTAATGATTACTTCAACTTGTTCAAAGAAAAACTCTCCGACGCGGCAGCTTGCCTCGAGCATGACATTGGATTTGAAAAATGGAGTAGGACACACTTTACAAGAAACAGATTCAACGTCATGACCACAAACATCGTCGAGTCGCTTAACACAATGTTGGTCGATAAACGAGAGTATCCAGTGGCTGCCATCTTCAATTCAATTGCTCTTCGATTTGGCGAACTATTCCAAAAGAGGTATGCAAAGGTGAGCAATTCAGCAAATACATTCATTCTCAAAGCAGAGAAGTTCTTAAGGAAAAACATGACCGAGGGTGAGGCCTTGCATGTGAACAACATAAATGGAAGCACCGACGAATTCACCGTAATTGGTGCTGGTCCTTTCGCCTAAGTCAATCTATCAAAAATGTCATGTTCTTGCAGGCAGTACGACTTGATGAAATTACCATGCGCTCACGTGATGGCAGCCTTGCGATTGAAGCATGGAAATGATTATGGTAGTATCTTGTACGACTACTCTTCGCCCATCTATTCGAAAGCATCATACCTCCTTGCATAATTGGAACCTATTTGTGTAGTCCCTTTAGAGTCGAAATAGAGTGTGGTTAAGAATATCTAGCAATGCAGGTGCTTCTACCTGATTTCGACCCCAAACTAGAAAGGAGGAGGGTGAAACGAGTTAAGGGCGTCTCGGAGTCTTTCAGGCCCAAGAGGAGGAACAAGTGCTCCATGTGTAAAAAGGCAGGCCATAAGAGAACAACATGTAGCCTTAATGTAAGAAGATATAATTTGCATTGTAATTTTTATTTCGTCAAAGGCATTGGACAAGTTGTAATGCCACTGTCATTATTTTGCTTTCAAATGTAATAAAAGTGCAGTTTTAATCGACTTTCCTTGTTGTTTTTTTATCGAACTTCATTTGTTTGCTATATAATGTTGAGGCAGTCGATTATACACCACAAACACTCGACTAGTTAAATATATAATCAATTGTGTGCGTGGTCTACCTAGGAACCCCTAAACGCATAATCTATAATAGAACTTTGTCGTGGTATTTTGATGAAACCCTATTATAAATACACTGAACAATGCAATGTCACCATGACACATGGGAAAAAGCACCTATTTGAAATGACTCGACCGACGCGCCTTTTTGTTTGAACACGCCTCTTTCTCTACCTATCGCTACACGTGTCCAACAATGATTGGTTCTTCTATTTCTCCGCTGGTCTATATAAACAACATAGAGGTCTATTTTACACTCACTTCATCTTCCTCAAGAAGCACAAATAAACTACAACAATGTAAAGAGGGTATAATTTTTGACCTATAAAGAGGAGGCAAACCACACACAACTAAGATCTGCTCCGGATGAGGAGTGACCTGAATTTCCTCTTTCAGGGCCTCGCCGCTGATCAGCGTCGCCTGGAGGTGGAGCTTCGACAGATAGCCTGCTTCTTTCGGACCATAGCGGTATTTCATAAATCTTAAAGATGTACTTTATACCTACACACCATATGCCCAAAAAGGGGCGGAATAATTGAACATTTGACTAAAATTGACAAAGTTTAAAACGTTCAACAAATACTAGACTATAAGAATGATATATCATATACCGGTGTCATTATTGATATAATAAATTGTACAATAGATTATAGATATTTTTGTTTATCGATACTTGACAAATGCCTACGATCAACTGATTGAATATATAAACAAGTTAAAATTATGACTAAAAGAGAGGAAATTAATTAAAATAAAATAAAAGTAGGTCAATTAACACCATTCAAATATTGTAAAACAATTTAGCTACATCTATTATGACTCCATATCACTTTTGAACATGTTCAAGTGATATTTAAGACATGCAAATGTCCTAAATCACTAAGATAGAACTAAACACGGGAGACATAAAATAAAATAAAATAGCATCATCCAAGTAATGCAAAACAACTAAATATCATCACATGGGTGTATACGACAATAGGACGCACAATCTAATGAATATAAGGTAGAGTGATACTTGTGAGTGTTCACAGGACAAGTATTATTTGAGAACAAGTAATCCTTCTCAAAGCATAAGTTTGTTCTAGGTAATTGGTTGCTACTACCATTGCTCTTCCTTAAACTCATTTGATCGGGTTTCCAATTGTTGTGTACTCTTAGATATTTAGTTGTTTTGCATTGCTTGAATGATGTTTACTTATTTTATTTTATTTTATTTTATCTATCCCCTTTTGAGTTCTATCTTACTTGTCAATATATTCATATGGTTGATGCTATACCTTTATCGATATCGTGTATATATTATGTTTCTGGTCTGTAATAGACGTCTAGGTCTATTGTACGCCTACATATTATAGATTAATCTATACATCACTACGAGACTGTTGTAAAGGTCTAGGATCGACCGTAAGAGTCTATTATCATGTAAGATGGGACTAAAACAGGTGGAAATAAAATAAAATAAAATAAAACAATTAAACATCATTCAAGCAATGCAAAACAACTAAATAACATCATATGAGAGTACACAATAATTGGACACACGATCAAATGAGTGTAAGGAAGAGCAATGGTGGTGACAACCAGTTACTCAGAACAAACGTATGCTTTGAGAAGGACTACTTGTTTTCAAACATTACTTGTCATATGAACACTCACAAGCATCACTTTTCCTTTTACTCATTAGATCATGTGTTCAATTGTTGTGTACTCTCATATGATGTTATTTAGTTGTTTTGCATTACTTGAATGATGTTTGATTATTTTATTTTATTTTATTTTCTCCTTTTTTAGTCCCCTCTTACTTGTCAATAGACTCGTATGGTCGATCCTCGACCTTTACATCAGTCTCGTATCGATTCATTCATTAATCCATTAAAAACTATGAGATTTGTTTCATCAATAATGGCCTACGTAGATGATATACCATGTACATAGTCTTCTATGTATTGAATGTTCTGAACTTGTTAATTTTAGGAAGCTCCAACTGCAACTTGTTTAAATCACAAAGGGGAGGGTCTATAATAAACCACAAAGATCGATCATATACTACATTAGCATATGATAGACCACCTTTGACGTAAATGATAAACCATTTCTATGGTCAATTCTCATGCTACAACGATCAAAAAGGGCAAATCCCCAACAGTCATATTTTAGGAAGCTACAATAAATCACTAAGATAAATTGTAGACCACATAACTTTATTTTAGACCACCTTTGACGTAAATGATAAATCACTTGTATTGTCTACGCTCATGCCCCAACAGTCAAAAAGTACAAGTCTCCAACAATCAGATTTCTGCCAGCCCTACTATATAAATGAATGGGACCTCTTTAAACTCCTCCATGTTCTTTTATTCGTCTATTTCTCATTTTGTTTTAACAAAAACAATGTCTCAGTCATCTCAAGCATCAAAAAATAATTATATTTGTCACTGCGGTAATCCCGCTATCTTGAAGACGTCGCGGACTGACAAGAACCGAGATCGAAAATTCTACAACTGTGCAGTTGAAAAGGTATGTTTTTTTTCTAAAAATTATACATTATTTATGTACATTAAGCAATAAAGTTCTCTAATTTTTCGTCGTTATTTTAGGATAATGGTGGATGATCTTATTTTAAGTGAATTTCTCGTGAATCGATGGAATCAAAATTTCAAGGTGCTGCAAAGTTTGAAATACTTCAAAGGCTCAGAGAATCTAAAGAAAATAAGGATCTACTTATGACATTATTTAGAGAATCGGAACAAAAAATAAATCACTTAAAAGGATTGTTGAAAGACACCAAAATAGAGAGGGATCAACTTAAACAGAAGTTGGTTGTGGCTGAAGAAAAAGAGAATGACCTAAAAATTATGTTGTATGTATTACTATTAGTATTGACATTTTGTAAAGGTGTAACGGGGATGTAGGGAGATTGAGTGTATTTTGCATGCTTGATCTTTATATTATGTACTCTTTACCTTTTATTTATCGACTACTCTAGACTTTCATTATATATGCTTTACCTTTTATTCATAGTCTTTAATCAACAATGACAACCATCTATAAATATTGAATTTCTTATATAAGTTGTCAAACATTTATAATAAACATACTAAAGAGTTTCACATTATCATAAAACAATCATAGAAAAATTGACCCATTCAAAGCCAAAAAAAACTTAAATTGTTTGTCTCAACCATTCGCTAATAGAAACTTCATTGTCTCAACCCCAACCACATAAACAGAACACCATGTAAAAAAAATTATTGTCTCAAAGACCAACCAAATAAACATCAAATAAAAATTATAAATTGTTTTGTGATTCCTCAATTGTCTTGCCTCCCACAAGAACCTTGTTGATGTCATCAACAACGTCCTTAAGAACTTGATCTGTATCCACTTCATCTGTTGCATTTTCTTCTTCATCTTCCACTGTTGCTTTCTTCTTATCTTCTTCTTTTTCTGGTGGTGCCTTCTTTTTTTCTTCTTCTTCCTTCTCATATCCCTTTACTGATGCCTTTGTTTTCTCTTCTTTCTGTTCTTCCTCTGATTTTGTCTTTTTTTGTTCTTTTTCATTCTCTTCTTCCTCTGATTCTGCATTCTTTTTTTCTTCTTCTCTCTCTTTTTCCTCTACAACATTTGTTTCTTCAACCTCTCCTGCTTTCACTTCATCTTTTTTTTTGTTCTTCGACAACAACTTCCTCATTTTTTTCTTCTTCTTCCTTCTCTCCTTTCTTGCCTCCTTCCTCATTTTCCTTCTCAACTGCCTGATTTATAGGCGCATCGGGTGGTTCATCAAGGATCATCACAACATTGAAGGAGGCCTGATCCAGAGCTGTTGTTTCAAGGAGCACTTCTTTAATATTGCCTACATCGTGGACAATCCTTACTGGTGAATGCTCACTAGGGAGCTGCCCACCTGTATATTCACATATACATGGATTAACAAAATTATATAGGGTAAATTATAAAAAAAGGATAAAATTTATGTCAAGTATTTAAGACCTATAATAAACTATGATTGCTGTCTATAAAGCGTGGCATGGATTCTATGATAACAAACACTGATTGTATAAAATATACAACTTCTATAATAAACAGAAGAGATATTACATTGGTCTTCTTCTCCTTTTCTGTTCTTCTTGATCTCTCTTCTTTGACAAAGGCAAAACATCCTTCATTGCCTCCTCCAGTCTAAACACGCGCTCTTCCAGAATCCCGACCATCGATCTCTTTTTTGCTTCTCTCAATCTGCTTGTTTTCGCACTGTGAGTGACATGTCTGGACACAGAATTTTCACCCAAATTTTGGTCATCGTGTCCGTCCTCACCATCCACCGATGAGTTGATCAAAGTCACACTATGCAAATGAGACTTTAATCCATCGATGAATGGGTCATTCACCTCGTCTGTGAATATTTTAAATTTCATCATGTATTGCTGCTTCATTTCACGTATTGTTGGGACGAGGTATGGGTGCACTCTCTAGAGACAAATATGCAAATGTAATCATTAAGAAACTCATTTTTGTTAGTACATAATTAAAAAAAATAAATTCATACCTTTGTGCTCCATTCATTCACTTATGGATCACCTTCAATCAGTCTATCGCCTTTCGATGTGTGCCATCTGAGCAATCGGGAAATTGGTAGCGGGTCTTCCCTTGATTTCCCATTTCCTCTGCTGAGCTCGAGAACCACTTCGTATATCCAAATCTATGATAATAAATAAATAAATAAATCAGTCAGTCTATAATATATATCATAAATGAATGCCAGTATAGAATAAACTAATTTAAAGGTTGATACTCAATACTAGGAATGCCCAGGTGAATCCATAGAATGTGTACGATGAAGCTCCCTTTTTCACATATGTTTTCTTCTGCTTGATGAAATCTATCCGCTTCTTCAAATAGTCTAGAGTCAATATGAATGACTCCTTACCCCAAGAGTATCTCTCAAAAAAGTTCAGGTTATCCACCATCTTAAGCATATCTATGTCCACTTTTGACCCATCTCGTGCAAGCAATATACAGTGCATGAATTAGTCCGAAGATGGAGAGTTCTTACCTGAATTGGAAGATGAACGAAATTCGACCTTTGGAGAAGAGAGAAATCGATGATGGAGCTTTCGAGAATAGAGAACGGGAAAGACGTAGAGGTGAAGAGAGAGAAAATTAATTGAAGGGTATTTTAAGAAAAAGTGGGGGGTGAAAAGTATTTAAAAAATACCTAAGGGATGACAACAACTTTTTAATCTTTACAAAAGGACCCATGCCCCACACCTTTTTTATTTTCTCTCCCCAAATCCTAAAAAATAAATCAAAATAAAAAGTGATGTCTCTTTTCTCAATTAAGTTTGACAAGTGTCTCTTTTTCTAAATCTTCTCAACTCTATAGACCCCTCTTACCCTCCACGCCAACCCCACTAATATTTACGTAGACTATATACAAATACTTTAAAATAATATTTTCAGTGTATTTATCAAATATTTAAAAGAATAAATAAATAAGATTTTTTTTTTTTTAAAAGAAACACTTTCCGTTGAAAACATTTTCTATTATGCCAAACACAACCTAAGTGTAGTATGGTTTAGAATATTCATGAGAGGAAACAACCAAGTCTATGAAAAATATAGGCGCCAAAAATGGAGTGAGCTAAAAAGGGTGGGCTTGACAGTTGACCAAGTCAGGTCAACAATTGAAGCTAATTAATTAGCTTTGAAGAGGCAAATTATTGAACATTGCAACTTCCTTGTTGCACATATAATATGTTCATTTCGATTTTAAAATTTATAGTATTACTAATAATTTTTAGTTTTGACTTCCTTTTGGGTTGTGGAACCTTCCTATCATCCTTTGAAATTGGGAGAATATATATGAAAACAATTTCATAAGTAGCGCTATTTAACTTCTACTTTTATAATATATAATGATTTGTCTTTTCAAATATAGCAACATCTTTTTCAAAACGTTACAAAATATATATCTAATCTTCACAATAATCACGCAAATATAATATCTAATTTTAACTGTATTTTCAGAATAGAAGTTGAATGTATGTATATGTATGTGAAGATATTAATTGTATGTGTGGTCAACTGAATCTAATGTATGTGTTTTCAAACTATGTGTGCAGAATAGGTAAAATGTAAATGGTATGTATGGGAGAACCAACACTAAAAATATATATTATATGTATATGTCATATATATATGTTAATGTTAGGTATTAGTTGTCGTCCCTTTTAAGAAAGTACTTTCTACAAGAAATATAGACATACAAATACATATAAATCTTGTATATCTGCTACAAATATACATATCAGCACTATATTTTCTGAACTTTTTCTTTTAAAAAAAGACCACTACTTAGGGAGAATAACTTTATGCCAGCTGTGAAATACCTTTTGATTCTTTTTAGTGTATCAATAAGAATACCTCGTGAATAAAGTTGTATTCCTAATGCCAAATTTATATACCCTCTCTTCCTCTCACATGACACTCTTTCTTTTAGTCTGATTCTAAAAAGAAAGATCAATTTTGTCTATTTTAAAGCAATTGAATTTTATTCTTTTTATTTTACATCTTTAATGACATAATTTTATAATACATTTAGAACGACGATGACAACCACAACAAATTTAGTGTAATCTCACAAAGTAGGGTTTGGAGAAGATAGAGTGTATACAAATCGTACCTCCACCTAAGAGGTGAGGTAGAAAGGTTGTTTCCGAAAGACCCCTGACTCAAGATAACACATCTAGCACTACAAGTTTTTAAAATCTCTCTCCACATATATACTATGGTATCAAGTTTAGTGTGTCAAAACTGGTGGGTTCTAAGTGATCATAGTTGAATTTAAAATGGACGGAAAATAAATGGAGGGAAAAGAGTGAATTGTGCTTTCACTTTATAAAAGAGTATTTCTCTCATATTGGTGGGAGAAAGAGATATTCTTGTGCTTAAATATAGAAGCACTCCTCCTTGTTGTTAGTGAGGCAAGAAGAAGACAAGTCTCGCGCCGTCGTCGTCGTGGCTCGCTCGGCTTCGGCTTCGACTTCTCTCCATCTTTTTGGACAAAATTCATTTGAAACTTGAAAGTTAATAATTTTTTAATTTAAAAATTCGATACAAAAATTTTCTCCATTTGCGGACACATATGAGCATGTGCGGACGCATGTCACAACACACATCGAAGGGTCGCGATCCTTCAGTTCACTGTTTGAAAACGAAAAAGGGAAATGTTGGCGCATCTGGCCATGTGCGGATGCACATAGGTCCGCATGTGCCAACGCATGTCAGCCAAAACATTTTGTTTTGTGCAATGGCTGACATGCGGCCGCAAGTCGCCATGTGCAGACGCACATGGGTCCACATGTGGGCCCGTCGTTTCAAAAAGGTACAATTTTTTAGAATCATTGCTTCTTTTCTGAACCCCCACCTTTTGACTATAAATATCTGATTTTTTCCTCAGATACGAAATAAAATGAAATTTTGAAGTTAAAAACACTATTCTTCTTGAAAAATTCAAGTGTGATTTACTACCGTTAAGTGAGTTCATCGTTCGACAGAATTTGAGGTACCGCTATTCTATTGATGTGATTCATTTTATTCTGAGAAGATATATTCCATAACCTCGGGTACTTGAGGGAAATAATTTCCTTAAGAACATACAGTAAATTCGATGGACTTGAATCGTTCTATCTTTATATCTTTCTTGTTGGATTTTTCTATTTTCCAGAAAATAGTTTGAACTTCATTTTGTTGTTTTTAAGAGTATTGAACTTGTTGTTGAAGTTCATATTATAAATATAGATTTTATTTAACCCAAAAATAATAAAAACTAGATAGTGACAAGTGTAGAGTAGACGATGGTGAAATTTACTCGATAGTGACAAGTGTAGAGTAGACGATATGATGGTGAAATTTACTCGTACTCGTTATTTACATCAAATTAATAGATATATGACGGAGCACATGTGCAGGGGTCAGTGTCACGGCATCATGTAGAGTCTACATTGTAGAGCAGCTCTTCTGGCCCGGTGCTCAGCTCAACCTTTATCTATCATTAAAGTACACTGCTCTTTCATTTACAATATTTTTTTTAGTTTTCTATTTGGCGTTCAATATCTGCATTGAAGCTTCATTAATATCAATTTTTGTTATGTAGGGGTCGTTTGAAAGTAGCACTCTCTATCGAGGATTTTCTGAAACCGAAACCTTTTATTAAGAGAGAAACAATCACATCCAATGCATCATCGTTGGAGAACATCTCAATCAGGGCATCGCAATTGTTAAGACTACAAATAAACTTAGACTCATGACTATGACAAAGCGATATACGCCTGGCTATATATGACAGAACAGTATATGCTCTGTTCTCTCATGACTCCTACTTAACTCGACTCAAAAATTAGCTCATAAAAAGATTAAATACCTCGTTCATAACCAAAAAATGTGGACTTATAACAAATGCAATTAGATTTCTTGCTGGAGTACATTCAAGCATTTTCCATTAAATAAATCAAATAAATTGTGATAAAATCTTAGAATACGAATCTATAATACTTAAATATTGAATCTGCCTACGTCTTTTGCGTAGAAGAACTTGTTTATTGACTATACTTGCTCTAGCCATTTTAATACTCCCTCCATTTCAATTCATGTAGTTTACTACAGTATGATAAGTTAAGATATTTTCTTCAATCATAATTTTTTTTAAATATTTTGAATTGTTGATTTTATTTTAAAAATTAAAATCTATACAAAAATTAATTGATTTAACCATCGTATTTCAAATTAAACCACATGAATTTAAATGGAGCTGTATATAAAATACTTACTTCTTTGACCTGCAGCTTCGACATTTATAAAATAGAACTATACAAGCACTAATAATTGTAGAAGCACTAATGCACAAATAATTGGAGCTCCTAGGGATTAGCTCTAATAAGTGTAGATTAGGAGTAAATTATTAATTGTTTCTCTTGATGTTTATCAGCTTGAATAAACAAGTCAACTCTATTGCCATATATAGTATTAAAATTGCAACAAAAAAGTGCTAGAGTATACTTTCTCGATCCTAATTTATGTGACATAATTCAGATTTCGAGAATCAAATTTCTTATTTTGATTGTGAACCCGAACATACAATTTTAACATTTTTTCAAAAATAATTTACAAATTTATAAATTATATAAATATTATTAATCATAATAATTAACAATTTAAAATGTTTAAATGACCTACAAATAAATCAAGGTTAAAAATTTTCTCGTTAGACTTTCGAAAAACAAAACAAATTACATACATTGAGACAAAGACACCTAAAATGTATTATTAAATATACATTAAACTGTTTAGATTCATTGAGTGATGTAGGAGTCTTAACTATGTCAAGTATTATTACATAAGTTATGGAAATACATGTCTTAATAAGTTGACGTCAGCTATACGAATTTTTACTGATCATGTTAGTTTATGAATTAATTGTCAATGGGTGTTACGTTACTACCAAACTTTATAAAATTATAATAAGATTCCACCAAAACAGTATCAAACAAAAAAAATTCTCTCTCTAGAATGCAATCTCTCTCAGCTAACACTGAAAATGGCGAGGAAAACATCGAAAGAAATGAGAATTAATGGAGGCGCGAGCAACAACAAGGCAATGAAACCACATTCATTAGACGTGAAGAAGACGAAGAGCATTAATGGCGTCATTGGGATAACACCGTTTGACATGAGAACTCTACGAGCAGTTCGAAACCCTAAGAGGAGTACTCAATCGACGAATATAGCAGAGGAAGAAGAAGTAAGCCCTAGGTCGTGGGCGGATATGGTGGACGATGAGGAAAGGATAAGGCAAAAGAGCCCAATTGTTACAGTGACAAGGAATATGATGAATTGGAGTAAGATTATAGGAACATCACCAGTAATGAAAGGGATTGAGTTAACACCGGTGGATGATATTGGAAGATATTGAAGAGAAGGTTAATTACTGGAATATTGCAGTTGTGTGCTATGTACTTGGATCAAACCCTCCCCAATCGATCATGGATTGCTTTATTCGTCGAATTTAGGGAAAATTGGGGGTGACTAAGGTGGCTCAAGATAACAGGGGGTTGTTCTTAGTGCATTTTGACATAACTGAAGGGCGAAACAAGTCGATGGAGCAGGGAACACAGATGTTCGACAAGAAATCGGTTATTGTCAAGCAATGGAAACTAGGAATGGAGCTCAAAAAGGAGGCTATGGAAAAGATTCTTGTATGGATACAGTTGATAGGGCTCGATCTCAAATACTGGGGAGCAACAACTCTTACAAATATAACAGGGCTAATAGGGAAGCCATTTCGTGTGGATAGTGCCACAGTGCGGAAAGAAAGAGTCACCTATGCTAGAGTTCTGGTAGAATTCAGCTGAACCAATAACCCTTTACTATGGTGAAGTTTGAAAATGAGGTAGGGGTGATAGTAGAGCAATCAATTCATTATAAATGGAAACCTGTCTTATGTACGCCTTGCGGGAATTATAAACTAGGAAGGAAGAGCAAAAAACCTATATTTAGGTACTTTAATATGTGGAGTTTAGCAGCTGAGTTCAAGAAGAAGGTAAATAAGGGGTGAAAAACTAATAAGAGAGGAACTAAAATGCATGAATTAGTAGGAAAACTGAATAAACTGAAAAGAGTGATGAAAGATCTTAATAAAAGTAGATTTAGTGAGGTGGAAAAGCAAGCAGAATTGAGCATGACTGGACTGATTGAATGTCAGGAACAATTGAAAGGAGCACATGCAGATTTTAACTTGATCAAGGCAGAACAACAACTTAAGCAAAAAGGTGAATTCTGGTCCAAGGTAAGGGACCAATTTTTGAGATAAAAGTGTAAGGTGATGTGGCTGACCCAAGGTGATCAAAATACAATTTTTTTTCACTCACTGCTCAAAGCTAGAAGGAGTAAGAATAGAATATACAACATAAAGGACATGAGGGGCAACATACAAAATGAACCTGGAAAGGTAATTCAAGCACGTGACATGGGCCTTTGAAAAATTTTACTCAACACTCTTGGGTATAAGAACCACACAAAGGAAATAAATATGTATAGACTTAGTGCAACAAGGGAATGTTTTAACAGATGAAACAACAGCAGTCACTAGTACTACCTATAAACAAAGAAGAAGTTAAACAAGCCTTATGGCCAATGAAGGGGGAGAAGAGACTAGGACCAGATGGGTATGAGAGCCAATTTTATAAGGATAGCTGGGAGATCATAGGGGAGGATGTCACAATAACAGTTCTGGATTTCTTAAGAACAGGAAAATTTCTAAAGGCAATAAATCTGATTGATCACATTAGTACCTAAAGGTAGACATGCTGAAGGAGTAGGAGATTACAGACCTATAGCTTGCTGTAATATAGAATACAAAATCATATCCAAATTCATGTGTGCAAGACTAAAACCAATTTTGCCTTGGGTGGTATCTGCAAATCAAAGTGGCGTTGTAGCAGGAAGAACTATAGTATAGAACATTTTTATATGTCAAGATTTGGTAAGATGTTATAATAAAAAGAGTACACCAAAGAGCTGCTTAATAAAGATTGACTTGAAGATAACATATAACTCAGTAGAGTGGCAGTTTATTGAAGAGATGTTTCATGCCATGAAATTCCCAAGTCAGTTCATCAATTGGATGATGTAATGTATCACTACACCTTATTACAACTTAGTTATAAATGGAGGGAAATATAGTAATATTCAAGTGAGAAGAGGGCTAAGGCTAGGGAATCCCATCTCCCCTTTGCTCTTTGTGATTTGCACAGAGTACCTCACTAGAATACTTGGGAGAGTGGAAAGGATGAAAAGTTTAGAATATCACAGTAAGTGAAGTGGGATTAAGTTGAACCATTGGTGCTTTGCTGATGATATGTTATTATTCAGCAAAGGCACTTTTGAATCAGTGATGGTCTTGCTTAGAGGCTTAAAAACCTTCTCTGAAACTTCAAGGCTGCAGATCAATGCCAACAAGTCTAACATCTATTCTGTCAACATGCCTAAACAATGTGTGACTAGCTTAAGTAAAGTAACAAAATTTCAACAAGAGAAAATGCCTTTCACATAACTAGGTTAGCCCATGTTATCAAAGAAGATCAATGGAGTAGACTGTGAAATGCTGATTGAGAAGATGGGAACAATGATTAGAAGCTGGAGTTTAGAAACCTGACATATGCAGGAAGAGTTCAATTAATCAACTCTGCCATGCTTCATGTGTAATTTTACTGGGCATTCATATTTATCCTACCAAAACTGGTGATGAAGAGATTAATTACTTTATGCAGAAATTTTTTATGAGATGACCAAGAAGTATCTAAAAGAGCACCCTTGGTTGCTTGTGACTTGATATGTAGACCAAAAAAAAGTGGAGGCTTAGGGGTGTTAGATATAATCACCTGGAGTGAAGCTGCAATAGCTTAATACACCTGAAATGTGGCACAAAAAATAGATAATTTATGGATAAAATGGGTCAATGATATATATATATATATATGCAGAATTGGTGTGACTATACCCCTCTTATTGACTGTTGTTGGTATTGGAAGAAAATATGCATCACCAAAGACAGCTATGAACAAGGATATATAGGGAATGGATGGCTAAAAAGTGGAGAAGTGTACACCATTAAGAGTGGGTACAACTGGAGAAGAAGAGAGATGGAACTATGGCAAAGGAGCAATGGGTATGGAATAAAACTAATGTTCCTAAACATAGTTTTATAGGATGGTTGATAGCACATAATAGACTACTAACAAAAAATAGTCAATCACAGATTTGGAGTGATAACAGATACAGAGTGTTCTATATATGGTGAGGCAGAGGAGAATATACAACACTTGCATTTTGATTGCAAATTCTCAAACACTTGCCTTCGAGAGCTACTGACATGGATGGGTATAGGAATACATAATGTGGAGCTACAAGGTTTATGGAGAAGAATGACAAGAGGAGCAATAGGAAGAAATAGAAGAGAGTTCATCACAACAGTGTTAACTGCACTGATATACTATATTTGGCGTGCAAGAAATGAAGCATTATGGTATCATAGGGTCTCAATGCCTAGGAAAGTATGTGAAGTAATAAGGCAAGAGATTTACATTAGAAGCATAAGTACAAAAAAAAAAGGACATCAAAAAAAGAAGAGCTAGCATGGATAGAGGAAGTACACGGTAGGAAGTAGTTTATTTTTGACTGTACATAGTGTTGTTTCTGGGTACAATTATCTGTATTTAAGCAACACGAACTTCAACTTTAAGTTCAAGAACAGTTCAAGAACAACCAAGAAGTTCAACAACTTCAAACACAAGTTCAACAACAATACACTATCAAAATGAAGTTTCTACTATTTTCTGGAAAATAGCAAAACCGTAAGAAAAGAGATGAAACAGAAATATAGAATCAAGTCCACCGAATTCACGGTGTGTCCTTAAGGAATTTATTCCCCTCAAGTACCCGAGGTTATGGAATCTTTCCTCCCAGGATAAAATGATTCACTTTCGTAGAATAGTGGTACCTCAAATTCTACCGAACTTCGAATGCACCCAATGATTTGATGATCACACTTGAGTTTTTCAAGAAGAAGAGAGTGATTTTCTTTCACAAATTTCCTACCAAAACCTGAGGAAAAATTAGGTATTTATTTCCATAAAGAGTTGCTTCTGAAAAGAAACAATGGTTCATGAAAAGAGACAACTTTCTGAAATGTCACTTGACCTGCGGACCCCACCTGCGCCCGCAGGTGGCGATATGCGGCCGCAGGTCGTCAATTGACAATTTGCAGAATCTGTCTCGCCATCTGCGAAGTTCACCTGCATCTGCAGGTGACGACCTGCGGGCACAGGTCGTCCGTTTTCGTGTGAAACAGTGTGTCGCTTCCTCAAAGGGTCGCGTCCCTTCGAGGTGCGTTGTGACATGCATTCACACATTCCATGTGTGTCCGCAAATGGAGAAGAATCATTTCTTTTTGGATTTTTGGATTAACATATCACTATTTTTTCAAGTTTCAAATGAATTTTGTCCAAAAAAATAATCTCTCGATCGATCATTTGCCAAATCCAAATCTGAAGCCGAAGCTGAGCGAGCGACGACGACGGCGGCGCGAGGCTTGTCTTGTTCTTGCCTCACTATCCACATGAAGGAATGCATATCAATATATGCATAAGAATGTTTCTTTCTCCCACCAATGTGGGAGAACTTAACTTTCTTAAAAGTGAACTACACATTTCATTTTCCCTCCAATTTTTCTTTCCTCTATTTTCCATTCACAATACACTTAGAACCCAACACATAGATTGTAATAAGTGAGTTGATGATGATTAATAAGAGCTTTTGTTAAGAAAAAAAAAACTTTATAAAAGAAAAAAAAGAAAGAAAGATATCCAATGTGTTAACGCTCCCGCTATGCAGGAGTTTGAAGAAGGATTGAACCACAAGAGTTTATTATACACAATCTTAGTATCCTAACCTTCATTTTTGCGTGAGATTGTTTTTACGACTTGAACCCATGTCCTCCAGGTCACATAACAGTAACTTTATCAGTTACTCCAACGTTCCCCTCAACTTTATCAGTTACTATCAAGTTTTATAATCTAATTAAGAAAACATTGTTTTATGGGATCAAAGGTATAGGAAGAAATAAGGGAGGAAAACAATTCTTTATTTATAATTAAATTATTTATAAATTCACGTATCGTGGAATAACAACTTTTTGAACTCAAGATTTCTGTTAAGAAGAAGCTTCAAAGTCCAACCCAATAATTTTGTTAGTAAATAATTTAGTTGTATAATTAGGCAACAACATTTTGAAACCTTGGAAGTATAACCATATATTAAAAAAATATTGTAAGGACCAAATGAGAGCTTAACAAGTAGCCAATATTAAGATCTCTGGTCAATTTGGTACACCAAAAAGAAGATTCATAGAGCTATTCACATGGGATGCTATACTACTTTGTAAACAAGCCATGGCCAAAAATCGAATTTAAAGAATCAAATTTTTTATGGTTTTTAAATATTTTAAATTATTAAATATTGTAATTTATAATATATTTATTTAATTTTTAAATGATATTTATTATTTTCTTTGTCTCAATTTATGCGGAGCTGATGGAATTTGAAGAGTGAATCAAAATTTTATATAGTTTTTATATATTTTAAGTTGTTAATTATTGTGAGTTACAGACTACAGTACTTTCTACATAATTCTCTGTCCCAATTTATGTGACGTGGATAGAATTTGGAGAGTCAATCAAATTTTTATGTCTTTTAAATATTTTAAGTTATTAATTATTATAATTTATAGTACTTTTTACGTCATCTTCAAATAATATACTGTTACTTTCTCTGTCCTTTATGTGACGCTGATAGAATTTAGAGAGCCAATCTAATTTTTTTAAGCCAATCTAATTTTTTTATACGTATCTTTTATATATCAGTTATTAATTATTGTAATTTATAGTACTTTTTAAGTAATTTTTAAATATATAACAAATTAAAAAGAAAAGTAAGACATAAATTAAAACGAAGAAAACACAGAAGTTACAAAAATGTCTTCATCCATAAACAGGCATGCCAACGGACAACTACCTGCTTCTATCCGTTTCTAAATAGTAGTAGTAAAGTAATATACTGTATGTCCATGAAATTACTTTTATTATAGAAAGAGAATTACTTGCTAATTATCTAATATTATAATAATAGTTAACTTTGTCTTAATAATGTCATGTATCTTTTTATTATGTTGGAAAGGCATTTTCCTCTCCTAATAGATAGATTATTAATCAATACTTAATGCTATTATTAATCAATACTTAATGCGGAACTTTCTTATCTCAATTACAATTATTTGATGTACATTTTCAAATTTTATCTCTTATAGATATAAAATCAATATTACAAGTAACGGGTTGCTTTGTATGTGAATTTGATGTGTCTACTGATATTAACCCATATCAATTTTTTCTTAAATAACTTTCAATCCACAATATGAATAAACTCTGTAAATATTACGAATATCTTTGAAGCAATATCTACGTAAATGGAATATTAACCAAATTATACAAATAAGGGTAATAAAAAAGACCATGTTGATTTGTATAATTGTCTAGTAGGATTTCTAAATGATTTGTATGGAAATGGATGAAATATGCTATTAATATGATCACAATATTAATTTAATACCAATTTTACTATGAAATAATTAGAAGGAAGCAAACTTATGAAATTAAATATGAGTAGATATAATTTTATTTCCATCAAAGCCTCGATGCTTTTTTTTCCATACCTAATTTCTCAATGGGATGACACAACTATATAAATTGCATATCACAACACAAGTCATGAAACAAAAACAATTAATCATACAAAATGGCACTCACATCACATATATCTCTGTCTCATTTCTAATAGTTTCTCTACTACACGTTAACAAGCGTCAGAGCTGATCTGATAAATTATGTTTGCTCGAAAACTGAAAAACCTGCTATATGTTTATCTACTTGAAAGGGGGATCCTCGAACCAAAAGTGCAAATATCGAAGACCTTGCGACTATATGTTTATTAAAATCTTATTTAGTATACTTTTTCATCCTATGTATTACTAATGTTTGCATTAGTTATACACTCTATTTGGTATTAAGGAGTGTATAACTAATGCATAGAAATACTTGGTATTAGTAATGCTATGGATTTAATGCATGCATTAGTATGGTTAAAGTTACAATTGTCCCTCAAAATCTTTTTCATATCCTTTCCAACATATTTATGGAGACTATCTTTGTAAAAAAGGATTTTTTTTAGAAATTATACAATTAATGTTATTTTTAATACACCAAACCAAACACTGCATAAGAAAAATGCAAGCATAACTAACGCAAGTATAACTAACGCAAGTATTGCTAATGCAAGCATTACTAATACATCGACGTGATCTTGTAAATTCGTTGCTTAAACAAGCCACAGATCCAACATTAAAGGGACGATACAGTACGTGTTTGGAGCTTTATAATAACTCCATTGATGAGCTGAAAGAAATGCCAACTTTTTTGAAGTCTAAACAGTATTTTGATTTGAATGTTCATGCCTTTGCTGCTTTGAATTATGGTCGTTCTAAGTGTGATGATAATTTTTCAAGTCCACCTGCTGAACCACCTCAAATGAAAGCTACTAGTGACAAGCTTCTAGAACATATGCATATTATTTTTGCTATTACCAATATATTGAGAGGATAATGATACATAGAAATCTAAAGATTTATGTGGCTGTTTGCAATAAATTTTTCAATGATTTAAAATAAATTACAATCACAAATAAAATATGAAGAAACAAGAATTTTATTGATAACCAATAAGGGTATAAGTCTGTTTGTTCCCCTGATTTCTCAGTAATTCGAGGGCCATTAGTACCGTATTTCTCGAACGTGACAAGATTTGAATTTGATCACCATGAAAGGAGGATTTTGTCGATCTTCTTGAAGTATTTGGCTATCAAGAAGATAGAGTCTTGATATCTTTAAGAATATTCCAACGATATGCAGGTTTTGAGATGGCTCTTCAAGGGAATATGATACCTTTTAAGTAGGCGTGATCTATGATTTTGGTGGAGTAGCATCCAAGTAAGGATTTAAGGTAGAGTAACCTTCAAGCTAAGGTTTAGAGTAGAGTAGCCTTCAATAAACACTAACTGAAAGTGGGCTCGTCTTATAGAGTCCCACAAACTTTCGATGTTTATAAATGCCCCCTACTTCAAGACTTGTCGGATTGTAGACTTGATGAAACTCAAAGACGAGACTTGAAGTAATTTCCATCTTTGCGGTTTTGTGGCTCCAAATTAATTTGCAAATCTAACTATAGTGATAGAAAATAAATTGTAATCACAAACAAAATATAAAGAGACAAGAATTATTGATAACCAATACGGCTACAAGTATGTTTGTTTCTTGATTTCTTGAAGCATTTGATCATCAAGAAGAGAAAGTCTTGCTCTCTTTACGAATATCCCAACATATGTGGAATTTGGAGATGCCTCTTTAAGTGAATATGGTGTGCTTTAAATAGGCATGATTTAGGATTTTGGTTGAGTAACCTCCAAGCTAGGGCTTAAGATATCGTAGCCTCCAAGCTAGGGTTTAGGATATAGTAGCCTCCAAGCTAGGGTTTAGGGTAGAGTAACCTCCAAGAAACCCAGTTCGTCTTGCAGAGTCCCACGAAATTTTGATATCTCCAACAGTGCATTTTAATGTCTTGAAAGTTATGAATCAATATGCTTCCCTTTTCGAATTTAGTTCAAGCGCATGATTACATCTGTTTTATGTTTAATCAAATATTTTAAAATTATGAGTAACTATATTTGGTTTTCGTTTCTTTTTCTGAATCTTTTTATTAGGATCAACAAATAAGAGCTTAACAAGTAGCTAATATTAAGGTCTTTGGTCAATTTGGTACACCAAATTAAAAGAAGATTCACAGAGCTATTCACATGGGATGCTACTATATATATACTTTTATAAACAAGCCATGAGAAATTCATGGCTCCAAATATTTTGGAACAATTTTATCTAATGCATGGTCAAAGAAACTTAAGATTGATATGTATAACCAATTTAATCTGTAACTGCATGCTAAAATCAAATTATTTAATTTAATTTGACGAAAAATATCGAACGCAAATAAATAATTTCTTTTCTGTTAGTAGGGGCACTAGAAGTGTGAATATAATTAGTGAAACTAGTTTATGGGAACGTGCGTTGCACGTTTATCCCGAAATATATAATAAAAATTTTGTATTATAAATGATATATTTTAGATATGTACGGGCGTTCAATTATTCAAATTCTAAAGAATATTTTTTTCTTATTTTTACTTAACGAACATATCGGCACTTACATGTATAACAATATTTGTATTCTTTGCATTTAAAATGGATTGTTTTGGTTAATTTAAATTGATTAATTGTCACTATTTAAATCAAATACTATTGAGAATCATGTAAAAACCCTTTAGTGTTATGTCAAAATACTTTAGCTTTCCTTAAGTTGTTAACTTTTTCGTTCTAATCCATTATTAAAGAAAAATATTATTTTTTTACTAAAGAAAAATATTTAATATTATTCTAATCCATTTCATAATATTAAAGAAAAATATTATGAAAATATTACTTTATGGGAGTTGTTAACTTTTTCGTTCTAAACCATTATGAAATACAAAACATACCCAGCATACTCCCAAAAAGTGGGGTATGGAGAAGGTAAGTGTACGCAATCCGTACCACTACCTAAGAGGTGAGGTAGAGAGATTGTTCCGATAAACCCCCCAGCTCAAGACAAAAAACTGTTCAAAAAAAGGCAAAATATTATGCCGTGCCACCCCAAATCAAATACGCGATCTTAACCTTCTATTTTGTATATTAGAAGATGCAACACTATTCTTTCTACTCTCAACCTTGTTGCCAAGACTTAGTTAAAAAAGGAGCCATCATAGAAGGAACGCTACCATGATCAAACTCAATAGTGCACCACGACATGATTGTCAATGACTTATTGCAAACAGAGATCATTAATAAAATCAACAATTTGCCGAATTGACTTCTAACCGTCCATACCACAAATTAAAGGGGTAAGCTATTTAACACAACATGTGGAGCATAAATTTATGTGTAAAAAGCTATTAAAGTATGTTTGAACTTATAATATTTTATAAAAAAATAATAGATTCGGTGCGAAGAACCTTAAATATTGAATTCATAGAATTTAAATTCTAGATTCGCCTCAGATCTTCGATTAATACCACAAATTAATATACTAAAATCTTCCTCTTCAAATCTCATCCTATTATGATAAATAAATAAATTTAGCTCTATCAAAACAACCTCAGATATAAAAAAAAATGCATGAACATATTACTAAGAAAAGAAAAAAACTAACAACATTGTATATAGTCCCACTAACCCGTTTAGAGCATATTCCAGCTAGTGTCCTTTACAGTTAATCTTTAAATCAAGATATCTTTCTTCCGACTTCCAAGTATCTCTACATACATACAAAGATTGTCAATAATCAATTCACATATAATTAAAGCAAAATATGATATTAGAAGAAAATTATTATCTCTTTGTGTCTAAGTGTTTCTTTTGTTGCATTAACATGGTATAATGGAACTCTTAATTTAGAAGTAGTAGTATTTGATGTCCGATTGGTATGACTGAATAACACATGCAATTGAATGTATTTGATATGGTATTCGTTCTTCCCAAAAAAAGAAGTAATGACTTTGAAATTTTAATAACACATGCAGTTCGATTGCTTAGTGTTGGTCAGAACTTTACATCTCTTACCAACGGCAAAAAGTTGTAAGAATATAATTAATTGAACTCTTATTTATTAGTTAATTATTATAGAACATAAAAAATAGGGGACGGATAGTATATGCACTGTCTATGCACTCGTTGCATACAAAACCCTAATATATTTGTACTACTAAGAGAAAATTTTCAAATAAATAAATACATATATTCTACATACATATTTTACTTACCTGAATATAATGATTAGTCACGGAGCAACTGACATCATTTGTGAAATAATTGCAAGCTCAAAACTCACGAAAAAATTTACCATAATTATTTAACATTGGTAGACGTGCGCACCAAATTGCAAGCTCAAACTTAATACTCCAATCAACTCCGAACAAATTCAGATCGGTCAACGTCGATATTCTCTTGCTGCATTGACTGGTCAATTTCTTAATAGAAAGCCTATCAGCCTTCTCTAAAACACTTCGTAATAGACAAAATTATCTTTTAACTCATTTTCTTCAATTATTATAACGTTATATTTATAATATTGAATATTATATTGATTCCTAAAATATATGGAAAAAAAAAAAATAAGAATTCCTAGATTATATATTGTAAAAAAATATTAGGAGAATTGATATATACTCCTAAAATATATAGGAAGGAAAATTAGAAAAAAGAAAATTAAATCAAACAGAGAACATAAAATCAGCAGACTACTAACAGAATATAGTGGCGTGTTAGATTCAGTTTTTCATAATCTTATACGAAAAGCATAAAAAATAAATATTTCTACTGTGCTTACTAATTTGATAATATCCTGTCTATCAACATACTTATAATATTTTGCTAAACATTTCGAATTTTGAGAGAATTTTTTTTCAATTTTAAGAGTGAATTGAAAAGTAAACTCATTAAAAATTTAACATCTTATAAGTCACAATAACTAACAATTTGAAATATTTGTAAAAAATATTGAGGTCAAGAAAAATTTATCCAAAAGATGTCACATAAATTGTGCATGCTTGTTTTCAAACATTAGCAGTTTAGAGACAAACCTTGTGCAGAAAATCAATAGAAGCGACAACAGCCTTATAAATATTGTCCATAACATGTTTAAAAGAATGGTTAAAAGACAAAGATTGATCAATTCAAGCGCCATTAGCAACGGAAAAATGAGGACCTCCCATGGGTCTGCCATCGGCTAAGACGTAGACAATTACCCGAGAATAAACATAGTTAAGTTGAATTTGAGAAAACCCAATAATCGGTCCCATGTAGAACTACTGGAGCCAACAACAATAAGGCCTAGAATTATTTGAATGGAGAGCTGGGAAAACACCATGTTTGTGTTGTCGGAGTCTTTAGTAGATAAACTGGCAATTTTGGAGGTTCAAGACTTAGAAAGTTCGCATCGATACATGCAGCTTGTGCTGGATGTATTAGTCTAAAGCCTCACAAACATTCTAAATTTTGGCACTTAAGAACACAAACAACAACATACCCAATGTATTCCAACAAGTGAGGCTAAGTTTGTGAGAAAACATTGATATGTCGATGTAAGCTCACTGGATCAATTCTCGATCATTATCCTTTTGCTGGCTCCTAAATTCGTTGCTTTCTCCTAGCATTGATCGGATTCCGGCGTTGGATATCATCTTTGAATAATTATAGTTTTACACCTT
This sequence comes from Capsicum rhomboideum, assembly GCA_031232105.1. NCBI lineage: Eukaryota > Viridiplantae > Streptophyta > Magnoliopsida > Solanales > Solanaceae > Capsicum > Capsicum rhomboideum. The sequence continues at coordinate 7,505,505 of CP124712.1, read as the reverse complement.
AAAACTGCAAATTCTGAAGCTCAAAAGATTTCAATGCTAAAATTAAAAAGCTAACATGTTGGAATTTGATTAAGGTTAGAAAGATTAGAAGTACCCCGTACAAAGAAGCTAACATACGCCGACTTTTCATAACACTTCGAGAAGCTCAATACTATTTGATTTAACACTTTTTTTAAAGCTTAAAATCAATTTCAACAAAAAATCTCAGCTTAAGAAACTTAGACTACTTCTTACAACTAATCAATCAAATACTTGTTGATGCATTAAGTTAGTTCATCAAAAGAAAGCATATTTGAATTAGATTTAGAGGCAAAGTATCACACGCAGGAACCTAATTGTACGACGCAGTAAGTAGAAACTCAAAATAATTTAAGAACTTGTTCACGATATAGTTACCTGACTCATTGAGTGTTGGAATAAAATTGTGATAAGGATTTTAAAAATATATATCCTTTCATGGATAAGCTAAAGTAGACTTAGTCAATTGACTCAGCAAATATGATAACTATTTTGGGATGAAGGGGGTAAATCCGTGAGCCTGCAAGTTACCTCAACGGATTGAGCAAGGCCTCTAAGGAAGAATGCAGGAAGTAAAGAAGTTGTTCTTCCAAGTTAGGGTTTGAATGACGGAAAAATCCAACACGAAGAGTGCCTTTGTTCACTACATTTTCAATGATCGACGGATTCGACATTATAGATTGATCAAGACAATAAATAAAAGCATTACACTCAATCTTGAAAACTAATTTATGAAAACATAGCACTCTTCGTTCAATTTTCAAGCTCTAATCATTAACCAATACTCAATCTTAAAATCTATTATCCAAGAAATCAACTTTACAGATGATCACATACAAATTAAAATATAAGAATAGAGAAACCTAGACTATATTGATCATCATTATGAAGAAACAATGTGAAAAAATATAGGGTATATAGAATACCTGACCCTCTCCCTCCTTGTCCGGAACGATGATACATCGTTTTTACCGATTTAATTTAATACTACTCCTAACCTATGAAAACAATCCTAAAAGTGGAAAAATAAAAAAATAAAAAAAGGACTCCTAGACTAAATCAGAAAAAGTACTATACATGGACTCCTAAACTTATTAGGGTTTATATTTTTTGGTCAAGAATATTTTTGTTATATTTATTAATTAGAGGTTTTATATATTTATTAATTGGAGGAAAAAAGTGAATAGACAACTTTGTCTTATGCATAGTCTTTTAATGAAAGACAAAAAGTTCAAACAACATTTATAAGGACTTTCATACTTTTAGTATACTAGTTTAGTGTACGTGCGTTGCACGTGTATCTAATGTCAATCAATAAGTTCACGTTTTACCCTCAACATCAATTACTTATTATCCAAATCATTTTCCAAGACATAAGACTTTACATAAATTAATATGGATATTTTTATAAAATACTCATTAGTCCTAAAGGGGATCCTTGAAGTAACATGTCAAATTGTTGCCATGTGACCTGGAGGTCACGAGTTCAAGCCGTGGAAATAACCTATTGCAAAAATGCAGGCTAAGGATGCGTACAATAAACCCTTGTGGTTTGGACCTTCCTTGGACCCACGCATTGCGTGGAGTGCATCAGGCTATCCTTTTCTAACTCATTTTAATCATTATTTTTTAAGGGGTGTGCAAAGTTTACAGTGAACAAGCAGAGTAATTTATAGCCACAAAAATATTTTTGACTTGTTTTAGACTAAGTTCAAAAGTTTTTTTTTTACTCTCACACTTTGTGCTCAACCAAACACTTTTATATAAATTGAAACGGAAGGAGTCGAGTAGATTTAAGTAAAGTTATATATATTAGAAATTAATTCAAATGAGAAAATGTTTAATAATTTCTTTTAGTTATTTCAACAAATTAAATTGAAACGGAGGGGTACTAACATACAAGTTTCAACGAACATATTAATTTTGACAAACAATTATTTGTGTAAATTAGATGAAGTTTAGGGAGGTTTTTTTTCTGTTACGATTGAGAATGATCAAATAGAGAAGGATTTGTAAACAAACTTTTGGTAGATTTCATAGTCACAAGTATTAAGAAAATTAATATGGAAGGAAATATTGTTAATTATAAGTCCTTATATAGTTCAAATAGGAAAGGATTCACGTAAGATTTTAAAAATAAATAAATCACACAAGGTAAAAACTTAAGTGACTTTAACGTTATAAATATTATTATAAATTAGTTCAAATAAGAAAACATTTAATGATTTTTTTGAGTTATTTTAGAGTGTTAAATATTAGAATAATAGTAAATGATAACTTTATTTATTACTCAATCTTTAGTGAACGATAAAAAGTTCAATCATTCATTATATAAGTTTGATTCCGAAAAAGTATTAATTTGAATATATTATATGTATAAATATGTAATAAGATATCTGTGAAAATTCGTCCATGCCTTGCCAACGATAGATATAGATGTGATGTGAAGTTATTGTCTAAGTGAAATTGTTATACTTTTTGTATGGGTTGTTGAACAATAGAAGAATTCGGACTTGAAGTCCATACTCTTTAGTTTTAATGGTAGATTTTAAATTGGACTCCATAATCTTTGCTCTAAATAAAAGTCATAGTAATATAATATAGAATAATTTAAAAATGTTGATGTAACTAATTAAATTACAAAGCAACGAATAAGGACTTTCAGAATTGAGGTGTAGTAATTGACAAATAATTTAAAGAATAATCTTTTTATGAGCACCAAAATAATAACATATTCACAAGAACTTAGCCCTACCTTGGAGATAGAGAGGCTGTTTCGATAGACCCTCAGCTCAAGAAAAAGAATTCAATTTCCAGCCATTAATGATTCCAAAATAGAACAAATCAATAACTTCAGGAACCACAACACATACAGATTATGGGAGTAGCAGTAACATATGGAGATGATATGATGAACTTTAAATTGTACACATTTTCAAGAAAAGATAATTTGGACAATGAAGTGGCAAGAGATTGCAATTACCAATGGGAGGATTTAGAATAAGAGGCAAGATGAAGATTTGAATAAATATTTTAGCAATGATAAATCATTAGAGATAAAAAAAAATCGTTTGGACAAAAAAATTATGAGTATGATTATCAAATCTCTTTATTACTAATATTTTCATTCATCTAAGGTTTTATTGGAGATAACTTCTCTACCTCCATATACAGGAAAAAAGTTCCATACACATCATCCTCTTCGGACCCTATTTATGGAATTACACTGAATATGTTATTGTTGTTTGTATTCCTTCAATGACACTTCATAAAACTTGAACCACATGAATCCACTAATCTCCTCTCTTGTTTATGTTGCTGCCTCTTTTTTGCTCCTCACTTTTGCTCTTTGAAATTGTTTTCGTATTCTCTCTTTCTCCCCTCTCCCTGCCCCACGTTTGTTCTATTGTTGCTCCCTTTCTCCTATGAATGAATTCAATGGAGTCACTGTTGGCTCAAATACAAGGGCTATCGAGCAGTACATCAGACTTTGAGCAGCTTCACAAATCACAATTTTCTAAAACAATCGGAAGAACTACTCCATTCCGACTTCTCTCAATTGTTTTCTTCTCTTCCTCAACTCGATCCTTCTATTCACTCCCTCAGCTTTCTCTATATCCCGGAGGAGGCATACATGACATTCCCAGTTGCTAAGGAGCAAGTTAATGAACTGCTTGTTTCTGTCGCTCAATTTATCAATTCATATGATGTAGATAAATTCATTACTCTTTAAAAGGATCAAGTCATCTTGCTGGAAGCTCCAATTCATGGTGTGGTGCTGACTGCTATTCGCAAACTGCAATCCTCCTCTGAGCAATTAGCAACATTGCATACTGATTTTCTTCTTTTTTGTATATTGGCAAAGTGCTATAAAGCTGGCATCTTTGTGAATTCGTAGGTTTAGCTGTAACCGGGATAAAAAATATATGCATATATACAATATATATATATATATATATATATATATATATATTAACCTATCAACATTAGGTTTGAAAAAAAAACTACCGATAGTTTCTTTTTTTACCATATAAAACTACCGATAATTTTTTTTTTAACCTAATATGTAGGAATCCTTTTTCATGTACATAAGAAAAATAAAATCTACCAATATTAATTCTCCACATATTTAATTAAATATTAATTTGAGAAAAATAGTAAAAAGACAATTTTGTCTATTGCAGAGGATTTCATGTACATAAGAAAAATAAAATCTACCAATATTAATTCTCCACATATTTAATTAAATATTAATTTGAGAAAAATAGTAAAAAGACAATTTTGTCTATTGCAGAGTCTTTTAATGAAAGGCAAAAAGTTCGAATCACTTTTCTAAGGGTCTTCACACTTTTAATATATTATAGATTAAAGATTATAATAGGTGAGGTTGCAATAAGATTTTTTCAATTCTTGGGGAATGCAATGACTTGACCAAACAAGTGGTCAAAATAGGAAAATGAGAAATTTGAGACCATTAAACTAAATATTTCGTTCCTTTTTTAGAAACTTGTTGTACTTTTCTTTCTTAGAGTTAAATATATAAATTTTGATTAATATTTTAAGATATAATTTTTTTGGAAAAAAAGAAAAATTATAATTTATAGTATTTTTCATATAGTTTTTGAATATTTAAATTTTAATTTTAAAGTATCGAATTAATCTAATGTAATTTATAGCCTGTTTGGCCAAGCTTCTAAAATCAGCTTATTTTCAGAAGTGCTTTTCAAAAAAACACTTTTGGTGAGAAGCAGTTTGTGTTTGCCCAATACAATTAAAAAAGCACTTTTGAGCAGCAATTAGTGTTTGACCAAACTTTTAAAAGTGCTTTTAAGTATATTTTTCTTATAAGTGTTTTTTCCAAAAATACTTTTGGAGAGAAACTACTTTTTTTAGCTTACGAAAAACTATTTTTTTACTCTCCAGAAGTACTTATTTTCTTCCATAAGCTTGACTAAACAACTCAATTTTTTAAAATAAGCACTTTTGAAAAAAAATAAGCTTAGCCAAACAGGCTATTAGCTTTGAAAGATAGTTAAATTGACTCTAAAGAAACAAAAGATGATAACTATTTTAAAATGGAGGAGCAATATATTTAAATAAATAAACATAAAATTAAACTACAAGGGTGAAGGGACTTTTCCGTTTAACTAATGGCCAATTTGCAATGGGGACACCAGAAGATAATCTTTTTGCACTCCCTCAAGTGCCAATTTTGCAATGGGGACACTAGAAGATTATCTTTTTGCACTCCCTAAAGTTTCCACGTACACATATCTACGTCCTATCGATTGATATTTTGTAATTTTCAAATAAGATATGATGAATTAGTTTATTGGAAGATATGAGGAAAAAATAGTGGCCATTGGAGTGTCATATCATCAAGCAATTCACATGTAGGGGTTGTGTAATAAATGTCTACTAAAATTACAAAATACGGATTCAAAATTTAACTTAATATGAGTTCAATTTTTGAGATTATTATTATTAAATTTATCGTATTGTTAAAATTAGGAGTTTGAATTTAATATATATGAAGAAACTAATAGATCTTTACTCATATATTTATATTTCATATCAAAAATTTGAATTCAAATGAATTTGTAGACAAAATGTTAGGTCCGTTTCTATAGAATTGTGACATTTCATAGTTTCTTTTTAGCTATATATGTTACATTGATGATTTAGGGGGTCTTGGTTTTAAGTATTTAGGTTGAAGCCCAACAATGTGTTAACTTACATAGAAAATATGTTTATGTATTCTTGTATATAAACACATATTTTTGGCATATTGATTAATAGTTTGAGACTTGTTCTACTAGGTAGAGTTGGCTATGCTATAGCTAGTAATAATTTCCCCTTAAAAGCAAACGAGAAACTTAGTGGACAGTCTCCTAATTTTATAATTACTTCAAAAGGTGTTAATAATAAACTACTTCCTCAATAATATGGTTATCAACATTTAAAGATAACCCCCCCCCCCCCCCCCCCAATTCCACTAGATAAAGACAGACGCAAAATTTAAAATAACAGGACGTCATCAAAGGCAGATAAATGTTAGTCGAAGCGATGTCACACATAACACCATCTCATCTAAAAGTTTTACTATACACATATAGAACTAATGTACTAACGTATAATCTAAATTAAATGACATGATTGGATGATGCTCGATCTGTGGATTGGTGGTTTTGACAACACTTTGCATATGTTAGATTGCCCGTTCGAAACATGCACTATAGGTTATATACATATTTTTAGTTGTCAGCTAAAAACGAAAATGATGTAGCGCAGACTCTAATTGGATCGCGCCCCATGCTCAAGGGCTCAAGGAGTACGCCGACTAAATGACCCAATCCAACAAAAATGATTGATGGATTATTCTAAAATATATTACAGTTCTTCAAGAAATATACACATATATATAAATCGTTTTTTTTTTAAGTTGATGATGCACGTGCATCCTACCTTTTCATGTGGGTACGCCTCTAGCCATAAACCTAATAACCTATTTAGCTTAGAAGAAACGATTAAGAAAAGTATTTTGAGATTTGGTTGCTAACTACTCCTTAAATCACACGCCAATTTCAATTTTTACTCCATAATCCCTCATGATGATTACAACATAAATGCCTCCATTTTTTTTGGTTACCTCACAATAATATCATATTTAAAAATGTTTTTGTATTATAAATACAAGGTCCATGAAGATCCACGTTTCTACTTAGAAGCGGAGCCAAATTTAAAGTTTATAAGTTTAAATTTTTTTCTTTTTTTAAATTACTGAATTTTAAATTAATAATTGCTATATATTAATCAATGAACTTAAAATAAATATGAAGTTTCATCTAAAATTATTGAGTTCGGTCGAATTTATATCTCAAATGATTCTCCTCTCCCAATGAGATATGGAAGACTGATACCATACACTCGTGATTTGGAAAAATTGATTATGATTAGTAATAAAATCGAGCTTAATATGAGTGAATTAATTATATTTAAGAGGTAAACTTTACAGAAAAAGTACTATAAGTTGCAATATTTCGCATACCAATAGCAATATGGTGACATATCTTAAAATGATGGTCAAAAAATTCATGTTTTGATTTTCAAAAAGTAAAACAACATACTCAATATAATCTCACAAATACGGTCTGAAAAGAGTATAATATATACAAACCTTTCTACCTTTATGCGATAGAGATATTATTTTCGATAGACCTTCAACTCAAAATAAATATTATCGAAGGGAGTACTATACTATGTTTTCTTTCATTGAAACGATGAAATAAAACAAAATAATTATGAAGAATATTCTTGGAGGGAACAAGTGACCAAGTCTATATGGGTTGAGAGTTGACCAAGTCGGGTCAACAATTGAAGCTTTTGGAAATATATACTCTCCCCGTTTATTTTTATTTATCCACTATTGACTTGACAATACTTCCTCCATTCCTTATTATTTTCTCTATTTGGATAGACCACATCCCTTAATAAATTCTTTACTCCTATAAAATTAAAAGTAATTTTATCAATATATTCCTAATTAAATTTTATACCTCTTTCCAAATCAATAATGATTACATTTAATAAACAAAAGCATAATAGGAAGATTTTGTTCAAACTATTTTTGAAAGATTAAGGCCTGTTTGGAAAGCCACCCTGGTAATTGGATTTGGTGTAATTGGGTGTAATTACACTATCTGACATGTTTGGTTGGCCAGGTAATTACTTGGTCAACAGGTAATTGGGTGTAATTGGCAGGGGATAATTACACTCTCCAATTCACAGAGGGGAGCTGTGAATTGTTGGTAATTGCATGGTGTAATTACAAGCTGATTACTTTTTAATTTCTTCCTTTTATTTTTTTCGTTTTAATTTATTTTATATTTCTGTTATTTTAAACTCTTTCTATTTTGATTATTCTAATATTTTTTAAAAAATATTTTTTATTTTATATTATCTATATTTCGTTTCCTTCTCATTTCCCAACCTTTAGTTCTTGTGATTCCACGTAATTTTTCGTATTATCTATTTTTTTTATTTAGTATAATTTAGTTAGTATTCTAATTTGTAAATTAAATAGAATTCATTGTTGAATAAGGTTATAGACTTAGGTTTTTCTTTTCTTTTGAATTATATTTACGTTATGTTGAAATTTGACATAAGAGTATTATTTTATTTTTTTTGAATTTTGAACTTATATTATATTTTAGTTTCAATTTATTTGTTTTACTAGTATATTGACATGATATTTCACATTGCAAGCCATTTATCTTTTAGTTAGAATTGATATATTATCTTTTTGTCAAATATTTTAATAATTTTATGACATTGTATTTTTAACAGTCATCTTTTTGTCAAACATGCATTTCATGATATTCTTAAAAATCACGTATTTTAGGATTAATTTAATTAAAATATAATAGTTTGAAAAATATAAATCAATTATTTTTTTATAAGAACATATGTTTATATATATTAAATATTTAATTTAATATCATTTATAAAGACATTTATTTGTCTAATATAAATTTTTAGTTTTTGATAATTAACTTTTTTAAAAATTGAATTTAACCATGTAATTACACGTGTACAACCAAACAGTACATTTGTAATTACACTGTAATTACATTGTGACAAACAAACAGGTCATCGTAATTACTATGCTGGTAATTACTATCCTAGTAATTACACCAATTCCAATTACCAGTTGACTTTCCAAACAGACCCTAAAGGAACAAGTATTTAGGAATATAAACACAACCCAAATAGAGCAAATAAAAAGGAATGGAGGGAGTAATAATAAAGGTAATTTTATTATATCACCCTTTGAATATAATAAATTTAATATTTTGGAAAATGCATTGTAATGAATGAGTAATATTTAATAGTAAAGGTAAAATGGACACAAAATGATATATTATCCAGGGGCGGACTTATACTCAATTATTTGGTTCTTCGGCACCCGTTAAATCCGACGTAGATCATGTATAATTATATAAAAAAATGTATAAAAATGGTATAAGATGTAGAAAAGCACCCTATAAACCAAAAAGATAGTTAGGTGCTTTAGTTTCCATTGTGTTCGACCCTCCCGAGTACCCACGATCCCTAAATCCTGGGTCCGCCACTGATATTATTCATTAATTTTTCAAACTGAACAAGTATTGTTCGATATAATTTATTTAAAATGTATTTATCAAATTATTTTTAACTTCAATTAGTGTGTATATTAATTCACAAGTCTTCTTCCTTGCAGAGCAATTAAGCAGCCAATTGGACCTTGGAACTCATATATTGAAACAAATTAAGATTTTGTTTGAAAAGAATCTTCTACCAAGTGTTTTAGTTGTATAATATAGAAAGAATCATTTTGGGACCTTTCAAAGTATACAACAATACCAAGGATTGTAGACGGATATAATATTTTTATTTTGAATTATAGGTTTAAGGTTTAAATTCTTGACATAAAAAAAAATCCTGTCGCTTTACCCTTAAATAGGTCGTATGCAACATAAATCCAAATTAGTCGAAGCCTTAATATAAACATCCAACACGGGGCAAAAAACAGAAAATAAGAGCCTTAAAAAAGTATGACAAGAACCTTAAAAATTTATGACCAATAAGAACCTAACAAGTACTAACAACATTGAGATTCTTTGGTCATGAATTTGGACATTTGGTAACAAATAAAAAAGAGTCCCTTTCACATGGGATGCTACTAGTTTAAAACAAGACCTGAGAAATGTGGTGGGACGAATAAGATTCTTTTATTGTTAATTACAAGTCTCAGGTTTGACTTCTAAGTATGAAAAAAAAATCTGTTAAGAAGCACCTCAATATACCTTAAATAGGTTTTATGTGGCGTGAATTCGAATTAGTCGTAGCTTCAATACAAACATCCAATACCATGCGAAAAACAAAAAAAAAACATTTCAAAGTATGACAAGAACCCTTTAAAAAAATATGAGGACCAATAAGAGCCTAACAAGTACTAACAATATTGAGATTCCTTGGTCATAAATTTGGACATTTGTCACAAAAAAAGAGTGCCTTTCACATGGAATGCTACTTCTTTGAAAACAAGCCATGAGAAATTCACGGCTCTCAATACCTTGGAACAATTTGATCATGTCAACGAATAAATCACACCATAAACTTGAAATTTTTGCAATTGATTGGTGAACTATAACAAAAAAGTTAATTCATTTTGTTTGTTCTTTTACATTTATCCTTTGATATGTAGCCAACGTGAGCTTGTGGCTCTTATTCATGGTTGGGAAGATTGAGAAATCTACACATGGATGGGAAGATAGGGTGTATTTGGTTCCAATTCATACAGATTCATGAAATAAACTTTTAAATAGTTTTGTCTCGATTATGCCATTCATTTTCTCTTCATTAGTCAATGTGTGATTTTCATCTAGATTTAGTAATGTGTTGCCTTAGCTTTCTATACTTTTGACACAAATGCATGGGTAGTACTTGTCACTGGACTAAAATTAAAGCATTATTGAAGATAACAAATTTGTCAATGTATTTTCAATCATTGTGACAATATTAACTAGTAGCTGTAATTTGCAAAATTTAAAATGATAGGTCTTCTTTTCAAAATATAAACTTATGAGTCTAGTTTTATATTAAAAATCGAAATCAAAACTTGATATTTGAAATCCTACTTTTTAGAGAATTTGAAATTTCAAATCACAATCTAAAATCGATTTTGAAACTCTTAGTTCCAATAAAAAATATAAATTTAAGTCTCAAATCTTATGGCCAAACGCCTACTTAATCTTGACGTTTACGTTCGTAGATGATGATTGCCCTATATATTTATGTTGATACAATTCACTAGGGGTTGATTAAAATGACAAATTAGGTACACAATATATATTATTATCATCTTTTACAAAATAAACCTTAAAAGTTTGTCCCTTAAAATTTGTGGAGTCCAAAGCACGTTCCAATGTTGGACACTTGTCCGGCTGAAATAATTATAATGAATGGAATGTTCCACCTTGATAAATGAATGGAATCCTAAACTCTTTATTAAACTCGGGCATCCTTTTTTTTTTTTTTAAGCTAGCTTTTGAGGTGTGTGCTACGCCTAATCTAATTTGATATGATATCAGAGTTAGGCTCGATGTGGGCCCCATGAAACTGAATACTGCAGAGGGTGAAAATATCTCCGCTTCATGAATGTGCACGCACTGTATCCATGGAGGTGGAGGGGTCGGAGGGGGGGGGGAGGTTGATTAATGGGATGTCTCACATTAGTAAATGAGTGGAATCCTGGGTTCCTTGTAGAGTTTGAATAATCATCTTCCCTTTGGGGTGTGAGTTAGTCCTAAGACTTAATTTGAAAAATTCAAATTTTATAAACTCAAAATTTTAGATCAGCCATGTATTCCTCCTCTTCACATAACAACTTGAACAAGGATTTTTCATCGTACTAAGGGAAGGGCCGGACACATGCAATATTGTCCTCCTTGGCCCAAAAACATCGATAACTCTTTAAATTTACCAGTAAATTTACTTAGACACACAAATTATGGTGAACAACTAAATATATGAACATGTGTTCTTATTGGACACTTTCAACTTAATATTTTGAATTTTTTTTATCAAATGCCCATTACATCAACAAGTTAACCACTTAAAATATGTCACCTCCTTTAGTTATGTGCATTAATTTTAATAAGTTGTAAAACCTTATTTATGCTCTAATTGATGCATATAAAAGAGGAGACATATTTTATTTGATTAACTTACTTACGTAATGGGCTCTCGTGTACACACGTTGAAACTTCTCCAAAATATGAGCCAAAAACTTTACATAGAAACACTTTATTAGGTGCTCAATTGAAACATATTATAATTCAAATAGTCAAATAAAATTTATTGACAAATTTAAGAAATTATCGATGTACTCAACCTAGACTTTTTAATAAGGAATAGATAGAATTGATGAACTATTTCTTGGCCTATGAGACGAGTAGTGCTCATGTTGATGGCCCCAAAATCTTAGCCCAACATCTTAATCATAGGGGAAGAAACAAGCCCATATGTGAGAGGCCATAGCTATAGTCCCACATCAACAAGTTAGTGAAGAAGTAGCACTTTGGAACTTGTATACAATGAATACCAGAGGCGGATTTATGTATAAAAAATAGGTCACGTGAATTTGTGGTCATCCAATCAAACTTGATATATTATATGTATAATTCTTAAGATATATCTAGTATTATCTGAAGACACCCATGGTAAAAAAGGTCGAGAGATTAAGAGCTTATTTTAAGTCATTTAGGTCATGGGATCAAATCCTAGTTACTACTCTTTTTTGACTTTTTTAGAAAACTGCCTGCTCTTCTTCGTTTTTTTTTTAAAAAAGGAAGTTTAATGCAAAAACAATACCAATTTTAAAAATTTTGCCCATCAAATTTTTGTCAGTATCAAATATAAATTTTTTATATCTTTATCTTAGAAGAAATGGTGCATCAATAATCTTGAAATCCTGGATTTACCTCTGATAATTAAATACTGTGTGTTCGTTCTAATTAGTGACGTACACTAATTTTTGGAGGTATTTCTTCTATAGAAACCCCAATAATACTAGTCTTAGATTTTCATGATTTTGTTTATTTATTCATGTAATTTGTTCAAAAGTATCCTGCTATACTAGTCTTCCAATTTTTTTGAATTTTTGTATAATCACCTAACCAAAGGTTTGTTTATGCTTCAGGTTAATTTAAATTTAAAACGACTTAAATATCTTATGTCATCATTTCTCACTTCTAATAAATTGGATAAATTAGAATTTGGTTATCTAACAAAGGCCCTGTATATATGCATCCAGTTGTATTTTGACAAACAATAACATATCTAAGGTAATCCACAAGTTAAATTTAGAAAGAGTAATATTTACGTAACCTACAGTAATAACTGTCGAGATCTTCATCTACAACTCTCTCATTTTCACCATTTTCCCTTAGGTTTCTATCGGTTCAATTTAGGAAATGTGGAAGCAGAAATGATCTGATTTGGTTTATTGAATTGGGGTTAATTTGTTTGTGTATGTTCGGGCCTTGAGCATCAACCAAGTGACTGCAGAGGCCCAATTTGACGACTGGCAGTAGAAGCCCAAGTCAATTGACCAAGCCTCAAGTCATTGCTTGCATATTCCTTTTCAGATTTATGTATACATAATATATTCTCCCTACTATTATAGAGATTTATTTTCTTTTGTAAGCTATGTAATATTTTGTTTCCTTTATTTTATTTTGTAATTAATTTAGGTTTTACTTTTCCTTGTTTAGTCGGCTAAGACCATGTGTATAAATAGGGTCATGTGTATAGAATATTCATCAAGTAATACAAGAAGGAAAATTTCATACTTTTCTTTATTTATTTTTACATGGTATTAGTGTAGATTTTTAATTTCAGTCCTTAATTTCTGATTTCTTCTTGTTTGTGTTTTTTTAAGAAGACTGATAATGTATCACCCTCGAAATCACCTTCTGTTAACAATTCACAATCTGAAAGAAGTGATGGTGTCCCTGCAATTAATGTAGTGGACTCGTCACACGCTTTCTATAATCACCCTTCTGATAATCCAGGTATGAACCTAGTTTCCACCATCTTTGATGGGAGAAGCTATAGCGGATGGATAAGGGTAATTATTATAGCTCTCTCCGCAAAAAACAAGCTAGGATTCGTTGATGGATCCTTAGTTTGTCCTAATGCTGATACAGGTCTTCAAGGATCTTGATCAAGATGCAATGATATGGTCCTATCTTGGTTATTGAATTTCTTTTTCAAAGAAATTGCTAAGTTTGTTTTGTATTCAAAAAGTGCCAAAGTGTTGTGGTCCGAACTAGAAGATAGATTTGGTCAGACTAATGGTGCTAAACTTTTTCAACTTAGAAAAGATTTAAATGCAGTAGTTCAAGAAAATTCTAGCATCTCTACTTATTTTACAAAAATGAAGAGTCTATGGGATGAGATAGATGTACTAAATACATTCTCTGCATGTACTTGTGAGTGTTAATGTGAAGCAAAAGAAAAATATGCAAAGGCTCGTCAAGATAAAAGACTTCTTCAATTTCTATGGGTCTTAATGACTCTTTCATAGGTGTTAGGACTAATATTTTGTTGTCTTCCCCTCTACCTACTATTGGTCAAGTTTACTCCCTTATTATTCAAGATGAAAAACAAAGAGAAATTCATACCACTCCTACTTATTCAGGAGAATCTGCCTCTTTCTTTGTTGATAATAGTGGGGAAAACAGGTTCAATAAGTATAAAACTCAAGCTGGAAATTCTGTCAAGAAAAGTTCTCTGATGTGCAATTACTGCAAGAAGATAGGACATGACATCCACCACTGTTATAAGATTCATGATTTCCCCTCTGATTTTAAATTTACTAAATCTAAAAAATATCAAAATAGACTTGTTGCTAGTAATGTTTTTAACACAGGAGAAGGATCTCAACAAACTACAGAGAATGTCACAGATTTGAACTCTTTAAGCCAAGACAATGTTGCACAACTCTTGCAACTTTTGCAGAAGTTGAATCAGAAAAATTTATGGAATGTAGATGCATCTACAAACATAACATTTACTGGAATGGCTAAGTTCTTTTATTCTTATACTTGTTTGTTTAAAGTTGATAGTGATTCTTGAATATTAGATAGTGGAGCATCTGAGCATATGACTTTTGATAAAAAATATTTTAAACGTTTCAATCTTATTCCTAAACCTGTAACAGTAACTCTTCCTAACTCCCACAAAGTCAAAGTTACTCATTCAAGATTTGTTTCTCTCTTGCATTATCCAACTCTGCAAAATGTTTTACATATTCCATCTTTTAGGTTCAATTTAATTTCTATTCATAACTTGTGCAAACAACTTCAGAAATTTATTCTTTTCACCCCTAACACTTGTTTCATGTTGCAGGGCCCTTCACTGAAGAGCCCTCAGGTGCTTGGTAGAGAGCAAGAAGGTCTATATATCCTCAAGTCAAGTCATCCAAAAGTTTCTATAGAGAGCCTACCTAGTTTTAATCCTCATAGTCTTTTCTTTTCTAGTTCTTTAGGAGATAAATTTGCTTCTTGTTCAAGTTATTTTGATTTCAACATAAAAGAAAAATTATGGCACTACAGATTAGGCCAAATGTCAAGAAATAATATGAAGAAATTTTTTCTGAATTCTACATCTTGTTCAAATTTTTCTACGCCTGGTGTTATTTGTTCCATGTCAAGACAATCTAAGTTATCTTTTCCTTCTAGTGTTATTTTAACAAAAGCTATTTTTGATCTAATACATGTGGATACTTGGGGACCTTACAAATCTAGTACACATGATGGTTTTAAATACTTTCTTACAATTGTTGATGATTTTAGTAGAGCTATTTGGACACATCTTTTGAGTACTAAATCTAATGCTTTTCCAATCCTATAATCTTTTCTTTCTATGGTAGAAAGACAGTTCAATTCTAAAGTTAAAATTATAAAAACTGATAAGCTTTTGAATTAGTAAATGAAAAAGTACAATCAGATTTTTTTCTTTCCAAGGAAATTGTTCATCAAACAACTTGTGTTTATACTCCACAACAGAATGGAGTAGAGGAGAGAAAACATAAGCATTTATTGGAAACATCAAGAACTCTTTTATTTCAATTTCATCTTCCCATTAGTTATTGGGGGAATGTCTTTTAACTGCAACTTATCTTATAAATAGATTTCCCTCCAGTGTTTTGAATTCAAAAACTTTTTTTGAAGTTTTATTCAAGAATAAACCATCTTATGATCATCTAAAATATTTTGGGTGCTTATGCTTTGTATCTACTCTATCTATAAATAGAACTAAATTTGATCCTAAAACAACACCTTGTGTTTTTATAGGATATCCTTATGGTAAGAAGGGTTACAAAGTATTAAATTTGCAAACCAAGAAAATTACAATTTTTAAGGATGTTATTTTTTATGAAGAATATTTTCCCTTTCTTTTACAATCTGCTTTGCCTTCTACTATACTCCCTTCTGATGCATTGGATTCTTCTACTTCCCTTCCTTAATTAGATCACTCTACTGATTATGAATCTACTCCTGATTCTGTAGTTTTACTCACTACTTTGCCTCAATTTCCATCAAGTTCTCGTGATGTGCCACCTACTAACTCCACATCTGATATGACTTCAAGTTCTCCTCCATTGCTTATTGTTCAAACTATACTAAGAAAATCTTATAAGAAGCCTGCTTATTTGAAAGATTATATTTGTAATGCTCTTCACCTTACAGATATGACTACTACCTGTTTTCTCAGTCCAGTTACTCCTAATTTCTGGTCTTTTAATGTTGTATCTTCTAATAATAAAGTCAAGCTCACCTCTATTGCTAATATACAAGAACCTGTCAATTATATTCAAGCAGCACATCATCTAGGTTGGCAAGAAGCCATGGATAAAGAACTTGCAGCTTTATAGTTAAATAATACATGGGATGTCGTTCTACTTCCTTCTGGAAAGAAAGCCCTACCATTTAAATGGGTTTATAAAGTGAAGCAACACTCTGATGGGAGTATTGAAAGACTTAAAGCTAGATTAGTAATTAGAGGTGATGTGCAAAGAGAAGGAGTTGATTATAGTGTAACCTTTTCCCCAGTGGTCAAAATGACTACTATCAGGTGTATTTTGACCATTGCATTGAAGAATGGTTGGGGAGTTTTTCAGTTAGATGTTAATAATACTTTTCTTCATGGTGATTTACATGAAGAGGTTTATATGAAATTTCCTCCTGGTGTCATACCACCTTCTCCTAATCATGTTTGTTTACTAAAGAAATTTATTGGACTTAAATAAGCATCTAGACAGTGGTATGCTAAGCTCATTTCTGCTCTCAATTTCAAAGGTTTCAGTCACTCCCTAAATGATTATTCTTTTTTTAAAAAAATAAAATCTGGCAACTCTATTTCCATTGTGGCAGTGAATGTGGATGACATATTGTTAACAAACAATGATAATGTTGAATTGCAGACTTTGAAGGTGTTTTTAGACAAGGAATTCAAGATCAAAGATCTTGGTCAGTAACATTTTTTCCTTGGCATGGAAATTGTGAAAAAACCTACAGGTCAATTTATGCAGGATCCGCATGAACCTCATCTCAAAGGCTACATTGAGGGTGCTTCGCTATTTGCTTAATGATTCGGGTCTTGGTTTGTTTATGTTTGCCTCTATTTTCTTCGATTTGATGACATTTTGCGATTCTAACTGGGGTACCTGTCTAGATTCGCAAAAATCAGTGAGTGGATTTTATATTTCCCTTGGTTCCTCTCCTATTTCTAAAAGCAGACGTCTATTTCACTCAGTTCTGCTGAAGCTGAGTATCGCTTTATGAGAAGGGTCGTAGCTGAGCTTACCTGGTTAATTCGTCTCTTTGAGGATCTCAGAATGTCCATATCATTGTCGGTACCTCTTCACTCTGACATCCTTGCCGTAATTCACATAGCAAAAAATTTGGTGTTTCATGAACAAACGAAGCATGTCTAGATTGACTGTCAATTCGTCCGTAAACAGTACCTCACCGATTTAATTTCCTTGTCGTATGTCAAGTCATCTTCCTATCTCCCTAATATCTTCACCAAATCCTTAACGGGATCTGTGCATCATCAGCTTTTGGAAAAGTTGGGTGTTTCATCGACCCCTCCAATTTGAGGGGGGTGTCGAGATCTTCATTTACAACTTTCTCATTTTCACCATTTTCCCCTAGGTTTTTAACTGTTCAATTTAGGAAATGTAGAAGGGGAAATGATCTGATGTGGTCTATTGAATTGGAGTTAATTTGTTTATGTATTTTCGGGTCTTGGGCCTCAACCAAGTGACTGCAAAGGTCCAATTGGAAGACTGGCAGCAGAAGCCCAAATCAATTGACCAAGCCTCAAGTCATTGCTTGTATATTCCTTTTCAGATTTATGTATACATAATATATTCTCCCTAGTATCATAGAGATTTATTTCCTTTTGTAAGCTATGTAATATTCTGTTTTCTTTATTTTGTTTTGTAATTAATTTAGATTTTATTTTTCCTTGTTTAGTCAGCTAAAACCATGTGTATAAATAGGGTCATGTGTATACAATATTCATCAAGTAATGCAAGAAGGAAAATTTTATACTTTGCTTTATTTATTTTTACAACAACATCAAATAATACAATAATTGAAACAAAGAAACAATAAGCAATTAATAAAATCAAAGACAAAATTAATAAAAGAGTAATAATAACAACACATATAAAAGGAATCTCTTTTGTCAAAACCCAAAATAAAAATTAAAGAAGACTGCAACTGTATGAAAATTACTTGTTATATTATTCAACTTGTTGATGACTTTATTAACGCCTTCTCTCTTCACTCTCTAGTTGATGTAAACCCTGTCAATGTATTATTTCCGCGTAGTTGATGTAGTCTACACTGGCCCATTCTAAGATACCAATTAGGGAAAATGACACCGGCTGGCCCATCTCAAAATAATTAGCCCACGTTTGGGCTATTGGACATGGAGTGATCAGTCGGCTATTTTAATTCCACTAAATGGTCATTTTCTAATTTTGATCATTTTGGCTCAGGTAGATCAGATACAGTTCATATACCATTTTGGTAAAAAAAAATAGAGTAGCGAATTTATGAGTAGAAATTGTATCATTATTAAATAGAATATGAATTTTTTTAATATGATGTGCATAAAACTTGTATCATTGTTGTATAAAATATGTATATGTATAAAGTGCATACAGAAATTGTATTTTTATTGTATAAAATATATATTTGTATAGGATATATATCAAATTTGTATCAGCATTGTATAAAGCTGCCAGCAAATGGCTAGAAAATGGAATTAAAATTCAATTGCCGTTTTCATGTCAATAGTTTAAGCCGAAGTGCTATTTATGTCCTTTCCCCATACAATTATACAAAAAATTATAGAAGTTTATGGATTAATTTTGATTGGTGATTAAAGAAATTATAAGAAAATAAATAAAGAAACTAAATGTTGGTCGGAGTTGATTGGGTTGAGTTATGACCGATTGTTAGTTAGCATATATCTTGACTTTAAAATGTTTGGCCAATCTTATAAAATCAAATTTTAAGAAGTGTTTTTTTTTAAAGTGGTTTAAAAAAAAAATTATATTTGGTGAGAAACAATTTGTGTTTGACCAATACATTTTAAAAAATATTTTTGAGCAGTAATTAGTGTTTGACCAAATTTGAAAAAAATATTTTTAAGTGTATTTTCTCAAAAGTGATTTTAGAAAAAAACTATTTTTTTTTAACTTTTGAAAAACAACTTATGTTATTTCCTAGAAACACTAATTTTATTCGAAAAGTTTGGCCAAACACCTCACCTTTTAAAAATAATCACCTTTTTAGAAAAAGTTAAATATTTTTTTGGGGAAAACATGCTAATCTATTTCAACTCAAGTAACATTTAGACAGATTGATGGCCTATTATATTTACTAATTCAGACCATTTTAACCCATTCAAATTCAGCTTAATATGCGAATTCATATCCTTAATTATGAAATTTTCAAGATTTTTATTGAATCTTGTGGATGAGTCACAACACGTCATAGTACGTAAAACATATACGGAGTATCTTATTTGCCATTCATTGAACTTCACCACCAATAATACACGACTATAAATGGTCCAAGAATAATAATGTCTTTCTCAATAGAAATTATTAGTTCATTGTAGCCCACTTTCCAACTTGCTGATTTTGTTATTTAACTTTTAATTTGTTATTTCTGCTTCACATATAAAGAAGACTTTAATTATTCAATCCTTGAAAAATATTTTGCATTGCTGAAATAGCTTCTTAAGACAGTTCCAACACGTTTCAAACATTACTTACTTGCTTAACGATAAATAATACATTATTGTTATAATTTTTATGTTTCTCCGACAATTTCATTGCCGATGGTCGTGTTGAAGGGACATGTTTTGTTTTTTTCTGGTTTAGGGGGATGTAGACATAAAATTTTTACTGAATTTAAAATAAGACTCTACAAGACGAGTTCATCCAGCATCTTCAAACTCTAAGGTGCATTAGGATTTCTTGGAGGCTATTGCATCCTAAACCCTAATTCACATCTATAACAAGGGGTACATATTCCACTGAAAGACCATCTTTAATGTTCCATAAACTCTTTGTATTCACAAAGAGATCAAGACATCAAATATTATTTTTCTCATAGCAAAGTGATCAAAGACTTTCTTGACGATCAAATATATCACAATGACATCCATTTCATCCTACGTTTGTGAAATTCATTACTAACGATTCTTGAATCAGGATGAATATTTAAGAGAGAAGGATCAAGAGACCAACAGAATTGTACCCACAAATATTCATCACTAGAATCTTTATTTCATCATATTTTATTTCTGATTACAGACAATTCCTGTCACTTTAAAATTTGTCGCAAACAAGGGATGAAACAAAACAAACTATATGCACACTTTTTCTCAAATCCTAAAAATACTTAAGAGTAAACTTCGTATTATTGTTGGATTTGTTAGTGTTGTGATACGTAGTAACCTTCGTGTACGTGACTTTTTCCTTATACTCGATGGTATAACACCATGAGCTTTGTCATTCACCTTGTGAGAAGACGACGTAGTTTTTTCAGTGATCACTTGGCGAGAAGAATATTATAAAAAAAGAGTAGTAATTATAATATTATAAATTTATATTTAATTATTGAAAAGAAAAAAGAAAAACTATAAATTTTACATGATTGTTTATTTGGTAGAATTAAAAAAATTAACAGGATAGAAGTTCTATTTTCTTAAAAATAAAGCAACACACACACACATAGAAACCACGGGACCCCCTACTAGTAAAGGGAAAATGGAAGTGCGCTCCTGCGCACCAGCTGAAAAGGCACTACCCAAAAAAAAGAACAAAACAAAAATAAAAACTTTATAGCAGCAGCCGCAAGCCAGCGAATTGAATTGAAATGGCTACAAAAAGGAATTTAAATTCATTGGTCATTTAGTGGCAATTTATTTGCACCGAAGTGCTATATTTGTCCTTTCCCCATAGATATAGTCCCACATTAACAAGTTAGAGAAGAAGTGAGCACTTGGAACTTGTATATAACGAATACCAAAGGCGAATTTATGTATAAAAATGGGTCACCTGAATATGTGATTATCCGATCAAACTCGATATATTTTATGTATAATTCTTAAAATATATTTAATATTATCTGGAGAAACTCACTGTAAAAAAAAGTCAAATGGTGTACTGATTAAGAGCTTATTTAATGCTATCAAATCATAGTTACTACTCTTTTTTGACTTTTTAAGAAGCTTGCCTGCCCTGTTATTTTTTTTTTAAAAGAAGTTTAACGCAAAAACAATACTAAGTTTAAGAATTTTGCGGCCAAATTTTTGTCACTATAAACTTTTATATCTTTATCTTAAAAAGTAATGGTGCACCAATAATCTTGAAATCCTAAATTTGCCTCTGATAAATATTGTGTGTCCGTGTGGTCGGGCCCTTTTCCGGACTCTGTGCATAGAGGGAGCTTAGTGCACCGGGCAACCTTTTTTTACTAATTTTTGGAGGTATTTCTTCTATAGAAATAACATATCTAGTATAATCCACAAGTTAAATTTAGAAAGAGTAGTGTTAACGAAACCTACAGGTTACAGTAATAAAATCAAATAATACAATAATTGAAACAAAGAAACAATAAGTAGTAATTAATGAAATCAAAGATAAAATTAATAAAAGAGTAATAATAATAACACATATAAAAGGTGGTATCTCTTTAGTCAAAACCCAAAATAAAAATTAAAGAAGACTGCAACTGTATGAAAATTACTTGTTATATTATTTAACTTGTTGATTACTTTATAACACCTTCTGTCTTCAAACACTAGTTGATGTAAACTCGTCAATTTATTATTTCCGCCTATTTTGACATACGTACCCAATTATGTCAATTTAAGGGGTCGTTTGGTTGGAAACGAAGAAATCATGGGATTTGTTATTTCCGCTTTTTATATAAAGAAGACTTACTCAATCCTTGAAAAACATTTTGCACTGTTGAAATAGTTTCTTAGAACAGTTTCCAACACGATTCAAACATTACATACTTGCTTATTGATCAATAATACATTATTGTTATAATTTTTTGTGTTTCTCCAACAATTTCATTGCCTGTGGTCGTGTTGAAGGGACATGTTTTTTTTTTTTTTTTGGGTCAGGGGATGTAGACATAAAAAATTTACTGAATTTAAAATAAGACTTTACAAGATGTAAGGTGCAATAGAATTTCTTGGAGGCTACTGCATCCTAAGCCCTAATTTACATCTATAACAAGGGGTACATATTCCAAATCAAGATATCAAATATTGTTTTTCTCATAGCAAAGTGCTCAAGGACGTTCTTGGCGATAAAATATATCACAATAACATCCATATCATCTTACGTTTGTGAAATTCACTACTAACGATCCTTGAATCGGGATGAATATTTAGGAGAGAAGGATCAAGAGACAAACAGAGTTGTACCCACAAATATTCATCACTAGAATCTTTATTTCATCATATTTTATTTCTGATTACACAATTCTTGTCACTTTAACATTTGTCTCAAACAAGGGGATGAAACAAAACAAACTATATGCACACTTTTCTCAAATCCTAAACATGCTTAATGGTAACCTTCGTATTACTGTTGGATTTGTTAGTGTTGTGAAACGTAGCAACCTTTGTGTGCGTGACTCTTTCCTTAATCTCGATGGTAACACCATGAGCTTTGACCTTATGAGAAGACTCACTAGTTTTCTGAGTGATCACTTGGCCAGAAGAAGAAGAAGAAGAACCACCATGGTGCTTAATATTACTACTAGAACTTGAGTTCTTTGGCACTTTCTGAATCGCTTTGCTAGACGAAGAAGAAGAAGAAGAAGAACCACCATTCTTCTTTTGTGCTACAATTTTTGTTTCTTTTGATAATGAAGTATGTTTAGCTCTTCCGGACATTGGAACAAGAAGAAACAGGTAAAAGGAGGAGAGAATATAATGTTGTAATGATAAGGAGAGAATAGTGTGGTTTTGGTGATTTACAAGGGGAGTTTCAGTTCTTTATATAGGGAAAAATTATGTCATCATTTCGTGGAAGTTTCGAAGATGGGAGGAATTATTGTGGATTTGGCCAATGAATTCATTTCATAGCAACTTCGACTTCTTTTCCTTTGGCAATGATGTCATTAATGTCATAAGTTGATGATTTCACGTGAACTCACATTTTCACTTTTTTCTTCATTTTCTTTTCACTTTCATCACTTAGAACCCAACAAGGAATTAGATAGGATGTGACTCAATTTCAGTTTATTGAGAACAAAATCGTAGATAGAAAGGTATGAAGGTTAAGGATTAGGATAGAATGTTAGTAAGTAACCGAGTGCTGTCGCGGCCCACTTTTCAACTTGCTTTCTTATTTCTTTTAGTTTGTTGTTTTTGCTCCTCTTATAGAGAAAACTTGTTCAATTTTTGGGAAACATTTCACATTGCTAAAATAATTTTTTTTGGAATTATCCCCAGCACGATTCAAACATAACTTGCACTTGCTTATCGATAAATAATACATTATTGTTACTGGGATTTGAAAAAAGACTTTGCAAGACTTTTTATCTATCATTAATATTCTTAGAATTAATACACAACTCTTTCTTAAATCAACAAAGAAATTAATTGAGAAATACATTTTCAGTAATGAAATAAATCAAGAAAAACTTAATACTCCCTCCGTTTCAAAAAGAATGACCTAGTTTCACTTGGCACGGAGTTTAAGAAAATAAAGAAGACTTTTGGATCTAATGGTCCTAAATTAAAGTTATGGCAAATGTACCAAAATGTCCTTTAATCTTGTGGTCTTAAACATGCCATGTGGAAAGTTGGAATTAAAGTGTTGCCAAAAAAGGAAAGGGTCATTCTTTTTGAAACGGACTAAAAAGAAAAGTAGGTCATTCTTTTTGAAACGGAGGGAGTAATAAACACAAAATTCACTTTATCTTTATTTTGACTATAAAAATGTCACTTAATAATAGTAGTAAGAAAAATTCACACACACAACTAAGACTGGGCATTCTGCCGGAATGGAATGGCCGGACCGGAATGGACCGGAATAGACCGGTACCGGTATGAACCGGACCGGAATGGAACCGGTACCGGTATGAACCGGATCGGAATAACCGGTATGAAACCGCGGTTCCATTCCGTTCCGGTAGTAACAGGTATACTACCGGAATGGACCGGAATGGAATAACCGGTACGGACAATTTTAATATTAATTTTTTAAAAAAAATAATTTTTTATATTTTGAATAAATAAATTATTTTTTACATTTTTGTTAAAGAATAAAAGTTATATTTTGTATTATGTATTTTAAGTTTAAATTTGATTTTTAAATATTTTGAATTAAGTTTAAATATGTTTTTTTTCTAAGTTTTTAAATTTATAAGTTATAAGTTTTTAAGTTTATATTTTTTGAAGTTTATATATTTGAATTTTAAAGTTTATATAAAAGTATATAACTTTGTTAAAGTTTTTTTTCTAAGTTTTTCAATTTATGAGTTATATAAGTTTTTAAGTTTATAAGTTGCTAATTTAAACACTCAAACTAAACAAAAAGGAAATGCATTAAGAAAAAGTATGATAAAATTAAAAATCAATACAATTTATTCAAAATTTCAAATTTGTATTACAATTTACAACTATTAGTAGAGAGCGCCTAATTTACTCAGCCACCTTCCTGGAAGGGTTCTGTTTCAACTAAGCCTCGAATGTAAGCTAATAGTTGTATAATCCTATAAAGTTTTGTTCTAACTCTTGTAAATTTTGAGCAATAACCTCCGGTCTTGGTAAAACTTGTTGACGATCTTCAATTTCAATGCCATCGTCGCTATTACATCCAATGACTGCATCTAAGTAATCTTCTTGTAAAATTATACTTCAATTGCAAAATAACAATAATAATTATAGAATTTATAGATATTGAGACTTGGGAGTAGAAAATTGAGAGAGGATGAGAGTTGAAAAATTGAAATTGTGAATAAAATTTGAATGGGGAAGGGGTATTTATAAGATTTTGGAAGGAGGGGGGGCTGGGGGGGCTGAGAGGGGCCTGGGGGGGTGGTCAAAATAGCCGTTTGGGGGGCCCACTAGCCGTTGGCAACGGTCCCCAATGGCTAGTTTCCGTTGGGTTCCGGAACGGATCGGACTGGATCGGACCGGACCGGTTCAGAACCAGTATGGACCGGTACCGGTTTCCCGGGATGAAACCGCAAAATCGGTCCGAACCGGATACCGGTACGTCCCATACCGTTCCGAACCGGTTCGGTCCGGAACGGTCCGAACCGGTACCGGAATGTACCGGTCCGACGGCCAGTCTTACACACAACACACACCACACCCCACACACACACACCAAGAGAAAATAATTTTATGTGGACCCACCTTTCCACGTGGCCCAATTAGCAGTCAAGTATTGAACTTGCTGGCCAAGCACTATTGTGGCAACATTATGGCGAAACTTTACTTTACTTGGTGACCAAGAAAAGGTCACATGTAATTATTCCCCAAGTATTTAAAATTACTCCGTTCATTTTTATTCTTGGGTCCACCGTCACATCACCTTATAAATAGCACTCCTCCATTGGCAGAATATACACTTAACAACCCACTAACATTTTATTTCTTTTTTTCTCCCACCCTTCACGTGTTCTTCTCCTCTGTTTATTTGATTTATACTCCCTCTGTTTAAAAAAAAATTAACATATTTTAATTTGATATGGAGTTTAAAAAAATAAAAAAATATATTATGTCAAATATATCAAAATGCATTTTAATCTTGTGATTTTAAACATGTCATGTGAAAAATTGAAATTAAAGTGTTGCTAAAAAAGAAAAGGGTCATTCTTTTTTAAACGGATTAAAAAGAAAAATAGGTCATTCTTTTTTAAACGGAGGAAGTATTAAATTACTTTGCTTCTGTTTTGCTCCCCAAATTAACTTGCTGGTTTATAAATAATTTTGCTCATTCATGTATCCTTTAATTAATATTAGGGAAGACTTATTTAATCCTGAAGAAATATTTCACATCGCTGAAATAGTTTCTTAAGATAATGTCTAACACGACTCAATTATATTTATATATTATACTTATTAGTATTATTATTGTTATATTATTATTTTGCTAATGACAAGATAACATTACTTTTGTTATATTTTGTATTGTTTCCCAACACCCACACCCACCCACACACAAAAAAACAGAAAACTCTAATTAGGTCCATCAGGGTTTTTGGAGGGTACTTCACCCTAAATCCTAACTCACACCTATAATAAGAGGTACATATTCCATTGAAAGAGCATCTCGAGTATCTCATAAATTCTTGGTATTCACAAAGAGATCAAAACATGAAATATTGTATCATTTTATGTTTGAGAAATTCACTACTAATGAACGATCCTCGAATCACAATGGATATCTAGGAGAGAAGAATACAAACAGAGTTGTACCCACAAATATTCATCACTAGAATCTTTATTTCATCATATTTTATTTCTGATTACACAATTCTTGTCACTTTAACATTTGTCTCAAACAAGGGGATGAAACAAAACAAACTATATGCACACTTTTTGTTATGAACCAATTGTCCCACATTGGAAAAATAGAGAAATGCTAATGGGCTTATAAGCCAAATGGGTTCTCCCACCTATTAGACTAGTCTTTTGGTTGGGCTCTCCCGTTTGGTTTATAACATTGGTGCTTTCATTGAGAGTCCCACGCGTGGGGCCGTGACTCGGAGTGGTGGCCTGTGCGCCAGGAGTGGTGGCCTGGACCCAAGGGGGTGCCAGCCGTGACCAACTGGGCCCAGCCGTGACCAACGAGGATCGATCCACGTGTGGAGCCGCGACTCGGAGTGGTGGCCTGTGCGCCAGGAGTGGTGGCCTGGACCCAAGGGGGTGCCAGCCGTGACCAACTGGGCTCAGCCGTGACCAACGAGGTCGTTGGTTCTCAAGCGGAGGCGATTGTTATGAACCAATTGTCCCACATTGGAAAAATAGAGAAATGCTAATGGGCTTATAAGCCAAATGGGTTCTCCCACCTATTAGACTAGTCTTTTGGTTGGGCTCTCCCGTTTGGTTTATAACATTGGTGCTTTCATTGAGAGTCCCACGCGTGGGGCCGTGACTCGGAGTGGTGGCCTGTGCGCCAGGAGTGGTGGCCTGGACCCAAGGGGGTGCCAGCCGTGACCAACTGGGCCCAGCCGTGACCAACGAGGATCGATCCACGTGTGGAGCCGCGACTCGGAGTGGTGGCCTGTGCGCCAGGAGTGGTGGCCTGGACCCAAGGGGGTGCCAGCCGTGACCAACTGGGCTCAGCCGTGACCAACGAGGTCGTTGGTTCTCAAGCGGAGGCGATTGTTATGAACCAATTGTCCCACATTGGAAAAATAGAGAAATGCTAATGGGCTTATAAGCCAAATGGGTTCTCCCACCTATTAGACTAGTCTTTTGGTTGGGCTCTCCCGTTTGGTTTATAACACTTTTCTCAAATCCTAAACATTCTTAATAGTAACCTTAGTAGTATTGTTGGATTTGTTAGTGTTGTGAAACGTAGCAACCTTTGTGTGCGTGACAGTTTCCTTAATCTTGATGGTAACACCATGAGCTTTGACCTTGTGAGAAGACTCACTAGTTTTCTGAGTGATCACTTGGCCAGAAGAAGAAGAAGAAGAACCACCATGGTGCTTAATATTACTACTAGAAGTTGAGTTCTTTGGCACTTTCTGAATCGCTTTGCTAGACGAAGAAGAAGAAGAAGAAGAACCACCATTCTTCTTTTGTGCTACAACTTTTGTTCCTTTTGATGATGAAGTATGTTTAGCTCTTCCGGACATTGGAACAAGAAGAAAGAGGTAAAAAGAGGAGAGAATATAATGTTGAAATGATAATGAGGAATAGTGTGGTTTTGGTGATTTACAATGGGATTTTTTAGTTCTTTATATAGGGAAATTATGTCTTCGTTAGGTGAAAGTTTTCAAATCATGTGGGAAGAATTATTAGGGATTTGGCCAATCAATTTATTTCATAGCAACTTCGACTTCTTTTCCTTCAGTAATGAAGTCATCAATGACATGCATAAGTTGATGACACTAGCTAGTTGATGACTTCATGTGATGGTATTAAGTAAAATTGATGACTTTTTTTGTTAAGGTTTTGAATTCAAGAATTAGAATAGAATGTTAGTAGGTAGCTGAGTGTTATAGCACATTATATGAGAGAAGCAGGAAGCTAGCCTCCTCTCCTCTTCTCCTTACTATAGTATTATTTAGAAATCACCAAGTGTATTATTACTATCTGTTGTTTCATTTACTTTGTATCTTGCTATTTTGTTGTCATATTTTTCTTGCAATCCTATTTCGAATTTTTTTCTTTTGAGTTGAGAGCCTATCAAAAACAACCTCTCAACCCCACAAAGAGACATGAGTGACCTTACCCTCTCAAAATCCCACTGATGAGATTATACCGAATATGTTATTGTCGTTGTCAATGACATTATATTGATGACTTAATTTATGTGATATTAGGTATAGTTGATGGCTGTTTTTATTAAAATAATTTATTAATTTTAGTGTAAAATAAAAAAGGAGTGAATATTTGTGAAATTAATCCGAGGAGCAACATTTTGACATTTCTGTCTCTTTATTTTTCTGATTACATTTTTTCATAATCATTTGGATGTTTTGCCTAGTAGAATGGCCAGTAACTTAAAATTCACCTTTTGTTATTTATGTTTTTTTTTCAAGAAATTTATAATTTTATCTATAAGAAATCTAAAAACAATACATAAATTTTGTTACAAACCATTTTATGTTATTTGAATTTAATAGACTATGTTTATGTATATCCTCAAAAATTAGCACAATTCAAAAGACTTATGTATGGTGGCACTACACAGCTCCAGTAAACTCTTGTTAGTACTGGAAACAGATCTGTGGTTTAAAAGGAAAATTTGCTGCTGGCTACATACAAAATGATTGGTTGAAGGCTCATGGAAAATACACAATGCACAGTGGCAGTGGCGGAAATAAGATTTTTATTAAAGGGGTTCAAAAGTGCACACACAAACTAGCCGAAGGGGTTCTACATCTACTATATATACATAAAAAATAATTTTTAAATTGAAAACTAGAATACCTAAAATACCCGACCTCCATCCCATTTCAGCAACAACGGAAACTTCTAAAATACCCCAACCCTAACCACCAACTCCACCGCACCACCACCATCAATGACGAAAATCGATTCAGTTCTCTATCAATGTACACCTTCAATTCTTTCAAAGCGTTACAGAACTCTCCCACAAGACGAAGCTTCCGATGCCGCAAGGCGAATTGAGGAGGAGTCATTCGTTGCTGCTGGATCTACGGCTAATGGTAACTATGACGACATTGAGATACTTGAGGTTTATTCAAAGGAGATACATAAAAATGATGTATCTCATTGAAAATATGACAAAAATTATGTATCAGAATGCTGTTTTGCATTACTGATACATAAGACCTATACATCAGAATGATATCTGTGTTATTGATACATACGAATTATTTATCGGGATGAGTGTCTCTTGATCCTGTTATGATGAAGAAGTTGCTTGAGGAGACAGTTAAAACTACGAAAAAAATGAGGTTTTGGTGCTTCAAAAGGCAAAGTTATTGAAGATACGTCAAGAGACCCTCTTAAAAAGGTATTGTAGTTATGTATCGTTTTAAAAAGACATGAAGATACATTAAACTTGTGGTGAAGATACATTATGTCTGTTAGATCTATAAGTGAGATGCATAAGTAGTCTTAAGTATCTCTCTCAAATTCTATTACAGTAATGTACCTCGACACAAAAATTGTATAGTGTAATATATCTTCATGCTTTTTATTCTACTGATACATTTGTGCGTCAAGTTATGTATCGATTCTTCACTGATAAATAACCAAATAGTAATCTAACTTATATATTGTAATGTATCTCATTGTAGGGTATGAAGTATGTTGTCCAAGATATAATGTATCTCGCTTTATTATGTGTCAAAAAAATCGATCTTGAAAAACAGAGAAGAAAGAAGCAGTTTTTTCTTGCTTGAAGAATCGTGATTCGTTTTTAAATTTTGAAATTTGTAGTGATCACGCAATATTTGGGATACTCAGAAGACATTTAAATGGATGTCGCGTGATTTGCTCCATAATTGAATAAATTTATGTTATTTCCATTTTTATTGCGCTTAATTATTACCTAATGTATCGGGCTAGATTGATATATCAGATGTTGAGCTATGTATCCGGATGAAGTGAATTTTGGGATTATATGTAATTTTGATAAAAGTTGGGATAAGAAGTAATTAGGTGTTAAAGTGTTGGGATTTATACAAGTTACCCATATTTCCATAGGCCCATTTGTTAATATTGGCTCAGGCCAATTGATAACAAACTTTATTAGTCTTCGTTACCAAAAGAAGAAATAAAAAGAGTTTATTTTAGGGGAAAGGATAAAAGTAGCCACTCGGGCGAAACAATTCCCACAAAATGGCAAAGGAATTTTAATTTCTATTTTTTGGCATTTAAAAAGGCGACTGAGACTCCCCTTTTTGTTACCCTTTCTATTTTTCGGCGGTTGATGCTTTTGCTTTTTTTTTTTTTTTCTTTTCTTTTGGTGTTAGCGGTTCTCCTATTTATTTTTTTAATTCTACCAAAAAAACAATAAGATGAAATTTTGTAGTTCTTTTAACAACTACATACAAATTTGTAATATTGTAACTGCTACTCTTTTTTTTATAATTGAATACAAATAGAGTGCATTTTTATTTGTTATATAAAAATAACATATTTTATACAACAATGATACATATATATATATATATATATATATATATATATATATATATATATATATATATATATATATTTCATACAACAATTATACAGTTTATATACACATTTTATACAATAATTGAAATTAGCATTTGTTTATTGCATACATTTGTGTCATTTTGGTATAGATAGTTCTTATACCATAATGATACAGTTTCTATATCATATTGATACAATCCTAATACCATATTGATACGGTCTTGATATCATATTGATACAACCCCTATACCATATTGATATAGTCTCTATACCACATTCATTATTTTATACATATATCTTATATACATACATTCATATTGTATACAATAATAATACAGATCCTATACACATCGTATATATAATTTTTATACAATAACTATACAATTTTTATACATATTTTATACAATAATTATATAATTTTTATACAATTGTATTCGATTATTTAAAATAAAACACAGATTTTTTTGGTCCAAAAAAAATGCAGCAAAAAAAAAATTAAAAAAATCAGAATTATCTTTTAAAAAATGGGCCAAATGGCCCAAAATTGAAAATGGTTAGCCCCTGAAATTAAAGAGGCCGACTGGCCATTGGGTGGAAATAGTTTGGAGTGAGTGGCCCATTAATGGGATAACTTTGAAATGACCACTTTTAATGAAAATAGTTTTCCAAAGTGGCCATGTGATATCCTTTTCCCTTTATTTTATGTATTTGGCAATAGCTTTTCTTACTAGATCTATTTGTTGAAACATGGACACATTTAAGAGTGGCAACCGGGGGCGGATCGGGTTGGATATGGACAACTTGAATATAGATTAAATAAAGATGAATAAAATATTTGATCTGCTTATATTTAATATGGATAAAAAATTAATACTTGACGGATAATATAAATATCCATATTGTCCATAATTTCAAGAATAATCAGGTGAGAATACAAGCTAAAAGTCAAAATAAGCTTAGAATTCAAAAAGGCAAGAACTCAAATGTATCTTGAATGTGCTACATATTAATGATGTTATCTCAAAAAGGTTAAAAAATAATTGTGATGTGTGTAAGATTTGTGGTGTAGAAAGTGAAACTACTGATCATATGCTTTTTAGATGTCCTACGGCTCAGATGGTATGAAAAATTTGCCCGATAAATTGGCCTAACATCGAGAATACTATAGATTTTGCTAGATGGTGGGAATAGATCTTTGATAATACAAATCATACCCTGATTCTATTGAGCTTACTAAATTAAGTGTCTCTATAATGTGGCAAATTTGGAAGGCAAAAAATGCTAGAAGCTTTAATGGTGATATCTCTGAACCTAGTGATATTGTTAAAAGGCACTATTTGACTTTCAAGAATATGAAAGTAATTTGCTTACTATTTTTTTCCCTACATTGATACCTGATCATTCTACCAATAAAATAATTATTGTAGCACAAGATGGTGTATTTATGTTTGCAGATGCTAGCTTACAGAAGGAAAAGAATATGGCAAGCATTGGAACGGCAACTATGGATAGCTTTGAAAATTTGCTTCAACCCCAATCCAATTTGTTTGGAAGACCATCATCGCAGAAACGTTAGCAATTCAAATTGCATTGGAAAACGCTCGAGAAAATGGATGGACAAAGGTGCAATTCTTATTAGACACAAAAAATATATTGAATATGATTCTAAAGAAGAGTGTAGTTTCATGGGAGGTAGAAACCACTTGTGAAGATATCTAAAAGCTTATTAGTTTGTTTGAAGTGGTTCAAATTACACATATTCCTAAGTCTTGAAATATGGTAGCGCACAATCTAGCCAAATTATTTATTACACTCTTAGACAAGTTAGTTTAGATTTTCTATTTTTCTAGTTGGATTGTCAAAGATGCTTCTACATCTTTTAACTTCTTAAAATCATTTTTGCATTAATAAAATAATATTGTTGGTTGAAAAATAATCAAGTTAAAAGTCAAAATAAGCTTAAAATTCCAAAAGATAAGAACTCATGTAAAATCATAATCAAGCACACAAATGAGTAGTGATAATATGTATATTCATATTACCCATCTAGATATCTATTTGGGAAAAGTAACTATATATACGTCTTTAGATTGTTTATTACAAGTTGTAGCAACCTTTGTTAAATTGCAAGTTATAGCAAATTATTTTTTTTTAAAAAAGAAAGGAAAATACAATTTACTTTATAGTAAAAAAAAAAGGTATTAAAAAGGAAAAAAAATCTTTTCATACCCGTAAAAATAGATAGCAGTTAATACCAGGATATCAATCATCCCCATTTTTCTCTCTGAAACGGTTCCCTCTATTCTTTAAAATATCCAACCGCGTCTTCTTCTCCAATAATTGCTTTCTTCATCTTATTTCTTCAAAAAATCAAATATCTTCTTATATATTCAAAAATTTGTCAATCAATATACATATTTGAGTTTAAAAAATCTATTAAAATACTAATTTTAGTTTATTACTTGAATACAACGTTATTCTTAAGGCTATCCATTTTTCAGAAAAATGAATTGTGATAGATTTCCTTCAATAATGATATTGCATGGAGGAAGATGGGATGCCACAAAAATTAAGTGAAACAAACGTATCTCCAAGATGACGACCTTAGTAATTGTGTGTGTATAACAGTTGACAATTTTTTATTTTTTTATTTTTTTTGGATTTTTCATTCGTATGTTTGGGGGTTTTAAATTGTGTTCGAATTTTCAAGATTATGAACTTTTTTAAAAACATTAATTCAAGGTGATGATCTTAATCCTAATGTTTTTTTTGTGTATAACAGTTAACAGTTTTTTTTTTTTTAGTATTCATATGTATTTTTTTGGTTTGAATTTTTTTTTTTAAAAGTACATATCTCCACCTATTCTCGAATATGACTTATTAAAAAATTCTGTATTATTTAAACAGGTAGACCTAAAGATTTTCTTGGAGATGTGATTATGTATGATGCAAATACCGAGTATAAAGGATTGGTAAATTCGATAGCAAGTCAACTCAAGATCAACAGTAATTCAATTCAAATGGAAATTAAGTACATTATAAGTGATAGATGTCCACCAATTATCATACACAACGATACAGGAGTCATGGTGTATCTATATCAAAAAAAGATTGTTGTCGATTTCTTTGTTAAATATCCATTGTACATAACAATGAATGATATGTCAATGGATATGATACAACATAATGAAGATTCTATAATTTGTGTTGGAAAAAAAAGATGTAACGAACAAATTGTGGAGAGGCAGAATCTATACACAATTTTTATTGAATGGAAAAATCAAACTTTATACTCTTCTTATGTGTATTTATTAATGAATAATACAACTTGATAAGTAACTAACAATGCCGAAATATACGTTATAAAATTTAGAACCCAGAAAATAAAAGTACACATAAACTAGTTAAATTTATCATATTTTAGATACAATCCATACATAAAACATATTTGTATATATTCATGATTTTTTTTAATTTTTTTAATGAAATAACAAATTCAGTGAACAACTTCGCATTCATGATTCATATTAGTTTGTATACAAATTTCTTACATACAAACTTGTATAAACAAAAAAAAAATAAAAAATTAAAGATACACAAATTTATATATTAATTTTCGACACCTAACAAATAAAAACAAACCTAAGCTAATTAAATGTACCATGTTTGATACACAATTAATACACTAAAATATGCACAAATTTCTTACATACTTAACATGTAAAAATAATTTTAAAAAAATAAAATATGCCAGTTTCTATACAAATTTCAGACCTCAAAAAATAAAAGCAAACTAGTTAGATATATCACATTTTATGCACAATCAATACATTAATCTTGTTTGTATATAAACTGGTACTCCCTCCGTTCCAAAATACTTGGCCCTCTTTCTAATTTGGTTTGTTTCAAAATACTTGTCCAAGTTATAAAATCAATACTATTTTGAGCATTCATTTTCAATTTTACCCCTAATATTACATTAAGTATCACACTAGTTTCAAGGCTATTAAATGAATATAGAGAGCCAATTCTTGGTTTCTACTCTCACCATCATTGTTTAATTATTAGAGTACAAGGGTAAATTGGTAAAAATATACCTTCAATAATTATATTCTTAAGGGACGTGCTAAGTCTAAAGGGGCCAAGTATTTTGGAACGGAGGGAGTATAAAAAAGATTAAGTAAAACAATTTATATACATCTATTTCATACATATAAAAAAACTTTTTATAATAAGGTGAACATACCATATTATATATCCTATCCATACAATACATAGTGAAATAAATCTAATACAATAGGGAAAGTAAATAAATTATACTTTTTTTTTCTGAAAAGGCAAAAACATATAAAAAAGAAGATAATTTAATGACCAAATTTTACTCATACAATAACTATCTACACAGTAAATGAGGAGAGAGGGAAAAGATAAACACAAAAATTAGAATATTTAAATAAGGAGAGAGGGAAAATATAAACATGAAATTAGGAGGAATGTTAATTAATATATATATATATATATATATATATATTAAATAAATAAAACTTTAAAAATCTGCTATAACTTGTAATTAAAAATTTAATTAAATAATTATATAAAAGTATTACTACAACTTGCAATTAACAATCTAAAATAGATATAAAAGATAATTTTCACTATCTATTTTAGTAAACAATATTCATATTTGATTCATTTTTAAACAATCAGTTATCCAATCCATATCTAACCAGTTAGATAAAATGGTTACTTTTTTTTTTTTTTTTTTCAAACTATTTTACAATCAGCCTTAAATACATGTATAACATATCCTTTGTATATACAACAACAACATATATCCTGTATAGTCCCGTAAGTAAGATTTAAAAAGGATAAAGTTGAAAAACAGCTTTGATGGTTTTCTGTTCTACTAATTTAATTTCGTATTTATATGTTTGATCATATATATGTTGACTCCATTAAGAAAAATTGTGTATGCAACAAGAAGTAAATTCCACATTTGTACCATTCATCAAGATATAATATTCAAATAAAATTAGCTGAAATTGCAAACCTAATCTAAAATGAATATTCTCTCACATTAGTAATCACAGCTGAAGAAGTGATCTGATGTACTCAAAGGGTCATTTGGTAAGCTGGATTAGTATAATTTTGAAATAAAATTTTAGTATTGTTTTATTTCTTATTTGATTATTAATTCTGAAAAAAGTTATATGGATTAGTATCAGGATAAGTTTATTTTGTCGGGGATGGAATAATAGTATCGAAATTAGTTATCTCGAGATAAAATAGTAAAAATGACAAAAGTAACCATGAGGCCCCTCAAACCATTGCTCTACTAAATAAGATGGAAGATATTTTTGTAAGCAAATTTCTTCTTATAAATTATGCAATGCGTATTATTTTTAATATAACAAGCCAAAAATTCAATAAAAAATAATACCAAAATAACTAATTCCAACATAATAAATTTCAATATAACTAATTTCAGCATAACGAATCATATCATAACTTGTATTTAAACCAAACAACAAGTGCATTGGTACACTTTAAAATACTTAATATTGTAAACAACCATCTTAAACTAAATCCTTTTTTTTTCTTTTACATTCTTGCAATACTAAATCTAAAAAATAATCTAAATTACACGATATATTTAATTGACAAGAACGTGGGAGGGGTGAGTGGAGAGTATAGAAAAAGGAAAAAGAACAACAAATAATTAAAAGGAAAAAAGCTCAAACCAACACCACCAATAATATTTTTCATCATAATCCTCATAATTAAGGAGTAAATAAACTCCACACCCAAAAGAATTTAGATCAAACTCTTTTTCTCCCTTTCCTTCGGACATATTTTTCTATAACAATCATCCTTTATAACAATACTTCAACATATTTTTTCTATAACAATCATTCTTTATAACAATACTTCAGTAGATAATACCCAAATTCTCTTTAGAACTAATTAACTTTCATGATACATTTCGCTATATATAACAATAAAAAATATTGAAACAGACGATATCATTATAAAGAAATTTGACTGTAGTAGCCGAAAACAAATTTGAAAATTCAAAAAGATCCTCATATTTACATATCAAGTGACATAATCCATGTGCCACTTTATGGGAGTTTAAACATACTAATAATTAACAAATAATAAAAAAAAAAATATCAAGAAACAATGACTCCATGTTCTTGATTAATATTATTAATTGATCCAAAAAACCTGGATGGTTTAGGCTGAAAATTCCTTCTTCTTTGTAGATCATGACTTGATGGCTTGATTATTTGAAGAAGAAAAGCTTTTAAAGAATTAGCCTTTGCAATTTTAGCCAATTCCCAATAACTTGATGATGCTCTTCTTGAATATGATTTTTGTCCATTTTTGTGAAACTTGCACCTAAAAGAACCAGGATGAGTTGTAGGAGAACAATAACAAATTCTTTTTGGTGGTTGAGATTTTAATGAAGCCATGGGGATTTGTGTTTGAAGAAAATAATTACATAAAATGTTCAAAGTTTTTTTTTTGTTTTTTTTGTGGGGTTTAATAATGTGAAAATGAAAATGAAGAGGAAAAAGGAGGTGGTTTGCTCTTGTTTGTCAAGCAAACCAAGTTTTAAGAGATCTTGGTTGAGGCTTATATATAATTCCTTTTGGTTTGGTTAATTACATTGGTAACCTTTGTTATGTTCATTATTACAATAATGGATAGGGAATGCAAAATTAATCAATGAAAACATGATTGGTTCAACCAGTTTAAGTATGGGGCTATTTTAAGCCTCTCTATATAAAAAAGGTCGTATTTTAATGAAAGTAGCTTATTTAATTTTATTCCGTGTAAAGTTGGCTATGTATGTGAGGTTCTAAAGTTTATTTAATAAAATTAGTTTATGCATGCGTTACAAGTACATCTTGTGCATCGTATGTTTATCTCGTGCGTCTCACGTGCATTCAGTGTGTCATACGTACATCTCGTGTCAATTAGTAAGTATTTTTAAATTTACACATATATTGTTAAAATATGTGTTAGTTGTACAACAAATTAATTAAAAGAAAATCGGTGCGAATATAAAATGACAAAGAATAATCCTATTTCAGCAATACTTGAAAGTTAAACTTGGAAAAAAAATAGTACACACTTGAATATACATTAAGGCCACCAGCGATGGCATACAAAAACCCACATCGGTATAATCAAGGGAAAAGGACACCACATGACCCATCAAAAAATAAATGATCCATGTTTGGGCTATTGGACATGGAGTGGTCAGTCGGCCCAAACTAATTCCAAAAAATGGTCAGTCGGCCCAAACTAATTCCAAAAATGGTCAGTCGAAACTGTATCAATATGGTATATGGGTTGTATCAATATGGTATAAGAAGTGTATTAATATGGTACAGGGACTGTATCAAAATAGTATAAAAATTATATCAATATGGTATATGAAATAAATATGCATATGTTTTTCCTGTATAAACTATATAAATGTGACAAGGGGACTATATCATTATGGTATATGAACCTAAAAAAAAAAAAAAAAAGAAGAAGAAGAAGAAGGCACTAGCAGCGACAAAAAGGCCTAAAATGGCTACCTTTTGGAATTATAAAATCAATGGCTATTTCGTGGAAATAATTTTGGGCGAAGTGACATTTATGATTTATGTCCTTTTCCCTATAATCAATATACGTGGGCTAATACAATTTGATTTATGTCATCTTTGAGTGTTATACTACTGGTGATAACGGAAATGACATGGGTGGGAATCATGTTGCAATCAATAACTACTTAATGTAATACAATAGTTTCGATACTGTAAGAGATATTTTATTGTACAATTTACATTACTTATTCAATATTATAATAAAAGTCAATTATTATATTCTATATTCTTTGATAGAAGCGACATGCTTTAATTACCTTTGGTCCGATCTATCTTTCAAATGGGTTGGTTATTAATTTTTACCCTTTAGTAATTGAACTTATATCTAATGAGGCATAGATTCTTTAAGGACAAAAGTCATGCGAGTCATAACTTGTGAGATATTATGATATGAAAATATAAAATTTTGCCCTGTGAAAGTAGTTACTTATTATGCGAGTCATGCACACTTTTGTTGCTGCACATTCTCGGTTTTCTTGAACTTTTACTTAGACTTCGAAAACTTTAAAGCAGTTATTTTAGTCCCAAATATTTTCATTAGCTCAAACATCATTCCTACATAAAGAAACACACGTAGAAAACATGGAAAAATCATAGTTATACTCAAATAATGATAAAATAACGTATATGAAAGATAAATAGTGGCTAAATGTATAAATTTTATGCCGGTTTATCACTCTCTTTATTATTTTTGTTGTTAATAATTTTTCTTCTTCTATACTTTCATTATAACTATTACTAAATTTTATATTTCTCAAACCTATTTTGAAAATACTTTTCTTAAGCTGAGAATCTACCAAAAACAACCCTTCTACTCCACAAATAAAAATAGAAATAAGATCTGCGTACACTTTACTCTCTTCAGACCACATTCGAAAAATCACATCAATATGTTGTTTGATGTTATCATGCCACTTGAAAAGATTTAAAGTTTTGAAATGTGGGGACTTCATAATTCACAAAGGGTTGAGTATGAGATGCTTCTTAGAAAAGGATTCAAGATTGATAAAGTTAAACCCAAGAGGAATGACTTAATCCTTGTGGTCCTTTGAGCATTGACAAACTCTTTTTTTTTTTTTTTTTTTTGGCAATTTTGAAACATTCTAATATTTTAAAGTGTATAAATTAAATGCTCATATGAGTCATTATGACTCATTTTTTGCTGGAAAAAGGAAGAATATACATTTCCATCACTAGGCAGGATAAGGTGCACACTCAATTTCACGTGGTATTACTCCATCCGTTTTATTTTACTTAGTTTTTGTTGACCTCTTAAGAAATCTTTAATTAGGAATGTATTTTACTAAATTAATCTTATAAATAATATTTTAAAATTCTAAATTTAATTATTATTACTACTTTATATAATTATTTAATATTAAAAATAGAAAAGAAAAAATATAACAAAATAATCTTAATTTCATAAATTAAATAAATAAATTGAAATAACTATTTTTTGTATTGAAGTCAAATAAAACAAAATGAAGGGACTAATATTTTAATGAGGTATGGACATCACGTGACATAACCTTTTAGCACTAAACTCGTTTTATATCTCCCCTCCATTTGTTCTTTCCCTATTAGTATTTCTTTCCCTCCATTGAGGGTGGTCATGCTATGATATTGAAAATTTTGGTTCGGCTTTAATTTTTTTAAAAAAAATATTACTTTTTCTATTTTAAAAAGAATAATTTATTTTTTTAAAATTTATTTCAAAAAGGATATTTTTTTCTTTTTTGATAACACTTTAATTTCAATTTTTCACATAACATATTTAAGACTATAAGATTCAAAAATGTTCTTTATTTTTTAATTTTTGTGTCAAGTTAAAATATGTCATTCTTTTTTAAATGAAGGGAGTATATCATTAACATATCAAATTAGTTCGGTATGATTTGGTGTTTTAAAGTTTGATTTCAATATTTTGGGGTACGATAAAATTGGTAACCTTAATTTGTTCGACTTCAAATCGTATATACGCATATAATAGAGAATTATGATTTTGTCTTTTAAAGAAATCTCTCAATTATATCGTATTAATATATTACACATGTAGAAATATTTAAAAGAAAGTACAATTAGCAATTTTCTTCGTTAATCAATTACTTAAAAAAAATATTTCAATTAAGATAGAGTAGTCAAAATATTCCCTCCGTTCTTAATTACTTGTCATGTTTTTTGTTTACACGCCCCTTAAGAAAAACATTAATTAGAAGATAATTTGACTAAATTATCCTTATTTATTACTCTTCTTTATTTAATACTTCACTTTTTTGCATAATATTAATATCTCTCTATATTTATGATTAAAAATAAAGATGAAAATAAACAACTAATTATGTTTTAGTTTTATAAAATAATAAGTATTATGGAATATTATTTAATAAGGATGATAAATATTTAAGAACGGATTCAGTATTAACGAGAAGAATTATAATTGTCCTTTGAGAGAAAGATAAGGTAATTAAGTTGGAGATTAATTAGTTGATCAAAAAATGGATTGATTTTGACAAGTGATAGGGACTTCAATTAATTATTCATTAGTCCATAAGCCACTACAAGTCTTCCACGATTAACCTCGAACTATCGTATAAGTTAAGAAGATGTCTTTATTATGATTGATATGACAAAGCTAAGGTTAAAAATTCGATGTGGAATTGCTTTATTTGTGTCTTTTCTAGAAGTCATCATTATGCTAGTAATTGATAAGTAGTTATTGTGGATTTGATACAGTCAAATTTATGGATAATTCAAAAGCATATTTTAAAATTTTATTTTATTTTAAAATTCAATTTATTAGCAATATAATTTGATAACTAGGTGATAAAAGGAAAATAATTAGTTGCGAATAAAACAGAACGAATAGGTAAAACAAATAAATTTGAGAGAGTCAGGGCTCATCACGAGTGTAATTGAGATCAAATCTGAGCTATCTGAAACATCTACGAGGCTAACGACTATGCGAATACTCAAGAGCAAGAAAGAAAAGCTTGAATACCAAGTAAAAAACTATTGTATTGATCCAGAGAATTCCAGAGAGAATTCCTTTACAAGTTAGTAAGGACGGGTATTTATAGTTTACAACTTTGAGCTGCGACCAATCACAGTTCGATGATAATACCCTAAAAGACGAATACCTATAAGGATGTGTCATGTGTCCGATTCGTTAGTGAGCCAATCAATATTCTCCTGATGCTCTGCTCCGTATGGACTCGTCCGCGCTCTGAAGGGTCTAACATTCTTGTCTTCTATTCGTCTCTTATGCCATGTCGTTGATGGTAGTGAGTAGTCGTTATCTTATCTTTTACGATAGGGCATTTCTACTGTCGATAGTCCGAGAGAGACTCTTCATAGTTATTGCTCTCATTACGTCGTCACATCTTCGAGTTGCCTTACCCTGATCATGCCACATGTTCTCGCACTGATTTTACCCAATACAATAGTGTTAGTGGATAAATGTGCAGATTGATTTCTCAAATCGTCACTTGATTAATATTTTCTCTGTTCATGTTTAATTTGACACATTCCTTAAATAATGTTAAATAAAATGACAATTTTACTATATCATTCTTATTAATTATAAGTCATCTAAATGTTAGAAAATGAATATGTATTTAATAAAAAAAGTGAAATATGTATAGAATGATAAATTATCTTTTAATTTTCTAATCTGGACAATTAAAAGTGTACATCTATTTTTAGTATTGTAAATAATTAAAAGTGAATGGAGCAAGTAGTTATTCTTTCAGAAAGTCTTCTTTTTCTTGATTTTAATTTTCTTCAACAAAAAAATGACTTTTCAAGATAATAAATATTATTAATTGATTGACTACACGAGAAATCAAGTTCCTTAAACTTCAACTTTATTTTAAGAGTATTCATTTTTGAGCCAATAGCACTTTTAGTGTATTAATTAATGATAAATTTCAGTTCTAATCTTTGTATAATCCGACAAAGCACATCTAACCTTGAGTTACTTGAAATGTGTATTTTTAATTCCTTTGTCATCTAAAATTAGTATTCCTTCTATCATTTAATTATTCTTGTGTTATGTATTTTGTATTGTTATTTCATATTTGAGGAAAGTTACGTTTATAAATAATCTAAATATAACCTATTTCTCAAATAAAAGGACAAAAAAACCTTATAATTTAATTGATTGAAGGTTAAATGTTCGAAGTATTAAATGGAATAATTTTATTTATTTTGAAAGAAAAAAAAAGAAGAGAGTTACTCTGTAATACACTAAAAAAAAGATGTAATGGATATCATGCCAAATTATATACTTATCTAAGATTCAAAAAAATGTACAGGTTTGCTTGGGTTATATTACATTGTACATAGTTATTTGTACGACAAAATTCATTTTGACGTCCATTCATCATGGAAGAATATTTTATGTATAAACAATATAAATCTCACTAGTATGGGAGCTAATTATTTCTTATTTTATATTTTTTCAACACACAATATCCCAAAAAATTGCTAGTCGAATGCCTTACTTTTCTTCGAATACATTATGTTGCTGATACATAATGTGTAATATCAGATACATTTCAATATATCATGCCCATAATTAATTCATGATAAATAAGTTAGTAGGTTGATTATTATGTATCATGACCATAATTAATTCAGGATACATAAGTTAACTCATGATACATCATTTCACGCACAAGTTTCTACGGATACATTACTTTTCGGACACATTACTTTCCGGATACATAAAAAAAATATGGGCTGAGATGTAATTGTAACACCCCGTACATTGCTACGTCTAGCTAACAAACAGTAACACTTATGGACATATGACGACATGGGAGCATTGATGAATTTGGTATTAAAGGGTGGGCATTTAAAGGCTTGTACAATTGGGCTTTAAGCCCTAAATAAAGAAGGCCCAATTTTATGGAGGAAGACATGGCCCAAAATGGCTATTTTTGACCCATTCTTCCATTTACATTTATTTGACCCATCCATATAGCATTAAATGCTAAGTAAAAGGATAAGGGAGACATGAGGGACTATATATAGAGAAAAAAATTAGATTTTTATTCCCTTAAAACTCTCATAACATTCTAGGATTTTCCACAAAATTCCCTTTGCTCTCAAGAAACCCCAAGTCACTTTTTGGCCAAGATTAGCAATTGGTAAGTCTTGGTAAGTGATTATTATAATGAATTATTATATTTTATGCATGATACATGGTGTATGTGATGTTGGTTATGTTGGTGGAATATTGAGAAGTTCACAAAAGTGAAAGGTTACATGTTTGCTTAAATCGGAGGGTGGTTTGTTTTGTAAACTTGGTGATGGACTTGTGGTTTTAAAGGAGGTGAACTTGGTGGATTAGATATTGACATATGAAATGTGATTTTAGTCTTACTTGGTTTAATCCTTGTGTTTAACGTTGGGAGGTGTTATTGTGAATTTGGTTATGGTTTCGGTGCCGTATTGGCCGTGAAATGTGGTTTTGGGTGTCGTTATGTGTGTTGTGAGACCATGGATGGTTGTTGGCATGTTATATGATCAAAAATATGTTCAAAAATATTTGATGGTGATCATGGACCATTCATGGCATTAAAAGACCCCAAAAAGACCATTTCGGCAAAAAAACGGGCATCCGCCCTCGACAAGGGAGCACCTGCGGGCGC
The DNA here is from genome assembly GCA_031232105.1 of Capsicum rhomboideum. Lineage (NCBI taxonomy): Eukaryota > Viridiplantae > Streptophyta > Magnoliopsida > Solanales > Solanaceae > Capsicum > Capsicum rhomboideum. The sequence continues at coordinate 7,461,185 of CP124712.1, read as the reverse complement.
AGGTGCCCCTGGAATCTGCCAAGCAGCACCTGCGGGCGCAGGTGGCTCCACAGCCCAAGGCAGATTGTCGAATTTTGTGTTTTTGCATCCCGTTGGCCCCCCGAAACCCCTATACCCTTCATGGATGTAATTATCAACTTGTGATGTCGTTTTAATGACCTTAAAGTGTCGTATGAAGGCATATTGGACTGTATTAAATGTGTATGGTTGTTCATATGTTGTTATGAGGCAAATTGATAAGCGTACATATGACGGAATGGAAATGAGAAGGCATAACGGTTAAGTGTGATGTGAAATGCTATCGATGTGTGATCTTTTGGTCAATGTGTGTAATGTTATGGTGTTGTCGATATGGAAATGCAGTGGATTATATTGTAAGGGGGTGCCATGACGTTATATGGTGATCACATAGTTCATTGTCGTCTTGTACGTCCGTATAGTGACTAGTTGCTAATGTAAGTTTCGGTATGCACTTGTATTGTAGACTAAGACGTAACGAAGGAGCGGGACCATTGTATTCATACCTAGTCATGTGTATTCACTTGGAAGTGCAGGTATGTAAGGTTACTTTGTCCGTATCTTTCTGCGGCAAATAGTGTCCATATTGACATGTCACTAGTCCTATCCCGAAATGTGCTAAGGTATCCGATATACGTTTATCACTAGTCACTGTCATATATTTTCTACTCATGGATCATTTGTGAATCTCATCATGTCTCATATTCATGGTTAATATTCCAATGTTCCGATAGTGATTATACGTATGTCTCTTGTTCATTGATTATTGTCCAATGGTTCCAATGGTATCATGGTGCTAGTAATGTTATATTTCTCATGATGTTTCTTCACATGTCTCTCACTCGTTGGTTAATGATTCAAAGTTTCCAACAATATTATGTTCCAAAGTTCCAAAGTGATGTTATGACTATCAAAGTATCAATCTCAAAGTAATGAACAACGTAATGCAAATATGGTCAATAATCAAGTACGGGTGGCAAGTCTAGGAGCGTAAGCCTAGCTCGATTCGATCCCGAGGTTTGGATTTATGGGTGGCAAGTCTAGGGGCGTAAGCCTAGCTCGACTCGATCCCGATGCATTAATGTATGGGTGGCAAGTCTAGGGGCATAAGCCTAGCTCGACTCGATCCCAACACAATGATATGATATGAAAGACCCACTGATCAGTCGGGGCCCGGGTACATTATGACATATGTGATAACAAGTGAGTATTGTGATAAAGAAAGTAATGAAAGCAATGAAAGCAATCCACATGGTTTCCAAAATGCAACATGGTGACTTATTCACATTGAGTATTCATATGTTTTGAGTTCATTGACATATTCATTGAAATATTCATGTGTTGTATAGTTTCATCTGAGCCTTGCATACTCAGTACTTATTTCATACTGACCCCTCTCGGGGAATTTACCTTACTTGCTGCAGGCGCAGGTCCCAGTAGGCCTCCTCAGTAGATTGCCAGTGTTAGCGGTTCTTTGGTGAGCTCCAGCTCATTCGGGGCTTCTCCGAGTCAGAGTGTATACATGTTTTGGTATTGTACATAATGTGTAAAGCGGGGACTTGTCCCGACTTATGGTTCATTTTGGTCAATGCTCTTATTAGAGGCTTTTGTAGACGGATGTGGGTGTGTTAATGTAAAGGACATATGTTGTTTTGACTGGATGGCCTCAACGGCCACGTTTCATATGTATGTATAATGATGTCCCATGTTCTCCTTTCTTCGTCTTTCATATTATTATGAAATGGTGGTTATGATTATGATATGCATATGATTGAACATAGGCACAGGTTGGTTCTCTCGGGCCTTATTGGCTACGGGTGTCAATCATGTCTCGATGGGATTCGGGGCGTGACAAAAGTGGTATCAGAGCAGGTCGTTCTAAGGGTGTCTACAAAGTCGTGTCTGAGTAGAGTCTTACTTATCAATGTGTTGTGCACCACATTTATAAGTAGGAGGCTACGGGACATTTAGGATGTTGTTTCTTTCCTTCATTCTAGATCGTGCAATAGAGCCAATGTTGTCCGTTGCATTGTATCTGATCTTGGTATTTATTTTTCTTTGGTATAGTCAAAATGCCGAACACTAGAAGAGGGAGAGGAAAAGGTAAAAGGAAGATGATAGATATAATTGCTGGTGACGGAACAAGTAGACCACCACCTGAACAAGTTGATTAGGGTGGGGCTGAAACTGAGTTCGCAACGCGAGCTTCTTCTACCTCTTCAGCTCCAGAAGAGCCGAGAAGAAGGGAAGTGCCCGTGGAACCACCGACGAATGCCACAGACCAGGATCTTAGGAATGCAGTTCAGATGTCAACACAGTTAGTGGCAGCCCAGAGTCAGGGACGAGCTGGTCCAATGACACATGATGATGATGCGGCTAGGGTAGCAAGTCACAGAACACAGGATTTCCTCAAATTGGACCCTCCTATTTTCACAGGGGCAGATCCAAAAGCAGATCCACAGGACTTCGTGGATCAAATTCTGAGGGCCTTGGAAGTTATGCATGTGACAGGGGTAGAGACAGTTGAACTTGCTGCATACAGGTTGAAAGGAGAGGCAATATTGTGGTACGAGGATTGAAATAAATCTCGTGATATTGAAGTAACCCCACCTACGTGGAAAGAGTTTAAGATGGCTTTCCTTGATCATTACTTGCCTTATGAGGTCCGTGAAGCACGTGCGGATCAATTCCTAAATCTTCGGCAGGGAAATTTAAGCGTCAGAGAATATAGCTTGCAATTTAATTCCTTGGCTCGATATGCGCCAAATGTTGTGGCTACGATGACAGACAGGGTCCATAGATACGTGCACAGACTAGAGCCATATTTGGTAAGA